>CM058231.1:77996650-79297780 GCA_030180135.1 Orychophragmus violaceus
TGACTAACGTTTCTACCACTATCATTTTCTCTGAAACAGAACCAAAACACAATGGTCCATTACAACTAAATAGCAGAAACACAACCTAACAGAGCCGAAACCAGTTGGCACTTCAGAGTTAAGATTTTCCGCGTCTACCCATATTATGTGTTTGCAGATGGACCACATTGGAGTTTCATCTTGGCCGACCAGAGAGTAAGTGAAAATTATTTATTTTTCAGCATGCAAGACTGCACTGGTTCCGACTCTTTGATATTTATGCATTCACTCATTTGCAGGGAGCCAAGATCGAAATGGTCATTTATCTAGGCGAAGTAAATAACTTCTCTGGACTTGAGAAAAATGAAGGCAAGTGGATTGAGATATCTGGAGTTAGGGTAGTCCGAGCGGATCCAGGTTTCTGTCCAACAAAGTCTCGCCACCGACTTGAAGTCACAGAAGACACTGAGATTGAACTTATCGACCCTTTGGACAACAAGCACTACATGGAATTTGTTAGTTTCCTCCATATCCATGACATAAAAACAGACAAAGACGATCCTATAGGTAAAAACTATCGAAAGTTTCCATATTTTCAACGTTTTTGAAACTCTAATCGTGAAACTCTAAATAACAACAAATATCTTGACTAGACACCATGGGCATTGTCTCGATCATCTGCCCCCTTTAAGTCGATCCCGATAACCCTGCAAGGAAAAGGAAAGTGTTCCACCTCAGAGACGCCCAGTAAGTGCATGTTTTTGGTAGTGTAGCAGTAAACACCATGACCAAAACAATTGATAAAAGTGTAAATTGTTCGATAATAAGAATAATTGATCAGGATAGTTCTGATTTGCTTCTGTTGTTCGTAATAGGATGAATAAGTTAAAGTGTGTGGCTTATGGAAAATACGCGGTTGACTTTGATAGGTCAAGAATTAATCTCTATACTAACTGCAAGTGCACAGTAATATCAATGTAGTACTTAGGGTATCGAATCCACGAGGACTCTAGGCAACGATAGAATTAGAACGGTCAAGATTAAACTAGGAGAAAGCAAATTGTAATGAGAAACTAAAAGCAATGCAAGAAAGTAAATTAGTAGCGAGTTTGTAAGCAAGGAGGCAAAGCGTTAAGTCTAGGGAGTTCTCAGGAAATCAGGAACATAAGCTAATCAATCAATCGGGATCTAATATCATAAATCTGTTCTAGAACTGGAATCACGGAAGTATAAGAAACCAACTTTCGTTGTGAATCCCATCTATATCTAACAACCTAGCAAACCAACTTTCGTTGTGAATTCTAGAGTTCTAAACAAGCATTAATCACGAGTTCGTTTGTTCACAATTCCCCTAAACCAAATTTCTTTGCAAGTAGATCAAATTGCTCATCTAGGTTCTTTCTAGCTAATCAACCAACTGTCGTTGTGGAAATCAACCTAACATCATAAATCTGGATCGCTACTTCAGATCAAGCATTAAGAACAATCCTAGATTAAGAACTAACAAGTATGAATCCCTACAGATTTATCAACCTATAATTCCATGAAATCCATAATGAGAATCCCTAAACTTAACAGGTAAACTACTCAAACATGTTCATCGAAACAGAAGACATCATGAATAGAAAACCAAATATTATAAAATCAAATAGAGAACTGGGGTTTGAAATCCTCTCTTTCGAGAGCACGATCAGCCCCTAACTCTCTCTGAAAATAGAATAAAGTGTAAGTGAAGCGTAGCCTAAATATTGGCTTAAAAACCCTAATATAATGATCTAAAGTCGGCTGGGGCTTCTATGTAATTATGAGAAACTTCTGGGCCTTGTTGCAAATTCCATATTCTTCATTAACTCTCGCGTGAAAGGCCCATCACGCACGTGCATCGATCGACACCAAAGGTGTGTCAATCGACACATATCTCAAATATCGACAGTGAGCTCTTTCTCTCGGCCAAATGCTCCAAATAGCTCCAAAATGCGCCATAATCACCAAATCCACTCCAAACGCATCTAGACCTGTAAACATACTAAAAAGACTCCAAAACATAATAAAAGACTCGATAAATAAGACATATACCATGGCTCAAATCCCTAAAATCCATGGTATATCAACTCCCCCACACTTAGCTCTTGCTTGCCCTCAAGCAAGTAAAGAACCAAAGTATAAGAAAAGAGGTTTGAAAACACAGAAACTCACTTCGTCTTAGGAACTTTCGCATTCACATTCACTTAGTAAACCACTGAAAACTTCCCTACAGAACTCAAGACCACAATATACTTCCCCCACACTTAGCAACTGTCCCAAGTAAACTCCACAATCAAGTTAGGACATCCAAATTCACCACACTAGCCTTTGTATACAATTAGGTGCGGTTTCACAGAGGGAATATCGAATCAAAGGACACATGGACTCAACCTATTCAGTATCTGACTTCCAAACTGTCGGTTTCTGGTTTCTTTCTTTTCCCTTTCTCCCTTAGCACTGATTTTTCCCCACTGGGTATCATTTTATTTTTTCTATCAGTGCTCTTCCCTTTTTATTGGGGTTTTAACTTTGGATCTTTCCATGGATTGCACATGAGGTAATAGTGGTAGCTACTACTCCCGTGACCACTTCGAAGCTACTAGCTTATCCTCGGTTTTTATTCTTTTTTTTTTTTACTTTCAAGGGAGGGGAAAATCAGAAACCATACTTTGGAACAGGATCATAGGCTGTGCCAAACACATCAAAGGAATCCGACCCAAAGATTACCAAGCCCCTAAGTGAGAAATTAAAGTCAAGATTAAAGTGAGACTAGTAATGGATCCTCTGAATACCTGATTAGATATGGGTGTCCTTGGTAGGCTGATCCGTTTGGGGTTTTCTAACAGTCATAGAGGCTCTGCAAGTCTGTCCAATGGTCACTTAGTTCCTGTTCAAGACAAAAATTTCCTCGAAAAATCATAGTTTCATACAGATTTTGACTCAGTAAAACAATTTTGAAAAACAAAGGACTGACTCTAAGAAAACAAAAGCGTGCATCAGTAGCTTCCTCCCCCCACACTTAAACTACACTGTCCCCAGTGTAATCAAAGCATGAGCTCGGTGAAAACAGATAATCAAATGAAAAGAGTCCGAAAAATCCAGAGTTACGTACCTCTCACCGCACTGTGTCGATCGATGCTTAGGACTGCATCGATCGACGCAAGGCGCATTTGCTCGATTCATTTGTATAATCGCACTGTGTCGATCGACACACATGTTGTGTCGATCGATGCTAGGCGATTTTTGACCTGTTATCTCGGCTGAAAACACCAAAACGAAAAATCAAAGAAACAAACACCTAGAAATGAAAAATAAAAACAAAAACTGACTCTATAGTGGGTTCCCTCCCACTCAGCGCTTGTTTTTAGTCATTAGCTTGACTATGGGACAGAGATTTGACTCATGGCGGTTTCAACAGAGACTTTGAGTGTCTCTGTGAATATCTCTTCATCCAAGGTGGTGTATAGGCTGTCGGATCATGAGGTCTCCCAAGGAACGAAGGAAGGGAATCAGGGCGGGAGCGAAGCTTGGGTGGTATACTGCGTTTTCCTGCATTCAAAGCAATGCGGTCAGGAGGTTTAAGCTTATGTGATTTATACCTTACCTTTTGTGGAGATCTGATGTTTGGAGCTTTCTGTTTATGAGCAGTTGCAGGCTCTGAAGATGTTAGAGCAGGTTCAAGAGGAACCGCCATCTTCTTTTCCCCACTATCAAATACTGTAGTTCCACCAATCTGAACTTCTTCTTTCAAATGACTATCGGCGGCTATCATCTTCTTTGTATCTCTCAACACACAAGGATGAACTCGCAAAGCTTCAGCTGGTGGAGTTTCATTCAGCTCCTTATCCATCACTTTCATGCAGTTAGCCACTTCTAGCTAATGTTTAGACGGTTTAGGAACCTTAGGATATGGCACAAAGGGCTTATAGACTCGTTCCAGGATTGTTGCAGGCTTCTGGTCCTGTCTGCGATCTGTGACGATCGATGCACGAGATGTGTCGATCGACACAAGGCGATTATTTTCAGATCCATCAGACGTATCGGGGATGCATCGATCGACATCGAGAGTGTGTCGATCGACGCATGTCTCAGAAAGACAATTTCATCCAGAAAAATCAAGATTATGCTCTCTTCTTCTCCCAGCAAGTCAATCCCATCTCTTATGGTCACAACATTGATGTTCAGCTTCTGTTCAGCTTTCCCAGCTTCATTATGCCTTTGTATTGCTCCAGCTGTTTGTTGAACTCGGACATCTAGCTTCTTCACATGTGTGCTCAAAGATTCAAACTTTCCATTCAGATTTTCATGCATAGTATCCATCTTCCTGTCGAAGTCTACAACAGTCTTAGTCTGATCCTCTAGCAACTGCTCCATCATGGCTTCCATCTTTCTCTCATAAGCATTAGCAACAGGAGGTGTCTGATAAGAATATGATCCATAGGTTCTCTGATAAGAATTACCTTGCTGAAAAGGCTTCTGATAATCAGCGGTCTGTCCATATACAGAAGAGTTCTGATTGCTTGTGAAAGCACTCCTTTGTCCACCATTAAAGAACTTGTTACCTTGCTGATTACCAAACCTGTTTCCTTGGAATCTAGAGCCACTGATGTAGTTCAAATCTTCTTCCTGCTTTTCCAATAACTGCTCCATCATGCTTATCAGCTTATCAGATTGCTTATTTTGAGGAGGAAAAGGCTGATATAATGGAGATTCATAATCTCTGGTGAATGAATAGGAACCATAGCCTCTACAGAATGAGTTATTCTGCTGATTTTCCCATCATCTTACGCGCTGTGTCGATCGATGCAAAGTAGTGTCGATCCATGCATGTGCGAAGATGTGTAGATCGACACACATGACCGTGTCGATCGATGCAAGGCGATTACAGGCGTACCTGAAACGCAAGAACAGGAAAAAAAATTAATAACAAAAAACAAAAACGAAAAACCTAGTCTAAACCCTAAGTTCAAATCTATCGAAGACTCAAAAGAGTCCCCGGCAACGGCGCCAAAAACTTGATAGATCAAGAATTAATCCCTATACTAACTGCAAGTGCACAGTAATATCAATGTAGTACTTAGGGTATCGAATCCACGAGGACTCTAGGCAACGATAGAATTAGAACGGTCAAGATTAAACTAGGAGAAAGCAAATTGTAATGAGAAACTAAAAGCAATGCAAGAAAGTAAATTAGTAGCGAGTTTGTAAGCAAGGAGGCAAAGCGTTAAGTCTAGGGAGTTCTCAGGAAATCAGGAACATAAGCTAATCAATCAATCGGGATCTAATATCATAAATCTGTTCTAGAACTGGAATCACGGAAGTATAAGAAACCAACTTTCGTTGTGAATCCCATCTATATCTAACAACCTAGCAAACCAACTTTCGTTGTGAATTCTAGAGTTCTAAACAAGCATTAATCACGAGTTCGTTTGTTCACAATTCCCCTAAACCAAATTTCTTTGCGAGTAGATCAAATTGCTCATCTAGGTTCTTTCTAGCTAATCAACCAACTGTCGTTGTGGAAATCAACCTAACATCATAAATCTGGATCGCTACTTCAGATCAAGCATTAAGAACAATCCTAGATTAAGAACTAACAAGTATGAATCCCTACAGATTTATCAACCTATAATTCCATGAAATCCATAATGAGAATCCCTAAACTTAACAGGTAAACTACTCAAACATGTTCATCGAAACAGAAGACATCATGAATAGAAAACCAAATATTATAAAATCAAATAGAGAACTGGGGTTTGAAATCCTCTCTTTCGAGAGCACGATCAGCCCCTAACTCTCTCTGAAAATAGAATAAAGTGTAAGTGAAGCGTAGCCTAAATATTGGCTTAAAAACCCTAATATAATGATCTAAAGTCGGCTGGGGCTTCTATGTAATTATGAGAAACTTCTGGGCCTTGTTGCAAATTCCATATTCTTCATTAACTCTCGCGTGAAAGGCCCATCACGCACGTGCATCGATCGACACCAAAGGTGTGTCAATCGACACATCTCTCAAATATCGACAGTGAGCTCTTTCTCTCGGCCAAATGCTCCAAATAGCTCCAAAATGCGCCATAATCACCAAATCCACTCCAAACGCATCTAGACCTGTAAACATACTAAAAAGACTCCAAAACATAATAAAAGACTCGATAAATAAGACATATACCATGGCTCAAATCCCTAAAATCCATGGTATATCAGACTTCTGACCTGAATACTTGAAGACTAAGGGTCCAGAAAAGATCGTGGTGCTCAAGATGTGGAGGATTGTTCGGACTGGAAGTAACTGTTTTAATATTTTTATTTGTTTATATATAATAATTTAGGATAGTTCGCTAAAGTTCTTGTTTTATATAGGTAAACCTGATGAGACATGGGTTGAGACCGTAGAAGGCATATCGGAATTCAGGAGGTTCAAGATCTCAGGTTCCAGCTAGAGGCCGCTGACAGTGATGTTGCCGGAAGCAGTGCTGTTGTCCCTATCTAAATCTCATTCATAATTTAGTATATGTTACTTGAAAACCTTAACGTTTTGTTATGCTTTCGGTTTTAATATGCTTATTGAACCTTATTAATTATGCTTTCATGTTTAATATTTCAATTTAATAATGATAATTGATAGCCATATTTTAGTAATAAGTGATTAATATATAGTAACATATTTCAGTAAACGTATATTAAGAAATTTTCGGTGACATTTACGATGCCTCTTCAAGTCAATATATTTCTTTGACTACGATTAAGAAATCGACTACTATTTGTAATCTTAATAAATGAGAATGAATACTAATACAACTGGAAATGAAAATTTCGATTTATAAAATGATTAATATTAGACAGAGGGAATAATTAAATGCATATACGATTAATAATTATTGCATTTTTTTAAAAGGGTAAAATTTAACAGCCGTAGATAAATAATAGTAAAATTTTTGGACTTATTTTTGGTTTCATATTTGTATATTAAGAATTTTTTGGTGACATTTAAGACGCCTCTTCTTCCACCAATGAATGTGCTCGGCGTGACTGGAAGGTCGTGTCCCTTTAAATCATGATTGGTTCGATAACCGTTCTTTCTTCCCCCTGAGTAAATATATACCCCCTTTTATCATCATTCTTCCCCATCCTCACTTCTTTCCTCTCCTTCGTTTCTAACAGAGCCTCACTTCATTTTCTATCTTTTATCTTAAGTTCTTCCTTAAATATGCTGACATGTTCTTTTGTTTTCTTTTGTTCGGTTATGTGTCGACCTCCGGAGTCATGCATGAACAACACCGGAACCAGTATTCTCCTCTAGATAAAGTCACCTACGAGAACGACCAAATGGTCTTTCGCCGTCAAACACTCGGCGGCGAGAGATTGTTTGAGATCTATTCCTTTGGGTTACTTTATCTTGAGGAGAACATTGGTTCAATGTTGATTTCATAACAGTTCATATCTCATCGATGGTCTTGCTGGGAGAAGACAACACAATCGGCAGTCGAGATAGCAGTTTGGTTTCTGGCGGAAAGAAACCGATATCACAACTCAAGCTTCGGCTTTGGAAGAACTTGTCTTTTAAGAAATTAGTTTAGCTCTAATTATTTTTTCTTAGTTCGACTTGTAATATCAGTATTTGAGGTATTCCACTCAATTCCTATATTATCATTTCATTTGATATTCTTCTTGTCTTTCATTTTTGGAATATTGTGGGACCAACAAATTAGGAGTAATATTAATCTAATAACCATTCTAGTGAAAATAAATATTAATCTAATAAGACCCGCCAAAACAAGAAACATTATCGTGCCTAAACCAAGTTATTTAGGTAAATTATCATAAACCGAAAGAATACATTGACCATAATAACCTCGACAAAGTCAACATGCATATTACAAGGGCTCTTCATCGTCATCTTGATCCTCATCATCAAAAAATGAAAAATTACAACGGAATTCATCTTCTGGTTCTGCATCCCCGACCTCGTAATCACTATCTATTGTGTTTCCTCCTTGTACCAAGTTCTAAATAACGAGATCTTCGATTCTAGTCATCATCACATGATCATCATTTTCTTGTTGCAAAAGAATCAGTTCCATGTCACCATAATCTCCTGAAATATTTCCCCTCGGGTTGACTTGAACAACACTTAACCACTCTCGCTTTGGTTTCTTCGTGTATGGACACGGAATATAACAAACTTGATCTGCTTGTGAGGCTGTGCAATTTGTATGTACTGAATGAAGTTATATACGTACATATATTTAAATGCATAAAGTTTTACAGGTATGGAACTAACATACCTAGAACAAATGGTTCGTCTTTACCGTATATTCTTAATGAAAGAACGTCTACAACGCCAGCATTACTCTTCCGAGTGCCTATACCGATCATAGGGTTGTACCAATTATACTTAAATAGTGTGATTCTCAAATTCACAATTACCTCTACTCGAGCTGTATGATATCAGTTAAAATCTCGTGGAAATCAGCCTCATCAGATGCATCAGCATAATTCTCTCCTTTAACACGTTCACCATAGTTACATGTCTTCCGTCCCACGCCGTGATTCTTTGTATGAAACAAATATCCTCTTGTAAAATAGATGGACCAGGTTTTAGCCTTATGCACGGGTCCATGCACTATCTCTAGCACCCAATCAGAAAAATCATATGTGTTTTCCAATAAGTAACATGCAGTATATTGAAAGAAAATATCAAATATATAGTTTGACAAAGATAAATTAAAATAAATATATAAGTACGACAGTATTTTATACATACATAATCTTCCACCCAGATTTGATATTCTTCGGGTCTTTTTGCGGAGACCTCTTCTTCGGAGAGTTCTGGATATTTTATGGATAGATAATCCTCGAACATACTTTAATTTCAACCAAAACTTATATGAGAAATCATAGTATAGTTGAATATATTAAACCGAAAGATAAGACATGCCAACTTATATATATATATACCTTTCTAGTGGCTCAACATATCCACAGTTTCGCAGAACATAAACATGTGCGCATCTATAGTCTTTCTTTGAAAGCCTGATTTCTTGCATTCTTCCACTTGGACGACCCACTTGAGTAAATATATCAGGAACTTCGCCATGATATACGGGGATTTCACCTTGGTGAATCTGGTTAACCTGACCAAATTAATTGGTTTAGAAAATTTTATAATTAATTGATAGCTACTATGTGTATGTCTTACAAATGGCAAAGTGAACATGTGATAGCGCATTTACCTTGATTTTTTTTTATTCGCAGCAAAGTAATGCTCTGAGAAATCAGCTATCTCCTCATTGATATATGATTCAACAATCGATCATGTCGCATATCTTTTGTTCTTTGTTTCCCTTTCATCTTTTTGAAATACCTTTCAAAAGGGTACATCCACCTATATTGCACCGGACCTCCTAATTCAGATTCGTAGGGGAGATGTATAGGTTAATGCTCCATCACGTCAAAAAATGATGGTGGGAAAATCTTTTCCAAGTTGCATATGATTAAAACTATGTTTTCTTTGAGAATTTGGAGATGACTTTTTTTTAAAGTTCTCGAGCATATGTCACGGAAAAAACTTTCAACCCCTACAATATATATTTTTTGAAACTGTTGGTAAATATAAAATACTATACTCATCTTTAATTATCAAATATTAAGTAAAATAAAATAGAAATATGCTAACGCAATGTGGACGTTCTGGTCTAAGAGTTCGGCAAAGATAAATGTTAGTAGCCGCTCCATAAAAATTTAAAAATGTGGCAGTCATGACTCTTCATCCCTGAAAATTTATTGTTATCCATATCAGCACAACTAGCTAAGTCGGCCACATAGCCATCTAGGAATTTGACTTCCTGTTTCACACATTCTAGTAATTTTGTTTGGCATCGTTTGTCAATCTGTAAGTGGGGAAAGGAGCTTTACCCTCACCATCAATATATAGGTGTGGCCGAGAACAGAATCGTTCTATATCAATTCTTGACATGATAGTGTCTTTGGATTTACCCTTCACACTCAAAAGAGTATTCATGACGTTGTCAAAAAAATTCTTCTCTACATGCATCAAATCAAGATTATGTCGGAGAGTGATGTCCCTCCAGTACGGAAGCTCCCAGAATATGCTTTCCTTGTGCCAGTTATGCAACTTCCCATAGCCAGGCTCCTTCTTTTCGTGACCGTTTCCACCGACGTCCTTTTTTTTTGGTGGATTTACACCTTGCAATCGCCCGCTATAAACTTCCTCACCACTCAATACCTCAGGTGGATGCTCTTTCGAGGCGTCTTTTCCCTTCAAGAAGTCTTTTTTATTCTTCCTCATTGGATGACCAAATGGAAGAAATCTTTTGTGGAAATCAAACCAACACGTCTTCCTTCCCTTAGGAAGATAAAAAGATTTTATATCTTCCATGCAAATAGGACAAGACAATCCACCATGTGTCGTCCAGCCTGATAACATCCCATATGTCGTGAAGTCGCTTATCGTCCACAGCAGCACTGCTTTTAGTTTAAAGTTTTCATTCAATGACACATATTAGGCATCGACTCCATAAAACCACAATTCTTTTGACTCCTCAATAAGAGGTTGGAGGAACATATCAAGACTATCGCGCAAATGATTTGGCCCAGAATTCAGAATTGTAAAAAACAAGTATTTTGTATTCATGCACATATCATGGGGTAAATTATTTGGAGTCAAGATCACGGGCCACAATGAATGATTACTAGACATGCCAAATGGATTGAACACATCTGTACATAATCCAAGATAAACATTACGGGGTTCTTGGGCAAACAGAGGATGTTGAGCTTGAAATGATTTCCATTCCGCTGCATCAGACGAATGACACATTTCTCCCTCCTTCGTTTGGTGCTCCGCATGCCATCTCATTGCCGCCGCAGTCTTCTCGCTTTGATACATTCTCTTCAGTCTGTCAGTAATTGGTAGATACCACATACGACTGTAGGATACTCTGGTTCTACTTGGTCTCTCGTTCGGCTTCCATCTTGGTTTAGCACAAAACCGACACTTTTCTTCCTTTTCGTCTTCTTTCCTTAAGATCATACAATTTTTCATGGAAACATCAATTATACGATAGGGGAGGCCTAAATTGCGCATCAGTTTCTTTGTCTCGTAGTGTGAACTTGTTGCCTGGTTTCCTTCTGGTAAATATTTGGTTCATTTCACATATCGAATCCACTAACCTTTCATTCATATTATGTTCTACCTTGTTATGCAGAACCCGAGCAGCCAAGGATAACTAGGAGTGACCTTCACGACAACCATCATATAAAAGATTGTTAGCTCCTTTTCACAGGTCAGAAAATTTTTTTGAATGATTACGTACAGGTTCTTCACTATTACTCGTGTAACCACGAAATGCATCATTCACCATATCCACATACCTATCTTCTACATTATTATAACCATTCGGATCAACATAACTCGTTCTTATATCCAAACCGATTTCTTCTTCATGCTTATACCAAACACAATAATCATGCATAAATCCGTAACTAAAAAGATGACTCCAAATTCTTTGTTCTGTGGTTTCCGGTTTTTTTGTTCTTGCATAAATGAAAAGGGAAGAGAAACTTACCGCCATTGCTCAGCGCTAAAGGCTGGTTTTTGGCAAGTTCCATAAATTGTGCCACCCCTGTTGTGAAGGCTGTTGAGAAATTGTCTGTGGCATCATCGAACCTATTATACATCCACTCCTGATGGTTGCTATAATTATTGTATCCTTCCGCCATGTAACTAGAATTCCAAATTCTTTGTGTTTCTACAAATGAAAACGGAGAAAGGGCTGAATTTCGACTATGTAGACATAATTGGTCACTCCCATTAATTGTCATAAATGCATGCGCATGAAACCGGTACACCTACCACAAACAGGTAAAATATAACCAAACTATCTCATATTATTATTACTAAATCCAAAATTACTATATGATATGACCCATACCCGACTACTTTGCGACACGAATAATGATTTGAAAATTAGTCGTAACAATAGCGAAAAATAAATGACTTGGTTACTACTGTACACGAAGTAGCGAATTAGTCGCTCATGTACTGATTTTTCTACGATTCTTCACATCGGACGCAAAAATAGTCACCATATCACCGACTAGCCTGCGTCTATTGTTTCTGATCTCGATAATGGTCGTTAATCAGTCGTAAATCGACGACTAAATTGACGACAATCATTTTTGGTCGTATATCAGCGACTAATACACGTCTATATATCTGTTGTCGCAAAATAGTAGCAATATTGTCTCCTAATAGTCGCCAAATGTTACGACTACAAGTATAGTCGCAAAAACGATGTTTTCTTGTATTGCACAGACGTTCAATCGCAAGGTTTCTTGCATGTGATCTTCGAGTCCGATTGTCAACTTCTTATTCGCCATCTCAGCCATACTTCTCATGAATGGAGCATTCACAATATAGCACATGACATCTTAGCTTTTGCCAACGATTTTAGCTTTGCTCAATTTGTGTTTGTTCACCGTGTCTGTAATCAGGTTATCCATCTCATTGCCAAATTTGGTCCAACTAGTTCTTTGACCTTCTGCGGGATTGCCTCCTTGGCTTTATCATTGTCTTTGCATAGACTTTGTAAATCTTGTTCATTAATAAACTAACTTCTTGTCGGAAAAAAAAAATTATTGTATTGAATCTTTGGAGGCGAAAACCCTGTTTTATTGGGGTATATCATGGACCGCCCCTGCTTTTTTCACCAAGTTTGAAAAATCTGCTCGTAAGTTTTCTTATTCAACAAGGTCCATCACAAAAGTAGGAAGGAGGCTTTCTTGTGTTTAAAACAACGTGTCGCAGGTTTCTAATTCAACAAGCTTCGGCTCAGGGCATCTCCAATGAGTTACTCCATTTTTTACTTCAAAATGGAGTCACTCCAAAATGGAGTTGAGTTTTACTCCAACCATACTCCATTTTGGAGTAGAAAATGCAGTTATGAACAAACAAAAATGAGATTACTCCATATTTGGAGTAATCCCATTTTTTACTCCATTTTGAAGTGGAAAATGCAGTCCCATTGGAGAAGATTTACTCAAAAACTCCATTTTGGAGTGGAAAATGCAGTCCCATTGGAGATGGTCATCATGCTAATTTGAATACGATATATCGTGATGGTTGATACGTTTATGTTTCAAAATGGATGAAATTCACGTAGGATGTTGCTACAAAATAAATAAATAATTGAATGTAGTATATTAACGAGACCCACAACGTACCCTCAAAGCTTATAAAACACTTCACCTTCTCCTTTGGGCTCTGTGAATTGTAAAAACGTCAAAAGGCTTACAAGAACAAATGGGTTTTCTCTCTAGATTCACTTACATCTGATCGAAAGTAAAGTACACAAGTAGTTCGTAAGATGTAACATACTGAATAGTACTGTACAATGCAACCTAACTTACGAACTGTAAAGTGATTACGCGTGTGAAATACGCGCTTCAATTGCGCATCGATGATGCCATGCGAGCAAAAATAAAACCTTGGAACCCAAAAGAAAAGTCGTTGTAAACTGTACTGTGGCATAAACAAATGTTTTTACAGATACCAAGGGGTGAGAATCAATATAACAAAAAATACGACTGATATCAATTAAAAAAAGCTCTTATGCTACACAATGCAACAAGTGAAGAGAGAGGTAAATTAATAAAATTTGATCTACTAAGATAAATCCACTTTACGAAGAAAAAGTAATAAACCGTAAAAAATCTACACAAGGAGTAAAAAGTGGATTTGGATTTTGAGAGTAAAATATTCGATTGTGTCAGATTCTAGGTTTTACTATTCTCTCTCTCATCTCTTATTGACTTTTTCTTTTTCACTTTTATCTTTGATGGACCATATACTGTATTTTTAATTTTGGTTCAAACCCTAAAGTAAGCAAGTGAAAATTTGGGCGACTCAAAACAAAAGAGGAAATAGGACTATAGGAGAGAGAGAGAGAGAGAGCTTGGTCTTCTTCTGGACACTTGAGTATCGCCATCATCCTCTTCTTCCTCCGCCTCCTCCTCCTGTAAGTTTCTCCAGTGAACTCTTTTTTGCCTTTCAATCTGCGTTCGACAAAACTAAGATTCACTTTTCAGATCGACCTCCTTTGAATTCGAACTCTCTGCTCAACTCCCTCTGCTTTAAGCCTCCGAAGCTCTTTAATTACGAACATATCTTCATAAAATCAAACATGCAATTCACATAATACTTTTCTCAAGAATCTAAAAGGAATAACTTTAATAAAAAAAAAAGGAATCATATTTCGGGGAAAAGGGAGCTGCATTGTTGAAATTCAAGACGAAATATCAGATTTTTTTTTCTGTTCTTCTATTTTTTTTTAGAATTACTGATAATTGATTTTAAATTGTGATCTAAATCAAGGGAAAGAGATGGGGAGCACGGTGATTTTGAGCTCAGACGATGAAGATTCAGATATTAGTGATTCCGAAATGGAAGAGTATAGAGACAAAATCTACTTAAATCTCAAAAGTGGAAAGGTCAAGGTGAAACTCTCTCCTCAAGCTTTTATCTGTCCTTATTGTCCAAACAAGAAGAAGAGTTTCCAGTACAAAGATCTACTTCAACATGCTTCTGGAGTCGGTAATAGCAATTCTGACAAAAGAACCCCCAAGGAGAAAGCAAGCCACCTTGCTCTTGTCAAATACCTCCAACAAGATCTTGCTGATTCAGCTGCTGAAGCTGAGCCTTCATCCAAGCGAATGAAAACTGGAGATCCTATTCATGATTGTGACCAGGACGAGAAGCTCGTGTGTCCTTGGAAAGGTACAATCTTTTTTCACCTATACAACTACTTACTAAACTCTAATGAAATTCACTTTGTTAGCTTATCTTTAGAAATAAGAACAATGGATATGTATCTAAAGGTATTACTTTTTTCTTTAGATTATATTGAACCTGTGGAAGTTTGATTGATTGTTGTTGTGTCTATGTTATTGAAACAGGTGTTGTGGTTAATATTCCAACTACAAAGACACAAAATGGTCGATCTGCGGGTGAGAGTGGGTCGAAGCTTAGAGACGAGTACATTCAAAGAGGGTTTAACCCGACTAGGGTTCGTACCCTTTGGAATCACTGGGGGTTTTCAGGAACAGCGATTGTGGAGTTCAACAAAGATTGGAATGGACTTCACAATGCTCTTCTGTTCGACAAGGCTTACCGAGTAGATGGTCATGGTAAAAAAGATTGGTTGAAAAAAGACGGTCCTAAGTCGGGTCTTTATGCCTGGATTGCTCGTGCTGATGATTACAACGGAAGTAACATCATCGGAGAAGACCTGAGGAAGAAAGCTGATCTCAAAACCATAGCTGAGGTTACAGAAGAAGAGGCGAGGAAACAGCAAAAGCTAGTGCAGAATCTGACGCAGCTTGTGGAGGAAAAGAAAAAAGGCGTCAAGGAAATTGAGGAGCTTGTTTCAGTGAAGTCAAAGGAACTTAAGGAGAAGTTGGAAGAGAAGGAACAGAGTCTCCAAAATCATAACAGAGAGCTGAATGCTATACAAGAGAGAACAATGGATCATGTTAACAAGATCTTTGCTGATCATCAGAGATTAAAGGAGCAGTTGGAGTCGGAGAAGAAGAAACTCGAAATCAAAGGTATTGAGCTGGCCAAGCGGGAAGCACACAATGAAACCGAGAGAAAGAATTTGTCTGAAGATCTACAACAGGTGTGTCCATTATCTTTTTGTTTCAAATATAATTATGCTTAAACTAAATAACTTTTTATTTGTTATCAGAATGCGTCCAAGAATAGTTCTCTTGAACTAGCCTACATGGAACAACAAAAGGCGGACGAAGAAGTTAAAAAACTGGCCGAAACACAGAGGGTTAGTGTCTTTCCTCTTCTTTGTTCATAATTTATTTTCAAGATCATTATTGGAAAGGTGATGTGTGATGTGTAACCTCTCTCAGAGGCAAAAGGAGGAGCTTCATGAGAAAATAATAAGACTAGAAACACAAAGAGATCAGAAACAAGCGATCGAGCTGGAGATTGAGCGGTTGAAAGGAGAGTTAAATGTGAAGAGGCACATGGGATCAGATGGCGACGCTGAAATTGTGAAAGAAGTGGAAAATATCTATAAAGGTTTAACTGAGAAAGAAGAAGAACTCGCAGACCTCGACAAATTTAGCCAAACTCTTATACTCAGAGAGCGCAGAGCCAACGATGAGCTTCAAGAAGCTCGTAAAGAATTGGTAAACGTACGTATCAAAGTGTTTTTCGCATAACATTGAAACATGAAAAATAAATCTAAATCTTTTGGTTTTAACTGTTTCACTGCATTCTTGTAGATAATGAAAGATTGGAAACTAAATATCGGTGTCAAGAGAATGGGAGAGCTAGTGACGAAACCATTCATGGATGCACTGCAGCAGAAGTATTGTCAGCAAGATGTGGAGGACAGAGCAGTTGACGTTCTCCAGCTCTGGGAAGGCTATCTCAAAGATCCAGAGTGGCATCCATTCAAACGAATCAAGCTCGAAAATCAAGAAAGAGAAGTGGTAGTGATAGATGAGAAAGACGAAAAGCTGAGGGAGCTTAAAGAAGATTTAGGAGATGGTCCTTATATTGCGGTAACGAGAGCTTTGTTGGAGATAAACGAGTATAATCCAAGTGGAGGTTACATTACAACAGAGCTATGGAACTTAAAAGAAGACAGGAAGGCTACACTTGAAGAAGGTGTCACTTGTTTACTTGATGAATGGGAAAAGTCTAAACGCAAACGCTGAATGGCTTAAGGTTATTTCCGCTAACCGAGCAAAGATATGTTTCGTTTATCGTCTATATATTTCGCTCGCTCATATAGGATTTGGGTGCTCATGTTTCGCAGGTGCAAGGAGAAGCCTGAATAAAAAGCCGAGAAATGTGTTTGGTTTGAAGAATCTTTGGTGTCTGTTTTTTCTCTTTATCAGAACTTGTTAGTGGATTTATGGGAACAAAACTTTAATGTCTTAGTATTGTAACTTTGAACATGTTCGGGGAAGGAGTAATAAAAATGTCTCATATCAGCACAATAAACTTTGACCATGAACCCCAAACTCCTCGTTTTATATATTAGAATTGCCACGTGGCAAAAGACAAGTTGAAAGAAATTCTCGCCATCCAATAATTTTAGTTTTTTTTTTTTTTGTCAACCATTTGCATTTCTTGGGCCAATGTAAAAGAAACAAACGGGCCAGAAAGCCCAATACAAAGATGAGGCAAAACGCGTGTAAGCTAAAAAGAAGATTAGGTCGCCACGTGGCGACGACCGAGTGAAGCACCGCATGCAATACACGCGTCCGTCAATGGAAGCTCCGCCGGAAAACCGCAACCGTCGTGGAGGAGAACGCAGCTGCAGCACCGGATCGTCTCACCAAAGTAGCTCGGACCGTTTGGCGATCGCCACATCCCGAACCACCATCCGCAACCACCTGCATCAAAAAAGCACACATGCACAAGAACCACCGAGGACCACCGAAGCCATGGAGGCGCCACTGCCGGTAGGAGAAGCTCCTAATAGAGTCCCATAGCGCTTGTCCTCTAAAGCTGGGCACGACGACGATATTAATCCAGACCAAACCGGAGGAAACTCGATCGGAGCTGCGCAAATAACCCAGGCAGGAGACGGCGCTAAGAAGAGAGAGGGAGGGGATCGAGAAATCGCATAAAGCGATGAAGTCGGGAGAACCCGGAGAGTCCGCTAAGGCGGAAGAGTCGTCAGCCAGAGTATGCAAACGGGACTTATTCCAATCGGGAACCGGAGAAATCCGACCCCGAATCAAACCAAACACCCATATCTACCACCGGAGAACCGGCGTGACCGTAGCCACCAAAACGACGAGAAAAAGGCAGAGCCCTCTGAAAGATAGGAGAGCGAGAAGAGGGAGCCACCAGAAAAAACTCGTCGGGCGGAGGAGAAGAGAAGAAACCCGCCCGAATATGGCGGTGATTCCGACAAATCGGAAATCACCCCCTCTCGCTAGAGAGAGAAACGGTCGATTTTCCAACTTACAATACTAATAATTTTAGTTTAACTTCTATGCATTGTTCGAACAACGAAATATTTAACACAAATAAAATTAAAAAATTTAGGGCAAAAACAAAAAATAAAAACTTTTAAGTTTATAATAGTTACAGCAGCTTGGAAGCTTGGAATGAATCGATTCCCTTTCTCACAATTCTCCAGATTGCAATCTCATTTCACTCGATAATTGCTTTTAATTAAGAGAATTCAGTGCCCGTTCATCAGCTTGCAGCCTCATCTCTCCTTCAGAAACGAACTCTTCTCAACAAAAATTAGCTCCACCTTCTTTCAATTGCTTCTCCCCATCCAGTTCTCTCTCCACAATAGAAGAAAAGGGAGAGGAGGAAAAATTAATCAGTTCATCCCTGCTACCGTAGCTTGCGGCTCTCGGCGTTTGCAGATGCAACGATGGAGAGATCTTTACCGGCCGGAAAAGAAGGATTTTCCCCCCATTTTTATTTGGATATTGAAGAATCATAATTAAGAGATTATAGTCATTCGTTGACGATCTTCTTCATACCATCCTTTCGTATGCCTGGTTTGTTCTAATCTACAATCTTTGCCGGTCATCTGTCTAGCTATTACACAGTTCATATATTTGTTTTGCTTATGTAACTGTAGAATTTCCTGTATGAAGCTTCAAGAATATCGAACTGTGAAAACAGATCTTGAAAAGGTTCTTCCATCCCACCAAGTGAATCCAAATTTACGAAGTTGATATATGAATGCCATCTTCGAATCACAGGTATTCCTTAACGCTTTGTTGATTGTTGTTGTCTGGTTGATTGTATTTTTCCAATGATGTAAACTCTTTGATTTCTTTGTTCACAATAAGAGAAAGATTCAACCAGAGCCATCGTTATGAGTAAAAGTTGATCTTACTTGTATGCCTGCAGCACCGGCCAAAACAAAGTTCAAGTAGTTTTATTTTAGAAAACAATGTTTTTACTCTCAGATATTTCTAAGTTTTAAGAATCGGTAAATATTTCTTACGTTGATTTCTCAACAGAAATTAATACTACCAAATGCCAAAAGAAGTTGTGGTAACTATTTTCGCAAAAGGAACACAGAAGCAGAATGTTAATATCGCTTTTGGTGAACAAATTGTAGGCATACTGTAACGCCTCTTTCCCATTATCCGCTGACCGACGAGCTGACCGGTCAACAATCAAACAAGAACATGACCAAGTCGAACCCGAGCAAGTCAAACAGAAAAGGTTTGTCACAAGACGAAGCCAGAGACATATCGGTTTGAGATAGAAGCTCGCACTAACCCGTTTTTGACCCCGCTATCCTCACTTCCATGATACAAAGCTTTGAAACTTGTACCATTTCCGTGAGTTGTGTCGGTTCGGACTAAACACAATATCAGGGAAGCATATTCATTTCTGAGTAATCAAACGTTACGTACAACGTTTAACAGTCTTTACAAAACAATTGCCATAAAAAAATCGTCGTGTTTCAATACAAAATGGTACCAAAAGCCGAACCGAAATAAAATCCCAAAATTATCGAATCAAAATCCCGCCACAAGCAATCCCGAGACTACACCGAGGATCTCCCGCGTCCGTCGCTGCTAAACCTGAAAAACACAAAAGAGTCTAATGAGTGATCTAAGATCACCCAGCGAGTCGGTTCCCCACTACGGCTTCTATTCTATCTAGCATCTACAAATTCACGTCTCCAAAATCTCAAAATAACAATCAATACAATAAACGGTCGATCACGCACTACCACGTCGTGTCAAACCCACAACACACAAGCATTAGCCAAAAGAACGAGAAAGCGATTAACGGAAATCGAGGGCACTGCGGCACATGCTCTCGATTGAAACTCGATCTATCTATCGCGCAACACCAACAATACAAACATAACACAGAGCCCTTACGATCTCGGTAACTTCCACAGGTTCACATCGTCACCAACATGGTAACTAACCCACGACCCCTAGACGAAACACGAAGTATCACGGCTAGGACATCGTTCTCCGTCCATCGATACGCGGTGACTCAAGTTACCCCCGGCAACCCAAGTTTCCATGCAGTCCGGCCCTAGGACGCGACCCCGTATTCTCCGGACCACACACCTACCGGCGTCACTCAGTAGGTTAACGCCATAACCGGAATCACCATGATCCGATTAGAAAACTACCCGAGGATCCAATCGGGTCGGAAGTACCGGAACGTATCCAAACACCTAGACTTGCGGGATCTAACGCACCATAGAGTCCTAATGCAGAAATGTAAACACGCAGACTCGCTTGGACTCTATCAAGCATTCTCAATCAATAATTAACGACAATCTCAACACGATGTCCCGCAAGTCTACACACATACACACACCAACACCACCGCTCTGACTCGGCACCACACCGAGTCAGTCACCACGACTTAACCGATCCCGTGACCAAGTTAAGTAACCACATGGATCGCTCGGCCCAACACCGAGACAATCTAACAGGCCTGCACAAAATCTCACAGAAACAACCACACAACTTCACAATCGCACAATCACCACACAATCAGGCCTATTAGGGTTTCTACAATCTTTTAACCAATTCACGTCCGCTACCTTGGATTAACGGATTGCTAATCCGTAGACGGCCCACATCTCATTAACGTCCACTACTTTAGATTAGCGGATTGCTAATCCGTAGATGGCTCATCACACACTTCACCCACATCTTAACTCATATCCATTTCTTTTATGTCTTTTAATCATTCCCCGATCCGTCAGTTTCAGAGTAAGCAGCTTGCGAAGCTCCCCGACATCTCATCATTCATCTAATCTACTCGATTCATTCCTTTCTTTAACTTTATTAAGCTCTTGCCCGATATCGATTCATACACCTTACGTTTGTTAGGTTTAATTCTATATTTTAACACCGTCTTAATTCCCATACTTAGATCCATCCGATATCGTTGTTTGCATATGTATATATGCATATATGGCCCTATCATGCCACGACTATATGCATGCAACAATCAACAGTACTAACAACCTAGCGGCACACAACAGGTTTAGTCCGTTTAATCCTCACGATCCTAACATGCGTCTTAAACCTTAACCGGTTTATCGTTAATTAGTCAATTCGATTCTCAAGCCCAATTAAATCACATCCGGGTATGCAAACCCTAATTCTACGGTTTCTCGTTTCCCGATCTACATGCTTCTAACTTCGGTGTTTGAGCCGACGCACAGTGATTCGGTCGGAATGAACGGCACGGATGCGGATACGACTTCCCGAGACCCCGAACTAAACCCGAACCTCCCGAACACCCGAATACGAACTTCGAAGCTTCACGAACACCCGTATACAAACCGCAAATCACAATCTGGTCGGAGTCAACGCGTTGGCCGGCGTTGACCATGGCATAGACCGGTGTTGACTTTGACCTCCGGTTGACCGTTGACTTTGACCGTTGACTTTGACTTTGACCAATCTTGAACCGGTTGACCACTCTGAACCAACTGAACCACTTCAATCGAACCAAACCAACTGAACCGGTCTAAATTGAACCGGTTAGGTTAAACCGGTTTACGTCAAATTGTTGACCGGTTTGACCTAACCGTTGACCAAGGCTTAACCAAGCCTAATCAACCCAAATTATTGAACCAAACTGATGCTAAACCACCCACAGTGAACCGGTGGAGGAGAGAGACTGCGGAAGAAGAATTCCGGCGACTTCTCTGGCGTTGACCGGCCAGTTCACCCCTTTCCGGTGACTCATACGACGATACACCTATCAAACTGATCGGAAAGAGAAGATCTATCCCTCTATGGCTTCAAAACGTCCAGATCTTATGAAGGATGAGAGAGATCCGCCAAAACCTTAACCACGGCAGATTTCCGGCCAGTTTCCGGCAAGCTCCGGTGACGGCGGTCATGGTTGGCTGGTTGGCGGTTGTAGAGGAGGGAGAGAGGAGTCCACTGGGCTTTGCAGAAGTGGATTAGGGTTTATATTGAAAGATTTATGGGGTTTTTAGTGTTTGGAGGTATGAAGAACACTATGGTGTTCTTGAGGTTTCCTTTGAATCTTCAAGAGGAAGGGATGAATTTCTGGGTTTTACAGATTAGTCTAGAGATAAGGGAGAGCTTTTAGTCGTGGGTGAGGCTAGAGAGAGAGAGTGAAATGAATTTGTTTAAGTGTTTTTGGTGCATTCAACAAAAACCATGCATCACATATGGTCTTGACACCTCACATGGGAGTGGCTGGCGACCTAAAGGTGAAACACCTGTCTCTGGAGCTTCTTCTTATCCACAAATTCCATCCCAAAACCGGCCCAAACCACTTATCAATCCCTTATGCAAATTGTCTCGGTTTTACTCGGTTTTGCGATTATTGTTTTAGAAAATACTCCACTATTCCCATAAATTCCAAAACCTCCAAAATATTATTCTACCTGATTATAGATGAATTTAGCAACCTGAATCACCTCATTTGGAGTTTCCTAGCTCCGGTTATGAATTTCCGAAGTTTTCTCGGTTTTCTCGGTTTTCCACCCGACAAGCCAAAAAACCCGTTTCTGCTCCGTTTCTTCCAATTCTAGTCTTGTAAATATTCTTTATGTTATAAAATGAGAACATTTGGCCCATCTCGACTTCCGTCTCGAACTTTGGTAAAATTACCATTTTACCCATGAGTTTGGCAAAATTATAATTTTGCCCCTGTTGACTTTTCTTCTGCCCGTTGACTGTATTTTTAAATAGAGGGTATTACATTATTCCCCACTTACAGGAATTCGGTCCACGAATTCTCCGTCACTAACAGACTTTGAATCGGCACCAAACTCCGCAAGTTGCTTTACCACATCCTTATGTTGATCCTTTCTCGTAAACCAACGTCTCGTGACTTGACCTTTGACACTCATAATCTATTTCCAATATTCTCTGGTGGTTCATTATCCCATCCCAAACTTTCCATTGTCTTCCGTACTGCTCATTCGGCTGCCATTTCATTACACGATTCCTGATCTTGAAGACACTTCTTCACTTGCTCTTTATAGCTTCATTTCTCGACCTCCGGTCCCGCTTTACTGTGTCACTTCTCTCTTTAACTGATCTTCTTTGAACCTCGATCGTCCACAAGTATTTACTTTGCTCTAATTCTCACTCCTGACTTCCCCACTTTGCTTCTACTTCCACATCTTTCCCGATACTGGTTTGTCTCCCTGAGACACCCTTTCAAGAATCTGTATTCCAAACCTGACGTCTCTATATCTCCAACTCCATCCGCACTAATAACCCCACTCTGTTTCCGCTACTGACTCTTCCTTCCTAAACGCTCCCTAAGAATTTTGATCTCTGAATCCAACCTTCTCAGACTTAATTCAATTCACACTTATCGCTTCGCTCTCGCTTCCACACTGTCGCTGACATTACCTCCAATCTTTTCGCTAACTCATCATACCAATGGTTTAGTCCTCCCAATTGCCTTGCACTGATACATTTACCACTAAAGATTTATACCAACTGCTTCACTTCCCGGGTAAACTTGTCTTGCGGTCTCTTTACACTCCATCTCGCTTTCGGGTTCGGGTACGGTCTCGTATTCGTATCGCATCTTCCATTCCGTCCTACATTCAATTCAAAAACTTTCACTGGAGTGGTGAAATTCAAACCAATCCATCCCTCGATATCACTTCCTCATAGAGATATAGTTAGTTAATCATGTACCCAATGTTTACCCATGATTAAGTAACAATATTCTATAATTCCGCTCTTCTCGTGAATTGACGGTCGAATCCAACCATTCTCAAGTTAGCTCAATACGTTAAACGAAAGGTTCTAACACTTTTTATTTTTTTATAAACTTAATGACTACGATAAATTCAAACTACTCAAGCAACCAAAACTCAACTACCAATTGAATGGCTTGTTGGGATTATGTCCTGAAATCACATTGTACTCACTCTAGAGATAGTTGTATTGTCGAGATAGGACAATTCATGTGATACTGGGTAGTCATAATGTTTTGCTAGAAACCGCTTATGACAAATGAGTTGTAACTCATTTCCAGTATCGTGTGAACCTACAGGGTCACACACCTAAGCAAGTTGGACATAGTTCATAAGGGATTTATCATTGGCATATGGTCTGGTCGATGGTATTGGATACACATCGAATATGAGTTTTAATGAGGTGTGTCGATCGACACCATTGGGTGCGTCGGTCGACACAAGATGTGTATCGATCGACAACACTAAGTGTGTCGGTCGATACAAGGCCGAAACCGAAACTGATGTTTCGGTTTACGTCGAGGTCGTATATAAGTGATCTTATAATTCGACCTAGAGGTAGGGGAGCCGCGTGTGACAGTGTTTCCTCAGAGAGAAAACACAGAAACCTCTAGAAACTCAGTTCCCAGGAGATCCGAGCCTCGGTACTAGCATCCCGGCGGATTCCAGCTTGTGTGCGTGTGGACTGAAGTAGAGGCGCAACATCTGAGGCGCTCCAGAGATCTCGTTTATCTGACCATCTTCCGCTGCTAATATCCAGGTAAACAGTTATCAGATCCTTGATTCAATTAACTAGACCCTAGATCCTAGGCTATCTAGAACATGACAGCAATTCGGAACTGGTAGAATTGGCTCGAAGTTCCATCAGTGGTATCAGAGCCTTAGGGTTATCCATTGAATCAGCCTGTTTAATTGAATCTAATGAATTGAATTCGCTCATAATAGTTTTATGAACAATAGCATGTTAGATCGATTGAAACAGAATTTGGATTCTGTGTTTTCGCACAGTGTCGATCGACACACTGGGTGTGTCGGTCGACACAGAGTGGCGAATTCGACAGAATCGGCGGCTAGGGTTTTTCACGAAGAAAAACCGAAAGCCTACTGTGTCGATCGACACAGGTTGAGTGTCGGTCGACACAGAACAGATTCGGTCCAGTGTCGATCGACACAGGTTAGTGTCGGTCGACACATACCTAGCGAATGGTTAATCGGTTCAATTGGATTGGACCGGTTATCATGCTTGGTTAAGTCCGAATAGATCGATTTAAATTGGATGAATTGGTTCAATTGGATTGAACTGATTATCTCAATTAGCATAAACCGATGGTTTGAATCAGTTTGATTGGATAATACGGTTCAATGGACCGGTTATCGCAATTAGTTGAAACTGGCTAAAACGGTTTAAATTGGATGAATTGATTCAATTGGATTGAACCAATTATCACAATTAGAATAAACCGATTTGAATGGTTAAGATCAGTATGATCTGATAAGTCGGTTCAATTGGATTGAACCGGTTATCAAAACTATCTTCGGTTAAGGTATATGTCGACCGTCACACACGGGTTGTGTCGATCAACATGACCGATTCGATGAACCGGGTTAATTGGATTAACCTGTTATTGAAGTCCGGTTTTGTTTGGTGGTGTCTGTCTCAAAATTCTGGTTATTGAACCTTGAATATACAGAAACCAAACTCGACCTAAACCTTGATCAAAGCTTAGCTTCAATATGGTCAACTGTCAAGACTCATTTCATTGTGTGATGGTCTAGCCAAGAGCTTGGTGTCCACAATTACGTGAGTAAGGCAGGTAGTTATGTTGATGGATTTAAAGAGCTAAAACATCAACAATTACATGACCTAAGAGATTGATTTGCTAAACTTTTGGGTTTAGTTTCCTCAACTAAATATCAAGTAACCTTGATGTCTTCCCCAATATTGTCTACTGTCAAGACTCGTGTCGTTTGTTGGATAGTCTTGGAGTCCTTGGTATCCACTGCAACATGAGTAAGGCAGGTGGTCATTGACAGACTTGCAGTGCGACTGTCAATGATCACATGACTAAAGAGATTGATTTACTTGACTGGGCTATCAGAAGTTCTGGGCCCAGAGGCGTCAGAGTAGATGAGACATGGATTGTCTTATCTGCGACCAAGAGTTGTACTGGGTACAATTAGCAATGATTTGCTTACCTAGATAACTAAATTTTGGGTGATGACGAGTCTTCCACTCAGAATTTGGTGAAGTATGGGTCTTGGATCATTATATTCATTGAGAAAAAATTGTTTGAATATAATGCGAGTTTTCTTATTAGATAAGATTTCTCATCATATACATAACTAAATCTTTGTTTTTCTTGGATTTCAGCTTATGTCTATGACTACTTTCTCGTTGCGATCCGTCCTTGAGAAGGACAGATTAAATGGATCCAACTTCCTGGATTGGTATCGGAATTTGAGATTCGTTCTCAAGCAGGAAAGCAAGGACTATATCCTTGAGAAAGCTCTTCCAGAAAGGCTTGGGACCAATCGCTCGCATGCAGTATATAATGCTTGGAATAAGCATTATATTGATGTGGTAGATGTGCGTGGTCTGATATTGGCTACCATGAACTCGGACTTGAAAAGTCAATACGAGAACGTGGAGTCGCCAATAGAGATGATCACCAGCCTGAAACTGAAGTTTCAGGATCTGGCACGAGTTGAGAGATTCCAGATGGTGAAGTCTCTCACTGGGTTCAAGCTACCAGAGGATGCTCCAGTAAGTCCTCATGTCATTAAAATGATGGGTTACATTGATAACCTGGGGAAACTGGAATGTCCTGTCAGCTTAGAGTTGGCCACAAACATCATTCTGCAGTCACTACCGTCAAGCTATGATAAGTTCATTAAGAACTATATCAAGAAAGTATTGACGAAGACGTTGACTGAGCTACATGGCATGCTCAAAACAGTAGAGCAAGACATCATAAAGGGTAAAATATTTGAGAAATCTTGTGTTGGCAAGGGTAGAGGCAGGGCCGTCCAGATTTGGAATCAGGATAAGCCTGTGTCATCTTATAAGCCCAAGTCAGGCCCATCTGGTGTTAGAAAATGCTTCTACTGCGATGAGTCAGGGCATTGGAAGAGAGATTGCACTAAATTCTTGGAAGATTCACAAGAGATGAAGGAGATGTATGGTACTTCTTCTTCAGGTATTGTGTTATTAATTCAAGTTCTACATAAGTATTGGATACTAGTTGTGGTACTGATATTTTTGAAATATGCAGGACCTAAGCGACAATAGAACGTTGAAGAAAGGACAAGTGGAACTGCGTGTCTGGTATGAAGCAATGGTTGCTGCATGAGCCGTAGAGATTCTCCACTTGTAGGAGCCTTTCATACTTGGTTTTAGAAATTAAGTAATTGCTACTATGTATCTGCCTTGTGCAGAAATGTCTTTCATCTTCTTGTAAAGAATTTGGATGTTTTTCATTTTGATAAAAGACAAGTTTTGTTCTTTAGATCTTAATGAAATATCATGTGGTAGCACCCCATTTGGAATGGGTTTTATGTCTTAAACCAGCGAAAGTTAGAATATAACACAAATACTAAAGGTTTAAGTCTGATGACTCGAACTCAACTTTTCCTTGGCATAGTCGTTTAACCATATAGAGTGAAGCGGATTCAGGAGTTCCATAGTTTTGGACTCATTCGATTATTAATCATTTGAGATATGAATTCTGTTCACTGGATCAAATGACTAAGGCCCTTTTAGCAGAGCTAAAGTAAACGAGCCAGAGGATTATTGGGCCTTACGCATACTGATGAATGCGGCCCGATGAGCATTAGTGCCAAAGGAAATCTTCTGTACTTCATTACTTTATTGATGGCATCAATAAGTATGGCTGTGTTCATTTGATAAGACACGAGCAGGAATCCCTTGAGGAGTTCCAAGATGAAGTGTAGAACCAATTTGACAGAAGTATTGAGATCCTCGATTGAATCGCGGAGGAAAATACTTGAGTCAAGAATTGGGTGATCATCTGACAGAATGAATCAGATCTTATTAGATATGCTCCGATTAATGATGAGTCACAGGAATCTTCCATAATCATTTAAGAATACGTTCTAAAATGTCTATGTTTACGCTAAATAAGTTTCTATCAGAATCAGTGAAAAACACCACATTGGATGTGGACTGGGTGATTTCCAAATTTGTTTTTCTGATTAATTGGGATTGCAAGGTTTGTGTAAGACAGTAGTCAACAACAAACTTGAACCCAAATCTGATAAGTTCTACCTCGCTGGTTGTCCTAGGGAAACCAAGGCTTAGTACTTTTGTTGTCCGGAACTGTGTCTTTTGAGAAAGATCGTACTTTCCAAAAGGAACAGTGGGAGTAAAATTACACATCGAAGAAATTCGATAAACACAGGAGGCTGCTCAACCTGTTGAGGGAGCAGCGGTGAGGTCTACAAAGTATTGTAGGACCTACACCTGTGGAGCCTGAAAAATCGCAGATCCGAAAGGTGACGAGCGATTTCTCGTAGCCGATTGTCGTGATCTGTTGATCATTGAAAAGTGACGAGCATGCGAAATTCAAAGAAGCGATGGCGAGCCCCAACTCCGGAAAATTGGCTGGGCATGCATGTTAGCTTCACCGATCCATTTCTGGATTGAAGCAAACATCTTGGAGTTGGAATCAACATTCTGATAATGTGGTTAAAAGTTTTGACTTGATCAGAAAGAAAAGAAACCATGCGTTTACAAGAAGACTAGTGGGAGTGTAATTGCAATTCTCACACTGTATGTAGATAACATACTTAATCTCATAAACGACGTTCCGACGCTAAAGTCTTGTCAAAATTTGGGTCGGAAGTCAAGTTTAACGATGGACATGTGATATACCATGGATTTTACCGGTTTTAACCATGGTATATGCCTTATTTATCGAGTCTTATGTTATGTTTTGGAGTATTTTTAGTATGTTTACAGGTTTAGACACGTTTGGAGCATAATTGGAGTTATTGGAGCATTTTGGAGCATTTTGGAGATTTTACCCGAGAGACAGAGTTCACTGCCCATATTTGACGCTTGCAACGATCGGCACACCATTAGCATCGATCGTTGCATAGCGTGACCAAGCATTCTCGCGAGCGTTAATGAAGAATGAGGATTAATGCACTAAAGCCCAGAAAGCCCAAATATTTACACAGAAGCCCAAAACATGTTTTAGCTATTATATAAGGGTTTTTAAGCCATTGTTTAGGCAACGCTTTTCTTAAGTCTTATTTTATTTCAGAGAGAGTTAGGGGCTGATCCTGCTCTCTCGAGAGAGAGGATTTTGAACCCCAGTTCTTTATTTTATTTTATGATATTATGTTTTCTATTCAAGATGTTTTCTGTCTCGATGAACATGTCCTAGTAGTTTACCTGTTAGGTTGAAGGATTCTCATTAGGGATTTCATGGAACTATAGTTTAAATCAATCTGTAGGGATTCATATCTGCTAGTTCTTTGTTTAGGTTGTTCTTAATGCTTAATCTGAAGTAGCTAATCAGAATTATGATGTTAGGTTGATTGATACAACGAGAGTTGGTTAATTAGCTAGAAAGAACCTAGATGAGCAATTTGATCTACTCGCAAAGAGATTTGGTTTAGGGGAATTGTGAACATATCAAACCTGATCATTAATGCTAGTTTAATCTGTTAGTAATTGCAAAGAGATTTGGATTGCTGCACTTAGACTTAGAGAATTCTCGCAACGAGAGTTGGTGAATTCTATATCCGTGTTTGAGTTCTAGAACAGTTATTGATTAGATCCTGATTGATTGATTGCTTGTGTTCCTGATTTCCTGAGAACTCCTGAAACCTAACGCTTCGCTTCCTTGCTCACAAACTCGCCTGCTACTGATTACTTTTCTGCTTGCTTTAGTTTCTCATTGCTTTCCCCTAGTTTAATCTTAATAGTTCTAAATCTATCGTTGACCGGAGTCCCTGTGGATTCGATACCCTAAGTACTACAACTACATCACTGTGCACTTGCAGTTAGAATAGGGATTAAAACTCGACCTATCAAGTTTTTGGCGCCGTTGCCGGGGACTCTTTTGAGTCTCCGATAGATTTGAACTTAGGGTTTAGACTAGGTTTTTCGTTTTTATTTTTTGCTACTAATTTTTTTTTTCTTTTCTGTTCTTGCATTTCAGGTACGCCTGTAATCGCACTGCATCGATCGTGTCGATCGTCACATCATCACGCTTGCATCGATCGACGCTTCTCCCGCATCGATCGATACATATCGTAAGGAAGATGTATGATTTCTTCAGTCCAGGGATTGACAGTTCACAAATAGCTGAGTTGAAGAGTAAAGCCGACTATCTGCATAGTCTTATACTTGAAAAGTATGGGCAAAAAGCTATCAACTGCGTTGGAGGGAATGAATTCTACAGTCAGGAATCTGCTTTTCAGGGACCTTTCCAGCAACAGGGTAATGCCTTCTCGAGGAACTATGGTGTTTCTTCTTACCAAGCACCACCTGCGCCTGCATATAAGAGCAGATGGGAAACCATGTTGGAGCAGTTACTGGAAAGACAGGAAGAGGAGAGGAACTACATAAATGGTTATGGGTTTCAGGGAAACAAGTATGGATCACCCTCCTATCAGGCACCTCCTGCAGCTAATGCTTATGAGAGCAAGATAGAATCCATGATGGAGCAGCTGCTAGAGGATCAGACTAAGGCTGCTATGGACTTCGACAGGAAGTTGGATGCTATGCATAAAAATCTGAATGAGAAGTTTGAATCTCTGAGCACACATGTGAAGAAGCTGAATGTTCAAATCCAACAGACATCTCAAGCAATACAAAGGCATAATGAAGCCGGGAAAGCTGAACAGTACAGATCCATCAAAGCTGTGACCTTAGGGGATGAGATTGAGTTGCTAGGTGAAGAAGAGAGCATAATCTCGGATTTTCTGGATGAATATTGCCTGCCTGATACATGCATCGATCGACACCCCCTTAGTGTCGATCGACACGCCGTTCTGACGGCAATTTCGAGTTCTTTCGAGAAACAGAATTGCCTTGCATCGATCGACACACATCATGCAACGATCGACACAAAACGCAAACATGACCTGAAACCTGCAACAGTGCCAGAACGAGTCTACAAGCCCCCTGTGCCATATCCTAAGGTTCCTAAACTGTCTAAACATGAGCTAGAAGTGGTTAATTGCATGAAAGTGATGGATAAGCAGCAGAAATCCACCATTGATGGACAAAGCTTAAGTGTGGAAGTGGAACCAGAGGTTCCAATTGGAGAAAAGAAGATGGCGGTTCCTCTTAAACCTGCTCTAACATCTTCAGTGCCTACAACTGCTCTTAAGCAGAAAGCTCCTGATCTCTTGCATCCACCAAAGCACAAGTATAAAAATCCTAAACTTAAACCTCCTAATCCATCAGCTGTGAATGCAGGAAAAAGCAGAATCCCACCCAAGCTTCGTCCCCCCCCTGATTTTATTCCTTCATTCCTTGGGAGATCTCATGATCCGAAAGCATATACACCTCCTTGGATGAAGAGATATTCACAGAGACATTCAAAGTCTCTGTTGAAACCGCCATGAATCCAATCTCTTTCCAATAGTCAAGCTAATGACTAAAAACAAGCGCTGAGTGGGAGGCAACCCACTATAGAGTCAGTTTTCGTTTTTGTTTTTCATTTTTCAGTCTTTGCTATTTTGATTTTTTCTTTTTAGTGTTTTCAGCAGAGAGAACAGGTTCAAAATCGCCTAGCATCGATCGACACACCTATGTGTCGATCGAGACAGTGCGATTACATAAATGAATCGAGCAAATGCGCCTTGCGTCGATCGCTGCGGTCCTGTGCATCGATCGACACAGTGCGACGAGAGGTACGTAACTCTGATTTTTCAACTCTTTTCAATTTGATTATCTGTTCTTACCGAGCTCATGCCTTGATTACACTGGGGACAGTGTAGTTTAAGTGTGGGGGAGGAAGCTACTGACGCACGCTTTTGTTTTCTTAGTTTTTCAAAATTTGTTTTATTGAGTCAAAATTTGTATGAAACTATGATTTTTCGAGGAAAATTTTCGCTTGAACAGGAACTAAGTGACCATTGGACAGACTTGCAGAGCCTCTATGACTGTTAGAAAACCCAGACACGGATCAACCTACTGAGGACACCCACATCACTTCAGGTATCAGAGGATCCTCTTACTGACTTCACCTTAATACTGACTTAGATTTCTCACCTAAGGGCTTGGTATACTTTGTGTCGGATTCCCTTGTTAGTTCTGACACAGCCTGTCAACCTATCCTATTTAGTTCCCTTCTCCCCTTCTATAAAAAAATAATAATAATAAACTGAGGATGAGTTAGTAACTCCGAAGTGGTCATGGGAATAGTAGCAAACACTATTATCTCTTATGCGATCCATGGAATATGTCCAAAGTACACCCCTTAACGGGAAGAACACTGATAAAAAAAAAAAATGATACCCAGTGGGGAAAAATCAGTTGTTAAGGAAGGGAAAGAGAAGAAAGGGACTAGAGAAAGATAGTATGGTGGTCTAGAGCTGATAAGGTAAGAATCCATGTGCCTTTGATTGATACTCCTTAGGTGAGACCGCACTTAAATACTTGCAGAAGTCAGTAGGGTGAATTTGAATGCTTGAATGTGATTGTGGAGTTTACTTAGGACAGTTGCTAAGTGTGGGGGAAGTACATGTTGGTCTTGAGTTCTGCAGGAAAGTTTTCAGTGGATTACTAAGTGAATGTGATTGTGAAAGTTCCTAGGACGAAATGAGTTTCTGTGTTTTCAAACTTCTTCTCTTATACTTTGGTTCTTTACTTGCTTGAGGACAAGCAAGAGCTAAGTGTGGGGGAGTTGATATACCATGGATTTTACCGGTTTTAACCATGGTATATGCCTTATTTATCGAGTCTTATGTTATGTTTTGGAGTATTTTTAGTATGTTTACAGGTTTAGACACGTTTGGAGCATAAGTGGAGTTATTGGAGCATTCTGGAGCATTTTGGAGATTTTACCCGAGAGACAGAGTTCTCTGCCCATATTTGAAGCTTGCAACGATCGGCACACCATTAGCATCGATCGTTGCATAGCGTGACCAAGCATTCTCGCGAGCGTTAATGAAGAATGAGGATTAATGCACTAAAGCCCAGAAAGCCCAGATATTTACACAGAAGCCCAAAACGTGTTTTAGCTATTATATAAGGTTTTTAAGCCATTGTTTAGGCAACGCTTTTCTTAAGTCTTATTTTATTTCAGAGAGAGTTAGGGGCTGATCCTGCTCTCGAGAGAGAGAGGATTTTGAACCCCAGTTCTTTGTTTTATTTTATGATATTTGGTTTTCTATTCAAGATGTTTTCTGTCTCGATGAACATGTCCGAGTAGTTTACCTGTTAGGTTGAAGGATTCTCATTAGGGATTTCATGGAACTATAGTTTAAATCAATCTGTAGGGATTCATATCTGCTAGTTCTTTGTTTAGGTTGTTCTTAATGCTTAATCTGAAGTAGCTAATCAGAATTATGATGTTAGGTTGATTGATACAACGAGAGTTGGTTAATTAGCTAGAAAGAACCTAGATGAGCAATTTGATCTACTCGCAAAGAGATTTGGTTTAGGGGAATTGTGAACATATCAAACCTGATCATTAATGCTAGTTTAATCTGTTAGTAATTGCAAAGAGATTTGGATTGCTGCACTTAGACTTAGAGAATTCTCGCAACGAGAGTTGGTGAATTCTATATCCGTGTTTGAGTTCTAGAACAGTTATTGATTAGATCCTGATTGATTGATTGCTTGTGTTCCTGATTTCCTGAGAACTCCTGAAACCTAACGCTTCGCTTCCTTGCTCACAAACTCGCCTGCTACTGATTACTTTTCTGCTTGCTTTAGTTTCTCATTGCTTTCCCCTAGTTTAATCTTAATAGTTCTAAATCTATCGTTGACCGGAGTCCCTGTGGATTCGATACCCTAAGTACTACAACTACATCACTGTGCACTTGCAGTTAGAATAGGGATTAAAACTCGACCTATCAACATGGGAGAAGGCCGTAAAAGTTCTTGGAATAAGGATCCATTGGAATGGATCAGAAAGGCTAATTGGATCGTGTCAAAATCCTTATGTTGATAAGGTATTGGACAGTTCCAATATGCATGATTCCAAGAATGGCTTCATACCAAAGGTCTTATGGCAATAATCTTAGCAAGATGAAGTGTTTTGAACACTGTCTGAACTAGTATTAATGAGTGTGATTGCCTATGCTGCTGCAATGGAATCCATCATGAATGCCATATTTTGCGCTCGTCTAGATGCAGCTTATGCATAAAGCATGACGATAAAATATCAATATGTTCCAGTAATAGTCACTGAACAGTTACAAGAAATATCCCAAGTGTTTGAGGACAAACCAGTTGAAAAGTAGTTAGACGGACAAAGACGATTCTCGGTTCCCACCTGGTTATGTCTTTTTGTCTGAATAGCGGTGCTATCTGTTGGAAAGGATCCAAGCAGTGGACCGTAGAATAGTGCTTTTATCTGAATGGCGGTGTGGTTTGTCGGAATTGTTTCAAGCAATAACACCGCAGTCTCTCCCACAACCTAAGCACAAAATTTATTCTGTTGCTGTAGGTATAAGATATCTGAAGAGATGATCTTGATTCTAGTGAGAGTTATTTTAGTTATGTTGTGATCTTTACATAGACATGCTATGGTAGTATTTATGTAAGTCAAACTGACATCGGCATTATTTAAATATTATTGGATAATTAAATAATGGTCCCAAAGTATTTTATGTTCATCTTATAGGTCATCAAGTTGAGGACTTGATCATGAAACCCTATAAGTAAAGATGACATAAATTATGATTATCCCTAGTCAAGGTTGTTAAAATGGGACACTAACAACCGCGCGAGACTAACATGTGAGGTGACTGATGGACTAAGTTTCATGGAGTCAATGATATGATTATCACATTCAGTCACATAGATATATGTTGGTGAACATATGATCGGACATGACCCGCTAATGAGAACTCCACAGGATAGTTATATCAGTGTCATGGGAGGTTCTCATTACGACTATAAAGTATAGTCCTTAGACCTGAGTTCATCATGCTTTCTAGCATATGAATTGGTGCGTTTTGACCTTGTCAAACGTCGTTCCGTAACTGGCAGCTATAACGGCATTGCTTAGGCGTATCATGAAGTATGTATAGAAACAGGGATGGAACAAGATGGGATTTGTCCCTCCTAGAACGGGAGATAAATATCTCAAGGCCCATCGAAGATTTGATACTGAGAAAATGCATGGCCGTGCTCAAACGAGGTGATTGTCAGTCGTTTGTTTTAACAGTATAGATCAGGAATTCGATGAACATGATGTTGGCTATAATAAGGATGACACAGTCTCTTGCCTTATGCCATATCGAGATATAGAGACGAAGGGATTATAGGAATAGGTGATTCCAGTACAAGTGGAAGATTGTTGGGATTATGTCCTGAAATCACATTGTACTCACTCTAGAGATAGTTGTATTGTCGAGATCGGACAATTCATGTGATACTGGGTAGTCATAATGTTTTGCTAGAAACCGCTTATGACAAATGAGTTGTAACTCATTTCCAGTATCGTGTGAACCTACAGGGTCACACACCTAAGCAAGTTGGACATAGTTCATAAGGGATTGATCATTGGCATATGGTCTGGTCAATGGGTATTGGATACACATCGAATATGAGTTTTAATGAGGTGTGTCAATCGACACCATTGGGTGCGTCGGTCGACACAAGATGTGTGTCGATCGACACCACTAAGTGTGTTGGTCGATACAAGGCCGAAACCGAAACTGATGTTTTGGTTTACGTCGAGGTCGTATATAAGTGATCTTATAATTCGACCTAGAGGTAGGGGAGCCGCGTGTGACAGTGTTTCCTCAGAGAGAAAACACAGAAACCTCTAGAAACTCAGTTCCCAGGAGATCCGAGCCCCGGTACTAGCATCCCGGCGGATTCCAGCTTGTGTGCGTGTGGACTGAAGTAGAGGCGCAGCATCTGAGGCGCTCCAGAGATCTCGTTTATCTGACCATCTTCCGCTGCTAATCTCCAGGTAAACAGAGATCAGATCCTTGATTCAATTAACTAGACCCTAGATTTTAGGCTATCTGGAACATGACAGCAATTCTGAACTGGTAGAATTGGCTCGAAGTTCCATCATGGCTTACCCACACCATCAACGATCCTCAAATGCTCTGAATGCCATAAACACAAACTAGCAACTCAACACTGCTACCCCAATGAACGAAACACAATCCCCAATTATCTAATGCACCACTCAAGCATTAGATAAAGCACGCAAGCATAAACACAAAAGCAAACAATTACACACAATCAATCAAGCAAACCAGCGATTGCAGTTGTCTCTCAGGGTTCTGATGGAAACCGTTTGCTCGGACCATCATCTATTTTCACATCGTAACTATATTGCATTCACATCCATCATGAATATGCAATATAACCACTCTGCTACTCAAAACGACAACCGAAATACTCCACATCCACTACGTAAATAAAACATCTATTCACCACATAGAGTTTTAGATATGTTGGTCCATCGAAGTCTACATATTAGCGGTTACCAATCCATCCCAAAGGAAACACCACTACACGCAACCAAATCGTCAGAGACGATCACAAGCCGATATACACATATCAAACAGCGAGTCAGAGCCCTTACTTACCTGGGCCTAACTATCTTAACCCTATAAGCCCCAACACAACCGGAATGCCCAACACACGCGGAATCGCGGTGGTAACCACTGGCAGGGGTGCCGGGAGGATGCGGTGGGTGTGCATCTCTAGACAGTGCTCCAACTTGCTGCGGCTCTACCGTCGGACATAAACGTGCAATGTGTACCTCGCGACCACAAAGCTGACACATAGTAACGGGCGCTGGGCGTAGCCCACGGTAACAAGCTGGTGTCTGGTGATCCGAAACGCCACACAACTGACAAGAGGAAACAGACTCCGAAGAAGGATCCTGGAAACACTCGGGCGCACGATGACCCTGCACTCCACATATTTGGCAAATTACTGGCACTGAGCGAGACCTACAGGAACATACAGATGCTCGATGCCCCTCATCTCCACATCTCCGACAAGTCCTCGATGGTCTCGGCGGCTGAATTAGTGGCTGCGCTACAGGTAACTGGGTGACTAGTGGCTGACTGACAGGCTGCAGAATGAGCTCGATGTCTCGGCGACTAGGTCCGGGTCAGTAGTACTCAGGTAATGGGGCGCGATATGGCTCTGCGTCAGACATACGTGGTCCTGGTCCCGAAATCGGACAAATCGGTGTGAGGTGATCATCCATGCCACACACCTGACAGTAATAAGGAATTGGTACCGGCTGGTACAGCTCGCGATAACGTGAATCGGCTGGTCGTGGACACCAATACAAATGAAAGCCCTGAACGCCACATGCGCTGCATGTCTGATATACCGGTATTGCTGGTGGCGACTCCGACATGTCCACTGGTGAGGTCTCTGACGGTGCAACTGGCTCAGACGGTGGAGTACCCGGCGGTGTCACTGGTTCAAACTGTGTATCCATCTCCAACATCGACATCGGCTCAGCCACTGATAATGGCACCGTCGCAGAGAGTGGCTCGATAGAGCTGGGTGATGATGATGCCGACCTATCAAGTAGTGTACAAAGCAATCCTGACTGTGGATCCGGCTGATGGTGCAGTCCAATATGTTGCTCTAGAACGTCCCCAATATCGCCATCTGCTCATAAACGTGCTGCTCCCAATACGTATGCTGCTCTAACTGAGCTCGATACTGTGCCGCACTCATCCGGTGAGGACTCATACTGCTAGCTGATATCCCACACTATGCACACACACCCACACACAATCCGTCCAGGGACACTCTGCTGCTGACTGCAAACAAAACACGAATCAACATTAGTACAGATAATACAAATTCCTACGCCATCCCAACCCCGAATTTACGGACGCGGCTCGGTTTCCTAATGGATGCTTGGGTAAGACACAATTTTGACTCGATAAAACACGGAAAACACTCAGAAATGAACAGCTTCGAAACCCATGACGAACCATGCTCTGATACCACCTTTTTTATAACGCCCCTTTCCCATTATCCGCTGACCGACAAGCTGACCGATCAACAATCAAACAAGAACATGACCAAGTCGAACCCGAGCAAGTCAAACAGAAAAGGTTTGTCACAAGACGAAGCCAGAGACAGATCGGTTTGAGACAGAGGCTCGCACTAACCCGTCTTTAACCCTGCTATCCTTACTTCCATGATACAAAGCTTTGCAACTTGTACCATTTCCATGAGTTGTGTCGGTTCGGACTAAACACAATATCAGGGAAGCATATTCATTTCTGAGAAATCAAACGTTACGTACAACGTTTAACAGTCTTTACAAAACAATTGCCATAAAAACAATCGTCGTGTTTCAATACAAAAGGCCGAACCGAAATAAAATCCCAAAATTATCGAATCAAAATCCCGCCACAAGCAATCCCGAGACTACACCGAGGATCTCCCGCGTCCGTCACTGCTAAACCTGAAAAACACAAAAGAGTCTTATGAGTGATCTAAGATCACCCAGCGAGTAGGTTCCCCCACTACGGCTTATATTCTAGCTAGCATCTACAAATTCCCGTCCCCAAAATCCTAAAATAACAATCAATACAATAAACGGTCGATCACGCACTACCACGTCGTGTCGAACCCACAACACACAAGCATTAGCCAAAAGAACGAGAAAGCGATTAACGGAAATCGAGGGCACTACGGCACATGCTCTCGATTGAAACTCGATCTATCTATCGCGCAACACCAACAATACAAACACAACACAGGGCCCTTACGATCTCGTTAACTTCCACGGGTTCACATTGTCACAACCATGGTAACTAACCCACGACTCCTAGACGTAAACACGAAGTCTCACGGCTAGGACACCGTTCTCCGTCCATCGATACGCGGTGACTCAAGTTACCCCCGACAACCCAAGTTTCCATGCAGTCCGGCCCTAGGACGCGACCCCGTATTCTCCGGACCACACACCTACCGGCGTCACTCAGTAGGTTAACGCCATAACCGGAATCACCATGATCCGATTAGGAACTACCCGAGGATCCAATCGGGTCGGATGTACCGGAACGTATCCAAACACCTAAACTTGCGGGATCTAACGCACCCTAGAGTCCTAGTGCAGAAATGTAAACACGCAGACTCGCTTGGACTCTATCAAGCATTCTCAATAAATAATTAACAACAATCTCAAAACGATGGCCCGCAAGTCTACACACACACACACACCAACCATACCGCTCTGACTCGGCACCACACCGAGTCAGTCACCACGACTTAACCGGTCCCGTGACCAAGTTAAATAACCACACGGATCGCTCGGCCCAACACCGAGACAATCTAACAAGCCTGCACAAAAGCTTACAAAAACAACCACACAACTTCACAATCACGCAATCACCACACAATCAGGCCTATTAGGGTTTCTACAATCTTTTAACCAATTCACGTCCGCTACCTTGGATTAGCGGATTGCTAATCCATAGACGGTCCACATCTCATTAATGTCCACTACATTGGATTAGCGGATTGCTAATCCGTAGACGGCTCATCACGCACTTCACCCACATCTTAACTCATATCCATTTCTTTTATGTCTTTTAATCATTCCCCGATGCGTCGGTTTCAGAGTTAGCAGCTTGCTAAGCTCCCCGACATCTCATCATTCATCTAATCTACTCGATTCATTCCTTTCTTTAACTTTATTAATCTCTTGCCCGATATCGATTCATACACCTTACGTTTGTTAGGTTTAATTCTATCTTTTAACACCGTCTTAATTCCCATACTTAGATCCATTCGATATCGTTGTTTACATACGTATATATACATATACGGCCCTATCATGCCACGACTATATGCATGCAACAATCAACGTTACTAACAACCTAGCGGCACACAACAGGTTTAGTCCGTTATATCCTCACGATCCTAACATGCGTCTTAAACCTTAACCGGTTTATCGTTAATTAGTCAATTCGATTCTCAAGCCCAATTAAATCACATCCGGGTATGCAAACCCTAATTCTACGGTTTCTCATTTCCTGATCTACATGCTTCTAACTTCGGTGTTTGAGTCGACTCACAGTGATTCGGTCGGAATGAACGGCACGGATGCGAACCTCCCGAACACCTGAATACGAACTCCGAAGCTTCCTGAACACCTGTATACTAACCGCAAATCACAATCTGGTCGGAGTCAACGCGTTGACCGGCGTTGACCATGGCATTGACCGGTGTTGACTTTGACCTCCGGTTGACCGTTGACCGTTGAATTTGGCTTTGACCAAGCTTGAACCAGTTGACCACTCTGAACCAACTGAACCACTTCAATCGAACCAAACCAACTGAACCGGTCTAAATTGAACCGATTTGGTTAAACCGGTTTAAGTCAAATTATTGACCAGTTTGACCTAACCGTTGACCAAGGCTTAACCAAGCCTAATCAACCCAAATTATTGAACCAAACTGATGCTAAACCACCCACAGTGAACCGGTGGAGGAGAGAGACTGCGGAAGAAGAATTCCGGCGACTTCTCTGGCGTTGACCGGCGGTGGTCCGGCGTTGACCGGCCAGTTCACCCCTTTTTCCGGTGACTCAGACAACGATCCACCTATCAAACTGATCGGAAAGAGAAGATCTATCCATATATGGTTTTAAAACGTCCAGATCTGATGAAGGATGAGAGAGATCCGCCAAAACCCTAACCACGGCAGTTTTCCGGCTAGTTTCCGGAAAGCTCCGGCGATGGCGGTGATGTTTTGCTGGCTGTCGGTTGTAGAGGAGGGAGAGAGGATTCCACTGGGATTTGCAGAAGTGGATTAGGGTTTATATTGAAAGAGTTATGAGATTTTTAGTGTTTGTAGGTATGAAGAACACTATGGTGTTCTTGAGGTTTCCTTTGAATCTTCAAGAGGAAGGGATGAATTTCTGGGTTTTTCAGATGAGTCTAGAGAGAAGGGAGAGCTTTTGGTCATGGGTGAGGCTAGAGAGAGAGTGGGAAGAGTGAAATGAATTTGGTTAAGTGTTTTTGGTGCATTCAACAAAAACCATGCATCACATATGGTCTTGACACCTCACATGGGAGTGGCAGGCGACCTAAAGGTGAAACACCTGTCTCTGGAGCTACTTCTTATCCATAAAATCTAGCCCAAAACCGGCCCAAACCACTTCTCAATCCCTTATGCAAATTGTCTCGGTTTTCCTCGGTTTCGCGATTATTGTTTTAGAAAATACTCCACTATTCCAATAAATCCCAAACCTCCAAAATATGATTCTACCTGATTTTAGATGAATTTAGCAACATGAATCACCTCATTTGTAGTTTCCTAGCTCCGGTTATGAATTTCCGAAGTTTTCTCAGTTTTCTCGGTTTTCCACCCGATAAGCCGGAAAACTCGTTTCTGCTCCGTTTCTTCCAATTCTAGTCTTGTAAATGTTCTTTATGTTATAAAATGAGAAAATTTGGCCCATCTCGACTTTCATCTCGAACTTTGGTAAAATTACCATTTTACCCCTGAGTTTGGCAAAATTACAATTTTGCCCCTGTTGACTTTTCTTCTGCCCGGTGACTGCATTTTTGAATACAGGGTATTACACATACTTCACTCTAAGAACCCACCTTGGTGATGACGCTTCTGTTTAAATTGTGTGTTAAATATCGTTATGTGATTTTGCAGCTGAGTGTTGTGATTGATGTTCCTGGAGAGGAAGCGCACCAGCTCCAACCGAGATTGTTTGGAAAGGTAATTGATTCATCAACTGAATTAATCTATGTTCTGAGTTGAACACATTGTATTGACTTTTACAGTGCGTATTCAGATAGTACCAGAGAAGTGCATATATGAAGTATTGTCAACCAAAATTGAGATCCGTCTTGCAAAATCAAAGATAATCACATGGACGTCTCTTGAACAAGGCAAAGGACGAACAGTTTTTCAGAGGCCAAATGTCTCATCAGATTTTCTCTGTTTTATTCTTCTTCTTCTTCAGCTTCATCTATTATAGCTTTAAATCAGTCTCTTGACATGTGAACCTTTTATGTTGTTTGTATAATGGTGTAGAGGTTTGGATAAGGCTTGTGTATCCGTCTTCTAAGAAAGTGAGGACTGAGACAAGCTTGAAGCTTAAGGGAAGAAACATGAGAAGCTGGGAGGAGACGCTTCTTTGAACAAATTCTTCTGTGAGATATATTCTAATGCTGATGAGGATATGATACATGGGATGAGCAAATAATTTGTGTGTATATATCTTTATATATCCTCTTCGGTCATTTTTTTCACGGAGACTACAAAAGTTCTGTCTTTTTGATTGACTAATTGATGGTTTTTGGACAATTAACAGGTTGAATCGAATGGGACAGTGCTGTCGACAAACTGGCAAGAGGTTCGGGCTAAAACAATCGAGAGCACTCCTCCGGATGATATGGAGCTCAATAAATGGGAGATCTTGATCTAATCCATACTTTTGATGCATATGTAGGAGTTCCCTACATCTAGACAAATATTGAAACCTGGTCCCTTTCTTCCTGTAACGAGGATCTTAAGGTTTTGCTATTGCTAAGTATGGCTACCACTTCTCTTGCTATTTTGTTCACTATGGTCTTAGGACCTTCTTTGTTACTAAAGAATTTAGGTGTGCACTCTATTGGAATGTTAAGCGTTTTATAAAGAAGACCGTCGAAGGTTGGAGAAGAAGCAAAGCAAACATAATGACGACAAGTAGAGAGTAGTCAATTTAATAAGGACATAAACATGACGGCGTGTTTCACACTGAAGACGATAACATATATAAAATGTGCAGAAATACAAGTGATGATTAAGGCTTAAAAGGATAATCCGAGAATAACTATTTCGAGCGAACGATAAAGAAATTGTTCTAATACAAAAAGAGTTGTAGGAACATAGTAAACATCCATTCATAAAATACACAAGAAATATTTTGAAATTTCGTTTTATCAGAAGCAATGTGAATAAAATTTTGTTTTGCCCCGGGTATTTTTTTGAAAAAGATATTTTGTCAAACTAGAACCATAACATAAATTTAGTTATACCTTCCTTCGGTTTTCCTTTTAATTCCGGTAGGTAATAATGTCGTAATATATATTTTTTGGATATTATCCCCTGCAGCATTCAAATCAATCACAAGTGCACAATGAGTACTTCTAGGTTGGCAGAAGTATGAATCACACCCGCAAAGATCACACGCCAACAATAACCCTGTTACAGACACACCTCCGAACGAGAGTTAAGAAAGGCTCAACACTTTTATCAATTTGTAAGAAAGATAACATCAAATGTCCGATTAAAACGAACTATAGATGAACACCAGTTCAACAACCCAAAGAACAACACTATGATCGTATTTATTAGAAGATTAGATCAACGGAAAAGCTTCTAACGATATTCGAATCTTGTCATGTTACATCCCAAAAATAAAAAACAAGCTACTGGTAATAAAAAGGGAAATAAATAATTAAAATGAAACAAACTATTTTTAATGTCAGTATAAAATATAAATACATTGCAAGAATGAAAAAGAAAATATAAGTATATATATAGAAACAGCTTTTAAAATAGTAACTAAATATCAATTGTCCAAAAAAACTATAAAGCATTAGACACAAAACAATACAACACAATTACAGTAATCATCAAGCATCAATCACTTATAACAAACTATATACCATAGTAAAATTAATTTATATAGAAGTCCAAACATTTTTTTTTTGTCACCAAAAAAAATAGAAGTCCAAACATATGCTTCAAACTCACTAAGAAGTCCAAACATATGCTTCAAACTCACAAAGTCCAAAAAAAAAAAAAAAAAAAAAATAGAAGTCCAAACATGAAAAAGCTCTAACGTCCACTAATAAAAGAACCACAAAGAAAAACATATGCTTCAAACTCACTAAGAATATACACCAGCTACAACATGAGGAAGAAATTGACAAAAAGATAAACACCATTTCCCAACCTTAAATAAACAAAAATATAGAGAAAACAAATATATATATATATATATATATATATATATATATATATATATATATATATATATAAAATTACACAAACAAAGAAGGAAAAATAAGAATGGTCTTAATCCTTTTGACAAAAAGATATACACACATTTTTAAATAGTGTTATTTTCTAGCTTAATTATTAACAGAAATTATATTCATAAACGTGGTGAAATGAAAAAAAAACAATACTAAAAGAAAAAAAGGATATAAGTATATAAAGTTTCAAATTTATTGTTATCTAAATAATAAAAAATACAAACTCACGATACATTAGTAACAAAAATTAATAATTGGAAAACAAATAATAACAAGAAATTATACAGATGATACCAAATCAAAATTTAACTGAAATAAAATCAAAACAATATAATTACAATAAATTTGAATATACGATCCGCGCGTAGCGCCGAATAACCCCTAGTTATAATATATAAAAGGAGGTAACTGGGGCTTCTCAGGGTGTCCACATCAGCTAGATAATATTCTTCTTCAAATTGCCACGTGTCAATTAAAACAAAATACTCCACAGCTTCATTTGATTCTCAGAGCACCCACATTCATGGTTGACACAAAATACTAGGAGGATTTGATTAAAAAATTAATTAATTTAAGAACTCTTTCTCCAAAGAGTTTTTAAATAGGCTACTTAAGAACCCAAATTCTTCACTATTTACCTTAAATGGCACATTATTATTGGTTATTATTTTTTTTTGATTATTTTTATTCCAGCTGTAAAAAAAAAATAATAATAATATTTTTTTTTAAGAACCCCTAAAAAGGGGTTCATTTAGTTCTCACCCACTTTAAAAGAAACCGAAAGGTTTGTAAATTGTAATCACCGATCATTATTATAATGGAAAACGACGAAACTTTTCATTATCTAAGCCGGCCTCCACGAATGAAGAATCACAAGAAGGAAAAACCTCTCTTGTGAGAACGATTTATCATCTCTGTTAGAGTCAAGATTAGCACTTTCCTAAGAAGGCCTATTCATGAGTTTAGGTCGGCCCAGAATGGAAAGACGGTAATAAAAGCCCAAGGCGGTAAAACTTAGGTTTTACCGAACTCGGGATAGCCGACTTACATTAGGGTTTGGGAGGTGTCGGATTAAAGGCGGCGCGCAAACAAGACGGAAAAGGGAATATTCCATAAAGATAAAGCCGATTTATTAAGAAATATTCGTAATTATCTTTACTTCCTTTTTATTTAGACCGACTTGTAACCCTTTATAAGGGAACCTCATATCATTCAATAAGGATACGCTTTTTCTTATTACTTTGTGCCTGAGAGACTTTTAGAGCGAATTTAACCTAAATATCTCTCCGGCGACTTTAAACATCTCTTCTTACCGACTTCCGACTTGGAAACACCGGTTATAAACCCTAAATTCTCAATTCTCACCGCGTTCATTAATCCTTCTTTTAGAATCCCTAATTCACAAACCCTAAAACTCTTTCTATCTTTGGATAGACCGAGTTGAGATCTTACAATTGGCGCCGACTGTGGGGATTTCTAAGAGAAATTTCTGAAACGAGATGTCAGGGAATCATAAGGAGATCGATCAAGAAAACCCTATGGTTGAATTAAGCGTTCAAGATGAAAGTGATTACAACCAGAGTGATCACGAAGACGACGCGGCGAAAGGCGGCAAGCAGCCGCGAGACGCCGCCAAGACAAACAAAGCTCGAGATGGCGGCAAACATGCCCCGTCACTCAGCGAAACAGAGGCTCAAATCGAGCAAGACAAGGTCTTAGCCACTCTAATGGCCAAGATCGAGTCACAGAACGACCTGATCAAAACGTTCTCAGAGAAAATCGACCTGCTGCAGACAAAGCAAGCAAAGATCCTTTCAGGTCAACAGTCCAGAAAACCCGGGTGAGAGGTGCCGCCGAAGGTGAAAGACAGAGTCGCCAGACGACTGGTCTATAGTACATCTGAGGAAAGCCACCATGAACAGAGCCGTAGCAGCGAGTCCAGGAGCAACCCGCGTAAGGAAAGCAACAAGAAGGATACTCGCGAGCGGAGCTCACATCGGAAGGAGGGGTCTGAAAAACCCAAACGGAGCGAAAGTCGGAGACAGGACAACCGGAGTGATGAGAGGTATTCACCCGATAGGGATGAACATACCAGTCACCGAACACGGGACGTGCACCACAGACGAAATTCGCGACGTGAGAATGGCTCGCATCGAGACAACTATCGCCGCGAGCGAAGTATGTCGCACGAGAAAACTCATGGAGCGTCTATTCGCGGAGCAAGTCGCAACCATGTCGAGAAACAACTGAGTGAGCTCAAAGACACCCTAAAAGAATTAAAAGGAGAGGTCCATGGCGTGAAGGGGTCCGCACCCGAGATCGACCGAATCATCGAAGAAACTCGTAGGACACCCTTCACCTCGCGCATCACAAACACGTATATCAGGCAAAGAGAGAAGCTCAGGCTACCGATGTACGACGGCACAAAAGACCCAGCAACCCACCTCACAACGTTCAAAATCATGGCGGCAAAGGCACGGTTCTCATCAAGCGAGGAGCGTGACATCGGTTTCTGCCAACTGTTCACCGAAACCCTGGAAGGGGACGCGCTAAACTGGTTCTCCCGACTCCCATCCAAATCAATCGATAGTTTCTCCGACCTCACATGGGCATTCGTAAGGCATCACTTTGCCTACATTCGTAAGGACACTTCGCTGAGTGCGTTGATGTCGATGACGCAAGAGAAGAAGGAAACATTGAAAGATTTCGTAGAAAGGTTCAGGGCGGTGATGACACGAGCTGAGGCACCAGATAAGTTCACTATCGCGGCCCTAACAAACGCCGTCTGGCACGAATCACCTTTTTACCAAGATCTAGTCATCAAACCGCCACTAACCATCGAAGACGCACTCCATCGGGCAAACAAGTTCGTGGAATTGGAAGAGAAGAAGGTCGCGTTAGCAAAGAGATTCGGTTCCGGCAAACAAGCAGATAAGAAGGAAGAAAGAGAACCCAGACAGCACTACGACGGTAAAAGCGCCAAAACAATGGTCGTGGACGGCACCGACAAGTCCCGATCATAAAAACCGTGGAATAAAAGGGGTAAAGAGGCAAAGAAGGCGCAAGCGGCTTCCGCTACGGGGGATAAGTACTGCGAATACCATCAAGCTACGTCGCACGACACGGCTGAATGTCGGAATCTCAGAAACGCACTCTACTCCCGACTTTCCAACGAAGAGATCAAGGCGGCCATCGAAAGGTTAAAAAAGGAAGAATCGGGACAAAAGAAGGAAGACAAAGCCGATGAGCAGGCTCCTAAGCAGGATAAACCACCACGGCGTATCAAAAGCATAGCTTTGAAACGTAACCGTGAGGAAGAAGAGGAGGACGAAGAAGAAACCCCCAAGACCATCCGAAGAATCAACATGATCATGGGAGGTCTAATCTCCGTAAATGATTCGGTCCGGTCAATCAAGGTCTATGAACGCCTAGCATTAGCCGCGCAAAAGGCGCCTCAACCAATCCTGTCAGATGATCCACCCGTCATCTTTACCGACCAGGATCTCTATGGAACTCACTACCCTCATAACGACCCGCTAGTGGTTGAGCTTCTGATCGGAAGTTGCCAAGTATCTCGAATACTGGTGGACACCGGGAGCTCGATAGATTTAATTTTTCTAGATACACTCAAAAAGATGGATATTAAGGTGGAGGATATCAAGCAGAAGGCCAAGCCGCTCACCGGGTTCACAAGTGAGACGACATACACAATTGGAACGATCAAGTTGCCTGTTTTCGCAGGAGGAGTTAACAGATTGGTGAGGTTTTATGTCATTGACAAGCCAACCATCTATAACGTAATCCTCGGAACTCCATGGCTGTATAGCATGAAGGCGGTATCCTCGACATACCATCAATGTCTGAAATTCCCGACACCTAAAGGAATCCAGACAGTCAAAGGATGCCAGAGCGCAAGCCGGTCGTGTTTCGCGAGAGAACATAAGATCAGGGTGCCTTCCTACATGATCAACACAAAACACGGAAGAAAAGGACCGGAGAAAGAACTGATCCAGCAAGTCATCATTGACGAATCAGATGCAAGCAAGTGTGTAGGCATTGGCGCAGAATTGCCAGACGACATCAAAGGGGAACTGATCGCCTTCCTACAGCAAAACGTTACAACTTTTGCGTGGACAATGAAGGACATGAAGGGTATCAATCCAGCCATTACAACTCACGAGCTGAATGTCGATCCGACTTACAAGCCAGTCAAGCAAAAGAGGCGAAAACTCGGCCCTGAAAGAGCTAAAGCAGTCAACGATGAAGTAGAGAAGCTACTCGAAGCCGGTTCAATCCAAGAAGTCAAATATCCTGACTGGTTGGCCAATCCAGTGGCAGTGAAGAAGAAAAACGGGAAGTGGAGAGTATGTGTCGACTTCACGGATCTCAACAAAGCTTGCCCCAAGGATAGTTTCCCGCTGCCGCATATCGACCGACTTGTTGAGGCGACGGCCGAGAACGAATTTCTATCATTCATGGATGCGTTCTCAGGGTATAATCAAATCCTCATGAACCCAGACGACAGAGAAAAGACGGCCTTCATCACTGAACGCGGCACATATTGCTACAAAGTCATGCCTTTCGGCCTCAAAAACGCCGGCGCCACCTACCAGCGGCTGGTAAACCGGATGTTTGCAGGACAACTCGGCGCAACAATGGAGGTTTACATCGACGACATGCTAGTCAAATCTCTGATTGCCTCTCAGCATGTCGGCCATTTAAAGGAATGTTTCAACATCCTTAACCGGTACGGCATGAAGCTTAATCCAACTAAGTGTACGTTCAGAGTGACATCGGGAGAGTTCCTAGGATACGTGGTAACTCAGAGAGGAATAGAAGCTAATCCAAAGCAGATCACAGCCATAATCGACTTGCCATCTCCCAAGAACACTCGAGAGGTACAACGTCTCACTGGCCGCATAGCCGCCTTGAACAGGTTTATATCCCGGTCAACGGATAAATGTCTGCCTTTTTACGAGCTCCTACGAGGGAACAAAAGATTCGTGTGGGACGATAAGTGTCAAGAAGCATTCATCCAACTCAAGGACTACCTGTCGAACCCGCCGATACTGTCTAAACCCGAGAATGGTGAGACATTGTTGCTTTACATCGCCGTTTCAACGACAGCAGTGAGTGGCGTACTAGTTCGGGAAGATCGAGGAGAACAAAAGCCGATCTTCTACGTCAGCAAAACAATGAACGGAGCCGAAACCAGGTATCCTGCAATGGAAAAACTGGCTTTCGCAGTCGTCATCTCGGCGTGAAAGCTGCGACCATATTTTCAGTCACATCCGATTGCCGTATTAAGCAGTCAACCTCTTCGAACGATCCTTCATAGCCCAGGACAGTCTGGCCGCCTAGCCAAGTGGGCAATAGAGTTAAGTGAATAAGACATCGAGTACAGGAACATGACAACCGCCAAATCGCAAGTGATAGCTGATTTCCTTGTCGAATTATCGCTTGAATTGGACCTCGGTACCGAGATAGAAGATAAAAATTGGAAATTGTTCGTTGACGGGGCCTCATCCAAAAAAGGAGCCGGGATAGGGATACATCTCATATCACCAACCGGCGAGATTCTAGAGCAGTCATTCAAACTGGGTTTCACGGCGTCTAACAACACAGCCGAGTACGAAGCTTTGTTAGCCGGTCTCAGACTCGCCAGGGAAATCGGAGTACGACATCTCTTGGCCCATTGTGACTCCATGCTTGTAGCCAACCAAATCAACGGAGACTGCGAAGCTAAAAACGAACGAATGGAGGCTTACCGAAAGACGGCATTGGAACTCACCAGTTCCTTCGAATTCTTCGATATTGTCCAGATACCAAGGAAGGAGAATGCCCCGGCAGATGCACTCGCATCGCTGGCATCTAATCCCAATCTCTGTCGACGGATCCCGGTAGAAACGATCCATGAACCAAGCATCCCACCCCCTGAAAGCAATCAAGAAGAACCTGAAGAAATAATCCCGAGTGGTGAAGACGACATATGCTACAATATTCAAGCAAAGGGCATAGACCTCATCGCTGTCCTAACCGGCGACAATAAAGACTGGCGACTTCCGATAAGAGCATACCTGACAGAAGGAAAGCTCCCAGAAGAAAAATGGGAAGCACGACGACTTAAAGTCAAGAGCGCGCGATACACTATACACGAAGGTATCCTCTACAAGTATTCAGCTAACAAGATCCTCCTCAGATGCATAAACGGAGATGAAGTAAGTCGGGTTCTCGAAGAAACGCACTCTGGAGCATGCGGAAACCACTCCGGAGGCAGGTCTCTCTCCCTAAAAATCAAGTTGAACGGTCACTATTGGCCGACCATGATAACCGATTGCGAGACCTATTCTAACAAGTGTGAAAAGTGTCAGCGACATGCGCCATTCATACATCGACCTACAGAACTACTCACGATGTCAACCGCGGCTTACCCGTTCATGAGATGGACAATGGACATCGTCGGACCGTTACCATTATCCAATCAAAGACGTTTCCTGCTCATTATGACCGACTACTTCACAAAGTGGGTAGAGGCCAAGGCTTACGTCGCAATCCACGATGTCCAGGTTCAAAATTTCGTCTGGAAATATATAATATGTCGTTTCGGGCTACCTTATGAGATCGTCACAGATAACGGATCACAATTCATCTCGAAAGTATTCGAAGGATTCTGCAAGAAGTGGGATATACGCCTTAGCAAGTTGACACCGAGGTATCCTCAGGGGAATGGCCAAGCCGAAGCTACAAACAAAACTATCATTGCCGGCATCAAAAAACGCCTTGAAAGCAAAAAAGGAGTTTGGGCAGATGAGTTAGACGGAGTCCTCTGGTCGCATAGAACGACACCCCGCAGCGCAACAGGGGCCACGCCATTCTCGTTAGCCTTTGGCGTAGAAGCAATGGTACCAGCAGATGCTAACATTCACACTCTCCGCCGGTCTCTCATGCCGCACCATACCGAGGTCAATGAAAAGATGCTAATCCAAGCTCTTGGCACCCTAGAGGAAGAGCGGGATCGAGCCCTACTCAGGATTCAAAACTACCAGCAGCTCGCAGCTCGGTACTACAACCAGAAAGTCAAGGAACGCCATTTTCAAGTCGGTGACTTCGTCCTCCGCAAAGTTTACGAAAACACCAAGGAGTGGAGAGCAGGGAAACTCGGGGCGAAATGGGAAGGACCCTACAAAGTCACAAAAGTCGTCAAATCGGGGGTCTATGAGCTTGAGTCAATGAAAGGCAAGGCTTTACCTCGTTCCTGGAACTCGGCAAGCCTGAAGGAGTACCACTAAGACGACAAGGCTGATTTCTTTCATTAAAAAAAAAGAAAAAAAAAATGTATTGAACTACGAGTGACTTGATTCTCCTCGGAGATACGTAGGCAGCCTTTACCGGCACAGTCACAAATCTAATAAAATCCTCATTTTTTCAAAACAGGTTACTGTCTTGAAAGCTATGCAAAGCCAAAACAGGTAAGTCCCTTCATTAATATTTGAATATATTTAATGATACTAACAAAACCGAGTTCTAACTCGCAAAAGCCGAGTTCTAACTCGCAAAAGCCGAGTTCTAACTCGCAAAAGACGAGCAATGACTCGCAGAAGGACGAACAATGACTCGCAGAAAGACGAGCAACGACTCGCACCGTTAGCATCATGCCTCCTGGCCAGGGGCATGGTCTTCCTTGCACGCGAGGTGCACATCGCGGTAAGGGAAAGCCGGGATCCGTCCCGCAAATTTTTCGTGGTAGGAGATAACGAATAAGTCGATCAAAAAGGACTCACACATTCTCCTACCCTTAAAATAAAGCCGAGCATCTGTAAGTCTCGCAAACCGCCTTACGGCAAGTCACTAAATTGATTAAGCTTTGACAATGAGTTTGGACACGAAAAAGTTTCGACATGGTTACGAACACGTATTCCAAGTCACGAAACCGGCTAGACTCGCCAAAAAACAGCTTAAATACAAGATTAGTACGACTCAACACAAACTGAAGCCGCTATCTGATTAAACTATCAAAAGATAAGTTTAAAACAGGAATAGTCCGACTCAGTTGAATTCATAAGTCGCTACACATGGTGACGCGATTTCGTGATAAAAGTCGCTATAAGCTTAAATGCGACAGCAAGACTTGATCATACGATGAAAATCTACATTTGGTTCGGCAACAATTTGAGTAAGTTTAAACAAATAAGCTTTAAAAGATAGATTGATTCAAATCACTATCAGGCTTAAAGCAAACTTAAATTATTGCTTGAACAAAGAGTAAGGTCTACAAAGCCAAAACATAAGTTGGAATAAAAAGTTTTACAAAATAAAATATTACAGAAAAAGAAGGAGAGAAGGGCGCGATTAGTCAGCCCTAATTGGCGGCTTCTCAGGTTCGTCAACCTTCTCAGCAGATTCCCCTTGCGACTTGGAAATATCAGCCAAAGACGCTACCTCCAAGCCAACGGAACGAACGAGATCCGCGGGAACAGCCTCCGGGATAAATCCATGATTAGTTCCGAACTGGTCAATATTGCGCGGAACGGGAGGAGGAGAGTCGTTGAGAAGATTAAGAAGAGGATGTTGAACCGGGGAAAGAACAAACGAAAGTTCGTCCTTGGTCACAACCTCTGTCTCATCGATCTTAGCATTCACCGCAATCTCGTCAGCAGCGACCTGATCTAAGAGCTCCTGAGGGAATGAGACGCCTTCACCACTGAGCTTCTCCAAACAATTCTTCAGACCAGAAATTTGGGCCTGCTCAACCTGGAGGGCGACAGCGATGTCTTGATCCTTCACGAACCGCTGAAAAAGGTCAAAATGGGTTTGTGCTTTCGCCCTAACCGCGGCCTCAACTCTGTCTCGTTCCTTCCGAATCATGTCGGAATAGAACTTCTGTTGGCCCTCCATCTTCTTCTGCAATTTAAGAAGATTGGCTTCCGACTTCTTTGAAACAAGGGCCAACTCCTCTTCGACTCCACGAAGCTTGTCTTTAAGCACCGCGTTATCCGCCACCAAAGCCTTCTTCTCCTCTTTAGCCTTCTTGAGAAGCTCGTCCCGCTTGGTTACCGCGTCGGCCATATTTTTGGCACTCCAAGAGCTCTCCAAGGCCACACGATTCGACGCGGCAATCATCTGGAAGCAAAAGGAAAAGATCTTAGTCAAAAAAAAAAAAAAAGAACAAGCAAGGTTCAATAATAAAGACTTACGGTTGCTTCAGCATGTTTTAGCTTGAGAATAGCATCTGAGTGAGGAAGCTCCTGAAGAATCGGCCAATCTCTTTCATTCCCTCGGATGCAGGTCAGCATGTCGAAGCACGCCCGTGGGTTATCGATAAATGGAACCTCGCTCTCGTACTGATAAGCAAAGTTGTGGATCGAAGGGCGAGAATCTCCTTCCTTTATAGGAGCACGGGGACGCACGTGAACAATCTCTTTACGAGAAGTAAACGGTTTCGTATTGCCATACGCGTCGACAACGTCTCCGGTTTCTTGGTAAAAGCGTTGCCACGGATCCAGGCTCTTCTCGGGATCAGTGGCGGCCGCCTTGTCAGAGCTAGCGGCCTTACCGGCTACAGCGGCTTTACCGGCTACGGCGGCCTTCTTAGCCGACTTCTCCTGGTCCGCTCTACCTTCCGCTGACCGCTTCCTAGACGGGACATTAGGCGGGAGTTTGGGAAGCGAGGCTGCGGCTTCCGGTTGGGCAACCGTCATAGACTGAGGAACAGCCGGCTTACCTCCCGCATCAACTAACTGCTCCCCGCCTTGCGACGACACAGAGACGTCCTTCTCCTTCACCGGCTTCGCAGGGGACGAAGACTTGGACGAGATCTTCTTCGAGTAATCAATCGATTCAATCCTCTGCACCTTGCCCATCTTTTTCGGCTTGACGAGTTCTTCAGGGGTAACCTTCCTCCCGATATCCCACTTGGCTGCATCAACAAGCGAAAAATTAGAGAGAAACAAAAGAAATAGAGATAGCGAAGAAACAAAAATACGAACCTTCGGAAATCCGCGGAAGGAACTTGTTGATGCGCTCGCGAGTAAGATCGGACCACTTGCGTAAGCCGAGAGACTGAATCTCCTCAAGGATAGGAAAGAAGTTTTTGGGATATGGCGGCAAGAAAGGATGTTGCACTGCAAAGACAAAGAAGAATTAAGTAAATGATCGCGCTCAAAGGATAGCAAATTCGGGACGATATCTACCATATTCAGTGTTCCAAGACGTCCTGATAAACTCCCTATGCACGTCAGGAACGACTAAAGGAGATAATTCAACGAAAAAGTAAGATCGTTGCCAATTGTTGATCTTACTAGGCGCATCCGTCAAAACACGATTACCGCTTTTGAATTTGACCGCAAAACATCCTGGGTTCGTCGCCTTCATGCGATTTATAGATGTCATTTCTTCGAAAATTTGCGCGGTTATTGTTATGCCGGCTTCGGCTCCCAGCACTAAAAGACCAACCATGTGGCGAACTGCAACAGCTGAGAGCTGAGAAATGGCAATCTCGCGGCGATGACAATACGAGATCAGCAAGTCAGGCAGGGGAAACCAGCAACGGCTGCCCCCAGTATCAGTATTGACGAAATACGACTCGTAAAGAGTTATGTATCCCGGGGGAGGGGTCCATGGACGGTCAAGCGGAAAAGGGATAATAACCTTGATCCTTGGATCAGCCCCGCAATCCCGAAGCGTAGATTTTATTAGAAGTCGCGTTCGATTTGGTCTCAGCGACATTGCCGAAAAATTCATGAGAACCGACCGGCAACGCGGAAGGGAGGACTTCCCCGGAATCATCATGACCAATAGCGATATCATCCTCATTGTCGTCAGAATCTCGTAGCTGAGGAATGACTAAATCTCCCCGACCCGAGCTCTCAGCGGCATCATTTTGGCGAGATGCCTCGCGACGACGTCGCAGCTCTTCAATGGCAAAATGGGCTGGGTGATTTCTCAAGTCAGAAGAAGTGCCCGACGACGAAGAAGCAGGAGAATCGGACTGACGACTTGACGAATCATCCGCAGACGAGACTGAAACAACTTCCTTGTCCTTACTCGATGAACAGCGGATCAAAGACATTGACTCGATGAAGAACGGATGAAGAACACAGGAGAAAAATAAAAGCTTGATCTTAAAACCTATAAAACCTAAGGCGGAGCAACGGCGGAGGAAAGATTGGAAAATAAATACCGAGAGAGAGAAATTACCTTTAGAACTTCTTCACTTGGACCAAATGAGGAAGAAAATAGGAGAAGGAACTATTTATAAGGAAAATGACGGCGTGAAACTCGAGGCACACCTTTACCTAGGCGACGCTTCGTGTCTCGTACCTACCCGACGATAGAACCAAGAATCAATTCCGGTTTAGCCGAAACGCCATCGGTTTAGAACCAAGCGCACGGTTATCCCCAGACAGATCGGCCTAGTGAAAAACGGGCCTAAAAACGAAACATGGGCCTGAAAGACAATATGGGCCTACCCAAATCATTTCTCAAACCGTAGGTTAACTCTTCGTAATGCCGACTTGAGTACAAGTCGCCACACTGGGGGGGGGCTTATTGTTAGAGTCAAGATTAGCACTTTCCTAAGAAGGCCTATTCATGAGTTTAGGTCGGCCCAGAATGGAAAGACGGTAATAAAAGCCCAAGGCGGTAAAACTTAGGTTTTACCGAACTCGGGATAGCCGACTTACATTAGGGTTTGGGAGGTGTCGGATTAAAGGCGGCGCGCAAACAAGACGGAAAAAGGGAATATTCCATAAAGATAAAGCCGATTTATTAAGAAATATTCGTAATTATCTTTATTTCCTTTTTATTTAGACCGACTTGTAACCCTTTATAAGGGAACCTCATATCATTCAATAAGGATACGCTTTTTCTTATTACTTTGTGCCTGAGAGACTTTTAGAGCGAATTTAACCTAAATATCTCTCCGGCGACTTTAAACATCTCTTCTTACCGACTTCCGACTTGGAAACACCGGTTATAAACCCTAAATTCCCAATTCTCACCGCGTTCATTAATCCTTCTTTTAGAATCCCTAATTCACAAACCCTAAAACTCTTTCTATCTTTGGATATACCGAGTTGAGATCTTACAATCCCCAGTTTTCCCCCAAAACGATATGCTCCTGCTGAATCCTTTGAGAACCGACGATCTCATACATCATATATATAGGATCCAGCCTTCAGGTTTCCTTCTTTCTATTCCCAATCAGAAACAAATCTTCACCATCCGCATCCAAGGTTTGTCCCACAATGGTGATTTCCTGGTTTGTCTTTAATTTGTGCTTCCACCCAAGTTAGTTTACCCTTTGTATGTTTTTTCCCTTCTGGAAATCAGGTTCTAAAAGACAGTCATGAATTGTGGGGGACTTAAGGGAAAAAACGAAGGAGGAAAAGAAAGGAGAGAAGTTGATGAATGTGAAAGTGGTTTCAACAAAGTGAAATTCCTAATTATTGAATAAATCGAATTATTATATGTTATTGCTTAGATGTTGTCTTTAAAAATCCCAATCGTAGTCCTTGTGATTCTTTGGTCGCCGTCATCTCTAGCTTCAACTTTTTTTTGGTTAAAGATCTCTAGCTTAAGTTGTTTGTAGCATTTAATTCTTTGATGAGGTAGAATGTCTTTCTCTGACATACGAGAGAAGAGAGTTCCTAAACATGTAATATTCCAAAAGGATCGGGGAGGGCTAAGTAATTTTGTAGAAATAGAATCCAGATTAGCAAGTTTTCCTTCGGCTAGGGAATTATCAATGCTCACGGTCTTAATAAGAAAGTCGTGAATGCTTAGCCTTTACACTCCAATTCACTAACTCTAATACAAGTGAATTTGATTCCTTTTATCCTTCTGTTTGTTTTGCACAGAAAAGTCCATATACTCCACCTGGATCACCAAGTCTGTTCAGACTTGAAATGTCAAACAAGAAAAACACCCAAAGATGTCAGGTCTTGAAGATAAAGGCTTCCTAACTACCACAGAAAATGGTTGCTCCCTCCACAGATAAAGTATGTTTTATTTGTATTATATCTATTCAATGCGTTGGATGTTGATCAATTACAATAGAAACTACCACCCATTTCCAAGGATGAAATCAGACGATTTTTTAACATTTTGACCTATTCAAATTTATGAGCCTCAAATTCGTTTTATATTGCAATGCTTTGCTATTATAAATTAATGCTTCTGAATGTTGTAATATGTCAAAGCTACAAGAACCAAGGGTATAATTTAACAAATCATGCTGAGGAAGAAAGGTTAGAACCTCACAGTTCTGGTATTTTAAAAGGGACAAGCATCCCCACGTTTTTTCTTGCTTCCATGTATCTTCTCATAAACTAACATGAGTGTCTTCTGTTTCACAGAGTTGGAGGAGATAAATATGTTCATGTGCAGGTTATGTACCTACTTTGATGATTACAGTCACATTGAGAAATATCTCCTTTAGTCGTTAAAATATCTCTTTTCATTTAAAGAAAATAATTCATTATAGATAGAATTCTTGAGATAAAGAGGTTATTCTTTTGTATATTCTTTTGCTATTTTTGTAACATTAGAGAAACTTTAAGATTCCAATATGAATAGGTTCTCCACCTATTTTCCATGCTATTAGTTTCCGGTCGCAGGTGGTCAAGTTCGGTATAGACTATGACGGGGGGAAAACAGAGAAAGAACTACAAGCCAAGGGCACCAACGTAAGGCTAATGGTCCTGAGAGTGCCATGTAACAGTTTAGATTAAGATGCTCTTGCGGTATTGTTCTAACATGGTGTTGAATAAATTGTAGGCGATGCAGGAGATTAAGGTGCAAAACGAGTAGAGGCTTTGTGGTGTGGAGAGAGACAATCTCAATAAACAATTGGACAAGATTCATTCTCATTCCTCGGATATACTTCTCTTCAGTGTTTAGTGGAGAGATTTAGCAGATTATCTAAAATCTGCCAACGAAAAATTAGAGAAGAGGTTCGGAGAATTCAAGTTGAAGGAGACGGAGTTGCAACATATTTCACTTGAAGAAAAGGCTAAAGTGGTTGACGCATACAAAGCTGAGGCTGTTGATTTAGGGAGAAATTCTGATGGATTTCAAATGGAAAGTGAATCAAAGAGGAAAGAACTGGGTTTTCATAGGAATGTGGTCCAAGTGTTTCTAGGCGAGTGCAGAGGAAGTGAGATTAAGTCACCTTAGGAAATCGGTGGAACAGTGTACAACAAAGAATGCAAGCTAATCTAATGAAATGTTGGAATCGTTGAGAAGTACTCATTGAACTTGGCTCGACTTGGATGATAGCTTTTCTTGGACAATTCATGATGTAAATTCCAGAGACTTTAGTTCAAAGAAAACTTGGGAAGTTTTTCGACCTAGAGACGAGCCCAGAGATTGGTACAAGGCTGTGTGGTTTAAAGGAGCCATTCTTGACTGCAAATTTAGATAGGCTACCAACAAGAATGAGATTAGCATCATGGGGAATGACGATTTCGGTAACCTGCAGTCTTCGCTCTATCTATGATGAAAACATGGACCATCTTTTTCTTTGGTGTGATTACAGGGGTAGTCTGTGGAAGGAAATCCAACTAAAGCTCGGAATGGACAGCTTTACGTTCCAAAATTGGCCTTCTCTTATGATTTAATTAAGGCAGAAATCAATATCTCAACCCTTTTACTATGAAGAAACTAGAAACTCAAGCTATGCTTTATCATGTTTGGAGGGAGATAAACAAGAAGTTCATTAATCTAACAGCTGTCTTCTGCTCAGCTATTCAGGGACTTGGATAGAGTAATCACTAACAGTATTACGGCTTGAAGACAACGAAGACGATTTCGAGAGTTACCGTCTGTTTGGCTTAGTTGAGTGTCAAGTTCTTCTACTTCAAAAAATCTTTTGTTGCCATGTTTTTTACATCTTTTCTGCCGTGGTAACTAATTTTTTGGATTAGACATATGTAAAACTCGATATTCATTTATATGATATTAACAAGTTAGTAAAAAATGAAGAAGAAACTATCAAATTCCTATGTGTGTGTATTACTCATGGGAGTGCACCATAACTTTAAAAAATGTTAAAACAAAACAAAATCTGTATACGATAGATTCCCAACCAAAATTAAGATGGGAGTCAAATTATATAATTAGACATATAACCATTTCAAATTTGAGTTCAATTATTAATGTAGATATTAATGCATATATATAAGTTGCAAGATCAAATTATAAAACCTATCTTAATAGGTAATACTAAAATTAAGCGTTTTATAATGCTAACATAAAGGAAACACATAAAACTAAAAATGATTATTAACTCAAAAATTAAATACAACTTAGATTAAACTAATTATAATGGTTTTAAATTGGTAGGAAAAGAAACTGTTTTAGTTATTAATTGTGTGATTGGAAGACAAAAATATATAAAGAGCAATATCGATGAGAAAAATACAAAACTTTTAGGTTTTAAAAGTTTATTTGTACTTTAAATGTCATCATATTCCAATTAGTAAGTGTATGGTTATGTCTTTGAAGAAATATATTCACTATTATTAATAGTAATTAATTAATTATAGTTAAAATGTCTAAACAAATATACTACATCAACCTTTAATTTTGCTTGATACAAACAAGTTGATGAAACAAAGTATACTGACAAAAAATGCAAACAAATATATAATAATTATTTTAATTTTTCTTTTAAAATATTTATTGAAAAAATAGTTAGGAAATAACTTTCTAAATTAAATTTTTGACATTAATAATTTCTAAATTTCAAAAACTCAAACTTAAATCAACTTCATCAATGATTAATTTTAATATTTTTGGATGCAAAAAATTACAAATATTATCATGATATATTTTTTTCAAATCAAAACAATAAACAAACTTATAAAGAAAACAACACGATAAAAAGCTATTTGAGGTTTGAGACTGTGTCTACCTTCAACAAGATAATTTTTTTCTTAAAAATTCTAAGTATCATAAGCCCTTAAGAAAATAACAACAACCCATGCTACCCATTAATATATATGTGTTATATTTACAATTTTGTTTTAGTCTTTTTAAATATAAATGGAGCCCGACTAAATGATACATTCTCTATAATAACACAAAAGGATTATTTAACGACTCCAATTAGTTATATGCATATTCACATAATACTTAACATTAAAAACTAAATTGAATGTATACTTATTTGAACGTATGTGGCATGTGACCGACAAAGCTTAATTATTACCGAGAAACACCAACGTTTGAATAAAACATGACAAACAAAGATTCCAAAAAAAAAAAAACATTTTCACTGTAGTTATTTTATAGGTTTTTATAGTTTACAAATATATAAAACTATACAAAGAATGGAATAATGAGTTATGATTTACTCACTTAAGCAACTATTGTTGATATTAGTTTGCTAAAATTCACACCAAAATAAACAAACAAGATTAGTATTTTATGCATTAATATATGACCAACAAAATAAAAATAGAATATATATTAACAATTTAGTCAACAAACTATAAACAAAATTAAAATATACAGTCCGCGCGTAGCGCGGAATTATCACTAGTATACATGTAAAACTACAGGTAGTCTCATATCTTAAGCATGACATGGAGGACCCCGAATTTCTAATTTCTCATTTTTTCCATCATTTTGGGGCCCTAATAAAATAAAATAAAATAAATTTCATAAATTTTATAATATAAAAAGCAGCATCTAAAATAATTACAGAATAAAAAAATCTCATATAAACAAAATTTATATCTTCAAAAATACAGTAATATTTCGAAACTAATATAACAGTTATAACAATTTTGCAGAATTATACATCAAATTTTCAGATTTAAGAATTTTATTCAATGTTTTTTTTTGGTCAGTTTTTCTAATATAGACAGTAACGCTTTTTTTTTTTTTTTTTGGTCGAAAAGACAGTAACGCTTATGTACATATTATATTAAAATAAATATATTTTTTGGAATTGGGGATCCTAAAAAATGGAGGTGTATTCAAATGTTTTAGGGGCTGTTCGTTGGGTCATTTGACATATCCATCCAGATGGTTCATCTGAATGATTCATCCAAATGATTTATCTGAATGTTGTTCGTTGTTTTTTAGATGTTTTTTCGATGTTCATTTGGATAGATCATTTAGATGAACATGTGTTTGTTTGCTTTTTTTTTTTTTAAACTTCAATTCCATCTAGATGAGTTTAATAAAAAATGACTAAACTACCCTACTTTAAACTAATTAAATTTTTAGTTTTAATCTTAACTATATTATTTTAAATATTAATCTAAAATATATTTACAACTAATTAATTTTTAAATTATTATTATTATACTGACAGGAAAACGCAATATTATAGATTTGGCGGGAAAATGTGAATTTGCGGTTTTAAGGGAAAATATGATTTTTGCGGCTTTAGCAGAAAACACTATTTTATGGTATTGGCAGAAAACATGATTTTACGGTTTTAACGAGAGAAAACGATTTTTTGGTTTTGATGGAAAACACGATTTTACGATTTTGGCGGGAAAACACAATTTTACGGTTTTGGCGGGAAAACGCGATTTTGCAGTTTTGGCGGGAAAACGTGGTTTTGCGGTTATGGCGGGAAAACATGATTTTATGGTTTTGACAGGAAAATGCGATTTTACGGTTTTGACAGAAAAACACGATTTGCGGTTTTAGCGGGAAAACACGATTTTGCGGCTTTGACAGAAAACATGGGTTTTCAAGATAATTATGATATATTTTATTTAGTTTATGTTCGTTTACTCATTTAGAATTTGCATTCAAATGATCCATTTAAATAATTGGGGTATATTAGTAATTTGTTATTTTTGGATGAACCATCTCCATCCAAATGATCCAATTTGGTTCATCTAGATGAGTTTATAAATTTTGCCTAAATTTTTAAAACTCATTCAGATGATCCATCTGGATGGAGATGAGATTCATCGAGATGAATGTCGTTTTTATTACTAAACGAACATCAATTTTCATCTCATCCAGATAGATCATTTGGATGGACAAACGAACAACACCTAGTTCCTTCTCTCCAAGCTCAGCTCTACTTACGCCATTTGCCTTCATCCATAATGTACATCGTTTAAAAAAAAAAAAAATTAATATTTATGCGGGTAGAGAATTACGTCATGTAAAAGTACAAAATAACAACACTATATGCCTATATGGTAAAGATGAAAGCAAGTATACTAAAAGGATAAACAACCAGCACGACAAAAACACACAAACCCGGGAGAAAGCAGTTGACAAAGTCGACTCAACCGTGCAAGACGACAATAGAAGAAGATAGAGCAGAAGGAGACCCAACTAGAGAGGAGAGACAAACATGTCGAGACTTGGACTCAAACTTCAAGAACCAGAACAACTTCTTCTTAGCAGGGTGACCATGATGAAAGCAACGACAAACCAAACCCAGAAGGAAAAACAGAGCACATCAATCAGCAAGATCGATTGACAGAAACCCTAGAACAGAAGACACAACACCGGACCACCACAACTAAGGGATATCCGCCGCAAGAACAGTGGAGGAGAGGGACCTAGAAAAAAGACACTGGTCAGGGCCACCGAGCGTAAGTACACAACACCACCAAAGAGAATATGAACATAAAACATCAGAGACAAGCACTTGCCTCTTGAAAAACCAGCATTGACGTGAAACCTATAGCAAACACATAATCCACCATAAAGAGATTTTCCCTGAGACCCTGACCATAAAACGAACCAATTTTTTCCGTAACTGGATTCAGAGAGCAAATAGAAACGAAGGCAACAAAGGGAAAATCTAGCTTTGATACATCTTAATCCAAGACAACAACAAACGCCAAACCACTACCAAAGCTCAACCAATCCGGAAAACAAATGCTCAACAAAGGGAAAATCTAGCTTTGATCATTTAATCTTATCAATCTTAGCCTCCATCATCAACTCATTTCTTTTTTTTCACCAAGGATATCTCCCCTGCTTGATGAATCTAAGTGCCTGTTTGGGTCAGATTTAACACTTAAATCCAGTCAACGAAAGTCAGTATGTTGTCCAACATTAATCGCCCGAAAGGAAGGTTTTCTATCGGTTCCCGTAACATCAAGCTCTGCACCTGTAGCTAACATCGAGCTGCACACATCGAGCTCTACATTCTGGCTCTACAGCTCCGGATAACGAGCTTTACACTCCGACTCTACAGCTCCGGTTAACGAGCTCTACACTCCGACTCCAAGTCGAAGACCGAAAGCAAGACTAAGTCGTAACGGATCCCGCATTCTCCGGAATCAGTTAGCACGTGCACAGAGTGGATCAAGTCTCCAAGATCCCACAAATCGCGGAGTACGCGGAGCTCGCGGCCGGGAACTGCGGAAGTTAGTTGCAGGAACAGATCTATAAAAGGATCTTCTTCTTCATTCATCAAGGCATCTGATTTTCACCTAGCTACACATGTATTTTAGCTATTCTCTTCTTGTAAACTCATTATTCTATCAATACAAATCCAATTCGTCGATTCAAGTCTTTATTTATATTGTTGGTTCATTGAGATTCTAGCCCATCTTTCCTTAAACACAAAATCACTCTAAATCCTTGAGTGTGAATTTTAGGATCCACATTTTGGCGCCGACTGTGGGGACATATTCATAGATTTCTCTTACACCAGAACCCGATCTAAGGCTCGTAAGCACGAAGATGGATCCAAATTCATCAGACTCATTCAGATTGTCAAACGCGACAAATCACGAGCAACAGAGCTTTAATGCTCAAAACGAAAACATCGGATCAGGGTCATCTCCGATCCAGCCTGGACCTGTTCTAACGGTTCACGACCTCCCATCTCAGCTGCAGAGTCCCGGAGCCACACCTCCAAGCTCTAGCATGCAGACGAATGAGAGAAACATTTCTCGGGTTTGGATCCAATCTGAAGAACGACCCAATGGTGAACCTCCAGCTTCCCAAACCGATCCAACCCGATTAGCATCACCATGTCCGACAATACTTGTCGACGACAACATGGCAGAACTCCGAAGCATGCTAGCAATCCTGGTAGACAGATCTCAAAACCAGGAAGCATCCCAACGAACTATTCTAGCTCGCTTGGATCATCTCGAAAGAGATATAGCTGAAAATCGAAACTTCTTAGCTCGATCTGCTTCTCAAGCGAGAGCTCCAACCTTTGGTTTGAGTTCGCAAGCTCCCGGAGTTACCCAAGCGGGTTATACAGCCGGACCTCTTCCAAGCGAACTGATCCAGCAAACAAGAGCTCCTGTTTTTGCTTCGAGTTCACAAGCTCCCGGAGTTACCCAAGTGGGTTATACAGCCGGACCTCTTCCAAGCGAACTGATCCAGCAAACAGGAGCTCCAGTTTTTGCTTCGAGCTCGCAAGCTGGAACTAACTCAGCTCGGCCTCCCCCGAGTATGGCACGGGAGTTCCACAGCTCGCGTCCGCGGCACACGGAACCTCCTATGTTTGGGAACCGAAGTAACACGGAGAATGAGGGCATCCACGCTAAGCTCCAGCGTCTCCAAGCCGCAGTCTACATGGCAACGAGCTCGGCTCCAGACATCGATCAAGTGATCGAAGAAACTCGTCGAACTCCGTTCACGGATAAGATCGCTAACGCACGAATCCATAACACTAGAAAGATAAAAATCCCAGAGTACTCAGGAACCTCGGATCCAAAAGCTCATGTTAGAGCCTTCCGGCTCGCAGTCTCCAGAGCCCATCTTAACGATGAGGAAAAAGAGGCAGGTTACTGCAGACTCTTCGCCGAGAACCTCACCGGTACCGTACTGGAGTGGTTCGCAAGCCTGAAAGGGAATTCGATCGACAACTTCACCCAGCTCATATCGATATTCCTAAAGCAGTACTCGATTTTTATCGAAGACAAAACCTCTGAAGCCGATCTCTGGGCCTTAGCTCAAGGGCCCGAGGAAACCCTCAGAGCTTACATCGTCAGGTTCCGTGCGGTCAAGTCTCGTATCGCACACCCAAACGAAAAAATAGCCATTGCGGCTCTCGAAAACGGACTCTGGTACACATCGGAGTTCAAGAAAGAACTCATAGTTCGACCTTGCACGTCTTTAGACGACGCCCTGCATAAAGCAACGTACTACGAAAAGTACGAAGAAGATGTAGCTGCAATGCTAGAAGAATACAACACGACATCAAAGAAAGCAAGATGCGAGACTTAGTGTTACGCAGAGTATGCTAAGCAAAAGAGCTAGATGATGTGAAACTAGGGACCTAACGGGAAGCCCCCTACCGAGCTACCAAATAGTTCGCAATAGCATTTATAAGCTCACCAAAGTTAAAAGCGCAGTACCAGAGTACCTCTGAGTACTAAAATAATCGAACTACGTATAGGCTTGATCCCCTGACGGGGTACGTAGGCAGCTCAATCCTCGAGTTCAGCCACTTCCTCAAACATCGAAGTCTTAAGAATTCACAAAAGTTTCACGCTAAGTCTCAAAGACTTCGCTACATCAAACTCTATAAAACAGCTGAAACAATACACAGCTAAATTCGGAGACTCCTCTCAGTAAGGATTCACCAAACGAATTCTAGGAGAACTCCACAACTAAGAGATCTCATTAACGAATCTCCTTAAGCCCGCACTTGATGATCAGTTCTCGAATCCACTCTACAAACGAGCTACAACTCACAGCTTTCTAACAAGCTAAACGAGTTTCGCAATTCGAGAGAGCATTGATCTAAAGGCATAAACTTATCGTAATGAGCTCTAAACCAAAACGTCTGGCCAGACTAATCAAAACAAAACACAAAAGCTCAATCTCGCGATCTTAGTATTCAAACTCTCGAATACTCATAACATAGCTCGACTCCACAACATGAGCATCCAAGCTAAACATTTCGCCAACGAAAGCTCAACACAAGCTTGAGGCATAACAACGAAGACTTTCGTTCTTCTCGATCATTCCTCATCCTTCAGAGCTCGCCAGCTCGTCTAAAGGACTGGGGGGCAATTGTTTGGGTCAGATTTAACACTTAAATCCAGTCAACGAAAGTCAGTATGTTGTCCAACATTAATCGCCCGAAAGGAAGGTTTTCTATCCGTTCCCGTAACATCAAGCTCTGCACTTGTAGCTAACATCGAGCTGCACACATCGAGCTCTACATTCTGGCTCTACAGCTCCGGATAACGAGCTCTACACTCCGGCTCTACAACTCCGGATACGAGCTTTACACTCCGACTCTACAGCTCCGGTTAACGAGCTCTACACTCCGACTCCAAGTCGAAGACCGAAGGCAAGACTAAGTCGTAACGGATCCCGCATTCTCCGGAATCAGTTAGCACGTGCACAGAGTGGATCAAGTCTCCAAGATCCCACAAATCGCGGAGTACGCGGAGCTCGCGGCCGGGAACTGCGGAAGTTAGTTGCAGGAACAGATCTATAAAAGGATCTTCTTCTTCATTCATCAAGGCATCTGATTTTCACCTAACTACACATGTATTTTAGCTATTCTCTTCTTGTAAACTCATTATTCTATCAATACAAATCCAATTCATCGATTCAAGTCTTTATTTATATTGTTGGTTCATTGAGATTCTAGCCCATCTTTCCTTAAACACAAAATCACTCTAAATCCTTGGATGTGGATTTTAGGATCCACAGTGCCTCAACTGAAACGGGTATGTAGAGTTTTAGTGGAGAAATTTGTAAACACAAACGTGAGATGTAAAAAAAAAAAAAAAATAGCTAAAGAAAATGTAAAATACCTTCGAAGTTAAGCTACCAGAATGAAATGAGATTGGGCTTGCATTGGGCTTCGTCTCGTTTATTTCATTCAATGGGTCTCAGCCTGATGTGGAACGACGACGTATGAAGCTCAAAGTCAACTAGTTAAGCTGATCGAGTCAACATCGTCGTTAAGCTTCTTCCAACGTTCTACAGAGTTTATTAGAAGGTCGTTGGGGAAGATATCACCGGAGTTCCACCATCGCTGAGACTCGTAGATAGCTCCGATCAAGTCGATCTCTTAGGTTTTCATTTCGCTTGTAATTGTTAGTTACTCTTTGACTTGTAATCGAGTAGCTCATGTATAAGCGAAGAAGAGATCGAACGGAGTTGTATACCGCCACGCCGGAGGCTTTTTCCGGCTGATTAGTGGACTGTTAAGAGTGCCGCCTCTCCCCAGATGTAGCGATCGCCGATCGTGAATTGGGCAAACAAATCGTGTTCTTGTGTTCTTCGTGTTAACGTTTCTTGGGCGAATCCGAAATCAAGTTTCTACAAGTGGTATCAGAGCGCTGGTTAGTCGCGGTTCGCATATATTTCGAGAAAGGGACCCTGGTCTTGAAGATCAAGATCGCCAGAGAAGACACGAGCGAAGAAAATCAGGCAAGGTGCGAAACTTATCCGATTCATCTATTGATCTTACTGTGGAAGCTTCTTGGCTGTGGTATTCTTTCGGAGTGTTACGATTGTTCTCGGTTAGATTTTAGGTTCTGTGATTGCTAAGATTTCAGACTGTATCATGAAATCAAAGCAGAACTGGTACAGAAGTGAGATGGAACCTATAAAGGGACGGTTCGATGTTGACAAGTTTGACGGACAAGGAGATTTCGACATCTGGAAGCACAAGATGTTGTGTGCTCTGGAACTTCTGGGATTGGATACAATCTTGGAGGGAGACTCAACTACAGAGGGAGATGTTGAGAAAGGAAGCGATAGCAAGGATAAAAAGGCTGATCCTAAGAAACCTGATAAAGATAAACGAGTGAGGAATCTCATAAAGATGAGTCTTAGCGATCAGATCATCAGGAAGGTGATGAAAGAAACGACTGCTTTGGGTATTTGGAAAGCATTAGAGAGGGACTATCAGACTAAGTCGCTACCAAATAGGATCTACTTAAAGCAAATGTTTGCAAGTTACAAGATGGATGAGCATAGGAGTATTGAGCAGAATGTTGACAATTTTCTAAAATTGGTCAATGACCTTGTAGTCTCAATATCAACATCTCAGATGAGGATCAGGCCATACAGATCTTAACTGGTCTACCACCCAAGTTTGAGCCTCTAGTACATAACTTAAAGTATGGTAGTGGGAAAGAAACTCTCACGGTACATGAGGTGCTAACATCTGCATACGCAAAGGAGACTGAGCTAAGGGAGAAAGGACTTCTAGCCAAGCCAAAGATAGAAGCTGAAGGCTTATTTGTTGGAGACAGAGGCAGGTCAGAGAAAAGAGAAGGACAATCTTCAAAGGGCAGGTCTAAGAGTAAAGGCAGAGGTAAGTCAAAACAAAGGTTCAGTAAAGCTGGGAAAGCATGTTTCATCTGCGGTAAAGAAGGTCATTTGAAGAGGGAATGTCCAGACAAGGGAAATAACAAGAATAATGACTCAGCAAATGTAGCCTCATCACAGAGTGAGCCACTGATTCTAACCGCTAGTCTGCAAGATACAAAGAGAGAGTGGGTAATGGATTCTGGAAGTAGTTTTCATATCACACCAAATAAGAATGTCTTGTTTGATCTTCAAGAGTACACTGGAGGAAAAGTCTTGATGGATAACAACACCTACAGTGAAATAAAAGGCATGGACCAAATGGTTCTACAGTGGTTCTTTCAGAGGTCAAGTACATGCCGATAATGGGAAGGAACCTGATTTATTTTGGATGCTTAGAGAAATCAGGGTGCAACTACAGAGGTGAGGACTTCAGGATTAAGTTCTTTAAGGACGGAAAAGAAGTTTTAGCTGGACTGTATAATGATGGTCTTTACTACTTAGAAGGAGAAGTTTTGAAGGGTGAAGTCTGTACTGCTAAAACTAAGGTGGGCTCAACTCAGAAATGGCATTCAAGGTTGGGACATATCAGTAAGAAGAGATTAGAAATCTTGGTCAAAGAAGGCTACTTAACCATAAATGATATCCGGAAGTTAGACTTATGTGAAAACTGTGTTCTTGGTAAATCCCATAAACAAAGTTTCAAGAAAGGAAGGCATACATCTACAGAGGTTTTATAATATGTTCATTCGAATTTGTGGGGGTCACCAACTGTGGAACCAAGTCTGGCTGGTAAGCAATACTTCATCACATTCATAGATGATTTCTCCAAGAAGGTGTGGATCTATTTCTTAAAGACAAAGGATGAGGCCTTCTCAAAGTTCAAGGAATGGAAAGCTCAAGTTGAGAACCAAACTGGTAAGAGGATCAAGTGTCTGAGAACAGACAATGGGCTTGAATACTGTAACAACAAGTTTGATCAGCTATGTAAGGAAGCAGGAATAAAGAGGCACATAACTTGTGTGTATACCCCCCAACAAAATGGGATTTCAGAGAGAATGAATAGGACCATAATGGAAAAGGTCAGATGCATGCTTTCTGAGAGTGGTATGGGAGAAACTTTCTGGGCAGAGGCTGCTTCAACAGCTGTTTATTTGATAAAAAGATCACCAAGCTCCTCTGTAAACTTCAAGCTTCTAGAGGAATTATGGTCTGGCTCAAAGCCTTGTTTGGCTCATTTAAGAAGATTTGGCTGCTCTGCCTACGTTCACACAGTACAAGCAAAGACTAGTCCCAGAGCTGTTAAAGGATATTTGTAGGATATCCACAAGGAACCAAGGGATTCAGAGTATGGCTCCCAAGTGAGGGAAAATGTACTATAAGCAGGAACGTTATATTCCATGAGGAAGAGGTCTTCAAGGATTCAGTCTCAGAGACTGGAAAAGAAATTAAAGCAGTGCAAGCAGAAGGAAGCAAGAAAGTCTACAGAACAAAAGGTAAGAGGGTTACCTTTAGCAGTGATTTAATCAAAGGACCTTCAAGAAGGGATTACGACTCAAAAACAAAACATTAGTTTCAGGTGGAGTCAGTGAGAGTTCTGAATCAGATTCAGGGTCAGACTCAGAATCCGAATCAGAACAGGAACCAACACAAGAGATCACTGAAGAGGGTTCAGCCGTGAGAAACACAGAAGATCAACAGGAGGAGCAGGACAGTCCAGAGAGCTACATCTTAATCAGAGACCGACAAAGAAGAGAGTCCAAGTTTCCATCAAAATATGATGATTTTGATGTTGCAGCTTACGCCTTGTCAGCTTCTGAAGAGTTAAACATGGACGAACCAAAAACCTACTCTGAAGCTATGAGGAGCAAGGACAAGGAAGGGTGGAAGGCTGCAAGCATTGAAGAAATGAACTCTTTAGAAAAGAATGAAACATGGTAAATAGTAAGCAGACCAGCTGGGAAGAAAGTAATAGGTTGCAAATGGGTCTACAAAAGGAAACCAGGCATTCCTGGAGTAGAGCAACCCAGATTCAAGGTAAGACTCGTTGCAAAGGGATTCTCTCAAGTAGAAGGTATATACTACAATGAGGTGTTTGCTCTTGTAGTGAAACATGTGTCTATTAGGTTAATGCTCTCTCTGGTAGTGAATGAGGATTTAGAGCTGGAACAGTTGATGTCAAAACAGCCTTTCTAAATGGCACTTTCGATGAGGAAATATACATGGATCAGCCTGAAGGTTTCAAGGTAAAAGGACACGAACATAAGGTATGCTTCTTGAAGAAATCCCTCTATGGACTTAAACAATCACCAAGACAATGGAACAAAAGGTTTGATTGTTTTATGAAAGAACAAAAGTTCAGGAGAAGTCCATATGATCCATGTTTATACATCAAAGGTTCTAAGAGTTCAGATAGAGTATATCTGCTCATATATATGGATGATATGCGGGTGATTGCTAAAGAACTGTCAGTCATAAAGAAGTTAAAGGATGGTTTGTTCAAGGAGTTTGAAATGAAGGATTTAGGAGCTGCAACAAGGATTCTTGGTATGGACATCATAAGGGACAGAAAGAAAGGGATTCCCAGGCTTTCACAGGGAGAGTACTTGAAGCAAGTTCTCAGAACTTTCAGTATGACAGACATTAAATCAATTTCAACTCCTTTGGGCTCTCATTTTAAGTTAAAGAGCTTGAATGAGAAAGAAACAGAGATTGAAAGAGAGTTTATGTCAGATGTACCTTATGCTAGCGCCGTTGGGAGTCTGATGTATGCAATGGTGGGATCTCGACCTGACATTTCTCATGTTGTAGGAGTCGTCAGTAGGTTCATGAGTAACCCTGGTCGAGAACACTGGCAAGCTGTAAGATGGATCATGAGATACATTCAAGGAACCACAGGTTGCAGTCTGACTTTCACAAAGGATATGGACTTCAAGGTTCAGGGCTACTGCGATGCTGACTATGCTACTGATTTAGATCGTAGAAGGTCAGTCACATGATACATCTTCCAAGTTCGAGGCAACAAAGTAAGCTGGAGGTCAGGTCTTCAACCGATAGTAGCTCTCTCCACTACTGAGTCTGAGTATATGGCTCTAGCTGAAGCAACAGAAGAGGCTTTGTGGCTTAAAGGAATGTGTGAAGATTTGGGATATGATCAAGGAGCAGTAAAGGTTTTCTGTGATTCTCAATCTGCAATATGTTTGGCAAAGAATGGAGGCTTCCACGAAAGAACCAAACACATCCATACAAGGTATAACTTCATCCGTGACGTTATAGCTCAAGGGAGTACAATAGTTCTTAAGGTTCACACATCTCTGAATTTGGCTGACATTCTAACAAAGAGCGTCCCTGGTAAGACACTAGAAAGGAGTCTAGTGTCTATCAAGGTCATGGAATAAGTAGCTAAGAGGTAAACGGGTTGAAGGAGTTTGGTGGTTTGGTCTTCTTCAGCTCAGAATTCTGTAAAGGTAAAATCATCAAAGGGTTGTTGTCATCAGGTGACAATGGGTTATCTGAGGTCACGATGTTCTTCTTCAGAATGCAGAGGTGTATTCATGGAGTCTTAGCAGCTTGAATCTTCGTCGCCAGGTGTCAGATTCATAGCTGGTTCCTGCAGTTCTTCATCAGGAGAAGTTGCAGGTGTTTTGGGTTCAAGGTTCAACTTGAAACATGGGTCATCTAACGAAGATGACGAGAGGCGGTACGCGGCGGTATAAGTGGCGAATAGATCACTTCTATCTCGCAGCTTGTGGTAGCTCTGAGCAAGCCAACTTGCTTGGACTTTCTAGACCGTTGAAGGCAAGGTGGAGATTGTGAAATACCTTCAAGGTCAAGCTACCAGAATGAAATGAGATTGGGCCTGCATTGGGCTTCGTCTCGGTTATTTCATTCAATGGGTCTCAGCCTGATGTGGAACGACGACGTATGAATCTCAAGGTCAACTACTTAAGCTGATCGAGTCAACATCGTCGTTAAGCTTCGTCCAACGTTCTACAAAGTTTGTTAGAAGGTCGTTGGCGAAGATATCACCGGAGTTCCACCATCGCTGAGACTCGTAGATAGCTCCGATCAAGTCGATCTCTTAGGTTTTCACTTCGCTTGTAATTGTTAGTTACTCTTTGACTTGTAATCGAGTAGCTCTTGTATAAGCAAAGAAGAGATCGAACGGAGTTGTATACCGCCACGCCGGAGGCTTTTTCCGGCTGATTAGTGGACTGTTGAGAGTGCTGCCTCTCCCTAGACGTAGCGATCGCCGATCGTGAACTTGGAAAACAAATCGTGTTCTTTTGTTCTTCGTGTTAACGTTTCTTGGGCGAATCCGAAATCAAGTTTCTACAGAAAAGGGTCCTAAGTTGATCCTTCCTAACTAGTGATTCCAACTCTTTTGCTATCCTCTCGCCTTCCATTTTTCCCGAGAAAAAGCTCTTAATCCTACCGTTTCATTATCTCTCATTCAACTAGAATCAGCTAGCTCCTAATACTAATTCCATCACCCCTTATTTCTCCAGAAAATTTTCTTTCGCCTCTTTCACCTTTCGCTTTTACTTCTAATCCCAACAATGCAACTCAAGTTTTTTTCCTACCCGCAAATTATGCTTCCTCTTTTGGTTCGTATATCTCTTCAAAGCAAGCTGAACTCCGTAAAGTCCCATCCATTACTCTTCCCCCCAATTTCAACCCCATCCGAATCCCCTCTTCTCTTTTCATCCCTACCACCAAAAGTTAACATATCATTTTCTAATTCGCTTCCTTTTTCTAATCTCAAACGTCTTTCTCCTTTACGGGATCCTCTCTCAACAGAGGAGTCTCATAAACCTTCTCTATGAATACAAATTTTTTTTTTGAAATGTATGTGGTATCAATGGCACATATAAGCGGAAGCCATTTAACCAGTGGATTGGGTTGAATCAACCTATTTTGATGCTATTTTGGAATCTCACATTAAGGAACCCATGTTGAATCCTATTATGTCGTTGATTTGTCTGAATTGGAACTTCTCCAACCATGCTAGGGACCCAGTTGGTCGGATTATCCTAATTTGGAAGCACCCAGCTATTGTTACTGTTCTCCACCAATCCAAGCAATATTTGACGTGTGAAATTGCCATTCCGGGAAGTTAGAGATTCACTGCTACATTTGTCTACGCTTCAAATATCAGTTCTGAGAGGTCTTATCTTTGGGTTGATCTTTTGAATATTCAGCATCTCTTCTCGCTGAACAATTGTCCTTGGATAGTATACAGAGACTTTAACCAGATTATACATCCAGCAAAACACTCTTTTCCGTCTGTCAAACATCTCACCAATGACATGATAGAACTTAGAGACTGCCTTACCCAACTTGGTCTCATTGACCTCACATTTCAAGACATTTTCAGTTCTCGGAAAAACAATCAACCTCTTTCTCCTATCGCAAAGAAGCTGGACATATTGCTCGTTAACCATCTTTGGATCTCGATTCTCCCAAACATCCTTGCTTTTTTCCTTTCCCATGAGTTTTCATACCATTTCCCTTGGCTCATAGATTTTGCCACTCCTCTTCCCCTAGCCGGTACAAAACCTTCAAGTTCTTCAACTACTTAACCAAACACCCTAATTTTAAACCACCATCGAGGATGCTTGAATTTGATCCAAAAGCGCAATTGCCAATCTCACAAAACTTTGTTGGAAGCTTAAGTCCATAAAGAGTGATTTACATACTTTAAATACAGATAAATTTTCTGATATTCAAGGGAGGGTTGTTATTGCTAACGGTTTGCTTAAAGATGTGCATGTTTTAGTGTTGAAAAATCTGTCTCCTGATCTTTTCCAAAAGGAATGAGAACCCCCACTCTTCTTGGATGTTCCTTAGGTCAATCGAAGAATCTTACTTCAGGCAGAAATCATGCATAAATTGGCTAAAGGAAGGAGACTTCAGTACTTCCTTCTTTTTTCGAGTCTCCGTGATGCGGGCTGCGCTCAACTCTATAAAATCTTTTTTACAAATGAACTGACCATGAGCTTCCTTGCGGTTAGCCACTTCAGAAGGATCCTTGCTCTGAATATTTACCTCCTTCTTGCTCGACAACCGCTTGGTTTCAAGAACTAATCAGCTTCAGATGTTTTGAGACACAAACTCCTGAGACTATTTCTGGTACTCTACTTAAACTAAATCCTAACAAGGCTCTGGGGCCCGACAGTCTGACTTCAAGATTCTTCATAGCAACTTACCTCTTCTTTGTCAAGAGGTCACCAACTCGATTAATCACATCTTCAGATCAAATTTCATGCTGTCAGCTGCCAATGGTACTATCCTATCTGTTACGCCCCATTATCGTTTATCCGCTAACAGACGAGCTGACCGACCAACAATCAAACAAGAACATGACCGACCGAACCCGTGCAATTCAAACGAGAAAAATTCGCTAAATATGAAAGCCGAAGACGGTCCGGCTTGAGTCAATGGATCGAACCAATCCATCCTCAACTTTGTTGACCTCGCTTCCATGGAAAAATCTTTTCAACCCGTACTGCTTCCACGAGTTGTGTTCGGTTTGGACTAAACCATATATCAGAGAATAGCTCTGTTTTAACTCTTTAAATCTTTAAATCTTTTAATCTAATTTAAGAGTTCCCAAAAATAATCTATGGAGTTCCCCAAATCTGAAACTGAAATAAAACCATGAAATTGAATTGAAAACAAACCATATCCAAATGAAAACCCGAAACTACTATGATGTGCCTACGCATCCGCCGAGCTATTCCAAACCTGGAAAAAAAAATTTAGTGAGCAATCTAAGATTATCCAGTGAGATCGCTCCCAACTACAGAGGTTAAAACCCCACCCGACAAAACCCAAAATAAAAAACAATAACATACGATGAAACACAAATCATCAACGAAGGAAGTCGAGAACACTGCGGCACATGCCCACGATTAGAATCGATCTACACTAAACACATCTCTAATGTAATCTCAATAGCATGGCCCCAAATCGCGAACTCGGTAAGCTTCCACGATAACACTTAGCTATACCTTTTGCATGATAGCTTAAACCTCCCACGACTCCTAGACCTAAACATGAATTCCTAAGACTAGACACCGTTCTCTATCCATCGATACGTTGTGACTCGTAGTACCCTTAGATAGCCAAAGTTTTCATGCAGCCCGACCCTAGGACGCGACCACGTTTCTCCAAACTACACACCTACCAGCATCACCCAATAGGTTAACGCCAAGCCAGAACCACTACCCGACTATACGTGAACTAACTAGGGACTCCCAAGGATCCAATCGGGAAGGAAGCACCGGAACGCCAACATTAGACTTACGGGATCTAACGCACCCTATAGAGTCCTAATAACTATAAAATAAAAAATCACACTCGCTGGAACTCTATGACATCACACAAGACCGATAAAGTCAAATAGTTATACCAAATCAATCCCAGTACCCACTCTATCCCGCAAGTCATATCACCAATCACTATCTCATCCGACCTACCCGGTCCCGTACCGGAATAAATATTCATATCCAGACTTACCTAGTCCCCTTCCGAAGTAAGTGTCAACCAACACAGTATACCCGGTCAACCACCAGAGTAGATAAATAATCACACAACAATACAATCTACCCAACCCAACGCCGGAGTTGGTAACCAATCACACAACAATAAATCTATCCGGCCCAACACCGGAGTAGGTAACCATTCAACACAACGATAACAATAGCTCAACATTCAACCAAGCAATCATGCAATATCTCTACTCAAACACTCAGTTTACCTAATTCAATTAACTCCCTTTAATTCTTAACTTAGGTTTAATTTCTATTATTTATCCAATTCCAATTTAATTCTGCTACCTTTGAGTTAATAAACTTACTAACCCAATAGGCCCAATAATTACTTAAATTCTTATCAAATACTTTAGTTTTAATAATATTTTAATGGTTTAGTTTTAATTCCAAATTAATTTTTTAATTAATCACTAGATTGGAGTTAGTAAACTTACAAATTTCTTAGGCAATTTAACCTCATTTCTTCAAGTCTTTTTAATTCCTATTTTTTGGTTTCCACATTTAAATTATTTATTTGTCAAATAGAAGTTAGTAAAGTTACTAACCTCTTGACCTAGTTTAATTGAATCATCATTTAATTAACTTAACCTGATTACTTCTATTTAACTCTAGCCCGATTATTTAATATTCTCCGGTTTGTTAAGTTTTAATTTGTATTTTAATTATCTCTTAATTTCCTTATATAGAATCATTTATACAGTTCATAAATAAATAAATATATATATATATATATATATATATATATATTACCTAGTCATGCCGTTCTATATTCAATGCCAACACTCAACGATCAAGTAATCAAGCAATCAATTATATCTACGCAAACAATCAATCATGCCATTTAATAATATTTAAACGTGTTATGCATTTTTATTTTCCTAGCCGTTTTATTTAATTTTCCAATTATTTAATTATCCTAACCACATTCAATTCCGGGTATGATATCCTATAACTCTATGTTTGAATAATTTTGGGGCTATATGCAGATTTGATATATTCCTAATGCAACAATCAGTCAGTAACCAACTCACAGTGAAATACGGATGACGGATGTGACCTGGGAATGGCTGACTGAACTCCGAGAACCACAAACCTCTGAAGCCAACGAACCCCGGCAACCTCAAACTATTGACCCGAACTTTGACCAACGATGACCCACTTGTTGACCAAAATTGACCGTTGACCCGAATGAGTTGACCATTGACCATGACTGACCCATTAACTGACTGGTTGGCCAGGTGCTACGGTATTGATTGATTCTGCCGACGTTGAATCCAATGTTAATTGTCGTTGACAGATGTTGACCATCGGCGTTGACCGGTCTAACCACGTTGATTCTAGCAGTTTATTCAATGGTCAACACTCTGGTGATCCTCCGACGACTGAGGAGGAGACCGGCGAGGCTAAGAGTGGTTTTGATGAAGCTTCGACGATATTCCAGTGACTTCTCTGGCGGTCCGACTAGATTCCGTAAATGGTTTACAATAGGGTTTAAGATAATTTAGGTGTCTATGGACTTTAATTAGTGTAAGGGATTTTTAGAATTATTTAGGAAGAGATTAAGATAATTTTGTGAAGGGTTAGGAGGAGAGGCTGCCGGCAGTAGTGGGAGGAGGTGGATGACATGGGGAGGAGAGGAGAAGGTTTTTTTGGTGTGGTTTGAAGTGAAGAATGATGGCTCATTTTATAGACATGAACAACTTGCTCACCAAGTCTCCCAAGTTCATTTAATCTCCATGTGTCATCTGCATGCTTTGGATGGTTGACACATAACCCGTTCTAGAACCCTTTCTAGATTCAATTCACCTCATGGAGAAAATTTATTTGGCTCCAGTAGTGACATGGGGTGCCCGGAACAGTCGCCACTTGCCATAAATGTGTCATGGCGATCAAATCTGTGATTCCCGATTAACCGATAAATTCCCAAAAAATCCGCAAAAATACTCCAATGTCATTTTATGTATCTAAACCTCCATAAATAATTTCTCATAATTTTATTAATCCGCTTTGACCTCCCGTAGCTTCCTAAACTCCAAAAATATGCTTCTTGGAAATTTTACGGTTTATCGGTTTCTTTTCCCGATAAACCTGAAATGTCTTCTAAAAATACACCTTTTGTGTTTCAATATTCTAAATAATATTTATTAATTAATAAAATATTATTTTGCCCTCCGTTGCTTTCCGGATCCTATTTTCCTTGAAATTACCAAAACGCCCTTCTCTTGACAAAATTACAAAAATTTCCTTTCAACGATTTCTCATGTTCTGAATCTGTCCGTCGATGATAATATGAGACGGGGTATTACAATATCCTCTTCTTATAGGAATTTGTCCCCCCAAATCCTCTTTCGATTAAACTTCGAATCTGAAACCGAACTTCCTGCAAATATGCTGATCCCTTCTGAATCTGACTCGAGAATTGCTGCTTCACTCTCAATTGGTTATGCAACTCCAAAAACTTCTTTACGGCACCACACTTATCGCTTTACTCCATATTGTTCCTGTAATTCCTCTTTGCTTAACTTCGCAACTTTAATGCTTCTCCCAAGTATCTTAACTCTGATCTCAAAACACTGCTGCTACACTGAATCACTTAACTTTGATTCCATACTTCTGTTGTTCCTCTTGAATTTTCTTAACACTGATTTCCCGACTCCGCTGCTCTGACTAAAAATTTTACTCCGACCTCATATCTCTGATTGCCTCACACAAATCCGTAAACACAAATAGCTTCCGCCAAGAACGACTTCGGATTCGCCAATACCCAAGATAACTTACTCCACTAATGATCCCTGACTTGCCAGTACTGAATTTCCCAAAAGATTCCCATCTCAAACTTACGCCTCTGGCCCTTTTTCTGATAACCACTGAAACCAAGGACTCCTTTCAGAAACCACACTGAAACACTCCATTTAACAAACTATGCTCTGAAGCCACACTGAATTGACACAACAGATGAATTGATGCTTTTCCCAAAACGTCTCACAAAACTAAAATCTTCAGGGTTCGGATTTGGTCACGTGTTCACGTTCCGCGGTCATAATCACGTCATGCATCAACATGCTTTCCAACACCAAATTGGTTATATTCTAAGCTTAAATTATGTATCGACGTTACCACCCTATATAGTTATTTGTAATTAGTCACACACCAATCAAACAAGAACATTTGTGGCTAACTATCAATAATCTGTAGTTCCATACCCGTCGTACAAAGTAACTAACTAACCGATTCTCAAATTCCAAACCTTACTTTTGTTGGAACTTATGCCATTCTATCATCAGATTGAATCCTAACTAGTTCCAGATAGCCTAGGATCTAGGGTTTAGTTAATTGAATCATCAGGAATGATCTTGTGTTTACCTGGAGATTTGCAGCAGAATGATGAACAAGTAATTGAGATCAAGAGCGCCTCAGATGCTGCGCCTCTACTGCAGTCCACACGCACACAAGCTGGAATCCGCCGGGATGCTAGTGCCGGGAATCGGATCTCCTGGGAATCCCTGTGTTTAGAGAGGTGGCTGCCAAAATCAACAACTAGGGTTCCAGGTCGTTCATATAAACCTATATATAGACCTGGAATGACTAAACCGATCATTGGACTAATTCCAATTCGTTTAAGTCATCAAATCGAAACATCAGTTTCGAAACCCGGCCTGTGTCGATCGACACACTACTGTGTCGATCGACACACCTCTTAAAACTCGAATTCAATGTGTATCCAATACACATTGAACAGACCATGTGTCAATGATCAATCCCATACAAAGTGCATCCAGCTTGCTTAGGTGTGTGACCCTGTAGGTCCACATAATACTAGCAATGAGCTACAACTCATTTTTCATAAGCGGCTTCTAGCAAAACGTTATGACCACCTAGTATCACATGAATTGTCCGATCTCGACAACACAACTATCATTAGAGTAAGTACAATGTGATTTCAGGACACAATCCCAACAATCTCCCACTTGTACTTGAATCATCTATTCCCATAATCCCTTTATCGCTATATCTCGATATGGCATAAGGTAAGAAACTGTGTCATCCTTATTATAGCCAACATCATGTTCATCGAACTCCTGATCTATACTGATAAAACAAACGACTGACAATCACCTCATTTGAGCACGGCCATGCATTTTCTCAGTATCAAATCTTCGATGGGCCCTGAGATATTTATCTCATGTTATATAGGAGGGACAAATCCCTTCTTGTTCCATCCCTGTTTCTACACACACTTCATGATACACCTAAGCAATGCCTTTATAGCCGCCAGTTACGGAACGACGTTTGACAAGGTCAAAGCGTACCAATTCACATGCTAGAAAGCATGATGAACTCAGGTCTAAGGACTATACTCTATTGTAATGAGAACCTCTCATGACACTGATATAACTATCCTGTAGAGTTCTCATTAGCGGGTCATGTCCGATCATATGTTCACCAACATATATCTATGTGATTGACGTTGATACTCATATCAATGACTCCATGAAACTTAGTCATACGTCACCTCGCATACTAGTCTTAACGGTTGTTAGTGTCCCACTTTAAAAACCTACGACCAGGGACAAACATAATTTTATGTCATCTTTCATTTATAGGGTTTCATGATCAAGTCCTCAACTTGATGACCTATAAAATGATCATAAAATACTTTGGAACCATTATTTAATTATCCAATAATCAAGTAATGCTGATGTCAGTATTTCATAAACATGACCATAGCATGTCTATGTGAACATCATAACTAACATAACTCCCACTAGAATCAAGACCACGTCTTCAGATATCTAATACCTACAGCATCAGTGTAAAACTCGTGCATAGGTTGTGAGAGAGAGGTTGCGGTGTTCTTGCTTGGAACCATTCCACCAAACCATACCGCCATTCATTAATAAGCACTATTCTACGGTCCCCTGCTTGGAGCCCTTCCAACAGATAGCACCGCTACACAGACAAAGAGACATAACCAGGTGGGAACCGGGAATTGTCTTTGTCCGTCTAACTACTCATAACTGATTCGTCACTTCCTCAGTTGAACAAGAACCTATCCTTAGTGTTCCTCAAACACTTGGGCATATTCCTTACAACTGTCCAGTGACTTTTACCGGAACATATTGGTATCTTCTCGTCATGCTTTATGCGTAAGCTACATCTAGACGAGCGCAAATATGGCATTCATGATGGATTCTATTGCAGAAGCATAAGGAATCACACTCATAAGTACTAGCTCAGCCAGTGTCCAAGACACTTCATCTCGCTAAGATTATTGCCATAAGACCTTTGGCGTGAAGCCATTTTGGAATCATGCATATTGGAACTGTCCAATACCTTATCAACATAAGGATTCTGACATGATCCAATTAGCCTATCCAATCTATTTCAATAGATCCTTATTCCAAGAGCTCATGTGGCTTCTCCCATGTCTATCGTTAAAATTGACTTCCGACCTAAGTCACATAAGACTTAAGCGACGGAACGTCTTTTATGAGAATAAGTATGTTATATACAGTGTGAGAAATGCAACTACGCTCTCATTAGTCTACTTGTAAATGCATGGTTCCTATTCGTTCCTTATCAAGTCAAAACTTTTGACCGTTTTAACAGAACGTAGATTCCAACTCCAAGATGTTTGCTTCAATCCAGAAATAGATCGGTGAAGCTAACATGCATACCTAGAAAATTTTCGGAGTTGGGGTTCACCATCGCTCCTTTGAATTTTTCAGGCTCGTCACTTTTCAATGATCAACAGATCACGGCAATCGGTCACGAGAAATCACTCTCGGGTTAGTGACGGATCCATTCGGATCTGCGAACTTCAGGCTCCACAGGTGTAGGTCCTACAGCTTTTTGTAGATCCAACCGCTGCTCTCCCTTAACAGGTTGAGCAGTCTCCTGTGTTTCTCGAATTTCTTCGAGCTGTACTTCTACTCCCACTGTTCTTCTTGGAAAGAAACTTTCTATCTAGAAAAACAGAGTTCCGAACAACAAAACTTTGTTCTCGGATTGGTTGCAAAAGTAATAAGCCTCGGTTTCCCTAGGACAACCAGCGAAGCAGCACTTATCAGATTTGGGTGCAAGGTTGTCTGTTGACAACTGCTTTACATAAACCTTGCAATCCCAATTAATCAGTGAAAACATACCTGGAAAACTCCCAGTCCACATCCAATGTGGTGTCTTTCAACTGATTCTGATAGAAACATATTTGGCGTAAATACAGACATTTCTAGAGCGTATTACTAAAAGGATAATGGAAGATTCGTGTGACTCATCATTAATCGGAGCAAATACAATAAGGTCCGATTCATTCTCTCGGAAACACCATTCAGGTTTTCCAGGAGAGATGAGCTGTGAGACGACTTCACACTCACTTAGATGATCACTTAATTCTTGACTCAAGTATTCTCCTCCGCGATCTAATCGAGGATCTTTGATACTTCTGTCATATCGGTTCTACACTCCATTCTGGAACTCCTTTGACCATTTCAAAAGATTCCTACTCGTGTCTTATCAAATAAACACAGCCATACTTACTGAAGTCATCAATAAAGGTAATGAAGTACTGAAGATTTCCTCTGGCACTAATGCTCATCGGGCCACATACATCAGTATGTGCGAGGCCCAATAAGCCTCTGGCCCTTCTCTTTAGCTCTGCTAAAGAAGCCTTAGTCATTTGGCCCAGTAAGCAGAATTCATATCTCATATGATTTATAATCAAATGAGCCCATAAAGCCCATAACTATGGAACTTCTGAATCCGCTTCACTCTATGTGGTTGAAACGACTATGCTAAGAAAAAATCGAGTTCGAGTCATCAGACTTAAACCGTTTGGTATTTATGTTATATACATGCGTACATTGGTTTAAGATATAAAACCCATTTTTCAAAAAGGGGGTAGCTACCATAGAATATTTCATCAAGATCAAAAGAGCAAAACTTGTCTTTTATCAAAATGAAAAACATCCAAATTCTTACAAGAAAATGAAAGACATCTCTTCTTAAAGCAGGTACATATAGCAGCAATTACTTAATCAAAAACCAAGCTTGAAAGGCTCCTACAAGTGGAGAATTTCTACGGCTAACGCACTAACCATTGCTCCATTTCAGACGCGCAGTTCCACTTGTCCTTTCTTCAACGTTCTACTGTTGCCTAGGCCCTGCATATTTCAAAAATATCAGTACCACAACTAGTATCCAATACCTTCGTAGAACTTGAAGTAATAACACAATACCTGAAGAAGAAGTCCCGTACATCTCCTTCATTTCTTGTGAATCTTCCAAGAATTTAATGCAATTTCTCTTTCAATGCCCAAACTCTTCACAGTAGCAGCACTTACCAACATCAGATGGGCCGGACTTGGGCTTATAAGATGACACAGGCTTATCCTTATTCCAAATATGGACGACCTTGCCTATACCCTTGTCTTTACAAGATTTCTCAAACCTTTTACCCTTTATGATGTTTTGCTCAACTGTCTTGAGCATGCCATGCAGCTCAGTCAACGTCTTCGTCAAGCCATTCTTGATGTAGCTCATGATAAACTTATCATAACTTGACGGCAGTGACTGCAGAATGATCTCAGTAGCCAACTCTAGGCTAACAGGACAATCCAGTTTCCCCAGGTTATCAATGTAACCCATCATTTTAATGACATGAGGACTCACTGGAGCATCCTTTGGTAGCTTGCACCCAATGAGAGACTTAACCATCTGGTATCTCTCAACTCGTGCCTGATCCTGAAACATCAGTTTCAGGCTGGTGATCATCTCTATTGGCGACTCCATGTTCTCGTGCTGACTCTTTAAGTCCGAGTTCATGGTAGCCAACATCAGACCACACACATCTACCACATCAATATAATGCTTATTCCAAGCATCATATACTGCATGCGAGGCATTGGTCCCAAGCCTTTCGGGGAGAGCTTTCTCAAGGACATAATCCTTACTCTCTTGCTTGAGAATAAATCTCAAGTTCCGATACCAGTCCAGGAAATTTGATCCATTTAACTTGTCCTTCTCAAGGACGGATCGCAACAAGAAAGTAGTTTTAGACATAGGCTGAAATCTAAGAAAAGAAAATTTCAGTTATGAAGTTCAGGAAATGAGAAATCTTATTTAATAAGAAAACTCGCATTATATTCAAACAGTGTTTCCTCTATGAATATAATGATCCAAGACCCATACTTCACTAAAATCTGAGTGGACGACTCGCCATCACCCAAAGTTTAGTTATCTAGGTAAGCAAATCATTGCTAATTGTACCCAATACAACTCTTGGTCGCAGATAAGACAATCCATGTCTCATCCACTCTGATTTCTTTGGGCCCAGAACTTCTGATAGCCCAGTCAAGTAAACCAATCTCTTCAGTCTTGTGATCATTGACAGTCGCACTGCAAGTCTATCAATGATCACCTGCCTTACTCATGTAATTGTAGATACCAAGGACTCCAAGACTATCCAACAACGAAACAAGTCTTGACAGTAGACAAGATTGGGCAAGACATCAAGGTCACTTGATATTTAGTTGAGGAAACGGAACTCTAAAAGGTTAGTAAATCAATATCTTAGGTCATGTAATTGTTGATGTCAAGCACTGCAAGTCCATCAACACGATTACCTGCCTTACTCATGTAATTGTGGACACCAAGCTCTTTGGCTAGACTATCACATCAACGAAATGAGTCTTGACAGTTGACCATATTGAAACTAAGCTTTGATCTAATACACATCCAATGTGTATCATAATGGATTTAGAACATTTAATCTTGATACATATCCAATATGCATCCAAGAAGTGTTTAATTGATATTAAACAAATAGATTTATTAAGTTTAGGTTAATCTAGAATATAGGATTAAATTTAGTCTGGTATTTGCAAATTTAGGTTCAATAACCATATCTGCGAGTGGTGTGTCGATCGACACCAACCATTGGCGTCGGTCGACACATCCCAATTTAAACCGGACTTCGATAGCTAGTCAAACCGGATCGAATTTCCTTAACCGGTTCAATCTAATTGAACCGGTCCGGTTTAATGATCCATGTCAATCGACACACTTCACTGTGTCGGTCGACATGACCCAACCATAACCAAATTGGTTTTTCCGGTTCAATCCAATTGAACCGGGTCGATAACCGGTAAATCTAATTTAACCGAAATCAACCAATTAAATCGGTTCTAAACTAATTGAGATAACCAGTCCAATCTAATTGAACCAGTTCATCTAATTTAACCGATTTAACCGACATAACCATGCGAGATAACCGGTTCAATCCAATTGAACCGATTCATCCTTTCGCATAGCCTATGTCGACCGATACAATTCAGTGTGTCGATCGACACAGTAGGGTAACAGAAACTCGATCTCTAAGATCGAAACCCTAAAAAAATTTAAATGTGTTTTGCGGCGTGTCGACCGACACAAGATTAGTGTCGATCGACACCGTGCGAAAACACAAGTTCATCGTTTTGAATCACAGACTTAAACCGAGTTTTACTTGTTCAAAACATGATTTAGCAAGCATAAATCTATTCAAATACATCATTATTCGAATTACATGCTTCCGATTCAATGATTAAAAACCTAAGGCTCTGATACCACTATTGGAACTTATGTCATTCTATCATCAGATTGAATCCTAACTAGTTCCAGATAGCCTAGGATCTAGGGTTTAGTTAATTGAATCATCAGGAATGATCTCGTGTTTACCTGGAGATTTGCAGCGGAATGATGAACAAGTAATTGAGATCAAGAGCGCCTCAGATGCTGCGCCTCTACTGCAGTCCACACGCACACAAGCTGGAATCCGCCGGGATGCTAGTGCCGGGAATCAGATCTCCTGGGAATCCCTGTGTTGAGAGAGGTGGCTGCCAAAATCAACAACTAGGGTTCCAGGTCATTCATATAAACCTATATATAGACCTGGAATGACTAAACCGATCATTGGACTAATTCCAATTCGTTTAAGTCATCAAATCAAAACATCAGTTTCGAAACCCTGCCTGTGTCGATCGACACACTACTGTGTCGATCGACACACCTCTTAAAACTCGAATTCAATGTGTATCCAATACACATTGAACAGACCATGTGTCAATGATCAATCCCATACAAAGTGCATCCAGCTTGCTTAGGTGTGTGACCCTGTAGGTCCACATAATACTAGCAATGAGCTACAACTCATTTGTCATAAGCGGCTTCTAGCAAAACGTTATGACCACCTAGTATCACATGAATTGTCCGATCTCGACAATACAACTATCATTAGAGTAAGTACAATGTGATTTCAGGACACAATCCCAACAACTTTAACCTAAATTGATTCTTTAAACAGTCCTAAAAACCAATTCCAGATACTAACCGATAACTTAAAATTCTTCTAGTGCAACAATACTAAAATTTAATTTGACTAACGAAATGCAACTAAACCACAAATATAATGAATTTCTGACCACCCAAGCTCGAATCAAGAAAAGCTTAACTTTTAACCATTGCACACGTCTAACAACCTAACCAATCAATCAATGCAATTCAACGAATCAACCCTACCAGGATGTAAAATGCAATGCAAAATGTTTATGTTTACGGGTCCTGATAAAACTGTCCATTTAGACCATCATCCATTTTCACGTTGTAACCGTATTGCATGATCAACCACTCAACAAAATAAACACATGCATGCAATAGTTACCCTGTTACTCGAAATGATATACTGAAACAACCAACATCCACAATGTACATAAATATCCACATATCATATTAACTGTAATATGAATGTAGAATATTTTATACATAAGTCTGTCTGGTATATAGAGTGGTCGCAAATCTCCCAAAAAGAATCACCTCTACTATGTACACACCAAATTTAAGTCAGTGACCTTACGTACTGGCCTAACCTAAACCTTCCAACCCGAGCGATACGCCCTGCACTAAATGCAGTACGGCTCGCTGTGTGGAAAAACCGGCAGGTGCACTAGGAGGGTGTGTCAGGATTGGTAGAGTGATGCGGAAGACGGTCCGGTTTGAGTCAATGGCTCGAACAGATTCATCCTCGACTTTGTTTACCTCGTTTCCACGATATAAAACCTTTCAATCGTACCTCTTCCACGAGTTGTGTTTGGTTCAGACTAAACTGTATATCATGGAATAATTCTGTTTTTAGCTCTTTATATATTTTAGATCTTTTAATATAATTTAAGAGTTTCCTAAAAATAATTTATGGAGCTCCCCAAATCCGAAAACGAAATAAAACCATGAAATTAAATTGAAAACAAACATTAGCCAAATGCAAACCCGAAACTACTCCTAGTGTCCTACGCATCCGCGGAGCTATGCCAAACCTGAAAAAAGAAATGAGTAATCTAAAATTACCTAGTGAGTTGGCTCCCAACTACAAAGGCTAAAACCCAACCCGAAAAACCCAAAATAACAAACAATAACATACAATGAAATAAAATAACCGATTACATTCTACCATGACGTAATGGGCTCCACACAACGCACATGCATTCTCTATAAACACAAATCATTAACGAAATAAATCGAGTACACTGCGGCACATACCCTCGATTAGACTCGAACTACACTAAATGCATCTCTAACGTAATCTCAACACTATGGGCCCAAATCGCGAACTCGGTAAACTTCCGCGAGAACACTTAGCTACCCATTTTTCATGAAAGCTAAAACCTCCTACGACTCCTAGATGTAAACACGAAGTCCTATGAATAGAACATCGTTCTCTGTCCATCGATACCCTATGACTCGGACTATCCCTAGATAGCCAAAGATTTCATGCAGCCCAATCCTAGGACGCGACCCCATTTCTCCGGGCTCCACACATATCGGCGTCACCCAATAGGTTAACACCTAGCCATAACCACTACTAAAAGACATGTGAACTGACTAGGGACTCATGTGGATCCAATTGGGAAGGAAGCACCGGAACGCCAACACTAGACTTGAGAGATCTAGCACATGCTATAGAGTCCTAATTAACAATAATATAAAAATCAGAATCGTTGGGACTCTACGACATCACGCAAGACCAATAATGTCAAATAGTAATACTAAGTTACTAACCCAATCCCAGTACCTAGTCTATCTCGCAAGTCCTACCACCAATCACTATCTCATCTGACCTACCCGGTTCCGTACCAAATAGGTATCCATAACCTGACTTACCCAGTCCCGTACCTGAGTAAGTATCAACCAACACAGTCTACCCGTCTCAACACCCGAGTACATAAATAATCACACAACAATACAATATACCCTGTCCAACACCGGAGTAGGTAACCAATCACACTACAATACAATCTACCCGGCCCATCACCGGAGTAGGTAACCATTCAACACAATGATAACAATAGCTCAACATTCAACCAAGTAATCATGCAATAGCTCTACTAAAACACACAGTTTACTTAAGTCAATTAACTCCCTTTAATTCTTAACTTTGGTTTAATTTGCATTATTTATCTAATTTCGGTTTAATTTAAATACTTTTGAGTTAGTAAACTTATTAACCTTGTAGCCTCAATAATTACTTAAATTCATTTTAAATACTTTAGTTTTAATTCTATTTTAATTCCAAATAAATTCCTTAATTAACCGATAGATTGGAGTTACTAATAAATACTTTAGTAAACTTACTAACTCCATAGACGGTTTAACCTCATTTCTTCAAGTCTTTTTAATTAATATTTCTTTAATTTCTAGATTTTAAATTATTTATCTGTCAGATTAAGGTTATCAAACTTACTAATCTCTTGATCCTAGTTTAATTAAATCACCCTTTAATTAACTTAACCGATTGCTTCTAATTAACCCTAGCCCAATTATTTAATTTTCTAAGGTTTGTTAAATTTTAGTTCCTATTTAATTATATTTTTATTCCCTTATATAGATTCATTTTATACGGTTCATATACTATATATATGCATATATTTCCTACTCATATCGTTCTATATGCAATGAAACAATCAACGATCAAGCAATCAAGCAATTAATTCTATATACGTAATACAATCAATCATCTCATTTACCGAGCTATGCATATTTATTATCCTAGCCGATTTATTTAATTTTCCAATTATTCTAATTCTTGCAATGCAAGGTCTATATCATTTGCGGGTTGTCTACTGCTTGTAAACACGGAGATTTCATGGATCACTAACTTATGGTGCTTTACATTCATTATTCTTAAAGCTTGCACCAAACAGATTCATTCTCTTTGTGGGCAATTTTTGTGGAAAGGAACTAGTGAAGGGCATCATTCAGCTAGGGTATCTTTGGATTTGGTAACGCTAGCTAAAGAAGAAGGTGGTTTAGGTTGTAGGGACTTAGTTACCTGAAATAAAGCTTGTTTGCTTAAACTGATATGGCTATTGTTTTGCAACTCCGGTTCTATATGGGTGGTGTGATTCACAAAAGAGATCCTTCTTGGCTCACTTAGCAACTACTGGTCTGTAAAACCAAAAGAAAAGAATTCTTCGTTAGCCAACAAGATTTTAAAGATGCGAGACGTAGTCTACAATTGGATAAAATTCAGAGTTGGCAATGGAGAAAGAACTAGGTTTTGGTATGATAATTGGTCTCCTTATGGGAAACTATTTGACTTTATGCCAAATGCGAATACTAGAAGTATGGGTGTACAACTGAATGAAACGCTAGCTGAGTTATATACACACGATAATTGGGTATCATCCAATCCTATATTTCTACTATCTATCTAACCGGTGATGAAGACCAATTTGAATAGAAGTTAGATGATGTTATTTGGTCCAAGTTCAAGACGGGTAATATGTACACTATTCTGAAAATCCATGTACCTCTGGTACCGTGGAAAAAAACTTGTTTGGAACCGTAGATGTGAACCTAAACATAGCTTCCTCACTTGGTTAATGGTCTTGAATTGTTCTCCGGCAAAAGACATGCTGACAGGCTGGAATCTTCAAGTTGATCCAAGGTGTATTCTCTGCAATTCAGCCGACGAATATCGTGATTACATATTCTTCGATTATCCTTTTAGTTGCTCGCTACAACATCTCTTGCGTCACACTTGGTCATCCTCTCTGGATTTTAAGCTCAATCTTCGAGAATATAAACCGAGAATGAAACTAATCACTAATGCATGGCAATGTGTTATCTACTATCTCTGGAAAGAAAGGAACACAAGAATTCACCGAAATACTTACCGCTCTTCGGCTTCGATCATCGCTACCGTTGATGTGCTGATCATAAACTGGTGTGCAAGCATACGTGAAGATAATCCGGCTCTCTCATCTCAACTGCTTCAGTCTTATCTCTCCACTACCCCGACTCGTCCGATCATTCAATCCCCTCCTCCATCATTGAGGCTTCTGATTTAATCAACTCTCCGCTTACTGCATGTCTGATATTGTCAACTATCCGACCAATTTCTACTTCGTCTTTTGGGTTAAATTTGGGGTTTTTTTTAATACACTATGGGCTTTTAATATTTGGCTAAGTTTGGTAAGTATGGGCTTAAAACCAAAACATTTAAGGTCATTTGAGGTTTGTATTTTTTCTTGCTTGTGCATTTAAATTTGAAAACAATAGTTAAAAAAGTGAATTTGACAAATATTAAACGAATTATTTACGTTAGAAACAGTCCAACTAGATGATATATTTTCTTTATGATACAAAAATGTCTATTTAACCTTTTGTTTGTTGAAAAAAGGGAATTTAGTAATTAACATAGCTTCCTCACTTGGTTAATGGTCTTGAAATGTTCTCCGACAAAAGACATGCTGACAAGCTGGGATCTTCAAGTTGATCCAAGGTGTATTATCTGTAATTCAGCCGAAGAATCTCGTGATTACAAATTCTTCGATTGTCCTTTCAGTTGCTCGCTATAACATCTCTTGCGTCACACTTGGTCATCCTCTCTGGATTTTAAGCTCAATCTTCGAGAATCTAAACCGAGAATGAGACTAATCACTAATGCATGGCAATGTGTTATCTACTATCTCTGAAAAGAAAGGAACACAAGAATTCACCGAAATACTTACCGCTCTTCGGCTTTGACCATCGCTACCGTTGATGTGCTGATCATAAACTGGTGCGCAAGCATACGTGAAGATAATCCGGCTCTCTCATCTCAACTGCTTCAGTCCTGTCTCTCCACTACCCCGACTCGTTCGATCATTTAATCCCCTCCTCCAGCATTGATGCTTTTGATTTAATCAACTCTCTGCTTACTGCATGTGTGATATTGTCAACTATCTGACCAATTTCTATTTCGTCTTTTGGGTTAAATTTGGGTTTTTTTAATACTCTATGGGCTTTTAATATTTGGCTAAGTTTGTTAAGTATGGGCTTAAATCCAAAAAATTTAAGGTCATTTGAGGTTTGTATTTTTTTCTTGCTTCTGCATTTATATTTGAAAACTATAGTTAAAAAAGTGAATTTGAGAAATATTAAACGAATTATTTACGTTAGAAACAGTCCAACTAGATGATATATTTTCTTTATGATACAAAAATGTCTATTTAACCTTTTGTTTGTTGAAAAGGGAATTTAGTAATTAACATAGCTTCCTCACTTGGTTAATGGTCTTGAATCGTTCTCCGACAAAAGACATGCTGACAAGCTGGAATCTTCAAGTTGATCCAAGGTGTATTCTCTGTAATTCAGACGACGAATCTCGTGATTACATATTCTTCGATTGTCCTTTCAGTTGCTCGCTACAACATCTCTTGCATCACACTTGGTCATCCTCTCTGGATTCTAAGCTCAATCTTCGAGAATCTAAACCGAGAATGAAACTAATCACTAATGCATTTCAATGTGTTATCTACTATCTCTGGAAAGAGAGGCACACAAGAATTCACTGAAATACTTACCGCCCTTCGGCTTTGATCATCGCTACCATTGATGTGCTGATCATATACTGGTGTGCAAACATACGTGAAGATAATCTGGCTCTCTCATCTCAACAGCTTCAGTCCTGTCTCTCCACTACCCCGACTCTTCCGATCAGTCAATCCCCTCCTCCAGCATTGACACTTCTGATTTAATCAACTCTCCGCTTACTGCATGTGTGATATTGTCAACTATCCGACCAATTTCTACTTCGTCTTTTGGGTTAAATTTGGGGTTTTTTTTAATACACTATGGGCTTTTAATATTTGGCTAAGTTTGGTAAGTATGGGCTTAAAACCAAAACATTTAAGGTCATTTGAGGTTTGTATTTTTTCTTGCTTGTGCATTTAAATTTGAAAACAATAGTTAAAAAAGTGAATTTGACAAATATTAAACGAATTATTTACGTTAGAAACAGTCCAACTAGATGATATATTTTCTTTATGATACAAAAATGTCTATTTAACCTTTTGTTTGTTGAAAAAAGGGAATTTAGTAATTAACATATCTTCCTCACTTGGTTAATGGTCTTGAAATGTTCTCCGACAAAAGACATGCTGACAAGCTGGGATCTTCAAGTTGATCCAAGGTGTATTATCTGTAATTCAGCCGAAGAATCTCGTGATTACATATTCTTCGATTGTCCTTTCAGTTGCTCGCTATAACATCTCTTGCGTCACACTTGGTCATCCTCTCTGGATTTTAAGCTCAATCTTCGAGAATCTAAACCGAGAATGAGACTAATCACTAATGCATGGCAATGTGTTATCTACTATCTTTGGAAAGAAAGGAACACAAGAATTCACCGAAATACTTATCGCTCTTCGGCTTTGATCATCTCTACCGTTGATGTGCTGATCATAAACTGGTGCGCAAGCATACGTTAAGATAATTCGGCTCTCTCATCTCAACTACTCCAGTCCTGTCTTTCCACTACCCCGACTCGTCCGATCATTCAATCCCCTCCTCCAGCATTGACGCTTCTGATTTAATCAACTCTCCGCTTACTGCATGTTTGGTATTGTCAACTATCCGACCAATTTCTATTTCGTCTTTTGGGTTAAATTTGGGTTTTTTTAATACACTATGGGCTTTTAATATTTGGCTAGGTTTGTTAAGTATGGGTTTTAATCCAAAACATTTAAGGTCATTTGAGGTTTGTATTTTCTTCTTGCTTCTGCATTTAAATTTGAAAACAATAGTTAAAAAAGTGAATTTGACAAATATTAAACGAATTATTTACGTTAGAAACAGTCCAACTAGATGATATATTTTCTTTATTATACAAAATGTCTATTTAACCTTTTGTTTGTTGAAAAAAGGGAATTTAATAATTAACATAGCTTCCTCTTGGTTAATGGTCTTGAATCGTTCTCCGACAAAAGACATGCTGACAAGCTGGAATCTTCAAGTTGATCCAAGGTGTATTCTTTGTAATTCAGACGACGAATCTCGTGATTACATATTCTTCGATTGTCCTTTCAGTTTCTCGCTACAACATCTCTTGCGTCACACTTGGTCATCCTCTCTGGATTCTAATCTCAATCTTCGAGAATCAAAACCGAGAATGAAACTAATCACTAATGCATGGCAATGTGTTATCTACTATCTTTGGAAAGAAAGGAACACAAGAATTCACCGAAATACTTACCGCTCTTCGGCTTTGATCATCTCTACCGTTGATGTGCTGATCATAAACTGGTGCGCAAGCATACGTGAAGATAATCCGGCTCTCTCATCTCAACTACTTCAGTCCTGTCTCTCCATTACCCCGACTCGTTCGATCATTCAATCCCCTCCTCCAGCATTGACGCTTCTGATTTAATCAACTCTCCGCTTACTGCATGTTTGGTATTGTCAACTATCCGACCAATTTCTATTTCGTCTTTTGGGTTAAATTTGGGGTTTTTTAGTACACTATGAGCTTTTAATATTTGGTTAGGTTTGTTAAGTATGGGTTTAAATCCAAAACATTTAAGGTCATTTGAGGTTTGTATTTTCTTCTTGCTTCTGCATTTAAATTTGAAAACAATAGTTAAAAAAGTGAATTTGACAAATATTAAACGAATTATTTACGTTAGAAACAGTCCAACTAAATGATATATTTTCTTTATTGTACAAAATGTCTATTTAACCTTTTGTTTGTTGAAAAAGGGAATTTAATAATTAACATAGCTTCCTCTTGGTTAATGGTCTTGAATCGTTCTCCGACAAAAGACATGCTGACAAGCTGGAATCTTCAAGTTGATCCAAGGTGTATTCTTTGTAATTCAGCCGATGAATCTCGTGATTACATATTATTCGATTGTCTTTTTAGTTGCTCGCTACAACATCTCTTGCGTCACACTTGATCATCCTCTCTGGATTTTAAGCTCAATCTTCGAGAATCTAAACCGAGAATGAAACTAATCACTAATGCATGGCAATGTGTTATCTACTATCTCTGGAAAGAAAGGAACACAAGAATTCACCGAAATACTTACCGCTCTTCGGCTTTAATCATCGCTACCGTTGATGTGCTGATCATAAACTGGTGCTCAAGCATATGTGAAGATAATCCGGCTCTCTCATCTCAACTGCTTCAGTCTTGTCTCTCCACTACCCCGACTCATCCGAGCATTCAATCCCCTCCTCCAGCATTGACGCTTCTAATTTAATCAACTCTCCGCTTACTGCATGTATGATATTGTCAACTATCCGGCCAATTTCTATTTCGTATTTTGGGTTAATTTTGGGTTTTTTTTAATACACTATGGACTTTTAATATTTGGCTAAGTTTGTTAAGTATGGGTTTAAATCCAAAACATTTAAGGTCTTTTGAGGTTTGTATTTTTTTTTTTTTTCTGCATTTAAATTTGAAAACAATAGTTAAAAAAGTGAATTTGACAAATATTAAACGAATTATTTACGTTAGAAACAATCCAACTAGATGATATATTTTCTTTATGATACAAAAATGTCTATTTAACCTTTTGTTTGTTGAAAAAAGGGAATTTACCCTCAAGTTAAAGTCTGTTAGTGAATGTTCTACTCTGTGCCTATAAAAAGGGAACGTTAGAAACGATGTGTTTAATTGAAAACAAAAAAACATACAAACACCTATAAACACACAAAATTTAAATAAAACAACAAGTTTTCCTTGGCTTGTACGGAGGTGAGCAAAACTCTTTTTTTTTGCAGATTTGTTATTTATTTTCGTCAAGAGCTTCGTAATTTCTCCTCAGCATCGCTACATGTCTCAGATATCTATTGATATATAGCGGAGAATTGTGGAATACAAATATTTTGATTGTGCTAGTTAGAGAAAGTTTTACGCAGAAGTACTAGTTTTTAAGCTAGATTTGATCCTAGTTACAATTCTTTTCGTTATCACAGGGTGAACATGTTCCATATCACTCAGCCAGGATCGAGTCGTGCCAACCAGCTTCCTTGCTTAATCTGTTTCGTCAAGAGACATTGCGTAATTTGTCCCCAACATCGCTACAAGTCTCAGCTATATATCTATTGATAGATGTGGCAATCTTTTGACTCTAAATCTGAGTTTGATTTGGAAACAGAGGATTAGAGATGACTCAACTCCTTTTCCAGAGAGGGTTCATTATCCATACCCCAGATACTCGCACCTAATGTCCAAAATCGATTTCATCAACTCATGTCTTCTATATGATGATGATCATGCAAGGCTTAATTGTCAATGTGGCAATTGGCATCAGATGATTGAACGTTCTGACGGATGCAGCCTTATCAAATGCACACACCTCTCTTAATAGCCTTCTTTGAAGCAATCAACAATCCCCTTCATTTTGGTTGTGTTTATGCATATATATGTAGAAATAATTTTTCATATAGTTTTCGTTTCTTCCAACGTAACCTTTTTAGGTGTGGACATGTTGTGTTACAATTCTCTGGGAGCATAATGTTTTTGTGATTGATTTTATCATGTGGGTGAAAGAATGTAGAAGTGTTGATATTTATTGATAATAAGAGGGTTTATTTATACAACTCTTTGGGATGGTAATCCCCATAGAAATAGGAAAATATATGATAACTATATCTAACTAATGTTTATCCTAATAAACTTAATGTATATCCTAATACCCCCCTCCCCTCAACTTGGCAGTGAAATGTCTTGAATCCCCAACTTGGACAAGAGATATTGGAAAGTACTAGTCGGAAGAGCCTTGGTAAGGAGGTCTGCTGGCCGTTCTTTGGTCGATAAATGAATTGTCTTGATGAGTCCTTCTTCAACCGCATCGCCAACAAGATGACAGTCCAACTCGACGTGTTTTGTTCTTTCGTGAAACACATTATTAGCGGCAATGTGTATTGCTGATTTGCTGTCACAGTATAGATGCATTGGCGATGAGTGAGGAATACCGAAAGAGGCAAGAAGCTGCTTGATCCATTTCATCTCGCGAAGTGCAAAGGCATTCGATCTATACTCGGCCTCGGCCGAGGACATTGAAACAGTTTTCTGTTTCTTTGTTTTCCAAGAGACGGGTGAGGACCCAAGAAGAAGTACATAGGCACTAAGAGACCGACGCGAGAGAGGACAAGCCGCCCAGTCAGTATCGCAATAAGCATTGACGCGAAGAGATGAGTCGGAACGAAGCAACACACCTTGCGCCGGACAACCTTTCAAATACCGTACAACACGCAATGCAGCATGCCAATGTTCATGTAACGGATTGTTCATGAACTGAGAAAGAACTTGAACGATGTAACAAATATCAGGGCGTGTGAAGGTAAGATATATCAGTCGGCCGATGAGTCTGCGATACGAGGCGGAGTTAGAGATAGGATCCCCAGTGGCGAGCGAAAGCTTGTGATTCAACTCGGTTGGAACGGGTGAGGGTTTACATGCCAAAAGACCAATCTCAGCTATAATATCCAATGCATACTTTCGTTGAGACAGGAAAATCCCTTCTTTGCTTCGGGCAACTTCTATGCCGAGAAAGTACTTGAGACGTCCCAAATCTTTCATGTGAAAACATTTGCTGAGATAGTTTTTGAAACGTTTAAGAGTAGAGATATCATTCCCGGCAACAATATAGTCGTCCACATAGATAAGAATGTGCAAGGAAACCGACCCATTCGTGTATGAGAAGTGAGAGTAGTCGGCTTTACTCTGAGTAAAACCGTATGTAAGGAGTGCCGTCTGAAGCTTAGCAAACCAGCACCGTGGAGCTTGTTTCAGGCCGTAGAGAGATTTTTTGAGACGACAAACCATTGAAGGATCCGAGCTTTTGAAACCTGGTGGGAGTTTCATGTAAACTTCTTCGTGAAGATCGCCATGGAGAAACGCATTATGGACGTCCATTTGATGGATTTCCCAATTCTTAACGGCCGCAATCTGAAGCATTAAACACACTGTTGTAGGTTTAGGAACTGGAGCGAAGGTGTTGTTATAATCTAACCCTTCCTTTTGGCGGTTTCCAAGAGCCACCAAGCGTGATTTATGACGAGCCAAAGTACCGTTGGAGTGATACTTGAGTCTGTGAACCCACTTACTTCTTATTGCGTGTTTACCAGGCGGGAGTGATGTTAGTACCCATGTATCGTTATCTTCGAGAGATTTGATCTCATCATTCATCGATCGCTTCCAGTCATTGATCTGAACAGCCTCGTTGTAAGAGACATGATCCGTATGAGAAGTGACGGAAGCTAGGAAAATCCGATGAGAGGAAGAGTACTTATCATCAGAAATATAATCAGAGATTGGATAAAGTGTTGTACCTTGAGCCGTGTTAGAAGGAGTCTGATCAGAACAGGAAGAAGAAGATGAAGGAGAGTGTATTACATTTGCTGCCTTAATAACCACGTAGTCTTTAAGTAGCACCGAAGGTGTCTTGTGGCGAAGACCTCGGCTGAGCAGCTCAGGAAGACCCGGAGATGCTACGTGTTGCGGAGAAGTAGGGACAACATGAGTAGGAGAGGTAGGTGGAGTGACTGAGTTTGATCACAACTCGGAGTAATGGTGGTGATAGGCTCGGGTTGTGGCGTAGATTGTGGTAAATCAGCGGAAGCAGGATACGCAGACGGAGATGGTAAAGCGAGCTGTTGCGGAGATGGATCAGTGAAGAAAACTGCGGGGTCTTCCATTTGTCCGACAGTAGGAGCAGAATCAGGAAGACCTGGGAACGTATCTTCCTTAAAGACAACATCACGACTAGCAAAGAATCGTTTCTTGTCAATGTCGTATAAACGCCACGCCTTCTTCCCATATGGATAACCCACAAAGATACAACGTATACTCCGATCACTGAATTTGTCTTTGTTACGAGCTCGATGATGAGCGTAACATAAGCAACCAAAGACTCGTATAGAATCAAAGGACGGAGCTGTACCATGGAGCATCTCATATAGCGTTTTGCCTTGGATGATCAGAGTAGGAGTGCGGTTTATTAAGTAAGCAGCGGTCAGCACACTTTCGCCTCAAAATTTTACAGGAAGGTTCGCTTGAAAGATACACGCACGAGCAATATTCAGAAGATGACAATGCTTACGTTCGACACGCCCATTTGGTTGAGGTGTATCGACGCAAGATGTTTGATGGAGAATGTCGTTCGTTCTGAAGAAGGACGAAAATGCTAAGAATTCACCTCCGTTATCAGATCGAAATGAACGCACATGTTTGTCAAACTGGTTTAAACTCATGACGCGAAAAATTTCTAGTAGTCCAGCTACTTCCGATTTTTCTAGCATCAAATAGACCCACATCGCACGAGAAAAATCATCGACAATTGTTAGGAAATAAGCAGCACCGCAAGAAGATGGAGTGCGGTATGGACCCCAAACATCGCAGTGGAAACAAAAGGTTCAGAAGCTTTATTAGAATCAACACACTAATAGAGCTTGTATCTCTCAAGATGTTGACAACATCAGTTTTTTTAAAGCATAAGAAGTTGACAACTCAATTAATGAAAAAACTTTGACAACCAATAAAAATATAACTTTTGTACACGATTGACACAATCAATCCACCTCAGATTTTTATTGAATATATAAAAAGCTTCATCTCTGTCCAAAAAAAAGCTTCATTTCCATAACACTTTGAGATCAAGATCTGAATCTAATCCTGCTCCAGCTCCTTGAACAGTTAAAAATCTTCCTGCGACAACAAACCAGATCCGTCGCTCCGAATTTCACTGGAGAACAACCTTGCGCCACCGAATACTTGGCCACTGCCAAAATTCAATCCCAAAGAAAGCAAAACAGATCTAAGAATGAATAATTCCCCAAACATCAAAGATAGATTTTGAAGAATAAAAAAGAATAGAAACAAAAAAAAAATCCTAAACCATCGGTATCGATTAGCTGGAGCCGTCTCTGTCTAAGCCTATCACGGAGATTATTAACAGTATCCGTAGCAACAACGTGGCGCTCTTTAAGCTCGGAGACAGACATTCCTGCTTCAGACTTGGCCTTCTCCGTCGTCGATCAAAGAAATTAGAGAGAGGGGATTTTGGCGGAAACGTCGAGAAGAGAGGCAGAAGGTTCATGATTAATTAAGAGGGAGATCGAACCCTAGAAAGAGTGGATTACGTGGGAAAGGATGAGGAGACGAAGAGCTGGAGAAGTCAAGACGAAGAGCTTGATGTTGTAGATGGCTCTGACCTGAGAGAAAGTTAGAGAAGAGGTAGCCAGAGTCAATCGACGATTGACTGTTCACATAAAAGTGGACCCCATTCACAGTTCCCAAACGACGTCGTTGTTTTGAGCTTCAATTTCTTTTATTAATTTCCCCTTGATTACTTAATTTATTGATTTTAACTTTTAAGCCGTGAAAGCTTTTTATGTATTAGTATAATTTCTTTTTTATAAAATGGTGTCATTGTTCGTGGAGCTGTTCATCGTAATCGTAGGTGCTGCAGGTAGTTGAATCATGGTGCTCATCTTGATCAGAAGATCCTTAGTATTAGGGTTAGATCAAATATCACTCATGATTGTAATAGTGTTCTAGGCGATAAAAAAAAATGGTGATTTGTATTTTATTTGCGTTATTATGAAAATTAGAGATCTGAATAAAAAACTTTCATTCAATAAATTTTTAATTAATAAAAAATGAGTAATCACTTGTTTCTTTTCAATACATAGCCAAGATTAGACTATAGTGTCAAAGAAAACAACTAAAGGGAAGTGGAGTATTCATATCCATATGAAAACAGAAAGGAAACCAAATGTATGGTTTAGTGGTAATATGGGGGTTTTATGCACATATTTAAACCTACTTTAACGAAAAAGTTATTTTAATTCAGAATATAATGTATGTTAACTATTATATGAACCTAATAACAGTTTGATAACACGATTAATACAGAGGGAGGAAAAAACAAGAAGTAAAAGTAGTTAATTAAACTACCTCAGGAAGCTAATTGGCCCATCACATATGATATTTACATGGAACATTAGGAACATAAAAATAGAGATGAGTAGAGAAGATATAGAAGATTTTGGTTCAACTACTCCATTCATCTCTTTTCTCTCTAATTTGTCTGAGTTCACATACTTGTTCATTACTCATGTACTTCCTCCTCCCTACTCCTCCAGGGTAAACAAACTGTTATAACCTATCAATTTCAAATTCAAGATAAGAAAACAAAAGAAATTAGTATGTGCATTTTTTATATTGTTCAATGGAGCAAAATTGGTATACTCAAAAGAACATTAGTGTGGTCTCTTTCATGTTTTTTCCAGACCAATCCTAGCTAAAACCTATTGCAGTTCATTGATGTGGTCTTTGTTAGGACATTAAGGTGGTCTTTTAGAGTAATTTGGTACACTCAAAAAGACATTGATGTGGTCTCTTTCATGTTTTTTTTCAGACCAATCCTAAAACTTGTCGCAGTTTATTGATGTGGTCTTTGTTAGGGTGCGAGCGTAAAGGAACAAGATATGATACCGCTTTGTTGACCATGCTGATGTAGACAAACCGTTTGGAGGAAAAACGATTCTCTTAGGTGGAGATTTTCGTCAAGTATTGCCAGTCATCCCAAAAGGAACAAGACATGATACCATTTTGGCGTCGCTCAACAGGTCTTACGTACGGGAAAATTGCTCTATAAGCATCTTGTCAAAAAACATGAGAGTACACCAAGATGAAAAAGAATTTTCTAAATGGATATTACAAGTTGGCAATGGAGAAGCTAAAACAAAGTCCTCAAATAAAGAATATGGTCCAGAGTATGAAAGCATAGACATCGAAGAATCATTGCTTCTTCCAGGTCTTGAAGATCCATTGGTAGAAATCCAAATAGCAACTTTCCATGGTCTGCAAATTTCATATAAAGATCGAGAGTATCTAAAGGTCCGAGCCATCCTCACACCAAGGAATGAAACAGTTGATGAGATCAATGATTTCTTTCTATCAAGAATCAGAGGAGATATGAAAGAATATCTTAGTGATGACAATATTGGAAACGATGATCAAGACGTAGAAGAGGTCAATCTTCTATATACAATCGAGTATCTGAATGACCTCAAGTGTTCAGGATTACCTAATCATAAGCTTTGTTTAAAACAGCACGCACATGTTTTAATTTTGAGAAACATAAACCAAAAACAAGGTTTGTGCAACGGCACAAGGCTGCTCATTACTCGGTTGGAAGACAAAGTGCTTGAAGCAGAGATATTAGTCGGCAAAAATGCGGGGAAGAGGATCCTTATTCCAAGGATCATCGTGACAACATCGAATACAAACTGTCCATACAAGATGAAAATAACACAATTCCCCATCATGGTTTGTTATGCTATGACGATAAATAAAAGTCAGGGGCAAAACTTACAACATGTTGGGATTTATCTTTCGAAGCCAGTTTTCAGTCATGGACAATTTTATATTGCTATATCTCGTGTCACTTCAAAAAATGATTGCATATTTGGAGTGAAGAAATAAAAAAACTCAACAACGCTAACGGTTAAGAATGTCCTCTACAAGGAGATTTTTAACAATCTGCAACTACGAGATCCATATATCTTTCGTTAACGGCATCATTTAAAATACATGTGTCTTTATTCTAATATTAATCATACCAAAAACTAGGAGAAGAAGAAGAACAAAGACAAACGAAAATCGGACATACGATTAAATCTGGATGTCTATTTTGGATGATACTTTTTATCTATATAATAACATTCGTAAACAATCAGTTTAATTATTCTTCGAACGAAAAGACGAAAATTCATTTAAAAACAATATTTATGATAAATCCGCTGCGTAGCGCGGGTATTTACCTAGTTATCATTAAAGGATTCACGAGTTTTTTTCGCTTTAAAACAAGTATCACAAGTAGAAAACTGCTTGAGAACGTCTTTATTATTCCTAAAAACTGGTAAAGTAGATAAAACAGCAGCAGATGGATGTCCGAGACGTCTATGCCAAAGCTCAGCGGAAGTAGACTTGTCGTGAACCAAAGCATTAGCACGAGCAACACACTCTCTCCTTCTCTTTACCTGCTCCATTCAGCGTCCTCGTAACGGTCCTGTAAAACACAAAATGCATCAGTGAATATAGCAATGCCTCCAGTTTGTTTCAAAAGTTTCGAAACAGATATAAGTGTGCAAGTGAAGTTGGGAACGTAAATAACGTCATATAGAACATAGTCCTTATTAAGAGATAACGTCCCATACTTCATAGCATGAGATAAACGTGTTGGAATTGTGTCCAGCAATCTCTGTACTGTCTCTATAAAGTAAGAGTATGTCAGTGATCAGACATAAGTCATACAATACTGGGGGTCATGATGGCTTGCTAGAGTCCGCTCATGATCTATAAGTCTCGGACTTATTGCTTTTATTGTATGATCCCATATGGGTCACACGCTTAAGCTAGCAGGAAATAAAGTAGGAACGGCTTAACAGAAGTACGACAAAAGTGCTAGGCATTTGTCGTACTAAGAGAGAAAGATTAATGGGTCTGATTAAATGGGATTTAATCAGATTGGGCCCAAAAGCCCAAAAGGGAAAGAGAAGGCTTTTAATGACTAAAAGCCAACTCTCTTCCTTGGACCCCTAGCACTCAGCCGCGCCTCTCTCTCTCTTCTGCGCCCCATCTCCTCGTGGTCTAGCAGCCAGTTTCCGGTGATTGCGTGTGTGAGCCTTTGGAGGATTCATCCCTTGGTGTATCTCCCTGATCTCTGACCTGTTCATCAATTCCGCTGCAACAAACAGGTAAAAGGTGAGATCTAATGTTTCTAAATAAGAACACCTAGATCTAATGCATGTTTAGGTTGATATCAATATGAGAATTGAATCAGGATCAACCGAAACTTCCAACAGTGGTATCAGAGCCATTGGTTCTTAGGTTTCTTGTTTTAGATTCATTGTTTAGGTTGTTTAATCTGTTTAGAATTGTTTTGAATCAATTACTGATAAGATAAAACAGTTAAGAATCAGAATTGAACTCTAAACAAACAATTGGATCACAAAACCGAGCTATATGACTCGAGTTTTGGTGATCGGCCGGTTGGGTCGGAATCGGACGGTCGGGATGACCGGTTGGGTCGATCGGCCGAGTGATCGCACGGCGATCGCGTCCGATCGCGACGTCCCGATCGCGTCCCGGCTGTCGCGTGCGTCGCGTCCCGATCGCTCGGCGATCGTGGAGCGTCCGTCCGTGCTGCCTCGTCCCGTCCCGAGCTGCCGAGCGAACGTCCCGATCATGCAGCCGACGGCTGGCCTGCGGCTATCGCTTTTGCGTGAGGCTTACGGCTGGCCGGTTAGGGTTTTGGGTGTGATGGGCCGGTTCGATTTCGGTTAGCTGGTTCGGTTCAAAACTTGATTAAAATCTTCGTTCTGGTTTAATAAACAGATTTTAATAATTTTATTAAATCTGGTTAAACCGGAATAAGAAATCCAATGTCGAAAGAAATATTGGATTTAGTGCCTAAACCAGGAATTTCTAATTTGATTTGGTTGGACCAAATAAATTGAGAAATTCCGGTTTAGTAAATAACCGGTTGACAATTGTGGTCATCGTAGTAATTAAAACTTGGTTAGACCAGTTTTAATGAACCAGACCGGTTATGTCAATTAATTGGACAATTGGGTCATGTCTTGGACATGGACCAATTCTTGGGCCTCGGGCCAAGAAGTTAAAACAATTGGGCCAGTTAATTGAGTCTTTCTTCAGATTAAATTAAAATTTCGAAATTTTGAAATTAGAAAGTTTCTTAAAATAGAATTTTCTGAATTTGCGGGTTTTGGATTTTAAAGAAGTTTCTAAAGTTAGAAAGTTTCCGGTTTTAGAAAGTTTCCAATTTTAGAAAGTTTCCAAAAATAGTAGGTTTCCATAAATAGAAAGTTTCCCGAAATAGTAATCTTCTATTTTGGGAATGATTTTAATAAACCTACGAACCTCAAATAATATCAAGCGTTGGATGTCTTGTCCAGGCTATGTCAGCTGTCAAAGCCCATTCAATTGCATTCATGGCCTTATAGTGTGAGGATGTCTGCTTTTGCGTGGGTAAGACGGTTTGTGATTCATAAATGTCATTGGGAGTCCCAGACATTAATGATTACATGACTGTATAGTCCGGTTTTCTTGACTAGGCCATCGAGAGTCCCGGGCCTTGAGACATCAGAGTGGATTGGGCCTCGGGCCCAGATTCACAACCAAGAGTTATATCACGGATATAATTAGCCGATATAGGGCTTACCGATATAAGCTAAGGTTGGGTGACGGCCAGTGGCCCACTTTGATCTTAGTTATATGTGGATCTTGGAATCATTATATTCTATTGAGGGTAACTTATGTTATTGGATATAATGCATGATTAATCATATTATACTTTAATACGAGATTAATCATTTTGAACATATAACTAATAACCTTTTTATTTATATATTTCAGATATGACTACTACAAGCACACAAAACACATTCTCGATCCGGTCTGTTCTCGAGAAGGAGAAGCTGACTGGAACGAACTTCCTGACATGGTCAAGGAACTTGAGGCTGGTCCTCAAGCAGGAGAAGAAGGATTATGTCCTTCGAGATCCCCTCCCCGAGAGGCCTCTTGCCAATGCTGCCAGGACTCTGCACAATGCTTGGGAAAAGCATTCGTCAGATGAAAATGATGTTTATTGCCTGATGTTGGTGACAATGACTCCTGAGCTGCAAAAACAGTTCGAAAGTGTATTGTCTCCAATCGAGATCATGGCAAGCCTGAAATCGCTTTTTCAGGAGCAGGCTAGGACCGAGAGGTTCCAGACAGTTAAGAACCTCTTGGACTGTAAGTTGGCTGCGAATGCGGCAGTGAGTCCTCATGTGTTGAAGATGATGGGTTATCTCGATCATCTTCACAAACTCGACTGCCCAATCAGCCAGGAACTTGCCTGCGACATCATTCTGCAGTCTTTACCTGCAAGCTATGATCAGTTCATTCTGAACTTTAACATGCATGGCTTGAGTAAGACACTGCCTGAGCTTCACGGAATGCTCAAGACTGCAGAGCCCAACTTGAAGAAAACCGCCAAGGACCCCAATGTACTTATGGTACAAAAGGGCAAGGGGTTTAAGAAGTCTTCTGCTAAGGATAAGGGAAAGGCCAAGGGTGTCCAAGTCGCGGACAAGGACACGCCAAAGCCCAAGCCCAAGTCCAAGGCTGGGCCTACTGACATGTGCAGGTTCTGCAAAGAACTGGGGCATTGGAGAAGAGATTGCAAGAAATTCCAGGAAGGTCTAAAGGAATTAAAGAAGAAGACTTTCGAGACTTCTTCATCAGGTATTTTTGTTATAGAAGTTAATACAACTACTTCTGATAATACCTCATGGGTCATGGATACTGGTTGTGGGGCTCATATTTGTACTAATATGCAGGCACTCAGCAACAGTAGAAGGCTGAAGCAAGGACAAGTGGAACTACGAGTTGGGAATGGAGCGAAAGTTTCAGCACTAGCTGTAGGAACTTACTTGTTGTCTTTACCTTCGGGATTGATTTTAGAACTTAATAATTGTTATTTTGTACCTGCTATAAGCAGAAATATTATTTCAATTTCTTTGTTGGATTTGGAAGGTTATGATTTTTCAGTTAAGAATAAATTATGTTCCTTCAATCGCAACAATTTGTTCTATGGTTCTGCCCCTCTTACGAATGGGCTTTACATACTCGATCAATCCGCGCCAATTTATAACATTAATACAAAACGGTTTAAACCTAATGAGGAAAACCGAACGTTTCTATGGCATTGTCGTTTAGGGCACATCAGCGAGAAACGCATCAAGAGGCTCCATTCGAATGGACTTCTTGGCTCATTTGACTTTGAGTCATGTGAGAAATGCGAATCCTGCATGATGGGGAAAATGACACGGGCCCCCTTTAATAAACCTAACGAGAGGGCCAGTGACTTATTGGGCCTGATACACACTGATGTGTGTGGCCCAATGTCCACTAATGCAAGAGGAAACTATCAGTACTTCATTACCTTTACTGATGATTTCAGTAGGTATGGATATGTTTATTTGATGAAACATAAGTCTGAATCTTTTGAGAAGTTCAGAGAATTCCAAAATGAAGTACAGAACCAACTTGGCAAAAGCATTAAGGCTCTTCGGTCCGACCGAGGAGGAGAATACTTAAGCCAAGAATTCAGTGATCATCTAAGAGAGTGTGGGATCGTATCCCAACTCACTCCTCCTGGAACACCTCAATGGAATGGTGTGTCTGAGAGGAGAAATCGGACCTTATTGGATATGGTTCGATCTATGATGAGTCACACAGACCTTCCAATATCCCTTTGGGGATATGCTCTGCTAACAGCAGTGTTCACTCTAAATAGAGCGCCATCAAAAGCAGTAGCAAAGACACCATATGAATTATGGACTGGAGAAGCTCCAGTGCTGTCTTATCTAAGAATTTGGGGTTGTGAAGCCTATGTTAAGAGATTAATCTCAGATAAGCTTACACCAAAATCTGATAAATGCTACTTCATTGGTTATCCACGGGAAACCAAGGCTTATTACTTCTATCTACGTTCCGAGAACAAGATCTTTGTTGCCCGGGATTGTAACTTTCTTGAGAGAGAGTTTCTCTCTAAGAAAGACAGTGGGAGTAAGGTACTGCTTGAAGAAATTCAAGATGAACAGGATACTGCTCAACCTAATGAGGAAGAGCAGCAGGAGGATCTACAAGAAATTGTAGAGCCTGAACCTGTAGTACCTGAAGTTCGAAGATCCGGGAGGATCCGTCACGAACCCGAGAGATATCAGGGATTCCTCGTGACTGACTGTCATGATCTTTTGATCATTGATGGTGATGAACCATCGAACTTCAATCAAGCCATGATGGGCCCAGATTCCTCTAAGTGGCGCAAGGCCACTGATTCCGAAATGGACTCCATGTCGGTCAACCAAGTCTTTTCGTTGGTTGACTTACCCGTTGGTGTAAAAGCCATCGAGTGCAAATGGATCTTCAAGAAGAAGATTGACGTGGATGGAAATGTCCAGATTTATAAAGCCAGGTTGGTGGCAAAAGGTTTCAGACAAGTTCACGGTGTGGACTACGATGAAACCTATTCACCGGTGGCTATGATGAAATCTATTCGGATTCTACTAGCAACTGCAGCTTTTCATGATTATGAAATTTGGCAGATGGACGTGAAAACCGCCTTCCTGAATGGAATTCTAGAAGAGGATGTGTATATGACACAACCTGACGGTTACATAGATCCAAAGAATGCTGGGAAAGTATGCAAGCTTCATAAATCCATTTATGGATTGAAGCAAGCATCGAGGAGCTGGAATCTTCGTTTTGATGAAGCGATCAAGCAATTTGACTTTATCAGAAACGAAGAAGAACAATGTGTGTATAAGAAAACTAGTGGGAGCAAAATCGTTTTTCTTATTCTGTATGTTGATGACATACTGCTTCTCGGAAACGACATTCCAATGCTGAAGTCTGTAAAGGACTGGCTTGGAAGTTGTTTTTCCATGAAAGACATGGGTGAAGCCGCATACGTTCTTGGAATTAGGATCTATCGGGATAGACCTAAGAGGCTGATAGGCTTGTGTCAAGACTCATACATTGACAAAGTCCTACAAAGATTCAGCATGAAAGATTCCAAGAAGGGCTTCACGCCAATGGTACATGGCACAACGCTAAGCAAGAAGCAGAGCCCTACGTCGGCTGCTGAGCTTGAGCGCATGAAGAATATTCCTTATGCATCTGCAATAGGATCTGTCATGTATGCCATGATCTGTACTCGTCCTGATGTTGCTTACGCATTGAGCATGACGAGTAGATACCAGTCAAATCCAGGTGAAAACCATTGGATTGCCGTAAAGAATATCTTGAAGTATCTAAGACATACTAAGGATAAATTCTTGGTGTACGGTGGAAGTGATGTGCTTAAAGTCAGTGGATTCACGGACGCAAGTTTCCAGACAGACACAGATGATTTCCGGTCACAGTCCGGTTATGTCTTTTGTCTGAATGGCGGTGCAGTAAGTTGGAGAAGCTCCAAGCAGGACACCGTTGCTGATTCCACTACAGAAGCTGAATATATCGCCGCCTCGGAAGCAGCGAAGGAAGCTGTTTGGATACGAAAGTTCATTATGGAACTAGGTGTGATACCAGATGCGGCTGAGCCTCTGGCACTGTTTTGTGACAACAATGGTGCTATAGCTCAGGCAAAGGAACCAAGATCACACCAGAAATCCAAGCATGTTCAAAGAAGATATCACTTGATACGTGACATCATTAATAGAAAGGAAGTCAAGATCAGCCGAGTTCCGACAGATGATAATGTCGCTGATCCGTTGACAAAGCCACTCCCAAGGCCTAAGCTCGAGTTCCTGACTGAAGCTGTAGGCATTAGAAACATTGAAATGTAATCTAAATTTGAGTGGGAGTTTTGTGAGCTTTATTTTAGTTATTTGATATGTTCTTGTAAAACATTATTTATGTTTTAATGAAATTATTATTTCAAGATTATTTTAACTGTGATGAAATAATCGTTCCAAAATGATATGAACCATTTTATAGGTCATCGAAGTAAATGATTTGATCTTGAGTCATCGAAGTCATTTAGCTTGATCATGAGATCCTATATTTGATAAATGTTTTATATCATCATGTCCCTAGTCGAAGGTTGTTGAAACTGGAACACCAACAACCGTGTGAGACTGGATTGGTACGTGACTTATGACAAAGTCTCAGTGTGTCATAGATGCACGGCATCAAAGTCAGTACATAGGTGTATGTTGGGAACATACGACCGGACAAGACCCGCTTATAAGAACTCTTCAGGATATTTATATCTGTGTCATAAGAGATTCTTACTACGACTATAGAGTATAGTCCTTAGACCTGAGTTCACATGCATGTGACTGCACATGGACTGATGTACTTTGATCATTGTCTAACGCTATCGTTCTGTGATAGCTATAAGGACCTTGTTTGGGTACATCATGAAATGAGTAGTTTACAGTGATGGAACAAGATGGGATTTGTCCCTCCAATATAAATGGAGTGAATATCTCTAGGCCAATCGGAGATTTGAATACTGGAAAACGCATGGCCATGCTCAAACGGACTTTCCCGAGTCGTTTGGATTGACAGTATCAAATCAGAGTCCGATGAACAAGATTAGGCTTTATAAGGATGACACTAATCTTGCCTTATGACTAATCGAGATATTGAGACGAAAGGGATTATGAATACAGAGATTCCAGTTCAAGTGGGAGATTGTTGGAATTGTGTCCAGCAATCTCTGTACTGTCTCTATAAAGTAAGAGTATGTCAGTGATCAGACATAAGTCATACAATACTGGGGGTCATGATGGCTTGCTAGAGTCCGCTCATGATCTATAAGTCTCGGACTTATTGCTTTTATTGTATGATCCCATATGGGTCACACGCTTAAGCTAGCAGGAAATAAAGTAGGAACGGCTTAACAGAAGTACGACAAAAGTGCTAGGCATTTGTCGTACTAAGAGAGAAAGATTAATGGGTCTGATTAAATGGGATTTAATCAGATTGGGCCCAAAAGCCCAAAAGGGAAAGAGAAGGCTTTTAATGACTAAAAGCCAACTCTCTTCCTTGGACCCCTAGCACTCAGCCGCGCCTCTCTCTCTCTTCTGCGCCCCATCTCCTCGTGGTCTAGCAGCCAGTTTCCGGTGATTGCGTGTGTGAGCCTTTGGAGGATTCATCCCTTGGTGTATCTCCCTGATCTCTGACCTGTTCATCAATTCCGCTGCAACAAACAGGTAAAAGGTGAGATCTAATGTTTCTAAATAAGAACACCTAGATCTAATGCATGTTTAGGTTGATATCAATATGAGAATTGAATCAGGATCAACCGAAACTTCCAACAAAACGGCCATCCGGAAACGTGATCGAGTAAGACGAGATATCACATATATCATGTAATAAACTAAGATCTCCAGTTATATGATGTGAAGCTCATGTATCGATGATAACATCAGAGGAATTTAGTTTACCAAACAAACGCTCGTGGATATTTGCGGTTGTTGAAGCAAATTTAGAAGGGCTGCTAATTGATCTACAGTGTATTGAGTAGAGTTTCCGGATTCTTGTTGAGTAATCCGTGAAGTGTTAGATCGTCCTCGACCTCTTGAAGAAGAACTGCGACCGCCTCTTCCCCTGGATCCCGATCCTGTGGAGCGAGAGTCTTTGAGTTGTTGTTGTTGTTCTTGTCACCACTCTGGATATCCATGAAGAGCAAAGCATTCAGATACATCATGGCCCTTTCGATTGCAATGACTACAAAAACGATTAGGGTCCCGACTTTTTTATGTTGTTGCGGCAGCCATGATAGCAGATTGTTGTTGAGGTCGAGCTGATTCTGTTCGAACAGAAAAGCCCACGGTATCTTGCTTTACTTCTATAGCACGCATTGTAAGGAAGATGTTGTTCTTCTTTGATGATCCGAGAGTAGACTATATTCAAAGGTGGTAAAGGGTCCTCATCTATTATTTGAGATCGTATAGAGTTGAACCGGGCTTCATCAAGACCGAATAAAAATATGTGCACCCGAGCCTCCTCTCATTCTTGATCTAGTATGGAAGCTGTGGCACAGGTACACGGACAAGCTGAGGTGATGTTGTTGTATTCGTCCCATAGCTTGGTTAGACGTCCATAGTATTCCAAGACGGTTTGACCGTTTTGTTTGCAATTTGTTATTTCATCAAGAAGCGTGTGTTTACATACTCCGTTTTGACAGAGAATGGGAGTTTAATTGATTCCCATAGTATAAAAGCGTCTGGTATATGAAAGACAGTAGATCACACCTGAGGATCAATCGATGTACGAATCCATCCAACGATAATAGAATTTGCAGCGGTCCACTTAGCAAGATCTGGATTCGAAGACGGTTTAGTGATTGTTCCGTCGAGAAATCCTATCTTTTGTTTAGCTTGTATTGAGTTCAAAAACTCTGTAGCTCAATCCGAATAGTTATCTTCCCGGAGAATAACCGGAGTTATGAGAGTCCCCGGGTTGAATGACGGATGGAGAGTATATGGCGATTCTGATGTAGTGTTTTGATCATCATTGGAAACTCCAGATGTCGTGTGAGGTGTTTGAGACATGGTATCGTAATTTGCAAAGCTTTAAAACATTCTGTAAGTTCCTTCGAGAAGGAGAAGACGTTTAAGGCTTGCTGCTTAGAAGAGAAGTTAGGTTAGAAAGTAATTAGGTCAGAGGATTTTAGGCTCTGATATCATGAAAGAATGTAGAAGTGCAGATATTTATTGATAATAAGAGGGTTTATTTATACAACTTTTTGGGATCGTGATCCCCATAGAAATAGGAGAATATGTATATCCTAATAGTGGGCAGTAGAAATAACAAATTTGCAAAAAAGAAGAGTTTTGCTCACTTCGGGGGGGTTTGTTTACGATTCATCTTTAGTTGGGGTTGTCTACTAAATTCCTCAAAAAAAGTTATTTTGTTTGACCAAACTCTTGAAACACAAGTAAGAAGCCATTCAGTAGTTACTCAGGTGTCAGCTGCTGCAATGCGTTTTGCTAATCAAAGATCAACCTTAATTACCCTGATTAGGCCGTAATATATGGGCCTACTCCGTAAAGGCCCAGTGCTACTTTCCGTTCAATTCATTTCGAAGAATCTCCCGTTAACCACTCTCATCCTCCGGGAAGCTCCCTCTCTCTAGAAATCGTTGAAGAATCCTGATTCCAATTCAATGGCGACCTCGTTAGCTCGAATCTCCAAAAGAGGCGTCACCTCAGTTGTGTCTTCGAATCTGATTCGGCGTTACTTCGCAGCGGAAGCTGTAGCGGTGGCGACGACGGAAGTTCCTAAGCCGAAATCGGAGGTCACGCCGTCGCCGGATCGGGTGAAGTGGGACTACAGAGGCCAAAGACAGATCATTCCTCTGGGACAGTGGCTTCCCAAGGTCGCAGTCGACGCCTACGTGGCACCTAACGTTGTGCTGGCCGGTCAGGTCACAGTCTGGGATGGCTCGTCCGTCTGGAACGGTGCCGTCTTGAGAGGAGATCTCAACAAGATCACCCTTGGATTCTGCTCAAATGTCCAGGAACGGTGTGTCGTTCACGCCGCGTGGTCGTCCCCAACAGGTTCTTCTTCTCTTTATGATTCCATTGTAACTTGTTATGTGTTTGCTATTAGCTACTACTGCCTGCTAGCGAATTGGAGTCAAAGATGTTGGAATTTAGGGTTTCTTTTTCATCGTCCATTTAGATTACCGAAGAGGCCTCAAATATGTTTTCACTTTTATCTCATGTTGTGTGATGTGTAAGTAAGCATATTTGTTTTGCACAAATAGTTTGTTTTGACTGGAAATCAAGAAGCTTGGATGATAGTTTCTAAGCAATTTGCTTTTAACTAAACAAGAATGCATAGATAGAAATGCATATTCCTTTAGGTGATTAGTGACAATACAAGAAACTCAGTGAAGGCTTTTGCTTGATCTTAATATTCAGGAGTAAGTAGTTTTAGTCTTACTAGGCGATTTCTAAGTTGCATCAAGCCTTATAGTTATGAGTATAGCTTCTTGTAGTCTTGCCAAAGCTTGATTTCTCGTCAGCGTTTTAAGTTCATAAACCTCCTGGTTTGATTAGGCTCACTATAACACTGAAGTATTTCGACTGATCTTTGAAATGTACAACTAGTAGTACTTTGAATCACCATCTTCTCTGGTAGCTTTGACTATTCAAAACAGTCTTCATTGCTTTGGAAAATTTCAGGATTACCAGCAGAGACATTGATCGATAGGTATGTGACAGTTGGTGCATACAGTCTTTTAAGATCATGCACTATCGAACCCGAATGCATCATCGGGCAACACTCGATACTAATGGAAGGTTCACTGGTTGAGACCCGGTCAATCCTGGAAGCTGGTTCTGTTGTGCCACCTGGTAGAAGAATCCCATCTGGTGAACTCTGGGGAGGCAATCCAGCAAGGTTTATTCGAACACTCACCAATGAGGAAACCTTAGAGATCCCGAAACTCGCTGTTGCCATTAACCACCTTAGTGGAGATTACTTCTCTGAGTTCTTACCTTACTCAACTGTCTATCTTGAGGTTGAGAAGTTCAAGAAATCCCTTGGGATTGCTGTCTAGAACGCTTTCCTTTTCCAGGTTTTCTGGCTACTTCCCTCATTTAGAACCTTCCTTTTTATTGTTACTACCTCTTTCCGAATCTGATCTTAATAAGTAGCTGCGGAACAAGAAGAAAAGCAAAGCTCTGTTTCTAAATGTTGTCTTCTCTGATTGTTTTGTTAAATTCATATTCTTGTCTTCAAACTTTTATAGGATGATAATGGTGAAAACTTTTTTTTTCCTTCTCTCTGTTTTTAGTTTCATTTTTATTTTCTTCACAACAAGATTTTTCTTTTATTATAAAAATTTAGGATCTAATTGATGAACAAAAAAGAAACAATTATTTTAATGGTAAAATGAAGCAGTAAGATGTTAGAAAATAATGCAAAAAGATAAAAATAAACACATGTAGAAAGCCATACAAAAAAAATTGCGATGAAAAAAAATTAATTTCATTTTTGTTACTATTCTTGTTCTATACAAAGATGACATACTAAGAGCATGTACATGGAACCCTCCCTTGGGGTTCCTAAAACATTTTTTAATATATATATATATTTTTTTTATCGAAAAGAAAAAAAAAGCAAAAAGCAAAAAAAAAAAAGAAGAAACCAATCAGCTGTCGGCACATCAGCCCAAACAGTGAAGATATGGTGCTTAAGAGCATATACATCAATGAATTCCCTATGAGGTTCTTTAAAAAAAAAAAAAAATTTGGGGGAAAGTTCAAAAGAAAAAAAAAATCGAAAAAATAGACGAATGACAAGCTGCCACGTGTCATGAACAGTGTAAGAACCGGTTCTTAAATAAGGATTTTTAGAACCCCCATCCTTAAGAACCTTCAATGTGGATGCTCTAAAAGGGCTTAGTTAAGAACCCCTCTTACATTGAGTCTCTTACAAATAATATATTTTAATTCATATTGCATAAGATCTTGTGCCAAGATCCTTTGATGTATATGGCCTAAAGCCGGCTAAACGAGGAAACCAAAGCTTAAACGAAGGAGACGAACGAAAACAAAAAGAATTATTCTAGATAAATGAAAAACACCAATCAACACACTAATAAAGCGTGGATCTAGAATAAATGAAAAACATCAATAAATGAGAAAAGTTGAAGACCCAATCAAAATATTTCCTCAATCCACGTTTGATCCACATGTACCTGAATTTTTTTCTTATTCTGTTTATCAAAAAAATCAACTTATATCGTCTCTCCAAAAATTCTTTCTATTTAACCTAATAAAATCCTTTTCTCTTATGTGGCATGCGTCGTCGCCGGAAAATATTGTCTATCATTCGTCGAGAAGGTATAGCGCCGGTACCTAATATGAAACAGGAATCCAACCGAGCATTCAGTTGGTTTAGGCGTTGTTCGATCGGTTAAAGTCGTCACGATGCTACTCCACTCAATGTTCAAATGGGCCGAGATGAAAACTGGGTTTACACTTTCTTCTCCACTGTTCAATTCGGTTGTCAATGCTTTGTGTAAAGCTCGTGAATTTGAGAGTGCCTGATCGTTGCCTTTTGATCTGGTGAGAACCGATGGAGGATCGGATTTGGTTTCTGCAGATACGTTTGTCGTTTTGATCAGACGGTATTCTCGTGCTGGTATGCAAATTTATTGTAGCTGTGCTGAACATTGAATTAGAATCTCTATTGTGAGAGTCGAAACTCACACGGTCAAAACTTGTAGAGCAAAACTTTTAGAGAACATAAACTTTCAAGGATAACCACGAAAATAGCAAACCCGGAGGACGTTTTATTGATTAGAAGTCAAAAAGGTACAAAGATAGCAAAAGAAAGTAAACGAATCGGAAAGGAAATGCAAAAGAACTCGAAAATCGGCTAAGATAAACTGCTAAGTTCTTAAGTCTAAGTCTAGGGTTTTTCGCTCTGCCTTTCTCGTCTGGTTTCTCCCTCCTTTTATATCTTCGGTTCGTCGGCTTTTGAGAATATTTCCGCAGGATTTTCGGAAATCTTCCTGTTCTTATCTTTTTCCTTTTCTCGCTAAAATGTACATTTTCCATCTCGGATTTTCCTTTTTCCAATCTCTTTCTTTACTTCTTCATCTTTCCGCGGCTCGACTCGTTTGCCGGATGGGCCGAGATCTGGACGTTCCGAGTCCGTTAACGTATCAACTCACTTATTTGGTTTAGAGTTTGTCGTATGCTTCGGCCCAAGTTCCCATTTCTCTCAGTCTCGATCCATCAGCCCAAATCATCGGTACATGAAGGTATGGGCTAATGTTTCCGAAGGTGGGTTGCGACAAGTTATGCGTATCGACAAATGTTTGGTTATCCGTTCAAAAAGTTCAGATCGGAAAACCAGAAACGGTTTAGCTCAGAAATCCGAGATGGTTCAGCTCAAAGGTTTAACTCAGGATTTCTGGAAGGGCAACTCATGATCAAGATCGAGACGGGATGGGTTTAGATCCGAGATTGTTTAGCTCGGAATTCCGAGCTGGTTTAGCTCGGAATTCCGAGCTGGTTCAGCTAGATTTTCCGAGCTGGTTTAGCTCGGAATTCCGAGCTGGTTCAGCTCGGTTTTCGGGGCTGGTCTAGCTCTTCCTTTGCTTTTTTGGATGTTCTGTCGATCCGTAGTTCCTATCGGAAGATATATTTGTCCGATTATGATGTCGTCTGTTTTGCCGAAACCATTTTCCGATAAATCATTTAGGTGACATTGTCGGCATTTCGTATAACTTTGTCATTTATACGAAATCTTGAACGTCTAATTCAAACGCTCGCTCATGCCCGACTGCTTGATCCTCTCTTCAGCTATTGTTTTCGTCGAGGAGGTTTTTGACCTCAACAGTTAGCCCCCCAGCTCGTTATGTCCGAATGCGGTGATGACGAGGTTGTTTCACTTATTCGAGGCGAAAACGATTGTCCGAGAGAGTTTCATCCGTTACTATCGCCTTTGTGATAGCGGGTCGTATGAAGCATCACCTTTCGGTCACAACCACTTCCTCCATGCCGAGATATTTGGTATCACGCCTACTCATGGGCTGTTTTGGTATGATTTGCTCGGGCACGCTTGCGACAACATGAATGAAAAGTAATCATTTTGAAATTCCATGCCTTGGTGAATTCTATAAATGTTTATTTCTCCATTCTTCACTTCTTACTCCTCTCTCTCTAAAGATAATAATCAAAAGGTAACTTCTCTCTCTAGCTCCTTTTTTATTTCCTTGTAAGTTTTGTTAAGACTTCCAGCTTTGTTCTTGTGAATTAGAGGCCTTAGATCTTTTTTAGCCTGAATTTCTTGTTCGATAGTGTTCTCGACTAAGATGGTGGATCACGAACCGGAACGTGGTCATGTTGGTTCATCCGTAGGGGAATCTTCTGGGGTTCGGCGCTCAACCAGGCATCGCGCTACTCGTCCTTGTTCTTTGGCCACAGCGGATGCGTCAATCAAGGACGAATTCGAAGATGCCCAAGTTAGTCGGGAAGAATTCCTTCGTCATTGGGATTATCCTCCAGATGTGCCAAGGAAGAAGCGTCCGAGGAGAAAAAAGGTGATCCCCGATCCTGTCGGTTCGACGTTGTCGTCGGCGGAGTCAATTGCGACGCTCCGGCGCGATGCTATAATTCCCGAGATTGTTACGATAAGGATTCCATCTTCACGCGATCGGGTGGAATCTCCGCCAAAAAGGTACTTTTCGGTGTACGAGATCTTCTTCGAGTCATGCTTTCTATGGTTCCCGATTCATGAACTCATCATCCGTTACCTTCGACGTCTCATACTGTCCCTGACGCAAATCACTCCCAGGGGCTTAAGGCATCGGGTGGGCATACTGGTTCGTAGTTTCGAATGTGGATTCAGCCTCCGAGTGTTACATCTCCAAAACATGTTGTATGTGGTTCCGAAAAAACGCGATTGTGAGTATTACCTCAGGCCTTATCCTCAACGGGTGGTCGTATCGGGGTTCGAAAAGAAAGATTGTGAATGGAGGCATCACTTCTTCTACGTCTTAATCGACGAAATGTCTGTTGGGAAAGCTTGTGTTCCGTTGATGAAGTCGAAATGGGGGAAGCTTGGTAGCGGACTTAGTTGTTTTTGTTGTCCAGATTTTTATCAAGTTGACCTTCTAACGAATAATTTCTTTATTTTCAGAGAAGGATATCTGTTTGAGGTGCCCGCCGCGATTGATTCCTCTCATTTGGGCACTTCAGGAAGGTGGCACGAACTGGTTACAACACTTTTCGATTGAGCGTGTTATCAACGCCAGTCAAATGGAAGTGGCTCGTAAAGCGGCGAGACCTGACGAGAAGGCGGACGTTGACGGCGAGTGTCTGGACGATATCCTTGTTGAAGACCTTGGTTCAATATCTCCATGGCTTGCAGAAGGAGTTGATCTTCCGGAGTTCGACTTTCATGGCTTTGATGACTGGATTGGTCAAGGCTCCATGATGGGTGAAAGCACTCCAGGAACTTGTGTCTATGCTGATATCGGTGGTGCTGGTACGGACGTTTCGCAGGTTCCTACGTCGGATTTGCCGGATCAGGTCGTCGCTCCCGAGTCTGGTCGAGGACCTGCGAAGAGACATGGGAAGGATTTTGAGGTGCCGCAACCCGAAATCCCGGCGTGGTCTTGTGATGGTGATGGGTCTATGTATACTAACGCTGATACGGTTGCCAGCTTTTGCGCGGATGTCCGCCATCCGGGAGATCTCCCCATTCGATGCGAAGACATGATTTGCGGTGAATCATTTGCTGCTGCTGGGCAAGATATGTTGGGGGTTAGTAATGTGATGGCGAGTGTCTGGACGATAACCTTGTTGAAGACCTTGGTTTAATATCTACATGGCTTGCGGAAGGAGTTGATCTTCCGGAGTTTGACTTTCATGGCTTTGATGACTGGATTGGTCAAGGCTCCATGATGGGTGAAAGCACTCCAGGAACTTGTGTCTATGCTGATATCGGTGGTGCTGGTACGGACGTTTCGCAGGTTCCTACATCGGATTTGCCGGATCAGGTCGTCACTCCCGAGTCTGGTCGAGGACCTGCGAAGAGACATGAGAAGGATTTTGAGGTACCGCAACCCAAAATCCCGGCATGGTCTTCTGATGGTGATGGGTCTATGTATACTAACGCTGATACGGTTGCCAGCTTTTGCGCGGATGTCCGCCATCCGGGAGATCTCCCCATTCGATGCGAAGACATGATTTGCGGTGAATCATTTGCTGTTGCTGGGCAAGATATGTTGAGGGTTAGCTTCTTCCTTATAACCCGTCTAAGTTCGTTTTTAGGCGTGGGCTTCGGTCAATCGTCATGCTGCTGAGGGCGATACGAGGCTTCGTGGAATTCGGGATCGCTTTGCGAGGCATTCTGTCGATAATGCGCGTTTGGCGGATTCAGTTGCGGCCATGAGAGCTTCTATGGCAGAAGGAAGGAGCAAATTCGAGACGGCGAGGTTTTCCCTCGATGCTGCGAGGACTACGGCCCTAACCGATGTTGAGGCCTTAAGAACCCGGCTTTCCGAGAGTGAAGTTTCTCGTGAGGTATCTCTTCGGATCGCGGCCGAGAAAGGGAAAAGGGGAATGTTGAAGAAAATCGCGTCCCGATTCTCCAAACTTAGAAAGATTTTCTCGAAATTGCCCTCGGCTATAGAAAGGCAAAGCTGGTTCGTCGCGGCAAGAAGTAATCTGGATTTGATCACTGACTTGAGATCTGAACATCCTCCGGCGTTTGAATCCAAAGAAGCTGATCTAATGTCGAGAGCTCATCCGGGAGAGGGAGACGTCTTCGAGTATACCCAGCTGATTGTTGAATCCAGTGATTGTATTGATCCATCTTTGTTTCATGGTGAGGATGCCAATTTGTTTCAAGGAGACTCTTTGTTTTAGGAGCACGGACATGATTTGTATTTCAATGGTATTTTTAAGGCGGTTGGTCGTCGTAGTAGCATGTGTTTGAATGTTTTAACGCCTTTGTCCTTCCCTTGTATTCTGAAGTAGAAAATTGCTTAATGTATGATATTTGACTTGGTTTCCCCTTTGGAATTCGTTTAGCAGACTGTATTGTCTTGATTGAAAGTTCAAATTGGTCGAATTTTAGATTTTCGAATCAATGCAGTTCGGATCCGAATGAATTCGGCCCGGAACTGGCTCAGTTCGGGCCAGTGTGCTTAGGGAATGTTATACTGGATTTCTTGGTGATTAGACCAGTGTGCTCAGAGGCATCTTACTGGGTTTCAAATTCGAGAGATAACGACGCGTTTTTCTCTCGGATTAGTAATGTACAGACCAATGTGTTCGGAAACGTTCTTACTGGGTTTTTAGGAGTTTCACGACTGATTCTGGTATTAGTGCGGGATTTGCCGTCTTACATTCCCAAGTCGGCCGTGTACTTGATAATGACGTCGTCGAGACCAGTGTGTCGTATTTTACTGGGTTTATATTTTCGATCTCGATTTTCCGCGAGATTTTCGCCTCGCATCTTTCGTTTCTCGAAAATAAGTCGGTATCCGCAGGACCACCTTTCAAAGATACCGAACCAAGATATACTTGGCTAAAACGTCACTTTACCAGCGTGCTAAGTAGCGTCATGCTGGGTTTCTTTTTGGGAGGGTTTATTATCGTCTTTAGTACTGGTGCGGCAGATTTGAAGACCTGTTGACAACCCGTATTCGGGATTTTACGTCAACTTCTCGACTTATGTTCCCTTTGCCGATAATAAACATACCTTGGCTGTATTTTATAGAATTTTTATAGCGCGCTTTTATCCGTTTGTTGGATGTATAGTGCCTTAGTCCGCATGGGACGTGTCGGCTAATATCCGTGTAAGATGTGTGGGTTTGTCCACTGCGGCCGTCAGTGGACAAAGTAAGTAGTTCATAATAACTATGTAATAATCTAGCAGGCTAGCTCTAAATTCCTAAACTTGTATTCTAACTTTGATAAATGGTATGAAAGTAAAAAAAAAGGGGGGGGGGGTTTATTTTATTACCTGGCGATTTTACAAGTTTGGTTGGAAAATTAAGTTTTTGCGGTCTCCGAAATTTTGCGGAAGGCGGCTATCTTTAGGGAAGGTTCAGCTCGGATTTTTGGGGTGTCCTCCTATGATTCGAGCATTTCCGAGATGGTTGAGTTTCAGATCCGCGCTGTTTCAGCTCGGATTTCCGAGCTGTTTTAGCTCGGATTTCCGAGATTGTTGAGTCTCAGATCTGCGCTGTTTTAACTCGGATTTCCGAGATGGTTGAGTCTCATATCTGCGCTGTTTCAGCTCGGATTTTTGAGATGGTTGAGTCTCAGATCCGAGCTGTTTCAGCTCGGATTTCCGAGCTAGTTTGAGCTCAGATCTGAGCTCAGCAAACTCAGATTTCCGAGCTGGCTGAGCTCAGACCCGAGCTGTTTCAGCGGATCGGATTTCCGAGGTGATCTTGGTCCGAGCTGGTCCAGCTTTGTGTTGCTTAGAGATCGGCTGCCTACGTACCCCTTACGGGGATTCCTTCTCAGGTGCATTGCGTTCCAGACTGTTTTTGACCTCTCCTGAAAGGGTCCTTTCCGAGATGGTTTTTTCCGGATCTCTGATTAGCTTTTGCGGACGAGTTTTGAGAATTGTGAATTCAATCTTTAAAGGTTCCTCCGGCGATTATAGGCAGCTCGATTTTTCCGAAGGTGGTTATGGAGTCTCCAGCGAATCCTGTTAAGGACGTCTGGGAAGGTGTTACTTCGTTCAAGTTTACCCCCATCTTCTTTAGAGTCTCGCAGAAGATTAGGTCCATAGAACTTCCAGTGTCGATAAGTATGTTTGGTACACGACGATTCCAGATGATTAGCTCCACGACTAGCGGCTGTTTACCCGGGTTGCTGGCTTCCGACCTCGGCATATCCTCGAATGTTATTGGTAGATCTGGGTAGCGTCTTGATGCTCGCTCTCTGATGCTTCTTCTCGGGATAGCTGCGTTATGCGACCGTCGAGGATATGGGTCAAGAGGAAATCTTTGTCTTGGGCGGTACTGTGGCCTTTCCACGATCATGTTTATCCTTTGTCTGCCGACTGCTTTAGGATCTTCGTCGTTCCCTTTTCTCCGCTTGTTGTTGCCTGTTGCAATTTGTCCTTCCTGACGGCTTCGTTCTCGATCCGTTTTGTTTGAATCGTTGCTTTTGTTCAACTTACTCGACTGATTTCCGGTCTTTCCATCGTCGAGGTCCTTCAGAGTTATTGTATCCCCTAGTTCTCCGGCTACGAGTTTAGCCGCGAGTTTGATTCCTAGTCTGCGACAGTCGGCAGTGTTATGTCCGTAGGAATGGTGGTGGTCGCAGAAAGCTTTCTCGTCGTAAGAGCTAGGATTCCTCGTCCAAGTGTTCCATGAGATTTTCCTTCGTTCTGTTGGCTTGTCTTCTTGCTGGTCTGATCCGATCTGGTAGTTATGCAACCCAATCATCCTTTCGTGCCGTGAAGTGCTGCTTGGCCTTCAGACTCGCCTCTCGCCACTCGCGCTTGTCGACATACGGGTTTCCTTACTTGTATGCTTTTTCGATTTGTGCTTTTCGGACAATACCTTCATCTCCTCTTCATCCACGATGAAATCGATTGCTCTGTGTAAGGCATTGTTTGTGGTCGGTTTAGCGAGATTTCTTTCCTGAAATCCGACTCGTACCAGAGTGCTTTCTTTAATGCATCGATATCCACTTTGTCGCTCAAATTCTCAATGCGGCTGGCGACTCTTTTGAATCGCTCGATGAATTTCCTTAGGCTTTCGGTTTTCGCCTTGACTCAAAGCCCACAGGTCGACGTCGGAAGTCTCCCTGTCCATGAAGATGGAGTACTGCTTCATAAATTCCTCCGATAGTTGTTGGAAATTTCTGATGGAGTCGCGCTCTAGCGTTGAAAACCACTCTAGGGCTGCTCCCTTTAGATGTTCCACGAACAGAAGGCAGAAGCCGGCATCTCTGTCCCTTCGGGTGAGATTTTCTCTTCCCATCGCGATTCGGAAGGCCATCATATGAGCCTTCGGATTAGTTGTTCCGTCGTAGAATGGGATTTTGAGCTTGTCCGGATTGAAATACGAGTCCCGGTTATTCGAGTTTTGAATGGTGTCTTTCTCGTTTCTTCGAAGACACGATCTATCTCCGGGGCGGCGCTGGTTGCTCGGTGAACCTGTGATCGCACAATTTTGATTTCTGTGGTTGTCTGAGCCAGCACGTCCCTGAGTTCGTCGAGTTCGCTCCTTCTGCTGCTTCTCTGTCGTTGAGTTGGCCTGTTTTGACGAGTTTGTTCTACGTCATCTTCTTCCGAGAATTTGTCGTCGCTTTGATGTGGGACGTATCGATCTGCGTCGATTCTCTCTTCGTCATCGGAAGGTGACGCGGTTTTGTCCTCAGGCGGGATCGAGCCTTCGTTCTCTCAATCCTCTGTGTTGTCTGTTACCGTGGATTTTCGTCTTCGCATTATCGGAGGAGGATCCGTAGCATCGAGTCTTGTTGCCGGTGGAGTTCGTTCACCTGTAGTTTGCTCGCGATGTTGCGACGAATTCCTTGTCAGCTCTCCGGAATCCGAGAAGTCTAGGCGTCTTCGTTAAGTCGGGGCGAAGTTCACCGTTCGGGTGGTCCGAGTGCGCTTTCCGGTTTTCATTCTTTCGATCTGTTCAGTGAGGGTGCTGCTCGCATTTTCTTGTTCTTCCGCCTTTTCTCTCAGTGCAGCTACCATCTCTTTCAACTCGGCGAGAGTTGCGTTGATTGTCGTGTCTGAAGTGGTCGTGTTTGTAATGTTGCCGCTTGCTGAAGTGTTACCAGCGGTAATGTTGGGCGTGTTGTCATCGATCGGTAATTGCCGATTTATCTCGTCTTCCTTTCCGATGGTGGCCATCTCTTCGGGTCCGTTAACCGGTGGTTTTTAAGTGTCGAAAGTTTCTTACTCCCCACAGACGGCGCCAAACTGTGAGAGTCGAAACTCACACGGTCAAAACTTGTATAGCAAAACTTTTAGGGAACAGAAACTTTCAAGGATAACCACGAAACTAGCAAACCCGGAGGACGTTTTATTGATTACAAGTCAAAAAGGTACAAAGATAGCAAAAGAAAGTAAACGAATCGGAAAGGAAATGCAAAAGAACTCGAAAATCGGCTAAGATAAACTGCTAAGTTCTTAAGTCTAAGTCTAGGGTTTTTCGCTCTGCCTTTCTCTTCTGGTTTCTCCCTCCTTTTATATCTTCGGTTCGTCGGCCATTGAGAATATTTCCACAGGATTTTCGAAAATCTTCCTGTTCTTATCTTTTTCCTTTTCTCGTTAAAATGTACATTTCCCATCTCGGATTTTCCTTTTTCCAATCTCTTTCTCTACTTCTTCATCTTTCCACGGCTCGACTCGTTTGCCGGATGGGCTGAGATTTGGACGTTCCGAGTCCGTTAACGTATCAACTCACTTATTTGGTTTATAGTTTGTCGTATGCTTGGGCCCAAGTTCCCATTTCTCTCAGTCTTGATCCATCAGCCCAAATCATCGGTTCAGGAAGGTATGGGCTGATGTTTCCGAAGGTGGGTTGCGACAAGTTATGCGTATAGGCAAATGTTTGGTTATCCGTTCGGAAAGTTCAGCTCGGAAAACCAGAAACGGTTTAGCTCGGAAATCCGAGATGGTTCAGCTGAAAGGTTCAACTCATGATTTCCGGAAGGGCAACTCATGATCAAGATCGAGACGGGATGGGTTTAGATCCGAGCTGGTTCAGCTCGGAATTTCGAGCTGGTTCAGCTCGGTTTTTCGAGCTGGTTCAGCTCGGTTTTTGGGGCTGGTCCAGCTGGTCCTTTGCTTTGTTTGGATGTTCCGTCGATCCGTAGTTCCTGTCGGAAGATATGTTTGTCCGATTATGATGTCGTCTATTTTAACGAAACCATTTCTCCGATAAATCATTTAGGTGACATTGTCAGCATTTCGTACAACTTTGTCATTTATACGGAATCTTGAACGTCTAATTAAAACGCTCGCTCATGCCCGACTGCTTGATCCTCTCTTCGGCTATTGTTTTCGTCGAGGATGTTTTTGACCTCAACATCTATTATAGCTTCCTCTTAAATCATAGCTTTGCAATTTCCTTGTAGGATTGGTGCAACAAGCTATACAGGCTTTTGAATTCTCTACAAGTTATGATCCGGTTTCGAACTCGGGTTCGGAACTTAAGTTTCTTGAGGTCTTGCTAGATGCCCTTTGTAAAGAAGGACATGTCTCAATGTATTTGGAGAGAAGACGAAGGCTGGACTCGAATTGGGTTCCCTCTATTCGGATTTTCAACATTTTCTTGAACGGATGGTTCCGTTCAAGAAATCTAAAGCAGGCAGAGAATCTATGGGCAGAAATGAAATAAACGAATGTGAAGCCGACCGTTGTCACTTACGGTACTCTCATAGAAGGTTATTGCAGGATGCGTAGTGTTGAGATTGATATGGAGGTTCTTTGAGAAATGAAGATGGCAGAAATGGAGCTCAATTTTATGGTATTTAATCCCATAATCGATGGTTTAGGAGAAGCTGGTCGGTTACAAGAAGCTCTACGTATGATGGAAAGGTTCTTCGTTTGCGTATCCGGTCCTACAATATTGACTTATAATTCACTGATAAAGAATTTCTGCAAGGCTGGAGATTTATCAGGTGCTAGCTGTTAGGATCATACCAAAAGGATATTCTCTATTGCTGAGATATTCTTATCAGTTAGGATCTCGATATAGTTGTTAGTATACTCAATAGAACCAAATCTGTTTTCCTCATGTATATATACATTTGTAACACTTCAATATCAAATACATTCAATCCTACATTCTACATGGTATCAGAGCTTCTGATCTAAAAATCCTTTTTTCGATTCCTTTTTTTAACGATGGCTGGTGAACAACCTCATGCTCCAATCGTTCCCATTTATGATGCTGCCAACCCAAGGACTGCGCTTATCAGCGTAAACATGTCCTCCATAACCAAAATTACCGCAAACAACTTCCTCACTTGGCGACTCCAAGTCCGTGCTCTCCTTGAAGAACACGAATTGCATCCTTTCATTGATGCCGACAACGGCATGCCGGATGCAACTGTTCAAGTCAATGGACTTCTTCAACCTAATCTCGCATATGCAGCCTGGAAGCGTCAAGATCGGATGCTTTACAGCTCCCTCATCGGCTCCATATCTCTCGCCATTCAACCGGTCGTGGCTCGTGCAGTCTCGTCTCGTGATGTGTGGGTGACGCTCGAAAAGATATATGGCACACCTTCTCGTGGTCATATTCAACAAATTAAACAACAACTCAAACGGAGCACAAAAGGTACACAAACTGTCTCGGAATACATGCGAGGCATTCTCACTAAATCCGATCAGCTTTCACTCCTTGGATCGTCCATGGAACATGAAGATCTTCTGGATATCATCACAGAGGGTCTCGGTGATGAGTATCGTGCTACTGTTGAGATGGTGCAGGGATGTGATGTTCCTATCTCCATTGAAGAACTTCACGATAAGCTACTTAATCGAGAAAACCAGCTTGCTCTTCTTTCATCCACTACCATTGATCTCCCGGCTACGGCTAATGCTGCTCAGTTCCGCAATCATCAACGTCCCAATTTTTGCAATAATCAGTCTGGGAGAGGTGGTTATCATAACAATAACTACGGTGGCTATAATGGTAATAACAACAATGGTGGCTATCGCTCACCTCGTCCATATCTGGGCAAATGTCAAATCTGTGGAATACAGGGGCATAGTACTCGTCGCTGTTCTCAATTCATGGCGATGCAAACTTCTCAACCAACGGCCCAGTATGCTGCATCAACTACACCGTGGTCGTATCCACAGTCTCCTGTTGCACCGGCTCCATGGCAGACACCTGCACCGTCATGGCAACCATTGGCTCATTACACCACCTCCACTTCGTCTGAATCAGCACCATGGATTCTTGACAGTGGAGCGTCTCACCACATCACCTCCAATCTGATCAATCTCTCGCTTCAATCTCAGTACAATGGGGGCGATGATGTCCTCATTGGCGATGGCTCAGGACTGAAGATTACTTACACGGGTTCTTATTCACTTACCTCACCATCTCGACCTTTGTTACTTTCAAATGTTCTTTGTGTTCCTACCATAAAGAAAATTTTTATATCAGTCAATAAGCTTTGAAAATCCAATAATGTAATGGTTCAAATGTGTCCTGATTCTTTTCAGGTGATGGATCTCAAGTCGGGGGAACTGATGGTACAAGGAAGAGCTCGTGATGGACTTTATGAGTGGCCGGCGCATTTGAATTCTGTTTCTCCAACTTTTTTTCCTTCGGTTTTTAGCTGTGTTAAGTCCTCTCTCTCTGAGTGGCATTCTCGTTTAGGACATCCTTCTGCTTCTATTCTTAATCAAATTGTTTCACGTTTCTCATTACCAATATCCAAATCTACTTCTTTACACTGCAATGCCTGTTCGACAAATAAGAGTCACAAATTGCCATTTTCATCAACTTCCTTATCTTCGTCTGGTCCTTTGGACTTAATTTTTACAGACGTGTGGACCTCACCTGTTTATTCTGTTGACAGCTACAAGTACTACGTCATATTCGTTGATCACTTCACACGATATGTCTGGTTCTATCCATTGAAAAAGAAGTCGGATGTCCTTCGTATCTTTCCTTCTTTCAAACATTTAGTCGAAACACGGTTCAAGAGGAAGATCACGACACTTTTTTCTGACAATGGGGGCGAATTTCTTGCATTGGCCTCCTTCCTCTCGGTGAATGGTATTTCTCACATGACATTACCGCCTCACACCCCCGAGCATAATGAGATGGCAGAGCGTCGTCACATACACATTGTGGAGACGGGTCTTGCTCTCCTAACTCATGCCGGTATGCCAAACTTATTGGTCTTATGCTCTTTCTACTGCTGTTTATCTCATTAACAGAATGCCAACACCGGTATTGCAAAATGCTTCTCCATTTGTGCTCCTTTTTCAGTCGCAACCAAATTACTCCAAGCTCCGGTCTTTCGGCTGCTTATGCTATTCATGGCTGCGACCCTACTCATCTCATAAACTCAGCCCAAGATCTAGTCCCTGTGTCTTCTTAGGTTATTCCCTCACTCAAAGTGCCTATTTGTGTCTTCAAGTTTCTACTTCTCGCTTATTTATCTCTCGACATGTTGAATTTGTTGAATCTGATTTTCCTTTTCGTCGTCTCTCTCGCTTATCTAACTTGTCTTCTCAGCCTGTTTCTGAGCCTCCTCACTCTTCATCTCATATATCCTCCATATCCGCAGTGTATCGCCAGCCACTCGTACAGCCTGAAGCTCCTCCGTCTCCTCCTTTTGATACCTCACCTGAGACTCAATCACCACAACGGAGTGTCACGACTGCACCTCCACTAGCACTTGAACAGGCTCCGGTTTCAGTATCCGTTGAACCGTCTGGTTTACCTCACCAGCCTGACTCAACACGCATGGTGACTCGTTTGATGAACAACATTGTTAAACCAAATCCAAAGTATGGATTGTTTTCTCTTTATGAAGAAATTGAACCAACAACAGTTTCTCAAGCTCTAAAAGAAGCAAAGTGGCGGAATTCAATGGGCGTTGAGATGAATGCAATGACAAAGAATGGCACTTACACTCTTGTTCCACCGACTGATGCACAAAATGTGGTCAGATGTCGCTGGGTTTTTCGCATTAAGAGGCTGTCTGATGGCTCGGTTGATCGCTACAAATCGCGACTTGTGGCAAAAGGTTTTCACCAACGGCCAGGAGTTGACTTCGACGACAAATATAGTCCTGTTATTAAGCATGCTACAATTCGAATTGTGCTTGATATTGCTGCTGCAAGGAATTGGATTCTTCGACAGCTAGATATCAACAATGCTTTTCTACAAGGGACTCTCAATGAAGAAGTTTACATGACTCAGCCACCTGGATTTGTTGATAAAGATCATCCCACTCATGTCTGTCGGCTTCACAAAGCAATTTATGGGCTCAAGCAGGCTCCGAGGGCTTGGTACAATGAAATTAAACGCTTTCTTCTGAGTCTAGGCTTCTTCTACTCAAGAGTAGATGCATCACTCTTCATCTTGAATCAACGAACCATTCAGATATACCTCTTACTTTATGTTGATGACATCATAGTAACGGGCAGCTGCTCACGAACTGTTGCTACAATCATTGCCGATCTTGCTCGTCGTTTTGCTCTCAAGGATATGGGTCACCTATCATATTTTCTGGGGATTGAAATTCATCGTATGGCGGCTGGTATTCATTTAACTCAGCTCAAGTACACTACTGATCTTTTATCTCGCACAAAATGGCGAATTCAAAACCGGTCATTACACCCATGTGCTCGACACAAGCTCTCATCAAGGAAGGCATTAATCTAAGCGAAACTGAAGCCAAGGAATATCGCACAATCGTGGGTAGCCTCCAGTATCTATCATTTACGCGACCTGATATTGCATTTGCTGTCAACCGTCTCTCTCAATTTATGCATTGTCACACTACTGCACATTGGGAGGCTGTTAAACGCGTTCTTCGCTTTCTCGCTGGTACGGCTAACCATGGCATCCTGCTTAAGTCTTCCTCTCCTCTTCTTCTTCATGCGTACACTAAAGCGGATTGGGCAGGGGATCGCGACGATCTTACATCAACAAATGGATACATTTTTTTATCTTGGTTCTAATCCGATCTCATGGGCTTCACGCAAACAGAAAGGTGTTGCTCGTTCTTCCACAGAAGCAGAGTATCGAGGAGTTGCAGAAGTTGCTTCCGAAGTCAAATGGATCAGTGGCCTGCTATCTGAACTTGGTTCTAACCTTAAAACTTGTCCAACTATTCACTGCGACAATACAGGCGCCACCTACCTCTGTGCTAACCCTGTGTTTCACTCTCGCATGAAACACATACCTCTTGACTATCATTTTGTTCGGGAGTTAGTTCACGCCGGTCACATTCGAGTTTCTCACATTACTTCCGCTGATCAGCTAGCTGACACGTTAACTAAACCATTACCAAGGGCTCGTTTTCTGGATCTGGCTGTCAAGATTGGAGTTACCTCTGGTCCTCCATCTTGAGGGGGCGTGTTAGGATCATACCAAAAGGATCTCGATATAGTTGTTAGTATACTCGATAGAACCAAATCTGTTTTCCTCATGTATATATACACTTGTAACACTTCAATATCAAATACATTCAATCCTACATTCTACACTAGCAAGATACTCAAGCTGATGATGAGCCGAGGGGTTGATCCTACTCCGTCTACATACAACCATTTCTTCAAGTATTCTCAAAACATAACAAAACTGAAGAAGCCATGAACTTATACTTTAAGTTGATTGAAGCTGGACATAGCCCAGACCGGTTTACATACCATTTGATCTTGAAAATGCTCTGTGAGGATGGGAAGCTGAATTTAGCGATGCAAGTGAACAAGGAGATGAAAAATAGAGGAATCGATCCCGAATTATTAACAATGACGATGCTGATTCATTTGCTCTGCAGGCTCGACATGTTAGAAGAAGCATTTGAAGAGTTTGAGAACGTTGTGAGGAGAGGGATTATTTCACAGTACATCACGTTTAAGATGATTGATAAAGGTCTGAGAACTAAAGGGATGACTGAGATGGTGAAGAGATTAACCAGTGTGATGTCGTCTCTTCCTCATTCGAAGAAACTACCAAATACGTATAGAGAAGTTGTAGATGCACCGCCTGATAGAGATAGAAGGAAGTCTATATTGCATAAAGCAGAAGCAATGTCTGATGTGTTGAAGGGTTGTAGAAACCCAAGAAAACTCGTGAAGATGCGTGGATCTCCTAAGAAAGATGTTCGTGAAGAGGAGAAGTTGGTAGATGATCTAAACAGACGAGATGGCAATGCAGTGAGAGTACCACCAGAGTCTTCAAATCCTATGTAAGTTTGTAGTAAAAGGAGGTTAGGAATGAGCTTATAACAGGTCAGGGTCAGACTGTCATTCCTTTGTCTTATTTTGTCTCAGCAAGTATGATGAGCTGATAGTTGAGCCAGAGGAAATGTTAAACACTGTATGATGAAATAAGACATTTACAAGTTCTTGTTAAGTGGGAAAACTTGCCTGGTTAAAAGGGATTGTTGTTTTCAGGACGATAAAAAGAGCGAAGATGCAAGCACACTGCCATAGACTAATGGTTGAGTGAATGCAAATGCTTCCACTGTTCTCATCACAATTCCAACTTCACTCTCTTCATCCCTTACGGGATGGCATTAATTGTGAAGGGGCTTTTTTAACTGGCTTATTTAGGAGTAGACTTCAAGACCCAAACTTTACTGTACCGAACATATGCAAAAGTTTTTGTTGACTAAAAAAACTAAAATTCGTTCAATTTTATATTTTCATTATAACCATGCTTAGAATAGATATACTGAGGGGAAAAAACTATTAGGTATACATAAAAATATCATATAAAGTTATTTATCTATTTATATGATTATCCAAAAAAAACTAAAAAATGTTTTTTTCCAAGAAACGAAGTACCTATTTATGAAACAAAGATATGAAGATTAAATAAAAGATTGTATTTGAATGAGTAGTGACAAAATAATATTTATTCATGGTCTAGTGGAATTTTAGAAAATCGTAGAGAATAAAAGAATCTAGATAAAACAAATTCAATGAAAACGTGAAAAAAATACGGATGATACATCAATTTTTTATAATAAATAAATAAATATATATATATGATATATTACATAATATAATATATATGTATATATATATGTGATATATTACATAATGGTTTTAAAAAAGTCATATATATATATATATATATAAAATTTGAAAGAAAAACAGTAACATTTTTTTTTTTAATTTTGGAAGATAACAAAACATTTACTTTGTCATGTTATTAAAACACATATTTAATTTTATTTATGTTTTGCTTTTATCTATTTTTATAGTTATGTTCAAAAATTAAATATCATATTAGAAATATTTATTTTTATCGATTTTATTTTGTCCAAATATGATACTAAAATAATAATTAAAATATAAGAAATACAAGGAATTAAGATTGTTGGTAGGAATTTATCTACCAAAACCAGTTTTCCGTCATATACAATTCTATATTGCTCTATCTCGTATCATCTCAAAATTTTTTTTTATATATTTGGAGTGAAGCAAGAAGAAAACAAATGACGCCAACAAATAAAAATGTTGCCTACAAAGATATCTTCAACAACCTACAACTTACAAAACCATATATTTCTTAATACTTTCTTCATTATATAAATCTCTAAAACTAATCAAATAAAAAAACATAGAAAGAGAAAGCTACATGGACCTCGATAGCCCTGGGATATAAAACCGAACCAAAATTATCGAACCGAACCGAAGTTTTAATGAACCGAACCGAAACTGAACCGAAGAAAAAAACCGATCGGTGGTTTTTTTTTAAAAACAAAAAAACCGAAAAATCGAGTAACCGAACCGAAGAACCGAAGTTGTCGATCGATTTTGATTTTCATAAAAATTTCAATCTTCCACTATATATATATATATATATATATATATATATATATATATATATATACTTTGTCATTTTTTGTTGTGGGTTTGATATATATATATATATATATATATACATGTAGCCCTGAGATATAAAATCAAACCAAAATTATCAAACCGAACCGAACCGAAATTTTAATGAACCGAAACCGAACCGAACCAAAGAAAAAAACCGATCGGTGGTTTTCTTAAAAACCAAAAATCGAAAAACCGAGTAACCGAACCGTAACCGAACCGAAGAACCGAAATCCCAGGCCTAGACCTCGACGAATGATATAAATGGAAAAAGTAGAGCATATAAAGAAAGGAAAAGCGGAAGAATCGAATAAATCAGAAATAAATACATTTGAATGTCATTTCTTTTCTATTTTTTTATTAATAAGTAAAATTATGGTAAAAAATATTGTTTATTTTGAAAATCCGCGGCGTAGCGCGGGTACATACCTAGTATATATCAAAAGAAACTCAAGTTTCGGAAGCCCTAGGATATCCTCCCAGTCCCGACTCCCTAGTATATATCAAAAGAAACTCAAGTTTTGGAAGCCCTAGGATATCCTCCCAGTCCCGACTCTCAAGGCGCCGCTTCCGAAATTTTTGTCACTTCTCTGGCGGTCGGCGTCCGTTGCCGTTACCGCCGGAGGAGGTCTCTTCATCTCCCGCAGCTCCATGTCTAGCCTGGGTTCACATCTGCTCCGTCGTTGCTGGATCGCACGTCTTCTCCGCTGTCGTCAAGGTTGTCGCCGTCGCTCGTTCTCCGTCGTCTGCTGAAGCTCGCCGTCGTCCTCGCCTCTCTCTTCGTCGTTGTCCGTGGTCTCCTGTGGTGAGATCGCGTTTCCGGTAGCTCCTTTATGAGGGGTCTCCTTCGCCGGTTTGTGTTGTTGCGCAGGAATCTTCTGCCGGTTCCGGTCCCTTTACGCGGCGGTGTGTTATCACGGGTTTTGATACCCGGCTTGTCGATCCCAATAGTTAAGATTTTTGTAGATTGGCAATTATGGTGTGGTTATGTCTTAGGTTTATTTTGGTTTAATCAGTTTAGTGTATTCTGGCTACCTATTAGGATAAATTGGTGGTCTATTTTTGGTTCTAGCTTCTCTACTTGGATCTTTGTGGCTAACTTGGTTTCGTTTAAGAGTGCCTTTCAATCCGGGTTTTAATTTTTAGATCGGGTTTTGGATTGATTAGACTTCGTTGGAGATTTGGGTTAGTTTTAGGCTTCTTTCTAGGTTTATTGAGACGTTTATGAGTGCGTCTTTACCGCTTCCAAGAGAGGTTTAGGAGATCTTTCTTAGGTTCTTTCTTGTCGGATTTTGAAGTCTTGTTTCCGGGTTCCGGGTTGGTGAGAGAGTGTCTCTCTGTGATTCTCCAGGTAGTTGGCGTTATCCCTCGGTGAGCCGTGGGCTACGGCGATTTCTCTCGCTCTTTCTTCTTTTGCGGTTGCCACAAAATCCAAGTTTGAGTTGTTATGGTTAACTTCTGGATTTATCGATTTATGTTTCTTTTAACCGTATGTTGTAGCGACCTTTTATAGGCTTATGTTGCATGTTCTGTGGGCTGTGGTTGCCCGTTGTGTGAACTTTAGTTGCTTGTTGTTTGGGCTTTAGTTTTCTATGTTTAGGACCTTGTGTAAAACTCTCGTTCTATGATTATAATCCTATCGATTGACAAAAAAAAAAAAAATATCAAAAGAAACTATGATTGCCTCCACAACTACAATCCGATAAGTTTTTACCACCAAACCAATTCGATGTCGAAAACGGGATAGCTTCACTCATAAAAGACCAATCACGAGCCCAATTACTATTATTATTAACAGTACAGACACTGAGACAGACATCTAAAATTACCAAATTATACCATATATATCGTATAATCGTAATCTCTCTACAAGGTTTCAACTACATGTCTCCCTTAATGAAGGCTGCGAATTTGTTCATGGCTTCAAGAGCTTTGTCACAATCAGGTCTTATCAAATGAAAAACATGATCTTCTCCTTCACTCTCCACCATCTCCATTTTTCCTTTCCACCCGCTCTTCTCAAGCTTCGCCGCGTAACCCCAACCTTGCCTAGCCGACGCATCTTTCTCGGCCACCATAACCAGAACCTTTCCGCAACCCAGTCCTGAAAAATCCACAGACTCTGATTCCACCACGTTGATAAACGGATCATCCGATCCGTCTTTGCTATTAGGACTCGCCATCTTCCAGATCGCGTCGATCTTCGACCTCACCGTTACATCCTTCGTCTCCATGTCGTCGATTGGTGTTTTCGACCAGAAAAAAGGATGAACCAAGATGGTTCCCGAGATTCCTGAATCCCTTAACTCGGGACTGAGTTTCTCTTTTGCAGCTCTCATCGCCATGTGATGAGCGATGTTCGCGCCGGCACTGTCTCCAGCGAGGAACACTTTGCTGAAATCGGCGTGTTTGTTCAGCCAACTCTCCGGTCCAATTCCGGCGATGTGAGTGAATACCCATTTGAGAGACGTCCACGGAATCATCGTAAGGGATAGGAATGGGGTGCTCCGGTGCACGCCGGTAATCCACCGACACCGCTACGCAGTCGGACGCAGAGACAGCCGCCGTGAGGAAAGTGTGGTAAGTCGGAGAGAAAGAAGTTTCAATGAAGAATCCTCCTCCGTGGAAGTAGACGAGGAAAGGGAGTTTCTTAACGGTCTCTACGGCTCTCTCCGGGAGGTAAATGCGGACGGAGAGGTTGTCGTCGGGTGAATAAACGACGTCATTGGAAACGACGCCGTTTTGTGGGGTTAAAGACGCTGGGACGGTGGTTTGGCCCATGAGGCGTTCAATGCGGCCACTCTTGTAGATTTTGAGAAACGGAGAATAGTCGACGGAGATCTCGGAAGCCATGATTTTGGGATGATAAGATTAATGATGTTCGTTCGGGATATTATTGAGAGTGTATTGAACTTGGTATTTAGAGTGATTTGATTTTAATGGTTTTGAGTGATTTTAAATGAGTTGTTATGATTTTGTATTAAAATCACCTACAATCCCACCTAAAACCATGATATTTGAATCTTTGTATTTTTAACTAGGAAAGTCACCTAAAATCCCCTAAAACCCTCTGCAGTCATTAAAATCTCAATACTTAAAACATTTTCAATAACAGTGGATTTGATATGATTTTAGCAAATTCTTGTTTGAATAACAGTGGATTGTAAATGATTTTGAGTGACTTTACATAAATCTCAAGTTCAATAACACCGGATTTGGGAAGACATTTTAAAATCATAAGTTGAATAACAGCGGATTTTAAGAAAACCTCAAAATCTCTTAAAATCTATAGTTCAATACACCCCCCTAATTCTATTGGAGCTTGGCGTTTTGGATGAGACACCTTATGTGTGTTGTTGACTTGTTGTTACACGGAAGGTATATTTGCCACACATTTCACAGTAAGCGTCGTGTACTTAAATTGTTGACTTGTTATGTTAAACTAGGATCCGATCCGCACTGAGCGTGCAGTTTTTTTTTCTTTTATTCACATTTTATAATTGTTTGATTTATAAAACTTAATTTAATATCATACTTTTAGTATTGATGTATGGTAGTTAACCAATGATTGGTAGGTTTAAATTATGTTGGATCAAACAATTATTATTTTTATTTGTTTTTGAATGAGTTTTATACAACTTTTGATTTATGTTAATCCGTTTTAGTATTAATATATGCATTTTAATTATTATTTTTGATATCTTTAAGTCTTAGATATTAAACTGATATATTTTTGGTTTGTTTTTGAATGAGTTTTAGACAACTTAAAATTGGTTTGATTTGTTTTTAAAAATCGGGCCTTAAATGATGTTCGACAATATTTATACATAATGGGCCTTTGTAAGTGGATTAAGTTTGTTATTGTTTGACCAAATTTAAGTTATCTTTTTTTTTTAAACTTAGAAAGGACCATCAAAATATTTGTATTCAACTAAATAAACTGATACCCTAAAATATATATAACAATATACATATTAATATATCTTGCAAAATCTAAAAAAACCAACTATCTATAATGCATAATATTCTAAATATGTAAATCATTATACCAAATCTAAACTATAATATCTACTTTTCCAATTAAAAATTGAAGTTTCTTATAGATACAATTATTTTTATTTAACAAAACAAATATTAATAATATTTCAATAGTCAAAATGAGTTTTCAAAATTACTACTCATGTAGATATATTGATAGGAAAATAATTATTTATATATATGGATTAGAAAAAATCATTAATTAAATCTTAAGTTGACATATACCTACATTCACCATTTCGTTGCAGGCAAATTATGTAATTGTTTTAATAATGACATTTTTTAAATTATTTAAAAAATATTAAATTAGTTGACGTTATAAATATCATGATTTAAATACTGAGTTGACATTTGCATAAATAGTACCTTAATAAATAAATATAACAACTACATCTATCATAAACACAAAAACATTTGCATAAATAGTACCTTAATAAATACCGAGAATTGTATAAAAAACATTCAACAAAATATTACATGCCAATTAAAGATAAGTTCAAAAAAGTTATGGAATAAGAAAGTAGTTACACAATACTTGGAATAGTATTAGTAACCACTTGAAGAGTTCTTGCATTCGCCAATATTAAATCCTGAAAAATTAGAAAATATAAATAATTACTTACTTTGTTAAAATGATGCTAAATTTTATAGTTAAATGTAAATAATTTACCACTCTTTGATGGAAGTGGTTTCTTCAATTTCTGGATCAAAGATAACATCCGAAATATATAGTTAAACAAATTTGTTTCAGTGATATATTAAGATTATGCTTAGAAGAATTCTATAAATTATCAAAATAAAATATATTAACTTGAATTTGCTTACTTGGAGAATTATCAACGCGCCAAAATCTCAAACACACAACATTTTTGTAATTTCCACTTGAGTTCAAAGATCATTGAATTTCATAGCAACCCTACCCTTTGCAACACAATTGATGTATGTGTTGCTTCATAAAATTTATAGAAATTAGATATAATTCATGCAATCACAAAAATATCATAAATAAAACATAACTTTGTTAATTAAATGCTTACTCTCTCTTTCCTTGATCTTAAAATGAATTTTGTAATCTTGAGCTGTGGTGAGAGGTCCAACCCACATGATTGCACCTATTACATCTAAATAACATAGAATTTTGAATAGATATCACGATTTTTATAATATAGAGTATAAACATGCAACAAACTAATAATTTGAAAATTAAACCAAACATACCAATAGAGTAGAGATGTTCGACATTGCCTTGCAAGATGTTTTTGAATATCACAAACTCATAGTACATATCATCAGAGATATTGTAGTGGTTGTCAACTTGGGTGGAATCCCCAAGCAAAATCTTCTTTTCAGCATAAGTGTTTCTAAACTTTCGGTTGATATGGATCACTTCGAAATTCTTCATACACATCCAAAACCCCTCTTCAAATTTGTCCTTGAATTTGTCTATAAACATCTGAGGTATGATAGCTTCGATTTTGTAACCCTGTAACAAAATAATTTAGAAAACAAATAGTTATCATCAACAACATGTTTAGATTATAGATCAAAAACAACAAAGTATTATTAAAATTTTGGGCGAAGAAAACTTACGTATTCATCGGATATGATTACATGGATCTGTAAACCATTCATGCAATGACTTGTGAACCACTTCCGTATGATCTTTCCTCGAATACTCAGACAGGGTTCAGTACCACTAAGATCATAGAAGTTTATAAAATCACTCATAATTTCTCTTGGTGTTTGAAGAGTTTAACAATATAAGTTATGATTTCGAAAGAACTTTCTTGTTTATGATAAAGCCAAAAAACGTTGACATATAGAAAATTCAGAAATTTTGATTAGGTCTAAATGTTATGTGTAAATTGAATGTGATATTCATTTATTATGTTAATTGAACATGGAAATTTACTTTTTGTTAAAGTAAAATAAATTAACAATGAATATTCTGATTGATGGAATAATTCAATGTGTAACATTTATTAAGTTAAATAAATATTCACATTGTCGTCAACTCAACTTAATTAGATATTGGAAGCAAATTAAATATTCTCCAGTACCTATCTTCATAGATATTCGTTTCGAAAATAGTTATCACAAATATAAATTCTATATTAATATCTCTTCTTATAAAGACGCTATCTTTCTATATCGCTTCTTATAAAAACGCTATATTTCAATATACTCATAATTATAGTATTCATAATATAATTCTCATTAAATTTTGTTAAGTTATGATTAGTTTAGATATGTAAAAGATATCAAAGCCCAAATATCAAGCATATTGTTAGTTGTTTGTTACAAAAATTGAATGAGAAACATTTATTAGATTAGTATATATGGTAATTGTCAAGTCAAATCAGTAAACATCATGATTACAAATATTGGAAAGTGAACCAAAATTAATATGTAACATTTCTTGTTAAATGAATTTTGCACGCTCAAGATAAAGAAAAGTAAATTACGAAACTTTCACTTTTTGTTAATGATTCAAATTTAGTTTATATTCCATATAATTCATTTAGATTTGATATGGAAATTTCTTAATTTGTTATTCTTTATCCTGGAAAATATTATTTAACTAAAACAATCCATAACAAACTTTGAAAGCAATTTAATACACAAAAAAGTACTTGACATGAGCTAAAAGAAGTCATAAGCAAAAAAAAAAATAGTACCACGTTAGTTCAAACATACATAAGCATTTTTGGACAACATAAGTTTTTGACAAAACTAAACGAAACATAGATTCTTAAAGAGTTAGACGACATCAGACATTATTGGAGGAGAGCATCAAAACTGGAGTATTGGCATTTTGCCAGAAAAGCTAAGTAGTGATACTTTGGTTTGCCTTGATATTATTTGCTGTCAGAAATTCTCTTAAGCCGCTAGCCAAACAAACACGTCTCCTATCCATATCCGAATAGAACACAAGCTCAACAGACTATTTCTGTCCATCATTATTGACCATCAAAATGGATTTGCCAGCAATAGTCCACAAGTCGTTTGCATCAACAAAGGACTTAGGAAGTTACTACAAAACAAACAGATATGGTTCATGTAACAATACTTAAAACAAAAATACCAAAAAATAACTGACCATTCTGCTTCGCTTTATGCCGTCATTTGTGACGTTCAAGGTGACAAACTTCTCCCCAGCTCCTTCAAAAATTAACTCGATTATTATTGAAAACATTATAAACCATCAAATATTGTCTAGAAAATAAGTGGAATAAAACAACTTACTTGTGCTACCTTCTCCAGTCTCCATAGGAACATCTGTATCTACTTCAAAAACATCTCGATTATTAGTCAAAATATTATACATCATTAGAAATTGTTTGCAAAATTAGTGGAAAAAATAATTAATCGTGATACCTTCTACAGTCTCCTTCGGAGGTGCTAAATTGAGACATAAAAATCATCTCTATTATTAGTCAAAACATTAGAAATCACAATTAAATCTCCTAGGTAAAAACACTTACTCGTTAAACCTTCTCCAGTCTCCAATAGTTCTGTCATTTTTTGATATGTGATCTCACAACCGTTTGATTGAAACTGGTGTACCATATGGAAGTCAGCACCTCCACGATACTCAAAAATTAGAAGATCTAACTCTTTTAATGCATGAGCTCTGAAGAACCGTTTCCAAACATCTCTAATCCTATTACCATCTAGTTTGATAGGAAAATCTTCTCGCCTTAAATCAGATGTGAGTACACCGTCAATAACATCTGTTTTCCAAGTATAAAGCTATCAAAGAACTTGTCCGGTAAAATCTGTAACACAAGTTGAAACAATTACTGCCAGAAGAAAAATCACCTTAAAAAATAAGCCTTAATAAGATAGTCATACTATGATTACATACCAAACTCCTGTACACCTCTGTGGAAGCATAGGCACGAAAAACCTTGGGTGTTTCATCTTCTTATTGTTGTCTGCAAGTTTTTATATGCAAGTCTAAATCAAAAATAATTTTTTGGGGTATGAATGTTTAAAAATCAAAATAATTACATGCATGTATCAAAAACAATATGAATGAAACTGCAGCTTCGAATAGAGAACTCGATTTAAAGGCAAAAAACATCCAAGTTGCAGAATAGATGATTTGTATAAATCAAACATCTGTTTATCTTAATATAAATCTGAAATTCATAAAAAGACAAACCCTAATTCTTTACAACTGCATCTACTGCAAAATCATGGGTTACCTTGTGGGATGAGTTCTTGAGAAATCACGATTATCTTACTACCACTCTCTAGATTGCCGCGCGAAGATTGGAAAATTTATTTCGATCCTACCTGCACTTTACCGTTTTTTTTTTGCCAATTTCAGAATGTCAAAAAACAGATGTCGTTTCAACTTCATGCTTATTAATATGGGCCATAATTATTTTGGGCTTTAATTAATGACTAAGTTATTAATAAATTAGCCCAAATGAAAGAATTAATTTTGTACAACTAAGACCTCTCTATTTATGCTAAGTTCTAATAACTATTGATAGAAGACAATTTAAAATGAGTAAAAATATAAACGAAATCTTAATAAAAATAAAACCAAAATAAAACCAAAGTATTGTTTAAAACACACCAAAATGATCCGATAATAAATAGAACAATACTAAAAAGAGTTTTAATTAAAATGACTAATCCTCGATCTTCTCGATCTTGATAGTCTTCAAGCATTTCTCTTTAGTAGCCGAGTTGATATCAGCCAAATCTCCTTCCGTTTTGGGCTTGGACAATGGAGTCAAACATGCATCTGAATTTTCTTGACTATTAATATCAATCAACGAAACCTAAAAATAACATAATATTATTTTATAAGAATAATCCTTTCAATGTCACACTTTAATCATGCATTTGCATAATAAATAGTTTGTCTTTATCAAATTACTTGATTATAGGATAAACTTACTTGCTCACTGGAAATAGCTGAATCCAATGGGTTAAGAGCCTCTGATCCTTCCTCGATCTTGGGTACTTCGTCGATAGCCCAAGTTTTTCCAACCTTATAGATTTCTGATCCCCAAAAAACGTTGTCCTTATTTACCAACACTCCAAACTGAAACGTTTTTCCAACCAAATCTTTTATAGCATCAGGCAGTATCGTTGGATCTTCCATCTGTAATATCATAAATCAATACTTTAATATGAACATTTAAATGAGTTTGGGTGTTAAGAAAATAAACAGATATATGATATTAGAATAACCTCATCCAACGATCCATCTAGAAGTGTTTCAGCCGATATCCCAATAAGTTTTCAGCAACTGAATCAAGTAGCATAACTTTATCTCTGCGGTTTCATCCTTCACCATAAGATGCAACTTGAACCTACACAAACAAATAGTGAGATATAGCATTCAAAACATTTAATCAATTTTCAAGAAAAACGATTGTGAAAGAGAACTTACTTGGATGAAACGTCTGTGATATTTTCCTTGCATTCATCACAACGGAACAAATCTTTTTCTTTGACTGATTTAATTTTTATGACCCTTTTATTGCATTTGGTATGGTTAAAGTAAAACCAAGCATAATCCGTATCATTGGCATATATGGTGCCTTTCACCCTGAATTTTCCTTCCTTTACCCATTACAATACGCATAATATAAACATAAGTAAATTATAAATAGAATGCAACTAAATAAATTACTATATGGGTACCTCGTTAGCCATAACTTTTTCCTGATATACAGAGCTCAATAAACTCTGCCCACTGATCTGGTTTGTGTTTTTTCCTATTGACCAAAGCGTCTTCTTGTTCACATACAGCGAGAGCAAGACCATCATCGGATAGCCTAAAACAATTAAATTAGTTTAAATCGATATATAAGCAAAACATTATAACTGATTAGAAAAATAACCTTCATAAACTTACATTGTCAGAAATTCTTCAGCTTCCGGGCAAGTTGGGTTAATAATGACTTTAGAAGCGTTAAATGCATTTGTGATTTGAAGTTCTCCTAAATGATTTTATGAATCGTTTAATCAAGAAGCATTGATTCTCTGAATCGTTTAATCAAGAAGCATTGTCGATGGTAACAAACCTTTGTATGTGTTGATTTTTGCAAATCGGATCAAACAAATCAATGTTTTACCATTGGCTTCTTGACATGCACTAAAAACTTGTTCAGCGAAACACCCCCAAAGACAACATGCCAATCGTTGATCACTATTAAAACAACGCATTAGTATATTTAAATTGTAATCATAAAACTAAATCCAGTAACCATCGAAACTTACTCAGTATTTCTCAAAGTAAACTCAATTTTCTTCCTCTCTTTACCCATTACTTGAACAGCATCCATGCCTCCAACGTCCATGATTTGGTCAATAACATCTAATGGCAGCAATAAAATAAGGAAAATAAATAATAAATACAATAAAGAGGTTTTGAAATGATAGATACATTGGGGTTTAGTTCTTAAACTTACCAACTAAATGATGTGTTTTTAAACTCCCATTGGAAATGGATTCAAAACTTGCCAATGACAAAAAACAATCATCCAGTTTGAGTTCAGATCGAGTAATAGACGTATTACTCAAGAAAGACATTTTGTAGACATGGTCTATATTGGCCAGATGCAGGTGTTATTGAAAAATTCTCAATAACCCTCCATTCTCCAATGGGTAGATGTCTTTGAACCCGTACCAAATATTGTTTTTTTGCATGACGCATGGATTTTGACACCCTACAACGAAATAATTAAGAATTTATGAAAAAACCATTAAAGTTAAATGTTTCTAACACAATAACATAATCAATTCCCTTACCGTTTTGTCAGCTAACACGAGTTCCAATGACTCTCTACTAACAGCCGTGTACTGCTTCCAAGAGTGAAAGACTTTCACTTGAACTCGCCATGTGGTTTTGAATGGTTTCACATCTTTGAGATATGAGACATTTTTGGTAAAACTCATTTTGTCGGCTGGTAGAGAGGGAAATAGTAACAAAATGCGTTAAGAAAGACTGAAGACTTTGATGATAGATGTTCCAATATATAGTTTTTTTAGGTCAAGATTTTCGATAGAGTATCATTGGCATATTCGAATGAAATATTAAATTCTAAATATCTTTGATTGATATCGAATATTATGGTAACTGATTTTAGAAACATTTTAAATTTAAATGCACTATCGAGACTTGCGTAATAAGCTTAATATAATTACATTCCTAATCTGTTAATGAAAGATATCGACCGATTTAATGCAAAATAAATATTTTTAAGAATGGGCGGGAAAGATTGAAACATTACGAATGAGCGGGGAAGATTTTTAGAATATTATTGGCATATTCGAATGAAAATTTAAATCCTAAATATCTTTAACTTATATCGAATATTATCATAACTGATTTTAGAAACATTTTGAATTCGAATGTATTAGCTTGACTTGGGTGATAAGCAAAATATATTTAGATTCCTAATCTGTTATGAAAGATATCGAATGGTTTAATGCAAAATAAATGTTTACAATTCGGACGGTTAGATTCGAATGCTTAAAATGAACGGCCTAGATCCAAAAACGGGCTCCGGGCTATATCCATTTAATATCCGCTATATTGGACGGCTTGATTAAACGTTAACAATGAACGGCGGAGATTTTAAAACAGGATCCGCGCTATATCCGATTAGGATCCGCGCTAAACCCGATTAGGATCCGCGTGCCAAAGTTATAAATGAGAAACATTCAACGGACGGTCGGATTAGAACACACGCGAATAGACAGACACGATTAGAAAGAAGGATCCGCGAAAAATAAAAACCCGGCCCGGATCCGCACGCTCGCGTAACAAAATATCCAAAAATTCCAGGTTTTACCCTTAATGAAAAAATACACTTCTAACGACTCCAAAGGCAATTTTCGGGAATACAACATTTTGTACCAAGGACGGCTTCCTGTTGTTATAATATAGATGGGTGTTGGGGTCGAATTCCCCTCATAAAATCAATAGTTCAAAATTGTTAATTTTGGAAACTGGATCCGTTGTGCCACGTGGAAAAAACCCCATCTGAAACTTTGAGAGGTAATCTGAAGTAATTGTACCTAATGTATCTTATTCATAAAGTAATAGCAAAGTTGTATGCTTCAATTTTTTTTTGCATTTTTATATATTTTTTTGTCTTTTAGTGCTATTTAAAGACCATTTTGGCCTTATGTTTTGTCTTTTTATGATAGATAGTAAATTCAACAACCTATCCACAACTCACCCTTCTATCCATCCGATTTTATTATTTTTTTAATTCTTTTCTTTTCTCTTACACTCTCTTTCTTACTTTATGAGTTATTTTTTACCCCTTATTTTTTGACGGTGGATAGGATATGGGAGGTGATGATTCCGGCAATATAGACCGCCAGAATGGAGATAAAATAGGCCGATGTACCGGAATTCAAAAAAAAAAATTCGGACTTAATACGGAAATTGCGAATAGATAGTTTAGAGTAAATGTCCACAATATTCATCCACGTGGATACTACCACGATCACATCTCATGCAAGATGCTTACCATGGGTAGAAAGTGGCCAACAAAATTTTAATGGTTGGTCAAGAGTTAACATTATTGCGATCTGTGGGTAAACGCTTATGCTGGACAAGATGCTTAAGAAGATGCTTACCATGGGTAAACGCTTATAATGGACAATAGTTAACAAGATGCTTACCATGGGTAAATGCTTATGATGGACAATAGGTGGCCAAGAGTTAACATTATTGCGATCCGTGGTCACAAAAGTATGTTGAGTCCATTATTCGTGGACACTATATCTTGATTGTACCACTATCCATTCAAAATTAACATTTTGATTGGCTACTTCCTATCCATGGTAAGTATCTTGCATGTGATATGATCATTGTAGTATTCACATGGATGGATATTGTGGACAGCTAACCTCAACTATCCATTCGCAATTTCCGTATTAAGTCCGAATTTTTTTTTAATTCCGGTAAATCGACCGGTTCTAACTCCATTCCGGCGGTCTATATGACTGGAAACCTCATCCATTGCATGATATCCACCGTTCAAAAAAATGTGGGGTGAAATAAATATAAAAGTAAAAAAGAGAATTAAGGGGGAAAAGAAAAAAAAAAAAAAAGAATGAATGGTTATTAATGCATGCAAGACCTTCAAAAAAAATATGAAGAATAAAATTGTTTTTTGCACGTGGGTCCTACAACAAAAATACAAAGACTTTTAGGAAGGTACCAATTTGCAATAAAAAATGGAAAAGATATAGTAGGTGCAATTCACCCGAGGTAATCCAGCAAGGTTTATTTGAACATTCATTAATGAGAAAATTTTAGACCATTTCCAACGTATTTTTTATATTTGTTTTTGAAATAGAGAAACTAGCTTTGGGCATTTGGGATTTTGAAGCGGATTATTCAGATCGGGTCTTAGTCGGGTCCGAGTCCATCAAATAGAAGAAATGAAAGATTCATTTAAGGATCTATTAGTTTCGGGTCGAGTTCGGATCATGTTCGGATTAGATACTGTCAGGTACGGATCGGTCGGATCTTAGAATAGCTTACCTATTAATATCCGTTTTTATTCGAATACTGATCGGATCAGGTTCGAATATAAATTTGAACAGGTTCAAACATGTTCAGAATAGGTTTAGAACAAGGTCAGAATAGGTTACAAACATGTTTAAAATATGCTAAAAACAGGTTCGAAACAAGTTATTAATATATACAATATATATATTTATAAGTATTTATATGGGTATCCGAATATTCGCAGGTAATAACATCCTATACCGAGCACATTAATATGTATATACTCGAACTGGACCTGAATCTGTCTTACTTGGGTCGGATCTGGATCGGATCTGGGTCATATCCATTTATTTATGCCCATGCCTAAGAGAAATTTTGTAAGGGTATCTCGAGCTCATTTTGCCTATAAATATTATAATAAAGCAAAATCAACTCCAACTCACCTCTATAAATTACAGTAAAACAGATATTGCTATTTTTCCTTCTATATAGAAGAAAATAGCATTCCTTTATAATGAACTCAAACTTTTTTATTTGTATAATTTTTCTTTAACTTTCACAGTTTTGCAATTATAAATGTAATAAATATATAACAAATTATTTTTTTCTCTATTTAAATTTTTTTTTTTTTTTTGCATAGATATTTAAAATTTTAAAAATTTATAAATATTACTAAAAATTGTTAATAGTTTTATACATATATGCGATTTCTTTATTAATTTTTAAAACATATTATAATTTATAAAAGTTTTGCAAAATAAAAAAAGAATAAAATGATTTAATTTGTAACTTTTATAAATAAAATGTATAGTAAAATAAAAAGAATATTAGATAGAATATTCATTTTTAGAGGAAAATAAAGAATAATATAATAGAGCAAAACTCACATCTATTATAGAGTTGCTTTATTTTAAAGGCAAATATAGATAAATACATTATAGATGGTCTACAAGAGGTAGGTTTTGCCCCAATGTATTCCTCTATATTTTCCTCTAAAAATAACATTCTCTCTAATATTCTTTTTTATTTTACTAATAGTACGTTTTATTTTTAAAAGTTGCAAATTAAACATTTTTTGCAAAACTTTTATAAAACTATAATATGTCTTTAAGAAAACAAATAAATTGTATATATGTATAAACATATTCATAATTAGTTATAGTAATAAATTTTAAAAATTTAAAAAACCTATGCAAATAAAAAATTATTTTTAAATAAAGAAGGAATTTTTTATTTATATTCATTTCAATTATAATTATAAAACTGTAAAAGCTAAAAGGCAATTATGTAAATAAAAAATTTGATTCTATTATCAATGAATTCTATTTTTTCTTCTATATAAAAAATAATAATCTATATTTTAGAAAAAGATATAAAAATGGGTTGGAGATGATTTTTTTATATAATAGCATTTAAAGAAAAAGATAACAATGAGTCCGAGATTACTTTAGTGGAGATTACTTTTCTGAGTTTTTACCTTACTCAATTGTCTATCTTGAGTTGAGAAGTTCAAGAAATCTCTTGGGATTAGAGTACTTCCAATGGGGAGCTCTCTATGGGTATCTTAACATAAAATAATTAAATTAAATTAAAAAATAAAAGAGAAAAAGGGGAGGAGTTCTTATTAAAGAATCCATGGGTTCTTCATAAGATACTCATATGCCATGGTGTCAACATACAATTAATTAAAGAATTTTTCAAAACTAAATTTTAATTATATAAAAAATTAAACTAAAAAAATTAATTAAATATTGTTAAGAACTCTATCTTTAAAACCCCATGGATGGAAATGCTATCACTGTCTAGAAAGCTTTCCTTTTCCATGTTTTCTGGCTACTTCCCTTATTTGGAACCTTCTTTCTCTTTTTTTTTTCTTTTCTTTACTATCTGTTTTCACATCTGATCTTAATAAGTAAAGCTCTGTTTCCAAATGTTGTCTTCTCTGTTTGTTTTGTTAAATTCATACTTGTATTCAAACTTTCTATAAGATGATAATGATGAAACCTTATTTCCTTTTCTTCGCTATTAGTTTTGTTTTTTTCCTTCTTTTAATTTTTCTTTTATTACAAAATCAAATTTATTTTTTCGAATACATGCATACAGAAACAATTATCTTAAACACATAAAAACAAAACAATAGATACTAAAAAACTCTGATCGCATCCAGAATCATAACCTAAGAGCATTTCCAAACTTATTTTAAATTTGATGTTAAATTTTATTTTGGAATAAAATCTAGTTCAACCCTACTTTATTTTCAATTGCAACCATTTCTTTTGCAATTTCATTTTGCAATTGTACTTTTGTATTTATAGGTTTTTTGTCAACAAAATCTTTTATTTATAAGTAGTCATTCAAATTTTAAATATTAAGATATAAATAAATATTTTGATGATTATTTTTTTAATTGATAATTATAAATATTAAAACAATATAATCTCAAAAAATAAAAATGCAAATAACATTTATGTTTATATTAATTATGAAGTGCTTCTGGCATTATATTCACGCTCAAAAGGACTAATTACTAATTTGTAATTAATTAAATTAGGATAATTACTATGTTAACTTTAATTTATATTGGTAATTTTACTATGTTTTAATTTTATTATGGAGATATACATAATTTGGATACAAAATGAGATGATAAATATGAAAAATATATACAAAATTTCAGATTTTATTTTGAAGATATACATAACCTTGAATAAAAAATAAAATAAAAGGAAGATGAGATGATAAATATGAAAATATTTATGAAGATTTTAAATTTTTTTTGACAAAGGATTAATTTTATTTTAGAGATATACATAACTTTCAATAAAAATGTGATAAATATTAAAATTTTATAAATATTTTTAAATATTAAAAAATATTGTTTTTGAATGTTTTATAGTATATTCATATTATTTATATAAATTTTGAATTTATATATATTAATGATAAAATATTTTAAATAAGATATTTATATATTGATTTGTATACATAAAACATATAATTACAATTTATTTCACTACTATTAATTTTTGTAATAAATTATAAAATATCTTATTATATATAATAATGTATGTATGTTTAATTATAAATAGTCTCATACAGATTTTATAATATTATTATTTTAAAATTAATTTGATATTTTTTATTTTAATAAATTTATGTTTAATGATATTTATGCTTGCATATGATGCGAGCGAATCATACTAGTTTAATAGAAAATGGATCAGTGATCGATTTCTAGGTTTCGTCGTAAACCTAATTGGTTACATCCAATTATGTAAATCAAATAGTTTAACCGCACTCAAAGGTAGGGCATTTCCCATTTTTATAGAAACTTCTGTACCAGCAACAATGGTATCTCCAATTATAGCCCCTCTCGGATGTAAAATATATCTCTTCTCACCATCCCCATAGTGTTAAGAAAACATAATAAAAACACAACAATTTAAAACTGAAAATATTTAAAATACTGAAAATAAAATATCAGAAAATAAATTTAGTATAACAACGATTAGATATTTAGTGAATCAAAACTTCTGTAAATCGCTTACGGGTCCACTTAAATCACCACAATATTGTTCAAATGAAACAGACTGAGGCGGATTTTGTTGGTATCGTTGTTCGGCCATTTTTCATAAAATCTGTGTTTTTCATTTTGTACATATATATATGAAGGTTCCGATCTTCTACCGATTTCAAGTCTTGGAATAAAAATTTGTTTTCTTCCTTCAATTCTTTCAATGCATAATTCTTACTTTGAATCTCCAAATGGTATTGGCTTTGTGCATTTGTCTTCTTTAGTTGCTCTAAAAGTAGCTTATTTCCTTCTTCTATAGTTAATTTTAAATAATATAATAATATTTGAAAGAAACTAAATGAGTGGACCAATTTGCAATTTTCGAAGAAAATATGTATAATTTTCAATTAATAATAAAACAGAAAAAAATATACTTAAATCCATGTTCAAAAATGCGGGCGAGTGGGTGCGTAATCGGCTGGAAATTCGTGAGTCGAAGGGAGCCCGCTGCGATTTTGGCCAGATTCGGCTTGCCTAGGCGGTGGTCCGCATAATCTCATGCGGCGACCATGTTTTAAACATAATCGACAATCTATAAAGGAAATCGACGAACACGAGATGGCTCAGCTTCTCTCCGCCTTGGAGATTCACCGACTTTCATAACTTTCTCTTGTGTTGCCGATGTTATCTAAGTGCGAGATGACTGAGAAAACGACTATGGCTGCTTCTATGTTTATTAAAGAGGAAACATAGAGGTATGGATCCGATAAATCGCTCTCTCCAAATGTGGGCCTAAGATTATGGATCTAGATACAGGTCGGGTATTGGGGAGGAATCAAACACTTCAAGAGAACATGGTTTTCCTGACTACTTTTTGCGACTAATATATCAGCCGCAACAAATACCGACCACATATCGACTCTTTTATGACTGATTAGCGTCTTCCAAACATTGGTCACCAATCCATCATAACCTTGCGACCAATAAATTTAGTTGCACTTTAGTCGCCCATTTACGAATGATTTGCAACAGAAGGGAAGTCGGAAACAAGTGAGTCGCAAAATCGGTCGTAAAAAGTTGTTGTTAAACCACGTGTTACATGTTTGTAGGTTGGTATAACTAATTTTTGCGACCAATACATTAAGTCGCAAATTAGTCGCTATATTACGACTGATGTGCGACTACATTCAAGTTCGGAATGTTTAGTCGCAATATGAGTCGTAAAAAACTGTTGTTAAACCACGTGTTATTTGTTTGTAGGTTGGTGTAACTAGTTTTGCGACTAACATAAGTAGTCGCCATACCAGTCGTAACATAGTCGCAAATTAGTCAGAAATAGCTTTATATATTCAGACTTCGAAAATTTCTTTCCTTCATTCTCATAAACACGAAATCTAAAGTTAAAGAAAAAAACAAAACGAAAACAAGGTTTTTTTTTACTCACCAAATGTCTGCAAATTACAATTATAGAAATTCTCGGGAGTGGATGTATAAAAGTACCGATGAAGCGACGGGAAATTTTCCGCAAGAGTTCAAAATGGGGATGAACCAGTTCATTGCCCTTGTAATGTTTGTAAGAACGAAAAACCGATAACTTCTGAAAAAATAATTTGGAGTCATCTGTATAGTAGAGGATTTATGCCTGATTATTTTGTTTGGTATAAGCATGGAGAAGAAATCGGTATGGATTTAGGAAAGAGTTATGTTGATAAGAAACATATAAGTGGGCGTGAAGATGTTGATAATGTAATAGAAGATAGATATGTGGATATGGTGAATTATGCATTTCATGATAACATGAATTTTGATAGCTATCATCAGGATTGTAGTTAACAGAATGTTGAAGATCCTATACGTAATCATTCAAAAAAATTATACAACTTGTTAGAAGGAGTGAAAAATCCATTATATGATGGTTCTCATGAAGGTCACTCACAGTTATCTCTAACTACTCGAGTCTTGCAAAAAAAAAGTCAGAACATAATATGAGTGAAAGGTTAGTGGATTAGATATGTGAAATGTTTACCGAGTATTTACCAAAAAGAAACCAAGAAACTGGTTCACATTACGAGACAGAAAAACTGATGCGCAATTTAGGCCTCCTATATTATACAATTGATGTTTGCTTTAACAATTGTATGATCTTCTGGAATGAAGACGAAAAGAAAGATAAGTGCATGTTTTGTGACATGATAGAGCAAGATTTATCCCTATTCTACTGCAAGTGCACAGTTATGCTATTGTATTACTCAGGGTATCGTATCCACAAGGACTCACGTCTCACACGATAGATTATAAGTTCTCAAGTCAAGCTAAATCAATCAGAAGAAAGCAGTAAACAAAAGCAAGCAAACAAAGGAGTGTTTTCAATAGGAGGAAAGGCGTCAGACCTAGGAAGTTCTCGGGAATTATGAAATGCTAGACACTTAACTAACCGGATTCAGATTATGCTCGAGTTCAAGAACTAGAAACACAATGCTAAACAATCCAACTCTCGCTGAGATTATTTCTATATCTAGCAACCTAGCGATCCAAATCTCTTTGTGATCCTAGAGTTCTAAACAAGCATTAAGAACAGGTTCTTCGGTTCACAATTATCCTAAACCAAATCTCTTTGTATCTAGTCAAATTTATCACACTAAGTTTATTCAGATTATAACTCACACTCTCGTGGTAAGTTAATTATCTCAGATCTAAATCCTAGGTGACCAGTCCAGAATTCAGTATTAAGCAAAACTTAGGCGATGAACGAATGGATTTAGAATCCTAATCAATCGGTTGTCTAAACATGCATAAAACCCTTATGAGAATTCCTAAATCTAACTAGGTTACTACTCAGACATATTATCAGAATAATAACACGTCATAAATAAAAAACTGAAAGACTGAATAGATAAGATAAAGGGGTTCAAAATCCTTCTCTCAAAGGTTACAAGTAGCAAGAACAGCCCCTTGGCACCAATCTCTCAATCTCCAAGCAAGAACAAAGTTAAGAACAAGATAAGTGATAATGAGTCTGAAAGCCTAATTAAAACTCCTAAACTCGTTTTGGGGCTAGATTAGAATTAGGAAAAACTTTTGGGTTTTTTTGCAATTCTTCAAAACTTGTCTTCAACTCGCGTATAAGAATCTGTCGCGCTCAGTGTCGACCGACACCAAGGTCAGTGTCGGTCGACATCCAGCCTTGGTCGAGACACCAACTTCAGCTTGTTGCACCAATCACCAGAAACGCAAGCCTACCTGTAGAAGACTCAATAGACTCGAAAAACCAGGTTAAAGACTCAATATACACAACTATATCATGGTTGAAAACCTAGAAAAACCATGATATATCAACTCCCCCACACTTAGCTCTTGCTTGCCCTCAATCAAGTAAAAGAACTAAAGCATAAGAAAGAGGTTTGAAAACTCAGAAACTCATTTCGTCCTAGGAACTTTCGCATTCACATTCACTTATTAAACCACTGAAAACTTTCCTGCAGATGTCAAGACCACAATATACTTCCCGCACACTTAGCAACTGTCCCAAGAAAACTCCACAATCAGATTAGGATATTTAAATTCACAACACTAACCTCTGAATACAATTAGGTGCAGTCTCACAGAGGGAGTATTGATCAGAGAACACATGGACTCAACTCAGTTAGTACTGACCACCAAACTGTCGGTTTCTGGTTCCTTTCTTTTCCCTTTCTCTCTTAGCACTGATTTTTCCCCACTGGGTATCATTTTATTTTTTTCTATCAGTGCTCTTCCCTTTTCACTTGGGGTTTAACTTCGGATCTTTCCATGAATACACAGGAGGTAATAGGGGTCTCTACCACTCCCGGGACCACTTCGAAGCTACTAGCTTATCCTCGGTTTTAATCTCTCTTTTTTTTTTTAATGGAGGGGAAAATCAGGAACCATACTCAAACAGGATCACAGGCTGTGTCAAGTACATCAGAGGAATCCGATCCAGAGATCTCAAGCCCCTAAGTAAGAAAATAGAGTCAGGTTTAGAGGTGAAGTTAGTGATAGATCCTCTGAATACCTGGTTAAATATGGGTGTCTTTGGTAAGTTGATCCGTTTGGGGTTTTCTAATAGTCATAGAATTACTGCAAGTCTGTCCAATGGTTACTTAGTTCCTGTTCCAGTGAAAATTTTCCTCGAAAAATCATAGTTTCATACAAATTTTGACTCAATAAAAAAATTTGAAAACAAGTGAAAAACAAGGGACTGGCTCTAAGAAAACAAAACACAATGTCAGTAGCCACCTCCCCCACACTTAGACTGCACTGTCCCCAGTGCAATCGTAGCTTGGGATCAGGAGAACAAGGTATAAGTAACCGAGAACTTGAGAGAACAGAAATCTTTCCTGTGGTCGCAGTCGATGTCGACCGACGCGCAGCCAGTGTCGGGCGACATAGGGCTCTAGTCGACATCGATTTGCTCGTAATCGATCATGATCGATTTCCGTCTGTGTTCTCGAGTTTGGTGTCGACCCACACTATGGTAATGTCGACCGACACTGATAACTGCAAACATGTCCTACACGGCTCTAACATACAAGAACCAGAAAAATCAAAAGACTCAGGGACAAAGACTCAAAAGAGACGAAAACTAACCTACAGTGGGTTGCCTCCCACTCAACGCTCGTTTAACGTCAATAGCTTGACCGTAATGCGATCAGGCGTTGGGTGAATTATACATATGGACAATGTTGCCTTCTGGGATTTCAGCTTTCGCCCAGTAATGTTTCACCCTTTGCCCATTGACTGTGAACTCCTCGCCTTTGGAATTCATCAAGATAGCAGCTCTGTGCGGTCTAGCTTCCTTAAAGGTGAATAGACCTGACCAACGAGAACGCAACTTCCCAGGAAACAATGTTAGACGAGAATTGTAGAGAAGTACATGATCATTGGGTTCGAAGTTGCGTTAGATGATCTTCTTATCATGATATGCCTTTGTACGCTCCTTGTACAGCCTTGAGTTCTCATACGCATGGTGGCGAATCTCATCTAACTCATTAAGCTGTATCAGACGTCTCTCAACTGCAGGCTTGAGGTCATAGTTCATTTGTTTGACAGCCCATCTAGCCTTTCGCTCAAGCTCAACTGGAAGGTGACAAGCTTTCCCATAGAGGAGATGGAATGCTGTAGTCCCCAGTGGCGTCTTAAACGCAGTCCTGAAGGCCCACAACGCATCATCCAACTTAGCAGACCAGTCCTTCCTAGTCTTTCCCACTGTCTTCTCTAGGATCTCCTTGATATGTCGGTTTGAAACCTCAACCTGTCCACTAGTCTGAGGGTGATATGGAGTAGCCACACGATGATTAACACCATGTTTCTTAAGAAACTTCTCGAAGACCTTGTTGATGAAGTGAGAACCCCCATCACTTATCACAATCCTAGGCACTCCAAATCTGGGGAAGATGATAGTCTTAAACAGCTTAAGAACTACCGAGGAGTCATTGGTCGGACTAGCAAGCGCTTCAACCCACTTAGAGACGTAGTCCACATCATCCAGAATGTACCTATTCCCATAAGAAGATGGAAACAGACCCATGAAGTCGATGCCCCAGCAGTCAAAGACTTCAACCTCGAGGATGAAGTTTTGTGGCATCTCGTGTCTCTTACTTATCTTCCCCCTCCTCTGGAATACATCACACTGAGAGATAAATAGCTGAGCATCTTTGAACATTGTAGGCCACCAGAAGCATGCTTGAAGAACCTTAGACACTGTCTTGAATGTAGCAAAGTGTCCAGCATACTCAGAACCATGGCAGTGGTACAACACATCATCAATTTCACACTCGGCAATGCAAAGTCTGTAGATGCAATCAGAGCAGTGATTGTACAAGTAGGGTTCATCCCAGTAATAGCGCCTGACTTCCCTAAGGAACTTCTTCTTAGCATAGCCTTTAAATACTTCAGGCTCATCATCCGCAGCAAGGTAGTTGGCTATGTCGGCGTACCAAGGTCTAGTAGAGAGAGAACCTTGGGTGACTGCAGCTATGAACATGTCAGCTTCATCATCGAGAATAGCAGCCTGCAACCGCAACGAGTGTCGACCAACATCAGTGTTGATGTCGACCGACATCGTTCCTAATCGACCAAACGGTGTCGAGGGTGATCGATTATCGTCCGCTTTTTCGAGTCGGGTGTCGACCGACATGAACTGGGTGTCGACCGACATGAACTGGGTGTCGACCGACACCTGCTCTGTAACCCGTGTAGAAGGCAGTGAACTCGCAGAAACGGCCTGAAATCTTGTCTCAACCTTGTAGATGTTCTCCTCTGGTAGAAAATCATCTATAAGAACGCCCTCATCGATCCTGATCTGTGATAAGTGATCAGCAACACCATTCTCTACTCCTTTCTTGTCTCTCACCTCTATGTCAAACTCTTGGAGCAACAAAATCCATCTCAGCAGCTTGGCTTAGCATCTTTCTCTTGCATTAGATACTTAAGTGCAGAATGGTCAGTATGCACAACCACTTTGGATCCAATCAGATATGATCGGAACTTCTCGAATGCGAACACAACTGCCAACAACTCCTTCTCAGTGGTTGCATAACTCCTTTGAGCATCATCGAGAGTTATACTGGCATAATAGATAGCATGGAGCTTCATGTCCTTCTTCTGCCCAAGCACAGCTCCCACCGCAAAATCACTGGCATCACACAATACCTCAAAAGGCAGATTTCAATCTGGTGGTTGCACAATTGGAGCCGAGATTAAGGCATATTTCAGCTCCTTGAATGCAACATGACACTCATCTGTGAACTCAAATTTCACATCCTTGCAGAGAAGTGAAGTAAGTGGTCTAGCTATCTTGCTAAAGTCTTTAATAAATCTCATGTAAAAACCAGCATGCCCAAGAAAACACCTTAGTCCTTTGACTGAGTCCGGTGCCTGTAGTCCTGTCATCACCTCAATCTTAGCTCTGTCCACCTCAATTCCTGCCTCAGAAACTCTATGCCCAAGTACAATGCCATTCCTGACCATAAAATGACATTTCTCCCAGTTCAAAACCAGGTGCTTTTCCTCACAGCGAGCTACCACCTTGCATAGATTATCCAGAAAAGCATGGTAAGATGGTCCGTAGACAGAGAAATCATCCATGAAGACCTCCATAAAATCCTCTATCATGTCTGTGAAGATATACATCATGCATCTCTGAAACGTCGCAGGAGCATTACACAGTCCGAAAGGCATTCTGCGGTATGCAAAGGTGCCATAGGGACATGTAAATGTAGTCTTCTCCTGGTCCTCTGGGTGGATAGGGATCTGAAAGAAACCAGAATAACCATCCAAGAAGCAGTAGTAAGGATGATTCGCCAACCTTTCCAACATCTGATCAATGAAAGGGAGTGGAAAGTGGTCTTTTCTGGTGGCTGCATTCAACTTCCTGTAGTCTATGCACATCCGGTGACCAGTGATTGTCCTCGTAGGAATTAGCTCATTCTTTTCATTCTTCACCACTGTGACTCCTTCCTTCTTAGGAACCACATGAACCGGGCTGACCCAATCACTGTCTGTAATAGGGTAGATGATCCCAACTTGCATCAGCTTCATGATCTCTTTCTTCACAACCTCCTTCAGGTTAGGATTCTAACACCTCTGGTTCTCAATTGACGACATGCTCTCATCCTGAAGGTGTATCCTATGCATGCACAAGTCAGCAGAGATACCTGAAATATCATCAAGAGAATAAGCAAGAGCTTTGCGATGCTTGCGCAGCTTGCTTAGCAGTAAGGTGAGTTTTGCGTTATTCAAATCAGCATTGACAATGACAGGATAAGTGGAATTTTTACCTAAGAACACATATTTGAGGCCTACAGGTAACTGCTTCAACTCGATCTTAGGAGCTTTCTCCTCGCTCCAATCCTTTGCAGCTGGTGTCGACTGATTTGCTTGTGGTGTCGGTCGACACTGGATGTCATCGGCCACTTCCAAGTTCATAACTTTCTCAGTAGCGTCCATCAGCCTCAAATATCCAGTAGCAGCTTCATCCTCCAGCTCCAACTCATGCTCGGAACTCATTAAGGCTCTTTCCAAAGGATCGACAGGATGCATCTGATTGAAGAATTCTGCAGCCAGATTCTCAATCGTATCAACATAGAAGGACTGTCCATCAATGGTGGGGTGTCTCATCAACTTGTACATGTCAAAATTCATCACCAGATCACCCACATTTAGTCCTATCTTTCCTCTTTTCACATCAATGATGGCACCAGTTGTAGCCAAGAATGGTCTGCCCAAGATAAGAGGGTCCTTAGGCTCATCATTGTACTGCAGGACTACGAAGTCAGTTGGAATAACACATTCACCAATCTTCACTGGTACATTTTCCAAGAGACCTTCAGGAATTCTCATGGAGCGATCAGCTAGAATCAAGGAGATCCTAGTAGGTGTGAAGTCTGTCATTCCCATCTGCTTAGCAACTGAATATGGCATTAGATTGACACTTGAACCCAAATCACACAGTGACCTCTCAAATCTGTTGCTGAAAACGGTACAGTCCAAGACAAAGCTCCCTGGGTTCTTTTGCTTCTCAGGAACTCTGTTTAAGATGACGGCACTACAGACTTCAGTGATCATCATCACACACTCTTCGTCTCCCATATCAGAAGTCAACATCTGTTTCAAACACCTTTTCAACACTGTGTTGTTGTTGATAGCATCTATCAATGGCATTGGGAGAGTTAGCTTGCTCAGCATAGCCATGTATTTAGCCTTAAACCGTTCAAACTTAGACTGTTTCGGGTTTCTCGGGAAAGGTACCTTGGGTTTATACACCTTCCCACCAGCTATTGGAGCGTTCTATCTAGCATCAGAGTCTGTACGCTGCTGGTGTCGACCGACATCAGCTTGGTGTCGGTCGACATTGCTCGATTTTGATCTGTCAACGACCCCACAATCGATCTCGGTCGATTTCTGTTCGTCACGAGAACTCGAAGAAGTTGGTGTCGCCCGACGTGCATATGCAGTGTCGGTCGACGCTCGTTTCGCAGCTTCGTACTCTTCTTCGAATTCTTCTATCTCTTCGATCTCCTTATCACTGATCTTCCTAATAGGGATGGTGTGCAGCTCCTTCCCACTCCGCAGTGATATCGCATTACAGTGATGCTTGGGGTTAGTATACGTGCTTCCAGGAAGGAATCCGGCTTGCCTCTTAATAGCTCCAGCAGTCTAAGCAACTTGAGAGTCCAATTGCTTCATATGTGTACTCAAGGATTCAAACTTCTCATTCAAATCAGCATATACAATATCTATCTTCTTGTTGAAGTCCACAGCAGTCTTCGTCTGGCCTTCTAGCAACTGCTCTATCATAGCTTCCAGCTTACTCTCATGAGCATTAGTAGCAGGAGGTGTCTGATAGGAAGATGATCCATAAGTTCTCTGATAAGAGTTGTTCTGCTGAAAAGGCTTCTGGTAACCAGCACTCTAACCATATCCAGAAGAGTTTTGATTGCTTGTGAAAGCACTCTTGTGTCCACCATTGAAGAACTTGTTGTTCTGCTGATTTCCAAACTTGTTTCCTTGAATTCCAGAACCACTAATGTAGTTCACATCTTCCTCTGTGCAGCCTTCTTCAGGTCCAAAATCTTCAACATCTTGAGCAAAGTAGACATGCTTCTTACTAGTCAACAAGCTGTGAACATAATCCAACTTGTTCTTCATCTCAGCTATCTGCAAATGATCAACTTTTCCACCAGATTCCATCCTTCTCTGGTCTGTAGTCTTGGTACTGTTGCTACTCACCAAGTTCTCAATCAACACTCTAGCTTATTCAGGAGTCTTTGTGTTGAAGTTACCATTGCTGGCAGCATCTAACGCAGACTGGTACCAGAGATCCACACCTCTGAATAAAATGTCCAGCAGCTGAACTTCAGAGAATCCATGATGGGGACAACCTCCTTGGTACATCTTAAACCTTACCCAAGCTGACTTAAGTGGCTCTGTAGGTCCCTGAGTGAATGTCAGAAGATCTTGTCTGAGCTGATCGGAGCGAGCATCATCATAGAAGTGCCGCAGGAACTCTCTCTTCACTGCATCCCAAGTAGTTAACTTCCCAAGTGGAAGTTGCTTAAGCCAAGCTGCAGCTTCTCCAGCAATAGAGTATGGAAAAAGCTTGAGGAAAAGGAAGTCATAACCCACCCCATTGTACTTCATCCCAGTGACGAAGGCTTCAAAATCCTCAATGTGGTCCATGGGTTGTTCATGTGGAAGACCATGGAAAGGACGCTGCCTCAGAAGCGTATAGTAGACAGTCTTAAGCTCAAACTCATTCCTTACAAAAAGAGGAGGTGCAATTGCTGACCGGTTAGCATAAAACTCATCGGGTCGGTTGTAGTCAGCAAGAGTCCTCTCAGCAGCAGGAGGATTAGGTTGCTGTCCATTACCTCCAGTATTGACCATCTGCCCCTCACCTTGAGGCTGCTCAGGTTCAAGGATCACCCGTCCATGGGCATCAATCCTTTGCCATGATCATTGTATGGGTTGTTCTGTGGGTCTCTCAGAACTCCATTAGCATCTGATCTCAAAATCAAACGGTTGTTCATCATTCTTGTTCTCTGACCCTTTCTGTTCGTTCTCTCAAGTTTAGCAAGCTCCTCAAGTCTGAGGTTCAAAAGTTCTTCGCTCTGGTTGCTTCGGGTGTGTCGATTAGGCATACACTGAACTCAAAACACTGGTCTCGAGCTCGATGTCGGGCGACACAAGGGAGGTGTCAGTCGACACTGAATGCTGATATCGATTCCTGCAGCAACAAAACAAGCCAAACCGAGAAAAATCAGTAACAAAGAAATAAAACGACTTAGACTAAACTTTAAAACAAAATCTATCGGCGAACTCAGTTGAGTCCCCGGAAACGGCGCCAAAAACTTGATAGAGCAAGATTTATCCCTATTCTACTGCAAGTGCACAGTTATGCTATTGTAGTACTCAGGGTATTGTATCCACAAGGACTCACGTCTCACACGATAAATTATAAGTTCTCAAGTCAAGCTAAATCAATCAGAAGAAAGCAGTAAACAAAAGCAAGCAAACAAAGGGGTGTTTTCAATAGGAGGAAAGGCGTCAGACTTAGGAAGTTCTCGGGAATTATGCAATGCTAGACACTTAACTAACCGGATTCAGATTAAGCTCGAGTTCGAGAACTAGAAACACAATGCTAAACAATCCAACTCTCGCTGAGATTATTTCTATATCTAGCAACCTAGCGATCCAAATCTCTTTGTGATCCTAGAGTTCTAAACAAGCATTAAGAACAGGTTCTTCGGTTCACAATTCTCCTAAACCAAATCTCTTTGTATCTAGTCAAATTTCTCACACTAAGTTTATTCAGATTATAACTTACACTCTCGTGGTAAGTTAATTATCTCAGATCTAAATCCTAGGTGACCAGTCCATAATTCAGTATTAAGCACAACTTAGGCGATGAACGAATGGACAATCGGTTGTCTAAACATGCATAAAACCCTTATGAGAATTCCTAAATCTAACTAGGTTGCTACTCAGACATATTATCAGAATAACAACACATCATGAATAGAAAACTGAAAGTTTGAATAGATAAGATAAAGGGGTTTGAAATCCTTCTCTCAAAGGTTACAAGTAGCAAGAACAGCCCCTTGGCACCAATCTCTCAATCTCCAAGCAAGAACAAATTTAAGAACAAGATAAGTGATAATGAGTCTGAAAACCTAATTAAAACTTCTAAACTCGTTTTGGGGCTATATTAGAATTAGGGGAACTTCTAGGTGTTTTTGCAATTCTTCAAAATTTGTCTTCAACTCGCATATAAGATTCTGTCGCGCTCAGTGTCGACCGACACCAAGGTCAGTGTCGGTCGACATCCAGTCGTGGTCGAGACACCAACTTCAGCTTGTTGCACCAATCACCAGAAATGTCCTATAATCCCACTCTTTGCTCCAAACGCAAGCCTACCTATAGAAGACTCAATATAATCGAAAAACCAGCGTAAAGACTCAATATACACAACTATATCATGGTTGAAAACCTAGAAAAACCATGATATATCATGACACACCAAGATGGAAGCCTAATGAGAGACATTGTAGAACCAATATAGCATATAGTCATATGTGGGATCTACCAATTGCTGACAGACCGAAGAGAATGTATCAAAGCGAGAAGATTGCAGTGACAATGAGATGGCATGTCGAGCACTAAGAAAATGAGGGAGAAATGTGTCATCCGTCTAATGCGACGGAGTGGAAATATTTTCAAGAGAAACATCCCCATTTTGCTTAAGAACTGTGTAATGTTTATCATGAATTCTATACAGATGGGTTCAATCCATTTGGCATGTCTCGTAATCATTTGTTGTGGCATGTGATATTGACTCCATATAATTTACCCTTTGGTATGTGCATGAATACATAGGATTTGTTTCTGAAAATTCTGAATTTTGGGTCAAATCATCCGCGAGCTAGTCTCAGTATCTTCCTCCGACCTCTTATTGACGAGTTGAAATAATTGTGGTCTTTTGGAGTTGATGTGTACGATGTATCCTTGAATCAAAGTTTTAATCTAAAAACAGTGTTGCTGTGGACGATAAGTGACTTTCTGGCATATGACATGTTATCAGGATGAACAATACATGGTAAATTGTCTTGTCCAATTTGTATGGAAGATACAAAAGTTTTTTATCTGCCGATTGGAAGGAAGACGTATTAGTTTGATTGTCACCCACGATTTCTTCTCATGGTTATCCACTGAGGAAGATTAAAAAAAACTGTGAAGGGAAAAGACGCTTCAAAAGAGCATCCACCTCAGTCTTTTACCGTATGAGCAAGTTTATTGCGAGCAGTTGGAATGTGTAAATCCACCAAAAATAAAATAATGCGGTGGAAATGGTCAAGAAAAGAAGAAACTTGACTATTGGAAGTGGTATAACTGGTACAAGGAGAGCATATTATGGGATCTCCCGTATTGGAGGACCTCAATCTCCAGCATAATTTTGATTTGATGCATGTTGAGAAGAATTTTTTGACAATATCATGAACACTCTTATGAGTGTGAATGGTAAATCCAAGGACACCATCATGTCAAGGTTGGATAGATTTTCTTCTCGGCCACACTTACATATTGATAATGAGGATAAATCTCTTTTCCCCACCTACAAATTGGCAGACAATGCCAAAACAAATTTATTGGAATGTGTGAAATATGCGGTCAAATTACCAGATCGGTAAACCTCCGACACAACTAGTTGTGCAAATATGACTAACGGAAAGTTTTGGGGGATGAAGATTCATGAGTGTCATGTTTTATGGAATGACTACTTCCATTCATCTTTGTAGAACTTCTGGACAGGAACGTCCACAATGCGTTATTATGTGATAATTACTTATAATTCTATGTAAATTTGATACGTAAATATAATTATGTTATTTTATTACCATTAATAGTTTCCATGGTAAATAATTTATTGTAGGGATTGAATGATTTTCTGGGACTTATGTTCCGGAACTTTGCATAAAAGTCACATCGAAATTCTTAAACAAAACATAATTCATCTTCCCTATGAAGCAGAGTTAGGAGGCTTTGTGCAATATAGATGGATGTACCCTTTTGAAAGGTTTTTCAAAATTTTAAAAGAGAAAGCAAAGAACAAAAGATATGCAGCATGATCGATTGTTGAATCGTATATTAACGAGGAGGTATCTTATGTCTCAAAGCATTACTTTGCTGCGAATATAAAAACAAAATCAAGGTAAACACAAAAATTATTCTCAGAGCATGATGAGGTAGCTTATTTATCTAACATTCTTTAAACTAATTTGGTCAGGTTAACAAGATTTGATGAAGGTGAAGTCCCCGAGTATCGTGTCATTGTACCTGATATATTTACTCATGTTGGTCGTCCATGGGGGGGAATACATGAAATTTGGATTTTAGAAAAAGACTATCGATGTGCACATGCATATGTTTTTCAAAATTGTTATTATTTTCAACCACTTGAGAGGTATAATCTGACATGTATGTAGAATATCCAGATCTCTCCGAAAAAGATCTATCCGCAAACAGACCTAAAAAATATCATACATGGATGAAAATTATGTAAGTATAAATAATATTTGATATTGTCTATCTATACTTCAATATATTTGATATTTTGATATATATGCAAGGCGAAAACTTGGCATATATATTTTACAAGAGGGTATTTGTTTCATACGCAGAATCATGGCGAGGGACGAAAGACATGTAACTATATATGGTGTATGTGTTAAAGGAGAAAGTTACAGTGATGCATCTGATGAAGTTGATTTTCACAGGATCTTAATGATATCATACAACTAGAGTATGAAGGGATGGTTAATTTGAGAATCACACTTTTTAAGTGTAAGTGGTATGACCTTGTTATCGGTAGAGGCACTCAGAGGAGAAATGGTGGGATTGTGGACGTTCTTTCATCGAGAAAATATAATAAATATGAACAATTTATTTTAGGTATTTTCATATTTCTATATATGTAAATGGCGATATCAAATATGTCTATATGTATAACTTCTATATATTAATATTGTACAACTTTTCAAACGGAACAAGTTTGTTATATCTCATATCCATACACGAAGAAACCAAAATACTTGTGGCTACACATTGTGAAAGTCAACCCGAGGGAAAATATTTCAGGAGATTATGAAGACACGGAACCGACTCTTTTGAAACAAGATAATGATGATTTTGTAATGTTGACTACAATTGAAGATCTTGTAGTCGATAATTTGGTGCAGATAGTAACCCAATAAATCTCGATTATGATGTCGGAGATGCGGAACCAGAAGATAAATTCTAGTGTATTTTATCGTCTTCTGATGATGAAGACAAAGAACCCTACTAATCACATGTTTATCACTATGTAATATACTATATATCACGTTTGTTATTATCACGCGTAATCCCGAAATAACATTCATTTATCAAACTTAAAACCGAAAAATTATCTCCTATAAACAAAATTTTATGTAAAATAAAAATTTCCTTAACAAAAATAATTTATATCTCTAATTTTCTTAACCAAAAATGATTGTCGTAGCAAAAATAATTGCCTTAGCAAAAATTATTCAATCTAACCTTAACCCAGAACCAAATCCCCAAAAATTCTCTTAGCTCGCCCAAATAGTTCCTAAACCGCCAAATTTTCCCTAAACCCGCCTAATAATTTCCCTAAGCCCGCCTATTTTTTCACTAAACCGCCCAATCCTATTTAGACCAAAATACCCAAATTATGAATCCCTAATCCCTTATCTTCTTTCTTATTCTTCTCGAGCTACGAATTCCTTCCTCTCCATCGATTTTAATCGATTTTTAACCCCTTCCGTCTATCGTCTTCTCTAAACCTCACTTCTTACTTGAATCGGTCCTTCATTGTGAACCCCAAAATAAAAACGAAATTGATGGCCGGTGGAAGGAAGAAACCAATTCAAAGAGGTGGGTCAAGCGCATCGCGGAAGAAACCGTCAACAACCATGACTCTGTCGCCTCTTCCCAGTCGCTACACCATCACTCCGGCACATGAACTCTCTAAGAAGAATCTTTCACCGTCTGTGAGTGATTATCCACCACCAATGTGCCTCTTCCAAAACTCTCACTCTCAACCTGCACCGTCTTAACCTAGAACGTCTCCAGAGTCTTAACCTCGAGCAACGAAGATGTATGAACTTCAAACAACTGTGGAGGTTAACCCTCAATGCGATCAAGCTTCACCATCTCAGCCTCAAACGTCTTCGGAGCCTACTCGTCGAACATCTTCACAGTCTCAACCTCGCTCTTCACAACACTCTCAAACGCCTTAACAACCGTCGTCCAAAGCAGGGAACTCTCATTCGGACGATAAGGAAGAACAATTAGGTGAAGAATTGGTCCAACTGAATCTCTCTGAAGACCATATGGCTCTTCTCAACACTTCTCAATCCGCCAGGATGGGAAGAGTACATGACAATATTGTCTCCCACAGTAAAGCCAAACATAACATGGTATGTTATTTTGTATATTTGTTTCTTTTTTGTTTCCGTGATTGAATTGGTGTTCTGAATCGTTTCTGCTAGCTTGTCTAAGTTTTTATTTCTTTACTAATTGATATGTATTTCGTTACTTATTGATACTTGTTTGTGATTGAATTGGTGTTCTGAATGGTATGTCGTGGTGAGTATGTTGTTGAGTATCTTGATTAAATTTGAGTATAAATACATGGTTCAGTGATATTAGCTAGCTTGTGTTGAGTATGATGTGTTGTGTTTAGCTAGCGTGTGTGTTTCTCAGGATACATTTTGATATTAGCTTTTCTCAGATTAGTTTTTGTATTGTCGTATTAACTAAGGACCATATTAGCTTTTGTATATTTTGTCAGATTAGGTTCTTGTATGTCATAACTTAGTTTCTTGTATGTAAAACTGAGAATGTGCCACTGAGTGTGCCTTATATGTTTTTAAGTTTGAATGTGAAACTAATTGTCTAAGTTTATGTTTGTTTAAATATGCCTTATCTGTTTCAATGTGCCTTATCTGTTTGTTTCTGCCTTTGTAGGTTTGGTTGTGACAAGTCGTCATTGACCAGGAAGATTACTAAAGTCTTCACAAAAAAGTTTGATGGACCATATTATAGCTTGACTTGGGTGCCACGGGAAAGACAGGAACGTTAATTTATCGAATGAGTGGTTAGCTTCGCTCTTTTTATACATTCTCTGATGTTTAGTTTTTGATTGATTTTGATCACTAACTGTTATCTTATCAATTTTCTTGTAGAAAAACCACACATGAGATCATTTATTAACTGGTGTGGTTCGACAGAAATTTGAGATTATTTGTCAAAAGTGGATGAAGGATATAGCCAACACCGCAAGGACCTCTCGAGAGCAACCAAAGTGGATTACGAATACCATTTGGACAAATATGACTGCGAACTGGGACACTGAAGGAGCCAAAGAGAAGAGCAACTCCAATTCTGAGGCTCGTCTGTCGGGTCGTGGAGGTCTTGGACCTCACGTTCACTTATTTGGGCATAAGTCTTACCTCCAAATACAACAAGAAATGGTAAGTTACTAAGTATTCAATCTCTTCATTCAATAATTTGCTTTACTTTATTATTAACCTATTTTTTGTATCATGACAGGAAATAGAGTTGGGAAGACCAATGAGTCTTGTTGAAGTTTTCATCAAGACTCAAACAAAATCGGATGGAACTGTTGTTGATCGAAAGGTGCAGACAGCGGCAAAGCGTTATGAGGAGAATTTGGAAGCCAAGTTGGCTAGCCCCGAGTCAGAAAACTCAGAGACTTTAGATGGTACTTCACAACATCGAGATCTAACCATAGATGAGGATAATGAGATATTTTTGGATGTAAAATTTCATTTCTTGTTTGCTATTTGTGTTTGACTAAGTTTTAGTCATTACATTAACTATTGTGTTTGAGTTTTGTTGATATTAACTATGGCTGAGATGTATGGGATTAGATGATGATTTTCTTTGTTTTGGCAGTTCACTTTCACAAATGAAAAGGGAACTCTTTATGGAGTTGGAAGCCTCGCACAAACACATGTCAATGGGAAGAGGAAGTGTTTGAGGAAGCTCTTCCTCATATAGCAGTCTGCAACAATAATTGGAAGAAGCTAAATGGCTGTTAGAAGAACAAGTGGCTGCAGACGCTGCGAATGCTGCTCGTGAGTAAGAGCTTATCCGAGTTTCAGCTACCAACAAGCCAAGATCGAGCAATTGACATTGGTCGAAAGATACTTGTACGAAGCTGATCCAAGATTCTTGGAATTTCTGGCTGCAAACATAGCTCCGAGTCGCACTGATGCTGATCCGAAGAATTATGCTGCCACACCTAATGATCCTCCTACCACTGACACATAAATTTTCTAGGTCTCAACTATTTTTCAGTTTTTTGAACTTATCTCCAATGGTTGTTAATGTTAACAAAGTAGTGAACAAAGTTAATGTATGGATGTTTTTTCAACTGTTAATATATGGATGTTTATTAAGTTTTCAGTTTCACTTTTAATTGTCTTCTTTGAGTTTTGATGCATGTTGAATGTAAACCACACTACAAGAAATTCACGTATTAATAGCAGTTGTATATAGCGTTTTTATTGTTTATGCTATGGTTGATATATTCCTATATTTTAGATAGCGTTTACAAAAATACAAATGCTATGTTTACTCGTTTTGATATGAAACGCTATGTATAAGTGTCGCGGAAAAAATAAGCGCCATAAAATTTTACTTACCTCCCTTGTTTTTTTAAGTTTCCCCCTCTCTATTTTGTTTCCTCAAACTTTTTTTTTCCACTAAAAAAATAGACTTTATCTTTTTCCCTTCAATATTAACAATAAAAATTTCACAGTTTTAAATTAATTTATAATCATTTTCTAAATCTTAAACTCTAAAGTCTAGACCATAAACACAAACTTTAAGGATTTAAACCCTACACTTCTAAACCTAAACCCTAAACTCTAAACCATTAACTCTATACACTAAACACAAACCCTAAACCCAAAACTTTTAATCTTTAATCATAACACTAAAATTTTAAACTCTAAAACCTTAACTGCATACCCTAAACACAAACCCTAAACCCTAAAATTTTAATCTTTAATCATAAACACTACATTTTAAACTCTAAAACCTTAACTCTATACCATAAACACAAATCCTAAACCCTAAACTTTTAATCTTTAATCATAAATACTACATCTTAATTATATACCCTAAACACGAACCCTAAACCCTAAACTTCTAAATATAAGCACAAAACTGTATTTAATCAGGTTTATGATACAGACCCTAAGGGCTTAAACTCTATGCAAAAACAAATCCAACACTTTTCAAATATTATTATTTTCTTCATCCTAAACTTTAAAAAATAACCTTATACCTTATAAATAAATCATATACCATAAAATTCAAACCCTTAATCATAAACACTAAATTTTCAAACATCGAATAATATAGAAAAAATTAATACTAATAAACTTAGAAATATAATAATTTTATAAATCTTAAATTCTAAAAGTAAACATAATATATAATAAAATATATAATCATTTTGTAAATAAAATTAATTATAACTGAAATATGTCATAAAAGGGTGAAATGTTTTGATTGGCTAAATCACATATACAAGGATTATCTTTAATCACCCACCATTGATATATTTGATCCAATGGATTAGATTTCTCCTCTTGTTTTTCTTCTACGCATCTTTTTCTCATTTGCTCAAACATTAATTAATTAACAAAAAAAAGATCTATTCTTCTTCTCAAATAGTCTATCTTCTTCTCATCTTTTTCAACCCTAGATCTAAATGTTCTTCTTCTTCATCTCAAATCATCTATCTCTCTATTCTTCTTGTTACAGCATCTATTCTTCTTCTCAAATCGTCAAACCCTAGATTGTTGCAGCATCTCATCTCCGTCAAACCCTAGATTGTTGCAGGATCCCAATCGCCGTCTTTCTAGCGATGGAACATGAAGGAAGGAGATGAGAAAGCCGTGTTCGGTAGTGAAGGTGAGGTGGCGAATGGTTTTGGAACTAGCGGAGATGTGAAATCGAATGGATGGGATATGTTAGCTTTGATACCAGCTTGGTGAACGAGGAAGAAGAGCGTGCTAAGAAACAAGTGTTTGAAATGGAAGAGAAAGAGCTCACTGAGATTATCAAAGGTGAATGTCCTGAATTTGTTAGCTGATTTTTAGATTTCTGCAATGCACTACTACTTTAGCAATGTGTCTAGATATGGAATCAGGGGCAAATGGTAGCTAATAGGCTATGTTGGGCATGATTGATGTGTGGAAGATGCTTTTGCGCACTTACATTGTGAATGATGTGCATGATGTAGGAGCATAATAGTGAGGTAGAAGTTGAGTTGGACAGTACTGAGAACGGTGAGAACATGGTAGATAAAAATGCAGTTGGAAGTGGTGAGGTTAGTATCTTCTGCTTAATGACTTTAAAAAGTTTGAGCTAATCAAATCGCTTTCAAAGGATGCGGCTCCTGAAAATCCAAGGTCCACCAGGAATTTTGATACACAAATACTTTACCATGTACTCAAATGTTTGGTTTAAAGGTCAAGTAGGAGCTATGCAATTGGGTATCAGTAGGGCACTGCAAAACTGGGAACCAAATATGCGGAAAACAATTCGAGCTGGTATGTAAAACTGGGCTCCATTGATGTACTTTTACGGCTTCATGTCTCTTGCTTTTCCGCTGCTCGGCATCTTATGGTTCTTGCAGTGCGCTAGATTCTAGAGAGAAGTGCTTCCGTTGCAGAATTGTGTAACTCTGGTGATAACGCTAGGGATGTGTGAGATGGCACTGAATTCAACGAGACTGGGATCAGACCAACCGTGATCACCATCTGGGGAGTCACTTTTGGTTCTATCAAACGTACGAGTACTCGTATTATCATCCTGATGGTTTCAATGGGCTACGGTGTTATGAGACCTACACTGGGGGGATTTACCTCAAAGGTTATCATGCTTGGGGTTACCTTCTTTGCTGCATCTGAAGTTCTTGAACTCATGGAAAATGTCGGTGTTGCAGTGATTTCTCGGGGAAAGTTAGACTATTTTTGGTTCTTCCTGTTGAAATATTAGATGCTTTCTTCATCATACGGATATTCAAGTCGCTCTTTGCTACGTTCAAGAAGCTTCAGACGAGAAGGTTGTTGGTCAAGTTGGATATATACAGAAAGTTCACAAATGCTTTGACTGTAACCAAGAAAGTTTTTATGAACTAGGTTTTGTAAATTTCGATGATTTGTTATATAATTTATCTTTATTTTTGTAAATAAATTGAATTTTTTTATTATATATATTCATAAAATAATAGTTCATAAATCCATAATATGTGAAATAGACAACAAAAACAATAATTACAATTACAATTATATAAATGCTATTTTAAAATAATATATACCATATCATTTACTGAAAACGCTATCTTAAAAATATATACCAAAACGCTATCTTAAAAATATATACTAATGCATTTACAGAAAACGCTATTCAAAGTGTCAGAATTTTTATCGCGGTCGATGACATAGCGCTAAACAAAACGCTATAATATTGATACATAGCGTTTTCTGGCCGCAATTAATACACGATTTTCTTGTAGTGCCAGAATTCAAATCACCAAAATGATAAAATGCAATACAAATTAGTTAAATCATTGATAAAAACAGTCGCAAGAGAGTCACAATTCAGTCGTAGATTAGTAGTAATATAGTCGGAAAATAGTCATAAAATGGTAAAACACCTCATTTTGAAGATCGAGTTGGTCGCTATTCAATCGTAAAATAGTCGTTATTTTAAGTGACTAAATCACGACTATATGTGCACGACTACACTACGACTATAGTTCAGTCACAAAATAGTCGTAATGGCAATCGCAATACAATCATACAGTGTTACGACTATTGTAAGACAGAACCTTTAGTCGCAACGAAGTTGTAAAGTTAGTCATATATCAATCATAACATTTTATAACTAATTGGCGACTGAACAGCATCGCCTCGTATTTGTACCGTATCAGTCACAATTCAGCCGTAAAATCACGACTGATATACAATTGTTTTATTTTGCGACCAAGAATTGACGTCTGACAGTTGTAGTCATACTACATCAGTATTACATTATGTTTTAGTGACTGATTAGCGACTTTTGTGAATGTCACTAAAACCATGTTTTCTTGTAGTGAAACCAGATAACTCTAGCTCTGGACCACTGTGATAAAAAGTGATTTATTCTTCTTTAGCTCATGTACCTGCAAAGAAATGTTGTCCCTTTTCTTGATGTTTGTATCAAACTGCTTTGAGTTGTTTTGAAAGGTTATTTCAAGAACGAAGAAGCTACTACCTTTACTATTGATATAGAAGGATCGTTGCAAAACGGAGATTTGTATCACATTGACAGTGAATGATTGTCTTTGTTGTTGATAGAATACAAGAGCTAATTAAATGCAATGGTTATCAAGTAACAAACAAAAACACATATAATCAACTTGAGTTTGATCCTTCTTATTGCATAGATCATCTGAAATTGTGAACTTAGTGGTTTTTGTAATGGTTAAAATGTTTTTAGGTTCTCCAGCTGAATTAGAAGCATAGTTGCTTGCTTATCCAGAGATTGCTGACGCAGCAGTAATACTGCACAATCCTGGCTTTTAACATGACCATCAACAAATTCTTCTCTTTTATGACTTTTTGAACTTTTTACGTTCTTTATTATCAGTTTGAAGAATCCCTGACATGAAAGCTGGAAGTTACTAATCCGAAAGTGAACTCTTTGAATTCTTCTACAGAAATCTCTGTTAATACTAGATATTTATATACAAATAGATTCTCTGTTTCAGTGTTTCTCTATATACTTATAAACAGAAAAGACCCTTCTCTGTAACTCCACAACGCATATAAATGTTAAGAAACTAGAGGCTGAAGCTTGTTCTAATCATTGGCTGTGTTGCAACAAAAGAGAGCGAAGAAATATGAAACCGATAAAGCTCCTATGCATGACATGCTCATGGACGACACATCATGATTTCTTAACCGAAGTAGTCGATTTACACAAACCAAACCGAACTTATAATTTTGGTTGATATAGCTTTTCAATGAATTGTTTAGGGAATGTTGAAACCCAAATGACATTAAATCTTTTTTTCTTCTTATTGTATTATATATAAAATTATTTAATTATTACAAAATATTTGTGTGTCTTGTGACTTGTGGCTATTTTTTGTATTAGATGTAACTTAAAAAGAATAACAATCAATTTGGTTTTGTTAGACAAATATATGTATAAGAGCTTTTTTATTTTTGTTATTATATATAAAATATATAAACTTTTGGTATTATATATAAAGATATCTAAAATTTTTATCCTGCATATTTTCTGAATTTATCCCAATTTTTTAGTAATTTGCTAGGTTTCATATAACATCTAACATACATACTTACGAATAAAACTTTTAATATTTTATTTAAAATGAAATATAGAATAATGCATTAAAAAGAAATCAATTGCATTTTTGTTTACATTTTGGAATAAAAATGCAATTTACCTCTGAAAAGCTTTCATCACCCAAAAGAATCATTTCACGTCAAAAACGAGAAAAGGACATGAACGGGAGAGCTTTACTCGGAGAATTTCAATCAGAAGCCCAATTACTAAATATGGTATTATTATTATTATTATAGTACAGATACTGAGACAGACATCTAAAAATACCAAATTATTCTATATATATATGTATCGTGATCTTTCTTCATAGTTCAACTTTTAACTACATGTCTCCCTTGATAAAAGCTGCGAATTTGTTCATGGCTTCAAGAGCTTTGTCACAATCAGGTCTCATCAAATGAAAAACATGATCTTCTCCTTCACTCTCAACCACCTCCACTTTTCCTTTCCACCCGCTCTTCTCAAGCTTCGCCGCGTAACCCCAACCTTGCCTCACCAACGCATCTTTCTCAGCCACCATAACCAGAACCTTTCCGCAACCCAGCCCTGACAAATCCACAGACTCTGATTCCACCACGTTGATAAACGGATCATCCGATCCGTCTTTGCTATTAGGACTCGCAATCGCCCAGATCGTCTCGAGCTTCGACCTCACCGGTACATCCTTCGTCTCCTTGTCGTCGATTGGTGTTTTCGACCAGAAGTAAGGATGAACCAAGACCGCTCCCGAGATTCCGGAATCGCTTAACTCGGGACTTAGTTTCTCCTTCGCAGCTCTCATCGCCATGTGATGAGCGATGTTCGCGCCGGCACTGTCTCCGGCGAGGAACACTTTGCTGAAATCGGCGTGTTTGTTCAGCCAACTCTCCGGTCCAGTTCCGGCGATATGAGTGAATACCCATTTTAGAGACGTCCATGAATCATCGTAAGGGATCGGAATCGGATGCTCCGGTGCCCGCCGATAGTCCACCGACACCGCTACGCAGTCGGACGCAGGGACAGCCGCCGTGAGTAAAGTGTGGTAAGCCGGAGAGAAAGCAGTTTCGATGATGAATCCTCCGCCGTGGAAGTAGACGAGGAGAGGGAGTTTCTCAACGGTCTCTACGACTTTCTCCGGGAGGTAGATGCGGACGGAGAGGTTGTCGTCGGGTGAATAAACGACATCCTTGGAAACGACGCCGTTTTGTGGGGTTAAAGACGCCGGGACGGTGGTTTCGCCCATGAGGCGTTCAATGCCGCCACTCTTGTCGATTTTGAGAAACGGAGAGTAGTCGACGGAGATCTCGGAAGCCATGATTTTGGGATGATAAGATTTGAGAGACTTTGATGGTGTTCTTTTGGGATTATATTGAGAAATGGTGTGTGTGTGTGTGTCTCTAATTCTATTGGAGATTGGTGGTTGGATGAGACACGTGATGTGTGTTGTTGTTACACGGAAGATATATTTGCCACACAATTCACAGAAAGCATTAAATACTTAAAAACTGTTGACTAGTTAAGTTAAGTAAGACATGTTATTATTTTACGGTGCAACTTTTGTCTGGGAGAATCCCATAGAAAATCTTGCAGTTACTTCGACTTAAAACCTCCACAGTATACAAGAATACAATAAACACTCAATCTCTCATTATAAACATTCTAATTTTCCAATATGGCTTCTCACACCAAGTAACGAAATCAAAGTCTCCATTAACAGAATAGTAACTCCGTTTCATAAAATGCGACAGAGTTATTTTTTGGTTATAATTTTAAACGTTTTTTTTTTAAATAGTAAAAGGGAAATTAAAAGAGCAAGTGAGTCTCTTCTTCCCCGACAATTTTTTCACCAAATCAATTTCAATTAGGGTTCTTCGTCAAAGAGAGAGACGGGTGACATTGGAGGATATATGTGAGTTACAGAACTGAAATCGGGGGTTAATTGCTGAGAAATTCGATCCGTAAGAAGAAAAGGGCAAGGAAGAAGACGTTGGGTCTCAACGACGAAGGAGAATTTAGTAATTTTGTCTCCTCTTTCTCTTTCATTTCCATTCGATTCTGGGGTTGGGGAATTAGGTTAATCGATTTCTGGTCTCACGGATGTGGTCAATTTTTTTTTTGTCACAATACAGTGATGAGAAGACGATTAAACTGTTAATACACTATGGTGGAACAATGAAAAAGAATGAAGATGGTGAACTCGAATACTTTGGTGAAATGGGTACGATGACTGTTTTCTGAAAATTCAAGGAGCTTGAATGGGCGAAGTTTGAAGAGTTTAGCAGTTCTGCATGAATTGAGAGATCAGAAAAGCTGATCCATTACAAAGGATTATATGCGGATATGAGCTGTATCGATTATGTGTTTGATAGATCGAATGGTGATATGCCGAAATTGTCTGGATATGCAAAGTCAGCTGGTGAGATCGAAGTTTATTTGGAACAACGAAATGAGAATGAGAAAGATGACTATGAGCAATCTGATGATGAGGGGTATGATCCTGATGGCGAGAAAGCTATATACGAAGAAGACATGCCACCAATGGAAGAGGAAGACCCCCAAGATTCCGAAGATAAAAATCCAGCAAAGAAAGTAGATGGAAATTCGACTGAGGAAGTACCTGCGGATGACACAAAGACAAAGAATGTCACTGAGGTTGATGATGGAGAAAAGGTAATAATAGATGCTGAAAATGGTGGGGACGATGATAGGTTTCTAAGCCAAGGAAGCGTGCCAGACAACTGAAGACAACAACCATGGAAAACACTTTACGAGTCTCTTCACAGGTCGACCTTTTCAAGCTTTTGGAGACAAAGTGTATCATCCTTCACCTCCGCCGTAACTAATGTTTGTACTACTTATGTGTCTTTGGATGTTGTCTGAACTTGTCTTAGATTTTTTTTTTTTTGTGTGTCTTGGATGTTGTATGAAATTGTCTTTTATTACTTCTTTCATGTCTTTGGATGTTGTGTGAACTTGATGTTTTTCAGGTTTTATGTGAACTTGATGTTTTTAGACAGCTTTTGTGACACATGGGAGTTTACCAAAACCATATAACAAACGACCAAACACAGTTACATGCATGAAAAAAGTCATAAACATCAAACAGAGATAGAAATAGTCAATACGATCAAACATAGCAAGAGTCTAATATCAAACAAAGAAAGAGAGTCACGATCAAGCATAAAACACATCTACTAGTGCTTCCAAATCACCAAAATGACACCAATTGCGATTGTGAAACCAACATAAGAACTGATTAACACATTGCGATACACCGTACTCCTCTCATTTAGATTCAACCACCTCATTGTTCATCTTCTCACACCCCTCGCATATTTACTTCATTTCTTCAACCAGATCACGAGGCTGACTTATTGTCACTCTTCCACCCTCGGCTCCAAGTGAATCAATAGTGTCTCTCAGGCTTTTAATATCCTCCCTTTGCCGATTCATAACTTCTCTTTCCTCAATCAAGTCATCGTGTTGCCACCCGTGTGGGTTCTCTATGTCAAACCACTCAAAAAGTTACAATTTTCGTAACCATTACCGTATTTACGACCTCGACATGAGTAGAACCTCCGGCCATGATTTTTCATAGTCCAAGCGCGGGTTATCTTCGTTGGGGAGTCACAACTACAAACAACCACCGAATCTCTCCTCTGTTCAATGCTCGATGAACTTCTTCTACCAGCCATCTACGCAAAATGAAACTGAAACTAATCTTGTTTCATTCATACAAACTCAGATTTTGGACAAAAAATTAAATCGATAACTCACCTTAGTTGAAATCGATTTGGGAAAACCTAATTGAAATCGTCTCTCTCTTTGACGAATAAACCTAATTGAAATTGATTTGGGGGGGGGGGGGGGAAGTCTGTCGGTGAAGAAGAGACTCACATACTATTTTACTTTCTCTTTTACTATTTTTTTTTGTAAAAACATTTAAAAATTATAACCAGAAAAATAACTCTGTCACGTTTTATTAAACAGAGTTACTATTATGTTAATGGGGACTTTAATTCCGTTACTTCGTGATTGATCGCAAAGTGAGAAGCCATATTGGAGGATTAGAATGTCAATAATGACACATTGAGGGTTTACTATGTGCTTGTTATACTGTGGAGGTTTAAAGTGGAAGTGGTTGTCAGTTTGAAGGTTTTCTATGGGATTCTCCCCTTCTTTTTTCGTTACTAATTTGATTAGATTGTTTGGTTTGGACTCACAGCTGAATTTTATGTCGGTTCAGTTTTGAAAATTGTGATTTTGGGCCCGAAATTACAGCCCATGAAGTTTATATGGGGTTTTCGTAAAATGATGACTTGAAACTGCTTATCCACAAATATAGAGCCCAAGAGTTACAAAGTGTTTGAGAAATTGAGGGCAACAATAAAAGAAACTGAAGGAGGGGGGGGGGAGCATAGATCATGGACATGCAAAAAATATTGGCAAAAGGAATATATAGATTGTAGAAATTCATGCGAAAATGCTGAAGTAAACAAAATATAAAGAACATAGCATAAAATATGTAATAATAACTTAAAACTATTTTGTAAAATTATTTAAATATTTGTAAAATAAGAAAACTAGTTGTTAAGAATATAAATGATAAAGCTGTATGAATAAGAGAGAGAAAAACATAAAAATTTATTTATAATGAGATAAATAGGAGAGCGGTAGAATAAATGTTGGATGACATATCTGAATTCAACAGATATTGACAGATTTAACTTCAATATGTCTTACAAACTTAACTACACCGGATATTGACAGACCAAAAATGGTAACAATTGTATTTAACATTTCTCTTTAAGTTTGGCTGATGAAAATCAATTAAATCAAACATGCATTGAATGCGGTTACACATTATAGTTTGATTCTTTGGTGCAGATATCCACAAGTTGATCATAACGTTTTGTGTAAGTTGAAGAAATAATTTTAAGTTCTACCTTCTCAAATATATGGTGACGATCTACTTCAATATGTTTGGTGCATTCATGACAGACATAGTTGGATGTGATGGCTTGTTGGTTATCACAATGCATGATATGTTGAGGAGTATTCATTCCAATATTCAGGAGAACTGCGTAAACCATATGAGTTCATCTATAGTGTTTGGCATGACCTGTTATTATGCAATTGTGCTTGATTTTGAAACCACCTTATCTTTTTTTTTTCTCTTCCAAGTGACAAGGTTTCCAGCAACAAATTTGATGTAGCCCGATGTTGATCTCATGTCAATCCTTTCTCCAACCTAATTAACATCAAAATAGCCAATGATCTATGTGTGTCCATTATTTTATATCCAAATTCTTTCTCCTAGAGTTCCCTTCATGTATTTGAAAATCCTTTCCACCATATTTCAGTGATGAAGCATTGGAGATTACATGTGTTGACTGACCTAGTTCACATCAATATACAAATCATGGCGAGTAATTGTAAGATAAATGAGCTTACCCACAATTATTTGGTATTGGCAAATGTTGTTGTATGTTTCCCTCTTAGATTCTCCTTTGCGACAATATTTGTAGCTTTCCTCAAGAAGAGTTTTTTCTGGTTTAGTTTCAAGCTTTTGTGTTTCATTAAGAAGATCAAAAGTGTAATTTTTGGGATAAGAAACGTTTTTACAGAGAACGACATAATTCTATGCCAAGAAAGTAGTTGAGTTCATCCAAATTTGTAATATCAAAAGCAGTTTTAAGAAACGATTTTATACTTTGAATGCATTCTTTATCACTGCAAAAAATAATAATGTCGTCAACATAAATGAAAACAATAACAATACATGTTTTCCCATGAATGGTGAAAAGTGAATGATGAGATTTTGACTTTTAAATCCACAATGAAGGAAAGTTTTACTCATTTTGTGATACCAAGCATGTGGAGATTGATTTAGGTCATAAATGCCTTTCCTCAACTTTTTTCTTTTTAGTTTTCAATACTAGCAAGTGGAAGCATGAAGACTTTTTCTTAAATTTCTCCTTGAAAAATGCGTTCTTAACATCCACCTGCCACAAGTCCCCTAAAAATATTAGTAGCAAGAGAAAGAACAACACATATCGTATAAAGTTTTGCAATCAGAGAATATCATTCTTTATAGTTTTCTCCATTTGTTTTAATGAAGCCTTTACCAATTAAGAGATCTATGTGCCTCTCCGTTTTACCATTGATGTGGTATTTGATTGTGAAAACCTATTTGAATGCAACTGTTTTCTTGCCTTTAGGAAGATCAATCAAAATCAAATCCAAAATGTGGTTCTTTTTCATAGCTCTATGTTTTTCTTCCACAGCTCATTTTCAAAATGCACTATCTTTTACTTCTTTATAAGTCTTTGTCACAATATCCTGATAAATTTTGTTAAGAAAAGATTGTGATAATATGTAGATTAGCCAAAGAACAATAAGCTTAAGATGAAAAATACTATAACTGTTATAACAACCACTTTGTGCTTCTACCGAGACGAGGAGGAGATGATCCTCATAAATGACCACTTCATTAAATGACCACTTCATTAGATTCTGATGATGTAGTTGTTTATTCATAATCTAAGACAACACCATCAAAATCTTATGCCACTTTTTCATTTTCTCCTTGATCATAATTATAATCATCATGTTCATTATTTTCTTCAGTTTCTTGAGAGATGGGATTGCCATTATTTTGAGCGTATTCATTCTGAGTTTCTTCACCACTTGGTCTTCTAGTTGAGTATCATTGTTTCCAGTATCCTTCCGAAGATTGTGATTTCCAGAAGAAACTTAAGGTTTGAAGCAAGATCAGTCACTATATCCAAGTGTTTTATATCGTTCCAATCATTTTCTTCATAAAACGCTTTTATGTTCATTAAATTTGACATCTCGAGACACATAAGTTCTTCTGGTTTCTGAACTGTAGCATTTGTAACTTTTGAGTAGTGGAATATCCAATGAATATGCAGTTGACGCTCTTAGGATGTTTGTTATGATTTAATGATCCAAAACGTTAGCTAGAACTCGTATTTGAGCTAACCACGATCGATTATAACTTGATACATTTTAGTTTGATGGTTTTTCAGTGTGTAACATAAGCAACTTTATTTACCCAATTCTCGGAATGATTACCGCTACGTCTGGGGGGAGGTTGTCCTCCTAATGATCCATTATAATCTATCAAAGATCTTACAACACTATTTTTTGGTATCTCAGCTATCCTCACTAATCTCCTTATATTTTAGGGTACAAAATAAGAGATTATGAACTAATCTACCTCAGTTCAATAACAGTTAGGCTGAAGAAACCAAATGCTTTAGAACAAAACTTGAGCTGTAACGGCCTCTTCCTGTTTATTCGTTGACCGACAAGCTGAACAACTAACAATCAAACAAGAACATGACCGGTCGAACCCGTACAGGCCAAACGAAAAGAGTTCAACATAATACGAAAGCCAGAGACAGTCATGTTTGAGTCAGTGGCTCGAGCCGATCCATCCCTGAATCTGTTTACATTGTTTCCAAGGTACAAGGCTTTCAACCCATACCGTTTCCACGAGTTGTGTTCGGTTCGGTCTAACTCGTAAATCAGGGAATAATTCTGGTTTTAGACTTTTAAATCATAAATCTTATTCTTATACATTACGGTTTTCTACAAATATTTTAGCAGGATCAAAAACCGAAACCAAAAATAAAGTCAAAATTCTTAAACAAACTGTAGCCAAATGTGAACCTAAAATTACTCCGAGTGTCCTACGCGTCCGTTGAGCTATGCCAAACCTGAAAACACAAAATGAGTCTAATGAGCAATCAAAGATTACCCAATGAGTTGGCTCTCAACTAAACATGCTTCTAACAAGCTAAACGAATCCCACCCAAACCCAACATAACATACAATTACAAGCAGTAAATTAAAATAGCTAATTACGTGCTACAAAGACCTAATGATCTCTACAACACACAAGCATTCTCTAACAACATAAATCACCAACGAAGGAAATCAAGAACACTACGGCACATGCCCTCGATTGAGACTCGATCTATACTAAACGTATCTCTAATGAAATCTCAACACCATGAGCCCCAAACGAAAACTCCGTATCTTCCACGGGAACCCTTAGCTATTCCACGATAACTAAAACTTCCCACGACTCCTAGGCCTAAACACAAAGTCTTAAGACTAGAACACCATTCTCTGTCCATCGATACGCGGTGACTCGGACTACCCCTAGATAGCCAAATTTTCCCATGCAACCCGACCCTAGGACTCGACCCCATTTCTCTGGACTACACACCTACCGATGTCACTCAGTAGGTTAACACCTAACCAGAACCACTACCCGAAGGTACGTGAACTGACCAAGAACTCCCGATAATCCAATCGGGAAGGAAGTACCGGAAAACCCTCACTAGATTTGCGGGATCTTACGCACCCTAAAAAGTCCTAATAACAATAATATAAACAAGCAGACTCACCGGGAATCTATCACGCAAGACCAATAAGGTCAAACAAGAACGCCAAATAAATCCCAGTACCCATTCTATCCCGCAAGTCCTACCACCATTCATCAACACATCGTAACCTACCCAGTCCCGTACTGGAATAGGTAACCATACCCAAAATTACTTGGTCTCATACCGAAGTAAGTATCCACCAACACAGTCTACCCGGCCCAACAAGGAAGTAGATAAACAATCACACAATCAGTAATCTACCCTGCCCACACCGGAGTAGATTACAAGCACATTATCAATAGTCTACCGGCCCAACACCGGAGTAGATAAACAATCAACACAGAACAAAAAATCAATCAATCATCAATCAATAATTTTAAGCATTCAAGTCACTTAATTCCTTTAAATTCTTATTTAGATTTAATTCTTATTTTTAATTACATATTCAATTCTTTCCTCATTTTACTGCTAGATTGAAGTTAGTAAACTTACTAACTCCCTAGACGGCTCAACACCAAATTTTAATGTCTTTTAATTCAGTTCTGTTGTGAATAGAAGAGAGATATAAGAATTGGTGATATTTATTCCAATGAATGAAAGCTCCTTTATATATGAGTACAAAGACTTGATGACCAAGTAAAACATAAGATACAAGTAATTCTAGAGGCTTCTACGAGATGGGCCTTATAATGGGCATCCATCTTATTATTCATAACACTCCCCTTTGGATGTCCATTAAGATGGAATGGTTCGTAATGCGTTTAAGATGTTGCCTCATTAAAAAACTTACCAGGAAAACTCAATAGGAAAAACCATGGTTAAGGGAAAAAGAGTGCAACACGCAATTACTCCCCCTCATGAGTACACATGTCGAGATCTTTGAGATGGCGTAATCCGATATGATGAACATGTGTATCACCATTCTTCTGTAGATCCTGTGTGAAGAAGAATTTCGGTAGAATGTGCTTTGTTCTATCACCTTTAATGTATCCATCTGTGAGTTGTGCGATGCATGCTGCATTGTCTCATACATAATTGTTGGGGCTTCTTTCCTACAGAAATACCACAACCTTCTTGTATATGATGAACTACAGATCTTAACCATACACATTGGAGACTGGCTTCATGAATGGCTTAAATCTCTGCATGGTTAGAAGAAGTGGCAGTGAGAGTTTGCTTCATAGACCGCCAAGAAATGGCAGTACCTCCGCAAGTGAACTCATATCCTGTTTGCGATCTAGAAGTATGAGGATCAGATAAGTATCATGCGTCTGCAAAACCAATTAATCATTCCTTGGATGAGTTAGAAAAGAATAAGCTCATGGCTTTTTTACCTTGGAGGTAACGAAGTATATGCTTAATCCCATTCCAATTCCGTTGAGTTGAGCATGAGCTAAACCTTGCTAACAAATTCACCAAAAATGATATATCTGGTCTTGTGGGACTAGCAAGGTACATTAATGCTCCTATTGCACTTAAGTATGGTACTTCAGGACCAAGAACTTCTTCATTGTTTTTCCGAGGGCGGAACGAATCCTTTGATACATCAAGCGATGTTACAACCATTGGACTGCTCAAGGGGTGTGCTTTATCCATATAAAACTTTTTGAGCACATTTTTTGTGTATGTCTCTTGATGTACTAGAATTCCATTCTTTACATGTCATTTTGTACTCCCAAACAAAATTTTATTTTTCTAAGATCTTTCATCTCAAATTCTTTCATCTCAAATTCTTTCTTCAAATATTCTACTGTGTAGGAAATCTCTACAGGAGTTCCAATAATATTTAAATCATCAACATATACTGCAATTATAACAAATCCTTCCTCAAATCTCTTTATAAAGATGCATGGACTAACACAGTAATTCTTGTAGCCTTCTCTTAACAAGTACTCACTAAGACGATTATACCACATACGCCCAAACTGTTTTAATCCATAAAAAGATCGTTAGTTTTATGAAGTATTGTTCTCAGGAATTAGAATTTACTGTTTCAGGGAGTTTAAACCCTGCTGGGACTTTAATATAAATGTTATTTTCTAGTGGTCCAATATAAGTAGGCTGTCACTACATCCATTAAACGTAAATCAAGTCCTTCTTTTATCGCCATACTAATAAGTAACCTGAAAGTAGTTGCATCCACCACAGGAGAGTATGTCTCTTCATAATCAATTCCAGGTCTTTGTGAGAATCCTTGTGCGACTAAACGTCTTTTATACCTCACAATTTCTCCATTTTCATTCCTCTTTCGTACAAAGACCCATTTATGTCTCACTGGTTTTACACCTTTAGGTGTACGGACTACTGGTCCAAATACTTCTCTTTTAGAGAGAGTTTTTAATTCTGCATCTATTGCTTCCTTCCATTTTGGCCAATCACTTCTTTGTGTACACTCATCAATAGATGTTGGTTCATGATCCCCATCCATAACATCAACTGCTACATTGCATGCAAAAATATCATCGACGTCGATTTGCTTTTGGTTCTATTTTATTCCAGACATGACATAAATAATTGAGATCTCATCATTATCAGGTACTGGAATTTCATTCTTTGTCATGTTTGAAGTCTCTTCTAGAAATCCTTCATTCGTAATTATTTCCTCGGTTTCACCATTGCCAATTTATGTTCCTTTTCTTTTCCGAGGATTTTTTATCTTTGGAACGAATAGGTCTGCCACGTTTCAAACGTGCCATAGACTCATTAGCAGTTTGATTTTGTCCTTCTGGAATATTTATTCTTATCGGAGCATTTACACTTTTTGGGTCAGTAAACGCGTCTTGCAACTGATTTGCTAAGCTTTGTAAATGAATTATCTTTTGGACTTCTAATTCACATTCTTTAATCCGAGGATCAAGATAAGACATTGATAATTCATTCCAATTTATATATTTTCCAGCTGTTTATTTTCTCCCCATAGAGTTGGAAAAACAGACTCATTAAAATGACAGTCTGCGAATCGAGCCTTGAATAAATCTCCCGTAGATGGCTCCATATATTTAATTATTGATGGAGAGTCATATCCAACATATATTCCCAACCTCTTTTGAGGACCCATCTTAGATCGTTGTGGTGGAGCAATTGGAACGTATACAACACATCCAAAAACTTTCAGATGGGAAATATTTGGTTCCTGACCCAGAACCAGTTGTTATGAGGAGAACTTTTGATTACTTGTTGGCCTGATGCGAATCAATGCTGCTGCATGTAATATAGCATGTCCCCAAGCAGATATTGGGAGTTTTGATTTCATTAATAATGGTCTAGCAATCAACTGAAGACGCTTTATTAGCGATTCAGCTAAACCATTTTGTGTATGAACATGTGCTACGTGAGGTTCAACACTTACCCCAATGGACATGCAATAGTCATTAAATGCTTGAGACGTGAATTCACCAGCATTATCAAGTCGAATTGTTGTTAAAGAAAAATCTGGAAAATGTGCTCGTAGTCTAATCAACTGCGCAAGTAATCTCGAAAATGCCAAGTTTCGAGTTGATAACAAGGTTACATGTGACCATCTACTAGATGCGTCAATTAAAACCATAAAATATTTAAAAGTTCTATATGATGGGTGAATCGGCCCACAAATATCTCCTTGTATACGTTCCAGAAAACTTATTGATTCTGAATTGATTTTTTACTGGTGAAGGCCGTATAATCAAATTGCCTTGCGAACAAGCAGCACATGGAAAATCATTAGGAGGAATCTTCTTGTTCTTTAATGAATGTCCACATGAATTAGAAATAATCTTTCGCTTCATTATTGTACCGGGATGGCCTAACCGGTCATGCCAAACTTTGATGTTTTCTGTGGACTTATGGTCTACTATAGCATTTGCTTCAATTGTATTAATTGTAATATAGTAGAGTCCAGTGGAGAATGCAGTTAGTTTTTCCGCAATGTGTTTAGAGCCTTGGGTATTACTTGTGATTTGAAGGTATTCAACATTACCTTCACTCGTAGTCTTAATATGGTATCCATTTATGCGGATATCCTTAAAACTAAATAAATTTCTTTGAGACTTAGGGGAATATAATGCATTAGCAATTCCGAACTTTGTTCTCATAGGCAATGATATATTTGCTCTTCCAGAGTGATGAGGACATTCTTGCATCACAGAGCCTTCTATTATCTTTGCACTACTTGTTACGGTACTTACATTTGCTTCTTTCATTGTCAAACAAGTAAAATAATTCTTATTTTTAAAATAGTGTGGCTAGTTGCACTGGTTGCCAAACATAAATCTCCACCATTCATTTTCTTTAAAAAAAACAAAAAAAAAACAAATTAACATTTCATATAAATTAATTCAATAAATCAACTTTAACCATAAACATTAATAGGATAAAAATAAATAATAATAAAAACCAAAATTCAAATAACTAAAAGCCATAGTTTACTATCATGTGTTCTTGTGCAATTCACCATAAAATTTCATAAAATAAAAAATCGTAATAATGCTACAGTTTAATAGAGTTTGCTTTAAAAAAATGTAATAATGCTACAATACACTCGTTTCTTATATTAAAAATATTTTATAATATGCATATGTGATTTAGCAAACGTGAGCAATGATTTTATATCCATGCATGAGCAATCATTATAATATAAATATATGAACAAAAGGAAAATAAAATAAGTCAGCATTTTAGAAATAGAAACTTACTAATTTTCTTATATCAAAATTATGAAAATTTTTAGAAACACAATGCAAACAAAATATTTTATTTTGAGAGACATTAAAAATGTTTGATTATAATTAACTAGTGTATTGCAAACAATATATATGAAACATTAAAGCAATATACTAATCAAATAAAAAGGGAATCGAAGAATGTTAATTTAAGTATTAAACACAAACACCGCATATAATATAGATGTGAATCCATTAAGATGAACCATAAAATAATAAATATGGTTCAAACACATGAATAAATCATGATAAGTTATTATTCTAGATAAGTATTGATAACAATATCTTTTATGAATAAGATCTGAGGTGACAAAGTCTACCATATGATAATAATCGTGAAGGGTTAGCCTACCATAATGATTATTCAGAGAAGATCACTTATCATACCGGAATAAGACAAATAATAAACATAAATTTAAATCTCACATTTTCGGTGTAAAAGAAAGAACAAGAGACTATCGTGCTGAACCATGAGTTGATAATAAACATGATTCATCAGGTAATATCGATAAGTAATACTTCAATTAAATATCGATAGAATTGAATCTCTCCTTATGAACCATGAGTTGATAATAAACATGATTCAAAAGAGAACTAGATTAAAAAATGATTATTATAAAATTGCCTACCTTCTAACTCTAGTGATTAGAGAATCGTGCAGATAACGTGTTGTGAATAGAAGAGAGATATAAGAATTGGTGATATTTGTTCCAATGAATGAAAGTTCATTTATATAGGAGTACAAAGACTTGATGACCAAGTAAAAACTAAGATACAAGTAATTCTAGAGGCTTCTACGAGATGAGCCTTATAATGAGCATCCATCTTATTATTCATAACAAATTCTTTATTTCTATGATTTAATTATTCCATCCATCAAATTTCAACTTATTAATCTCCTGAGCTCTGGTTAATTATCAACTATTTACTAACCCAACCCGTTTATTATATACTAAGGTGTGTTACAGGTTTTATCCGTATTGTATTTAAATATTAATTTCCGTATTTAGATTCATTTAGTTACGTTCTTATATACTAAGGTGTGTTACAAGTTTTATCTCAATTATGCATATATTTCCTAGCATGCTATTCCAAATAAATGTAACACTCAATCAAGCAATCAACAATAATATCAATCAAGCAACCAATAAGTGATAATTATACGTGCTTTGCAAAATATATCATATCCGTTTTAATTAATTTTTCAAAGTTATTTAATCAACCTAAACCATTCTATAAGATTTCAGTGACGAGTATGAATTCCAATGACCCTACTGTTTTATTATTCCAGGATCTATATGATTCATTCTAACCTAAATGCATCACACAATCAGACATAGCCAACACACTATGATATCATCACGACGGATGGACGGATGACGGAACCACGACAGCCAACACAAACCGATACTAACCCAAAACTTCCCGACCTTTAACCCGAACTTAACCATAGCTGACCCGACCATGACCCAAGGTTAACCACAACTGACCCAAGGCTTTGACCCGAAAAATGAACCGGCGAGTGGTGACTGGTGGAATTGGCCAACGACGGCGATGGTTGACCGACAAGAGGAGGTGACCGGTTTGACCAAGAGTGGACCAGCTTAACCGGTTGACTAACAAATGTCTGACGAGAGATCCGTTGTTGACCGGCGACGGCGAGAGTGAACCGGCTTAACCACAAGGGTTGACCGGCTTGACCGGTTGACTATAACACAACCGGAGAGAGATCCGGAGATGAGGAGCTTCCGTCGGTGAGGACTTGGCAAGCTCTGGCGGTGACCGGTCACACCCAAAGCTGACCGGCTATTAACCGGTTGAGAGAGGGCCGGTGAGATGACCGTCTGAGATAATCTCCGGTGAGCCTCCGTCAATAAAGAGAGAGTTCCCGACATAAAGGAGACATCAGAGCGAGGGGTTTCACCGGCGATAAGACTTCTCCAGCGGCGGCGAACTGTTCCAGCGACGGCGTGAAGAGGAGGAGGAGGCTGCCGGCATGAGGAGAGGAGAGGGAGGAGAACTGGCTGAGAAAAAAAGAAGACGCGGCGGAGCTCTGCCAACAATGGCGGTTTCTTGCGAGATCTCCGGTGACATCTTCAACCGACTTCCGGTGATTTCAAGGCAGTTTTAGGACAACAGTTAAGGCGGTTTTAGGACAGCAGTTAAGATTCATTGAGATTCAATGGCCGGTCAAAGATTTCCGTCTTCATTGGTAATTTTACCAAATACCCCCAAACTTCTAAAATTGCAAAAAAGCCCTCCGATGACTTTTTTGTTGACTTTTAAGCTCTCGTTGATGTAATCTTGAGTCAAGGTAATACATTCTCCCCAACTTACAGGAATTCTGCCCCCGAATTCACCGTTCGATTAAACCTCGAACAGTTCAAGTCTAGTACTTCTGATTCTGACTCGAAATTCCTCTTCTCCGATTGTATCATTTAACTCTGAACTCAATAGTTGATGTTTCTTAAACTGCTTCAAAACTTTCTCTCCTCCATTGAAATTGCTATAACTCTGATTCCAAATTATGTTGCGCCAATCTGATGTTCTGCTAGAACCGTCTCACAAATATTTTCGCCATACTAATACCATGAAATGCCCAATCTGAATTTCGTTGCTCTTGAATACTTTCTGGCTTCAAAACCAATTTCTTGAACTGATGATTCTGATCCATCATCTGACTCAAAATCCGATGTTCCCTTACTTGTCCTGATTTCAAATTCCTTTTCTCCTGATACTCTGCTCAATCATTACTCGGTGAGGAATCCAGCGAGTTACAGAGGTGACCGATCAGACCCAAAACTGACCGAGGATTAACCGTGTGAGAGAGGGTTTCCGGTGAGATGACCGGTCAAGATGATCTCCGTTGAGCTTCCAGCGAGTGAGAGATAGTGCCCGGCGTTTAGGAGAGGATCACGGAGAGGGGTTACACCGGCGACATGAATTCATTTGGGGCAGTGGAGAGGAGGAGGAGGCTGCCGGAGTGAGGAGATGAGAGTGAGGAGAACCAGCTGAGCAACGAGGAAGCCGCGGCGGAGCTCCGCCGGCGAGATCTCCGGCTACTTCTTCTGGCGTCTTCCAGCGATTTCAAGGCGGTTTTAGGACAACGGTTAAGAAGCTAAACACAAAGATTAAGGCTAACGGAGGATTTTTATGGGATTTAACACCAAAGATATAAGAGGAGGGAAGTGTTTATAGTGACTTGGGATGCAATCAACCAAAAAGGAAAGAGGAGATGGGTGATGGTGAGGGTCGCCGTTGTAACAGAGAGAGATGAGATAGTTTTTCTGGGTTTTCTTTGTGTTTTTGGAGTGAAGAAGATGGAGACAGGAGGCACATGGTTTTATAGCCAAGGATGGTTGCAAGTTCATTAACCAAAGATAAGATGCAATGAATCCAAGGAAAGGGGTCATGAATCTACTTTCCTTGCGGCACATGTGAGGCTAGGTGGCATGATAATGAGCCACGTGTTGACACATATAAGGATTATGTGTCGATACCAAAGAGGAGTATGAAGATTCAATGGGTTCTAACTCCCATTCATTGAATCCTAAATCTCATTCCTCGAATCTTCATGTAAAACTCCGAAACCCAGTAAGCCGCTTCCGAGCACACTGGTCTAATCATTACAAGTGCGCAAGATGAGTTCGTCTCGCCAATCTTCATACTTAATATCAAAACCCAGTAAGACACTTCCGAGCACACTGGTCTAATCATTTCATGTCCGCAAGAAGGGTACGTCTCACCAATCTTCGGACTTAATTTTGAAACTCCGTAAGATGCTTCTGAGCACATTGGTATAAATCAATAAAAATACGTTGGAGAATTACGTCCTGCTAATCCTCGGACTTAATCCCGAAGATTAGAAAACGCTTCCGATCATACTCATCTTAAAGCCGGAATGGAAGGAGAAATCCTCCCTCGGACGGAACCCATTTAACTGTCCAAAACTAATCGATACGACGACAATCGCTCGCTCTCACAGAAACCTGGCGCAGCACCCAGCTCGTAAATTCCAAGATGAAGCTTGGAAATTCTGAGATGAAGCTCGGAGGTTCAAAGTCGACCAACTCGGAAATTCCGAACTAACCGGCTCAAGTCTCCCAGACCAGCTATCTCAGACCTTTTGAGCCAACCCAATTTTGTTTTCCAAATAAAATTTTTGGGTACACGACACGACACTTAAGCTTAATCAAAACAAAATGCAACAGTCGAGAACCAGCCATAGATTCTAAAAACAACTGGAAAATGGTCTTGAAAACTAAAAACAAAGCATTTTATTTTAAAACGAAGGGTTCATCAAACGGAACGACCAACCGTTCCGGAGAGAAAGAGAAACAACATTCAAAGCAATAACACAAAAACTCGATTCTCAAAGGTAGGAGCCGTAAACATTGGATACACCGGCCGATTCCGCATCGTCAACAAGAGAAGTGTCCCATTGCAATGGCCCGCTGGAATCTTCCAAGAAAGGAGAAAAGTAGAAACAGTTTTCTGCCTCAGCCATTAATCTGTCGTATTCAGGGATGTCGCTTGCAATAAGCTCCACCTTCATGCTCTCGAGCTGCTCCTCCTCAAATTCGAGCGCCGGAGGATCCAATGCCTTCAGCGCGGCAATCATTTCATGGTTGCTGTTCGTTTCGATGAAGTCACAATGCCTTTTCTTAGCCGCGGGCAGCTTGGAGAAGATACCGCGAAGTTTCTTGAGATGGGACGAGAACTTATCGAACATCCCTTTGCTCCCTTTATTGGTCGCCTCTTTCAAGGCAACCTCCCTGGAAGAATTCTCCTCCGCAAGATTCAGTCTCAGGGTTTCAGCTTTGGCAAGGGCTTCCATCCGTTCGGCATTAACGAATCGACTCGCCGCCTCAAACTCAGCCGCTTGACGTTCATACGAATCTTTTAACTTGGAAAGAGAGAGCTCCATTCTATGGTTGTCGGCAAGATGTTTATGAAACAAGGCATGAGCTCCACAAATTTCTCTCTCGGACTCGGCAGCTTGCCTATTCGCCGACTCCCACGCATAGAAAGAGAAAATAGTCAATAGGTGAACCATTTATATCATAGAGAGAAGACCTTTACTTTAATGTACCCTTAAGAAATCTTGGCATGCTTGAGTAAGCGAACCACCTCGTACTGGACAGGGAAATCACCCGTGTGCCACTCCCGAGCAAAACCTCGCAACCTCCGAGGCATTGTCGTAAATGGGACCCCTGGAAATCGGACTGCTCGGAGAAGATTTTGGGGCGGATCGAGGGACTTCAGCATCACGTGCCTTCCTAATCCGCTTCTTTCTCATCTCGATCGGAATGTTCTGAGCCTCCAATCCCAAGATTGCACCAAAAGGTGAACGACGAGCGGCGGAGCTCTGAACCGTCTCCACTCTATCAACGGCCATAGGGGCCTTGGCCAAGTGACACGCCTTGCACGGCTTCCCAGCCATCTCCAGTAACCTCAGTTGCCTTTTCTTCACTTTTCCGTCTCTTTTCTTCTGCCACCGCTTTCCTCCGGACCTTCACGAGTTCACACTAGGACAACAGAAGAGGTTCACTCTGAGACAACAGAAGAGACATCGTCCTAGCTGTCATAATCCTCCTGAAAGAAAAATTCGGCGAACGGTGGTGCAAACCTATAGAAGATCAAAATGTATAAGCTGAGGAGTATTCAAACTTCAAGGATATTCAAGAAAAGGAGGGAAGCTAGAGAGGGAAACTTACCCAAAGTCTAGAGAGAATGAGGTGATATATCATGGTTTTTCTATGTTTTCAACCATGATATAATTGTATATATTGAGTCTTTAACCTGGTTTTTCGAGTCTATCGAGTCTTTTACAGGTAAGCTTGCGTTTGGAGTGAAGAGCAGAGTTTTGGGACGTTTCTGGTGATTTGTGCAACAAGCTGAAGTTGGTGTCTCGATAACGAGGTGATGTCGACCGACACTCACCTTAGTGTCGGTCGACACTGATGGCGACAGAGAATTTAAGACATCTTTTGAAGAATTGCAAAGTTGCCCCCGAAGTTTCCCTAATTCTAATTTAGCCCCAGAACGTGTTTAGTGGTTTTTAATTAGGTTTTTGAGCAGAAAACTCAGAGCTTGTTCTTTGTTCTTGCTTTTGTTCTGGAGATTGAGAGATTTGAGTTGGGGCTGATTCTTGCTACTTGTAACCTTTGAGAGAAGGATCTCGAACCCCTGTTTTATTCTATTCAGTCCTATTTTCTATTCATTCATGTGTTATTCATTTGATATCATGTCTGAGTAGTAACCTTAGTTAGATTTAGGATTCTCGTAAGATTTCATGATTTGTTAGATCACTGAATGATTAGGATTCTAAATCTATTTGTTCATCACCTAAGTTGAGTTTAATACTAAATTCTGGACTGATCACCTAGGATTTAGATCTTAGATTGTTAATTTGGCACGAGAGTGTGAATTATAATCTGAATATACTTAGTGTGAGCAATTTGATTAGATGCAAAGAGATTTAGTCTAGAAAAATTGTGAACTTATGAACTTCCTAAAAAAAGCTTGTCTAGAACTTTAAGATTGCAAAGAGATTTGAATCATTAGGTTGCTAGACATAGATAACAGTTGCAACAAGAGTTGAATTGTTTTACATTGTGATTCTAGTTCTTGAACCTGTGCTTAACCTGAATCCTGATAGCTAAGTGTCTAGCATTGTATAATTTCCTGAGAATACCCTGAGTCTAGCGTCTTTTTCTAATCGAAACACACCTTTACTTTCATGCATTGCTTTCTACTTTCTCTCCTGATTGATTTAGCTAAGTTTTAAGACATATAGTCTATTGCGTGAATCTTGAGTTCTTGTGGATACGATACCCTCAATACTACAATAGCATAACTGTGCACTTGCAATAGAATAGGGAATAATCTTGACCTATCAAGTTTTTGGCGCCGTTTCCGGGGACTCATTTGAGTTCGTCAATAGTTTTTGTTGTAGAGTTTAGTCTAAGTCGTTTTTATTTTCTTGTTTACTGATATTTTTCTCGGTCTTGCTTGTTTTGTTGCTGCAGGAATCGACATGTAAATCGAGTGTCGACCGACATCACTCAGTGTCGCTCGACACCAAGAACGGATTTCAGCTTTGAGATCAGTGTATGCCTAATCGTCACACCCGAAGCAACCCGAACGAAGAACTTTTGAACCTCAGACTTGAGGAGCTTGCTAGACTTGAGAGAACGAACATAAAGGCCCAGAGAACTTCAAGGATGATGAATAATCGATTGATTTTGATACCAGATGCTGAAGGAGTTATGAGGGACCAACATAACAATCCCTACAATGCTCATGGACAAAGAATTGATGCCCAAGGGAATGTGATCCCTGAACCTGAGCAGCCTCAAGGTGAAAGGCAGGTGGTTAATCCTGGAGCTAATCCGCAACCTAATCCTCCAGCTGAGAGGACTCTTGCTGACTTCAACAGGCCTGACGAGTTCTACGCCAACATGTCTGCTATTGTGCCTCCTCCTTTTGAAAGGAATGAGTTCGAGCTTAAGACTGCTTACTATGCATTGGTGAGGCAGCATCCTTTCCATGGTCTTCCTCATGAGAAGCCAATGGACCACATTGAGGATTTTGTAGCCTTTGTCACTGGGATGAAGCACAATGGAGTTGGGTATGATTTTCTGCATCTCAAGCTTTCCCATATTCTCTCGCTGGAGAGGCTGCATCTTGGCTTAAGCAACTTCCACCTGGGAAGTTAACCACTTGGGATGCAGCAAAGAGAGAGTTCTTGAGGCACTTCTATGTTGATGCTCGCTCCGATCAGCTCAGACAGGACCTTCTGACATTCACTCAGGGACCTACAGAACCTCTTAAAGCTGCTTGGGTGAGGTTTAAGATGTACCAACGAGACTTTCCTCATCATGGATTCTCTGAAGTTCAGCTGCTGGGCATTTTTTTCAGAGGTGTGGATCTCTGGTACCAGTCTGCATTGGATGCTGCTAGCAATGGCAACTTCAACACAAAGACTCCTGAGCAGGCCAGGGTATTGATTGATAACTTGGTGAGCAGCAATAGCACTAAGAATTCTGATAGGAAGAGGAAAGAGGCTGGTGGAAAAGTTGACAACTTCCAGATTGCTGAGATGAAGAATAAGCTGGACACTGTCCATAGCTTGCTGATTGGGAAGAAAGCTGTCCATTTTGCTCAAGAAGTTGAGGAGATTGAACCTGAAGATAGTTGCCAAGAAGAGGATGTGAACTACATTGGTGGGTCTGGATTTCAAGGAAACATGTTTGGAAATCAGCAAGGTAACAAGTTCTACACCGTTGGTCAGAAGAGTGCTTTCACAAGCAATCAAAACTCTTTTGGATATGGTCAGAATGCTGGTTTCCAGAAACCTTTTCAGCAGAATAATTCCTATCAGAGGACCTATGTATCATCTTCTTATCAGACTCCTCCTGTTTCTAATGCTCATGAGAGAAAGTTGGAAGCTATGATGGAGCAGATACTTGAGGGGCAGATCAAGACTACTGTGGATTTCAGTAAGAAGATGGATGCCATCTACACTGATCTGAATGGGAAGTTTGAGTCTTTGAGCACACATATGAAGCAGTTGGATACTCAAGTTGCTCAAACTGCTGGAGCTATTCAGAGGCAAGCTGGATTCCTTTCTGGAAGTACAGATACCAATCCTAAGCATCATTGCAATGCAATATCATTAAGGAGTGGGAAAAAGCTACAAAATATCCCCAATAGGCAAGTGAGTGCTGAGGAACTCAAGGAGTTAGAAGAATTGGATGAAGAGATTGAAGTCGAAAGACGAGTGTCGACCGACGCTGATACCCAGTGTCGAACGACACCCAACTTTTCGAGTGCTCGTGACGAATGGAAATCGACCGAGATCGATTATGGAGTCGACAACAATGGGGAAAACGATCGATGTCGACCAACACCAACCCAGTGTCGACCGACACCCTTCGCGGACAGAGTCTGAAACTGTGAAAAAGCTCCTGTTGCTGCTGGGAAGGTGTATAAACCCAAGGTACCTTTCCCGAGAAACCCAAAGCAGTCCAAGTTTGAATGGTTCAAAGCTAAATACATGGCTATGCTGAGCAAGCTCATTCTTCCAATGACATTGATGGATGGTATCAACAACAACCCAATGATGAAGAGGTGTTTGAAGAAGATGTTGACTTCTGACATGGGAGATGAGGAGTGTGTGATGATGATTACTGAGGTCTGCAGCGCTGTCATGCTGAACAGAGTTCCAGAGAAGTAAAAGGATCCATGAAGCTTTGTCTTGGACTGCACAATTTTCAGAGACAGATTTGAGAAATCATTGTGTGATTTGGGCTCAAGTGTTAATCTGATGCCGTATTCAGTTGCTAAGCAGATGGGGATGACAAATTTCACACCTACTAGGATCTCTTTGATTCTAGCTGATCGTTCCATAAGGATTCCTGAAGGTCTCTTGGAGGATGTACCAGTGAAGATTGGTGAATGGGTAATTCCCACAGACTTTGTTGTCTTGCAGTACTATGAGGAACCTAAGGATCCTCTTATCTTGGGGAGACCATTCCTTGCTACAGCTGGTGCAATCATTGATGTTAAGCGAGGGAAGATTGGACTTAATGTGGGTGATTTGGTGATGGATTTTGACATGAACAAGCTGATGAGACATCCTATTATCGATGGACAGACTTTCTATGTGGACACCTTGGATAATCTAGCTGTAAATTTTTTTATCTCAGATGCATCCTGCTGACCCTTTAGAGCCAGCTTTGATGAGCTCTGAGCAGGATTTGGAGCTAGAGGATGCTGCTGCTGGGTATTTGCGGCTGATGGATTCTGCTAAGCATGTGATGCAAGTAGTAGCTCAAGAGGAGCTGGTCGGCGTTTCGCAAAAGGCTGTAACACCTGGAGATTGGAGCAAGGAAAAGGCTCCAAAGATTGAGCTGAAGCAGCTTCCTGCAGGTCTCAAATATGCATTTCTAGTTAAGAATTCTACCTATCCTGTTATTGTCAATGCTCATTTGAATAACGCAGAACTCACTTTACTTCTAAGCAAGCTACGCAAGCATCACAAAGCTCTTGGCTATTCTCTTGATGATATTTCAGGTATCTCTCCAGGCTTGTGCATGCATAGGATACACCTTGAGGATGAGAGCAAGTCATCAATTGAGAATCAGATGCGTTTGAATCCTAACCTGCAAGAGGTTGTGAAGAAGGAGATCATGAAGCTACTGCAAGCTGGGATTATTTATCCTATATCGGACAATGATTGGGTCAGTCCGGTTCATGTGGTTCCTAAGAAAGGAGGAGTCACAGTGGTGAAGAATGATAAGAATGAGCTGATTCCTACAAGGACAATCACTTGTCACAGGATGTGCATAGACTACAGGAAGTTGAATGCAGCCACCAGAAAATACCACTTTCCACTTCCTTTCATTGATCAGATGCTGGAAAGGTTGGAAAATCATCCATACTACTGCTTTTTGGATGGTTATTCTGGTTTCTTCCAGATCCCTATCCAACCAGAGGACCAGGAGAAGACCACATTTACCTGTCCCTATGGCACCTTTGCATACCGCAGAATGCCATTTGGACAGTGTAATGCTCCTGCGACGTTTCAGAGGTGCATGATGTCTATCTTCACAGACATGATAGAGGATTTCATGGAGGTCTTCATGGATGATTTTTCTGTCTACAGACCATCTTACCATGCTTGTCTGGATAATCTGTGCAAGGTGCTAGCTAGATGTGATGAAAAGCACCTGGTTTTGAATTGGGAGAAATGTCATTTTATGGTCAAAGATGGCATTGTACTTGGACGCAGAGTATCTGAAGCAGGGATTGAAGTGGACAAGACTAAGATTGAGGTAATGACAGGCCTATAGGCGCCAGACTCAATCAAAGGACTGAGGAGTTTCCTTGGGCATGCTGGATTTTACAGGAGGTTTATTAAGGACTTCAGCAAGATAGCTAGACCACTCACTGCACTTCTCTGCAAAGATGTGAAGTTTGAGTTCCTAAATGAGTGTCATGCTGCATTCAAAGAGCTGAAACAAGCTTTGATTTCTGCTCCAATTGTACAACCTCTGGACTAGGATCTGCCTTTTGAGGTGATGTGTGATGCTAGTGACTATGCAGTAGGAGCTGTATTTGGTCAGAAGAAGGACAATAAGCTCCATGCCATCTATTATGCTAGTAGAACTCTTGATAATGCACAAAGGAATTATGCAACAACTGAGAAGGATATGCTAGAAATTGTGTTTGCATTTGAGAAGTTCCGCCCATATTTGATCGGATCCAAAGTAGTTGTGCACACTGACCATTCCGCGCTTAAGTATCTGATGCAGAAGAAAGATGATAAGCCAAGGCTATTACGATGGATTCTGTTACTCCAAGAGTTTGACATAGAGGTGAGAGATAAAAAAGGAGTGGAAATGATGTTGCTGACCATCTGTCATGGATTAGGATCGATGAGGAAGTTCCTATAGATGATTTTTACCAGAAGAGAACATCTATAAGGTTGAGACAGAATTTCAGGCAGTTTATGCGAGTTCACTGCCTTCTACACGAGTTGCAGGACCAGTGTCCATCGACATTCAGGTCATGTCGGTCGATACTCCATTCGAAAAAGCGGACGAAAATTGATCAAACCCGACATCGATTGGCCGATTGGGAATGATGTCGATCGACACCAAAAGCAGTGTCGGTCGACACCAGTCGCGGATGCAGGAAGCTGTTTTTGATGATAAAGCTGACATGTCCATAGCTGCAATTGCCCAAGGTTCTCTCTCCACGAGTCCCTAGTACGCCGATATAGCCAACTACCTTGCTGCAGAGGATGGGCCTGAAGTGTTTAAAGGATATGCTAAGAAGAAGTTCCTTAGGGAAATCAGGCGCTATTACTGAGATGAACCCTATTTGTACAAGCACTATTCTGATGGTATCTACAGACGTTGCATCGCAGAGTTTAAAGTTTGATAATGTGCTGTATCACTGCCATGGTTCTGAGTATGCAGGACACATTGCTACGTTCAAGACAGTGTCCAAGGTTCTTCAAGCAGGCTTCTGGTGGCCTACAATGTTCAAGGATGCTCAGTTGTTTGTCTCGCAGTGTGATGTGTGTCAGAGGAGAGGGAAGATAAGCAAGAGACATGAGATGCCACAAAACGTCATCCTCGAGGTTGAATCTTTGACTGTTGGGGCATCGATTTTATGGGACTGTCTCCATCTTCTTATGGGAACATGTACATCTTGGTTGATGTGGACTACGTCTCTAAGTGGGTTGAAGCGCTTGCTAGTCCGACCAATGAATCTTCGGTAGTTCTTAAGCTGCTTAAGAATATCATCTTCTTCAGATTTGGAGTGCCTAGGATTATGATAAGTGATGGCGGTTCTCACTTTATCAATAAGGTCTTCAAGAAGTTGCTTAAGAAGCATGGTGTTAATCATCGTGTGGCTACTCCATATCACCCTCAGACTAGTGGACAGGTTGAGGTTTCAAACCGGCAGATCAAGGAGATTCTGGAGAAGACAGTAGGGAAGACTAGGAAGGACTGGTCTACTAAGCTGGATGATGCATTGTGGGTGTACAGGACTGCGTTCAAGACGCCACTTGGGACTACACCGTTTTATTTACTCTATGAGAAAGCTTGTCACCTTCCAGTTGAGCTCGAGCACAAGGCTAGATGGGCTGTCAAACAGATGAATTTTGATCTCAAGCCTGCAGCTGAGAGGCGTTTGATACAGATTAATGAGTTGGATGAAATTCGCCACCATGCCTATGAAAACTCAAAGTTGTATAAGGAGCGTACAAAGGCGTATCATGATAAGAAGATCATCTCACGCAACTTCGAACCCAATGACCAGGTACTCCTCTATAAATCTCGCTTACAACTTTTCCGTGGAAAGCTGCGTTCTCGTTGGTCAGGTCCTTTCACCGTCAAGGAAGCTAGACCACACGGAGCTATTATCTTGATGAATTCCAAGGGCGAGGAGTTCACAGTCAATGGGCAAAGGGTGAAACACTATTGGGCGAAAGCCACAATCCCAGATGGCAACATTGTCCATCTGGCTGATCCAACCACTGCCTGATCGCAGTACGGTCAAGCTATTGACGTTAAACGAGCGCTGAGTGGGAGGCAACCCACTGTGGGGTCAGTTTTCTTTTATTTTTGGTCTTTTGTCTTCAATCTTTTGATTTTTCTGGTTTTTGTGTGTTAGAATCGTGAAGAACAGGTTGCAGACAACAGTGTCGACCGACGTTCCTTAGTGTCGGTCGATACCAATCTCGAAAACACGAACAAAAATCGAGCACACTCGATTAGGAGTGGATGAATGTCGACCTAAGCCATGTGTCGCTCGACACTGGCTGGGTGTCGGTCGACACACACCACGCCTGCAGGTAGGGTTTCTGATGTTCCAAGTTTTCGGTTGACTTATACCTTGTTCTCCCGAACCCAAGCTGCGATTGCACTGGGGATAGTGCAGTTTAAGTGTGGGGGAGGTGGTAACTGACATTGTGTTATGTTTTCTTTGTATCAGTCCTTGTTTTCTTTTGTTTTTCAAATTGTTTTATTGAGTCAAAATTGGTATGAAACTATGATTTTTCGAGGAAATTTTTCGCTGGAACAGGAACTAAGTGACCATTGGACAGACTTGGAGTAGCTATATGACTGTTAGAAAACCCAACACGGATCAACCTACCAAGGACACCCATATCTTCTCAAGTATTCAGAGGATCCATCACTAACTTCACCTCTAATCCTGACTGAATTTTCTCACCTAGGGGCTTGGTATCTCTGGATCGGATTCCTCTGATGTGTTTGACACATCCTATGATCCTGTCTAAGTATGGTTTCTGATTTTCCCCTCCCTTGAAAGTAAAAAAGAGAGATTAAAGCTGCGGATAAGCTAGTAGCTTCGAAGTGGTCACGGGAATCGTAGAGACCCCTATTACCTCCCGTGCATCCATGGAAACATGTCCAAAGTTACACCCCGAATAAAAAGGGAAGAGCACTGATAGAAAAAATAAAATGATACCCAGTGGGGAAAAATCAGTGCTAAGGGAAAAGAGAAAAGAAAGGAACCAGAAACCGACAATTTGGTGGTCAAGTACTGACTGAGTTGAGTCCATGTGTCCTCTGATCGATACTCCCTCTGTGAGACCGCACCTAATTGTATAAAGAGGTTAGTGTGGTGAATTTGAATGCTCTGTCTAGATTGTGGAGTTTACTTTGGACAGTTGCTAAGTGCGGGGGAAGTACATTATGGTCTTGATCTCTGTAGGAATGTTTTCAGTGTTTTACTAAGTGATTGTGAATGCGAATGTTCCTAGGACGAAATGAGTTTCTGAGTTTTCAAACCTCTTTCTCATTGCTTTAGTTCTTTATTTGCTTGAGGGCAAGCAAGAGCTAAGTGTTGGGGGAGTTGATATATCATGGTTTTTCTAGGTTTTCAACTATGATATAATTGTATATATTGAGTCTTTAACTTGGTTTTTCGAGTCTATCGAGTCTTTTACAGGTAAGCTTGCGTTTGGAGCGAAGATCGGAGTTTTGGGACGTTTCTGGTGATTTGTGCAATGAGCTGAAGTTGGTGTCTCGATCATAAGGTGATGTCGACAGAGAGTTTAAGACATCTTTTGAAGAATTGCAAAGTTGCCCTAGAAGTTTCCCTAATTTTAATTTAGCCCCATAACGTGTTTAGTGGTTTTTAATTAGGTTTTTGAGCAGAAAACTCAGAGCTTGTTCTTTGTTCTTGCTTTTGTTCTGGAGACTGAGAGATTTGAGTTGGGGCTGATTCTTGCTACTTGTAACCTTTGAGAGAAGGATCTCGAACCCCTGTTTTATTCTATTCAGTCCTATTTTCTATTCATTCATGTGTTATTCATTTGATATCATGTCTGAGTAGTAACCTTAGTTAGATTTAGGGATTCTCGTAAGGATTTCATGCTTTGTTAGATCACTGAATGATTAGGATTCTAAATCTATCTGTTCATCACCTAAGTTGAGTTTAATACTAAATTTTGGACTGATCACCTAGGGTTTAGATCTTAGACTGTTAATTTAGCACGAGAGTGTGAATTTTAATCTGAATATACTTAGTGTGAGCAATTTGATTAGATGCAAAGAGATTTGGTCTAGGGAAATTGTGAACTTATGAACTTGCTAAAAATGCTTGTCTAGAACTTTAAGATTGCAAAGAGATTTAAATCATTAGGTTGCTAGACATAGATAACAGTTGCAGCGAGAGTTGGATTGTTTTACATTGTGATTCTAGTTCTTGAACCTGTGCTTAACCTGAATCCTGATAGCTAAGTGTCTGGCATTGTATGATTTCCTGAGAATACCCTGAGTCTAGCGTCTTTTTCTAATCGAAACACATCTTTACTTTCTTGCATTGCTTTCTACTTTCTCTCCTGATTGATTTAGCTAAGTTTTAAGATATATAGTTTATTGCGTGAATCTTGAGTCGTTGTGGATACGATACCCTCAATACTACAATAGCATAACTGTGCACTTGCACTAGAATAGGAAATAATCTTGACCTATCATGAGGCGGGTGAAGAAATTAAGGGAGAAGGAATAATATTTATAGATCTCTCCAAAGGCTCATAACATAATCACGTTTTCAGTCAAGCATATATTACGCTAATCGCGACACAGTTAATCGTGATTAAGCGTGATCACAGGATCAGACGAGCTATGCACAAGTGAATTGGCTCTGAAAAAAAGAAGTTTATGCTCAAATGGATTCGGACCATCCGTTTTCGGCCCATTCGACAAAATAGTTTAAGCCGCAGAAAGATACTCGCCAAAAGAAGAGATAAACTAAAAGTAGGGAAGAAGAGGATATCTCTCATCAAAAAAGGAAAATCCGAGCTGAAAATGTAAATCTTAACTGAAATGGAAACATACGATAATGGGAAGATTTCCGAATATCTCGTGGCGAAGATTCCCGAAGCCGACTTGCCGCAGCTATATAAGGAGATGGACTTCCTACAACTTAGACATCTCGAAAAATCCTAGGATCTAGACTTAGCACTTAGAAAATTTCTTAGCTTCTTTTGTTCTTTGTCCTCTCTTTTCCGATCGGTTATAAATAAAATATCCTCCGGGTTCCTATTTCGTGTGTTTACTTTTGAGATTTCTGTTCCCTAAACGTTTAGCTCTACAAGCTTTGACAGTGCGAGTTCCGACTCACAAAATTCCTCCCTTTGATGCTTCCGTAAATACCATGTATTCAGCTTATGTAGTTGATAGGACAACTACTTATTGTAAACAAGATCTCCAACTCACCGTATTGCCTCCTACTCTGAAAACATACCCTGGAACCGATCTTCTTCGATCTAAATCAGTAGCATAGTCTGAATGTGAAAAAACTTAAACCCCAAGGTTGTATGTATTATTGAATGTAAGACATGTTCATGTAGCTCCTTGTTTAGATATCTTAATATCCACTTAACTGCAGACCAATGACATCTCCTTAGATTTGCCATATATCTGCTTACCATGCAGATGGTATATGCCAAGTCAGGTCATGAAACTACCATGGCATACATCAAACTTCCCACTGCACTAGCATAGGAAATTGTATCTATTAGCCTTGATTCTGTTATCAACTATTCTTTATTTAGAATCTTAAGCTTGAATTGTGAGTTGCAAGGAGTGATTACAGCCTTGCAATCATCCATGTTAAAAGTCCTTAGTACATGTTTAAGGTACCTTTCCTGTGATAATTTCAGAATCCCTTTCTTTCTTTCTTTTTTTTTCCTTGATGATATTTATTCCAATAATTCGAGAACCTGTTTACGGTACCTTGCAATCATCCATGTTAAAAGTCCTTAGTACAGGTTTAAGGTATCTTTCTTTCTTTCCATGATGATATTTATTCCAGTAATTCGAGAACCTTCTTCCAAATCCTTCATCTCAAACTTATGATTCAAACTTGTCTTCAATCTTTTGATCTTTTCCATATATATTTCTGCAACAATCATATCATCCCCATAAAGTAGGAGATAAACCATATCATATCCTTTTGTGTAAACACAAGGATCCTTGGTGCTCCTCTGAAATCCCCGAGACTTCATAAATTCATTAAATTTCTTATTCCACTAACTTGGAGACTGCTACAGACCATATAAAGACTTCTTAAGAATACACACCTTATCTTCACTTCTTTTCTTTTCTCTATGATTTATTCTTCCTAATTCATGTAGATGACTTCATCAAGGGTTCCATGAAAAAGGCAGTCTTAACATCTAATTGCTCCAATTCCAGATCAAAATTAACTACGATTGACAACATATTTCTGATCGATATATGCTTCACCACTGGAGAAAATATCTCGTTATAATCCACTTCTTCTATTTGTGTAATTCCCCGAGCTTTGTATCTAAGCTGTTATGATCCAAGAATTCCTTCCGTGAGCAAAAAAATACATTTACACCTGATTATTATTTGCTTTGGTGTCCTAGGAACTATTTTCATAGTTTCATTCTTATATAGAGCTAACTTTTCTTATATCATAGCCTGCTTCCACTTCTTCCAGTCTCTACTTTGTATCTTGTTAGCACATAATCGTCCAAATTCATCTTGGTTTGTGAATCTTCTTCGTTTTTAGACTCAGTTGATGTTTTTGATTTGTATGAATCTGAATCTACTCCAACTTGATCAGAAGAACCTTCCAAGTTAACTACACCTTGACCAGTAGTTCCTCTTGTTGGTTCATTTGGTGTTGGTCCTTGAATTAGATCAGTACTAATGTTACCTTCTTCATCTTCTTTGTTTTGGTTTCATTCTTATGATCTTGGTCTTAGAAAAATTTATCTTCATCAAACACAATGTTTCTACTTTTTGTGCATTTTGCATCCTCTTGAATCCAAACTTGGTACCATATAACTCCCGGGGGACATCCCATGAATATTCTTTTAACTGCTCTTGTTTTTGTTTTGTGCGCTTTGTGCACATACGCAAAACATCAAAAACGCCTAAGATGACTGTAATCAATTTTTTTTCCTGACCAAATGTTTTCTGGTATTTTTAACTTTAGTGCCACAGTAGGAGACCAATTTATTAAGTATATTGCGGTATTGGTCTCTTCAGCCCATACTTTCTTCTCCAATCCTGATTCTGCTAACATGCATCTAATCTTATTAGCCATTGTTCGAATTCATCCTTTCAGCTACACCGTTTTGTTACAATGTGTAGGTGCAAGTTTTATGGTGTTTGATACCAGAATCTTGACACAGCTTACCATTAGATTATTGTGGAATTCTATTCCATTGATTGTCCTTAAACACTTTACGCCCTTTCTTGTTTGATTTTCCACTAGCTGTTTCCAATTAGAGAAGTTCTCAAACACCTCATCTTTGCTTCTTAAGAATACGATTCAGATTTTTCTTGAGAAGTCATAAATGAAAGTAAGAAAGTATTTGTATCCAAACAGACTTGGTTCATTCCAATCGGAACCCCACAAATCACTGTGAATGTATTCCAATGATTGTTTAGACGTGTGTTTCCCTTTTGGAAAGCATTTTTTTATGAGCTTTACCAAATACACACTCTTCACAAAAACAAAGTGTATGAACTTCTTTTAAAATTAAATTACCTTCCTTCACTAGAAATTCATGTTCTTCAAACTCATAAATTCCAAAGAAAATTCCAAAGAATTCATGTAGCATGATCTCTAGAAATTTTGTAATTGTTATAGCGACCATATTTCCAATTGTTTGAAAAAGATCATGTAGCATGATCTCGCGGCTTTATGATTGCCATAGATCGTCTTTATCCCTATAGGGGTCGGGAAATTTACACGCTGGTGGTAAGTGGAAGGCACTCCTTTCATGGTGTAGATCCATGGTCTGTCTAGTATGTCTTTCTACGGAGCCGGTTTGTTGACTACGACAAATTCCAGAATCTCTTGTTGCCTTCCCCCCGGCCGTAGACGGGAGCTTTATAGTACCCATCGAGAAGGTGGTTTCACCATCGAACCCGGTTAACAGAGTTCGTCCGCCGGTAAGTATAGAGTATTTGAAGCCCATTTTCTTGAAAGCGTCATAGAAAAATAGATCTATAGAGCTACCTGTGTTGATCATGATCCTTGATAGCTCGAATCCGGCTACGTCGAGTCAGATTTCGAGTGCATCATCGTGTGGAATATTGAGCTTGGAATTTTCTATTTCAGAGAAAGTTATGTGAGTGTCAGGTCCCTCGATGGGAACCATTTCTCTGGCATCAGTCTCGACTCGTCTCTAATGGGCTTTAATTGAGTTTATTGAGTCTCGACATAGTTTCGAGCCTCCCGATATAATTTTTATCGTCTTCGGGAGATGGGAGCTGCACAGCCCGAGCTTTGGCCAGCACTGATTTGCTGGTTTTTTGGGAGCTGGAGATGGAGTGATGACCGATTTCGCCGATCCTCCACAACAATCTAGGTCAAAAATCATCTAGATGCGCTTGACACGAGAGGGAGGAGGAGAGGCGGACTCTTCCTTCTCCGCGGTTCTCTCTCGTTTAGCTTGCGAGTTTCTTTTTCTTTTCGATTTGCTCTTTCCTTTGCCTCCCTTTTCTTTTTCTTTTTACTTTTCCTCCGGTTCCGAAGTTTCCATTTCGCCGCTTCCTTTTTAAGCGATCCTTGGATCTACATTCCTTGGAGGAGTGCCCATTTTGTTGTGATACTTGCAAATTTTTTTTGCGTCGTAAGGCGTTTGCCATTGAGGTTGCCGTCTACCGTAAGGCAGTGTTCTCCCTTGCCAGAAGATTCCTTTTTGACTGTTTTCTTCTGGCTCGGGTTGGATTATTCCAGAGCTGCGGCCACGTCCTCTTCATACTTTGCATAATACGTAGCCTTATTTAAGGCGTCGTTTAAAGACGTGCAAGGTCAAACCACGAGATCCTTCTTGAACTCCAATGTGATCCAGAGTACATTTTGGAGAGCTGCGATCATTATAGTTTCGTTCGGGTCTACGATACATGATTTAAACTCGCGGAATCTACCGATGTAAGCCCTGATATTTTCATCGGATCCTTGCGATATAGCCCAGTGATAGGCTTCCGATGTTTCCGGAATCTCGACATGAGCCGGGTGAAGTTGTCGATCGAATCCCCTTCTAGGTTGGCAAACCATTCCAGTGCGGTACATGTAAGGTTCTCGGCGAAGAGCCTGCAGTAGCCTGCTTCCGTTTCATCATCGTTGAGATGAGGTCGGGAGACTGCAAGCCAGAAGGCTATAACATGGGCTTTTGGATCCGTAGTGTTGGAATTATGTCCAGTAATCTCTGTACTGTCTCTAGAAAGTAAGAGTATGTCAATGATCAGACATAAGTCATATAATACTGGGGGTCATGATGGCTTGCTAGAGTCCGCTCATGATCTATAAGTCTTGGACTTATTGCCTTTATTATATGATCTCATATGGGTCACACGCCTAAGCTAACAGGAAACTATGAGGAAACGGTTCAACAGAAGTACGGTAAAAGTGCTAGGCATTTACTGTACTCAGAGAGATTAAAGGGGCCTGATTAAATCTAAGGGATTTAATCAGACTGGGAATTGGGCCCAAAAGCCCAAAAGGAACTAGGCATAAGTTTTATGATTAAAACTTAACCTAGCCACCTTTTTCCCCAAAAAGCTTTCTGCGCCTCTCTCTCTCTCTTTCTGCGCCTCCCACCTCCTTGGTCTAGCAGCCAATTTCCTGAAGTGTGCGTGTGTGAACCTTTGGAGGAGCTGTCTCTTGGCGGTTCTGCTGATCTCTGACCCATACCTCTCCATTCCGCTGCATAACAAGGTATTAGGTGAGATCTTTTATGATTCAGCAAGAGAACCTAGATCCAAGCATGTTTAGTAGGATCAATCAATGAGTAATTGAATCAGGATAAACTAAACAATCCTTCAGTGGTATCAGAGCCATTGGTTCTATTAGGATTTCTTGTTTAGAATCATGTTTAGGTTGTTTAGAAGTGTTTGAATCAATCTATGATAAGAAAACACTTAAGAAACAAAAGAATTAAAACCTAAACTAGAAATCGCATGATCCGATCTATATGAATCGGTATGCGTCGGAATGATGATCGCCAAAGGATCACCATGTCCGGATCGTGTGAGGCACGGTGGACCGATCAACCGAGTGGATCGCATGGATCGATCGAACGATCGCATGGATCGACCCGAACCGATCGCGTCCCGTCCCGCTGCCTCCCGTCCCGATCACACAACCCGTCACGTCCCGATCGTGTGAGGCTTGCGGCCGTCCCGATCGCGTGATGCAAGCGGCCATCCCGAACGTGATCGTTTCACGTGACCTAATGGTCGGTTCGGTTTGGCTCGTGCCGTTTCGGTTTAGCTTGTGATGGTTCGGTTTAAAAATAATTAAAATCTTAATCGTCACGGTTTAATAATTACAGACTTAATAAAATTTATTAAGATCTGGTTAAACCGTGATAAGAAATCCAAAGTCGTAAAATTGGATTTAGTGCCTAAACCAGTGGTTTTCTAATTTGATTTGGTTGGACCAAATAAATTGAGAAAATCCGGTTTAGTAAATAACCGGTTGACAATTGTGGTCATCGTAGTAATTAATTTTGGTTAGACCAATTTTAATGAACCAGACCGGTTATGTCATTTAATTGGACAATTGGGTTATGTCTTGGACATAGACAAATTGTTGGGCCATGGGCCAAGAAGTTAAAACAATTGGGCCAATTATTTGAGTCTCTTCTTCAGATTTAATTTAAAATTTTATTTAATAATTAAAATTTAATTTTAAATCAATCAGTTTCCAAAATCTGAATTTAGAAAGTTTCTTATAATAGAAGTTTCTAGATTTGCATGTTTTGGATATTTAGGAAATTTCTATAGTTAGAAAGTTTCCAATTTTAGGAAGTTTCCAATTTTAGAAAGTTTCCAAAATCAGTAGGTTTCCAAAAATGGAAAGTTTCCAAAAATAGTAATCTTCTATTTTGGGAATGAAATTTTAAGAAAACCTACAAACCTCGAATAATATCAAGCGTTGGATGTCTTGTCCAGATTATGTCAGCTGTTGAAGCCCATTCAATCGTACACACGGCCTTACAGTGTGAGGGTGTCTATCTTTTGCGTGGGTAAGACAGTTTGTGATTCATTGATGTCATTGGGAGTCCCAGACATTAGTGATTACATGACTGTATAGTCTGGTTTTCTTGACTAGGCCATCGGGAGTCCCGGGCCTTGAGACATCAGAGTGGATTGGGCCTCGGGCCCAGATTCACAACCAAGAGTTATATCACGGATATAATTAGCCGAGATAGGGCTTACCGATATAAGCTAAGGATTGGGTGACGGCCAGTGGCCCACTTTGATCTTAGTTATATGTGGATCTTGGAATCATTATATTCTATTGAGGGTAACTGATGTTATTGAATATAATGCGAGATTAATCATATTAAATATAATGCGAGATTAATCATATTGAACATATTAACTAAAATCCTTTTATCTTATATTTCAGCTATGACTACAACAAGCACACAAAACACATTCTCAATCCGGTCTGTTCTCGACAAGGAGAAGCTGACTGGAACGAACTTCCTGACGTGGTCAAGGAACTTGAGGCTGGTCCTCAAGCAGGAGAAGAAGGAATATGTCCTTCGTGATCCCCTCCCCGAGAGGCCTCCTAACAATGCCGCCAGGAATCTGCATAATGCTTGGGAAAAGCATTCGTCAGATGAAAATGATGTCTATTGCCTGATGTTGGCGACCATGACTCCTGAGCTGCAAATGCAGTTCGAGAGTGTGCTGTCACCCATCGAGATAATGGCAAGCCTGAAATCGCTTTTTCAGGAGCAGACAAGGACTGAGAGGTTCCAGACAGTTAAGAACCTCTTGGACTGTAAGATGGCTGCAAATGCGGCAGTGAGTCCTCGTGTCTTGAAGATGATGGGTTATCTCGATCATCTTCAGAAACTCGACTGCCCTATCAGCCAGGAACTTGCCTGCGACATCGTTCTGCAGTCTTTACCTGCAAGCTATGATTAGTTCATCCTGAACTTCAATATGCATGGCTTGAGTAAGACATTGCCTGAGCTTCACGGAATGCTCAAGACTGCAGAGCCCAACTTGAGGAAAGCCAAGGACCCTAACGTGCTTATGGTGCAAAAGGGCAAGGGCTTTAAGAAATCCTCTGCCAAGGACAAGGGAAAGGCTAAGGCTGTTCAAGTCTCGGACAAGGACACGCCAAAGCCCAAGCCCAAGTCCAAGGCTGGGCCTACTGACATCTGCAGGTTCTGTAAAGAACCAGGGCATTGGAGGAGAGAATGTAAGAAATTCCTGGAAGGTCTAAAGGAATTGAAGAAGAAGACTCTGGAGACTTCTTCATCAGGTTTTTTTGTTATAGAAGTTAATACAACTACTTCTGATAATACCTCATGGGTTATGGATACTGGTTGTGGGGCTCATATTTGTACAAATATGCAGGCACTCAGCAACAGTAGGAAGCTGAAGCAAGGACAAGTGGAGCTACGAGTTGGGAATGAAGCGAAAGTTCCTGCACTAGCTGTAGGCACATACTTGTTGTCTTTACCTTCGGGATTGGTTTTAGAACTCAATAATTGTTATTTTGTACCTGCGATAAGCAGAAATATTATTTCAATTTCATTGTTGGATTTGGAAGGTTATGATTTTTCAGTTAAGAATAAATTATGTTCCTTCAATCGCAACAATTTGTTCTATGGTTGTGCCCCTCTTACGAATGGGCTTTATATACTTGATCAATCCGCGCCAATTTATAACATTAATACCAAACGGTTCAAACCTAATGAGGAGAACCGAACGTTTCTATGGCATTGTCGTTTAGGGCACATCAGCGAGAAACGCATTAAGAGGCTCCATACGAATGGACTTCTTGGCTCGTTTGACTTTGAGTCATGTGAGAAATGCGAATCCTGTCTAATGGGCAAAATGACGCGGGCCCCCTTTAATAAACCTAACGAGAGGGCCAGTGACTTATTGGGCCTGATACACACAGATGTGTGTGGCCCAATGTCCACAAATGCAAGAGGAAACTATCAGTACTTCATTACCTTCACTGATGATTTCAGTAGGTATGGATATGTTTATTTAATGAAACATAAGTCTGAATCGTTTGAGAGATTCAGAGAATTCCAAAATGAAGTACAGAACCAACTTGGCAAAAGCATTAAAGCTCTTCGGTCCGACCGAGGAGGAGAATACTTGAGCCAAGAGTTCAGTGATCATCTAAGAGAGTGTGGGATAGTTTCCCAACTCACTCCTCCTGGAACACCTCAATGGAATGGTGTATCTGAGAGGAGAAATCGGACCTTATTGGATATGGTTCGGTCTATGATGAGTCACACAGACCTTCCAATATCCCTTTGGGGATATGCTCTGCTAACAGCAGTGTTCACTCTAAATAGAGCGCCATCAAAAGCAGTAGCAAAGACACCATATGAATTATGGACTGGAGAAACTCCAGTGCTGTCTTATCTTAGAATTTGGGGTTGTGAAGCCTATGTCAAGAGATTGATCTCTGACAAGCTTACACCAAAGTCTGATAAATGCTACTTCATTGGTTATCCGAAGGAGACCAAGGCTTATTACTTCTACCTACGATCCGAGAACAAGATTTTTGTTGCCCGGGATTGTAATTTTCTTGAAAGGGAGTTTCTCTCTAAGAAAAACAGTGGGAGTAAGGTACTGCTTGAAGAAATTCAAGATGAACAGGATACTGCTCAACCTAATGAGGAAGAGCAGCAGGAGGACCTACAAGAAATTGTAGAGCCTGAACCTGTAGTACCTGAAGTTCGAAGATCCGGGAGGATCCGTCACGAACCCGAGAGATATCAAGGATTCCTCGTGACTAACTGTCATGATCTTCTGATCATTGATGGTGATGAACCATCGAACTTTAATCAAGCCATGATGGGCCCAGATTCCTCTAAGTGGCGTAAGGCCACTGATTCCGAAATGGACTCCATGTCGGTCAACCAAGTGTTTTCGTTGGTTGACTTACCCGCTGATGTAAAAGCCATCGAGTGCAAATGGATCTTCAAGAAGAAGATTGACGTGGATGGAAATGTCCAGATTTATAAAGCCAGGTTGGTGGCAAAAGGTTTCAGACAAGTTCACGGTGTGGATTATGATGAAACCTATTCCCCAGTGGCTATGATGAAATCTATTCGGATTCTACTAGCAACTGCAGCTTTTCATGATTATGAAATTTGGCAGATGGACGTGAAAACCGCCTTCCGGAATGGTATTCTGGAAGAGGATGTGTATATGACACAACCTGACGGTTACATAGATCCAAAGAATGCTGGGAAAGTATGCAAGCTTCATAAATCCATTTATGGATTGAAACAAGCATCGAGGAGCTGGAATCTTCGTTTTGATGAAGCGATCAAGCAATTTGACTTCATCAGAAACGAAGAAGAACAATGCGTGTATAAGAAAACTAGTGGGAGCAAGATAGTATTTCTTATTCTGTATGTCGATGACATACTGCTTCTCGGAAACGACGTACCAATGCTGCGGTCGGTAAAGGACTGGCTTGGAAGTTGTTTTTCCATGAAAGACATGGGTGAAGCCGCATACATTCTTGGAATAAGGATCTACCGGGATAGATCTAAAAGGCTGATAGGCTTGTGTCAAGATTCATACATTGACAAAGTCCTGCATAGATTCAGCATGGCAGATTCCAAGAAGGGCTTCACGCCAATGGTACATGGCACGACGCTAAGCAAGAAGCAGAGCCCAACGACGGCTGCTGAGCTTGAGCGCATGAAGAATATTCCTTATGCATCTGCAATAGGATCTGTCATGTATGTCATGATCTGTACTCGTCCTGATGTTGCTTATGCATTGAGCATGACGAGTAGATACCAGTCAAATCCAGGTGAAAACCATTGGATTGCCGTCAAGAATATCCTGAAGTATCTAAGACATACTAAGGATAAGTTCTTGGTGTACGGTGGAAGTGATGTGCTTGAAGTCAGTGGATTCACGGACGCAAGTTTCCAGACAGACCAAGATGATTTCCGGTCACAGTCCGGTTATATCTTTTGTCTGAATGGCGGTGCAATCAGTTGGAGAAGCTCCAAGCAAGACACCGTTGCTGATTCCACTACAGAAGCTGAATATATCGCCGCTTCGGAAGCAGCGAAGGAAGCTGTTTGGATACGAAAGTTCATTATTGAACTAGGTGTGATACCAAATGCGACTGAGCCTCTGGCACTGTTTTGTGATAACAATGGTGCTATTGCTCAGGCAAAGGAACCAAGATCACACCAGAAATCCAAGCATGTACTAAGAAGATTTCACTTGATACGTGACATCATTAATAGAAAGGAAGTCAAGATCAGCCGAGTTCAGACAGATGATAACGTCGCTATCCATTGACAAAGCCACTCCCAAGACCTAAGCTCGAGTTCCTGACTGAAGATGTAGGCATTAGAGACATTGAAATGTAATCTAAATTTGAGTGGGAGTTTGAGGGCTTTATTTAGTTATTGATATGTTCTTGTAAAACATTTAAGATGTTTAATAAAATTATTATTTCAAGATTATTTTAACTGTGATGAAATAATCGTTCCAAAATGATATGAACCATTTTATAGGCCATCCAAGTAAGTGACTTGATCTTGAGTCATCAAAGTCATTTAGCTTGATCATGAGATCCTATATTTGATAGATGGCTTATATCATCCTGTCCCTAGTCGAAGGTTGTTGAAATTGGAACACCAACAACCGCGTGAGACTAGATTGGTATGTGACTTATGACAAAGTCTCAGGATGTCATAGATGCACGGCATCAAAGTCAGTACATAGGTGTATGTTGGGATACATACGACCGGACATGACCCGCTTATAAGAACTCTTCAGGATATTTATATCTGTGTCATAAGAGATTCTTACTACGACTATAGAGTATAGTCCTTAGACCTGAGTTCGCATGCATGTGACTGCACATCAACTGATGCGCTTTGATCATTGTTTAACGCTGTCGTTAAGCGATAGTTATAAGGACTTTGTTTGGGTGTATTATGAAATGAGTAGTTTACAGTGATGGAACAAGACGGGATTTGTCCCTCCAATATAAATGAAGTGAATATCTCTAGGCCAATCGGAGATTTGAATACTGGAAAATGCATGGCCATGCTCAAACGGACTGTCCCGAGTCGTTTGGATTGTCAGTATCAAATCAGAGTCCGATGAACATGATTAGGCTTTATAAGGATGACACTCATCTTGCCTTATGACTAATCGAGATATTGAGACAAAAGGATTATGAATACAGAGATTCCAGTACAAGTGGGAGATTGTTGGAATTATGTCCAGTAATCTCTGTACTGTCTCTAGAAAGTAAGAGTATGTCAATGATCAGACATAAGTCATATAATACTGGGGGTCATGATGGCTTGCTAGAGTCCGCTCATGATCTATAAGTCTTGGACTTATTGCCTTTATTATATGATCCCATATGGGTCACACGCCTAAGCTAACAGGAAACTATGAGGAAACGGTTCAACAGAAGTACGGTAAAAGTGCTAGGCATTTACTGTACTCAGAGAGATTAAAGGGGCCTGATTAAATCTAAGGGATTTAATCAGACTGGGAATTGGGCCCAAAAGCCCAAAAGGAACTAGGCATAAGTTTTATGATTAAAACTTAACCTAGCCACCTTTTTCCCCAAAAAGCTTTCTGCGCCTCTCTCTCTCTCTCTCTCTTTCTGCGCCTCCCACCTCCTTGGTCTAGCAGCCAATTTCCTGAAGTGTGCGTGTGTGAACCTTTGGAGGAGCTGTCTCTTGGCGGTTCTGCTGATCTCTGACCCATACCTCTCCATTCCGCTGCATAACAAGGTATTAGGTGAGATCTTTTATGATTCAGCAAGAGAACCTAGATCCAAGCATGTTTAGTAGGATCAATCAATGAGTAATTGAATCAGGATAAACTAAACAATCCTTCACGTAGTTCCCGCGTACTCTAAAATTTTGATCTTTCCAGTGTTATGAATCCGCACATTAGCGATGTTATCCGTGAATGGAGTTCGACGGGTCTCTTCGATCACTTAATCGATGTCTAGCACCGAGCTCGTATCCATATGGACTGTGGCTTGAAGGCGCTGGAGCTTGGCATGAATGCCTTTGTTGTCCGCACTAGTTTGATGTTCAAACATGGGAGGCTGTGCGTATCGCGTACACATGTTATTTAGGCCCCGGGTCCCTGCTTGCTGAGCTATCTCGCTTGGGGGAGGACGAGCGGTGTTAGTTCCAAGTTCTGTTCTGGGAGGTCGTAAACTGGAAGCAAAAACTGACGCTCCCAACACCCGATGCCTGCCTCGCTCATAGCTCGCAAGCATAGGTGGAGGAGGTGGCACTTGCGTTCCTTTAGAGGGGGTGATCCCCGTCGAGGTCGAGGCTAAGGAAATTGCGTTGGGATGTGTGGGTCCCGTGACCGGGTTAAATACCGGGTAGCCACTACCGTTGAGCGAGGGAGCATGTCTCGGTGCTTCGAGAGTGGCGTTAGCCTCCTCGAAGTCTAGACGTGTGCGAGGTAGCGTAATCCTTATAGGTCCGTCTTCTATCGCTTCGGTTACGGACGGTGGCATGTTTCCCAGATTGAGCAGACACCTGTCATGCTTATCCAGATGAGCTAATACAGTTTGCTGAGTGACTTCTTGGTCATGCGACCTGTGAATCAGTACCATTGGCATTTTGCAAAGCTCTGCCATGCCGTCAGTGATAAATCGCGTCAAACACGGTGAGCCAGGTCAGGGTGGATTATAACCCGAGGTGCATGAACGTCTCCTAAGGGGCGGTCCTCAGATCGTACCCAAGTTCGAGAGTTTGTCATTTGGATTTTCTGCGAGGTTGATAACTAAGATTTTGCAATCCTTTTGAGGTACCAATTCCTCAAGCTTATCGTGTAGTCTTGAGGTATCGAACCTTTTCGGGATGGATAAAACCAATAAGCACACACTAAACCTCTAGAGTCAAATCACTCAATTAAGTTTTTGGTTTCTAACAATCCTAACGAGAACAATTCAAACAGAAGTAAGTAAAAGGCAAGTAAACGAATGCGAATTCAATCAATGATAAAGATAGGGCATAAGGTCAAGGTCAACGGACAGGTGACTCGGGATGATCAAGGATCCTAATTCAAACTTCAAACAAGCTAACCTCCTAGCAAGGAACACAACGATACGATCAGTTTAATCTCTTAATACTAATCTCTTTCCTTAATTCTAATCCAAGAACAAATTCTCATTTGTGAATTAGAATCAAGAAAGCAATCAAACAAGTTCCAAACAACTAACAAACACTCTAAACATACATTCTCATGCGCTAGAATGTGAAAGTTCTATCAAAGCTATGAACAGGAATTTCATCGAACATGTTGTGAACAAGAAATCTTAAGCATTCTAATCAACTTGATCAAGGCTAATTAGACATTAAACACACTTTGACAGATGAGATTTTAAACAATCAAGCACTAGAAATCCATTGATCACCCCTAATCAACCTAATCCTACCTAACCCATAAGCCCTATGAAGAACTACTCACTAATCATCATGTGAACAACAAAATCCATAGAAATAGTGTTGATCATTGAAAATTAGAAATAGATTGGAGAATCAAAGGAAGAAATCACAAGAAAAGAGTACTAGATTAACCAAAAATCAAACTTGTTCTTCCAAGTGTTTAGAACATAAAATTAAAGCTTAAGATACAATAAAAAATAGGTTTTTGGCTTAAATAGTCAATAGGGTGCGAGCCGGGTCAACCCGGAACAAACCGGGTGTTGACCCGGATCCAAAACAGTTTTTGGGGAGCGTATCGGTTGGCTGGCCGATATGCCAACCGATATGGATGCACAAAAATTAATCCGAGAGGTCGTATCGGTTGGCTGGCCGATATGCAACCCGATATGAAGACTATGTTGAGATGCATCCAGTAAATCAGGCATAACTCTTTCCATATAGCTCCGAATGACTTCAAACCACCTCCATTAGAAAGCTAACTCAATTTCCCATGATTTTTATTCAGAATCCCAGAGCTAAAAGTCAACGTAATATCTTCATATGACTCAATCTTTCAAGCTCATCGATTTGGTCCTTCATCACCATTTCACTTGCAATCACTCCTTTAGCCTCCAAACTCTTCCAAACATCCTTAGCAACTCCAAGAACCTACAAAACATAGGAAACACTCCAAATGCAAGCCTAGAATGCCTAAACCTAGCTCTAGATGATCCTATACTCTAAACACACCAATGCCCAAAGAAATGAAGCTAAAGGAAACTAAAAAGAAGTAAAACATGATCCTAACAATAGCCTAAATGCATGAAAATACAAGTATATCAATTCCCCCTAACTTAAACCTTGCTTGTCCACAAGCAAGCATAAGACTATCAAAGCAAGTTAGGAGAAAGGTTTGAAGGCGGGAGCTCATATCCAAAGACACAACTGAGATCAACAAGTTCCAATTCGAGTCAACGTCACCAAGATGCAACCAAGTTAGGCTTACTCCAAAAATTTAGCCATGCTCATCAAGACAAAACTCTTAGCTCAATTCTCAACCTAGACAAGCATTCCTATCAACTAGCTCTTTAACATTCATTAGGTTTTCAAGTGGATCTTACTCAATGCAAGGTGATCAAACTCATTTGGCAAAAGGGATAAGGTTTTGAGATTAAAGTGATCTCAATCAAAAGAGGGGTTTATTCCAAAAGCATGAAGGTTCTCTCATAAAGAAGTGAATGAGCTATAGTAAAATGCTAAGAGTTAGAGGCAATTGGTGCATACTAGGTTGATTTCCATCTACCCATGCCCCAATTACTTCTTCTCCTAATCTAGCCCCACCTAAATGGATACTACCCTTGACCAAGGCTATTTTTGCCTTATACCCTTTTCTCAATCAGATACCTTCCAATCAAACTCCCCAAGGATCAATAAAGACTTTTCAAAACAGTGGCAAATCTTTTCTTTTTAACTTAGTTCAAATCTTTCTTTAGCAATGGTCTCTTTTCTTTCTTTAAGGTGAGCCTTTGGCTTCTTTTCAATTCAAAATATGAGACACTTTTCTTTTCTTTAAACACATAAGAGCTTTTCTTCTTTTAAAACACTTTGCCAATAAGGATAAGATCCCAACCAAAATCCCTTTTCATTCTTCCTTTTCTTTACTCTCTCTCTCTCTCTCTCTCTCTCTCTCTCTCTCTCTCTCTCTCTCTCTCTCTCTCCTCTCTCTCTCTCTCTCTCTCTCTCTCTCTCTCTCTCTCTCTCTCTCTCTCTCTCTCTCTCTTATCCCAACTCATCCCCCAAACTTTGATCCTAGCCTATTGCAAAGCCAAAGATGTTGAGCTTGCATCTATATGGAAATTTCTCTTAGTCGCCTCATACTCAACACTTTTTACCTAGCTCATTCAAGAAAATAGGACTACCTCTCAACAAGAGTGTTTATGGTTTGAAAGAAGGGTGCTGAAATGTGTGGAGTCTATTCAAGCAAGCGAGAGTGGTAAAAGGGAAAAGAACGCTTGAATATTTTCAGAGTATCCATGAGTTTAGCACGCAAGCATGAGTAAGATAATTAGATGTCATCATTAAAGTTCTCACTTAGGTAGAGCTAGTGTCAATTCAAAGCCTATTTCAGTTTCAAATCAAGTTTCAAAGCAAGCAATCCTAGCATGGTTTGTCTTAACTTTCTAGCCTTTCTTGAATTGCAATCTTAGGACAATCAACTAGCTCAAACAACTAGCATAAAGAACACGTCATCACTCAATCAGTCTTACAAGGAATTTCAATCACTGCTTCCTATGCATGTGTCCTATATGATGCAACTAGACTTGATCCTATGATGCAAGTGCAACTACATGCTTTCTTTTGAAAAAAATTTTTAAAATTTTTTTTCAATTTTTTTGTTTTTTTTCTATGCCATAAATGAAATGCATGAGACTCAAAGTGAGGAAATCGAAAATAAGAACAAAGAAAACATGATTAGCAACTAGCCTCTCCCCCAAACTTACTTCACACCGTCTCGGTGGGAAAGCAAGCTTGAGAGAGAGACTCAACAAAAGGTGAAAAAGAAAGAAAAGAAGCTAAAATGCAAGTATGTACAAGTTGGAGTGTTACCTGGTCCAAGAGAAAGCGTATCGGTCGAGTGAACCTGGGCAGTGAGAGCGTATCGGCCTGGCCAACCGATACGCTGACCGATATCAACTCTCGGATTATTTCTTGGAGGTCCGTATCGGTCTGGCCAGCCGATACGGATGCCGATATCTTCGCACGGATTTCTTCCCGAGACTCCGTATCGGTCTGGCCAACCGATACGGTGTCCGATACCGCTTCACTGGTTTCCTTTAGACCACTTTGTCCAAGATGTTTCAGCCCTTTCTTAACGCCAATGAGTCCATAGCTTCACCTATCAACCAAAACCTGATAAAAACTCAAAGCAAAAAGTCAAAGATGACTAGAAAAAGATGGCAATAGGCCAAACTTCACCTATCAACCGATACTGTTTCCTGCAAAGACCATTTTCAGACAGCTTTATTTACGAAAATGCCACTGCGTGGCTCCCAACTATAAATACTCATTTTGGGGAATTAAAAACCCTAAGCTACCTAAGCATAGTTTTGTTTTAGGATTTGGATCTTGTAATCTTTGATCTTGAGTTTAATTTAAGTACTTCTTTATATCTTCTTAATCTTTTCTCTTAATCTCTCTTTAATCTTGTTATCTCATACTATCTTTATGGATTTTGTGGGAACAATGAAGATTAGAGAGTAGAACTTTTGGGTTTTGTGGATGAGGTTGATTTAGGTGGTTTATGTGATGATTAGTGATGATTAGGACTTGATGATGAATGATACTTCTCTAATTAGTTGATCTCTATGCTAGGTTGCAAGGAATTGTTAAATCTAGATGCTAGGCTTTTTCATGCCCGAAAGGTGTTCGATGAAATGCTTGAACGAACTTTTTAGAGGATTTTCACTCTTAGCCTAAGAGATTAGTTGTCTAAGGTGATTATTGGAATTGAGAACTTGATATGATTGCTTGTTTGTCTCTTAATCACAAATGGGAATTTGATCTTGATTAGGGATTAGACAAAGGGATTAGTGCCAAGAGATTGGATTAGTCTAGTAATTAGTATTCTTAGCCTAAGGATTAGCTTTGCTAAAAGGTATTTGATGGATATTAATGCGTGCTTATCTTGTAATTTGTAAATGAGAATTGAATGATTGCTTGATTAGCATAGGAGTTATGAACATGAGAATGTGATTAGCTTAATTATGATCATTAGTCTTGTTTAGCAATGTTTGATTGATTGAAGAATCATTGATTGTCTCTAAACCACCTAGTCTCCATAGCCTCATCCTAGGGCCCTTCTTTTAGCTTATTTATCTTCTTGTTTAGTGTTTGCTTGTTCTTGCTTGCTTTATTTCCTTTCTAGATTGTTTAGGTTGTTAGATAACCCTTTATATTTGATTTGCTTAGCTTGAGTAGTTTCTTGCATTCTTGGTGTGTTATTCTTCTTGCCTCCCTGGATTGATACCTTAAGTACTACAATGACACGAGTAGACTTGAGGAATTGAGCTAGAACTTAGAGATAAAAGTCTATCATCAGAGGTTTATCTTGGAGACACAGCGCCTGTTGGCTGAGAAACAGGGACGCGGTCCACTTCTCTGGATCCTTCTTGAGGCAAGGATGACTCTGATCCGGTAATCTCAGTATAAAGGTTTACATTCGATTGGTTGAGATCTTGTGATCTAGGTGATCCGATTGGAGATGTTGCGCTAGGATCTATTTTCACGCTAGTAAGCTTTGGACCGGGTTTGTGTGTACAAGATCTCTATGAATCTCTCCCACAGTCGGTGTCAAAATGTGGATGCTAAAACCCACACTCGAAGTTTTTAGTGTTTTGTGTGATGATTTTAGGAAAAGTGGGCTAGATTTTAGGATGAACCACGAAATGAACAAGGCTTAACTCGACGAATTTGGAATGTAACAAATGAATAACAAGAGTTTACGATGACTTAAAATTAAGAGCGATTACAAGTGCAAAGTAAAGAGTATGTGCGTAGAGAATCGGATGATCGTGGGTGAAGGTGTAGTTGTTCCCTTTATAGCTTCTTCTCCTCTAACTGCTCTTCTTCTTCCTCGGGGTTTGTGTAACGCCCACGTTCTAAGGATGAACGGGTTAGGTCATGAATGGTCATCTGGAATGGCCTTATAAGACATGGAATATTAAAAACTAGGGGGTTCATCTGGATAAGAAGGGCTTACTGTGTGGAAGCCAAGCTGAAAAGAGCTGGATAAATTCAGTCCGTGAATTTCGGACCTAAAGTGAGTTGTTGAGCTGATTTGGTCGGATTCAGACAATATTGGTCAGGATTCAAAAAATTGTTTGGTCTGATTTCGGACATAGCGGTTAAGATTTTCAAGCAAAGCTGAACTCCGCGGGTTGATTATCTGACTGAGTTTTGGGCGGGAACGGTTATTGGCCGAAACTGTTCATTTTTCGCCCAAGGAAGAAGAGAGGGAACAAGTTTATGATAAAATCTGCGCGGCCAAGTGATGAAAGCGTGGGGAAGGCAATCGGATTGGCTTGGCCAATCAGAAAGACGCGGGATCAGTTTTTGATGGTTTTGGCTCGAATAAAACCGTCCACAGTGTGATACCCCGTATCAAAATACGGTCAACGGGCAGCAGAAAGTCAACAGTGGTAAAATTGTCATTTTACCAATGTCGGGGGTAAAATGGTAATTTTACCAAAGTTCGAGACGGAAGCCGAGGCGGGCCGAATATTCTTATATTTTAATATAAAGAATGTTCACAAGACCAGAGTTGGAGAAATCGGAGTAGAAACATGTTTTTCGGTGAATCGGGAATGGAAACCGACAAAACCGACGAAACTTCAAAAATTCATAACCAGAGCTACGGGTGTCCAAACGGAGTGATTCAAAATGCTAAATTCATCAAATAGCATGGAGAATCTGATTATGGAGTGAGGATTTATGGAATCGTCTAGAGATTTTTTAAAATATTAAACGCGAAATCAGCTAAACGGAAGCATCGGGATAGTCGAGAATAAGAAGTTGCTGATTGGTTGGAGGATGAACGTGGCTAAGAGAGAGACAGCAATAAGATTCACTGAATTTAGAGGCTTGTGTGTCGTGTCAAGAGGAGAAGAAAAAAGAAATGGATTCATGAACCTTATTTGCTCACATGAAGGAAGAAGAGACCAAATCCAATGAATCTCATTTGTACAACACATGGTGAATTGTATTCACCCCTCTTTTGGTTTGTGGTATCGTGGCAACATCAGATGGAGGGAAGGCCAACTGTTGGCATATCATTTTGTCGCACAAGGTGAAGAGTATTTCTCCACATTATGAGCTTGGTCATTGTGGCAATAAGGAGGAAGAGAGGTGTGACATTTGTCACTTCATGAGCCAATTTTGTTTACTATAAAAGGGAGTGAAGGCTACTCTTTCCTTCACACACCAACGAGAACACAAAGAAAAGGAGAGAGGAGGAGAAAGAAGCGTGAGAAAGAAAGAAGAAGAAGAAGGTGGAGAAAAAGAGAAGAAGCGCGAGAGGAGAGGGAGGAGAAGCGTGAGAGGAGAGAGAGGAGAAGAAGAAAAAGAGGAGAAGAAAGAGAGAAGAAGAGCGTGAAGAAGAGGAGAGATGAGAAGAAGAGGAGAGAGGAGAAGAAGAGAGAAGAAGAAGGAGCGTGAAGAGGAGGAAGAGAAGAAGAAGAAGAGGGAAGCGTGAGGGAGAAGAAAGGAGAAGAAGAAGAAGAAGTGAAGCGTGAGGAAGAAGGAAGAAGAAGAAGAAGAAAGAAGAGGAGGAGAAGAAGAATCCGGAGGAGGAAGATGAAGAGGAAGAAGTGAAGCGTGAGGAGAAGAAGACCGGGGAGAGAGAAGGGCGTGGAGGAAGAGAGAAGAAAATGAAGCTTGAGGAGAGAAGAAGAAGAAAAAGAAGAGAGAAGAAGAGCGTGAGGAGGAAGAGAAAGAGAGAGAGAGAGAAGAAGCGTGAAGAAGAGGTAAAGAGAGAGAAGCGTGAGATGAGGAGGAGAGAAGAAGAAGGAGAAGACCGGAGGAGAGAGAAATAAGAGAGAGAAAGAGGAGAGAGAAAGTAGAGAGAGAGACGTGAAGTTGAAGAGAGAGAGAAGGAGGCGTGAAGGAGAGAGAAGATGGTCCGGAAGCTTGGTTAGAATTATTCGGTCAAAGGTCAGGACGTTCGGGAAGCTTCTAGGTTCGAGTTCGTGCATTCGGGAGGTTCGGGTTCCAGTTCGGGGGTCTCGGGATTCATACCGTGTCAGAGCCGCCATTACCGCACCTACCTCACTATGATTCGGCTCACAAACTCGTAGATTCATATAGACCATAAATTGATAAACCGTAGTGCTAGGATTGCATACCCGTTACTTAACCTAATGAGTAATTAATAATTAATTGGACGTTTAATGTTAAACCGGTTAGGAACGGATAAGCATGTTAGGATTTAAAGAATTAAAAGGGTAATTGGTTGTGTGCCGCTAGGTTGTTAGTAATGATTGGGTGATGCATTCATATAGACCGTTGTTTAGGACCGTATATGCATCTATATATGTATAAGAACGATAATTAATGAATCTATCTACGGGAATTAAGACGACACTAAAATACGAGTTAAACCTAAACGAACATATAGAATATTGTAACGGGATTGGGGTTTATGTTTAATAGCGGGATTGGGTAATGAATAAAGTTAATTAATAATGAGATGTCGGGGAGTTAGTAAGTTTAGTAACTCTAAACCGACGGATCGAGGAGTTAATAAAAGATATCTAGAATGGGTTAAATAAGGAATGTGGTGAGTTAGTAAGCCGTCTACGGGTTAGCAATCCGCTAACCCAAGGTAGCGGACGAGAATGAATTAAAAGACTTAGAAACCCTAATAAGCCTGCTTGTGTTGTAATTGTGTGATTGTTGTGATTGTTGTGTTGATTGTGATTGCGTGATTGTATTGCTGTTGTGTGAGCTTTGTGTGCAGGTTTGTTAGACTGCTCGGTGCTGGGCCGAGCAGTTGCTGTGGACACTTACTCCGGTCACGGGACCGGGTAAGTTAGTGGTGCTGACTAGGTATCTTACCTAGTCAGAGCGGTGGTAGTGTAGAGGCTTGCGGAATGGTTGGGGATTTATTATTGATATTGATTGCGTGATCTGTGATAGAGTCCCAGCGAGTCTGCGTGTTTATATTTCTGCACTAGGACTCTAGGGTGCGTTAGATTCCGCAAGCCTAGGTTTTGTGTACGTTCCGGTACTTCCGACCCGATTGGATCCTCGGGTTTTGCCTAATCGGATCATGGCGATTCTGGTTATTGTGAGATCCGGGATTCACACTAAGAATTTGTATTCGTGGATTTGGACTTTTGGATATAGAAATGGTATAGTTTCCTATGAATCAAAGACTTTATTGAGATTGATCGTCGAGATAGAACAAACACAGTCGAAAAGAGAGTACAAAGTATGGAATCGAGCTATCTAGTCGAAGTGTTCTTAGCCTAGGTTTGAATTGTCTTTGATGAGCCGCCACTTCTTCCTTTAAATAGTCTCCACTCTCATCTCTTCGTCCTGATACTTCGGCCTCGTCGTTGTAACGATCTCCGAGATTCACGCAGATCAGTTGAACTGACGAAGACCGAGTTGCTCTATCTCCACGTCATCCTCAGCCGAGCTCGAGCTCGATCGTCTCCGGCTTCGGCGTCGTCTGGGCCTCTCTAAGGCGCTTGCTTTTCTTGGGCCCAACAAGAGAGTTGACTCTCCCGTTTATCTTTGATTCTGGAATGGGCTCGTAATTACGGGCCTTTGTCTTGTCTGGTAATGGGCCGGATTTCCTAGAGGGAAATCCAATACCAACAATAGCCCCCCACCCCATTGAATTCGTGAAGTCGAGGTTAATGGGCGGTGGACATTCTCGGGAAGAGGTGCGTGCTTTGGATGCGACGAATCTAATGATTATTCTCTTCCCATCCATAGATCTTATATCGACGGTTGAGATCGTACGGGACCGAAGGATCACAACTGCCTCGATCTTTTTTCGTGATTATTTACAAATTTCAAATCGAGCGGTTGGGATTGTGGGATACCAAAAATCCCACAGATCTCGAGCACGAGGTAGTTTAAAAGGGGAAGTTACCTAGCACGATTCCCATCACTGCTCGCACTGCGAATCGTCAAGGTAACTTCCTCTCCTTCATTATATCCTCTTCTTGCCTCTTGCTCATATTCTCTTTTTCGTTGTTTCGAGATTTTCTCTCTCTAGAGATTTCGTTTTTCCTCTTTCCTTGAAGGAAACTTTCGATATTCTGAACTATCATGGTTCGAAAGAGTACAGCCAGGGTTAGTCCTTCTGTGGCGGCTGGTCCGGTTGGTCCTTATCCTCCGTCCAGTTTGACTGTTGACCAAATACGAAAATTGCGGACGAAGTGCCAGATTCCGTCGGAGGTGGAGATTCTTATCCCATCGCCGGACATGTCCCCGGAAACTGTCGTCGAAGGCCATTGTTGCGCTTCTTATACCTATTTCGATAAATGCGGATTGTTTTTTCCAATCCCTCGCATTATCTCATGGGTTTTAGCTCAGCTCCAGCTGGCCTTTCACCAGATGACTCCGAATTTCGTTCGGTATGTCGTCGGGCTCGGAGTTAGAGCTGTCGAGGAAGGCATCAATTTTGGAGTCGAGGAGTTGATGAGGGTTTGTTCGGTAAAACATAACACTCGTTTTCCCGGAACTTACTACCTCTCTCCTCGCCATGGGAAGATCCTTGACGAGATCCCGGCGAGGGATGTATGGAAGAGTAAATACTTCTATTTCAGGGTCAACCATCACTCGGTCGAGGATTTTGATTACTCGGTTATCCCGACGAGATGGGCGGCTAGCGTTGGTCAGCTTATAGGGCTTAATAGTTTCCCTAATTGCCGCGGCGTCTTTTATTGATACCGAGCTGTTTGCTAATGACCTTTTTGGTTCCATTGCAGAGGCTCCTGAATCATTGCCTTTGGACCCGACTACATCGAGTTTGGTAGCTCGCCTACGGAGAGGAGATATTCGTTGGTGTAACTTCATGGATCAGCGAATCCGAGCCGCTTTAGGTCCTGCTGCTCGACGACCTCCTCTATACCAACCTCGTCTTTTGCGAGACGAATCACACCTCCTTCGCCAGCCTGTTTTGACTCGAGTCGTTCAGGCTCCGCTTCGGATTATCGAGCGGACTGAAGAAAGTAAGTGTTCCGGTTAGTCTTTCTGGGGGGGGGGGGTCATCGCGCGTTATGCCCTTCGTTTGCCGGGCTGACCCGATTCTGTTTCATTTGCAGATCGACCTGTTTCGGACGATAGTTCGACTGCAAGCACCCCTTCTCTTGAAAAGATGTCGCGAAGATCTAGCAGCCGTCGGAACGGGAAAGGTCCCGTTGATTTGGCAAAGAAAATGAAGGCTGGCGACTTGAGCAACGCCCTTCTTTTTGCCATGGACGAGGGGCCACCTCCTCCTCCTTCAATTCCTCCTCCTAACCCTGTTCGGGTTTCTCCCGTGGCTGCAGGATCCGGAGAGGCGGACGTGGGGGCGGAGGATTTACCTCTTATTCCGGCCAGTGAGGAGCCGGTCCGGGCCCCGTCTGAAGAGCCTGTCTTGCGCAACTCTCGGTCGAATGGTTCTAGAGGGTCGAACGGCCGGAGTCGAGGCGGTCCTCCTCCGGCGGCGAAGCGTCAAAGGACTGACGCAGAGGTGAGCTCGAGAAGATCGGGCCAGAGTGTTGAGGCGAGGCCTGCTTCCTCTGGGTCCTTGGGGTCTTTCAACTGGCGCTTTAGGCACCAGAAGGAATGCCCGATTGCGGACGACCCAACGGGTGTTGCCTATCTGCTAAGGCATTTTAAGCCGGCAGGTGTTCAGCTCCCGGCCGTCGGGGATATGGCTCTTGGTGATACTTATACCGAGATGATGGCGGCTTGTGGGAAGGTAATGATTTCTTCCTCTTGTTTTGTTTCGTGCTTAACTTTCTTCACACATTTCCTCTTTCTTTTGTTGGCCTTGGAGGCTGCGAATAGGTTCGCGGCTAGGGACGAGCGCGAGCTGCGAACTGCGAGAGATACCGCAGGTGAGTGAGCTCGACACTGTTAAGAAAACGGTCAGCGACCTGAAAGCGCAGCTGCAGGGGGCCTTAGCTCGGGAAGAGGAGCTAAGGAAGAAGGCGGGCGGCCTGGATGGGGAGTTACAGGGCGCTCTGACTCGGGTTTCGGTTGCGGACGTGCGGGCTGCGCAATGCCAGGCTGATCTGGATAAGGTTCTCGCCGACCGAGAGTTTGATGTTAAGATGGCAGCCCATGAGGCGAGAAAAGGGCTAAACGGTGAATATCTTAAGATTCTCGAGGGGATCGCAGCGAAAGAGAGCCGGAGGAAGGTCGCCGTGAGCGCTGAGATGAGGCTCCAGGAGGCCTTGGCTAATATCGCGCTTATCGCCGAGTTCGCCTCTGGTGAACTGGACCTGACCAAGGAGGTGATGGATTTGGCCGAGAAGAAAAGATTGGCCACGGAGGAGATGGACGCTGCGGCGGTGTCGGACTTCAGTATCAGCAAGCTAAATTTGCCGGTGATGTCGGACGACTCCGTGATCCTTGCGCGCCCTTTAAGCCGGGCGGCTACTCGCCTTGATCAGTATGGGTCGAACCTCCCGACCGGAGTTAATTCGTGAGTTAGCGATGAGGTCGAGGGTCAACTCGAGGAGGACAGGGCGACCGATGGTCAGACAGGGGATCGAGACGAGGCTTCTTCTCCTTCCAAGCAGTTTTAGCCCTTTTTATCTGTTTCCGCCCGAGGGGGCTTTTTAATTCAGACTTTTTGTTGCCCGAGGGGGCTTTTAATTTCTTTTCCAGACTTTGGTTGCCCAAGGGGGCTTTAATTTTCTGTTCGAATTCGAGGATATAAAAAATCTTTCATGCCTTAGCATAGATTTCATTGTTTTTATGTCTCAACTTAGCCATTGTGGCGATTCGAGCCTTTCTAGAGGAACCGAGCGGATAACTTGTCGTGTTGCCTTAGAAGGTTCGTTGCGATCCTTTAAGTCAGTCGCATTTGAGCTCGAGCTCTTTGCCAAGAATGGTTTGGGGCGCGACTACTTCGTGATGTAAGGTTCGAGCTCAGTCGCTGGATAGAAGTATTAAGTATGGAAACGAATCGAAGTAAACTTACAAAGATTCGATTTAGAGGTTGCGTGCTTGAATGGCTGTCCTGGCCTCGTTATTTCGCTTGAGGGGTGGGTTAGCTCCCCGATTCTTTTAATCCGTATAAGGTTTAGAAGAATTGTATTCTTAAGGGAGATCATTGTGGATCTCTTTCTTTGGAACTATCATTTCATTTCGTTCGTGGTGGGAGGACCGTTCTAGGTCGCTTGTTTTTGGGACGATCATTTCAGTTCGTTCGAAGCGGGAGGACCGTTCTAGGTCACTTGTTTTTGGGACGATCATTTCAGTTCGTTCGAAGCGGGAGGACCGTTCTAGGTCGCTCGTTTGAAGGGATAATTTCATATCACTTGGTTATAGAAGGGATAATTTCATATCGCTTTGAAGGGATAATTTCATATCGTCTTGTTATTTGGAAGAGGCCATTTCAGGTCACTTGGGAAGGATAATTTCATATCGCTTTGACTTAGAAGAGACAATTTCATATCTTTCGTTTCGGGAAGGGATAATTTCATATCACTTGTTTTGGGAGTGATAATTTCATATCACTTTGCTTATAGAAGAGATAATTTCATATCACTTTGGTCTTTTGGGAGAGGCCATTTCAGGTCGCTCGAAATAGGATAATTTCATATCGTTTGCTTTGGAAGGGATAATTTCATATCAACGTAGTGGCTTTAACAGGAAGAGACGTTTGATTAGAAGACTTATTTTGATTTCACAAAGATAAGTTAGTATGACTTCGTCAGAAGTTGTCGAGCTCAGTGAGAGCTTTGTGTTTGGGGGGGTGGCTGCGCTCGAAGTCGAGCTGCCTACGTACCCTTTTAGGGGATCAAGCCATTTCGTAGTTCGATTATGTTGATGTACTTCTAGTGGAAATACTTTTTGAGGTTGATGATGTTCCAAGGTCGTAGTTCGGGCTTCTGGGTTTCCACCGACTTGAGTCGGTAGACCCCGTCCTTTACGATGTCGGTGACCTGGTAAGGACCTTCCCACTTCGCTCCTAATTTTCCAGCGTGTTCTTCCTTTTTATGGTCGAACACTTTCCTTAAGACGAGCTCTCCTACTTGAAACCTCCGAGTTTTGATTCGGGAATCATAGTAGCGAGCCGCGGCTTGTTGGTAATTCTGGAGTCGAGCTAATGCGAGGTTCCTTCTTTCGTCGGCGAGGTCGAGCTCGTCAGTTATCATCTTGTTGTTAAGTTCCTCTTGTCGCGGGCATTCTTCTTTGCGAATGCTTAACACGAGAATTTCGGCTGGTACTACCGCCTCGATTCTGTAAGCTAGCGAGAAGGGAGTCTCGCCAGTGGATTTACGGGGGGTAGTCCGGTAGGCCCAGAGTACGGCTGGGAGCTCGTCACTCCAGGTTGTTTTGCACTCGTTGAGCCTTTTCTTGAGGCCGTTCATAATCGCTTTGTTGGCTGCTTCTGCTAGCCCGTTCCCTTGGGGGTAGCGTGGCGTTGAGTAAGTCAGCTTTATGTTCCAAGTTCTGCAGAACTCTTTGAACGTGTTTGATATGAACTGAGGTCCGTTATCGGTAACGATCTCGTGGGGTAGTCCATGTCTGCAAACGATGTTTCGCCAGGCGAACTCCTTAACATGAACGTCCTTAATTTTCTGGTATGACTCTGCTTCAATCCAATTGGTGAAGTAGTCTGTCATCACCAATAGATGTGTGGCTTTCTTTTTGCCAGATGGGACCAGCGGTCCAACGATGTCCATTCCCCACCGCATGAATGGGTACGGCGATGAGATAGAGGAGAGTTTCTCCGACGCTTGGTGGATAATTGGGGCATGCTTTTGGCATTTATCGCACTTGTTGGAGAAAGATTCGCATTCGGCGGCCATTGTTGGCCAATAGTAGCCTTGCCTTTTGATTCGCACGGCCAATGCTCGTCCTCCGGAATGGCTTCCGCAGGATCCGTCATGTGTTTGTGTAATCACGGCTAGGGCTTGCTTTTTATCAAGGCATTTAAGGTAAGGTCCGGAGAGGCTCCTTTTAAAGAGCTCTCCTTGTGTGACACAGTACCTCGCACTTTGCATTTTAAGTTTCCGCGCCTCCCATTTGCCATCGGGAACTTCGCCATTTGTGATGTATCGAATGATCGGAGTTCTCCAATCTTCGTCATTGTTTGGCTCAGGTCCCTGACTAGTGGATGCGGTTTGAATTGGTCCGTCGGGGACGTTCGCGACGTATATGGTGTTTCTAGGATCAAGATCATCATCAATCTCGATGATGTCGCTATTAGTGCCTCCGGGACATTCTTTGCGTTTGACATCGTTTTTCACAGCGGGCCAGTTCTCTTTCAAGGACAGAGCTTTGAGAGCTATGTCGATGCTTGATTTTTCTATCCCTTCGACTGGTATGATTCTTTTGAGGTTAGGATCTGATGTCGATGCTAATGCGGCTAGTGCATCGGCTGCAGTGTTTTCACCTCGTGGGATTCGTGTTAGATCGAAGAATTCGATATGTTCGACCAATGTATGGACTACCCGTATGTATGCTTCCATTCGTTCGTCTTTGGCCTCGTAGTCACCATGATATTGGCTTGTGACCAGTTGGGAATCGCTGAAGCCATTTAATTCTCGGGCTCCTATTGCTATCGCAAGTCTAAGCCTGGCTATCAGCGCTTCGTATTCTGCCTCGTTATTCGATGCGGCGAAGCCCAATCTAAACGATTGTTCTAATACTTCACCCGTTGGGGAGATTAATTTCACTCCGACTCCGGACCCTTGTCTTGAGGAAGCTCCATCGACGTAGAGTTTCCATCTTTGGGTCGAAGTCGGGTCGAGTTCTATAGTCGGAGGGAGCTCGATTATGAAATCTGCCAGTACTTGTGCTTTTAGGCATGTTCGAGCTTTGTATTCAATGTCGTACTCGCTGAGTTCGATAGCCCATTTGACCAATCGACCTGATTGGCTTGGACTGTGAAGGATGGTTCTCAGCGGCTGAGAGGTCATCACTATTATCGAGTGCGATTGAAAATACGGTCGGAGTTTCCGAGCCGATGTTACCAGCGCTAAGGCGAGCTTTTCCATGGCGGGGTATCTGGTTTCAGCGTCGATCAAGGTCTTACTGATGTAATACACCGGCCGTTGTTCGTTCTGTTCTTCGCGAACCAGGACTCCACTTACTGCTGCCGTCGAGACAGCTAAGTAGAGATAAAGGGGTTCTCCTTCTACTGGTTTCGCAGTATGGGTGGTTCGCTTAAGTAAGTTTTGAGCTGAGTGAATGCCTCTTCACACTTTTCGTCCCAAAGGAACTTTTTGTTTGCTTTGAGCAAGTGATAAATGGGTAGACATTTATCAGTCGACCTCGAGATGAAGCGATTCAGAGAAGCTATTTTGCCGGTTAGGCGCTGGACTTCTCGCGTTGTTCTGGGAGATTTCATCTCTATGAACATTGCGATCTGTTTGGGGTTCGCTTCGATCCCTCTTTCGGTTACTAAGTAAACGAGGAACTCCCCTGAAGGGACCCCGAAGGTACATTTAGCTGGGTTGAGTTTCATCCCGTACTTATTGAGAATGGTAAAGCATTCTTTTAGTTGGGGGATGTGATCTTCGTACCTAGAAGATTTTACCAGCATATCATTGATGTAGACCTCCATGGTTTTGCCTAGGAGTCCTGAGAACATCTTGTTGACGAGGCGCTGGTAAGTTGCTCCTGCATTTTTTAGTCCGAAGGGCATGACTTTGTAGCAGTACGTGCCTCGATCAGTTATGAACGAGGTCTTTTCTTGGTCTTCAGGGTTCATCAATATTTGATTGTACCCTGAGAACGCGTCCATAAAGGATAGCAGCTGATGTCCAGCGGTGGCCTCGATCAGTCGGTCGATGTGCGGGAGTGGGAAGCTGTCCTTTGGACATGCTTTGTTGAGATCCGTGAAGTCTACACAGACCCTCCACTTTCCGTTCTTTTTCTTAACCACCACGGGGTTTGCGAGCCAGTCGGGGTACTTGACCTCTTTGATCGATCCGATTTTTAATAGCCGATCGACCTCGTCATTGACGGCTTTGGCCCGTTCAGGGCCTAGTTTTCGACGTTTCTGTCTTACCGGTTTGTAGGTCGGGTCGACATTCAGCTCGTGGCTGGTTACGTCGATGTTTATCCCTTTCATGTCTGCTGAAGACCAGGCGAAGGAGTCGACGTTCTTTTTGAGAAAAGAGACCAGTTCGTTCTTGACTGGCTCCGATAGGTCGATTCCTATGCCAACGAGTCTTTCGGGATGAGCCTCGTCTATGTAGACCTGAGTCGTGAGGTCCTTTGGGGGTCCTATTTGATTGGGGTCGTTCGACCTTTTGGTCTGCATGGTGGCGAGCTCGTCCTCTTTCTGTAATTGCTACGCAGGGGATTTCTCGATCTGTTTGAATCCGTTCATGTAGCAATGGCGGGAAAGCTTTTGACTTCCGTGAATGGTTTTGATCCCTTTGGGTGTCGGGAACTTTACGCATTGGTGGTAGGTCGATGGTACCGCTTTCATGTCGTATATCCATGGTCGACCTAGGATTGCGTTATAGGGAGCTGGCCGATCTACTATGACGAACTCTATCATTCTCCGAACTCCTCCAGCGATTACTGGGGCGAAGACAGAGCCCATCAAGTATGTCGTTTCACCAGCAAAACCTACTAGTGGCGTCTTTTCTTCTACAACCTCGGAGTCGTTGAAGTCCATCTTTTTGAACGCGTCGTAAAAGAGGACATCTACCGAACTCCCTGTGTCAATCATTATCCTTGAGAGTTCGACATCTCCCACTACTAGACAAACGAGGAGAGCGTCGTCGTGTGGTTTGTCGAGATTACTTGTCTCGCTCTCGTGGAAAATGATCTCGTGGTCTGGACCCAACATTGGGGTCTTTCCCCTTCTGTCGGTCTCGACTCTTCTCTGAAGAGCTTTGATCGAATTGACCGAGTCGCGGCAAAGTTTGGAGCCACCGAAGATGAAGTCGATTCGTTTAGGGGGTATAGCCCGTACACCCCCCCCCCCCCCCCCCCCCCCCCGCAGAGACGAGGGAGATTGATTCTTGAGCGTAAACTTATGGCAGGAGCTGGAGGCGGGGATAGTGCCGAACCTCCCGGGGTACCGCTCAGGTTAAGCTCGCCGAGGATGAACTCGACTCGCTTCCGCGACCCTTGAGGGAGTGTTTCGGGAGATTCCGGCTCCTTTGACCGTTCCCGTTTGTTTTGAGAGTGCTTTTTAGAGTTCGACTCCTTGGTTTGTTTGTTTTCCTTTTTGTCGGACAGAGTTTCCTCCTCGACCTCAGAGTCTTTTTTGCTTTCGGACTCTTGTTTTTGAGCCTCTGCTTTAGCTCGAGTATAGCAATCCTCGGTCGAGTGCCCTCTCTTATTGTGGAAATCACAGAATTTTTCCTTGTCGAACTCGAATTTCTTCGAGCTCTTTGGGCTCTCGACCGCGTTGACGTTCCCTGACTTACGGGAATCCCTTTTCGAGTTTGAATTCTGCGGACCCGATGGGTTCCTTTCTTTCCGGTGTTTTTCCCTGAGGGCCGTGGTTTCGTCCTTGAGGCGAGCAAAGGCCGATGCGCGATGGAGGGCGTCATCGAGCGTTTGGGGTTCGCGGACCGTTATTTCCTCGCGGAATCTGGTTGAGAACCATAGTCCTCGTCTTAACGCTTCTATAGCTACCTCATCTCGTGGGTTCGCGATTTTGGATTTTATTTCCTTGAATCGGTCGATGTACGAGCGAAGTGTTTCGTCGGGTTTTTGAGAGACGCCAAATAAGGCTGCCTCGGTAGTCTTTTCCTCGATGAAAATGGAGTATTGTTTGAGGAAAGCCGTCATGAACTGGGTGAAGTTGTCAATGGACCTTTCTTCCATTCCGGCAAACCATTCTAGGGCAGAACCTGATAGGTTTTCCGCGAAGAGCCTGCAGAAGGCTGGCTCCCTCTCCTCATCGGTAAGGTACACCCTTGCCATCGCTAGTCGGAATGCCCTGATGTGGGCTTTCGGGTCCGATTTCCCAGAGAATTCTGGAAACTTAGTTTTCTTGATCTCTCGGATTCTTGCAAACGCAATCCGATCTGTGAACGGCGTTTGTTGTGTTTCTTCGATCACTCGATCGATGTCAGGAGCCGCGCTCGTCGCCATGTGAACTTTTGAGCTCAGACTGTTAAACTGGGCTTTTGCCTGTTCAATGTATTGTCTAAGCATATTGTGTTCATCGCCCTCTGCGGGTGCGAACTGGACTTGCGCCTGTCCTGACGCTTGTTCCGGAAAAATGGGGTCGAGGAGATCGATCGTTGGGATCGACCTCGTCTGATCGACCTGTGGCGTTCGGAACTGGACTGAGTTTGATCCATTAAGGAGTCCCGAGCTCGAGGCGAAGGCAGAACCTCCTAGTTGCCTCGGTCGGGTGTTAGAGTTACTCGGGAAAGGTGGTGGCCCGGGTAATGGTCGGCCTCTTGATCCGGTTGGATCTGCGACCATTGAACTCGAACCAAATGGGGTCGGAACCGCGATAGGGGTCATTGTTGGGCGGAAGCCGCTATTTGACGTATTACCGAAATGTCCCGACGTTCCCGGAGGAGTTACTACTTGGGAGAAGTCCAAGCGAGTACACGGTGGAGGACTTATGGGAGTTCGCGTTTGTCTGCCCCCTTGGCTTTGACTGGCGAGCTCTTCAAGACGGGCGTTCAGGCGCCGCTCTTGTTCTTCGAGCTGCGTTGCCAGGGAACGGTTTGCGACCTCTTGGGCCCTTGCGCTTGCCTCGTTGTTTCTCGTTCGATCTACCAACAGGCTTAACATCGAACGGATCTCGGCAAGATCGCTTGGTCCTTGTCTCTGTGGAGTGGAAGGTGTGTGATTCGAAGAATACGGGGTCATGTCCTAGGGCCGGATCACATGGAAACTCAGGTTACCTGGGGTAACGGGAGTCACCGCGTATCGATGGACAGAGAACGGTGTCCTAGCCGTGGGGACCTTGTGTACACGGTTAGGAGTCGTGGGTTAGTTACCATGTAGGTAACGATGTAGACCCGTGGAAGTTACCGAGATCGTAGGGCCCAGTGTTGTTTTGTTATTTCTTTCGTTGCGTGATAGATAGATCGAGTCCCATCGAGGACATGTGCCGCAGTGCCTTCGATTCCCTATTTCTCCTTATCTTTGGCATTGATTGTGTGTTGTGGGTTTATCACGACGTGGTAGTGCGTGATCGACTATTTATTTCTGTTGATTGTTATTTTGGGTTTTGGGGTGGGAATCTGTAGACTCTAGATAGATTAGAAGCCGTTAGTGGGGAGCCGATTCACTGGGTGATCTTAGATCGCTCATTATACTCCTTTTGTGTTTTTCAGGTTTAGGTAGCGACGGACGCGGGAGGGCCTCGGTGTGGTTTCGGGTTGCTTGTGACGGGATTTGATTCGTGGGTTTATTTTGGGTGTTTTCTCGGTTCGGCGTTATTGTTATTTCGTGTGTTGATTTCTTTGTATAATTTACTTGACGATTGTTTGTGAAATTCTATTAAACGTTGTACTCAACGTTGATTACTCAGAAATAAAATTGTTTCCCTGATATGAGGTTTTAGTCCGAACCGACACAACTCATCGAAGTAGTGCAAGTGGTACCGCTTGTGCTACGGATATGAGGATAGCGGAGTCGAGGATAGATTGGTGCGAGCCTTTGTCTCAAACCGAACTATCTTTGGCTTCGTCCTGTGGCGAACTTTTCCCGTTCGACTTGCTCGGGTTCGATCGGTCATGTTCTTGTTTGATTGTTGACCGGTCAGCTCGACGGTCAGCGGAGAATGGGAAAGGGGCGTTACAGAAAGGTGGTATCAGAGCATGGTTCTGCATGGGTTTCGAAACATTTCATTTTTGAGTGTTTTCCGTGTTTTATCGAGTCAAATGTGTCACACAAGCATCCATTAGGAAACCGAGCCGCGTCCGTTAAACCCGGGGTTGGGATGGGGAGTAGCATTTTTGTATTATTTGGACTAACTTATCTTTGAGTTGTGATTGCATTCGTGCAGCAGTGTGTCCTGGGTGGAGTGGAGATGTGTGTGTGTGCGCGGAGCAGTTACAGTTGAGCGTCATGAGTCCGCAGGGACCAGTCAGTCTCGCCGCCAGCAATACCGGAGTACAGGACATGCAACGGATGTGGAGTGTATGAGTTCAGTTACATTAGTGTCCCCGAGCAGTAGACCCGCATCTTCGGGAGCCGTACCATCCAGTACCGGGACCCGATCACTGTCCGTTGTGTGGTCACGAGGGCCATGGAGCATTGACTTGTCCTATAGTCGGATCAGGAGTGCGTGTACCCGATGGAGAGTCGTACCGAGCACCAGTACCATAGGATTGTCGAAGCAGGACCCAGTCGCCGAGATCCCGAGCCAGTCAGCCACCTGTTATTCAGTTGCCGATCGTTCGGTTATCCTGACCCGAGCCAGTGAGGACTTGCCAGTTGTATAGAGCGATGTGGTGGTTACGATCATTAGACGTCTGTATGTTACTGTGGAATATGCCCAGCGTCCGTTCCAGTCTGTCAGTTATGTGGCCGCGCAGGTCACGTTGCTCATCTTTGCCCGATAGCCGAGCCACAGCATGTCGGAGCACCATCTCGAGACACACACTCACCACACCCTCCCGGCGCACCTTCCAGCGGATACTTCAGCGAGCCGTTTTGCCAGTGGTGTTGGGCATTTCGGTCTTGCTGGAGACGTTAGGTCAGGATAGGAGTAGTTAGGCCAGGTAAGTAAGGGCACTAACTCTATTCTTGTCTTGTAGATAGATCGGCGGATAGGCGACTTTGCGTGTCGTCTTTGACTTTTCTGATGTATAGCGGCGTCGTATGGGTTTTTGGATATGATGACGGTCTTATGTGTGGACTCTGATCATAACCATGTACTGAAAACCTTATGATGTATGATGTATCGTTTTATGTACGTGGTGGATGCAGAGTGTTCAGTTGATCGTTTTGATTAACATAGTAACTATTTGCATGATTGAGATGGTTCTGAAAGCAAATAGATTACTGTGTGAAATCAAATGATAAGCGGAACTGACGACCGTTCATCATGACCCGAACCCGGACTGACGACGCATCCGACCGATCATTAGATTGCGTGATTATGTGTGTGGTAATTGCTTGTTTTCTTTTCCTGTTGCTTGATTGATTGATTGATTGATTGAGTTGTTGGTGCGGTAGATTGCGTTGTTTTATCATGCGTGGTTTTTTGGTAGATTGATCGCTTTGGGTCTTAGAGACCATTGGTTTGTTGGTTGTTCGGAAATTTGCTTAGTGATTGATTGTTTTTCCTCGGTTTCATTAAGAAGGTAAAGTGTTGATTTTATTTTAATTTTATTTCGAGTTTTGAGCCGACTTGAGGACGGTTGTGTTTAACCGACGATTCACGAGGGAGCGGACTTATAGTATATTGTTATTTAATCACGAGTAACCGTCGGGTACGTGATTAAGTAACCATATTTCTATGGGAAAGTGATATCGGGGATGGATCGGGATGGAACTAATTGTTCCAGTGAGTTGTTGTATTGAATGTAGGACGGAATGGCGACGCGATGTGAATCCGAGACCGAACCCGAACCCGAAAGCGAGATGAAGTGACAAGACGTCGTGAGACAAGTGGACCGGACAGTGAAGCAGTGATGGGTGTTGTTAGTGGAAAGTGTATCAACTTAACAAACAGCCGACAGAAAGAAGCCGAGAAGTATGATGAGTTAGCAAAGAGTTTGGGAAGGAACGATCAGTGATGTTGTGGGAAGCAGTCAGAGGAAAGCAGATGATCAGATTCTTGAAGAGTGTCTCAGGAAGAAGACAGAAAGTCACAAGCCAAAGAATGTGGAGGTCGAGGCAAAGTGGGGAAGCCAAGTATCAGTTAAGAGATGAAGCGCCAGGACGAAGTAGTGAAGCAACTTGCAGGGTTCGGAACCGATTTGAAGTCTGACAGTGACGGAGAATTCGGGGACGAATTCCTGTAAGTGGGGAAGAATGTGATACCCCGTATCAAAATACGGTCAATGGGCAGCAGAAAGTCAACAGGGGTAAAATTGTCATTTTACCAATGTCGGGGGTAAAATGGTAATTTTACCAAAGTTCGAGACGGAGGCCGAGACGGGCCGAATATTCTTATATTTTAATATAAAGAATGTTCACAAGACCAGAGTTGGAGAAATAGGAGCAGAAACATGTTTTTCGGTGAATCGGGAATGGAAACCGACAAAACCGACGAAACTTCAAAAATTCATAACCGGAGCTAAGGGTGTCCAAACGGAGTGATTCAAAATGCTAAATTCATCAAATAGCATGGAGAATCTGATTATGGAGGGTTGAGGATTTATGGAATCGTCTAGAGAGTTTTTAAAATATTAAACGCGAAATCAGCTAAACATAAGCATCGGGATAGTCGAGAATAAGAAGTTGCTGATTGGTTGGAGGATGAACGTGTCTAAGAGAGAGACAGCAATAAGATTCACTGAATTTAGAGGCTTGTGTGTCGTGTCAAGAGGAGAAGAAAAAAAGAAATGGATTCATGAACCTTATTTGCTCACATGAAGGAAGAAGAGACCAAATCCAATGAATCTCATTTGTACAACACATGGTGAATTGTATTCACCCCTCTTTTGGTTTGTGGTATCGTGGCAACATCAGATGGAGGGAAGGCCAACTGTTGGCATATCATTTTGTAGCACAAGGTGAAGAGTATTTCTCCACATTATGAGCTTGGTCATCGTGGCAATAAGGAGGAAGAGAGGTGTGACATTTGTCACTTCATGAGCCAATTTTGTTTACTATAAAAGGGAGTGAAGGCTACTCTTTCCTTCACACACCAACGAGAACACAAAGAAAAGGAGAGAGGAGGAGAAAGAAGCGTGAGAAAGAAAGAAGAAGAAGAAGGTGGAGAAAAAGAGAAGAAGCGCGAGAGGAGAGGGAGGAGAAGCGTGAGAGGAGAGAGAGGAGAAGAAGAAAAAGAGGAGAAGAAAGAGAGAAGAAGAGCGTGAAGAAGAGGAGAGAGGAGAAGAAGAGGAGAGAGGAGAAGAAGAGATAAGAAGAAGGAGCGTGAAGAGGAGGAAGAGAAGAAGAAGAAGAGGGAAGCGTGAGGGAGAAGAAAGGAGAAGAAGAAGAAGAAGTGAAGCGTGAGGAAGAAGGAAGAAAGAAGAGGAGGAGAAGAAGAATCCGGAGGAGGAAGATGAAGAGGAAGAAGTGAAGCGTGAGGAGAAGAAGACCGGGGAGAGAGAAGAGGCGTGGAGGAAGAGAGAAGAAGATGAAGCTTGAGGAGAGAAGAAGAAGAAAAAGAAGAGAGAAGAAGAGCGTGAGGAGTAAGAGAAAGAGAGAGAGAGAGAAGAAGCGTGAAGAAGAGGGAAAGAGAGAGAAGCGTGAGATGAGGAGGAGAGAAGAAGAAGGAGAAGACCGGAGGAGAGAGAAAGAAGAGAGAGAAAGAGGAGAGAGAAAGTAGAGAGAGAGATGTGAAGATGAAGAAGAGAGAGAGAAGGAGGCGTGAAGGAGAGAGAAGATGGTCCGGAAGCTTGGTTAGAATTATTCGGTCAACGGTCAGGACGTTCGGGAAGCTTCGGGGTTCGAGTTCGTGCATTCGGGAGGTTCGGGTTCCAGTTCGGGGGTCTCGGGATTCATACCGTGTCAGAGCCGCCATTACCGCACCTACCTCACTGTGAGTCGGCTCACAAACTCGTAGATTCATATAGACCATAAATTGATAAACCGTAGTGCTAGGATTGCATACCCGTTACTTAACCTAATGAGTAATTAATAATTAATTGGACGTTTAATGTTAAACCGGTTAGGAACGGATAAGCATGTTAGGGTTTAAAGAATTAAAAGGGTAATTGGTTGTGTGCCGCTAGGTTGTTAGTAATGATTGGGTGATGCATTCATATAGACCGTTGTTTAGGACCGTATATGCATCTATATATGTATAAGAACGATAATTAATGAATCTATCTACGGGAATTAAGACGACACTAAAATACGAGTTAAACCTAAACGAACATATAGAATATTGTAACGGGATTGGGGTTTTGGTTTAATAGCGGGATTGGGTAATGAATAAAGTTAATTAATAATGAGATGTCGGGGAGTTAGTAAGTTTACTAACTCTAAACCGACGGATCGAGGAGTTAATAAAAGATATCTAGAATGGGTTAAATAAGGAATGTGGTGAGTTGGTAAGCCGTCTACGGGTTATCAATCCGCTAACCCAAGGTAGCGGACGAGAATGAATTAAAAGACTTAGAAACCCTAATAAGCCTGCTTGTGTTGTTATTGTGTGATTGTTGTGTTGATTGTGATTGCGTGATTGTATTGCTGTTGTGTGAGCTTTGTGTGCAGGCTTGTTAGACTGCTCGGTGTTGGGCCGAGCAGTTGCTGTGGACACTTACCCGGTCACGGGACCGGGTAAGTTAGTGGTGCTGACTAGGTATCTTACCTAGTCAGAGCGGTGGTAGTGTAGAGGCTTGCGGAATGGTTGGAGATTTATTATTGATATTGATTGCGTGATTTGTGATAGAGTCCCAGCGAGTCTGCGTGTTTATATTTCTGCACTAGGACTCTAGGGTGCGTTAGATTCCGCAAGCCTAGGTTTTGTGTACGTTCCGGTACTTCCGACCCGATTGGATCCTCGGGTTTTGCCTAATCGGATCATGGCGATTCTGGTTATGGTGTTAACCTACTGGGTGACGCCGGTAGGTGTGTGATTTGGAGAATACGGGGTCATGTCCTAGGGCCGGATCACATGGAAACTCAGGTTACCTGGGGTAACAGGAGTCACCGCGTATCGATGGACAGAGAACGGTGTCCTAGCCGTGGGGACCTTGTGTACACGGTTAGGAGTCGTGGGTTAGTTACCATGTAGGTAACGATGTAGACCCGTGGAAGTTACCGAGATCATAGGGCCCAGTGTTGTTTTGTTATTTTTTTCGTTGCACGATAGATAGATCGAGTCCAATCGAGGACATGTACCGCAGTGCCTTCGATTCCCTATTTCTCCTTATCTTTGGCATTGATTGTGTGTTGTGGGTTTATCACGACGTGGTAGTGCGTGATCGACTATTATTTCTGTTGATTGTTATTTTGGGTTTTGGGGTGGGAATCTGTAGACTCTAGATAGATTAGAAGCCGTTAGTGGGGAGCCGATTCACTGGGTGATCTTAGATCGCTCATTATACTCCTTTTGTGTTTTTCAGGTTTAGGTAGCGACGGACGCGGGAGGGCCTCGGTGTGGTTTCGGGTTGCTTGTGACGGGATTTGATTCGTGGGTTTATTTTGGGTGTTTTCTCGGTTCGGCGTTATTGTTATTTCGTGTGTTGATTTCTTTGTATAATTTACTTGACGATTGTTTGTGAAATTCTATTAAACGTTGTACTCAACGTTGATTACTCAGAAATGAAATTGTTTCCCTGATATGAGGTTTTAGTCCGAACCGACACAACTCATCGAAGTAGTGCAAGTGGTACCGCTTGTGCTACGGATATGAGGATAGCGGAGTCGAGGATAGATTGGTGCGAGCCTTTGTCTCAAACAGAACTATCTTTGGCTTCGTCCTGTGGCGAACTTTTCCCATTTGACTTGCTCGGGTTCGATCGGTCATGTTCTTGTTTGATTGTTGACCGGTCAGCTCGACGGTCAGCGGAGAATGGGAAAGGGTTGTTACACACAGTCTAATAAAAGTCTCCCTTAGACGATTATTGATCACTTTTTCCCGCAAGAGAACTCATAAAGATCGAGAGAGAGATTCTTAAGAGTTAACTCGTTCAGACCGAGAAAAGTGAAGTTTTGGCCGAGAGTTGGACAAGCGATTGGCTGGGATTACTATATTGATTGGATCAGCGATTTTTCTGTTGGCTTAAAGCACCAGAGGTGTCAGGAAACCGTTCTCATCATCCGAACCGAAAGACTAAGGTGAATGCGTGACCGTGGCTATATATTATGATCGTTTGCTTGCATAGATTCATTGAGTCTAGGTTGGCTAGGACTTTTCTGATTGCTTGCTTATCGATTATTCTGTTTCTGCTGTGACTTAATCGATTGATCGATTCCTTTCACCGAGCATATAGATCATATCATGCGCTTAAGGGAAGTTTGCTCGTTAAGGCTTGATGCTGGATCGTGGAAATTAGCCCTGTTGACTTGGAATGATCAGATCGGGTTAAGTATCTGCTTGTTCAGGCCATTCTGTTTCTGCTACCTGAATTGGTTGATTGTTTTCATTCATTGAGATGGTGACTCTTTGACTTGAGACAGTCATATCGGATTAAGTGAATGTTCTGAAGATAAGCTTGATAGACTGACTGAATGTATGGTTTGTCTGCATGATTATTTTGTGGCTAAGTGAGACAGGACGACCGCTATCACTAAGCAAGCCGTTTGCTTATGCCTCCTTTGTGGATGCAAGTGATTCATCTGAGAAGGCTTAGGCGCGAGACTAAGGACGGCTGGATGGAAAGGATGGTTAGATTTGGGTAGATTTTAGTGGCAAACTGATCATTGTAATTAAACCTCGAAATCTATCTAAGTTTGTTTTATGCTTAAAATGCTTGTCTAGTTCGTATTGAAAAACAAAAAATAATTCTAAGTATGGAAAATTTTGAAAATGGCCTAAGTCTGGGAGAGGAAGTCGACCCAGACACTACCCGCGGGTGGGAAAAGTTGGGTCAAGTGTTTCAGTCTGCTAGAACAACTCCCACGATTTCTGGGATTTTCCTTGAGTTGATCTCCTCCTCTTCTTCAGCAAACATATCTCGCACTGCGGGCGTAGTTAGCCATCGAGCTGTGGTGCCGAGTCGGAGCTTGATGTTTGGGCTTGTAGTTCGCGATTCGGCCCATCAGGTGTGTCTTCTGCTCAACCGGGCCAGGTCATGATGCAAATGAGCATCGGTTGATGGCCCAAGGTAGTTAGGACGTCATTTACCAGTGTGCTAAACAATGTCTTACTGGTTTTTGGGGTTTACTTCGAATCCAGTACTGGTGCGGGGGCTCTCCTCGGCTTATGTTCTCTTCATCGGTAATAAACATACCTAGCAGGTATTAAAATTTATATAGCGCGCTTTCATCCGTTTGTTGGATGCATAGTACCTCAATCCATATAGGAAATGTTGGTTAAGATCCATAAAGCATGTATTTGCTTGTTTGTCGTGGCAAGTAGATGACACGATAAATAATTCCTAAGAAATCATGAGAACGTATTAAACTTGACTAGGTATGACATGGTAGTAAATGAATTTAAACTAGTTTGCTGAGCTACGAGATTCAGATACTAATTTCGATTTTACGATAAATGAATTAAATAAAAGCGAGAATGAGGTTATATTTCGTTACCGGATAAATCCAAGCGTCTGATTGGGGAGTTGTGATGGTGAAGAAGATACAACTTGGCAACCGAAAGAAAAAATGCAAGCTGAATTTCCTAAGTGTTTTGAGAAAGTTAAGGAAAATCCGGGAAAGAAGAGTAAGACTCGAGGACGAGTCTAAGCCAAGTGGGGGAGAGTTGTAACACCCGCGTTCTAAAGATGAACGGATTGGGTCATGAATGGTCATCTGGAATGGTCTTCTAAGATAGGGAATATTAAAAACTAGGGTGTTAATCTGGATAAGAAAGGCTTACTGTGTGGAAACCGAGCTGAAAAGAGCTGGATAAGTTTAGTCGGTGAATTTAGGACCTAAAGTGAGTTGTTGATCTGATTTGGTCGGATTCAGACAGTAATGGTAAGGATTCGGACATTGTTTGGTCAGATTTTGGACATAGCGGTAAAGATTGTCAGACTAACTGAAGTCCGCGGGTTCATTGTCTGACTGAGTTTTGGGCGGGAACGGTTATTGGCCGAAACTCAGCATTTTCGCCCAAGGAAGAAGAGTGGGAACAGGTTTATGATAAAATCCGCGCAGCCAACTGATGAAAGCGCGGGGAAGGCAGTTGGATTAGCTTGGCCAATCAGAAAGACGCGGGAACAGTTTTTTACGGTTTTAGCTCTAGTAAAACCGTCCACAGTCTAATAAAAGTCGCTCTTAGGCGATTATTGATCACTTTTTGTCGCACGAGTACTCAGAAAGATCGAGAGAGAGAGATTCTTAAGAGTTTACTCGTTCAGACCGAAAAAGTGAAGTTTTGGCCAAGAGTTGGAGCAGCGTTTGGCTAGGATTGTTGTATTGATTGGACCGGTGATTGTTATGTTGGATTCATGCACAAGAGGCTTCAGGAAACCGCTTTCATCATCCAAACCGAAAGACTAAGGTGAGTGCGTGACCGTGGCTATAGATTATGATCGTCTTCTTGCATAGATTCATTGATCTAGGTTGGCTAGGAATGTTCTGATTGCTTGCTTAGGGATTATTCTTTTTCTGTTGTGACTTACCAATTGATCGATTCCTTTCACTAAGCATCTAGATCAGATCATGCGCTTAAGGGAAGTTTGCACGTTAAGGCTTGATGCTGGATTGTGGAAATTGGCCCGCTGACTTGGAATCAGGTTAAGTATCAGTCTATTCTGGCCATTCTATTTCCGTTAACATTATCGGTTGACTGGTTTCATTCATTGAGATGCTGAATCTTTGACTTGAAACATCCAGATCGGATTAAGTGCATGTTCTGATGATAAGCTTGATAGACTGACTGAATGTATGGTTTGTCTGCGTGATTATATTGTGGCTAAGTGAGACGGGACGAGCGCTATCACTAAGAAATCCGTTTGCTTATGCCTCCTTTGTGAATGCAAGTGATTGTTCTGAGAAGGATTAGGCGCGAGACTAAAAGCAACTGAATTGAAAGGATGGTTATGTTTGGGTAAATTTGGTTAAGTATGAATGTAATAGCTTAGTGGCAAACTTATCATTGTACTTAAACCTCGAAATCTATCTAAGTTTGTTTTATGCTTAAAATGCTTGTCTAGTTTGGATTGAAAAACGCAAAATAATTCTAAGTATAGAAAATTTTGAAAATGGCCTAAGCCTGGGCGAGGACGCCGACCCAGACACTACCCGCGTGTGGGAAAAATTGGGTAGGTACGTTTCTAGTTGGTATCAGAGCGTAGTTCGGTTCTAGGATAATTTAACCATAAACGGATTAGTGGGTTACACCATCCTTCCAGCGCCGGTCTCGCGATAAGCCATTTTGTGTTTTGTTAAGAAGTTAGTGAGGGGGCTAATTTGACTGATTTGTTATTTGCAGAGGGCTAGGAGTAACCGAAACACCAGGAGGAATGTTAATGAAACTGGGCAGACATCTGGGAACAATGCGGAAAGGAATGCAGCAAATCAAGAAGTTAAGATGCTGAGAATGCATCAAATGATGGGATTGCTGCCAATGAAACTAATGCTGCTAATGCGGCTAATGATGCTGCTGCTGCTACTACGGCTGCTGCTCGTGCTGCTCCTTTGGCGGGTTTGGAGGCAGTATTGGCACTTTTAGCACAAGTCGTGGAAAGACTGCATATTGTTGCGCATATTCTGAATGCTCCATAAGTTGATATGAATGTGGAAAAAATTGTAGTAGAAGAGAAGGATGTGTTACCTGCGCCTAGGAACCCATCTTATCTCCAAGTGATGGATCACATGAGGATGCAGGGACCAAAGTTTTTTGTGGAGGAACAAAGTTGATTCATGCGGATGAGTGGTTGACAAGGTTGGAGCGGAACTTTGACTTTATCCGCTGTCCTGATGCATACAAGAAAGACGTCGCAGTGCACTATCTGGATGGAGATGTGCACACTTGGTGGAAAGGTGTGGCAAGTCAGGTGGGTGACGGAAAGTGCACTTGGGAAATGTTCTGTGAGAAGTTGAAGAGGAAGTACTTTCCGGCTGAAGCCTTTGACAAGTTGGAAAGTGCATTTCTTAAGCTGGAACAAGGGTCTATGACCGTGAGGAAGTATGAAACTGAGTTCAATCGGCTTAAGAAGTATGCTGGTCGTAAAGCATAGTATGAAGAATCATTGGTGCGCAAGTTCATGCATGGATTGCGTGTCAATTCGAACACTCATTGCAGAATCTGCCAGTATGATTCTGTTGCCGAGCTGGTTGAAAAGCTGCGGAATGTGAAGAAGGATTGAACGAGGAAGAAAAGTTATTGGGAATTAGAAATGATTCTGGGAAGAACAAGAAGTTTGGAAACAACAACCTTTCTGGCAAGTCATCTGCTGGTCGCAGTGTGTGTCCGACTTGCAAAAAGATGCATGTGAGATCATGCGGGAAAGCTTCTGGAGCATGTCACTGATGCAGTAGTCTGGAGCATAAGGTGCTTGACTGTCCAGAGGAAGATACAAGGCCTAAGGATCATATCAAGGGTACAAAAGAGCGGTTGTGCTACAACTGTTGTGAAGCTGGAAATTTCAAGAATAATTGTCCTAAGTTGGCTAAGCAGACTGGGAAACGTCGAAGTGATGGACAACAACAAAACGTGAAGAGGCAAGCCATCTTGCCACGTGTGGCCACAATCTCAGATGAGTCTCTGGATCCTACCACCTCTCGTCCGATCACTGGTAAGTCCTATCACTTACCTTAGCATTTCTTTGTGATTTGCTTGTTGTGTATTTAGAACTAGGATTCTTAGAATTCAAGGTGATGAATGTTTGGGTACCTTAGTCATGGGTGGTGTGGCGACCCATGTTCTATTTAAATCTGGTGCATCACACTGCTTTGTCCATCCGGACATGATATGACTCGGTGAGTTTCAGAAAGAAAATGATGGGGAAGTTATGAGATTTCAAGCAGCCGGATGGCAGGGTATGTTCACAATGGGAAAAGTCAGAAACATCTCTATGATGATCGGTGAAGTAAACTTTCCAGCCGATCTGATGATTTGTCAAGTGAAGTCTTACGATGTGATCCTCGGTATGGATTGGCTTGTGAGATACATGGCGCGTCTAGACTGTCACCGCAGTCGAATTAAGTTTGAAACTGACCAAGGAAAGCTGGAGTATCAGGGAGTTAGACCAACTAATGGAAGTTTGATTGTTTCTGCAATTCAAGCAGAATAAATGTTATTGAAGGGATGTGAAGCATATCTGGCCGCAATCACTACGGTGGAAGTTGGGCCGAATGCTGAACTGAGTGAGATTCCGGTCGTAAATGAATATGAGGATGTGTTCCAGTCACTAACTGGATTAATACCTACTTGTTCTAATCCGTTCACGATCGAGCTTGAGCCTAGGATGGATCCAATCTCTAAAGCACCTTACCGGATGGCTCTGGAAGAGATGGCTGAGCTAAAGAAACAGTTAAGCGAATTTATGGAGAAAGGGTTTGTGCGACCAAGAAGTTCACCTTGGGTGCACTTGTTTTGTTTGTCAAGAAGAAAGATGGGAGTTTCAGACTCTGCATCGACTACCGCGGACTGAATAGAGTGACAGTTAATAACAAGTACCCTCTTCCATGGATAGACGATTTGTTGTATAAATACGAGGTGCTACTTGGTTTTCAAAATCGATCTGGCTCAGGGTTATCATCAGATTCCGGTCGCCGAGTCAGACGTTCCGAAAACAACATCCAGGACGAGGTATGGGCATTATTAGTTTGTGTTTATGCCATTCAGATTGACTAATGCACCGGCGGCTTTTATGAAGCAAATGAAGAACGTATTCAGAGACTGCCTGGATGAATACGTGATCATCTTCATAGATGATATCTTGGTTTACTCCAAGGATAAGGAAGAGCACAATGCTCATTGGAGCATGGTTATGAACAGACTGCAGGAACATCAATTGTTTGCTAAGCTCAGTAAGTACAACTTTTGGCAAAGGGAGATTGGATTCTTAAGTCATGTTGGCTCGGACAAGGGAGTGTCTGTGGATCCTGAAAAGATTAAGGCAATAGCGGATTGGCCTAGACCTAGAAATCCGACAGAGATAAGGAGTTGTCTGGGATTGGCTGGCTACTACCGACGGTTTGTTAAGTGTGAGTACGGCTTAGCCAATGACTCGACTGAATAGGAAAGATTTTCAGTTCGTGTGGTCTGTGGACTGTGAAGCGAGTTTTTCTAAGCTAAAGGATATGCTAACAAGTACTTCAGTATTGGCTTTGCCGATGGATGGTGAGCCTTTCCTGGTTTATACTGATGCATCAAGGGTTGGACTTGGATGCGTTCTGATGCATCAAGGCAAGGTGATTACCTATGCATCAAGACAGTTAAGGAAGCATGATGCAAACTATCCGACTCCTGACCTAGAGATGGCCGCAGTTTTTTTCGCCCTTAAGATCTGGCGGTCTTATCTTTGTGGTGAAAAGGTCCAAGTCTTCATGGATCATAAGAGTTTGAAGTACATCTTCACATAGCCGGAACTTAATTTGAGTCAAAGAAGATGAATGGAGACAGTGGCCAATTATGATCTGGATATTGCCTATCATCCGAGAAAGGCAAACACAGTGGCTGATGCTTTAAGGAGGAAACGAGTGGCTTCAGATTCAGAGAAAGACATGGAAGGATTATTCAGTATGATCAGTACATTGCGTCTGACTTCCTTGACCAGCGAAGTGGAACCATTGGGTCTAAGTGCAGCGGATCAAGCAGATTTGTTGACCAGAGTGCGATTAGGTTAAGGGAAGGATCATGAGTTGATCGATGAGGCTGGAAAAGAAAAGAATGAGTATCAGACATCAAACAATGAGACGATTCTGGTAAACAGCCGAGTTTGAGTTCCAAAGGATCAAGGGTTGCGGTATGAAATCCATAAGGAAGCACATCAATCAAGATTCTCGATACATCCCTAGACAACTAAGATGTATCATGATCTGAAGCGGTATTATCATTGGGTTGGAATGAAGCGTGACGTTTCTAAGTGGGTTGCTGTATGCTCTATATGTCAGATGGTTAAGGATGAACATCAAGTTCCAAGCGGATTGCTGCAAAGCTTAACCATTCCGGAGTAGAAATGGGACAAGATCACGATGGATTTCGTGACTGGATGCCAATTCGGAATGGCAAAGATGCAATAAGATTATTTTGGACAGGCTGACTAAGTCAGCACATTTTCTTGCAATCAACAAGCAGGATAATGCGGACAGTATTGGCCAAGTTTTATGTGGAAAAGATCATGAGATTGCATGGAGTACCAGAGAGAGCATTGTGCCAGACTGTGATGCAAAGTTTAGTTCAACCTTCTGGAAGGTGATGCAGAAGGCAATGGGGAAAAAGGTCCATACGAGTACATCTTATCATCCTCAGACAGATGGACAGCCAGAGAGGAAGACCAAGACACTTGAATATTTAGTGTGAGCTTGTGTAATGGACCGAGGCGGCAATTGGGATCAGTACTTGCATCTGGCCGAATTATCTTACAACAATAGCTACCAAGTTAGTATCAGAATGTCGCCTTATGAAGCACTTTATGGACGGCCATGCAGAACACCGTTGTGTTGGAATCAAGTTGGTGAGTGAAGCATCTTTGACCGAGACTTTGTTGAGGAAACAACAGAAAGAATAAGGGTGTTGAAGATTAAGATGAAAGAAGCTCAAGACAGACATAAGATTTATGGTGGTAAGCGGTGGAAATAGTTGAAATTTGCGGTTAGAGATATAGTCTATCTCAAGACAGTCAAATTTAAAGGCAAGGATCGAGCTACAAAGAATGCAAAGTTAAGTCCAAGGGACTGTACAAGATTTTGGAGAGAATCGGGGCAGTGGCTTACAAGTTGGAGTTACCTCCGGCTATGTATGCGTTCCATAACATTTTCCATGTCTCTACGCTAAGGAAATGCATAAGTGACATGCATAATGTGATTTTTGAACCACCTTGGGACTTAAGGGAAAATTTGACAGTGGAAGGAAGACCAATCCGAGTTTTTGATGAAAAGATTAAGAACGTTGGCAGAAGAAAGAACGTAAGGATGATCTAAGTTGTTTTGGATTGTGAGGGTGAAGAAGAAACAACCTGGGAACCGTAAGCAAAAAAGCAAGCTGAATTTCCTAAGTGGTTTGAGAAAGTTAAGGAAACTCCGGGAAAGAAGAAAAAGACTCGAGGACGAGTCTAAGCCAAGTGAGGGAGTGTTGTAACGCCCGTGTTCTAAGGATGAACGGATTGGGTCATGAATGGTCATCCGGAATAGCCTTCTAAGATAGGGAATATTAAAAAAATAGGGGGCTCATCTGGATAAGAAAGGCTTACTGTGTGGAAACCGAGATGAAAAGAGCTGGATAAGTTCAGTCCGCGAATTTCGGACCTAAAGTGAGTTGTTGAGCTGATTTGGTTGCATTCAGACAATATTGGTCAGGATTCAGACATTTTTTGGTCAGATTTCGGACATAGAGGTTAAGATTGTCAGACTAAACTGAAGTCCGCGGGTTGATTGTCTGACTGAGTTTTGGGCGAGAACGGTTATTGGCCGATACTCAGCATTTTCGCCCAAGGAAGAAGAGTGGGAACATGTTTATGATAAAATTCGTGCAGCCAAGTGATGAAAGCGCAAGGAAGGCAGTTGGATTGGCTTGGCCAATCAGAAAGACGCGGGAACAGTTTTTGACGGTTTTGGCTCGAGTACAACGATTCACAGTCTAATAAAAGTCGCCCTTAGGCGATTATTGATCACTTTTTTCCCGCACGAGAACTCATAAAGATCGAGAGAGAGATTCTTAAGACTTAACTTGTTCAGACCGAGAAAAGTAAGAGTTGGACAAGCGATTGGCTAGGATTGTTGTACTGATTGGATCGACGATTGTTATGTTGGATTCAAGCACAAGAAGTGTCAGGAAGTCGCTTTCATTATCCGAACCGAAAGACTAAGGTGAATGCGTGACTGTGGCTATAGATTATGATCGTCTGCTTGCATAGATTCATTGAGTCTAGGTTGGCTAGGACTGTTATGATTGCTTTCTTATCGATTATTCTGTTTCTGCTGTGACTTAATTGATTGATCGATTCCTTTCACCGAGCATCTAGATCAGATCATGCGCTTAAGGGTAGTTTGCTCGTTAAGGCTTGATGGCGTTGGTTCGTGGAAATTGGCCCTTTGACTTGGAATGATCAGATCGGGTTAAGTATCTGCTTGTTCAGGCCATTCTGTTTCTGCTAACTTAATTGGTTGATTGGTTTCATTAATTAAGATGGTGACTCTTTGACTTAAAACAGTCAGATATGATTAAGTGAATGTTCTGATGATAACCTTGATAGACTGAGTGAATGTATGGTTTGTATGCGTGATTATTTTGTGGATAAGTGAGACGGGACGACCGGTCTCACTAAACAATCTATTTGATTATGCCTCCTTTGTGGATACAAGTGATTCATCTGAGAAGGCTTAGGCGCGAGACTAAGGACGGCTGGATGGAAAGGATGGTTAGATTTGGGTAGATTTGGTTAAGTATGAATGTAATAGCTTAGTGGCAAACTGATCATTGTACTTAAATCTCGAAATCTATCTAAGTTTATTTTATGCTTAAAATGCTTGTCTAGTTCGTATTGAAAAACGAAAAATAATTCTAAGTATGGAAAATTTTGAAAATGGCCTAAGTCTGGGCGAGGAAGTCGACCCAGACACTACCCACAGGTGGGAAAAATTGGGTCGGGGCATTTCAGTCTGCACGAACAACTCCCACAATTTCCGGGATCTTCATTGGCTTGATCTCCTCCTCTTCTTCAGCTACAGATCACACACTGCGAGCGTAGTTAACCATCGAGCTGTGGTGCCGAGCCGGAGCTCGATGTTTGGGACAGTAGTTCGCGATTCGGCCCATCAGGTGTGTCTTCGGCTCAGTTAGGCATGGTCATGATGCAAATGAGGCTCGGTTGCTGGCCCACGGTGAGGTTTTTATCCAGCTAAATTCATTGAGGGGAATTGGGCCCAAACAGCTAGGACGTCATTTACCAGGGTTCTAAACACCGTCTTACTGGGTTTTTGGGGTTCACTTCGAATCCAGTACTGGTCTGGGGGCTCTCCTCGACTTATGTTCTCTTCATCGGTAATAAACATACTTAGCACGTATTAAAATTTATATAGCGCGCTTTTATTCGTTTGTTGGATGCATAGTACCTCAATCCATATAGGACATGTTGGTTAAGATCCGTAAAGCATGTATTTGCTTGTCTGTCGTGGCAAGTAGATGGCAAGATAAATAATTCCTAAGAAATCATGAGAACATACTAAACTTGACTAGGTATGACATGATAGTAAATGAATTTGAACTAGTTTGCTAAGCTATAAGATTCAAATCCTAATTTCGATTTTAAGATAAGTGAAATAAATAAAAGCGAGAATGAGTTTATTTTTCGTTACCAGATAAATCCAAGCGTCTGATTGGGGAGTTGAACCTTTGCGGATACCTTGTGTTCGTGGTTGTGATCTGGAGTCTTGAGTTTTTGAAAATGCGTTGAGCGAAGTGGCTTCGCGAATTGAACGTCATGAATATTGTCTGACTATGCTTCGAGATTAGTCGGAATTTTTTTGTCTTTTGTTGAGAGGAAATTCTGAGCATATCTGCTCGAATTTCCGATCTGATCTGCTCGGGTTGTTTAGACTTTCCGAGCTGACCTGCTTGGATTTTCGAGCTGATATGCAGACGGTTCCGTTTGTTTAAATGTTCCGAGCGATTTTGTCCGAAAAGTTGCCATCAAGTCCAAAAAATTATTTTGAAAATTTCCGAATTTTGATGTGGAAGTATAGATATATACGGACCCACTCTCCCCTTTTGAGAGGGAGGACAGCTTAACTGACCAAAAGATCGTCAGCCTACGTACCCTTTTTGGGGATCAAGCCGTCCCGTAGTTCAAATTGTCTTTAGAATAGTATTATTATTATTATTATTATTATTATTATTATTATTATTATTATTATTATTGTTATTATTTTTTTTTTTTTTTTTTTTTTTTAGCTCGAAGAATATTCGCTTGGTTGTCCGAGCTAATTTTTTTTTAGACATTTCGAAGTCATAGTAGCGGAATTTTCTGAGATGTATCGCATTCCAACCTTTCAGAATCCTAGTGTTTTCCATAATTTCGAGCTCTTCACTTCAGGACGGATTTTTTTGGTGATTATGTACGGCCCTTCCCAATCTGATCCCGTGCTTTGAAGTGTCGGATTGCGCCATACCCTCCTCAGGACCAAATCTCCTTCAAATAAACGCTGACTGTCTGTTCATTCGACTGGGCTAGTAGCCTCTTTCTGGTCTGTTTGTCCGTCTGTTGATATATCATGGTTTTCTAGGTTTTCAACTATGATATAGTTGTGTATATTGAGTCTTTAACCTGGTTTTTCGAGTCTATTGAGTTTTCTACATGTAAGCTTGTGTTTGGAGCAAAGAATGGGATTATAGGACGTTTCTGGTGATTTGTGCAAAGAGCTAAAGTTGGTGTCTCGGCCACGACTGGATGTCGACCGACACTGACCTTGGTGTCGGTCGACACTGAGCGCGAGAGAAGCTATACGCCGAGTTGAGACAAGTTTTAAAGAATTGCAAAAAGACCCCAAAGTTTCCTCTAATTCTAATCTAGCCCCAAAACGAGTTTATGAGTTTTAATTAGGTTTTCAGACTCTTTATTCAGTTTATCTTGTTCTTACTTTATTCTTGCTTGGAGATTGAGAGATTTTGCTAAGGGGCTGATTCTTGCTACTTGTAACCTTTGAGAGAAGGATTTTGAACCCCTTTATCTTATCTATTCAGTCTTTTGGTTTTCTATTCATGATGTGGTTTTTATCTGATAATATGTCTGAGTAGTAACCTAGTTAGATTTAGGAATTCTCATAAGGGTTTTATGCATGTTTAGATAACTGATTTATTAGGATTCATAATATGTTCGTTCATCACCTAAGTTGTACTTAATACTAAATTCTGGACTGATCACCTGGGTTTAGATCTGAGATAATTAACTTAGCACGAGAGTGTGAGTTATAATCTGAATAAACTTAGTGTGAGCAATTCAACTAGATACAAAGATATTTGGTTTAGGAGAATTGTGAACCGATAGAACCTGTTCTTAATGCTTGTTTAGAACTCTAGGATCACAAAGAGATTTGGATCGCTAGGTTGCTAGATATAGAAACAATCTCAGCGAGAGTTGGATTGTTTAGCATTATGTTTCTAGTTTTTGAACCTGTGTTTAATCTGAATCCGGTTATTTAAGTATCTGACATTGCATAATTACCGAGAACTTCCTAAGTCTGACGCATTTCTCCTATTGAAAACACTTCCTTGTTTACTTGCTTTCGTTTATTGCTTTCTTCTGATTGATTTAGCTTAACTTGAGAACATACAATCTATCGTGTGAGTCGTGAGTCCTTGTGGATACGATACCCTGAGTACTACATTAGCATAACTGTGCACTTGCAGTAGAATAGGGATATTTCTTGACCTATCAAGTTTTTGGCACCGTTGCCGGGGACTCAACTGAGTTCGCCGATAGATTTTGTTTTAAAGTTTAGTCTAAGTCGTTTTTATTTCTTTGTTACTGATTTTTCTCGGTTTGGCTTTTTTTGCTGCAGGAATCGATATCCGCATTCAGTGTCGACCGACACTCTTCTTGTGTCGCCCGACATCGACCTCGAGACCAGTGTTTTGAGTTCAGTGTATGCCTAATCGACACACCCGAAGCAACCGGAGCGAAGAACTTTTGAACCTCAGACTTGAGGAGCTTGCTAAACTAGAGATAACGAACAGAAAGGGTCAAAGAACAAGAATGATGAACAATCGTTTGATTTTGAGACCAGATGCTGAGGGAGTTCTGAGAGACCTACAGAACAACCCATACAATGATCAGGGGCAAAGGATTGATGCCCAAGGACGGGTTATCCCAGAACCTGAGCAGCCTCAAGGTGAGGGGCAGATGGTCAATGCTGGAGGTAATGGACAACCTCCTAATCCTCCTGCTGCTGAGAGGAATCTTGCTGACTACAACCGACCCGATGAATTTTATGCTAACCGGTCAGAAATTGTACCTCCTCCTTTTGAAAGGAATGAGTTTGAGATTAAGACTGTCTACTATACGCTTCTGAGGCAGCATCCTTTCCATGGTCTTCCACATGAACAACCCATGGACCACATCGAGGATTTTGAAGCCTTCATCACTGGGATGAAGCACAATGGAGTGGGTTATGACTTCCTTTTTCTCAATCTTTTTCCATTTTATCTTGCTGGAGAAGCTGCAGCTTGGCTTAAGCAACTTCCACCTGGGAAGTTAACTACTTGGGATGAAGTGAAGAGAGAGTTCCTGCGACACTTCTATGATGATGCTCGCTCAGATCAGCTCAGACAGGATCTTCTGACATTCACTCAGGGACCTACCGAGCCACTTAAGTCAGCTTGGGTAAGGTTCAAGATGTACCAACGAGACTTTCCCCATCATGGATTCTCTGAAGTTCAGCTGCTGGGCATTTTCTTCAGAGGTGTGGATCTCTGGTACCAGTCTGCTTTAGATGCTGCCAGCAATGGCAACTTCAACACAAAGACTCCTGAACAAGCTAGAGTGTTGATTGAGAACTTGTTGAGTAGCAATAGCACCAAGACTGCAGATCGGAGAAGGAAGGAGTCTGGTGGAAAGGTTGATCGTTTGCATATAGTTGAGATGAAGAACAAGTTGGATTCTGTTCACAGCTTGTTGACTAGTAAGAAGCATGTCCACTTTGCTCAAGAGGTTGAAGAGTTTGGACCTGAAGAAGGCTGCACAGAGGAAGATGTGAACTACATTAGTAGTTCTGGATTTCAGGGAAACAGGTTTGGAAATCAGCAGAACAACAAGTTATTTGATGGTGGACAGAAGAGTGCTTTCACAAGCAATCAAAACTCTTCTGGATATGGTCAGAATGCTGGTTACCAGAAGCCTTTTCAGCAGAACAACTCTTATCAGAGGACCTATGGATCATCCTCATATCAGACACCTCCTGCTACTAATGCTCATGAGAGCAAGCTGGAAGCTATGATGGAGCAGCTGCTAGAGGGTCAGACAAAAACCACTGTGGACTTCAACAAGAAGCTTGATGCTGTGTATGAAGATCTGAGTGGGAAGTTAGAATCCTTGAGTACTCACATGAAGCATCTGGACACACAACTGAATCAGATTTCAAGCTCAGTTAAGGGAAAAGGTATTCAGAATACCCACGTCAATGCTTGGACAGTCCAGATTGAGGATGTGATAGATCAAGGAGAAGGGTTTGAGGTTAAGACAGTTGAAATTGTGAAAAACAGCCAAAAACCCGAGACAAAAATCCCAGTGTCGACCGACACTGACTGTGATGTCGGTCGACACCCTGGTCGTTCAAGAAAAATCTCACCAATGCTTCATGATGCTACTGAAGAGAGGGTCTACAAACCTCCAAAACCCTTTTCCAGGGTTGCTAAGACGTCTAAGCAAGAGCTTGATGAAGTTAACCACTTGGAAGAGATGGATAGGAAGCTGAATGAGGACCCAAAGGCTGACACTTTACCAGTTCATCCATGCTTACAGAAATATGTGGAGAAGATGATCCCTATGGATGAGGACTTAAGAGATTGGGTAGTAGTGCTTCCTAAGCAATTCAGTGATGTGCTGCATAATAAGATTCCAGAGAAGCTAGATGATCCTGGTGTCTTCGTATTAGATTGCTCAGTCTTCAAAGATAGCTTCAAGCATTCCTTATGTGATTTGGGAGCTGCTGGAAATCTCATGCCATACTCTGTGGCTGAGAGGCTGGGGTTGATAGACTTCAAGCAGACTAAGATCTCTCTAATCCTAGCTGATCATTCAAAGAGGGTTCCTGAAAGAGTCCTAGAGGACATTTCGGTCAGAGTTGGAGACCATTTGATTCCAACTGACTTTGTGGTGCTGAAGTATGATAGTGAACCAGATGATCCTCTGATACTAGGAAGAACCTTCTTAGCTACTGCTGGAGCTAGGATTGGTGTTCAGCACGGTCTGATCGATCTCCACCTTGGAGATGAGCCCTTACACTTCAAGATGGATGTGTTGCGAAGTTCTAAAATTGACGGTCAAACCTTTAGCATTGTGATGGAGCAAGAAGCTCAAACTAGTGAGGCTTCAGTTTCTAATACTGGAGAAGAGAAGATGGTGGTTTCGCAAAATTCCACTCTGACATCTTCGGAGCCTGCAACTGCTCATAAGCAGAAAGCTCCACACATCAGAGCTTCACCCAAGCAAAGGTATGCATCTCCTAAACTCAAACCTGCTAAACTCATGGCTATGACCGCAGGTAAACGCTCGAACGCACTTAAGCTTCAGTCTCACTCTGGAGTTATTCCTTCGTTTCTTGGACGATCTCACGCTGACACTGCTTACTCTCCACCACGGATGAGGAGACTTTCGCAGAGGCACTCACAGCCTCTGTCGAAACCACCGGGAGTCTAATCTCGCATCAAAGTCAAGCTAACGACTTAAAACAAGCGCTGAGTGGGAGGCAACCCACTGGTAAGTTGTATATACTAGGATTTTCAGTTTTGCATTTTGATTTCTTTCGTTTTTGAAGTTTTTGTGTCAAGTTATGCAAAATCCGTAGCACTGTGTAGTCAGTGTCGGTCGACATCCATCTTGATGTCGGTCGACATCCATCTTGATGTCGTTCGACATTGGACTCGAGGAAGTTTCGAGCACGAACGGAAATCGACCTCGGTCGATTTTGAGGTCGATTTGGGTAGTGTCGGCCGACATTGAAGGTTGATGTCGCCCGACATCGATGAAATCGAGGTAAGTCTTCTTAAAAACCCGAGACCAGATTCGTCTTCCTCATTTCTTTCTCGCCAAAATTTCTCCAAAAATCTCCACCTCTCTCGTTTCTTGACCGATTTTGACGATTAAAAGCTCCATTCCACTTGCTTTTCCGTGCTCTATCCATTTCTAGTATCAATTTAATCGATCTGCGAAGGTATGACTCTGAATCTCCATTTTTCAGTTCGTGTCCAAAGGAAGAAAGCTTCGATTTTTGATCGGTCTATTGATATCTAGGACGTATTGGTTGTGGAATATGGTTGATTTGAGTACTGTGAATGATTGTCTATGCTCAATTGAGCGAGATTTTGACATTGAAATTTTGATGTGTTTGAGCCTCATTCTTTTCGACTGCTCGTTTGCTGTCTTGCAGATGGAGCCTTGTCTAAACCCCAGAAAATCTCAGAGTAGTGGGACGATTATGACAGCTTGTTCTACAACGCTTGGTGTGGCGTTAAGATCGAGCCCACACGGCTTCCTTGCATGACCACTATGAACAAGCTGAAGATAAGATCATATGTGGTGCGAGTCATACAGACGATAGGCTTGGGTACCATCTGTACCAAGTACTATGAATTATATCCGGAGCTGGTCAAATAGTTCATGGCCACAGTCCGTGTGTACTACGCCAATGATGTGGTGAGGAAGGCCTCTGAGGGGACGTTGACATTCATGGCCAAGGGCAGGAAGTACAGGCTCAGCCTTCAGGAGTTGTGTGACATTTATGAGCTTGACAGGACGCGAGAAAGAGTCAGTTTGCCTGAGCACTGGCCAGATGTGCAGCTCTTCAGGGAACACTTTGGCACCGGAGTGTACGATTCTCAGACCACCAGGCAGACCGCTGTGCGACATCCGGTTCTGCGCTATCTTGTCCGAGTGTTTACTAACACTATCTTGTGTAAGATGGAGCATGGGATGATGACGATTACTGAGCTTTTGTTGCTCTATCTTGGGATTGGTGGCAGTGTTGATGTCAGTGAGTTTGAGGACGCTCATTTGGTAGCAGACGCCAACATGGGAGCTATTTTTTCTCATCATTTGGAGACCTTGAAGCCGATGAAGCCCTTCACTGGGAAGGCGACGAAAACAGAGACGGTCGAGAGTCTCTTAACTCCCATCTTCGACCACTTTGGGCTTGACAGGAGTCAGATGAGCATTTCCACCAAGAAGTCCGTGATGGACTTTACACACCTGAAGAGAAGTCAGTGGATCAAGGGAGATACCACTGGGAGACAGTTCTGGTGGCGTTTCCACGACATATCTGGCGTTGAGCGCCTCTTTCCCCTCCCAGCGACCGAGCTTATAGGCATCACAGATGAGCCTCTCTCACTCACTTTTCAGCCCAGTGTAGAGATTTGTCGAGGCATCCCGCGTCGCTCTACCGTGCTTAGAGGTGCATCTTCTGGAGCTGCTGCCTCTGCTGCTGAGCATGAGACTGTCCCTGCTGATACAGACGAGACCTATGGGTTTCCCGAGCTTCCAGGACCAGCAGAAGACATGCCACCAGGGCAGTTTCAGAAGTGGGCAACATCTGTTCTCAAGGGCATTTGGAAGAAGGTTCACAAGATGTCCTGTCAGCGCTCATAGCGTGTTTACCACCCGCAGCCACGACGTCGCGCACCAGCGCAAGCACCAGTCTATTTGAGCTCAGAAGATGAGGAGATAGAGGAGGCTGTTGACTTGGAGGAGACGGGTGATGGAGACTCTCCAGTCTTCTAGACACTTGCTGCTGATTCTGCGTTTGTTTTTCTTTTTCCTTATCTTGAGTCATTTTGATGTTTCTTTTGAGTCAGTATGTCAGTCTTTTTTGTTTGGAACCATGACTATTTGAGTTTATGCATCTCCACTGTTGTTATTGATGTGATCTTGAGTGACTTAACGCAGCTAACATGTGAGGAATTGAGTGCTAACTCATGAACCTAAACATGGCCGATTTGATCATCCTGCGTATACTCACACGAGCTCGATGTCGGGAGACACTAAGCTTAGTGCCGGTCGACATCGGCCGTGTTCAGGTTCGGATTTTCAGCTCAATAACTCTTTGGTTCCAAATTGATTTACACCGATCTCATACTACGATTGCACTGGGGACAGTGCAGTCTAACTGTGGGGGAGGTGGCTACTGACATCGTGTTTTGTTTTCTTAGAGTCAGTACCTTGTTTTCACTTGTTTTCAAAATTGTTTTATTGAGTCAAAATGTGTATGAAACCATGATTTTTCGAGGAAATTTTTCGTTGGAACAGGAACTAAGTGACCATTGGACAGACTTGCAGTAATTCTATGACTATTAGAAAACTCCAAACGGATCAACTAACCAAGGAGACCCATATCTAACCAGGTATTCAGAGGATCTATCACTAACTTCATCTCTAAACCTGACTTTATTTTCTTACTTAGGGGCTTGAGATCTCTAGATCGGATTCCTCTAATGTACTTGGCACAGCTTGTAATGCTGTTTGAGTATGGTTCCTGATTTTCCCCTCCCTTGAAAGTTAAAAAAAAAAGAGATTAAAACCGAGGATAAGCTAGTAGCTTCGAAGTGGTCATGGAAAGATCCAAAGTTAAACCCCAAGTGGAAAGGGAAGAGCACTGATAGAAAAAATAAAATGATACCCAGTGGGGAAAAATCAGTGCTAAGGGAGAAAGGGAAAAGAAAGGAACCAGAAACCGACAGTTTGGTGGTCAGTACTGACTGAGTTGAGTCCATGTGGTCTCTGATCAACACTCCCTTTATAAGACCGCACCTAATTGTATTCAGAGGTTAGTGTGGTGAACTTGAATATCCTAACTTGATTGTGGAGTTTACTTGGGACAGTTGCTAAGTGTGGGGGAAGTATATTGTGGTCTTGACATCTGCAGGAAAGTTTTCAGTGGCTTACTAAGTGAATGTGAATGGGAAAGTTCCTAGGACGAAATGAGTTTCTGAATTTTCAAACCTCTTTCTTATGCTTCAGTTCTTTTACTTGCTTGAGGGCAAGCAAGAGCTAAGTGTGGGGGAGTTGATATATCATGGGTTTTCTAGGTTTTCAACCATGATATAGTTCTGTATATTGAGTCTTTAACCTGGTTTTTCGAGTCTATTGAGTCTTCTAAGGGTAGGCTTGTGTTTGGAGCAAAGAGTGGGATGATAGGACGTTTCTGGTGATTTGGGCAAGGAGCTGAATTTGGTGTCTCGGCCACGACTGGATGTCAATCGACACTGACCTTGGTGTCGGTCGACACTGAGCGAGAGAGAAGCTATACGCCGAGTTGAGACAAGTTTTAAAGAATTGCAAAAAGACCCCGAAGTTTCCCCTAATTCTAATCTAGCCCCAAAACGAGTTTAGGAGTTTTAATTAGGTTTACAGACTCTTTATTCAGTTTATCTTGTTCTTACTTTGTTCTTGCTTAGAGATTGAGAGATTTTGCTAAGGGGCTGATTCTTTCTACTTGTAACCTTTGAGAGAAGGATTTCGAACCCCTTTATCTTATCTATTTAGTCTTTTGGTTTTCTATTCATGATGTGGTTTTTACCTGATAATATGTCTGAGTAGTAACCTAGTTAGATTTAGGAATTCTCATAAGGGTTTTATGCTTGTTTAGATAACTGATTTATTAGGATTCACAATATGTTCGTTCATCACCTAAGTTGTACTTAATACTAAATTTTGGACTGGTCACCTGGGTTTAGATCTGAGATAATTAACTTAGCACGAGAGTGTGAGTTATAATCTGAATAAACTTAGTGTGAGCAATTCAACTAGATACAAAGAGATTTGGTTTAGGAGAATTGTGAGCCGATAGAACCTGTTCTTAATGCTTGTTTAGAACTCTAGGATCACAAAGAGATTTGGATCGCTAGGTTGCTAGATATAGAAATAATCTCAGCGAGAGTTGGATTGTTTAGCATTGTGTTTCTAGTTCTTGAACCTGTGTTTAATCTGAATCCGGCTAGTTAAGTATCTGACATTGCATAATTCCCGAGAACTTCTTAAGTCTGACGCCTTTCTCCTATTGAAAACACTTCCTTGTTTACTTGCTTTCGTTTATTGCTTTCTTCTGATTGATTTAGCTTAACTTGAGAACATACAATCTATCGTGTGAGTCGTGAGTTCTTGTGGATACGATACCCTGAGTACTGCAATAGCATAACTGTGCACTTGCAGTAGAATAGGGATATTTCTTGACCTATCATCTGTCAGGCTCGCCGCTCGGCTTCCCCAAATTATCCTAAACCCGGAAGGGGTTGGAAAGTTCAGACAGATATGGTAAGTCGACGGGAAAGCCTTCATAGAACTTATCCATGGAGTTCCTACGATCGCTCCATAAATCGTCGGACGATCTATAATTGAAAATTCGACGATCTTAGTGATTCCTCTAGCGAGAATCGGCAACTTGATTTTTCCAAAAATGATTATGGCATCTCCAGCAAACCATGCTAACGATGATTGGGAAGGTGTTACCTCGTTCAAGCTTATGTTCATCCTTCTCAAAGTTTCACAGAAGATCACATCCATGGAACTTCCGGTGTCTACTTGGTTTCCTGGTACGTGATGATCTGATGCCTAGCTCGATGACAAGAGGGTCTTTGCTCGGCTGATAAATTCCCAAGATCCAAATATCCTCGAACTTTATCGTGCGGCTCGAGCGCTGATACTGTGTGTGACAATGGACAATTTTCTTGTATCGTCTTTGACAGTTGTTAGCCCCCCATGGCTGTATGGGATAAGGCTCGAGGGGATATCTTCCGCCCTGGAGACAATGTTTCCCTTCCACGATCATACTTATCCTTTGTCGGTTGCTTGCCTCAGGATCTTCGTCGCTCTTTCTCCTTCGCTTGTTATTTTTTACTTCGGTTTGCCCTACTCGAGATTTCGCTCTTTATTCGCTTGGTTAGATTCGTTGCTCTTATTTGGCTTACTCGGCTCAACTCTGGTTTTCTCTTGTTGAAATTTTTCACGCTTATCGTATCGCTAAGTTCTCTGGCTACGAGTTTTGCTGCAAGTTTAATGCCCAGTCTCGGACAGTCGACAGTGTGGTGTCCATATGATTGGTGGTGTTCGCATAACGCTTTCTCGTGGTATTGGTTAGGATTCCTTGTCTATGTGTTCCATCAACCATTCCTCCGTTCGGTCAATCTATCTCCATGTTCATTTGAGCCGATTTGATAGTTGTGCGACCTACCAATCTTTTCACGTCGCGAGCTGCTACTTGCTTTGGAGCTTCGCTTCTCGCTGCTCGCGTTGGTGCATAGACGGGCATCTTTGTTTGACTGTTTCGCCAATTTTTACTTTTCAGATAGAACTTTCATCTCTTCTTCGTCGACAATAAAATCTATCGCCCTGTGCAAAGCGTATGCCACTGTATGAGGTCTGTTCAGCGAGATTTCCTTCCTGAAGTATGATTCGTGCCACAGTGCTTTCTTTAGTGCATCGATGCCCACTTTATCGCTTAAACCTTTGATTCTTGTCGCCACCTTTTTGAACCGGTCGATGAATTTCCTCAGGCTTTCTGTCGGGCTTTGACTCATTGACCATAGATCAACGTCGAAAGTATCTTGATCCATGAAAATCGAATATTGTTTCATGAATTCTTGGGATAGCTGTTGGAAGCTTCCAATGGAATCCCGTTCCAATCTGGAGAACTACTCGAGCGCCGCTCCTTTCATATGTTCTACGAACAAGAGGCAAAAACCAACATCCTTCTCCCTCTTCCTGAGATTGGCTCTTCTCATCGCGATACAGAAAGCCATCATGTGAGCTTTTGGATTAGTTTTCCCCTCGTATATTAGGATCTTGAGTTTGCCCGGATTGGGGATTCGTGTTTCAGCGATTCGAGTTGGGAACGGTGTCTTTCGGGTTTCTTCCAAGACGCGATCGATCTCTGGTGCAGCGCTCGTTGCCCGGTGAACTTGCGATCGAATGGTTTTGATCTCCACGGTCGTTTGCCCCAGTGCGACTCTAAGCTCATCGTATTCCTCTTTTTTTGATTTGTCGTCGTTCAGTCGTCTTGTTCAGCTGAGTCTGCTAGACGTCTCCTTCTTCCGAGGACTCATCATCGCTCGGGGACGTATCGATCAGCTTCTATCCTTTCTTCCTTGTCGTCTGAATGTGGCTTGACTTGGTTTTCGGGCGTGATCAGATCTTTGCAATCCTCCGCGTCGATCTGCCACTATAAGAAAACAACGTTTTTACGACTGTACTTTTAATTGTAGAATAGTCGTTAATCAGGGTTTTACGACAAACATACGACTAATTATGGTATTCGTCAATCCATAGTCGCTAAATCTCATAAACGTATTATTAGTCGGCGAGTTACGACCATTTATACGACCAACATAGGTAATCGTAAAATATGTAGCGTTGTCGGAAGATATAAGGACTAATTTGCGACTACGATAGCGACAAATGTGCGACTATAGAGAGAGCCCAGATACGGTTGAAGGAATGATGTCATCAAATAGTCGTCAAATTAGGTGACCATTAGGCGATTAATATGTGATTGTATTGGGTAGTCAGAAAGTAGTCGTAAATAGTAGTCACTATGTAGCGACTGGGTAACGACCATTTTAACTACTATCCCGCGACTAATCTGAACATCCATACACGATTATGGTAATGAACTTGTTACTATGTGGCGACTGTTATGTGACTGACTAGTAAAGTCACGATTTAGTCGTAGACTATGGTGACGTTTTGGCGACTGTTTATTGACTAATTTACTGATTATATGACGACTACTTGGCGAATCCAAATATGAGTATGGCAAGCATCTTGCTATTAAATGTCGATTGCTAAACGACTATGCAGCGTCTAAACGAAACATCCAGATTCGATTATGGTACAGTCTGTGAGACTAGTATATGACTGTCTAATATAGTCACAACATAGTCGTAAATATTAAGGGACAATTTGGAAAATCCAGATTTTCTGATGGTAAATATTTAGCGAATAATTGACGACCGTTTATTGGATTTTTTTGTAGAGTTAAGAATTTGGATTAATTTTAATTTCGATTTGGTAATGGGTGATACCCTAATTTGAATGGTACAACAAACGTAACAAACACTTGCATCAAAAATAACATTGGTAACATGTAGACACAGACGACCTACATACGCAAACTCCAACATTTAGGAGTTGCCAAATCATATACCAATAAATTAACAAGTGCAAGAGACAGTGATAAAGTAAACTACGAATCAGGTGGTGTTGTTGTCTTACTTTTGGCTTCCTTCAGTTGCTCTTGCTGAGCGACACCGCTGAAAAGTGTCTGGGCTGCTTGTGCTTGCGAATTACAAGATTAACTGTCAGGCTTCCCACTCGATAAGGATTTACTCGTCTATCCTTCTCAGTGGCCTGTGACAATTACAGACAGTAAGAGAAAAACAATTAAATAAAGAACGTGAGATGACTTTATAAACATGGATTGTGAAAAATGTTAATTTACCTGAGCAAAGATGTTGTATATTCAACTGTTGATATCTCACGAGGTCAAAGTTCTTTGCAGTGCTTTTGCACTCCTTTGTGATGCTAACCATGTCTTTCATACGTCGTTGATAGATCTCCTCAACAAATGTTTCAGAAGAAAGTTATGAATGGTTTGGCCATGTCTCAAATGATACATTGATTATCTTGTAAGCGCTCAGACACTCGAACTTAGCAAAACAAATTAATGAGTTAAGCAAAGATTGGTGTCTTCAATTGTGTGCTAACTATAAGATTAACATCCTAACCATCAGACTCTAACTCCTCAAACACTCGTTAAAAAAATGACCAACTTAGCCAGACTGTGGATTATAGGAGTCGTTTACAACTTGTAGAACAAAAATTAACTTTAAACAAATAATCAGATTCAGAGCTTGTCCCGTTTCACAAGCAAAGCAAAGCAGAAGGAAACAAACGATATAGCTACATGTACCCGTAGGCATCGATTCACGGAGGGTTTCGTGATTGAGATATTCAAGGAAGAATTTGAGAGAGTCGGTAGGGTTTAGTCCAAAGTTAGCTATGAAATGGAAAGTTTTGAATAAGAGATTCAAAGAAGAGATATCAGTTTGAGATGGGTGGGCGTAGAAGACGAGATGATTCGAAGGAGATTTCTGAAAAGGGGAAGAACAAAAAAAAATCAGGGTTTGACGTATTTGATGATTTCTTGGCACTTTGTCGAAAATTCTTGGGCGTGGGCGGGTAATTAATGTTTTGGGGTATAAAATTGAGTTTAGATTTCCCGGATTTATTTGGAAATTTTTTTTTCCCAATTGTATGCGTAACATGGTCGTAATATATTTCTTTTTATAGACACTTTAAAAATTTAACTAATCTATTTTACTTTATTATAACCAGAACAAGTTTGATCACAATATAAAGAAAGATTGAAGACATGTTTTATGGAAAAACATTTGTGTTTTAAGTTCTTTGAAATAGTTGAGGAGATTTTGCTAACATTCAAATTAAAAATAGTATACAGCAAAATTTAAGAAATAATTTCCGGACTAGAACGTTAAAGCGCAGACGAAGCCCTATACCATAAGAAATAATTTATTGAAATGTTTTAGGCTATGAAATTGGGTTTAGGTTTCCGAGATTAATTTGGCAAATATTTTGAATTTTTGCCCACTTGTATGCGTAACATGGACTAGAATAGTTTTCGGGTTTAGGGTTTCTTTTGGAGTGAACAAAACCCTATACCCTAAAATGGATCCGTAACACTTCATTATGAGGTTTCATTGTAGGGTTCAACAAACGTATTTTCCGGATACTCCCAAATTTGATCAATCAGTGCATTTCGAAGTGATTAATGGACAAAACTAATGAAATACTCTTAAAAATTTGAGGTTTCATCTTCTCTTTAACATCGAATGATCTTAATCAAAATACATAGCAAGATGAAGTGGTCATAAATTAAATTATGAATTTGTGAATCTTTCTAGATATATGTTATTTTTTGAGTATATACAAACTTGTAATATTAAGGAAATTAAATAATATCGGTTGAGAGAAACATTGAATATTCTCCTTGTCCCTCATTTAGAGTTTAGGGTTTATAAACATGGGTTTAGGGTTTAGGCAGTTTGCTCCAAACATATAAATTGAAAATTAATTAAAAAGTTCTAATAACAACCCCCAAATTCAACGATTGCACTTAAAGAGAATAAAGTTTCCGCGACCATTTTGCAAACATAGGCAATCTGCAAAATCCAGTAACATTTATCACACATGTCGTCCCCCTTCGGCTTCTCCCACCATAGTTGACTTGGATCGTATTCGAACATTTGCACTCGGTGATCATATGAGGGTCGTTTTGGTCACTTTTCGCAATTAACCAATTTGGAATCTGCCTTTCCCACCCATTTCCAATGATCTTAGGCAGTTTGCTTCGAAGATGAGTAGCACGTTCTCTAGTAAATTGATACTTACCAAAGAATTTTTCCTCCCAGTCGTCCCTGAACATTTTGCACATCATGCCGTAGATATACTCGCTCATGATGCATCCTTTTCCCACAGCAACCTTGATTTGACCGACTCCTTCAATCCGCTTGTTCTCGAAAAACACATTTGAGATTCCTTTGAGGCAGATAGCGGTTCTGTTGCCTGCGTTGTAACACCTCTCATCGAATTTTGTCCAGTAAAAATCGGGAGCCCAAGTCCAATGACTCACCTTCAGTAGATTAGTGGAGGCATAGAACTCGTCTGTTTGAGACATTCCATTCAGCCGAGTGCACGTAATCCTCGTGTGGCTTAGATCATGCATGTCATTTTCGCAGACACGAACAAGAATGTTCCTTATTAGATCTTTCGGCAAGCCGAGCATGTTGAATGGTCTCGCTGTCTCCCTTCGCCTTCTTGTCACCGACCGTGTTTCGTAGGGCGGGTCGTTGAAACAAGGCAACGGCCAGTATACATGAAGGTTTGGCATTTGAGATGGCTTTTGGGGTTCGTTCTGAATCGGTGGTACTTTTAAAGTGGAGAGTTGATTGAATGGGTGTTATCGAGTAGTTTGTTTTATGAGGTCTTTCCATATGTATATATATATATATATATATATATATATATATATATATATATATATACATACATACAGTCGTGACTATTCGATATCCCCACGTAATAACTAGGGTGTAAATGGATTAAATAATATGGAATGACTATTTCATTATATTTCATTCCAATAATTAGAATTTAAGGCAAATTGTAAATCTTTTATGGAATTAATTATTTTGGGTTCAATTACTTAAACAAAAGTTAAACAGAATCAAAAAATCATTTTCGGAAGGGATAATTAAAAGGGAGTATTGGGTTCAATTTCATTTTCTCAAGTGATTTCTTTAGGATGGAAATGATGAACCATCAAATAGAATAATAGGGGTGCAAATGGTACTGGTGAGCAGAATAAATAGAATAGGTGTTAGTGGATGATTAATAAAATAATGAAATGAAATGATTAATAAAATAACGAAACGAAAAATCCACTCAACATTAATAACCTATATTGTCGTGTATTAGCAGTTCTCTAGATAATGTATATGGTATAATGTTTGGGTTTAGAGTTTAGGGTATATGACATTTGCATTTATATTTGTAGATATTGACAAAATTATGTTGACAAAAAAAATATTGACAAAATTATTAATAATTGTAATATTACATAAAAGACTATATAGAGTACATGTATTATGGTTTAATGTCTATGTTTAGAGTTTAGGGTATATATAGGGTTTAGGGTTTAACGTTTGGGTTTATAGTTTAGGGTATATATATATAGGGTCTAGCAATTAGAGTTTAGGGTATAATTTATGGCCAAGTTCTCGTTGATCTTGTTATTATTAAAGTGTTTAGATTATTTGTGTTATTCACTGTCTCAAGTGATTTATGTGGGTTGCAACGTTGTAAAAGTAATAAACAGAATACTAGAAATCTGTAGAAGTTGTCGTAGATACAAAATACTAGATATTGCTACGAGTAAACATCTAACGTGAAAAAGGCAAAACATACATAAGACGACATCATCGATTACAAGGAAATCGGGTGAAGTTGTTATCTATCAGCCTGCAGAAGAAAGCGGTCTGCATAATCCAAAAACATTGATCACAATAGTCCTTAAACATTGGCCACCTAGAGCGCCAAGGGTCGAAGATAGAACATTGGCAGTGTCGCACACGATCAATACTGTTTTTGTCCCGTTTTGCTTTGAACCAATCAGGAAGCCAACCTCCCCATGAATTATGATCCAGACGAGGTAGTTTTAATTGCAGTTGCGTTGCGTCTTCCCGAGTAAATTCATATCTACCAAAGAGCTCATCATCTATGTCTTCCCCGAAGACTTTTCGTATGCATCCATACACATACTTAATTAAGATGCATCCATCTTTTGCAGCCTCCTATATGCGTGCGAAGAAGAAGAAATCTGAGATCCCTTTGAGAAGGATGGCTGATGTGTTGCCTGCGTCGTAGCAGCTTTCATTGAAATTTTTACATTCAAATCCCGGAGCTCAAACATTGTATGCGATATGTGTTAGATTGACTGAGTTGAAGAACTCATGTGTTTTTGTCTTCATCTTCAGGGCTTTGCAAACATCTTCGAATGACGGAGATCTTGCATGTCCCGTTCCCAAACACGAGCGAGAATCTTTGTTATCACATCATCAGGCCACGCTAGAAGGTCGAATGGGATGATTGCTCTACGTTTTCTTGTTACTGGGCAGGTTTTGTAGTAAGGCTGATCGTTTCGACGCTATGGCAAGTACACATAAGCCATAGGCATGTTGTTGTACTGGGGGTTAACGAAGAGGTTGACTTTAATGGTTTTGAATCGGTGGTTTCAAGATCTTAAGAAATAGTGTTTATTAATCCCTAGTTTGATTGACTGAGTTTCTTCTACATAATAACCGTACATATAGACACGACAATTCACTTTCCCGCACAAGAATGATTAATAAAATAATTAAACGAAAAATCTACTTAACTTTAACAAACTAGATCATCGTGTATTTGGCGTGCAGTTCCCAACTACTTATACCACAAACCTAGATCATCGTGTAATGTCGTTTGCGTATGTGCAGGTAGCCGACTATAGACCCCTGTATGCTAACATAGTCATTATGTCATGCAAGATTTTGTTAGCTGTCAACATTGGTAATGCAATTTTGGTGTTACAGTATTCACAGTAAAACACTATACAGTAATACAACACTAAATATTAAAATATTATGGTTCAAATATACTAATTCGGATATTTAGTACGATGTATTTTTCACAATTTGTAACTTACCGTTACTTGAAAAAGTGAATCCTACAATATGCTACTAAAACATAAATAAAATATCAAATGGATAATTGATTAGGAACCAACATAACTAGCAACACGAACCCAAAGTTCTTTTGACATCTAATTCAATAGTTACAAGTGTGAGGGTAAGTGTCAAACAATAGTTCTTTAATATGCCATGTGTAACGCACTAGTTCATGACTAGCCATTATGTGACACAAATAAACCATTATGTGCACCGGGAATCGATAAGATATTTACACTGATCGAATCCAAAGTTAACGTACTGATATATCTAATAAAAGCCTGCCAAACCCAATATATTTATGGCACCTAAATTACCATAAACTGCCAATACCCTAACCAATATAACCTCTCTCAAATTCACTTCATATCTCAAATTCCTTTCGTCTTACATTTATTTTCTTAACGGAAAATTTATTTCAAAAAGACCAATGACACAAAGGCAATATCAATTCCTCTCGGAGATCAACAAGTCGACGACGAAATGGAGTTTGAGATTGAAGGTCCTTCGGTGTTGGATGTATCAACGAGTTTTCTCTGGCAAAACTATCAAAATACTTTTGGTGGATCAACAAGTTATCTCTCTATCAATCCATGCCCTGTATAAAGTTTGATCTTACGCTGTATAAACTTCTTATTTTACGATGTTTAAAGTTTTAAGTCTTGCACTTTCTAACGATAGGGCCAAAGGATAGAGGGAGAAATTTGGGGTGATTTCGTTGAAATCTTCGAGTGGCTGGTGGAATCTGAGGATCAGTGGGTACAATGGGATAACGTTCATATCCTTGATAGGCCAATGTTTGACCGCCTGGCAGGTAGTTTATTCTCTCTGTGTCGAACTAGTTCGAGTGTAATCTGAAAAATTTCATACCCTAATGGCCAGCACTACTTAGACTTGAACCTTATATGTGGCGTTTCAAATGGCACTATAACTAGCACATATCCAATCAGTATAGTTTTTTGGACTTAAGGTTATAAGTTGTATGGGACATTACTGTTTTAATATGATTTTGTTATGGATTTGTTTGTTTTGTTTATTGGTTTGAGATACATATTTGATTAGTGTTGTGTTTGGAATTGATGGCTTCGTAAGAGATACAGTGGTTACTGCAAATGATACTGAAATTTATTTCTGGAGGCGACTTCAAGAAAAATTGAGAATTAGAAATTTGGAGTAAGTATAACATCAATTTATTTCATGTACAATATTCTTAGAATGTCTAGAAGTTGATCTGCAGTAAATGTTGACAGAAACAAGTCATTGGATTGTGTGGCCAATGGTGATCTTGATGTTAGGCTGGTTAGGGCATGGGGCAAAAGTTCGAATGGGATATTGTTCTTCTTATTCCAGTGCTTTAACATCGCCAACAACAGTGGTGGTATGATGAAACATCAAAGCTTTTAAAAAAAATTGTTCCAGTTAGTGTAAAATGACAAATAGTTAAAATTTCTCTGTTCATTAGGGTTGGTGAGGTTGGAGGCCATTCAACGAGTTTCTAAGATATGCTTTGACGCGTATAAAGTTGATGAGTTCCGTGATTTTGTCAAGAGGTATTTATCTCACAACTCATAATCATATAGTATAAATGTTAGTGTATTTTTACGATCTTATGTGTTATTGTTTTAACCGTTGCTTTTTTTGGTTCAGGTACCCTAAGCCTCCTATATGTTAAGAATGTTGGGTATGGTTTGTTGGATTTGCGAAGTGAAGAACATACTTATAGTTTAAGAATGTCAACTTGGTTATCTTTAGTAACTTAGTATATTACTCGTATTCCAATATATCCAAAAATTTAAAAATAATGAATGAGTATTAAACATTGATTAAAATTTAGTACGTAAACTTATTAACCGATCGAAAATATGTTCCCTTTTGAAGAACAAATTTATGTATTTCGTTCAGGTGAGAGGATTATGAACACTCGGTAAATTTTACGCATAACAATTAGCGATTATGAAACAAAAGCAAACATGGGTCAATATCATGTAATCATTCGAGAAAAGCCCAACTGTTGCGTATCGAGTTAAAATAGTTACCGAGTATTTATTTCAATAAACCTAAAAACTCTTTACTTTCTTCTTCTACCTCTTCCCTATCATTCTCTGATATTCAAAGAGATATCCAGAAAATGAATCCGCTTATAACATGCGATTCTGAAAACTCACAATTTCACAAAATTGCTGATATTACTTTCAGGGATAATCGCTGGAATGCTAAAGCGAAGGTTTGAGAGCGTGGTGTATTACTCATTATGATGCTCCCTTGGAATTAATTTTATCCAATGAAACGGTATTCTTCTTCTACTTTTTTATCCCTTGGAATTATTTTACCCCTTTCATTTTATTGGGTATACATGGCACCCATAAATCCATACGTTTTTATTTGTGTACTTCCTTTTGTAACCTTTAGTTATAATTGTTGGGAATGTCCTGAAATCTACCGTACTATCTCTAGAAAGTATGATAAGTGTCGAGATCAGACATAAGTCATAAGTACTGGGTGATCATGATGGCTTGCTAGAGTCCGCTCTTGATCTATAAGTTTAAGACTTATTACCAGTATTGTATGATCCCTAAGGGTCACACACCATAGCTAACGGGAAAGTTAAAATGGAATTAATACGGTAAGATGCAAGGCATTTACTGTATTTGTACAGAGAGACTTGGACCATTAGTTAATTACTTGGGCCCATATCGAGATACAGGACTTGTGTCGATCGACACAGGTATATGTGTCGGTCGACACAACAGCGAAACCGAAACATCAGTTTAGGTTTATGACGAGTCGAGATATATAAGTCTTAGGTCTTATTATTTCGAAAGCAAGTCTGCGAATCTGAAAAGAGCCGTCCTGTTTTCTCTCTGTTTCCTTCAACTTTGGTCTAGCAACCATCCCGAGCTTGTAAGAGTGTGGATACTCTAGGAGGAATAGGTGGTTCATCTGTTCGTTGATCTCGACATTACAATCATTCCGCTGCAAAAGGTAATGTCCAGGTTTGTGTTTGTGATTCGTTCTGCAAGAACCTAGATCTGAGTTATATGTGCTAGGTTGCAATCCGTTAATTGAACCATGAACACACATATAATCCAACAGTGGTATCAGAGCCAGGTTATTGGTTTTTGCTTTATGAATCTGATTTAGGTTGTTCTTACTGTTTAAAATCGAATTTGGTTAAGAAATTTGATCAGAAAACATGAAAACCTAAGAATTAGATCGCATCAATCCGATTGAAAGCCATCGGTGTGCGATTTGGACACTTGTGTCGATCGACGAGGGGGCGATATCGGTCGATATGCATATCGGATCGATTGTGTCGCTGACCCGAAGACCCGATCACAACGAGCTGTTGTTTGCCAGTATCGATCGATGGGGGAGCGTGATATCGATCGACATAAGTCGGATCGATTGTCTTCTCGCTGTCCCGATGACCCGATCGATAAGTGCTGATACACGCGAGTATCGATCGACGCAGGAGCGTTGTATCGATCGATACATGTGCGTGGAGTACAATCCGCGAAAAGCCAATCGGTTCAACCGAGCTTCGCGGTTGGTACTTTCCCAACCCGCAAACAAAGGATCAATCAAACCGATTGTGATCCTTTGTTTGCTTTAGCCAATCCCGCAAGTTAGGTCAAAATCAGCTAAAATTGATTGATTAAACCAATTGATTTCTTCCTGATTTTGGATTTAACCGAACCGATCAATTTATTGGTAGTTCAAGCGGTTAACCCGAATCGCGGTTTGCTGGAAATTATTTAATACATGGTATTATTTATTTTCTGGTTAAACCGGATTGAAATTCAAAATTGAATTTTAACCTAAACCGAAGGCTGGTCTAAGTTTGATTTGGTTGGACCAAATAATTTAGAGCTGGTTTGGTTTAGTAAATAACCGATGGTTTTGATAGTTAATTTGGTCTTGGACCAGAATTAATAAACCGGATCGGTTATGTCAAATTATTGGGCCAGCTAGAATTCTATGGTCTTGGGCCAAGAATTGGGCCTATAATTTGTGACCCAACCTAAAATATTTATAAAATATTAAATTAGAAATTTCTATTTTTAGTAAGTTACTAAATTTAGAAAGTTTCTAAATTAAGAAAGTTTCCCAAAATAGTAATCTTCTATTTTTGGAAATAAAACTTGAAAATCCTCAAAACAATATCAAGCTTGGATGTCTTGCCCAATCTTGTCAGCTACTTAACGCTTACTTGATTACAGATATGGCTTACAGTGTGAGGTGTCTGTTTTCGCGTAAGTAAAGTAGCATATAGTCACTAATTTCATTGGGAGTCCCAGATTTTAGTGATTATTTGGCTGAAAGAGATTGGTTTCCTTGACTGGGCCATCGGGAGTCCCGGGCCTTGAGACATCTGGTGAATTTGGGCCTCGGGTCCAATTCACAACCGAGAGTTATTGGTTATAACTAGCTGTGTGTATGCTTACCAAGTAAAGCTAATTCTGGGTGACGGCCAGTGGCCCACTTTGGATTTAGCTAAACATGGGTCTCGGAATCATTGTATTCTTATGAGGTTGAACAAAGAAATTTTGAATACAATGCGAGTCTTCTTATAAGCTGTTAAGATTACTCTTTTATGAACTTAATAACTAAAACTCTATTTATCTCTAAATTTCAGCTATGACAAGCACAAACAATCCAAAACACTTTCTCGATCCGGTATGTCCTTGAGATGGACAAACTGAACGGATCAAATTTCTTGACTTGGTCGCGGAACCTGAGACTAGTTCTCAGGCATGAGAGAAAGGACTATGTCCTTGAGAAATCTCTCCCCGAAAGGATCGGATCCAAAGCCAGTCATGCAGTATATAATGCTTGGAATAAGCATTATAATGATGCGGTAGATGTGCGTGGTCTGATATTGGCTACCATGGACTCAGATTTGCGGAAGCAATATGAGAACATGGAGTCGCCAATAGAGATGATCAGCAGCCTGAAATTGAAATTTCAGGAGCAAGTTAGAGTGGAGAGATACCAGTTGGTTAAATCTCTCACTAGCTGCAAGCTACCGATGGATCATCCAGTAAGTCCTCATATCAGTAAAATGATGGGTTACGTTGATAACCTGAGGAAACTGGATTATCCAGTTAGCCAAGAATTGGCAACTGATATCATTCTGCAGTCACTGCCGTCAAGCTATGATAAGTTCGTAAGGGACTATATCAAGAAAGGCTTAACGAAGACGTTGACTGAACTGCATGACATGCTCAAGACAGTTGAGCCAAACGTGAAGAGTACCCTGTACAATCTCATGAACGAGAAGGGTAGGTTTACTAAACCTAATGCTGACAAGGGTGAAGACAAAGTTGTCCAGATTTTGAATCATGGCAAGCGTGTGTCTTCTGAGCCCGAGTCAGATACCTCTTACGTTGGTAAGTGCTGCTACTGTAAAGAGACTGGGCATTGGAAGAGAGATTGCATTAAATTCATGGAAGATTATGAGGAGTTGAAGTTGATGTATGAGACTACTTCCTCAGGTATTCATGTTATTACTTCAAGTTATACCTTATAGGTATTGGATACTGGTTGTGGCACTGATATTTGTTATAATATGCAGAGCCTGAGCAACAGTAGAAAGTTGAAGGAAGGGCAAGTGGAACTGCGTGTCTGGAAGGAGCTTGGGAAGCTGCCTCAGCCATAGGGTTTTCACTTGTAGATGCCTTTGAGGCTTGGTTTTATTAAGTAATTGCTACAATGTACCTGCTTTAAGCAGAGTTGTCTTTCATTTTCTTGTAAGAATTTGAATGTTTTTCATTTTGATAAAAGACTAGTTTTGTTCTTTTGATCTTAATGAAATATTAATTGTAGCACCCTATTCAAGGAATGGGTTTTATGTCTTAAACCAAAGAGTGCCTAAATGTAACATAAATACCGAATTGGTTTAAATCTGATGAATTAAACCTGATTTTTCTTGGCATAAATGTTTTAGTCATATAGAGTAAGTCGGATTCAGAAATCCCATAGTTATGGACTTTTGGGCTCATTTGAATGGATATCTTATGAGACTTGAATTCTTCTTACTGGACCAAAACACAAAGGGCCCATCTTAGCCGAGCTAGAGAAAAGCCCAAAGGCTTATTGGACATTGGACATACTCATGTATGTGGTCCGATGAGCAGTAATGCCAGAGAAAATTTCCTGTACTTCATTGTCTCTACTGATTATTTCAGTGAGTGTGACTGTGTTCATTTGATGAGACACAAGTCGGAATTCTTTGACATGGTCGAAAGAGTTCCAGAATGAAGTATAGAATCTGAATGACAAAAGTATTAAGACTCTGGATTAGATCACGAGTGAGAATACTTAAGTTATTGATTGTGTGATCATCTGAATGAGTGTGAAGTCGTTTCACAGCTCATTTCTCCTGAAAACCTAGAGGTGTTTCTGTGAGAATGAATCAGATCTTATTAGAAATGATTAAAGATGAGTCACACGAATCTTCCATGACATTCTCTAAGAATGACGCTCTAGAAATATCTAAGTTTACGCTGAAATAGTTCCACCAATATCAGTTGAAAGACACCACGTAAATGTGGATTGGAATCGATCCAAATTCGTCTTTACTGAGTATTTGTAGTTGTGCTACTTCGCTGGTTGTCCTAGGGAAACCAAGGCTTGTTACTTTTACGTCCAATCTGTTTTCTAAGAAGGGAAGTTACTTTCCAAGAAGAACAATGGGAGTAAAAGTATAACTCGAAGAAATTCGAGAAATACAGGAGGCTGCTCAACCTGTTGAGGGAGAGCAACGGATGGATTTACGGATTTCTGTAGAATCTACACCTGTAGAGCCTGAAGTTCGCAGATATGAATGAATCAGTCACTAATTCGAGAGTGATTTCTCGTCATTAGTTGAACCTGATGATCATTGAAAGTTCGCATGATCTGATGATCATTGAAAGCGACGTATCTGCGAAATTCAAAGAAGCGAAAGTGAGCCCGGACTCCGAAAATTACACTATGTGTAAGTTAGCTTCATTGATCCATTCATGGATGGAAGCAAACATATCGGAGTTGGAATCTTCGTTCTGTTGAAGTAGTCAAGGTTTTGACTTGAACAGGAACGAAGAGGAACTGTGCGTTTACTAAAAGATAAGTGGGAGCAATATTGCATTTCTCATAGTGTATGTCGATGACATACTGATTCTCGAATATAACGTCCCAATGCTGCAGTCGGTAAAGGACTGGTTTGGGAGTTGGTTTTATGATTGACATTGGGTAAAGCCACGTAGTTTTTGGATTTTGGATCTAAAGATAGAGATCCAAAAGAGCTGGTAGGACAAAGTCAGGATTCTTAAATTGACAAAGTCCTACACGTAATCAGCAATCCAAGAAGGGCTTTATGCCAATGTCACATGGCAATTCATTAAGCAAGATACAGTGTCCTGCGATATCTGCTGAGCTTGAATGCATGGATAGGATTCCATATGCGACGGCAATTGGATCTATCATGTATGCCATGACACATACTTGTTTTGATGTTGCTTTAATGCTAAGCAAGACAAGTAAAGACCAGTCAAATCCAGGAAAGAATCACTGGATTGCCGTAAAGAATATTCTGAAGTATTTGAGGAATACTTAGGATAAGTTCTTGATTTACGGAGAAAGTGAGGTGCTACAAGTCGATAGAGTCTGAAAGGCAAGTTTCCAATAGACAAAGATACTTCCTGGTCACAGTCCGGCTATATCTTGTGTCTATCTGGCGGTGCAAGGCACTGTAGCTGACTCCATGACTTAAGCTGAACATTTCGCAGCTTGAGAAGCGGCGAAAGAGGTTGTTTGGATAGAAAAAGTTCATCACTGAACTTGATGTGATTCCCAGCGTAGATGAGGCTAGCTGCACATCTAAGATCCAAACACCTTGAGGATAGGTATAACCTATTCCGTGAGATAAATGACAGAGGTTTTAAGTAAATAAGCAAGTTTCATCGAATGAGAACATTGCTAATCTATTAACGAAGCCACTCCTTATGCCTAAGCACGAGTCGCGGACTGTAGCTGTAGGATGAGTGAAATTAAGATGTAGTCTTAATTTCAGTGGGAGTTTGTAAAGGGCTTTACTTAGTTATTTTGAATGGTTCATGAAAACATAATATTTTATGTTTATGAAATCTAATGATTTCTGGATTATTTTAACTGTGATATAAATAATCGTTCCAAAATGATTCATGTCATTATATATGGGTCATCGAAGTACATGAGTAGACTTGATCTTGAAACCCCATATTTAACGAAGTGACATAAATCATAGTGTCCATAGTCGAAGGTTGTTGAAATTGGAACACCAACAACCTGTTGAGACTAGATTGTGTTGAGACTTATGACCAAGTTTCGAGGGGTCATAGATGCGCGGCATCAAAGTCGACACATAGGTATATGTAGGGGAGCATATGACCGGACATGGCCCGCTAATGAGAACTCTGCAAGATATTAATATCTGTGTCATAAGAAGTTCTCATATACGACTATAGAGTATAGTCCTTAGACCTGAGTTCGCATGCATGTGGCTGCACATGGAGTAATGCGCTTTGATCATTGTCTAACGCTGTTTCGGAACTGGGAGCTATACGAACCTTGGTTGGGTGTATTATGAATTGTGTAGTTCATAGTGATGGAACAAGACGGGATTTGTCCCTGCCGTTTAACGGAGGTAATATCTCTAGGCCAATCGGAGATTTGATAGCTGGTAAGAGAATGGCCATTCCCAAACGGACTTGCCCAAGTCGTTTGAATAGTCAGTATCAAATCTGGTCCGATAAACATGGTCTGGCTATATAAGGATGACACGCATCTTGCCTTATGCCAGATCGAGATATTGAGACAAAAGGATTAGGGAATGTAGGATTCCAGTACAATCGGAAGATTGTTGGGAATGTCCTTTGTAGAATTCCAGTACAAGTGGGAGATTGTTGGGAATGTCCTGAAATCTACCGTACTATCTCTAGAAAGTATGATAAGTGTCGAGATCAGACATAAGTCATAAGTACTGGGTGATCATGATGGCTTGCTAGAGTCCGCTCTTGATCTATAAGTTTAAGACTTATTACCAGTATTGTATGATCCCTAAGGGTCACACACCATAGCTAACGGGAAAGTTAAAATGGAATTAATACGGTAAGATGCAAGGCATTTACTGTATTTGTACAGAGAGACTTGGACCATTAGTTAATTACTTGGGCCCATATCGAGATACAGGACTTGTGTCGATCGACACAGGTATATGTGTCGGTCGACACAACAGCGAAACCGAAACATCAGTTTAGGTTTATGACGAGTCGAGATATATAAGTCTTAGGTCTTATTATTTCGAAAGCAAGTCTGCGAATCTGAAAAGAGCCGTCCTGTTTTCTCTCTGTTTCCTTCAACTTTGGTCTAGCAACCATCCCGAGCTTGTAAGAGTGTGGATACTCTAGGAGGAATAGGTGGTTCATCTGTTCGTTGATCTCGACATTACAATCATTCCGCTGCAAAAGGTAATGTCCAGGTTTGTGTTTGTGATTCGTTCTGCAAGAACCTAGATCTGAGTTATATGTGCTAGGTTGCAATCCGTTAATTGAACCATGAACACACATATAATCCAACAATAATCAACAGGGAAGTCGGATTCAGGCTTTAGCTTTCGAAGAAAACGCCCGGAAGTTCCTTTTTATTTTACAGAAAGAAGGTTGCTGGTTTATTTTTCTGATTTTAGGGTTTCGTTAGGGCTAAAGTATGACAGAGTATGTCCAACGTATAATGATATTTTATAACTGACGAGACAAATCAGACAAGCAGAGATTGTTGGTTGTGATGTGATGTAAATAAAAGCAATGCGAGAAACAACTAGGAAGAAAGCAATGTGATGTAAATAAAAGCAATGCGAGAAAGTAAACAGAAAGCAGAGATTGTTGGTTGTGAAAGCAAGTTATTAAAAGCGCTAAGTCTAGGGCGTTCTCAGGAAATCAGACAAGCAGACAGTTCATTCAGCAAGGATCTAATTAAGCACAGTTCTAAAACTCAAAACACGGATATAGAACTAACCAAATTTCTTTGCGATAATTCTCTAAGTCTAAGCGCAGCAAACCAAACTTTCGTTTGCGAGAACTAACAGATTAAACCAGCATTAATTCCAAGTTTGATATGTTCACAATTAACCTAAACCAAACTTTCGTTTGCGAGAAGTTTAATTGCTCAACCTAAATAGTTCAGATTCCTAAACCACACTTTCGTGTCGTATTTAGCAACCTAAGATCTAGATTCTAATTGATCAGGTTAGAACTAGCTTTAAGCATAATTAGATTGAAGAACATATATAGTTATGAATCCTTAACTGAATTAAACAAGTCTAGCAAGTCATGAAATCCTATGTGAGAAACCCTAAACCTAACTAGGAATCTACTCAGACATAGATAATGAAAACATAATCATATGAAGAATAAATTGCATAAAAGATAATAAAGAATTAAAGGGGTTCGAAATCTTCTCCAAATACAGATGAAGTAAAGGTTCAGATCAGCCCCAAAAGCTCTAAAAATCCTCTGCTCTTAATTATGAAAGCGTCCCTAATTAAAACACCAAAAACTCAATAATATAGGTCTAATCTCGGCCAGGGGCTTCTTTGTAAATATCAGGAACTTCTGGATCAGAGTGCAATAACTTGACTCTTCATAAACCGCCGAGTTTTGGCCCATCTCGCGGGTGCAACAACCGTTGCAGGTGTGCAACGGTCGACGCAGTACTCTGTTTCGGACAGTGAACTCTATCTCTCGGCCAAACACTCCAAAAATCTCCAAAATACTCCAACATCTCCAATTCAGCTCCAAACCTGATTATACCTGTAAAAGACTCTAAAAGAACACAAAAAGACACTAAAACACACTTATATCATGGTCTAAAACTAGTAAAAATCATGATATATCAACTCCCCCACACTTAGCCTTTGCTTGCCCTCAAGCAAAACAGAGAACTAAAGCATGGTGAAGAGGTTTGAAAACTCTTCAGAAACTCATTTCATCCTAGAAGCTACAACACTCAGATTCCCCTTAGTAAACCACTGAAAGAATCAATCACAGGATATCAAGACCAACATATACTTCCCCCACACTTAGCAACTGTCCTAAGTAAACTCCACAATCACATTCAAGCATTCAAATTCTCCCTACTGACTTCTGCAAGTATTTAAGTGCGGTCTCACCTAAGGAGTATCGATCAAAGGGCACATGGATTCTTACCTTATCAGCTCTAGACCACCATACTATCTTTCTCTAGTCCCTTTCTTCTCTTTTCCTTCCTTAACAACTGATTTTTCCCCATTGGGTATCATTTTATTTTTTTTATCAGTGTTCTTCCCGTTATGGGGTGTACTTTGGACACATTCCATGGATGCATAAGAGATAATAGTATTTGCTACTATTCCCATGACCACTTCGGAGTTACTAACTCATCCTCAGTTTATTATCTTTTTATTTTATTTTATGGAAGGGGAGAAGGGGACTAAATAGGATAGGTTGACAGGCTGTGTCAGAACTAACAAGGGAATCCGACACAAAGTATACCAAGCCCTTAGGTGAGAAATCTAAGTCAGTATTAAGGTTGAAGTCAGTAAAAGGATCCTCTGATACCTGAAGTGATGTGGGTGTTCCCAGTAGGTTGATCTGTGTCTGGGTTTTCTAATAGTCAGAGATAGATCCTGCAACTTCATCCCAATGGTTACTTAAGTTCCTGCAAGTGCTGTTAAAACTTCTCAGAAAATCATAGTTTCTTACTTAAACAATTTTGACTCAATAAAACCACACTTTTTGAAAAACGGACTGACTCTTAAGAAAACAGAAAGATAAACGTCAGTAGCACCTCCCCCACACTTAAGACACACTGTCCCCAGTAGTGTCAAGCGAAGGATCGGTAAAAAGAAATAAAAATTATTAATGGTTTGTTGAGTTCTGTCGGGTTTACCTCTGTCGCTCAGACATCGATCGTTGCACTAAGTGCATCGACCGTTGCTTGGCGATTTTCGTGTATGGTCGATCATTGCTAGTAATGCAACGATCTCTGCAATGCGATTCCGATCGTGTTGCGACGATCGACACAGAAGTGCGTCGATCGACGCACTACGAATTTGTCCGAGACCTGCAAACATAAACTCAACAAAACCAAAAACAAACGTAAAATCCTAACAAAAACACCAAAAATTTAGTAGAAAAACACCAGTACCTAATGGTGGGTTGCCTCCCACCCAGCGCTTGTTTAAGGTCATTAGCTTGACCGGACGAACAAGAATCAGGCACCTCGAGATCCTGACAGAGACTTTGATTGTCCCTGTGCAAGTCTCCTCATCCAAGGTGGAGAATAGGCTGTATCAGAATGAACTTGTCCAAGAAAAGAAGGAGTAGAATGCTCTCCAGGATCCAAAATCACAATGTCACTTGGCTGCTTATCACCTTCATCCATGATTTCCGAACTGATTTTCGAACTGATTTTCTCACAAAGTTCTGACTGATCTGCTTTGGTTAGAAAGGGAATTCCAAGCTGATTTGCCCGGAGTTTCCGAGCTGACCTGTCCGGGTTGCTTGATCTTGCCGAGCTGATCTATTCGGATTTCCGAGCTAGCATGCTCGAAGTTTTTGATATGATGTGTGGATGGTCTTGTGTGTCCGAATGTTTTCAAGTAACTTTTGTCTGAAAAGCTTCTGTTGAGCCCGAATATATTTTTTTATTTCTTAATTCTGATGTGGAATATATACGGAACCGACTCCCCCCTTTTTGAGAGGGGGACAGCTGATCGGACCAAAAGATCGGCTGATTGCGTACCCCTTTCGGGGATCAAGCCGTCCCATAGTTCAAATTTTCAGGAGTTTCGATTTAGTGATAGTATTTCTTTAGGTGGATTGCATTCCAACTTCTGGGGACCTTGACATCATCCATGTTGGTTAATTCGTATGCCCCTGGTCGGACGACTTTCGTAACTTTATACGGTCATTCTCAACTGGCCCCTAGTTTTCTCGCATTTCGTTCGGCTGTGTTCTGAAATACCTTATGAAGGATCAAATATCCTTATCGGAATCTCCTTCCACGGATGTTCGAGTTGTAATACCTTGCGGTCGCTTGTTGATAGTTTTGGATGCGGATTAACGTTTGGTCACGTCATCCTTTGTCGCAGCCGTACTCACCTTCGGCTCGTGCGTCCGTTTCAGCGTCGTCCTCTCCTGGTGGAAGGCTTTCTTTGTTGTTAACGTCTTCTCCGGGTGGATAGGCTAGGTTAACTGTTCCGATATTTTTGATGTTGGGATGCTTGATAAATTCAAGCGGATATATCCGTTTCAAGCCTGGTTCAGATGTCGAGGCAAGAGCTGCCAACACATCAGCGGGTGCGTATTCCCCTCGGGGGATTCGTTTTAGCTTGACGTTCTTGAGGGGCTTTACCAGGTCTTGGACGATTTTCAGGTATGTTTCCATCCATTCGTCCCTTGGCTCGTTCGCTGTATTGGCTTGTGACCAATTGCGAGTCGCAAAACGTTGTATTTTTTAATTTTAAGAATGTGGACTAACCTCAACCTGGCGATTACATCTTCGTATTCTGATTCTTTGTTCAAAGCATGAAAAGTTAGGAGGAAGGATTGCTCCAAGATTTCTCTGGTTGGCGACGTCAGGCGGATTCCCACTCCGGAACCCTTTTTGACGAGGAGCCGTCAACATGTAGCAACCAGTCCAAATCTTCTGCTAGTTCTTCCGCTCCTTCTTGTGGTAGTTCGAACAGGAAATCCGCTAGTACTTGTGATTTCACACTTATTCTGGATTGATACTCGATATCAAACTCGCTGAGTTCTATCGCCCATTTCGCTAACCCCCCAGATTGGCTTGGACTATGAAGGATCTTCCTTAATGGAAAAGTTGTCTGGACTACCATCGAGTGAGACTGGAAGTATGGCCTTAATTTCCGAGCGGACATCACTAGTGCGAGAGCTAGTTTTTCGATCTAAGGGTAGCGAGCTTCCGCGTCTGTTTGTGTTTGATTAACGTAAAAAATCGGCTTTTGTTCCCCTTGATCTTCTCTGATAAGAACCCCACTTACTGCGGTAGCCGATATCGCAGTATATAAGAACAGAGGTTCTCCTTCGACTAATTTTGCCAATACCGGTGGATTCGCCAAATATTTCTTCATCTGTTGTAAATCTTCTTCACATTTCTCCAACCATTCGAATGTCTTGTTTCCCCTCAAGGTGTCGTAGAACGGTAGACACTTGTTTGTCGATCGCGAGATAAACATGTTCAGTGCTGCTACACGTCATGTTAGTTGTTGGACTTCTCTTTCCGTCGTCGGTGAGGACATCTGAATCAAAGTGTTTATCTGTTTGGGTTTGGCTCGATGCCTCGGTGAGTAACGAGGTACCCGAGGAACTCATCGGATGCTACTCCGAATCTGCATTTGGTCGTGTTGAGCTTCATGTCATCGTTTTCCTTGAGGGATCTAACTAGCATGTCATCTATATATACTTCCATGTTTCTTCCGAGTTGTTCAGTGAACATCTTGTTCACTAACCGTTGATACGTCGCTCCGGCGTTCTTCAAACCAAAGGGCAAAACCTTGTAGCAATAAATACTCTTGTCCGTGACGAAAAAAATTCTGTCTCGATTGTCTGGGTTCATCATTATCTGATTTTAGCTTGAAAAAGCATCCACAAATGTGTGCAGTTTGTTTCCCGCGGTCGCCTCCACCAGTTGATCGATATGTGGAAGTGGAAAATTGTCCTTAGTACATGCCTTATTCAGATATGTGAAATCAACGCAAACCCTCCATTTTCGGTTCTTCTTCTTTACTACCACGGGGTTTGTGAGCCAGTCTGAGTACTTGACTTCGATGATTGAGCTGACTTTATGTAATCTCTCAACTTCTTCGTTGACTGCTTTTGTTCGTTCGGATCCTAGCTTCCTCCTCTTTTATCTTACGGGTTTGATTGTTGGATCCACGTTCAGCTCGTGACAAGCGATGTCCATGCTAATCCCAGGCATCTCTTCTGCGGACCAAGCGAAAGATGTTCACATTTTCCTGAAGACATAACACTATTCCATTTTTGATCGAGTCATCAAGGTTTGCTCCGATATCCACGCATCCTTCTGGATGATCGTCGTCTATGCAGACCGATATCACGGGTTCGCAAGGCTCGTCCTCTTCTTCTTCCTCTTTTTATTTGGATTTTTTCGCGACCCCTTGATCTGCCTCTGTCCGTGGTCGCTTTGCTTTTCGAGGGATTTCAACCATCGGTTTCCTGAGTTTGTGTTCAGTCATGAAATAGGAGTGGGATTGTTCTTGATTTCCCCATATCATCCCTCGCCAGGTGTTGGAAACTTCAAGCAGAGGTGATACGTAACGAGACAGCTCTTATGGAATTGATCCATGGAGTCCCCGTGATCACATTGTAGATTGATGGGGCATCCGCTACCAAAAACCCGACGACTTTGGTTGTTTCTCCTGCTTATACTGGCGGTCTGATTGTCCCAAGGGTCATCGTCGTGTCTCCTATAAATCATGTTAAGAGTTTCGGGATTGGAGATACTTCAGATAAACTAATGTTCATCCTTCTTAAAGTGTCGTGGAAAATTACATCCACGGAACTTCCAATGTCGATCAAAATCCTTGCTACATCAAATCTCTTATGATCAGTTCGATGACGAGCAGATCATTGTGCGGACGATCGATTTCTGCGGTCTCGCACTCTTCGAACGTTATTGTGTCGTTTAGGGAGTGAAAAGGAACGGACCTGTGGGTGTTCGTTTCAGCTCGCCGTTGGTAAGCTTTGATCGAGGATACTGTGTCTCGGCAGTATTGTGATCCTCCAATGATGATGTTGTTGGTAACGGTACTTCGTTAATTTGCTACGTTTCCATTTTCGTTGGTGGCCATATCTTCGGATTCGTTAATCGATTGATTTTAAGTGAAGAAACTTCTACTCCCCACAGACGGCGCCAAACTGTGAGAGTCGGAACTCGCACTGTCAAAACTTGTAGAGCTAAACTCTGAGGGAACAGAAATCTCAAAAGTAAACACACCTAAATAGGAACCCGGAGGATATTTTATTGATAATAAATCGGAAAAGAGAGTACAAAGAACAAAAAGGCTTAAAGAAAATTCTAAGTTCTAAGTCTAGATAGAGGGTTTTTCGATATTCCTAAGTCATATGAAGTCCATCTCCTGCTAGCGTAAGAGAATTTTCACGCCCTCCGGACAAGACGTATGTGCCAATTCAGTTTCATGGCCATAAAAACGGACATGAGCAAAGCATATGAGTGAGTAGAATGGGATGTTCTGCGAGCACTCTTGCTGAAGTTTGGCTTCACAAAAAGATGGGATGACCTCATGATGTTTTGCATCTCTTCGGTCTCGTACAAGGTTCTGATAAATGAAGAACCAAAGGGAAGGATTAAGCCCACCAGGGGACTTCGACAGGGAGATCCCCTACCCTCTTTCTTATTCATTCTATGCACTGAGGCCCTTATCTCCTTCGTAGATGGAGCAGAAGAGGAGAGACGGATTACAAGGCTAAAGATCGCAAGGGCCAGCCCAAGCGTTTCCCACATTTTATTTGCAGTTGATAGTCTTTTTCTGCAAAGCAGATATCCGACAAAGTGCCGAGATTTTGAACATTATCAGATTTTATGCCGATGCATCGGGTCGACAATTAAACCTGGGGAAACCGTCGGTTTTTTCGGTAGCAGAATTGATTCTGACATTGGGCATGCGATCAAGAACTCGATTACAAATACAAATGAAGGGGGGCATGGGAGATTCTTAAGGGAGGATACTATAGAAACTCTGATCCCTTGGAGGACCTCAGAATATACTCACCATCCTATGAATGTCGTAGTATCATGGCTGCAAGAGATGTTTTTAAACTTGGATTAAGATAAAGGTTTGGTTCAAGATGTAATACTAGATTGCTGGATGAACTGTGGATTCCAGATATTATATTCCAGTGAGTGGAACGAACCCATGATACGGGATCTTTTCCATCCTAAAGATGTTCTTCTAATTCTTGGGCTGAGACCTAGTCGCGGTCTCACATTAGGTGGATATGTATGGAACCATGCTACTTTTGGTGCTTACACAGTTAAATCGAGCTACGAGCTTATACGGAAAACTAACTTTGCACAAGCAAATCAGGAGGTGCTAGAACCAATCATAACCCCTTTAAAGAGTCATGTTTAGACGAATAAGATTCCCAGTAAGCTTTGACACTTAATGTGGCAAACCTTATCGGGATGCTTAGCAATGTGCCAACGTTTTTCTTACCGTCATATCGGCACAAACAAGAGTTGCACCAGAGCAAATGATTAATCATATATTATTTGAGTGCCCCCAGCTTTGCAGGTGTGGGCTTTATCGGACTTTCTGTCCCTTAGGGGTTGCTTCCCGAGTACATCTATTTACCAAAATATGGATTTATTGTTTTGGAGAACAAAAGAGATGGGCCTAAATATGCCACAAAGATATTTCTATCCTTGGATCATGTGGTATGTATGGAAAGTAAAGAATGATAAGTTTCAACACGCCACTCTCGAAGCGGAAAGTTGGAGGCAAACCATAAGGAATGTGAGGTGGATGTGGATACCTCTCCACAACGGATCTTGACGGAACAACCCCCGAGACTCGTTCTATCCCTACATGCCAAATTGATGCCTCATGGGTTGATCATGGTATTGTTAGTGGAATGGGAAGGTGTCTACGGGATAATATTGGTTGGGTTCTAGCAGGCGGGAAGGAGTGCAGGAGAAGCTTATCACCGCTTCATGCGGAATTTGACGGACTCATTTGGGCTATGGAGAGTCTCTGTGATAGGGGTATTCTCAGTGTTAGAATTGAAACCGGCTGTGTGAACCTCCTAAAGATGATTGAGGATCCGGTGGAATGGCCGGACTTTACTTCAGATTTGGATATCATCGCTACTGTTATAGAGAAATTTTCGTATTTTAGTCTGGTTGCCGACAACCTTTTTAAAAAGGCTAGGACATAGGGTTGAGATTTTTTGCTTGTAAATCACAAACTGTCGGATTTTGGAATTCTACAAAAAACCAAAATATCTGGCCAACTTAAACTTAGATTAAAAGTGTAGATGATAAAAAAAAAAGATTAGGTGTCAATGACCGTGTGCTCTTATCCATCCTTGCAATTGAATTATTAAAAGTGAAACATTGTGAAAAAGAACGCCTTTTCTCAATCTCGAGAGACGATGATCCATATCCCATAGCTGATTTTCCCAAACCAATCTGATCCATATTTACTATTTTCGATCCGATGCCATCCAAATAGGATTTTGAAATATCTATTGATAATAAAAATCTTAAAAATACAAATTTAAGGTCATGTCTTTTTGGGTTTAATATCCTAATACATTTTCGTATATAACTTTTAGATTTATTATAAAGTTATGTTTTTTAATCCTAAAATTAAGTCTTTTAATCACAACATTAAAATTCCAATTTAGTTTAGAACATCATTTACTTTATTATTACTTAAACACAATTTTTTGTATTTCCATATTTTTATTAACTCGTTTCACTCTTTTTTTCTTTTCAAACAAGCATATATCGCAAAACCACAAATGTATAGTGAATTAACCACAAAACTAATCTCACGTACAAAATTTTAAAGTTAAGTTAAATATGGATAAATGTTCTATTTATCAAGCATACGACTTACATGTAAAATGCAAAAGAATGGAATTGTCTTCTTCATTTAATAATTTTTTTTTTGTCAACAGATATCATTCATGTGCCGATGAAAACATACAAACGGGTCGAGGTTCAGATCAAAATACAAAAGACAAAACGCATGTGGATAGAAACTACACCTGGAGAGCTGCACCACGTGTCAACACCCGAATATCGCCGGCATGCACTAGCTGCAACGCGTGTCTGAAGAACCGCCAGAGAGCTCCAGAACTCCATCGAGGAAAACGGGACGAAACTCGCCGGACCACCATCTTGATACGACCTGGAACCGTTTGCCGATCCAAGCTACCCGAAACCACCATCTGAACACCTGCAATCAAAGATACCCGATGAAGAAGCTCAGCAAAAGAACACCAGAGCGAAGGAGGCGCCGCCGCCGTCAGGTGCGAAACCCAACAGGATCCCCGAGAAGCTTGTCCTCTAAAGCAGGAGCACGGCGACGATATTAATTCCAACAGTCTGAGAAGCTAAGGTAGAGCTCCGACACATCAATCAGGAGAAGACGGCGGAAAGAGAGATAAGGGGAGCGAGATCGAAAGTCCCGCAAAACACGGGACACCGGAAAAGCCCGGAAGAGTCCGATAAATCGGAAAGACGTCAGCCATAGATATGAGATCTGGGATTCACACTAAGAATTTGTATTCGTGGATTTGGACTTTTGTATACAGAAATGGTATAGATATCCTATGAATCAAAGAATTTATTGAGATTGATCGTCGAGATAGAACAAACACAATCGAAAAGAGAGTACAATGTCTTGATGATCGAGCTATCTAGTCGAAGTGTTCTTAGCTAGGGTTGGAATGTCTTGAATGAATCACCACTTCTCCTTTAAATACTCTCGACTTTGATCTTCTTGTTCCGATATTTTGGCCTCGCCGTCATGACGATCTCCGAGATTTGCGTGGATCAATTGAACTGACGAAGACTGGGTTGCTCTATCTCCACGTCGTCTCCTGCCGAGCTCGAGCTCGATCGCTTCCCACTTCGGCATTGCTTGGACCTTGTAAAGAAGTCAACCGTATAGGCCCAACAGAGGACAACGGTCGATCTCTCTCTGTCTTGATATTGGAGCGGGCTCATAACTATGGGCCTTTGTTTTATTTGTTAATGGGCCGGATTTCCTAGAGGGAAATCCAGTACCAACATTAGCCCCCCAGCCCATTAATTTCGAGAATTCGAGGTTAGTGGGCGGTGGACGTTCTCGGGAAGAAGCGTGCGCCTCGGGTGTGATAAACCTAATGATTACTTTCGCCCCATCCGTAGATCTTGTTTCGATCCAACGGTCGAGGGTGGGCGCGTGAGTCGAACTGACCCGCTTTTTAGCTCGTCGGCAGTCGTGGTGTGTATTTGTTTAGAGAACTTCATCTCCCACAGTGAATCCAGTCGTTCGCTGACGGCTGAGATTTGAGGGTTGCGAAGAGTCTTTTCGAACTCAATTCCTTGCTGACATGGCTTGGCAGGCGCGCGCTCGTGACCGTTGATCTCGAACCGACAGTCAGGATGGGGAAGGCGAGGAGTCTCAACAGTCTCGATTTTCTCGCATTTATTACGATTTTGGAATCGTTCGAGACTTTGCACAATTTCCACCATAGACAATAATAAATATTTTTTATATTGTAGAGAGTAACTTCCCCTCTTCTCACTTGCGCCTCGCGTTCTTTTCGATCATCGGAAACTCTATTGGAGGCTTCTTTTATTTTCTTTGGTATACTTCTTCTCATGGCTCTGAGAGACGCAACAGAAGCGAGTACGAGTATGGCGGCGGGATCATTTGTTCCACATCCGCCGTTTGTCTTAACCGAGAGTCTTATCAAGCGGTTACGGCCGCAGTGCCGGATCCCGCCGGAAGTAGAGATTGTTATCCCGTCACCGGGGCTCTCGCCGGAGACCGTCGTGGAAGGCTACTATTGTGCTTCCTATGCCTACTTTGGGAAACGTGGGCTCTTCTTCCCCATACCCCGCCTTGTTTTCTTAGTGCTTGCCCAACTCCAGTTGGCGTTTCATCAGATGACCCCAAATTTCATTCGATACGTTATCGGACTTGGAGTCAGGGCCGCAGAGGAGGGGATTGAGTTTGGTCATGAGGAGCTCATGCGAGTTTGCTCGGTGAAGCGAGATTCCCGCTTTCCGGGGACGTATCGTCTTTCTCCCCGCTTAAGGAGGATCCTTGACGGTATTCCGTCGAGGGATGAGTGGAGGGACCGGTATTTCTTCTTTAGGATGACCCATCATTCGGTCGGAGAGTTCGATTGCTCGGTCGTCCCTTCACTGTGGGCTTCCAATGTTGGTAAGATTCACGGTTTAATACTCGATCCTCCACCCCCCCCCTTTTTTGTTGTTGCCTGGCTTCTTCCTGATTGGGTTTAGTCTGTATCACAGAGTCTCCTGAATCGCTCACTCTCAACCCTATTACGGAGGCCTTAATAACCCGACTGAGGAGGGGTATCGTTAACTGGGACAATTTTACAGCGGAGCGCGTGCAGGCTGCTCTGAGGATCGATCTCGGGGGGGTTCCGCGGGATCGACCTTGGATTTCTCGGGACTTACCACTTCCTCCTGTGCTTCCCCGGGCTTCCCCAGTTCGAGCTGTCCAGCCCCCGCTTCGTATCATCGAGCGGGCAGGGGAAAGTGAGTTTTTTGTCCGTGACATTTTGTTTATCATTATTGGGAAAAGCCTAAACCTTTTTTATATAATTTTGCAGGTCGTCCTCCTTTGGATGATGATTCAACCGCCAGCACTCCTCCTCGCGAGAAACTGTCTCGGAGAGCGAGGAGTGGCCGAAATGGGAAGGACCCTGCGGATTTGGTGAAGAAGGTGAGGGATGAGAATCTGAGCAACGCCATCTTTTTTGCCATGTGTGATTCTCCTCCTCCCCTTCCTCCAAGTCTTCCCTTGGGCACAGGGGTCGCCGATGCCGTCTCGGAGACGGATGGCGTTCCCCCTTCTCTGATTGCCCGAGAGGTGGATCCGATACCGTTCGGGGGGTCGATTTTAAGCGACTCCTATTCAAGTAGGCCGAGGGAATCGGACGGCCAGAGCGGAAGTGGGGATCCCGTGCCAAAGAGCCGAAGGGTCGGCACTGGAGAGAACTCGAGGAGATCGGACGAAGATATCGGAACGCCGGGAAGCGTAGCTTGTCTGCTGAGGCATTTTTAGCCTGCGGGTGTTCAGCTCCCGGCTATTGGAGACATGGTCCTTGGTGATTCATACACCGAGATAACGATGGCCATTGGAAAGGTAATGGTCGTAGTGCTTCGTTTTCCATGTCTTTGTTTGGAGAACTCAGCATTAGTATTTTTTGTGTAGCTTCTAGAGGCTACGAATGGATTCGTGGCCAATTCTGAGTGTGAGCTGCGCAAAGGATCGCGGGTGGGCGAGCTTGAGGCCGTCAAGAAGACGGTCGTTGACTTAAGTGCGCAGCTGCAGGGGTCCTTGGCCCGAGAGGAGGAATTTAAAAGGAGGTTGGCTCGGTACAAGGGAATCGAGGCTCGCCTACTAATTCTCGAGAATCGGGAGGAGGATCTTTCCAAGAAGCTGCAAGCGGCTGTGGGTCGAGCTCTGGCTGCTGAAGAAGCGAGACGGGTCGTAGTTTCGCAAGCTGCTCAGGATCGGGTTGACCTGGAAAGGGTCCTTGTGGGAAGGAACTTCGACGTGAAGGTCGCAGCTCATGAGGCGCGGAAGAAAATGAGCGGGGAGTACTTGGAGATCCTTAAGGAGATTAAGGAGAAGAACGAGAGGCGGAAGGCTGAAACTTGCGCCGACATCCGCCTCCAAGAGGCCCTGGCCAATATCGAGCTCATCGTGGAGTTCACCTCTGGCGAGATCGACCTGACTGAGGAAGTACTGAAGTTGGCCGATAAGAGGAGGGCGGCCCTGGAGGAGATGAATGCCGCGGCTGTTTCTGATTTTAGTATTGGCAAGTTGAACCTGCCGGCGGTGTCAAGTGACTCGGTTATTTTGGCGCATGCTCCTCCGCCGGCTGCTCCCTGCCCTAATCAGTACGGGTCAAATCTCCCGACGGGAATTGGCTCTTCCGGTGATCAGGCGGAGGATGAAGACGAGGCTTCCTCGCGATCGCAACAATTTTGATTGCTCTGTTGCTGCCCGAAGGGGTCTCTCTTTTTAAAAAAATAATGTGTTGCGTTAGTGGGCTTTTGTGGACTCGAGGGCGTCAAGTCCTTTTTTAATGAATTTTTTTTAATCTTTTTATGCCTTAGCACAGCTTTTATTGTTTTAACACCTTAGCACAAAGTCGGCCGTATGGTGTTTTGGACCTCTAGAGAGGGGTCATAGCCTGGCTTGAATCGCCTTAGGGAGTTCTTTTTCACGAAATTTAGGACTGATTCATTTGAGCTCGAGCTCTTCCCCAATATTCAGTCGAGGTACAATTCCTTCCCAATTTGAAATACGAGCAAGAATTCCTAAGTATATGATAAATCGAAGTAGACTTACATAGATTTATTTCGAATGTGTGCGGAGGCCCTTTTTGTATGAGCAGCTGCCTCGACCTCGTTTTTTTTGCTTAAACGGAGAGGGTAGCCCCCCCAATTCTTCTGAGCTATATAAGGCTGGAAGAATTTTAGGTTTGTCAGAGATCGTTTCGGATCGCTTAGGTTTGAAGGGATAATTTCATATCGCTTGGGTTTGGAGGGATAATTTCATATCGCTTGATATTGGGGGAGGCTATTTCAGGTCACTCGGAGAGGCTGGTACTACCGCCTCGATTCCATAAGCCATCGAGAAGGAAGTTTCGCCGGTGGATTTACGAGGAGTAGTCCGATGAGCCCAGAGTACGGCTGGGAGCTCGTCGCTCCAGCTCGTTTTGCACTCATTGAGTCTTTTCTTAAGGTTGTTCATGATCGCTTTATTAGCTGCCTCTGCTAGTCCGTTTCCTTGAGGATAACGGGGCGTAGAGTAGGTCAGCTTTATGTTCCAGGTTCTACAGAACTCTTTGAACATGTTTGATATGAATTGTGGTCCGTTATCGGTGACGATCTCGTGGGGTAGTCCATGTCGGCACACGATGTTTCGCCAGACGAACTCCTTAACGTGAACGTCTTTAACCTTTTGGTATGATTCCGCTTCAATCCACTTAGTGAAGTAGTCTGTCATCACTAATAAGTGTGTAGCTTTCTTTTTGCCGGATGCGACTAAAGGTCCCACGATGTCCATTCCCCATCGCATGAATGGGTATGGCGACGAGATAGAGGAGATTTTCTCCGATGCTTGATGGATAATCGGAGCATACTTTTGGCATTTGTCACATTTGCTGGAAAAAGATTCGCATTCGGTGGCCATTGTTGGCCAGAAATAGCCTTGCCTTTTGATTCGTACGGCCAGGGATCGTCCTCCGGAATGGCTTCCGCAGGATCCGTTGTGGGCCTGCGTGACCACGGCTAGAGCTTGCTTTTTATCGAGGCATTTAAGGTAAGGTCCAGAGAGACTTCTTTTGAAGAGCTCTCCTTGCGTGATGCAGTACCTTGCACTCTGCGTCTTGAGTTTCCGCGCCTCCCATTTGTCGTCGGGGACTTCGCCATTTGTAATGTATCGAATGATCGGAGTTCTCCAATCTTCGTCATCGTTAGGCTCAGGTCCTCGACTAGTGGATGGGGCTTGGATTGGTCCATCGGGGACGTTCGCGACATACACGGCGTTTCTTGGATCGAGATCATCATCAATCTCGATGATGTCGCGACCGGTGTCCTTGGGACGTTCCTTGTGTTCGACCCCGTCCTTTATGGTGGGCTCGTCCTCTTTCAAGGATAGAGCTTTCAGGGCTATGTCGATACTTGGTTTTCTTATCCCCTCGACTGGTATGATCCTTTTGAGATTAGGATCTGATGTCGACGCTAAAGCGGCCAAGGCATCGGCTGCGGTGTTTTCCCCTCGCGGGATCCGTGTTAGATCAAAGAATTTGATCTGTTCGGCGAGCGTATGGACTACCTGTAGGTATGCTTCCATGTGTTCGTCTTTGGCCTCGTAGTCGCCATGATATTGGCTCGTGACCAATTGGGAATCACTGAAGGCGTCTACTTCTCGGGCTCCTATCGATATTGCTAGTCTGAGCCCGGCTATTAACGCTTCGTATTCTGCTTCGTTATTTGATGCGATGAAGCCCAGTCTGAATGACTGTTCAAATACTTCACCAGTGGGGGAGACAAGTTTTACTCCGACTCCGGATCCTTGCCTCGAGGAAGCTCCATCGACGTAGAGTTTCCATTTCTTGGCGGAGGTCAGGTCGAGTTCTATGGTCGAGGGGAGCTCGATTATGAAATCTGCCAGCACTTGTGCTTTTAAGCATGTCCGAGCTTTATATTCTATGTCATAGTTACTAAGTTCGATAGCCCATTTGACCAGTCGACCTGACTGGCTTTGACTGTGAAGGATTGTTCTCAGTGGCTGAGAGGTCATCACTATGATTGAGTGCGATTGGAAGTATGGTCGGAGTTTCCGAGCCGATGTGACAAGCGCTAAAGCGAGTTTTTCCATGGCGGGGTACCTGGTTTCAGCATCGATTAAGGTCTTACTGATGTAGTACACCGGCCGTTGTTCGTTTTGTTCTTCGTGAACCAGGACTCCACTTACTGCTGCCGTGGAAACATCTAGGTAGAGGTAGAGGGGCTCCCCTTCTACTGGTTTCGCCAGTATAGGTGGTTCGCTTAGGTAAGACTTGAGCTGGGTGAATGCTTCTTCGCACTTTTCGTCCCAGAGGAACTTCTTGTTCGCTTTTAGCAAGTGATAGAAGGGTAGACATTTATCAGTCGACCTCAAGATGAAGCGGTTCAAAGCAGCTATTTTTCCAGTCAGGCGCTGGACTTCTCGCGTTGTTCTGGGAGATTTCATCTCTATAAATGTAGCGATCTGTTTGGGGTTCGCTTCGATCCCTCTTTCAGTCACTAGGTAACCAAGGAATTCTCCTGAGGGGACCCCGAATGTGCACTTCGCTGGGTTGAGTTTCATCCCGTATTTGTTGAGAATAATAAAGCATTCCTTTAGCTGGGGGATATGGTCCTCATACCTGGAAGATTTGACAAGCATATCGTCGATGTAGACTTCCATGGTTTTACCCAGGAGTCCTGAAAACATCTTGTTGACGAGGCGTTAGTAAGTTGCTCCTGCATTTATTCAATCCGAAGGGCATGACTTTGTAGCAGTACGTTCCTCGATCAGTTATGAATGAAGTCTTTTCCTGGTCCTCAGGGTTCATTAGTATTTGGTTGTACTCCGAGAAGGCATCCATGAAGGATAATAGTTGGTGTCCAGCGGTAGCTTCGACCAGTCGGTCGATGTGCGGGAGTGGGAAGCTGTCCTTCGGACATGCTTTGTTGAGATCTGTGAAATCTACACAGACTCTCCACTTCCCGTTCTTTTTCTTGACCACTACGGGATTCGCAAGCCAGTCGGGGTACTTGACATCTCTGATCGATCCGATTTTTAATTACCGATCAACCTCGTCGTTGACGGCTTGAGCTCGTTCCGGGCCTAGTTTTCGACGCTTTTGTCTTACCGGTTTGTAGGTTGGGTCGACATTCAGCTCGTGGCTGGTTACGTCGATGTTGATCCCTTTCATGTCTGCTAAAGACCAGGCAAAGGAGTCGACGTTCTGTTTAAGAAAGGAGACCAATTCATTTTTTACTGGCTCCGATAGGTCGATTCCAATGCCAACAAGTCTTTCGGGATGAGCGTCGTCTATGCAAACTTGGGTCGTGAGGTCCTTTGGGGGTCCTATTTGACTTGGGTCGTTCGACCTTTTGGTCTGCATGGTGGCGAGCTCCTCTTCTTTCCATAATTGCTACGCGGGGGATTTCTCAATTTGCTTGTATCCGTTCATGTAGCAATGGCGGGAAATCTTTTGACTTCCGTAAACGGTTTTTACTCCTTTGGGAGTTGGAAATTTTACGCATTGATGGTAGGTCGACGGTACCGCTTTAATGTCATATATCCATGGTCGACCTAGAATTGCGTTGTAGGGAGCCGGCCGATCTACTACGACGAACTCTGTCATTCTTCGAACTCCTCCAGCTATTACTGGGGCGAATACATAGCCCATTGAGTATGTTGTTTCGCCAGCGAACCTTACCAGTGGTGTCTTTTCCTTGACGATTTTGGAGTCGTTGAACTCCATCTTTTTGAACGCATCGTAAAAGAGGACATCCACCGAACTCCCTATGTCGATCATTATCCTCGAGAGTTCGACATCTCCCACTACTAGACAAACGAGGAGAGCGTCGTCGTGTGGTTTGTCGAGATTGCTTGTTTCGCTCTCGTGGAAAGTGATTTCGTGGTCTGGACCTAACGTTGGGATTTTTCCCCCTTTGTCGGTCTCGACTCTTCTTTGAAGGGCTTTGATTGAATTGACCGAGTCTCGGCATAGCTTGGAACCATCGAAGATGAAGTCAATTCGTTTAGGGGGTATAGCCCGTACACCCCCCCCCCCTCCCCCCGCAGAGACGAGGGAGATTGATTCGTGAGCGTAAACTTTTACTAGGAGCTGGAGGTGGAGATAGTGCCGAGCCTCCCGGGGTGCCGCACAAGCTGAGTTCGCCGAGAATGACCTCGACTCGCTTTCGCGACCCCTGGGGGAGGGTTTTGGGAGATTCCGGCTCCTTAAACCGCTCTCGTTTGTTTTGAGAAGTCTTCTTGGTGTTTGACTCTTTGGTCTGTTTACTTTCCTTTTTGTCAAATGGAGTTTCCTCCTCGACTTCTGACTCTTGTTTGTTTTCGGACTCTCGCTTTTGAGTCTCGGCTTTAGCTCGAGTGTAGCACTCTTCAGTCGAATGTCCTCTTTTGTTGTGAAAATCACAGAATTTTTCCTTGTCGAACTCGAATTTCTTCGAGCTCTTTGGGCTCTCGACCGCATTGACGTTTCCTTATTTACGGGAATCTTTTTTTGAGTTCGAGTTCTACGAGCCCGACGGGTTCTTTTCTTTTCGATGCTTCTCTCTGAGGGCCGTAGTTTTGTCCTCGAGGCGAGCGAAGGCTAATGCGCGATGAAGGGCGTCATCGAGCGTTTGAGGTTTGCGGACTGTTATTTCCTCGCGGAATCTGGTGGAATGCCATAGTCCGCGTCTCAGTGCTTCTATTGCTACTTCATCTTGTGGGTTCGCGATTTTGGATTTTATTTCCTTAAATCGGTCGATGTACGAGTGAAGTGTCTCGTCGGGTTTCTGGGAGACGCCAAATAGAGCTGCCTCAGTAGTCTTTTCCTCGATAAAGACGGAATATTGTTTGAGGAAAGCCGTCATCAACTGGGTGAAGTTGTCAATGGACCTTTCTTCCAGTCCGGCAAACCATTCTAAGGCGGAGCCCGATAGGTTTTCGGCGAAGAGCCTGCAGAAAGCCGGCTCTCTCTCCTCATCGGTAAGGTATACCCTTGCCATTGCTAGTCGGAATGCCCTGATATGGGCTCTCGGGTCTGATTTTCCAGAGAACTCCGGAAATTTTGTTTTCTTGATTTCCCGGATTCTTGCAAAGGCGATCCGGTCTGTGAACGGCGTTTGTCGCGTTTCTTCGATCACTCGATCGATGTCGGGCGCCGCGCTTGTTGCCTTGTGAACTTTGGAGCTCAGACTGACGAATTGGGCCTTAGCTTGTTCAATGTACTGTCTAAGCATATCGTTTTCATCGCCTAACGTAGGCGCGAACTGGGCTTGTGCCTGATTGGATGGTTGTTCCGGGAAAACGGGGTCGAGGAGATCGATTGTTGGGATCGATCTCGTCTGGTTGACCTGCGGCGTTTGGAACTGTATCTTATTTGACCCGTTAAGGTGTCATGAGCTCGAGGTGAAAGCAGAGCCTCCTAGTTGCCTCGGTCGGATATTAGAGTTATTCGGGAAAGGTGGTGGCCCGGGTAATGGTCGGTTTCCCGATCCGGTTGGATCTGTGACCATTGAACTCGAACTGAACGGGGTCGGTATCGCGATAGGTGTCATTATAGGGCGGAAGCCGCTACTTGAAATATTAGCGAAATTTCCCGATGCTCCCGGGGGAATTACTACCTGGGAGAAATCTAAGCGTGTACATGGTGGAGGACTTATGGGGGTTCGTGGATCACGTGTTGATCTACCCCCCTAGTTTTGGCCGGCGAGCTCTTCAAGACGGGCGTTAATGCGCCGTTCCTGTTCATCGAGCTGCGCGGCCATAGAAAGGTTTGCGATCTCTTGGGCCTGTGCGCATGCCTCGTTGTTTCTTGTTCGGTTTACCAACAGGCTTAACATCGAACGGATTTCAGCGAGGTCATCTGGGCCTTGTCGCTGCGGAGCAGAAGGCGGTGGCGAATTAGGTCTGGTTATTCCAGATCCACCTCCTGAGGTGGGGGCGGAAATGGAATCATTCCTCATCCACACCCAATTTCTGCTCGGATCGTTAGTTCCTAACAAAACAATTGCCGGAGTCTGGCTCGTCGCGACCGTTTGGGCGACTGAGCCGGCTGGCGCCGAAGTCGTGGAGACTGAGGCAGAGCTCGTCAACACGCCATCGGTTTGACCCATGATTCTTACCCCGGTGGTGTTCTGAGGAACGTTGTCAACCATTTGAGGGTGGTCGACTGGTGGTGTGGCGTTGGGAGAGCCAGATTGGTCGGGATTCATCTCGATCTATCGGATCTAAGATCTGATTTTTAAGACAGGAAAAACTATAGATAGTCCCCACAGTCGGCGCCAAATGTGAGATCTGGGATTCACACTAAGAATTTGTATTCGTGGATTTGGACTTTTGTATACATAAATGGTATAGATTTCCTATGAATCAAAGACTTTATTGAGATTGATCGTCGAGATAGAACAAACACAATCGAAAAGAGAGTACAATGTATGATGATCGAGCTATCTAGTCGAAGTGTTCTTAGCTAGGGTTGGAATGTCTTGAATGAATCGCCACTTCTTCTTTAAATACTCTCGACTTTGATCTTCTTGTTCCGATATTTCGGCCTCGCCGTCATAACGATCTCCGAGATTTGCGTGGATCAGTTGAACTGACGAAGACCGGGTTGCTCTATCTCCACGTCGTCTCCTGCCGAGCTCGAGTTCGATCGCTTCCCACTTCGGCATTGCTTGGGCCTTGTCAAGAAGTCAGTCGTATAGGCCCAACAGAGGACAACGGTCGATCTCTCTCTGTCTTGATATTGGAGCGGGCTCATAACTATGGGCCTTTGTATTATTTGTTAATGGGCCGGATTTTCTAGAGGAAAATCAAGTACCAACAATAGACAGATATCTGAGTTTATTAGGATCGAGGCAAAGGAAGAAGCCGCGATCGAAACAAAACAGAAATAAAGCAAACGAGCCTCACGGCGAGGCGATGAGCGGAAAAGCAAACCGAGAAAAAAGATCTCACGATCTGAAGGATAAAGGTGTGAAAAGATCGAGAAATCAGAAGAAAAAAAAACCCCACAACCGGAAACAAACCGCCAAAGAAAATCAGAATCGGAAGCAACAGCGGAGGGCGTCCGAAGAGGATTTCATCTATCTCTCTAAGAAGAGACAGAAACCTTTCTTCATTTAGTAATTTACCTATTACTAATTACACAAGATATATGGTTTTACTATTGTTAAATGATGAATATATTTTTAATTAAAAATAAAAATGTAGATAAATACGTTCTAGCTTGTTTCTTCACGAATTAACATATTGATGCATTTTGTATATAATTTCTAAACCAGTCAAAAGTTGTATTTTTAATTATAGTCTTTTAATTAGAGTATTTAAATTCCTCTTCATTTATTTATGTTTTATTTTTTAAAACACAGGTATTTGGCATTTTCATATTTTTCCTACACATTTCACTTTTTCTTCTTATAACCGTGTTCATTCGTAACCGTTCAACTCAATTTCTTGTTTTATGTGTTTCATAACCGTTTATAGTACATCCACACTTATAACGGCTCTAACATGAAAATTTTTATTTTATATTTATGTATTTTTTTGTCAACTTTATACTAATGTATCTGTAATTTTTTTGTTGAAATATAAAATTATATATCAACTAAAAGAAGGTACATGATTTTTGTGTTCAGTCTCGTGAGATCATTAAGAACTGAGTTGGTAAGCTTAAAAGAAGATATTCTAGAGTAACAAAATAAATGATCCTATACAAATGGGGAACTCGAGGTGTATCCCCCTCAATAGTTTGCCTTAGGTCCGTGTCCCCACCGAACTTAAACCTCTTGTTCTGGCTACACAAAACTTTTAAAACAAGTTTCAACCACACCAATTCTTCGATTTAGGATTAAACTACACAACCCTTTAATTTTGATGGATCCAATCTAATACCTCCTTGAACCGGATTAAAACCGAGACCAAACCATAATAGAAATTTTTAATCGTGGTTCAATATATGTCTTGGGTAGAATTAAACCAAATCCACATTAAATCAAACATTCTTCCTGAGAAGAAGGCTTTGACTCTTGAGTTCAAAAAACAAAGTCACGTTATCTTTCTCCCTTCCTCTCTCTTGACATAAACCCCCAACTCGAAACCTAAAAGAACCCTAAATCCCAAGAAAAAAAACATAATCACGATCAACCCATAGTCACAATTGAAGAGAAGCATTTTCTTCGTTCCCTCCCGGATTGAGAGCTATTAATCTTTGGTTGATCTCCTTCTGGATGTGCTGAATCAGTGTTGTGTTTTGAATGAGGGTGATGGTTATTCGCTCATTACGCTCCAACCCTACCCAATATATAACCGCTTGGAAGATCATTTTGGGGAGTACTTTGTCCAGTGCAGGGAATCTATTCCGCAGCAGTGAATTAACCGTGTATATCCAGTCCAGAGTTAGTCGTGTGCCTAGGAACCTGCCATTGAGCTTTGTCCAGATAGTATAAGTATTCGAACACGCAAAATAGATATGATTTATGCTTTCATCTGGCTCTCCACAGAGAGCACTGTTGGAATGAAAATTTATAAGTGTGGAGAAAGTGTTTAAGAATTTAGAAGACAAAGAAAATTTCATGAAGAAGAAAGTTTTTATTATTGCTTAAAGAACAACTTAGAGACTTGGTTACAAATGAGAGGGGATGGAGGTATTTATAGCCTCCATATTACAAAATATCTCTAATATTTTAATTATAATTCTAGATAATTCTTAGATAATATCTAGATTATTTCACAACAATTATCTAGATTTTTCTATGAAAAAATCTAGATTTTTATTTTTAAGGTGGTGGGTGAATTCTCTAGAAGATTTGAGGAGGTGAATATGTGAAGATATTTTTCTAGAGAATTTCTAGAACTTGGATCAAGGTTTTGGGTTTATGTTGGATCATTAACCCAAATATTAAACTTGATCCAAAATCAAGTTTAAAATTCAACACCCCCTCTTAAACTTGATTTTGCTACTCCAAGCAAACTTCTCATCTTGATAAAGTCTTCCCGCTTGAGTGGCTTGATGAAGATATCGGCTACTTGATCACTTGTCTTCACATATTCCAATTGCACATCCATCTTGGTAACACTTTCTGTAATGTAATGATAGCAAGTGTTGATGTGCTTACTCCGATCATGGAAGATTGAATTCTTCGCCAATGCTATTGCTCACTTGTTGTTCACAAGATCTTTGTTGGCTCCTCTTGTGGCAAACTCAACTCCTTCAACAAATTCCGTAGCCAAGTATCATGACAAGCACATGAAGTAGCTGCTACATACTCCGCTTCACAAGTAGAAAGAGTGACAATCGGTTGCTTCTTCGACATCCACGTGAAAGCCGTATCTCCAATGAAGAACAAAAAGCCACTTGTGCTTTTTCGATCATCTACATCTCCACTCCAGTCACAATCGCTATATCCAAAAAGCTTATAATCATCAGAAACAGAGTAATACAAGCCAAAGTTTATGGTACCTTTGATATAGCGATGGATCCTATTGGCGGCCTTGAAATGAGTTGTTGTTGGATGCTCCATATATCTACTCACAACTCCAACTGCATGTAGGATGTCAAGTCTTGTGCAAGTTAGATAGCGCAAGCTTCCAACCAAGCTTTTAAAGAGTTGGATCCACACTCTCTCCTTCATATTTTTTGATAACTTGGCTCCACATTCCATCAGGGTGCTCATAGGATTAGAGTCATCCATCTTGAATTTCTTGAGCACTTCTTTAGAAAAACCTTCTTGAGTGATGAAGATTCCATTATCTTCTTGCTTCACTTCAATTCTGAGGTAGTAAGACATGAGTCCAACATCAGTCATCTCGAATTTGAATCAAGGTTTTGGGTTTATGTTGGATCATTAACCCAAATATTAAACTTGATCCAAAATCAAGTTTAAAATTCAACAAGCACATGGCTGGTACTTCCCCAAGTGACGAGTTATGCCCCCCATGAGAAGATTGTTATTTCTAGCGAGCAAAGCAAAGAATGAATGTCGCTTGATGGATACTTTAAACCAGACCAGATGATGCCACTGGACTGTTCGATCCACTTCTCTAACCAGATGCCAAGTCATTTTTGCGGAGAATTTGTGCTCATAAATTCGTTCTTATTGCTTCCATAGGCAGCAGTCAAGTTCAACAACATATGCGTGGGTTTGTGTGCGTCTAAATAGATCATTGGCATCACGGTATTGGCCCTCTTCTATCCTTCGAAGCCTCCATTCAGTACCATTCATGCATCCCTGACCTTCGCCTGTCGAGAAATGCCAAGAGCACGCATACAATCCTCTCTTACCATCGTGAAGAGAGATTGGTTGCTTAACCAGGTGTCGATCCAAAATGAAGCACAAGAGCCATCATTTATTTTTACCCTGAAGATCGAAGCAGCTTGGGGTTTTAGGCGCAAAAGTTTCTTCCAAATCTTTGATCCTCTAGTCGTTATCTATGTGTCTTTCCCTTTATTTTTGATGTTTTTAAACACTAGTGATCTTCACCTCTCCGCGCACGCGCGGGGGTTCAGTTATTTAATGGGTGTGTTTGTAATGAAGTTGTTTAATGGCTCGTTCAGTAAATTGTGCGATTTCATAAATTATATTTGGGGTATTTTATTGGGTCGTTTTATATATTATCATCCCCGTTTCACTGTTTAGTGTTTTGCTTATGCACTATTTTTTTCATGTGATTGTTTTGTCCTCGTCGGTTTAGTAACTTCTGATATTGCCTTTGTTTCAATTTGAGGCTCCATCTATGTAGCTTGTTTCCCACATCTCACTGAGATATTCTCAACAGTATTGTAGTCACTTTTTATCCAACTGTGTTCTCCAAAATATTATTTGCATATTAGTGCTAAGATTATTTTCTAGGACGAATGTTTTCTTTGTGTGTTTCATGAGACGTGATTCCGTATTGTTTAGCTTGTTTGTCTTTTTTGCATGTTGATATGTTCTTGATGTACGATGTATTTCAATCGCAGCCGTCTCCATTTTCATGATTTTGTATGTAGTATTTGAACTTTAATATTTTGTTTTTCAGCCATTGATATTTAGTGAGTAAAAGTAAGTATCTAATCAGCTCTTTGATGTTTTTAGTTTATTTTTCCCGGTTGGTTTTCTAGTTGTCATCACACCCTGCACACCTGCGGGGTAGTGGTGCGTTTGTTTTTTCAAAAAAATTCCACTAATACTGCTACAAATATGTTTCAGTTATGTTAATCTGCATGTATCATCTAAAATCTTGTATGTGTATCATTTTCTTCAGATTATTACAAATCTGATTAGAGTGTTTTTGCTAGTATCTTCTTAAACGGTGTTTCTCTTTCCTGCAGCGATACCATTGATTGTGATTAGCAAAGCAACCCTAAGCTTATCTTCATCGCGTCTTAGCCTTTTAAGTACCTCAGCCTGCAACATATTCATTGCGTTAAGATACGGAAGTCTACTCTCAATGATTTTCTTTAAGATTTTGTTGCTCTCCAAGAGTTTCACACGCTCGGTTATCTCGAGGACATACTTTTTAGTAGTCATCAACTCTTTCCTCAACATGTAACCAAGTCCTCTTCTGTTCTCTGAGACAAGTTGTTAGTCATAATGTTTGGTAATGGGAATGTCTGCATTGGCTAACACCATCTTTATAAGGTCAATGGTGGACTGAAAAACGGCCATTCTTTGTACATCTCCTGAATGTCGATTGCGTAGCCCTTCTCAGAGACTCCTTTTAAACCAGATCCTACACTGAGCCAAGCTGGAAAAACAAACCATGTTTGTGTCCAAGAAAAGACCCAAGGGATTGCTCTGAGATGTCCTAGCCAGTGGAGCTCTTTCTTCGCGCTGGTCTGCTTCGTATGTTGAGGTAACCGAGTTCAGCTTTTGGTGTGCCTCATGGAAATATGAGATAAATTTTGGGTTTTCATAGATTGTGCCTCTGTAGTTTTGGGAACTGAGTTTTGAGATTTTTTCCATTAGATGTCTCCATTTTTCCTCTCGTGGTGGTTGAGGCTTTAAGGTAGCGAGCAGAACTGCCGTTGTGTATATCTCTAGCTGCCTAACAGCCGTTTGTGGTGTCCCCAACTTGGCTTGAACCATCTGACCTTACTCGGTCAAACGCAAAGTGCCCTGGCCAAACCAAATGCACTCATTAAGATTGACTTTAAAAAACGACTTGAGCGTTAGTTGGACAGGTAGTGAAGCCAAATTACCCGGAGATGCTAAAGCTAGATTTTACAGAAGTTTAGTGATTGTAATCACACAACATCCAAATGCAGAGAGAGAAAAAAATATCTGATCATTTAAGGCAAACACACAAGTAATTGAAGACACATTACACATAGAAAGTCAATGTGCTCCATTAACCTTCTGATCCCGAGGACATGCGTAAAGCAACAATATACTCAATTAAGGCTAGAGCAATTACTCATTGTTGAACCAATTTTTAGTTGCAAGAACGTAGAAATTAATATTTTATTCATTATTATTCTACATTCACACTACTAATTTTTTCTTGTTCTTTCACGGAAAGACTTATGCATACACACCCGAGAAGAACAAACCACCTGATTTTTGTTGGGATTTAGGTCCAAACCCGAATGATTGGAGGAGCTTTCATATGAGACCTCCAAGAAGCAACCTGCTTGCACATGACTAACATTTGTTCCCCAATTTTATCCGATAGGAATCAGTCTACAGAACTGAGGCAGTCCGTTGGATTTACTCGGAATTGGGGGAAGCTCAGTTTCGAGACCCCACCCGACCCGAATTCATGAACAATGACTAGGAATTCGGGCGTTTTGAAAATCGTCCCTGATCCGGGTTCTTTGTCTGTATCGACACGGGCCTGCGACAGTATAAGCACTGTTGGCTACGTCCTCAATTTATCATTGTTATTCTTCAACTTTTAAGAACGAGAATATGAGCAAACACATAATTCTATGAGATATTGCAATGTGCATATATCCTCACTTTATTCGATAGAGATTCTTTGGACAATCTTACAACAAGACCTTGCCTAATGGAATTGCTCGACACCAAGACACCTTTAGTTCGACACCAATCTATCTCTATCTATCAATGATCGTAACACAGATCCAAAGACTAGAAACTCTAGATTCAACTACACAAATTCTTCCTTGATCTATAATCATAGTTACAACCCGAACTGTGTTACACACCGCAAACAGATGTTCAACCGAGCAGTCTTGTGCCCTTCAACATAGATCTTCTTTGTCTTTTGCTGATGTTACCTTTGAGACGTACCCTAGCCTCCCTAATGTTTTTTTCTTTTATACCTTTTTATTTTTCTCCAAAGATCTTGATTTGCCCTATCTTTGATATCTCGAAATCTTTATTATTGTTTTCCTCTTTTTAGATCCATCCACCAATGCCACGTGAGCCTCTTTCTTGTGACATAACAATTCATGTCGACTTGTGTTACACATATACTTGAGGTGTGCAACAGCGGAACCTCAGTGCTAACAATTTCCCCCTTCTTCATTGAGTTTTTCAACTCAAGCCAACTAGCTATTACTCACCACGTAAATCACATACACCATCAACATATTATTCCAAAACTCCCCTTGAATCAAGCATCATCAACCATTCAATCTCCCCCTGCTTGAGTGACAAAACTCTGTGAAAATACCAAATCAAACACTGAATTTGGCCACACCTACAGAGCCATCCATCCTGCTCAACAACTCTTCCTCCTCTGATTTCTCCATCGATTTGAATCTTTATATCTTGTTTTCCCATGCATTTTGTGATCAATTCATTTGTGGCTTACACACTCACACTTTCACAATGTTGAACTATGCTTGATATTTTGATAAGGATTTGATTTTTCTATTCACTTTCTTCTGCACTTCAAAGTATTTGCATCATGGTCATGGTGTCTCCAAGCTTGATGAACTCCTTCAAGATACTTGTAGCAATGATGTTTGATATGCCCAAATTTACCACAAAAGAAACACACCTTAGGTTTCCATAAGATTTTGCATTGCTTGAGCTTTTTGGTATCCATCCTTGTTGAATTAGTCTTCATGATACTGCCACACATATCTGATCTTGAGCTCTGATTTCTATCATCTATTATATTTTTTTTAACAGATTTAGACTTGTGCAACTTGATAGAATTTGCTTTTAGATTTAAATGACTCCTACCATACACACTCCCAATACTTGTCTTCTCTTTAACAACATGTGTGGTGTCTCCTTGGACGTTTGAAATATCCTCAGCTCTTAAGGTTGTGATTTTATTCTCTGCTCCAACACTGTGTGACACGTTCCCAGACACAAATACAGTTTTTGTGTTACTTGTACTTCCATTATATCCAAGACCAAGCTTTGTGTTTCTTGTTCTTCCCTTAGCAAGAATCTTATCTAGATTTTCGGATCCATTGTTGATAAGAAGAATTTGGTTTCCGTTCTCATCCAGCTTGCTCATAAGTTCATTTTTCTCCTCTTATTCTAACATGAGAACTTTCTGCATCCTAATGACTTCATCTTCCAAATTGTCCTTGATCATTTGAAAGTTGTCATTTCTCAACTGAACGTAACTCTCATAAAGAATTTTTAGTTCAGCTATAACATCCACCTCTTGATCACTTTCTGAATCATTGTCTAACGCAACAGTATTTGTTTGTGTAACACACGTCATCCCAAATTCATATTTTTGTTTTCTTTCTCAGCCTCCACAACTCCATGCAAAGCCACCAAGCTAAGAGCATCTTCATCTATATCTGACGTATCATTACGACTTCTAACCATATGCATCTTCTTTTTCTTGTGGTTACACAGTTTGCTTTTGTGTGACCATAACCATTACATCCATTACACTTGATTTCTTTCCTCCTAAATGATGGGGATTCAGATTTGACATGTCCAGAACCATGACATGCATAAAACTTATGACCTTCTTCCTTTCTTGGTAATCTATCTTTGGACATCTTCTGGATAAGATCCATGTTTTATTCAATCTTCAAGATCATCAAGGTAACAACTTCTTTAAGTTTCAGACATTTTTGGTTGTCGTCATCAACTGTAACTACACAATCCTCCACAGGTTTGGGAAGCTTAGATTTCATCTCCATCTCTTGTGTTTTTAGCATCCCTACTGCTTCAGCAAACTTAAGTTCATCAGTATTCATTGTCATTTTTATCACAACTTTCTGTGATGCAAATTTAGCAGGAAAGCAACGTACCAATTTCTTCACCAATTTTGCATCTTTGTAAGCTTTACCCAAAATATGTACTTCATTAACTATGAAACTGAGCTTGGCACTTAAATCTGCTATCTTCTCAACATCATTCATCCATATGTTTTCAAATTGCGATGCCAGTAAATCCAACTTTGTTCTCCTAACATTGGATGTACCCTCATAAACGTTTTGCCTCCTTAGCCGAGTCACACCCTTGTATCAATTTGAATTGATGTTCATCCACTGAACTGAAAATTGCATCCAACGCCTTTACGTTAAATTTCAAAAGCTTTTTCTCTGTTGCAGTCCACTTGGTGCTGGATTTAATTATATTTATGCCATCTTTTGTAGTTACATATGGCTCTTCCCTACCACACTGAACAGCCTTCCAAACACTTCATCAATTTCGCGCAAATTAACCATCATTCTTACTCTCCAATGTCTGTAATTAACATAATCTAACATCATGGGTTTATAACCAGCGTTCAGTATAGATGTCGCCATATTCTCTTCTCAGGATCTCACCTGTGTTTGAGCAAAATTCACCCGAGTAGGTGTCCCGCTCTGATACCAATTGTAAAAACGAGAATACGAGCAAACACACAATTCTATGAGATATAACAATGTTCCTGTATCCTCACTTTATTCAATAGAGATTCTTTGGACAATCTTACAACAAGACCTTGCCTAATGGAATTACTCGACACAAAGATAACCTTAGTTCGACACCAATCTATCTCTATCTATCAATGATCCTAACACAGATCCAAGGACTAGAAACTCTAGGTCCTAAATTCTTCCTTGATCTATAATCATAGTTACAACCCGAACTGTGTTAAACACCGCAAACAGATGTTCAACCGAGCAGTCTTGGGCCCTTCAACAAAGATCTTCTCTTTGTCTTTTGTTGGTGCAACCTTTGAGACGTACCCTAGCCTCCCTGATGCTTTTTTCTTTTCTATATTTTTATTTTTCTCCAAAAATCTTGAGTTGTCCTATCTTTGATATCTCCAAATATTTATTACTGTTTTCCTCTTTTTAGATCACTCCACCAATGCCACGTCAGCCTCTTTCTTGTGACATAACAATTCACGTCAACTTGAGTTGTGCAACCGCGGAACCTCAACGCTAACACAACTCTCTCTCTCTCTTTTCTCACTCTCTCTCTCGCATCGCCGTCTCAACACAAACAAAGACAAAAGTATAAAAACATGTATCTTCATCTTCTCTTCCTGATTTTCCCGTCGTTAACTCCTCCTTGAACTAGGAAGGCTCTATTCTTCAGCAGGTTAAGCACTCTCTTGACGACCCAGAATCATCTCGCTCCTTCTTGAATCCCAATGACGACTCACCTTGTCGATCGTCCGTTGTCGATTGCGGGGGAGGTTCTTTTCTGTCACTTCCATCGACCTCTCTGGTGCCAATATCGTCGGACCTTTCCTGTCTTTCATTTGTTGTCTCTCTAATTTGTCCAACCTCTCCTTCTACAATAACTCCATCAACTCCACGCTTCCAATCGATATCGGATCTTTTAAAAGTCTGGACTCTTGATCTTTCCCAGAATCTCCTCACCAGTGAGATTTTGCACACCTATGTCGATCTACCTCTCTTGACGTCCCTTGATTTGACCAGAAACAACTTTTCTAGCGAGTTTCGGCTAGTTTGAAAAACTCGAGGTTCTTTCTCTTGTCTACAATCTCTTGGATGGGACGTTTCCGCCGTTTCTACGAAGTATCATATCGTTGTAGATCCTCAACTTGTCGTACAACCCATTTACTTCGAGTCAGATCCCTCGGAGCTCGGAAACCTGACAAACCGTGAGGTTATGTGGCTCATCGGGTGCTATTTAGTCGGGCATATCCCAGAATGACTGGGTCGACTCAGCCGACTCGTTGATTTAGACCTTGCTGTCGACGACCTGGTGGGTCTTATCCCTCGTTTGCTATGTGGCTTGATAAACGTCGTTCAGATTGAGCTATAGTACAACGTACTTACCATAGAAATCCTGTCGGAGCTTAGGAATTTGAAATCCCCGAGACTTGTCAACACCGCAATGAATCAATTAACCGGGTCTATACCGGACGAGCTTTGCTGGGTCCCATTGGAATATTAGGAATGAGTTCCATCTCAAAAGTATAAAGGTATGAAGCTTGTTTTCTTTAGTTTGGGAGAGCCGCAAAAAAAAAAAAGAGATTGAAGATTCAAAGAATTTAGAAAGATGTAATAGTTTCGCTGAGAAGAAAAGGGAAGTGAATCGAGAGAAGGTTGAGAAGATGATGAAGAGGAGAAGAGAAGAGCATGTGGGTTTATATAGAGATTGTTTTTTTAGTAAACTTATTGAATGACACTTACGCAGATTCGTTTCGCGATATGTGGAACTGATGAGATTTTAAGAACTAGAAAATTTATTAAGGTGTGAAGAGGAAGGAGAAATAGGAAGAGGAAGGAGAAGAGACAAAAAAAAGGTAATGACTTATTGGGCTGGATTGAAAGAAGATCTAAGGAGTATTTAATGAATTATTTTAAAGCTCATACACATAAGAAGCAAAAATACAGGTGGATAAAAAGATCTCCTATTATATTAAAAACTAGTGATAGAGTAGTAGGTTGATGCGTTTTATGTGGTTAAATATGTTACCTATGCATTTTTGAGGTATTGTCGGAATTTTTTTTCGTATTTCCTATTTTAGTTGTGGCTTATTTCCTACAAAATTCATGTCGCATGTATCTTTTGATTTATTAATCTAAAGTCCATGAAAATGGGAAACTTAAATGTAAATATGCATGTAGGCATACATGTTGTCAAGTTTCGCTCTTTTTTAGCGTCTAAAATTTGACGGCAAATGTGTCTTGTCGCTCTCTAAACATTTTGCATTTAGGCTTCGATGTTAAATATTCATGTGTGCTTTTCAATTTGATGTAAGTTGTTATATTAAGATTACGTTAAGTTGGTTTTACCTCATAGAGTTAAATTGCGACTTCTTGATCTTCGGTTGCGATAACTAAACTTGCAAATAAAATGTCGTCGTATCTTGTTATCTTGGTATCGTATTAGTTGCACTATGGATTTGTTTCAACTTTATTATCTTTCTGAACAGTGTCGGAATCAAAACTTCTTACGATGAAGTTCAACATTAATACTAGGTGTTATTCCGCGCTACGCGCGAATTATGTATTCAGAGTTGTTATAATTATATTATTTTTGTTTGCCTATTAATTACGTTTTGGTTTTATATTGTATATAATTTCATTTTTTATTTGTTTTTCATACCCATAAATTTATGTGTTTTGTTTACTATTTGGTAAATAAGTTTTGTTTTCATTCCTACTATTTTTAATGGAAATATAGAAGATGTTGAGGATATTTCTAGAGAGAAAAGATGATGTTGAGGATATTTTTTGTTTTGCTACGTCCGGATATACTATCTATAAATTCGTTCGTAACTTCGAACATGATTTGGGAAATATGAAATCGATTTTTTGTAATTTATGGATCTACAAAAAGAAATTGTTTACCTAATATAATAGTAGATAAATAAATCTTTTGCCTATTTTTCATCATTACTCAAATATTCTTTTTTTTTTAAATTGCATTATATAATTATTTTATTTGTTTTAGTGACGTTGACGCCAATGTGTGTCAAAACAAATTACTCTATAATGAAGCAGATAATAGTATTGACGTGACGGAACGCTGATAACAACATCGGTAGCACAGAGAGAACAATCACCGGCCGACACACTGGAAAACTTTGAAAAAAATCAGCGACAACAATATCCTTTTTGTATCGCTGCGCCCGCGCCCTTGTTTATGGAAAAATCAGGCTGATATAGTTTGCCTTTTGATTCGTTTGGACATTTTATTTTTATTTTTATTTTACGGGCCGCAAGTCTAATACCAACGAAAAGAACATGGCAATGTTTACGATATATTTTAGTTAATTTTTATAATTTTATAGTAAATCGAGTTGTAATGGCATAAATTTTTGGCGTCTGCAAATTAGAGAAGCATATTGTTCCCAAAAGAAACTGTACAACCTGATTTTTTTTTTTTTTTTTGCATTTATGTATGTTGAATACTCTTGCATATTTATTTATTCACTTATGCCAATTTATGCATTTTTGTCCTAATATGTTTCACTCAACTAAAACATTTGTCTATTATAATATGTTTTAATGGTGAAGCATGATAACTCTATGTTGGATAATTCCAAATATGAAAAAGGATATATCTAAATAAAGGGAAGTTTATTTAGAGATAGGGATTAAGGAAAAAGGAAATCCCATTAGAAACAGGAAATAGGGAGTAGACCTAATTCCTATATAAAGGGTTTATGAGGAGATGTCTCATACAACCGAGATTGAGAGATTTAGTTTTTGTGTAAGTTTTCTAAGTCAATAAGAAGAGCAGTTCTTATAATCGATCTCTGTTTTACTTTATTTGGTATCAGAGCGTTTTCGATCCAAGGGAAACCTCGCTAAAGCCTAGGATAATCAATCGAGGAGGATTTGATTCATCTTGGTGAACACAACAAAGGAGTTGTTGTGTAACACAACAGAGGAGTTGTTGTGTAGAGAGCTTTCGAAATCATCTTAAGAAGAAGACGATCTCGAAGGAAGCCAGAGGAAGATTCGCACGTGATCGAGGAGAGAGATCGTGAACTAGTTATTCGTTCATCTTGAGGAGGAAGCTCAACCATGGCGAATGATGGAGAAGCACGGGCGAGAGGCGCGGAAGCTCCGATCAAGAAGGACCTTCAATGTCCGATGCTCACGTCGACCAATTACACAGTTTGGTCGATAAGGATGAAAGTGATATTGCGTGTCCATCAAGTCTGGGAAACGACCGAGCCAGGATCCACAGATTTGAAGAAGAACGACATCGCAATAGCCTTACTATTTCAATCGATTCCAGAGGCGTTGATCCTGCAAGTAGGAGATCAGGATACATCGAAGAAGGTCTGGGATGCGATCAAATCTCGTCACTTGGGAGCTGACCGTGTGCGAGAAGCAAGGCTCCAAACCCTAATGGCAGAATTCGAAAAATTGAAGATGGGTGATGACGAAACAATAGATGACTTTGCTGGAAAGATATCTGGACTAGCCTCAAAGTCGGCATCACTAGGAACCATAATCGAAGAGCCAAAGGTTGTGAAGAAATTCTTAAGCGGACTCCCTACGGAAAAGTACATTCAGATTGTGGCATCCTTGGAACAAGTGTTGGACCTAAACACAACAGGTTTTGAAGACATTGTGGGGAGACTAAAAGCTTATGAAGAACGAGTCAAGGTTAGTATGAAAGAACCCGAGCAAGAGAAGCTCATGTACGCGAGCAATAACAAGACAAACCGAGAAGGATCCGGTTCCGGTTATGAGGGGAGATCAGCTAACAACGGAGATAGCAACTCAGGCGGACAAAGTAGAGGAGGCTATAGAGGCAGGGGACGTGGTAGGTCTAATGGTCAATACAGTGAAAAGGAGAAAGAAAATAATCAAGATAAATCTAAGAAGGATCTCTCTCACATACGGTGTTGGAGATGTGATAAATATGGACACTACGTGAATCATTGTCCATCAAGACCGCAAGAAGACGAGGCAAACCTTGCAGATACGCAGGAAGCAGATGCGTTATATTTACACGAGGTGGTGTTCTTGGATGAAGACAAACTGTTCCCAAAGGAACTTGAAAACAATGCCAAAGAAGATCAAATTTGGTATTTAGACAATGGAGCCAGCAACCATATGACGGGAAACAGAACATTCTTCACCACCCTTGATGTAAACATTAAAGGTCTAGTGAGATTCGGAGACAGTTCAAAAGTGAAAATAGAAGGCAAAGGGGCGATCACCTTTGTAAATAAAGCTGGAGAACGGAAGCTGCTTAAAGACGTCTACTTCATACCGAATCTCAAGCATAACATCATCAGCCTAGGTCAAGCAACAGAACATGGCTGTGAGGTAAATATGAAGGGAAGTATCTTGGTGTTAAAGGATTCTCAAGAGAGGGTTCTAGTGGAAGTTACAAGATCAGCGAACAGATTGTACAAAACACCAATGTTGACATACGTTCCCGAGTGCCTTAGAATCGAGTGTGAGGATTCTTCATGGCCTTGGCATGCACGGCCATGTCATGTAAGCTTTGGTGTGATGAAGACCATGGTTGACAAAGAGATGGTAATTGGTATGCCGTGCGTAACACAAGAGAAAGATGTGTGTAGCACATGTCAAGTTGGGAAGCAAGTAAGAGGTTCATTCCCGAGTCAAGCAAGTTTTCATGCCACTCGGACGTTGGAGCTGGTTCATGGAGACTTGTGTGGACTAATATCACCTCCAACACCCTCAAATAACAAGTATGTCTTTGTGCTAATTGATGATTTCTCAAGGTATATGTGGACGATGCTACTCAAAGAGAAAAGTGAAGCATTTGAGCGGTTTAAAGGTTTTAAGGCATATGTTGAGAATCAAGCTAAGACAGAGATGAAGACGTTTCGTACAGAACTTGACGCAGACGAAGCTGAAGATGATCATCAAAACAATGATGTTCATAGCGATCAAGAGGGTGACGACGAGGAAGTAGAGTCGAACCCTGAGGAGGAGATCGAGAAACAGGGTCCACCTCCACAAAATACTCAGCAAGTCACGACGAGATCAGGTCGGACTGTTCCTCAACCGCAACACTTCAATGATTACGTGTTGTTTGCGGAATACAATGAAGAGTTGTTGCTATTCATGATCAATGGTGAAACAGAAAATTATCTTGAAGCAGCAACAATGAAGGAATGGATAAATGCCATGATAGCTGAGATAGAGTCTATCGTGAAGAACAAAACGTGGGAACTAAGAGAGTTGTTGAGAGAAATCTTAGGCAAAGAAGACGGGAAGGTCACGCTAAGGATAGACAACAAATCAGCCATTGTTTTGTTCTTAGAACCCGGTGTTTCACGGGAGGAGCGAGCACGTTCCAGGATTGGAGCAGAAGGCAGATATCCTAACGAAGCCGCTAGGCAAGATCAAGTTCAGAGAAATGAGGAGCTTGATTGGTGTACAAGAAATCAACATTCCCAAGATTCATGTTGGAATTAAGGGGGAAAATGTTGGATAATTCCAAATATGAAAAAAGGATATATCTAAATAAAGGGAAGTTTATTTAGAGATATGGATTAAGGAAAAAGAAAATCCCATTAGAAACAGGAAATAGGGAGTAGACCTAATTCATATATAAAGGGTTTATGAGGAGATGTCTCATACAACCGAGATTGAGAGATTTAGTTTTTGTGTAAGTTTTCTAAGTCAATAAGAAGAGCAGTTCTTATAATCGATCTCTGTTTTACTTTACTTTATACCAAAACATTAAGGGTGATGTTTCGGACAATATTACTCGTAAGGCATATAAATTTTGTTATTAAATATTTGGAATATATCTTTCCATTAAATTTTTTAATATAATTCTTTTCTTATATATAGTTAGATATGAGGGTGATAGTAGGTGTGTTTGAAATACGAAAATTAACAATATTTCTTATAAATTGTACAAAAAGAAGAAAATATCTGACCTAACCAAAAACCTCACAAACGACATAAATTCCATAAACTCTGTCATCATTTCATTTAATTAGAACCATTACACAGCGGTTACGACTTAATCTCTTATACTATTCGATAATTGCTTGATTGTTTCTCAAAATCTTAAAAGTCTCTTGATTAGTGAGAATATGAATCGTTTGCAAACTTTAGTTAATTATTCCAGTTTTAATATTTGAGATTTGTAAGGTATTCATGCCACTATTCTCTACAATCTCTTGCACATGATTTTCTTCAGTAATCTTCAATTATATCGTGTTGCCACTCACTTTCGTGTTCTTGTTTCCTGTTTTCTAGCATATCTCTCAATTCTCTAGCTCAAGGGTCTTTTCATGACTCATGTTGGTCATTTATGGTTTGGTCAGCGTCAGCAGATTCATGTTCATCAGTTGCAAAAAAAATTCCCGAACATCACACTTAATGTTTCTCTGATTTTTCTTGCTCACTTGCATGATAACTTCGCCCACTTTCCACCAATGTTGTTTTGTTATGCTTTTTGTGACTTACTCTGCTTCTTCATTTTCTCCATCTCCTTTTCCCGCCGCTTAAGTGTTTCTTTCTTATTTTTTGATTTAGTTTTCTGTATTGTTATATATTTTTGTGTCAACTTTCTGCATTGTTATCTATTTTTCTTATATAATTATTTTTTTCCGTATTGTTGTACCTTGTTTTAATATGATCTTACAAAATTGTTAGTCATAATACAATGCAACTATAATAAGTCTTCCTAATCTGGTAGAACATTTTGGCTCAAGAAATGTTGTGTCGAAAACCAGGATATTGTTTTGACCCTATTTTTCAACTGTTTTTTACCCTAATGATACATACGTGCTTAAATGAAATAATAGAGTTTTCATTCTTGAAGTAATATTCAAATCTGAAAACATCTAACATAAAATCTAACGTCAAACCAAGCAAGAGTTTTTATCTAATGTTAAGACATCAAAAAGTGAACACATTGTGAGTGCTTATTTTTTTATTGCAAATTTTCAATCAAATTGGTGCTTATCCATTGGATTTTCCACCAAAACCTGTCACCTGTGCTTTGACTCTTAAATCTCAAGATTCTTTCAGGTACTCTGTTTTCCTTTTGCTCTGTACTGAATACGTAATGACACTTCGAATTCAAGGAAAGCACTTACCACCACTCCTTATTTGACTATCCATACTAAATCTTCAATGCACAAACCGCATGTAACTGCATGATCTTCTTTTATTGCCAAACATTTTCTTGGCTACCCTTTTTTCAAGAATTAGTCCAGATGTTTAGATGATAAAGTTCCATACTACGTGGATAGCCTTTGGAGATTGTGTTCTTGATTAAAGCTGATAAAAGTTGTGGAAATGTGCCGTGAGTGTGAGCTGAAAGTTCTTCACCGAGCTTTGTATTCTCAGTCATGTTCTTCCTCTGTCTCTGAAGTCCAACTCATGCTGGTTGGAGATCTAATAGTAAAAAGGAAAGACTGAATGAATAAAAGCTTAAGAAAAGCAACGATAGTACAAATGAATCCCCCCGAGACTTACTTTGTTGTAAGGTGGTATCCTTGAGCATAGCGTCTGAACTTTTTCCTTATCCTCACGCCAATCTACAAAATATACAAAGGTTAGATTAGATCATCTCCAAAAAAATATGGTGCTCATCAATTTTCATACCTCTGACCACGATCCATAAAGCCATGTTGCCCTGGAATAATATGTTTATCATCAAAGAAGATTCTCCACTACAATAGATACTTTTGCAGTGATTTCAACAATCTCCACAAGCTTAAAACTCGGGTCCAAGCATGCGCCTGGAATACCAAAACATTCACCATTCAATTTTCAAATATTTCAACTCAAGATAAATCAAGTTTGCCAAACATATGATTCCTCTAAAATAATTTTGCAAGATGACTCAAATTTCAAACAAATTCACTCTGGCTAAACTCAGGATGACTCAAGTTTCGCTAAGAATATTCACCATTCAAATTTCAAATAGTTTCACTCTCGTTAAACTCAGTGAGAAACCAAATGAACAGACCATATTCTATCTCTAAATCTACAAGCGGAGAAGAATGAATAGCACATAAAATTCTTAGCAATTTGAGAATCCACAAGTCTTTATTGAGATAAAATCGATTAACGCCCAAATTGTAGATAAAAACCCTAAATCCCACAGTGGTATCCGTTTTCCATTACTGGTGACTCGAAAACAGTTGAACAAACATCGGAACGGATCCGAAGTTCGAGAAATATATTTTGGAGAGACGAAAAATCAGTATATTTCGGAGAGAAGAAAAATCAGATCGAGATCACAAAATCGGAAAGAGCTAATTAAAGTTCCACGGGGTAATGAGAATCCGTGTTTGTTAGAAAAATCAAACCCATAAAACCAGCCCATAAAACCAGCCATTATAAAGCTTGATGTGGCCACATACCATGAATCGGGAGGTCGACAGTCCCGTCACTTTTTTTCTCAACGTATCTTAAACTGCTTTTGCCACGTGGCACTTTGGCGTAGAAGTTTTTTTGTCATACGTGGACATCTTCCCGAGCCTCAACGATCTCCTTTTAATAGTTAAAATTAATTTATAGTATATATTTAATATTTTATTTTAAATAAAATTATGCAATAAATATTAAATGTTTTGTTTGAAATAAACTGAAAATTTTAATTATTTGTTTAGATATTCTAGAGAACTACATAGAGTTGAAATTGCGACTTCTTAATCTTCGGTTGCGATAACTAAACTTGCAAATAAAATGTCGTCGTATCTTGTTATCTTGACATCGTATTAGTTGCACTATGTATTTGTTTCAACTTTATTATCATCTGAACAATGTCGGAATCAAAACTTCTTATGATGAAAAGTTCAACATTAATATTAATTTCACTACAAAAATCTCGGCCGTAGCCATAGATTTATTCGTGGCTATGGCCGATTATCCGTCGCTAATCGGACCTTAGCCTCGAATAGCCACGAATCGATTTCGTAGCTACGGGCTCGTTGCTAATGTGTAATCGTGGCTTTTCGTGGCAAAGTTTCCACGGAATAGCCACGAATAGCTATAACCCAAATTCGTGGCAATATAGACACGAATAGACACGACCTTGTTCGTGGATACTTAGCCACGAATAACCGCGATATAGTCGTAGATATATAGCTACAAATTACCATGACGATGTCGTAGATAATTAGCCACGAATAGCTATGAATATATTCCGTAGCTAGGCTACAGATATCCACGAATGTGTCGTGGCTAATTTAGCCACAAATTAGCTACGATCATTCTGTCGTAGCCAGTTAGCCACAACAACTTTGTAGCTATCCTTGGAAATATAAATTCAAATAGCCACAAATTTTTTTAAATGTTTCCACGAATAGACTAATTAATTAGTATTAACATTATAGTTATGATTAATCAAAACTATATTAAATTAGTAAACTAATTGTGATACATTAGTTACTAAACTATAACATAAATACATTAAACTATAACACAAATTCATTGCATTCAAAAGATCCTATATGACCAAAAAAACATCAAATGATGTTTTGAGTTTACAGAGGAGGTTAATATAATACACATCCTGATTAGTACTTAATACAAACACTTAAAACAAACATAAACTTAGTCCTGAGCTTGTTCATTGACGATTGAGAGAGAATGAGGGGTTGCATTAGCAAGGTTGATCGGAGAGAAGTTTTTGGGGTCATTTGGCCGCTCCTAGGAAGGGTCTGAGTGGAAGCTTGGTGCAGAACCAGCACTCTCACGTGGAGTAGGTCGTGCAATGGGCTGATAAGTCACCGGATCTATTCCAGCCAGGCTTAAGTGAATCCCCAGCCCTTTGTTTATCCCACTCATATTATCTTTCATCTCTGATATATGCTGCTCCATATTGCCCATCCTTGCATTAGCTTCCACATGCTTGAAAATTGAAGAAGCTGCAGTCTCATTTGGTGAGGCCTCAAGGTACTGGATAGAACCGAGACGTACACTCGCCCCTTACTGTTTTTTGCTGTCTGCAACATGAAAACAGAAAGAGCAGCATTAATGAACTACATAACACTAAACATATAACTTAACAGAAGCAATTAACATCAACACTTGAAAAATCATAACACTTAAAATCCATTTCATTTCAATGCTTCACAAAATCATAACAGGAAGAGTAAAGGCTACCTAATGAAGTCAGATTCTAATCTAGTAAATACAAATACAACCATTCCTAATACAAAATTCAGAAGCATCCTGATTAAAACAAAACGGATTCTTACCTCTATGTATGCGGCCGTGAGCTCTTGGCTAGAGGGAGTAGGGGGTTTCATCAGAGACAGAAGACTGCTGCGATATGGAGATAGTCAACTCCTCAGCAGCCTTCACAAGAGCCTCTGCTCGCTTATCTACGATTTGACCGTTTTTGTTCGAGTGAGTTTTAAGAACCACCGCACTTGCAGGTGGTTCCTCGTCCAGCTAGAGAGCCTACAAAATAAAGCAGTGTGTTAATAATCAGAAAGAAAAACAACATACATTATATAAATAATTAGAGTATTGAAATACTTACCATATTATGTGCCACACGAATGTGTGGCACACGTCCAAAAGTATGGCAATGCTTCCCTAATCCATCAAGATTAGATGCAGAGTTCTACGAGTTTGTCTTGCTTCTCTTTTGGTGAGGCTCCTCCTCCCAGGTCTCAAGCACGATGTTCCAATCCGCCAGTCCTATAAAGCTAGGTTTCTTGCCAGAGCGCTTCCTCTTGCTCACTAGATCACTAATAGACAGTCTCAGAACCTTCTTCCACCGCTGATACACCAAATTCTGATGGTGAGGTTTCTAGTTGTATTTTTGATTCAAAAAAGAAAACATGTGAATTAGTTATAAATGAAGCAAAACTTTACAGTTATCTAATTATATAATGAAAACGATAAAAATACGTACCACAAAGCTTGTCCACCATTCATCCTTCTTGTCCTATGGCACCATTTCATAATTCCACCATGGTCCCCAGAAGTTTGATTGATATGAAGCAACAATGTCCTTGCGGATGCAGTCATCAATGCGAAACCTGTGCAAATGATAAACCAGACAACAACATCAAACCAAAAAGAAGAAACAAACACAATTCAGACAAGTCTCACAAGTTTCAGACAAGTCAGACAACAGCATCATACCGAAAAAAAAAGAAACAGACACAAACCATACTTAAAGCCATTATACATATTTTAAACAAACACAAGTCTAGAGCAAACAACCGATATGAGTCATTATACAGCTAATAGCGACATTATACAGACAAGTCTAGAGACAATATACAGACTTCATACAGACAAGTCTAGAGCCATTATACAGATTTTAACCAAACCATACTTAAAGCAAACAACCGATATGACTCATTATACAGCTAATAGCGAAATTATATAGACAAGTCTAGAGACAATATACACACTTTATTCATACAACTCTAGAGCCATTATACAGATTTTAAACAAACCATACTTAAAGCAAACTACTGATATGAGTCATGATACAGCTAATAGCGACATTATACAGACAAGTCTAGAGACAATATACAGACTTTATACAGACAAGTCTAGAGCCATTATACAGACTTTAAACAAACCATACTTAAATCAAACAACCGATATGAGTCATTATACACTAATAGCGACATTATACAAACAAGTCTAGAGACAATATATACACTTTATACATACAAGTCTAAAGCCCTTATACAGATCTTAAACAAACCATACTTAAAGCAAACAACCGATATGAGTCATTATACAGCTAATAGCGACATTATATAGACAAGTCTACAGACAATATACACACTTTATACATAAAAGTCTAGAGCCATTATACAGATTTTAAACAAACCATACTTAAAGCAAATAACTACACACAGAACCGGTTCTACAGTCTACACGAATCAATCAGTGGGCGGCTAAGACTACAGCTGAAGCAAATAACAAGGGAAAAACAAAGACTTACCATAAACCATCGTTCAGCCTTTGCGCATGGATAAGAGGCATGTGCTGTCTCTCCGGTGCAGCCATCACGGTTGCGAGGCTGGGTAACAGATGACAGGCTTGGGCGGTAGCGGCAGCCCTAAGCGCTCCCGGCGGGATAGTAATTTGGTCTCTCCTTTGGAATTCGGTCCCTCCATAAGAAGAAGTGGTTGATCGAATCATCTGCATGCAAAAAGACAACAATAGATTAGCAAAACTGTGAAGGAAAACCACAAAATCAAAATCTGAATCTACATGCAATCAAAATTATTTAGAGTACAAAAGGATTAAGGATTTACCATGTTAAGCTAGGAGATGCGAGAGAGATCGAGACAGAGAGGATGAAGATCAACAGAGAAACAGAGATCGACAAACGGAAAGGATGAAGATCGACAGTGATCGATCGATCGAGAGAGAGATCGAAACAGAGTTGATGAAGATCGAGATAGAAAGAGGGATCGAGAAACGGGAAGGATGAAGATCGACAGAGATCAATCGAGAAAGGGTTGGAGAAGATGAAGATCGGAGAGAGAGAGAGAGAGAGAGAGAGAGAGAGAGAGAGAGAGAGAGAGAGAGAGAGAGAGAGAGAGAGAGAGAGAGAGAGAGAGAGAGAGAGAGAGAGAGAGAGAGAGAGAGAGAGAGAGAGAGAGAGAGAGAGAGCAGAGAGAGAGAGGCAGAGAGGATTAGATTTAGGGTTTCCCGATTAGATTTAGGGATATATACCCAAGCCATATTTGGGCCGAAAACCTTAAGCGGCAATCTAATTACTGGGCCAAAATTTTGCCAAGAAACCCAAAATTACATAGCCACGACAATTTCAAGGTCATTCGAGGCTATGTAAAAATATTAAACCGCGAAATTAAGATTAAACCGCGAAATCATTTTTAGAAATACCGCGAAACCAAATATTCATATAGCCACAAACATGTTCGCGTATAGTCGTGGCTAATTGAAATATAACCACGGATCGCCTTCGTGGCTATACAAATATTTGGGTTTTGTTTGATTTTAAGAAGTTTAGAATTCTTCTAAACTTAATGGTTTTAACATTAATCTGATTTATGATTAAAATTTTTTTTTTATGATTACGCATATTTTAATATTAAAATTTTAAATTTATGATTCTCATTTGATTTTGATAAAAATTGGATTTTAAAACTCCCAAAATATTTATGTTTGATTTTTTATATTGATAACAATTTAAATTTATGATTCTAGTTGAATTTTGATTAATAATTAAATTTTATGAATCTAGATTTTGATAGAAAAAAATTTCAAACTCTCATAAAATTTATGATTTAGTTTGATCTTGTAAAAAACAACACACTAAATTTTATTAAGATCATAAAAAGTACACAAATACAATGATTCGTCTGAACCTGAATCCGAATCAGAATATTCACTATATTGATCGTCCACATCATTTTCGGAATCATACTCATCATTGTGATTTGTGATCGGTGTAGGATCATAATCAAAAGCATCTTGAACCGCATGAGCTTCTACTTGTAGTATAGCAATATCTTGTATCTCGTGATCAACGTAGTCGATTTGTACTGCAATTTGGGCCACTTCCTGAGTTTGAGTAAATCCTCTCGGCATTACTCTTGTTGTTGCCCACCATTCTTCTTTGGTTGGCCGTATTCATGGATAAGAGATATAAAAAACTTGATCTCATTGCTCCGGTAATATGAAAGGATCGTACTTCTCATAATGCAATTGGGGGTAAACGTCGACAATACCCGAAGGATGTTTTCGTATTCCTCGACAGGTGTTGAACCATTGGCATTTCAAAATTATGGCCTTTAACCCTACAGTACCACTATACTCAATCTTGAATATTTCATCAATCAACCCAAAATACTCTAATTCAGTGGTTCCATGAACGGCAACACCATAATTCGTAGTCTTCCTATTTTGCCCATGGTTCTGCGTTTGGTAATGATATCCCCTCGAGAAATAAATGGGCCATGAACTGATTTTATGCGTTGGCCCTTGCACAAATTCTAGAAACCACAATGGGAATTCAAACAATTTGCTTGCATCATTAACCTGCACATATTTCAAATTTCGTAAATGACAAAGATATATAACACATGTTTATACTTTATTTTATTTAAATTTTAATTTTTACTTAGTTTTTGCACCAAGTTGCAAAATTGGCATCTTTAAGTCGCGTTAATGCATCTGGGGTAATGTTTGGCATATCATTCCTCATCTCTTCTTCATACATCATGCATATAGATTAGTAAATAGATTATATACATTTAACCAAATATTTAATTTTAAAGTTATAAATAACAAAACAAACCTTTCGTATGGTTCAAACTCGTGACAGTTGAGGAGTAAAAAAGTCTGAAGCACTTTATAATCTTCATCATCTAGCCATGTTGTTGTTGATCTTCCGCTGATTCGTCCCAATTGTTGAAACATGATAGGAACATCTGGATAATTGTAGATGAATCGAATTTCATGGACATCTTCTGCGGAATCTAAATCTTCTGGATGAGTAATATAATTAGATGCCACATGGGAGATTTCTTCGATGACACACTGAGCTACTATCGATCCTCCAATTCGTGTTTTGTTCTTAACCTTGTTCTTCAAGTGATACATGTATCGTTCAATAGGATACATCCATTTGTATTGGACCGGACCTCCTAAATCAGCTTCATCTAGAAGATGCACCGGTAAATGTTCACATCGAAGAATGCTGGTGGGAAGATTCTTTCCAGATTGCACAACCTCACGGCAATATTTTCTTTCAAAATTGCAACATCTTCGGTCCATAAGAATTTAATTGATATATCTCGGAAAAAGTGCTATGTCTACATAAAACATCAAGGAATTATATACATGTAAATATATTTTTATATAAATATTATATAAATATTATATCAGCTATTTTACATGAAATAGCCGTATGAACGGCGGTCGGGAGTAGTTCTGAGAATGCAAATGGGAGAAGTCATTGCATGATAACATGACAGTCATGACTTTTTAGACCTGAAATCTTCCCACTTTTGATGTTAACACAATGTGAAAATTTCCATACATACCCGTCTGGAAATTTTATGTCATCCTTCAACCATCTTAGGAATTTGCCTTTTCCTTTGCCTTCTTTCGACAATCTAAAGATAGGAATAGGCACTTTTCCATCTTGAGTAACTTCTAAGTCAGGTCTTCTGCAAAACGAAGGAAGGTCCAACCTTGATTTTGCGCTATCCTTCGTCTTGCCAGGAACATTTAGGATTGTGTTGATGAGATTGTCGAAAAAATTCTTCTCAATGTGCATAAAGTCAAGGTTGTGCCGAAGAAGAAGTTGTTCCCAATATGGTAACTCCCAAAATATACTTTTCTTCAATTGTGGTGCACACCATATGATTCGATTGTTCGAGCAGGGTTCTTATGTCCGTTGCCTCCGCAAATCACTGTCTTATGCAGTCCGTTGATGTTGTTTATCCTTTCATGCAAGATTTCTTCTCCGTTTAACCATGGCGGAGGATCATCACGGACTGTCTTGCCTTTTAGGAAAGCTCTTATATTCCGTATATAAGGATGCTCATGGGGCAAAAACCTTCTGTGACAATCAAACCAGCTATGTTTCCTCCCGTTTGGCAACCAAAACGATTTTGTCTCATCCATACAATACGGACACGCCAACCTCCCATGTGTCATCCATCCAGATAGCATACCGTATGCTGGAAAGTCGCTAGTTGTCCACATCAATGTTGGGAATGTCCTGAAATCTACCGTACTATCTCTAGAAAGTATGATAAGTGTCGAGATCAGACATAAGTCATAAATACTGGGTGATCATGATGACTTGCTAGAGCCCGCTCATGATCTATAAGTTTAGGACTTATTACCAGTATTGTATGATCCCAAAGGGTCACACACCATAGCTAACGGGAAAGTTAACAAGGAATTAATACGGTAAGATGCAAGGCATTTACTGTATTTGAACAGAGAATTGGGCCAGACAAAATACAGTCTTTTGTCTGGTTTGGGCCTTGGGCCCAAAATCCCAATATGCCATTAGTTTAATTACTTGGGCCCATATAAGGATGAGGAAAGGCGCAGGAAGCCCTAATGCTTCTTGCTTCTGTGATTTTTACACCTGAGCCGTCCTCTCTCTCTCTGTTGATTCCGAGCTTGGTCTAGCAGCCTGATCCAGTAGCTTGTAAGCGTGTGGATACCTAGGAGGAGCCGGTTTCTATCAGCTCTTGCAGATCTCGATATTCCTTTGATCAATCCGCTGCAATCATAAGGTAATGATCCTGATCTGTTTATGATTCAACTGCAAATCACCTAGATCCTAGTTGATTATGTTCTAGGTTGTAACCTGACAATTACACCAATGAACACACATAATCCTACAATCAAGGCTGCTCGCATGGTGAATGTTTCCTTTCGTGAGACATCGTAAGCCTGCACGCCTTCACTCCAAGATCTTTTAATTCTTCAATCAGCAGTTGTAGATAGATATCCATGCTTTTTTGGGATGCTTTGGACCAGGGAATAATATGGAACGGAAAAATATTCCCTTTTCATGCACATCCTGGGGGGTAAATTGTATGGTGTTATTATGACGGGCCAAACAGAATATGATTGTCCGTTCATATCAATTGGATTAAATCCATCAGTTGATAAACCTAGATAGACATTTCGACTCTCAGAAGCAAATGAAGGATATACCTCTTGAAAATGCTTCTTTGCCTTTCCATCTGACGGATGATGCATTTCGCCTTCGGGGGACACATGTTCAGCATGCCATCTCATTTGTGAAGCTGTCGTCTTTGATTGATACAACCGCTTCAACCGATCTCCAAGTGGCAGATAAAACATCCGTTGCTTTGGTATCTTTTTCCCCGACCGACCTGCAATAGGCTCCAAGATCGACAATGTGACAACTCACTATCTTCTCCTTTCCAAAATAGCATACAGTTCTCTTCGCATACATGTGACAACTCACTATCTTCTCCTTTACCGATCTTTTCCACAAAATCGACAATGTGACAACTCACTATCTTCTCCTTTACCGATCTTTTCCACAAAATCGACAATGTGACAACTCACTATCTTCTCCTTTCCAAAATAGCATACAGTTCTCTTCGCATACATCAATCTTGTGACACGGCAACCCAAGAGACTTCGTCAGCTTCTTTGTCTCGTAGTACGACTTTGGAGCAGTATTAGGCAATGGAAGGACATAATTAATTGTTTGTGCGATATCATCCAAGCATTCCTTTGGGATATTGTAATTTGTCTTCCAAGTCATTTGCTTCGACGTCATATACAATTGTGAAATTCCATCGGCACATCCATCATATAAAGGTTGGTTGGCATCTTCTAACGCCTGCTGAACGCGATCCTGGTATTCCTCGTAGATTGGTTCTTGGAAAGCTTCGCCACCTTCGGGTAACATGTTCAAATCTCCAGTGGGATCATGGGGTTGATCGATTGGAGCTTCGGTATCAGGAAAACCAGTCCACGTTTCTTGCTCTTGCTCCGTGACATGATGACTTGTTGAAGATTCACCACCATAATAACAATTTCTCCGTGTTGCCTCCAGAGATAATAATTTTCAATAAATCCTTTGGTGAGTCGTCACAGTACTAACATCGTGTGGCTTTTGATTTTTACACCTTTTGCACGGACATAATAAATTTTCACTCTCAAGATTAGAAGCCTGACTACAAGCAAAAGAAATAAATGTGTTTAACCCCTCACTAAATTTTGCAGACACACTATTATCAGCACGTTTTCGACGTTTATATCCACTCTCTCGCGGACATTTTGTATTATTTCATTTTTTTAAAAGAGATGTATTTACGTTTTTCTTTGATACTCTCAACTTACTCTCGTTTGAAGTTTTATAAGTTGATTGAGCCACGGATAGCCACGAACAAGTCGTGGCTATGGAGAATATATTCTCTGCAACATACACAGTCAGAATGGCTTGTGAGTGATGGGATAGGAAACCGGTGGGGAGTTGAAAACGTGTGTTTTTAGCCTCATAGCCACGACTAGCCACGATCTGTTCGTGGCTATAAGAATAACCATGAATAACCACGAAAAGAATCGTGGTTATTCGTGGCTATAATATTAGCCACGAAAAGAGTCCTGACTAGTCGTGGCTATGCGACAGAATGTGACGTAAAGCCTGTCTAGATATAAAGTTTGATATGATCAGTCTATTACACCTGTGACGTCTCGCCTTTTATCATATCAAGTTAGCCATGACTAGCCACAAAAAAGGCGTGGCTATAATATTCCATGAAAGCTTCGTCGCTAGTCGTGGCTATTTATATCCCCAACCCTAGTCGTCGCTATTCGTGGCTATATTTCCACGACTAGCCACGAACTAGTTCGTGGTAACATAGTCACGGATAGCGTCGTGTCTATTTGTGGCTTATTTTAGCCACAAAGGTTGTCGTAGTTATTCGTGGCTAATTTTCCACGAATAGCTACAGAACATAATTCGTGGCTATATAGCCACGAATATCTACGAATAAGCCACAAACCCTTTTTTGCAGTCGTGGCTGGTTCATAGCTATTCGTGGCTGGAAAATTCTTAGCCACGAACTGTTCTTAGCCACGAACCCTTCGTTGGGAGGCTTTTTCACAGATTTTCTTGTAGTGTTTGTAGTATATATTTAATTTAATTTTTTAAATAAAATTATACAATAAATATTAAATGCTTTGTTTGAAATAAACTGAAAATTTTAATTATATATATATGTTTGTTTGCGCAAAAAAATATATGTTTAGATATTCTAGAGAATTACTCTCAACTCTTGAATTCTCCTCGATGACAAAGAAAAAAAAAGAATTCTCATCAACTCTGGAATTTTCCATGAAATATTAAGATTGAAGAAAACTAACCAAGGGGCAGAAGAGATGAGGTTAGACATATCGCAGTTTACTTATGTCTGGTGTGGTTGGTGTTTGTAAGCCCCACTTGCTGACAATACATGCACGTTAGCCCACACAATGATTAACACTATAAGCATAATGAATCTCTCCACTATTGGGAATTGCCTAAACTGAAAGCTCTTCAAATAATGCAGAAACAGAAACCTAAGAGACATAAGGCCACACATAAATAATAACCTAAGAGATGAATCAGCGATTCAGTGTCTACAGTTCCTCTCAGATAGGACCGAGATTGTGCTTTTTGGCGTCGTCGTCATCAGATTTTTTTGGACTGGTTTAGCCTTGAGGGAGTTGGAGGAGAGAAGAAACTGTTTTTGTTTCTCGGGGTTTTTCTTGCGGATGATTGTGTGTTTGGTTAAGTTGAGTTATTGCGGGTTACTGGTTTTGTGGCTTCGTTACAGTTAATAGAGCTCTTGCCTATTTTAACCTTTTTTGTGATACCTGTGTGAACAAACCAAAACCTATCAATAGGGCTCGATATTTGTAAAATATGAAATAAAATACACCGGTTATTAAAATAAACGTTCAATAAAACGCAAGAGTTCAACTCCTATAATTCACCATTCCTTTGATGTCATCAATCTGGTGGTGGAGAAAGTGACCAAGTCTTTAATTTTAAACTTAAGGTAACATTCATCCAACATTACGTTCCACTAATGAAGCCACATGCTTTGATTTTACTATCCAAGAGACTCCATCTGATATCCAGCATTTACTCAGATTCAAGCCTTGTAATTTCAAGTATTTGTCAAGATACTCCTGCACAACAGGACCAAAAAAAAATGCAAAAGCGGTTCATTGATATATTCGAACTCGGTGATATTATTAGATTTGGGTTAGTTATGGATTTCCAACTTAAAATTAATTGGTGATAAGTGGATTGGCTCTAACCCTTTATATATTACTTAGGTCTCATATAAACTTCTGATGTGGGATATTCTCACATGCCCCTTCGAGATAATGGCTCATATAGCCATTAATCTCGAAAAGAGCTAACCGTAACAGTCTAAGGCCGAGATGACAATCCCAATATAGGATTAATTGTAGATTAGATTGGCCAAACTAATTTGGGTCGGGCCGAATTAGGTAGAAATAGTAGTTAGAAACGGGTAGCGTGTGTTCGGACTCTGATACCATGTTAGATTTGGGTTAGTTATGGGCTTCCAACTTAAAACCAATTGGTGATAAGTGGATTGGCCCTAACCCTTTATATATTATGTAGGTCCCATATAAACTCCCGATGTGGGATATTCTCACACGCCCTCTCGAGATAATGGCTCATATACTTTAATATGGTATCAGAGCCCGAACACACGCTATCCGTTTCTAACTACTATTTCTACCTAATCCGGCCCGACCCAAATTAGTTTGACCAATCTAATCTACAATTAATCTTATATTGGGATTGTTTCAAGATTAATGGCTATATGAACCATTATCTCGAAGGGGCGTGTGAGAATATTCCACATCGAGAGTTTATATGAGACCTAAGTAATATATAAAGGGTTAAGGCCAATTCACTTATCACCAATTAGTTTTAAGTTGGAAGCCCATAACTAACCCAAATCTATGATGATATCAGAGCCAACGATTCTTCGGAATCAAAGCTAATGCTTCCGTTTCTAATTTTTTGGTTTTCGTGTTCTAAAAAGAAAAAAAAAAATCTTGGTTACGTGAAGAAAAGTCTAGATGCTTATCAAGGCGACAATTTCTTTATTTGTTTTAACTTTCCAAAAAGAAAAAAATGATTTGTTCTTTTGTTTCAGCGATCATTCGCTTGTTTAAAAAAAAAAGTTTTATATAAAAGATCGACAAAGAAGTTTTGTCCTTACCTAATAAGTCCTCTACGTTAATATACCAAGACGAAGAGACGTTGAATATGAAGCCAGTGTGTTTAGTTTTCTATAAAAAAAAAACATTGATTGTCTTATGACACAGTCTGGTTATAGATTTTGAACATGAGTTAATTGATTCGTTCAGTTTGATGTTTTCTCATCCTCGTGAGTAACATTTTTTTTACTTCGATTTCTCGCCTTCGTGAGTTGTTAGTTATTTCGCAGTCGCGAATTATTTTTGGACATCGCAATCGCGAATTTTGTCTCTAATTATTTGAAGAACCCTACGATCGGGTATAAACGTCGAAGATGACTCGACGGCCGAATAAAACGCCGCGAAGATGACTCGACGGCCGAGTATAAAGCCGCTAAGATGACTCGACGGCCGAGTATAAAGCCGCGAAGATGACTCGACGGCCGAGTTTAAAACCGTGAAGATGACCCGAAAACCGGGTATAAAACCAATATTTTGATGATTGTCCAATCTCATACATGCTTCTCACGTATGAGCTTGCGGGGGAGTATTGGGAGATCGATGAGATCGACCTAAACCGAACAAAATCATGTACCGAAGACCGACAGAAATTCAATGGTCGAGATGAATTCAAGATTATGGAAGAATCTAGAAGATAGAGATAAACACTATATATTTTAGATAAACATGTATCTTAGATTCTATATTAGATAAACATGTATCTTAGATTCTTCTAAGTTGTATGGGATTAAAATCTATCTTACAATGTATTATATAAAGGCATAAGAGCCTAATGAATCAAGAACACAACACACACATTCAGATTAAGAGTTTATCAGATATCTACAAAAAAGGAGGCTAGTGGTGAACATACATGTATGGTGTTGCAGTTCCATGAACGCACTCTTAGATTCTCTAAACCATGTGAATTTTGTAACAGTCTTTCTATGTAAGGAATATAATACTCAAAGATCTCTATACAATCTCTCCGGCTATCTAGATGGTTCGACCATCGCTCCTCCTCCAACGATCACGACTACAGACTCCACGACTTCAAATCCGGCATATGAGTTCTGGAAACATAAAGATCGATTGGTGTATAGCGCGTTGCTAGGTGCTATCTCTGATTCCGTTCAGCAAATTCTCTAGACGGCAACAACTGCGGCGCAAATATGAAAAACTCACACAGAGACTTATGCTAATACAAGCCGTGGACATGTTAAACAACTCCGACAGCAAGTAAAGGAGTGGACCAAAGGCACGAAATCAATCAATGAATACGTGCAGGGTCTTACGATGCGCTTCGATCAACTCGCGTTACTCGGTAAGCCGTATGAAAAGGAAGATCAGATTTATTACATGCTCAATGGTTTACCGGAGGAATACAAACAAGTCATTGATCAAATTGAAAGTCGCGATAAAACGCCCTCTGTTCCTGAAGTTTTCGAAAAAATGCTCAACCATGAAGTGCGTCTTCAATCTGATGCGGTTGTTGTCTCACCAACTACACTGATCTCTGCCAACAACGTTACTTACCCTCCACCGTCAGCTAACACCAACTACTTTGGCAATCCACTGTACCAACGGAGCAACTCGAGCACGCCACAATAGACTCAGACTCCGTATAATCGCAATGATCAATCTGGCTTGTCTGCACGTGGATATCAGGGTAAGTGCCAACTGTGTGGCGTTTTTGGCCACAGTGCTCGCCGGTGTTCTCAGCTATCACGCACCGGCTTCTCGACTCCGCCGGCTACTCGATCTTCCTCGCCTTGGCAGCCCTGTGCGAACGTAGCTACTGCTGGATACAGTCCGGACAATTGGATCTAGACAGTGGTGTGACGCATCACCTTACATCCGATCTGCTCAACCTTTCACTCCACCAGCCGTATCATGGTGGCGAAGGTGTGACAATTACTGATAGTTCAAATCTGGATATTACGCATACCGGTTCTACTTCCTACTATACTCCAATTCGATCTCTTAAACTCAGTGATATTCTTTATGTCCCTGATCTGCATAAAAACCTCATGTCTGTTTATAGACTATGCAATGCTAACCAGGTGTCTGTCGAATTCTTTCTTGCTTCTTTTCAGGTGAAGGATCTCAGCACGGGGGCCCAATTGCTCCAAGGGAGAACTAAAAAGGAGTTGTACGAGTGGCCCATCGATCCGAAAACCATCACTTCCTTTTTCGCCTCTCCTACACCTAAAGCTACCATCTGTAACACCCCTTTCCCATTATCCGCAGACCGTCGAGCTGACCGGTCAACAATCAAACAAGAACATGACCGATCGAACCCGAGCAAGTCAAACACGAAAGGTTCACCACAGGACGAAGCCAGAGACAGATCGGTTTGAGATAAAGGCTCGCACTAACCCATCTTTGACTCCGCTATCCTCATTTACATAGCACAAGCTGTAAAACTTCTACTACTTCAATGAGTTGTGTCGGTTCGGACTAAACCCAATATCAGGGAAACAATTTCATTTTTGAGTAATCAAACGTTAAGCACAACGTTTAATAGGTTTTACAAACAATTGCCATTCCAAACACACAATTAAACAATACACGCAAAATGGCGCCCAAGCCGAACCGAGAAAAGCAATCAAAACCCCGAATCAAAACCCTGTCACAAGCAATCCCGAAACTACACTGAGGACCTCCCGCGTCCGTCGCAGCTAAATCTGAAAACACACAAAAAGTCTAATGAGCGATCTAAGATCACCCAGTGAATCGGCTCCCCACTAACGGCTTCTAATCTATCTAGCGTCTACAGATTCCCGCCCCAAAACCCCAAAAAAACAAACAATAGAGTAAATAGTCGATCACGCACTACCACGTCGTGATAAACTCACAACACACAAGCACTTGCCAAAGATAAAGAGAATTAAGGAAATCGAAGGCAATGCAGCACATGTCCTCGATTAGACTCTATCTATCTAACGCGCAAAAATACCAACACAACACTGGGCCATACGATCTCGGTAGCTTCCACGGGTTTGCATTGTCACCTACATAGTAACTAACCCACAACTCCTAGAAGTAAAACATGAAGTCTCATGACCTAGGACACTATTCTCAGTCCATCGATATGCAGTGACTCGAGTTACCCCCGGTAACCTGAGTTTCCATGCGATTCGGCCCTAGGACATGACCCCGTATTCTCCGAATCACACACCTACCGGCGTCACCCAGTAGGTTAAAACCATAACCGGAATCACCATGATCTGATTTGGAAAATACCCGAGGATCCATTCGGGTCGGAAGTACCAGAACGTATTCAAAACCTAGGCTTGCGGAATCTAACGCACCCTAGAGTCCTAGTGCAGGAATTTAAACACACAGACTCGCTGGGACTCTAGCACAAATCACGCAATCAACATTAATAACCAACCCCCAACTATTCCGCAAGCCGCTACACTACCACGCCACCATTCTGACTAGGTAAGGTACCTAGTCAGTACTAACAAACTTACCCGGTCCCATGACCGGAGTAAGTGTCCACACAAACTACTCGGCCCCAACACCGAAGCAGTCTAACAAGCTTGCACACAAAACTCACAGCAACAATCACGCAATAACACAATCACAACAATCACCATGCAAGCAGGCCTATTAGGGTTTCTAAGTCTTTTAATTTGTTCTTATCCGCTAACCCGTAGACGGCTTATACACCACACGCTCATCATTACTTAACCTTTCCTATGTATCTTTTAATACTCCCCGATCCGTCGGTTTAGAGTTAGTAAACTTACTAACTCCCCGACGTCTCATTATTAATTAACTTGATTCATTACCCTTTTCCCGCTATTAAACCTAAGTCCCATTCCTGTTACGTATTCTATATGTTTGTTAGGTTTAATTCGTATTTTAATTCCATCTTAATTCCCGTATATAGATTCATTCATTCTTGTTCTTAATACATATATATGCATATACGGTCCTAACCATGCAACGTCTATATGAATGCATCACTCAATTAGTACTAACAACCTAATGGCACACAATTGATTAACCTTTTAATTCTTAAAGTCTTAGCATGCATATGCGTTCCTAGCCGGTTTATCATTAGTCGGTCCATTCAATCATCAATCAACTAATCATATTAAGAACGGGTATGCAAGTCTTAAGTCTATGGTTTCTCGGTCCCCGGTCTATATGTACTAACTAACTAAGAGTTCTGAGCCGACTCACAGTGAGATAGACGGAACGGTGGCACGGATGCTGATATGAACTCCGAGACCTCGAACTGAACCCCGAACTTCCCAAATACACGCTCCCGAACACTCTCGAACCACCAAATGGCCGTTGACCGAGCGTTGACCGGCTCGTCTCAGGCGTTGACCGGCAGCGTTGACCTTGACTGTTGACCCGCGCGTTGACCAGATCTTGAACCGTTGACCAACCCCACTAAACCGGCTGAACCGACTGCAATAGGTGAACCAATCTTCAATTGACCGGTTTAGTTTAACCGATCCAATGTCAAACCATTGACCGGTTAAACCGGGTTTGACCAAAGGTTTGACCGGTTAACTAAACCAATCCAATAGCTCTAAACCGACCCAAATCCATTCCCAATCAGCTTCTAAACCCCCACAGATGAACCGGTTGAAGATTTGAAGGTGGAGGAGCTTTCTCCAATGAGAAGTCCGGCGTTGACCGGCGGTGGTCCGACATTGACCGGCGGTGGTGAGGCTTTCCCGGCGGCTTTTGCTGAGCTCAAGTGACTGAAGATGCTTCTAAATCCATTGTGAGGCTGATGAGAGGTGAGTTGAGTCTTGAAACACCAAGGAAGAGAGAGAGAGATGAAGACTTTCTCCGGCGAGTTCTCCGGTGATCCGACGACGGTGAGAGGAGGCGGTGGTTGGCGGTTGTAGAGGAGAGGATGGTGGAGCTACTGTAACAAGTGGCTTGTGAATCAAGCTTATGGTTTGAGTGCTAGAAGCTTTCTTGCTCACCAAGGTACCAAGAACATGAAGAAACTCAAGAACAAATGGTAGAACACTTGAAAATTCATGCAATCTCTGGGAATTCTGGGTAGAGAGAGAGGCGTGAGAGACCAAGAGAGAGAGCTAGAAAGGCTAGGGAGTGAGTTAGTTGGATACAATGAATTGATTTGATAGTTTTTGCATGCAAAGAGGATTCATTGAACTTTCCTCATGCAATGCACCACCAAGGGAGATGTGGCGCCTCTGGGGTGAGGAAACCTGTCATTTGTTGAGTGTTTATGTTGCCGAAAATCCCTCCTAAACCGTCCTTAACCAATGCTTATTCCGACTTAATCCGTTGCTTCGGTTTCCTCCGATTTCATGTTTAATATTTTAAAAACTACTTAGATGCTCCCATAAATCTTCAAATCCCCAAAATCAGATTCTCCATGATAGTAGATGAATTTAAAAAGTTGAATCACTCCATTTGGGCTTACGTAGCTCCGGTTATGAATTTTTAAAGTTTCTTCGGGTTTATCGGTTTCCCTTCGTGATATCCCGAAAAACTAGTTTGAGCCCCGTTTCTTCCACTTCTGGTCTTCTAAATGTTCTTTATGTTGTAAAACATGGACATTTGGCCCGTCATAGCTTCCGTCTCAAACTTTGGCAATATTACCATTTTGCCCCTAACTTGGGCAAAATTACAATTTTGCCCCTATTGACTTTTCTTCTGCCCGTTGACCACATTTTTGGATACTGGGTATTATACCAACAAATCGTGGCACTCTAGACTCGGACATCCCCAACCTTCAACTTTTCATTTTCTTGTTTCTAAGTTTTCTTTGCCTACTGTGTCTTCAAATAAACAGTCATCTTGCTCTCATTGTCTTTCAATAAAAAGCCATAAACTCCCATTTTTTTCCAATTCGATTGTCTCATCTCAGCCTCTTGAATTTGTTTACGCATATGTTTGGACTTCACCTGTTACGTCTGTTGACAATTTCAAGTATCATCTCATCCTTGTTGATCACTACACCAGATACACTTGGTTTTATCCACTGAAACAAAAATCCCAAATCCGAGATACGTTTATAGCCTTCAAATCTCTTGTTGAAAACCGTTTCTCCACCAAAATCAAAAACCTCTATTCTGACAATGGCAGTGAGTTTATTGCTCTTCATCATTTCCTCACTGCTCGCGGCATCTCTCATTATACATCTCCTCCACATATACCGGAGCATAATGGGATATCTGAGAGAAAGCACCGTCATATTGTTGAAACAGGGCTCACGCTTCTTAACTAAGCGTCAATGCCGATGTCTTGTTGGTCATACGGTTTTGCGGTCTCAGTTTATCTTATCAATCGCCACCCTATACCATTGCTTTCTCACACTTCTCCTTATGCTAAACTCTTTAACCAACAACCCAACTATCTCAAGCTAAGAGGTTTTGGTTGCCTCTGTTTCCCTTGGTTGAAACCACACACCCATCACAATTTGGAGAGTCGCTCTAATCGGTGTATCTTCCTCGGATATTCGTTGACCCAAAGTGCCTATTTATGTCTGGAACCAACTACGAACCGTATATAAGTTTCAAGACATGTTCATTTTGTGGAAGAGAAGTTTCCTTCCTCCAAAATCATTCTCTCAGACTCACCAGCTCCTGACCCGGAACCACACCCAAATCATGTTCCATACACTCGTGTGCCACTTGTATCAGCTCTACCATCGTCTGCTTCACAGCAGCAATCGCATTCAAACGCACATGATGGAGAAGCCGATGCCACTTTTACCACGGAAAGGAATTCGATGGGCATTGACCCAAACCCAGGTATTGTTCCATCTCTTCCCCTTTTAAACATTGGCTCATCATCTATTGCTCCCGTAACCGAGAACCAAACAAACCCAGTAACCACATAACCTAACCAAAACACAGTAGTACCTCAAGCCAATCCTAGACCCCGTCAATCCAAACTCTCTCCACCAACGCGCACCATGAAAACTAGAGCTCAAAACAACATCCATAAACCCAACAAAAAGTTCTCTCTTACTGTTTCTGCAGACCCGAACAAACCCCAGCTCCCTCTAACTATTTCCAAAGCCTTAAAAGATCGGAAATGGAGGACAGCGATGGGAGTAGAAATGGATGCTCAGACAAGACATCACACCTTCGATTTGGTTCCGCCGAACCTCAATCGGCCGGTTATTCCAACAAAGTGGATTTTTACTTTGAAATATCGATCTAATGGTGTACTGACAGGTACAAAGCGCGTTTGCCAGGGATTTAATCAACAATACGGTCTCAACTATTCGGAAACATTTAGCCCGGTGGTCAAATCTGTTACAATCCGATCGGTTCTACAGATTACAGTATCTCGTTCCTGGATAATCAAGTAGTTGGATGTCAACAACACTTTTCTACATGGATCTCTGTCTAACGAATTTTACGTATCCCAACCGCCAGGTTTTGTTGCTAAAGACCGGCCTCACTATGTTGTCTAAACAAAGCTCACTATGGGCTTAAGCAGGCACCGCGCGTTGTATCAAGAACTCAAAAACCTTCCTTTGCCGAATTGGTTTCATGAATTCACGAGCAGACACATCAGTTTTGTGTATATCAATGGCGAACAAATTGTCTATGTACTGGTTTATGTCGATGATATAGTCGTCACGGGCAGTCACAATGATCTCATATCGAGTTTTATGGATGCTTTAGCATCTCGCTTCTCACTAAAGGAGCCTACGAATATCTCGTAGTTCCTTGGTATCGAGGGTACTCGCACACGAAAGGGTCTTCAAATTAAGCAATGAAAGAACATACTTGATCTCTTGGACAAGACCAAGATGTTGGATGCAAAACTAGTTCCAACACCCATGGCTGTCACACCCAAGTTTTCACTAAAAACAGGAACTCTCTCCGATCCAACATAATTCCGGGCAGTCATAGGTAGTCTGCAATACCTCTCTTTCACCCAACCGGATATCGTTTTTTCATCAATCGCTTATCTCAATTTATGCACTGCCCCACGGATACTCACTGGAATGCAGTAAAGCGAGTGTTATGATATTTGGCAGGGACTTCGTCTCATAGGATTTTCCTCCGGGCTGACTTATTGTCACTTCATGTGTATTCAGATGCAGATTGGGCAGGTGACATAGACGACTTCGTGTCCACAAATGCATACATCTTTTACTTAGGAACAACGCCAATAGCGTGGTCATCTAAGAAGCAGACAAGCGTCGCCCATTCTTCTACGGAAGCGGAATACAGGTCTATTGCAAATACAACATCTGAAATTTGTTGGGTATGTTCCTTATTCACTGAGTTGGGAATACGTCTGCCTACTACACCGGTCATTTATTGTGATAATGTTGGTGCAACATATCTTGCGGCAACCCCGGTTTTCCACTCTAGGATGAAGCACCTTGCTTTAGACTATTGTTTTGGCCGTAACAATGTACAATCAGGTGCTTTGCGGGTTGATCATGTATCAGCCAAAGATCAAATTGTGGATTCTCTAACAAAACCACTACCAAGACTGCAGTTTCTCCAGCTGTTTGGAAAGATTGGAGTATCTCCAGACCCTCCATCTTGAGGGGGCGTATAGAGAGTATATATGTAAAGGATGGATTAGTCATTTAATCTTAATTGTTTACCCTAATGTATAGCTTATAAGTAGCTTGTAATCTCTTCTTAATAATAATCAAGTCTCACATTCTATACTAAAAACATATATACCTTAATAATGTTCCCCCCAAACATAAGCTTCTCTGCATTTTGTAAATTTTCTAGCATTTTTAGCACCATGTCTTGGAGAAAATCAGGCTTGAATTCAGAGTACAGTGAGACGTTTGGTATCAGTGGAGTCAACTCAGGATGGTGTGATTATTGATATATCATGGTTTTTACTAGTTTTAGACCATGATATAAGTATGTTTTAGAGTCTATTAGTGTTTCTTTAGAGTCTTTTGCAGGTTTTATTAGGTACACGTACGTTTGGAGCAGAAGTGAAGATTTTGGAGCTATTTGGTGCACTTTGGAGATTTGACCCGAGAGGTTGTGCTCACTGTCCGAAACAGAGTACTGTGTCGATCGATGCACACCTGCATCGATCGATGCACAGCGAGTTGGGCCAGATTCTCGGCGGTTTAATGAAGAATGATGATATTGCAAAGATGCCCAGAAGTTCCAGATATTTACACAGAAGCCCCAAGTCGTGTTTTAGCTATTTAATTAGGTTTTTAACTTCAGTTTTAGAGACGCTATCATAACTTAGAGCCAGTGTTCTAAAACGCGTCCTAGGCGGCGCCTGGGCGCTAGGCGGTGGTCGAGCGTCCCGATTTTACATTATGCGGTGGGTTAGGCGGTTTAAAAAAAATCGGACGCTTAATAACGTCCAAGCGGCCATTATGCGGCCTAGGCGGGTGCCTAGGAGGATTCTAGGCGGCCGTTTTGAATTTTTTTAAAAAAAAAATTATATAATTATATTTTATTGTGTATATCAAGACTATTTAGTTTGAATAATATTTATTATAAGTTTTTAGACTAAGAAAATTTAATTCATTTTGAGAGTAAGTTTAAAAACTATATATCCTTATTTAATTTTTTTATAAAGATTATGATTTTTTTAATTATCGTTGGAGATCATTTATATATTTTAAAACTATATTTTTAATTTATTTTAACAAAATTTATTCAATTTGTTATTTGAGTCTATATTTTATTCTTTTTCTAAAACTATAATATATAAAAGATTTATTTTCTATGAAAATTATATATATATATATATATATATATATATATTATCCGCATAGGCTCCGTTTAGGCGTCCGTGTATACGGCTAGGCGCTAGGCGTTCGTCTACCGTCTAGCGAGCGCCTAGCGCGTTTTAGAACACTGCTTAGAGCAGAGAGTTTTTAGAGCTTTTGGGGCTGATCTGATTCTGTACTACACTTTGTTTTGGAGAAGTTTTCGAACCTTTTTAATATTCTAATCTCTTTTATGATTTCTATTAATTCATTGATTATGTTTACATCATCCATGTCTGAGTAGTTTCATAGTTAGGTTTAGGGTTTCTCATAGGGATTTCATGACTTGTTAGATATAATTAATTCAGTTAAGGATTCACATCAATAGATGTTCTTCAAACTAAATTGTGTTTAATGCTAGTTCTAACCTGATCACTTAGAATCTAGATCTTAGGTTGCTAAATACGACACGACAGTGTGGTTTAGAATCTGAACTATTTAGGTTGAGCAATTTAATTACTCGCAAAGGAATTTGGTTTAATTAGATTGTGAACATATCGAACTTGGAATTAAAGCTGGTTTAATCTGTTAGTAATTGCAAAGGAATTTGGATTGCTGCACTTAGACTTAGAGAATTCTCGCAAAGGAATTTGGTTAATTATATATCTGTGTTTGAGTTCTAGAACTGAGCTTAGTTAGATCCTGACTGAATGATTTATCTGCTTGTCTGATTTCCTGAGAACGCCCTAGACTTAGCGCCCTTAGTTTATTGCTTACAACCACAACTTGCTACTGATTTACTTTCTTGCTTGCTTTTTAGTTAATTCAATACAATTTGCTTTCTCCTAGTTTTAATCTCTTTCGTTCTTAATCCTATCGTTGCCTAGAGTCCTCGTGGATTCGATCCCTAAGTACTACATGGATATACTGTGCACTTGCAGTTAGTGTAGGGTAAAACTTAAGACCTATCAAGTTTTTGGCGCCGTTGCCGGGGACTCTTAGAGTCTTCGATAGCTTCGAACTTAGGGTTTTTACTAGGATTTTTTTTTTTTTGTTTACTGATTTTTCTCTCTGTTTTCTCTCTGTCGCAGGTTTCATAATCACATAGCATCGACCGTTGCACTTCTTGTGTCGATCGTTACTAGGCGATTGGAGTTGTATCGATCGTTGCACTGCTAGCATCGATCGTTGCTTGGCGATTACAGACGGTTTATGCAGACGCGTGACACCAGAAGTAATCCGAACACTAATCTCGTAAACCTCCAACTTGAAGAGCTTGCTAGACTAGAGAAGACTAACAGAAGAGTTCAAAGAACAAGGATGGTTGTTGAACGTGTGATCATAAAGCCTGATGCTCAAGGTACCCTGAGGGACCGACACAACAATCCTTATAATGCTGCTGGAGAACCGATAGATGCTGAAGGGAATGTTATCCCTGATCCTCCAGAGCAACCACAGCAACAGGAGAAGAACAAAGGACAAGGTCAAGGACAGGGCCAAGGTAGACAGATGGTTGTCCATGAGAGGACTTTAGCTGACTATAACCATCCGGATGAGTTTCATGCTAACCGGTCAGCTCTTGTACTTCCTGAATTTGAGAGGAATGATTTTGAAATCAAGACCGTCTACTATTTTCTCCTGAGGCAGAAAGCCTTCCATGGCTCTCCAAGTGAGCAGCCGATGGATCACATAGATGAGTTTGAGGGCATAGTCACTGGAATAAAGTACGATGGAGTTAACCAAGACTATATGTTCCTCAAGCTTTTCCCCTACTCTCTGGCTGGAGATGCTGCAGCCTGGCTGAAACAACTTCCATGTGGGACGTTTGTTACTTGGGCCGCTCTGAAGTACCAACGTGACTGCCTGAAGAGTGAGTTAACACTCTTCCATAGAGGTATATATCTTCCATATCAGACTGCGTTGGACAATTCTAGCAATGCCAACTTTAACACTAGGACTCCTGCTCAAGCTAAGCAGTTGATAGATAATTTAGTAAGCAGTAATAGATGCAAGACTAATGATGAGAGAAGGAAAAAGTCCGGTGGAAAGATGGAGAATTCTGAGATAGCTGATATTAGATCTAAGTTGGACACTGTTTGCAATCTTCTAGATGGGAAGAAAGCTGTCCACTTTGATCAAGATGTTGAGATGATCAATGATGAAGGAGATGATCAGGAAGAGGATGTGAATTACATCGGAGGATCTGGTTTCCAAGGAAACAGGTTTGGAAATCAGTCTGGTAATAGGTTCTTCAATGGAGGACAGAAGAGTGCTTTCAACAGCAACCAAAACTCTTCTGGATTTGGACAGACTAGTGGATTTCCGAAACCTTTCCAACAAGGTAATCAGAGGACTTATGGATCTTCCTCTTACCAAGCACCTCCTGTAGCTACTACTCATGAGAGTAAGATGGAGGCAATGATGGAACAGCTGCTGGAAGGACAGACTAAGATTGTTGTGGACTGCAACAAGAAGTTGGATGCTGTCTATGAGGATCTCAATGGGAAGTTTGAGTCTCTAAACACTCATGTGAAGCGATTGGACACTCAGGTGAGCCAAATTTCAAGCTCCATCAAGGGAAAGAGTGTTGTAGACACCCATATTAAGGCCTGGTCAGTGTACATTGATGATGGACACCTAGGATTTGAGCTAAGTACATCTGAAGTGGTAGAAGAGGCTGAAATTTTGGATTTTGAGGAAAATCTCTCGGGTGGAATCTGTGAAAATTTGACTGCATCGATCGATGCACCCTTAGCGTCGATCGTTGCAAGGCGTGGACAGACAGATTCACAGGCTTCTTATGACATTGATGCAGATTCAGAGCTTAACCGTTTATTCCCTGGGGTGTCAGAGATAACTCAACAGGAGATCTATGCACAATCCATTCGGTTATATCCTAAGGTGTCTGAAGTAATCCGACAAGAGAGTGATGAGCTTAAAGAGCTAGAAAAGATTGGTGAAGAGTTGGAAGAAATTCCACCATCTGATGATCCACCTTACCACCCTTGTGTGCAGAGATACTTGGGTAAGATGTTGCCTTTGGATGAAGAGCTGAGAGATTGGGTTATAGTTATTCCTCAGCATATAAGTGATGTGCTATTAACCAAGGTTCCTAAGAAGCTACATGATCCTGGGATTTTTGTGCTGAGTTGTTCTATCTTCGAGGATGGTTTTAAGCGCTCTCTTTGTGATTTAGGAGCTGCTGGAAGTCTCATGCCATAATCTGTGGCAGAGAAGCAAGGTATGATGGATTTTTCACCCACTAGGACCTCTCTTGTCATAGCTGATCAGTCAATAAGGATTCCGAAAGGAGTTCTTGAGGACATCCCAGTGAGAGTTGGAAACTACTTGGTTCCGACAGACTTTTTGGTTCTAAAGTACCACAGTGAGCAGGATGATGCATTGATATTGGGTAGACCATTCTTGGCTACAGCTGGAGCCGTAATAGATGTGAGACACAGTCTGATAGATCTCCATCTGGGAGACGAGCCACTGCACTTTAAGATGGACAAGCTGCGCAAGCCACTGATTGATGGGCAGACCTTCACCATTATGGATGGAGATGAAGAGCAGTCATGTCACACTACGGTTTTGGATCCTGGGGAGCATTTCACTCCTTCTTTTCTTGGACAAGGTCATTCTGAAACAGCTTACTCTCTACCATGGATGAGGAGACTTGCACAGAGGCAATCAAAGTCTCTGTCAGGATCTCACGGTGCCTGATTCTTGTTCGTCCGGTCAAGCTAATGACCTTAAACAAGCACTGAGTGGGAGGCAACCCACTGTTAGGTTTTAGTATTTTTCTTTCTTATTTTTGGTGTTTTTCTTAGGAACTTACGTTTTGATTTTGTTTTGCTAAGTTTTTAGATACAGAACCTGTCTGGAGATGTGTGACGATCGTTGCTATATGTGCAACGGTCGTTGCAGGGAGATTTGACGAAGAGATGGGATCGCCTTGTGACGATCGTTGCGGTCCAGTGCAACGTTCGTTGCAAATGGTTTAATTGCAAAATTAAGGTACGCGTGCTAAACCGGAACCGATTTGGTTCAACAGCATCGATCGTTGCTCATCAGCAACGATCGTTGCACCCACGACCAGGTAAGTGCCTTAAACCCTTTTCTCTTCTCTTCTTCTCCACTCTCGCTGTCCGTACAACCGAGACTCTCATCACCTAAATCTCTCATTTCTTCATCGTTTTTGTTGATTCCAAGTGCTATTCTCCTTGTTTTTACACGCTTTATCTGTTTTTCTAACCCATTCGAAGCAAATCCAAGGTAATGTGTCTCAATTTCATGATTTCCGGATTCATTTTTAGGGTTTTAGGATTTGAGAATTTTGGCTTGAAAACGATGATTCCATGCTGTTATAGACCTGATTTAGGATGATTGGTGATGGATTATTGTTGTTCGTGTAGTTTTAGAACGGATTTAGAAACGATTTTGAGAATTCATTGTCGGCTGTGAAATCGCCCTGCATCGATCGTTGCACTTGTGCAACGGTCGTTGCATTGCGATTTCACAGGGAGTTTTCTGCTGAGACTTATTTGTTTTGATTTCCTGCAGATGCCTCCTCGACAATCCCGTAAGCGTAGAACCACCGCCGCAGCAGCTACAACTCACCATCAGCCACCAGCTGAGTGGTTCCATCGAGACTAAGATCCATCTGAGGATTATCAGAGAGATCAGGAAGCGATACAGCCACCATGGCCTAGAGCAGATGCACTGCTGATTCCGACAAATAGGGTATGGGGCATGGAGATAGATGAGTTGCTCAAGACCGACACCTTCACAGAGCGGCCATTGCTTGATCAGTGGGATGATTTTGACACATTGATGTACAATGGTTGGTGTGGCATGAAGCTTAAGCTAACCAAGTTTGCAGATTACTCGACTTGCAAGAGTCTGGGCATTGATGAGCAGGTTCTTGCACTGTGTAAGGGCATTGGTCTGGGGACAATGCCAATGCAGCCTTACGAGATGTACCCTGAGTTGGTAAGACAGCTGCTAGCCACTTGCAGAGTGATATACCCTACACCAGACAGTAGGAAGGCTTCAGGAGGTTTCTTTACCTTCATGTGCTTAGGAGCCAGGTATCGGATTCCCCTTCTCGATATCTGTAGGATTTATGGATTCAGCACTGAGCCGACGCGCATTGGTATGTCACTTGAGTGGGATGTGGATGAAGCTCAGTATTTCTGGGAGTGTATTGGCACTGGTCAATACAACTCGAGGACCACACCGGTGATTCAGGTTAGGCATCCTGTTCTTAGGTACCTCTTGCGCATCTTGGGATCTACTCTGTTATGCAAGTTTGAAGCCAACAAGATGCGTAAGAACGAGATGGAGATGCTGTTCATTGGACTGAGGGACCAGTTTGAGGATACCGTTCTGAGAGATCCCACTAAGGGACTCAACTTGGGAGCTGTTTTCGCTCATCATTTATGCGAGCTGCAGAAGAAGCCATTTGATGGTGTGGGCACCGAGAGAGTAGGGAGTCTACTTACTCCCATTTTCAGACATTGCAGGATTCCCCTAGAGGGAACGGAGCGTAGTGACAGCTTGGAGTTCCTTGATTTCAGCCATCTGCAGAGTGCTACGTGGCTGAAGGAGGGACGTGTATGGGTCTATTATGACCCTTCTACGGTGAAGTGTGGTGTGGATCTTCCTGCTCCTGGTCTTACACAGGTTGATACGCTGGATGCCTTGAGGTTCCAGCCTCCTGCGAGTGAGCAGCGCAGAGTCCCTTCTATGGCTCATCCGCTGGGAGAGCCTTCTACACGAGCTTCTACCTCCTCTGCGCCTGCGCCTGCACCTTCTGCCCCTATCGATGACATTGGACCTTTTCCCGAGCCTACGATGCCTTATGGTGATATGTATGAGGCAGAGTGGAGAGAGCGCTCAGATGGTATTCTACGGGTCGTCTGGAACTTCATGCGTACCTGCACTTGCAGGAGACAACCACAGATACACCATCCAGGACCTTCACGACGCAGGCGACGCTCTCCGACTCCCGGTTCTTCGAGTGGTACTGATCGTATTGATGGGATAGAGGATGAGTGATTGAGTATTGGCATCTCTAGACTACGGTTCTTGTATCTATTTTTCTTTTTTTTCCCTTTGCATTTTCTTTTGATTTTCTTAGGATGTTTATGTTTGGATGATGTTTTCATGTTTAGACTATTGGTTGCTTTGATTTTGCCTGTTTTCAGTGTTTTTCAGCTTGCAGGTTCGAAAATTTGGATTTTCTTACGGACTAACCTGCTAACTTGCTGACTGATCCGAGAAATCGCAATGCGTCGATCGACACAACCTGTGTCGATCGTCACAACACGAAAGAAATCGCATTGCAGCGATCATTGCGGTCCTGAGCAACGATCAACACACAACGAAATATCGCCTAGCAACGGTCGATGCATTTATGCAGCGATCGATGCATGTGCGACAGAGGTAAAAATCAGACAGAACTCAACACATTCATTAACATTTTTCTTTCTTTGTAAAAATCAGACAGAACTCAACACATTCATTAACATTTTTCTTTCTTTCTACCGAACCTTAGCTTGACACTACTGGGGACAGTGTGTCTTAAGTGTGGGGGAGGTGCTACTGACTTTATCTTTTTGTTTTCTTAGAGTCAGTCCAATTTTCAAAAAATTTTGTTTTATTGAGTCAAAACCAGTTTAAGTAGGAAACAATGAATTTTTGAGAAGATTAACAACATCTTGCAGGAACTTAAGTAACCATTGGGATGAAGTTGCAGGACCCATCTATGACTATTAGAAAACCCCATCACGAATCAACCTACTGAGAACACCCACATCACTTCAGGTATCAGAGGATCCTTTTACTGACTTCACCTTAATATTGACTTAATTTTCTCACCTAAGGAATTGGTATACTTTGTGTCGGATTCCTTTGTTAGTTCTGACACAGCCTGTAAACCTATCCTATTTGGTTCCCTTCTCCCCTTCCATAAAGTAAAAAAAAAAAGTAATAAACTGAGCATGAGTTAGTAACTCCGAAGTGGTCACGGGAGTAGTAGCAAACACTATTACCATCTGTGCGATCCATGGAATGTGTCCAAAGTACACCCCAAAACGGGAAGAACACTGATAAAATAAAATAAAATGATACCCAGTGGAAAAATCAGTTGTTAAGGAAGGGAAAAGAGAAGAAAGGGACCAGAGAAAGATAGTATGGTGGTCTAGAGCTGACAAGGTAAGAGTCCATGTGCCCTTTGATCGATACTCCTTAGGTGAGACCGCACTTAATTACTTGCAGAAGTCAGTAGGGTGAATTTGAATGTGTGAATGTGATTGTGGAGTTTACGTAGGACAGTTGCTAAGTGTGGGGGAAGTATATGTTGGTCTTGATATCTTGCAGGTGATTATTTCAGTGGATTACTAAGGGGAATCTGAGTGTTGTTGCTTCAAAGATGAAAAGAGTTTCTGAAAGTTTTCAAACCTCTTCACCATGTTTTAGTTCTCTGTTTTGCTTGAGGGCAAGCAAAGGCTATGTGTGGGGGAGTTGATATATCATGGTTTTTACTAGTTTTAGACCATGATATAAGTTTGTTTTAGAGTCTATTAGTGTTTCTTTAGAGTCTTTTGCATGTTTTATTAGGTACACGTACGTTTGGAGCAGAAGTGAAGATTTTGGAGCTATTTGGTGCACTTTGGAGATTGGACCCGAGAGGTTGTGCTCACTGTCCGAAACAGAGTACTGTGTCGATCGACGCACACCTGCATTGTCTCCCTGATCGTTTTCTATGATTTCAACGTGGTCGTTATGGTTCACACTAACACATGAATATGTAGTCCCTAGATCGATCATCGATCCTTATCACCAGCCCGATTGCCGTAGTGTTTCATATTAAAACTGCTCGATTCAAACATCAAGCGCCATACCACACATAAGTCAAAGAAAAATCGTTTGAAATTAGCTGAATACACGACTTATCAATCGATTCTAAACATACATCGAAATCGAAGGATATATATTATAAATTTCATCTGAAACTTTACCTAAAGTCATAAAAAGCATCTAAAATTTCATCGAAAATATATTAGTGGGGAGAGCTAACCTCTGAAACTTGTACAGATTCTAAATGGCTAGCATCTCTGGTCTCAGATCCAACGTTCTCTTCATTCACCTGCTTGCTATAAACATCCATTATGTCATTATCCTCATCACTTTTATTAGCTGATTCGTTCTTCGATAGTCAGGGAGACATAGTAGCAGTAATCGATTATGGTAGTAGAGAAACACAAATCGGAAACAGATCCGTTGAGGATCAGAACCATCAGAATGAATTCTGGACCGAGAGTCAGATCTCTCGCGTAATAGACCTTAGAACCGATAACTTGGCGCCCATGCAAGGCCGCCGACAAAACACTGGTATTCAATATCTGCATAAATTTCAATTTAGGCTATGTAATTTGTGAGAGAGAGAGAGAGACTTGCTTCATTTGAAGTGATTTTAGGGTTGATGGGAGATTAAAGAAACTATTAATTTGGAAAAATCATCTCATATGCCCCTTTCTCTCGACCATCAATCTCAAATGTCCCTCTATTTTTTAGAATTATTATATGATTTTATTTTAATTCCGTAACTAGTTAAGTTACGATTATGTCCTACCACTTTTATTCTATTTACATCCTAAACCAATCCGACCCATCAATCCCGACCCGATAACCGATCTCTCTTGGATCCTCCTAATTAGTATCAAAATCAAAAATCTTTTGTTTCAATACCTAACTCTCCGACGACTTGAAAAGTTCTCCGACGACTAGACGAGACCTAACTCTCCGACGAAATCATCAATCGACACTGTTCCTAGTCGATTTCTGAATACCTCCATCGTTCGCGAGAAAAGCCGGGGAAAGGTATCCTTATTGAACTCGATGTTATTTCCCGATATGATTGTAGAGAAGATGAACAAACATTTTAGAGTTCCCAAGATGCGATGTTTAAGAAAAGAAACGATTTTTCTTTGCTAGGTTAATAAAATGAGATTGAAATCGGGATTAGAGGTTTGTAGTTTCGATTCGATTGCAGTGGAGTGGAGTAGAGTAGTGAGAGGATTGTTTAATAAGGTAGAGTCTTCAAAGAAGGAACCTCTGTGAATATGAATCTCTAACCTCTCGATTCTCTTTGTTGTCTCTCTCAGTGACTGACGAGATGGTTACTACAAGGCGAGGGATAAAGAAGAATAAGAATTTTGTCTCTTCTTCATCAAAGAGTTCAAAGAAGAGGAAGAGAGAGAATGGTAATAAGGGAGAGTCTTCAAATAAGAGGAAGAAGACTAGAGTTTTAGGGAAGACGATATCAAAGAAAAAGATTCAATATGCAGCTGTGGTTGATGCATCTCCTGAAGCTCAAGATTCGGAAAAGACTGTAGATGCATCTCCTGAAGCTCAATATGCAGATGTGGTTGATAATGTTGAAGTTCAAACCCCCCAAGACTGTAGACGAAGTTGACAGAATGGAAGATCAGGGAGATGAGAGTGAAGAAGAAGGAGAAAAAGGAGAAGAAACATCTCGGGAAGTTGAGGAAAAGTTAGAAGAAGACAAAGAATAAGAAGAAAAATCAAAAGATGGAGAAGCTGAAGAACAAGAAGATGGAGATCAAGAAGAAGAGGAGGAAGAGGAAGAATAAGGAGACAAAGGAGAAGAAAAAGGACAAGAAGATGACGTGAACTCGGACTCAGAAGAAGCACGTAGCCGAACTTTGGAAACCTATGAGGTAAAATTAGCATGATTAAATACGTAATATTGATAGAAATATGTAAAACTATAATTATTAAGTTGGGTTAACTGACTTCAACTGATTTTTTGTTGCATGATTCAGAGGAAACGACAGACCAACAACATGAGATATCGTTTCAACATCGTGAAGAAGCTCAAGAAGATAAGGTTCGAATTTAATTTTTTTTGCATGTAATATTGGTAGTACTAGGTCAAACTACGAGGAATACTAGTAATACTAAGTAAAACTTTAGGAATACTGGTAATACTAAGTAATATTTGGTTGTTTTTCAGGATTTAGATCAGAATCTAGTGGAAACAGAAGCACTACGACCGATGGGTGTGTACTTATTAAGACATAATGTCCCATATCGGTAGTTGTAAGGTATCTCAAGTAATATATAAGGGATATGGGCCACTCCACTTATCACCAATTGGTTTTAGGTTGTAAGCCCATACAACTTAATATGATATCAGAGCCCGATCCATACATTCCAACCCGATCCGACCCAAAGTTGGTCCAATCATCGACAACCCATGCCCAAATTGGTGTCGTCGATCCAAGCCCGAGCATAATGGTCAAAGAACCATTATCTCGAGGGGGTGGAATAGGACATAATATCCCACATCGGTAGTTGGAAGGGATTTAAAGTAATATATAAGGGATAAGGGCCACTCCACTTATCACCAATTGGTTTTAGGTTGGAAGTTCATACTACTTAATAGTACTCCACTCCAAGCGAGTATAGGAAGAGATTCAAGGTTGGGAATCAATGCTTTATTGATGAGTTTTTTACTACGCGTAAGGAATTGGATCCTCCACTCAATAACATGGAGAGGAATTGGTTTGAGAGTCATCCTCAGTTTAAACACCTTTTCCACATGCCTAAAGACAAAAAACCACAAGGTTCAGGGCATGTGGATGCTTCTTCTCCGTAGGACAAAAATCGAGAGGAAATGGGAAGCACGGTTTGCTGTAAACGGCGCTCCCATCTGACACGGTCTGACAAAAAATGCCTTGATCTCCGGTTTAGAAGTCGGAACTATCCACCGTATTATAAGACGTTTGGTGGTACGAAGTTTGTGACTAAGAATTTTGGTAAAGGTGTTGTTAGATTCCAAGACGTCAAAGCGAAGGTAGATGAGATGAAGCAAGCAGGTCGGGATAAGCTGAGGATGTTGGTGTTGTTGTTCTTGTGCAGCGTTCTCATAATGCAGACCAAGTGTGGTAAAAACACAACCCATGTGAGTCCATTCCTTCTGATATCAATGGATGATCTCGGTCTTTGTAAGACATTCCATTGGGGGAGACTGTCTTTTGATTATATGCTTAGTCAGATCAAGCACACGGTCGAGCATTTTGGAGGGTTTTTGAAAGAGGGAGCGCTATGGCCGATTCCAGTATTTTGTCTTCCATTGGAGGTAAGTGAAACTATTTTGTTGGAATTATGTAGAACTGAAAATACTAGGTAATATTATGTTCTTAGTATAGCGTAATACTGGAAATACTAGATAATACTAAGTACTTAAATTTGCGTAACACTGGATATACTAGGTAATAATATGTTATTAGACAGATAACTAGTTAATACTAATTTCTTGAGTTTGTGTCTATATGATTTTACAATATACATTTTTGTCTTTTCTAGCTTTTACCATTCGAGGTGATCCCTGATTTGAGGGGAAAAAAATCAGAGAAGAGGTAGCAGACGCAAATGCAGGTTGTCCTAGGATGTGCCTGTCAAAATTCAAGAATTGTGATATGAAAGGTTCCCTCTTTTGAAGATAAACGAAGAACTTGGAACAACTAAGGTAGGTTTTCAATATTTTCAAATTAATTTGTTTTGTTAAAATATTTAAAAATTGTAGTATTTTTGTTTTCTGTGAAACAGGACATTGACAGTATCATGGTTGCTCGGAATGATGGGGAAAAAGGCTCTTCTGCTTCGACTCACAGAGGAAAATAATAACGTTGATATGCATGATATCATCGTGGAGAGCTGGATGAAGCGTTTAGGACAAGGATTAATTGTTTGCTTTGAAGATATGTACGACGCGGATGTCGCTACCTGAAGACCAGTTTCCGAGCCAGTTACCGAGCCAGTTTCCGCCATTCACCCTCAGGTACCGGGACACAGGGGAATCGAGCAGCTCCTGAACAGGTTCTAGAAAAAAATGGAAGAGCAGATGCAGGCAGTTGTGAGCACGGTTGAAGGATTTGAGGGAAGACTTGCCTTTGTTTTCAATACTAAACATTGTTAAGTTGGTTTTGTTTTGTTTGGACAAGTCTTTTTTTAAGTTTAAGGTTTTTAATAAATCATTGAATAATAGGACAAGATTAGTCTTACATAATATAATGCCTCAAACAAAGATAATTAAGCAAATATAGAGTCAAGAACGAGACACAAGAACTTAAACAAAGATAAGTAATGCAAACATCTTTTCAAGCAAACATAGAATCTTAAACATTTTTCATTTTTGCAATCTCTTCAGCATGGTTTTTAAGGTCTTCACGCATTTGGTTGATCTGATACTCCTGGTATGACATGCTTCGAATTTGCTTGGACTGCTCATCGTCCTCCTTGCTCAACATTGTCACCTCTTCTTCGATGGCCAGATCCCATGATTTTCGAATGTGAGAGTCATCATCCTACACACAAACAAAAATTAATAACCAAAAAGAATTATCAGTATTACTAGTGTTCCTAGTTTTACTGATATAACTAGTAAAATATATTTTAACAAAATCACCCAGAACCCTAACAATAGTACAATTGTTATTGGTTCCACCATAAATTCACCCAGAAATCTAAATTCAAATAGAGATCAAATATATACCTCGAAATCATTGCAGTATTTATTTCATATAACTGATTCGGTTTTAGATGTATCCTCTACGATTCTTCTCATGGTTATTCGTCCTCCACATGGAAAATGCTTCGGGATTCCATAGTCACCATCGGCGAGAAAGAATATCCTATCGTATATCCTCTTGTTTCTCTTCTCGTCGCTGTAACTCGGGTCCATAATCGGTTTGGACTTGGGAGAGGGATTGGAGAGAAAGAGAGATATGAGAGGGGAAATCGATGAGAGGGAGTGGTCACAATTGAAATGAGAGATAATGAAAATGTGTAGAAATGAAGTTGTTTCACGAAAAATGGGGGAAATAACATTATGGCGCCAAAAATATTAAAAATGGGGGGGGGGATTCATTTTGGGCGCCAAAATGAAATATTTCAAATTTACACATAGTATTACTTAAGATAGTAGTATTACTGACCTTCAGTGTAGTTTTACTCTGACTGTTTTTCAATATTAGTAGTATTACCCACCTTCAATTTCTGTTTTTGTAATTTTACAGTTTATATAAGTAGTTAAATATGTATTTTGGATGGTTTGATGCATTAAAATGTCCAAATTATGAACATATGTAACTTTATACTCTATGATTGGTTATTATTTACAAAGTGATCTTAAATGTATAAAGACTATATTGGTGGAGTATTTTGTTGTTTTCTTCTATTAATAGTCATTGGTTTTGATTAACTTATAATTCGATTAAAATATGATTCTGGTACTTTTATGCATTAATAAGTTGGCTAATTTGGAATTTAATATACTCGGTAATTACTAACAACAAAGATACAATAATCACTTAGTATTACATAGTTTTATCAGTTTTACCACCAGAAAAATGTGACATATAGTAACTAGTTTTCAATCAAGCCTGTCTTGCCAGTAACATAAAAATGGTAAATTAGAAACAAAATTGCAATCATCCAAACATCATTTATGAAGTGAATCGGATCTAGCAAGGGTATTAATGCGTACCTCCTGGTCTCCTTAAAAGTATTGTTCAAAGACTCTACAGTGTTTCTTGTGTCTAGGTTGTATCTGTTGGGATAGTGTCCTGAAATCACACTTGTACTCACTCCTGTGATAGTTGTGTGTCGAGATCAGACATTCGTATAATACTGGGCGTTTGCAATGCTTTGCTAGAAGCCTCTTGCAATCTGTAGGTCGTGGACTTACTGCCAGTATTATATGATCCTATAGGGTCACACACCTAAGCGAACTGGAAGCTACGACATGGGAATGATCATTGTGGTAATGATCATATTATGTGTATTGAAATACACATAATAATCAATATAATGGTGTTGTGTCGATCGACACAGCTTGTGTGTCGGTCGACACAGTTCGGATTTTCCGAACAGGCTTTTCGGGTTATGGCTTAATTGAGTCTGGCCCGTTAAGCACGTTTAGGTCGAATAAAAACGTGTTTAGTTCGACCTAAACAAAAAGAGCCGTCCAATTTTCTTGACAGAAACACTAGACACACCAGAACCTTTCGATCCCCATTGATCCGGCACTAGCATCCCGTTTCCAGCGAGCGTGCGTGTGTATCTGGTAGAGGCAAAGCGTTGCGTTGCTCCACTGATCTCGTTCACCATCTTCTTCCGCTGCCAAAAGGTAAGAACGAGGTTGGTTCTAAATTTCAATATAACAAACCCTAGATCCATCGGGATCCAACAGTGGTATCAGAGCATGCTTAGGGTTTAGCTATTGAAACTGGTAATATAAAATCGAAACTTGATGTTGTTGATCTGTATATTGCTTGCTGAATCGTGTTTTCATAGAATAAATCTCGGATTTTGCCTCTGTTGAAAAACGATGAACTGTTGAAATCGCACTGTGTCGATCGACACAAAGCGTGTGTCGGTCGACACGCCGCGGCGCAAATATAAAATTTTAGGGTTTGTCGCAGGGTGTCGATCGACACAAAGCGTGTGTCGGTCGACACAGAGCGAAAACTCGCGAATAAAATTTAGGGTTTATCGCACAGTATCGATCGACACAAAGCGTGTGTCGGTCGATACAAAGCGATAATCCGTAAATAATTCTAGGGTTTCGATCTGAGATCGAGTACCCGTAATCGTGTTGCGTCGATCGATACACTGGGTGTGTCGGTCGACACAGGCAATGCGATCAGATAGATCGGTTCAATTGGATTGGACCGGTTATCTAGCTCGGTTAATTTTATTAACCAAATTGATTCTGGTTTGGTCATATCGATCGACACACAGTGTGTGACGATCGACATGGACCATTAAACCGAACTGGTTCAATTGAATTGAATCGGTTAAGTAAATTCGATCCGGTTTGACCGGTTATCGAAGAACGGTTTAAATAGAGTTGCGTCGATCGATACCAATAGTTGGCGTCGATCGACACAACGTCCGCAGATATGCTGGTTTGACCACAAATTTGCATAAACCAGAATAATCTGATCCTAAAAGTATTAGATGAATCTAAACTTAATAAAACTAAATGTTTTAATTAAAAGTCATTATTTTGATATTTTTATAGTGAATATAAATCAAGATAAGATTAGTTCTTTTCCTCAACTAAATATCAAGTGATCTTGATGTCTTGCCCGATCTTGTCTACTGTCAAAAACTCGTGATGTTGTTGGGTATCCTTGGAGTCCTTGGTATCCACAGCAAAATGAGTAAGGCAGGTGGTCAGTGACAGACTTGCAGTGCAACTGTCAGTGATCACAAGACAGATAAAAGATTGGTTATACTTGACTGGGCTGTCAGAAGTTCTGGGCCCAGAGACATCAGAGTGGATTGGACATAGTTTGTCTTATTCACGACCAAGAGTTGTAGTGAGTACAATTAGCAATGATTTGCTTACCTAGATAACTGAAGCTTGAGTAACGGCGAGTCACCCACTCGAATTTTAGTAATGTGAGGATCTTGGATCATTGTATTCATATGAGGAAACATAGTTTGAATACAATGCGAGTTTTCTTATTAGATAAGAATTCTCATTCCTTGTGCTTTATAACTAAAATCTACCTTTTGTTTGAATTACAGCTATGTCTGTCTCAAATCACATCAACACTTTCTCACTAAGATCCGTCATTGAGAAGGACAAGTTAAATGGATCTAATTTCTTGGAATGGTATAGGAACCTGAGAATAGTTCTCAGGCAAGAGAACAAGGAATATGTCCTTGAAAGAATTCTCACCGAGAGGCCACGTTCCAATGCTCCGCAGACAGAAAAGAATGCTTGGGATAAGCATTCAGCGGATGTCAAATATGTTAATTGTCTAATGCTGGTGACTATGAACTCTGAGCTGCAGAAGCAATATGAGAACGTGCTGTCACCCATTGAGATGATTAACAGCCTGAAAGCTTTGTTTCAGGAGCAAGCTCGCACAGAGAGATACCAGACGGTTAAATCTCTCATGGATTGCAAGCTGGCTAAGGACAGTCCAGTAAGTCCTCATGTCCTTAAAATGATGGGTTACATTGATAACCTGGGGAAACTGGACTGTGCCATTAGCCAGGAGCTGGCCACTGACATGATTCTGCAGTCATTGCCGTCGTGTTTTGATCAGTTCATTATGAACTACAACATGCAAAACATGACTAAGACATTGACTGAGTTGCACGGTATGCTGAAGACAGCATAACCAAATCTCAAGAAGGCTACTCCCAGTGTCCTGATGGTACAAGGGAATAAGAGGTTTAAGAAACCTAAGAAGGGTAAGGGTAAGGCCCAGGTTGTCCAGACTGAAAGTCAGGACAAGCCGAAGCCGAAACCCAAATCCGGCCTTCTCCTGAGGATAAGTGCAACTACTGCAAGCAGTTGGGGCATTGGAAGAAAGACTGCAAGAAGTTCATGGAAAATTACAAGAAGCTGAAGAAGACGTATGATGCGTCTGACTCAGGTATTTATGTTATCAAACTTGGTATTATATCTTCTCGTCCTACTTCGTGGGTATTGGATACCGGCTGCGGTGCTCATATTTGTACTGATGTGCAGGCACTAAGAAACAGTAGGACGCTGAAGAAAGGACAAGTAGAGCTACGAGTCGGGAATGGAGCTAAGGTTGCTGCACTGGCCGTAGGCACCTACGAGTTGTCTTTACCTTCGGGCATGGTTTTAATTTTGAATAATTGCTACTATGTACCTGCGATTAGCAGAAACATAATTTCAGTTTCCGTTTTGGATTTGGAAGGTTTTGATTTTGCTGTTATGAATAAAGTTTGTTCTTTTAATCGTGATGGTAATTATTATGGTAGCGCCCCATTAAATAATGGGTTATATCTATTAAACCAAGAAATGCCTGTCTTTAACATAAATACAAAGAGGTTTAAGTCCAATGACGAAAACCCGACTTTCTTATGGCATTGTCGTTTGGGCCATATCAATGAGAAACGCATCCAGAGGCTCCATCGAAATGGGCTTCTAGGCTCAATTGATTTTGAATCATGTGAGAAATGCGAGTCTTGTTTGGTGGGCAAAATGGCTAGAGCCCCTTTCAACAAACCAAATGAAAGGGCCAGTGATTTATTGGGCCTTGTTCATACTGATGTATGTGGGCCAATGAGTACTGCTGCCAGAGGAAACTTTAAGTACTTCATTACCTTTACTGATGATTTCAGTAGGTATGGCTATGTCTATTTGATGAGACACAAGTCAGAATCCTTTGATAGATTCAAGGAATTCAAGAATGAAGTACAGAATCAACTTGGCAAGAGTATTAAGATTCTGCGATCGGATCGCGGAGGAGAATACTTGAGCCAAGAATTCAGCGACTATCTGAGCGAGTGTGGAATCGTTTCACAACTCACTCCTCCTGGTACACCCCAATGGAATGGAGTGTCGGAGAGGAGAAATCGAACTTTATTGGATATGGTTCGGTCTATGATGAGTCATTCTAATCTTCCACTATCCTTTTGGGGATATGCTCTAGAAACGTCTGCGCTTACACTGAATAAAGTGCCATCTAAATCAGTAGAAAAGACACCACATGAACTGTGGACTGGGAACGTTCCTAGTCTGTCTTTCCTAAGGATTTGGGGTTGCGAGGCTTATGTCAAACGTTTAATCTCTGACAAACTTGCACCCAAATCAGATAAATGCTATTTCGTTGGTTATCCTAGGGAAACCAAGGCATACTACTTTTACAACCAATCTGAGAACAAAGTATTTGTTGCTCGGGACTGTTCTTTTCTTGAGAGGGAGTTTCTCTCTAAGAAAAACAGTGGGAGTAAAGTACATCTCGAAGAAATTCAAGATGCACAGGAGACTGCCCAACCTATTGAGGAAGAGCAGCAGTTGGATCCACAAAGTTCTGTGGAACCGGCGCCTGTGGAGCCTGAAGTTCGCAGATCCGGAAGGATCCGTCACGAACCCGAGAGATACTATGGATTTCTCGTAACCAATTCAAATGATCTGATGATCATTGAAGGTGACGAACCAGCGACCTTTGCGGAAGCAATGATGGGCCCGGACTCCGAAAAGTGGCTTGGAGCCTCTAAATCCGAAATGACATCCATGTCAGAAAACCAAGTATGGTCCTTGGTCGATTTACCTAGTGGTGTAAAAGCCATTGAGTGTAAATGGATCTTCAAGAAGAAGATTGACGTGGATGGCAATGTACAGATTTACAAAGCGAGATTGGTGGCTAAAGGTTTCAAACAAATTCATGGTATTGACTATGATGAAACCTATTCCCCAGTAGCTATGCTTAAATCTATTCGGATTCTTCTAGCGATTGCTGCTCACTATGATTATGAGATTTGGCAGATGGATGTCAAAACCGCATTCCTGAATGGTATTCTGGAAGAGGATGTGTACATGACACAGCCTGAAGGTTTTGTCGATCCTAAAAACGCTGGGAAGGTATGCAAGCTTCATAAATCCATTTATGGGTTGAAGCAAGCATCACGGAGTTGGAATCTTCGTTTTGATGAAGCAGTAAAACAATTCGGTTTCATCAAGAACGAAGAAGAATCATGTGTATACAAGAAGACAAGTGGGAGCAAAATTGCATTTCTTGTACTGTATGTCGATGACATACTCCTCCTCGGTAATGACGTTCCGTTGCTTCAGTCTATTAAGACTTGGCTAGGAAGTTGTTTTTCCATGAAAGACATGGGAGAAGCCGCATACATTCTTGGAATCAGAATCTACAGAGATAGAACTAACAAGCTGATTGGATTGTGCCAAGACACTTATATAGATAAGGTGTTGCACAGATTCAGGATGCACGATTCCAAGAAGGGCTTCATACCAATGTCTCATGGCAAGAGTCTCTGCAAGAAGCAGTGTCCGGCGACACCTACTGAGCGAGAACGCATGAATAGGATTCCTTATGCCTCTGCAATAGGATCTATTATGTATGACATGCTCTGCACTCGTCCAGATGTAGCTTACGCGTTAAGCATGACGAGTAGATACCAATCTGATCCAGATGAAGCTCACTGGACAGCTGTCAAGAATATTCTCAAGTATTTGAGACATACTAAGGACAAGTTCCTTGTGTATGGAGACAGTGATGAACTTGTGGTGAATGGATTCACCAATGCGAGTTTTCAGACGGACAGAGACGATTTCCGATCACAGTCTGGATATGTCTTCTGTCTAAATGGCGGTGCGGTGAGCTGGAAGAGCTCTAAGCAGAATACCGTAGCTGACTCCACAACGGAAGCTGAATATGTTGCTGCTTCAGAAGCGGCAAAGGAAGCTGTTTGGATCAAGAAGTTCATGACTGAACTTGGTGTGGTTCCTAGTATCTTGGAGCCAGTGGCTTTGTTCTGCGATAACAATGGAGCCATTGCTCAGGCGAAAGAACCCAGGTCACACCAGAAGTCCAAACACGTTGAGAGGAAATATCATCTGATTCGTGATATTGTCAATAGAGGTGATGTGAAGATCAGCCGAGTTCCGACAAACGAGAATGTCGCTGATCCTCTAACCAAGTCACTCCCAAGGCCTAAGCATGAGAGTCATACGACTGCTGTAGGCATTAGAGATCTTAAGATGTAATCTTGATTCTAGTGGGAGTTTTGGATTTTGTTTCAGTTATAATAAGACGCCCTTGTAAACATTCTTTTAGAAGTGTTTAATGAAATTTGATTTCAGCATTATTTATTGTGATCTAAATAATGGTCCCAAAATAATTTTATGACATATTATAGGTCATCAAGTTGAGAACTTGATCATGAAACCCTATAAGTTAATAAATTATTTTGTCCCTAGTCAAGGTTGTAGAATCGGGACACTGACAACCGTTAGAGACTAGATTGTGAGGTGACTGTTGGCTAAGTTTCATGGAGCCAATGATATGATTATCGCAGTCAGTCACATAGATATATGTCAGTGGACATATGATCGGACATGACCCGCTAATGAGAATTCTACAAGATAGTAATATCTGTGTCATAAGAGGTTCTCATTACGACTATAGAGTATAGTCCTAAGACCTGAGTTCATCATACTTTCTTGCATATGAATTGGTACATTTTGACTTTGTCAAACGTCGATCCGTAACTGGCGGCTATAACGACACTGTTCAAGTTTATCATGAAGTGTGCGTTGAAACAGGGATGGAACAAGATGGAATTTGTCCCTCCTGTATAACGGGAGATAAATATCTCAGGGCGTATCGAAGATTGAATACTGAGAGAATGTGTGGCCGCACTCAAACGAACTGTAGTTCAGTTGTTTGTAATGTTCAGTATGAGATCAGGAGTTCGATAAACGCGATGTTGGCTTAATAAGGATGACACAAATCTTGCCTTATGCCAAATCGAGATATAGAGACAAGAGGATTATAGGAATTGATGATTCCAGTACAAGTGGGAGATTGTTGGGATAGTGTCCTGAAATCACACTTGTACTCACTCCTGTGATAGTTGTGTGTCGAGATCAGACATTCGTAAAATACTGGGCGTTTGCAATGCTTTGCTAGAAGCCTCTTGCAATCTGTAGGTCGTGGACTTACTGCCAGTATTATATGATCCTATAGGGTCACACACCTAAGCGAACTGGAAGCTACGACATGGGAATGATCATTGTGGTAATGATCATATTATGTGTATTGAAATACACATAAGAATCGATATAATGGTGTTGTGTCGATCGACACAGCTTGTGTGTCGGTCAACACAGTTCGGATTTTCCGAACAGGCTTTTCGGGTTATGGCTTAATTGAGTCTGGCCCGTTAAGCACGTTTAGGTCGAATAAAAACGTGTTTAGTTCGACCTAAACAAAAAGAGCCGTCCAGTTTTCTTGACAGAAACACTAGACACACCAGAACCTTTCGATCCCCATTGATCCGGCACTAGCATCCCGTTTCCAGCGAGCGTGCGTGTGTATCTGGTAGAGGCAAAGCGTTGCGTTGCTCCACTGATCTCGTTCACCATCTTCTTCCGCTGCCAAAAGGTAAGAACGAGGTTGGTTCTAAATTTCAATATAACAAACCCTAGATCCATCGGGATCCAACAGTATCTTTCTCCATGAAAACAACACTTTGCCCATTTTTCTTTCACGGTACTATTTTCCAAATATGCGGCCGAAGAAGGGTATCTCGTCTTAAAGTAACTATAAGCGGCCTCGAACTCAACCATGTGTAAAGCGCATTCATCTCTATGAATTTGGTGACAACTACGTCTTTGTTCACATTAGAAGCATGACCTTTCACATTTTGTGACAAATGCCATACACAATACCCATGATGAGCTTAGAGATACACATTAGCTATGGCATCAATGAGGCTTGCATTTCTGTCACTCACAAACACTAATTCAGAAGAGTCTACAACCACGGTTTTCAACATCTCAAAAAACCAAGTCCAACTTTCATTTTTCTCACCATCAAGTATCCCAATAGCTATGGTATAATTGTGAAGGTTAGGATCCTGAGCTGAAGCAAAAACTAGAAAACCACCATATCCATTTTTGAGAAATGTTGCATCCACAATTATCACCTTTCTCATCACCTTAAACCCTTCAATGCTAGCTCCTAAAGCAATGAATAGGTACTTGAATTTTTTCTGCTCATCCAATTTCACACACGTTGCTGTACCTAGATTGGCCTTTTCTAACATGTACAAATAATAGTACATCATCTGATAGCTTCCTTCCGAACTACCCCGCAAATCACGAACAACTTTGTTTTTCGCTCTCAACGCTGTGGAGTATGATACATCAACACCAAGTTTTGTCTTAAAAAGATCCATGATAATTCTAGGAGCAGGAGTTTCCATTTGTTTCGGATAATCATCATGCAAAAGAGATGCAACCAACTGAGGTGTGTCTTTCCTCTTCGCGTTGCTTTCACTGTGACTACTTTGACTGCATGAATGCATATTAATGTACGTTCTAATCGAGAAAATTTGCGTCTCTCCAAACTTCGCAGCTCGTAGACCCCACTTGCTGCTTTCTACACGACATTTTAACACTAATCGCATCATGTCTAACTTTTTTACTACATAACCAAAACACTCATTAAATGCGACTCTATCCACCAAATCATGCAAGACCGCATTACTTGAAAATTCTTGATGCACACTCAAACCCAAACGGTCTTCCCATGCCTTTATAAACTGACTTGGTTTTACAACAGGTTCCGGCTCGACATATCTGTCACAGCTATCTGATATATCCATACCTACATCATGTGATAAATCATGCCCAATCTCAACCTCATCCTCATCCTCTATTGCCTCATGTTGTTCTTGTACTTCTTTTTCCTTTTCCACGTACATAGTTATGGCTTGAGCTCCAATTTCATCATCTTTTGACTGCAACTCTTCATAGTTCATACCAATAGAACTTTTGTCCACTCTCGATACTTGCTCGGGCAGTTCCGATACATTGATGACCTCAACATACAAAACACATCTACGGTTATATTTATCCATAGAAGTTAGGTAAACACAAAGATCATCATCATCAGAAATAGTAAACTCTTCCTCACATCCCACCAGCAATGGAATGTAACTCAATCGCATCATAACCTTACTTACATCTAACCCAAGCTTCTTGTATATCCTATTTTCTATCATCAACAATGTTATCTCCTCCACTGATTTTTCCAACAACACTATACATCCGACTTTGACATTTAAAATGTATGATGGCGTTGTTGCTGATTGTATACTTCAAAACAATATAAAAAAAAACAGAATGAGTACTAACAATATTACTAGTTTTACTCACTAATATTACCAGTGTTACTAGTTTTACTTCATTTACAGGTTCTTTAAGTTTTACTTGTATTACAAGTGTTACACAGTTTACCAGGTACTAAAAGTATTACCCAATACTACTTTTCACACGGTTCTGTATCGCAATATTTAGGCGGATTTTGATTTCTCCACCTCCAAATAGGAGACATTGGGTTCTAATCTACTACTCACAATACACTATGATTCAACCATGAACCCAGTGCTCTACCAATGTAACATATAACTGCAATGTGCATTCAAATCGAATCTCCAAATCCATAGATTTGCTATTCCCAAATTTGAGCTAAAAACAATAGAAAAAGTTTTTATTTGATTAATTAGTAGCTCACAACGATTTTGGAGAGAAATGCAGCTCAAATGCGAAGAAATCCGATTATCTACAGGCGCCCGCGAGTAGAACGGCAGCTGGACGTTCGCCGGCGAAGAGGAGAAATCAGGCCTCGGACAAGAAGCTCGATTCTTTTTTTTCGTTTACAAATTCTTTTTATTTAAAATCATAAAATGAATTAATTAAATAACTAAGAGCATTGTTATCTTCACAGTATTTCATAATTGGGTGAGGGGCATAAAGATTTTGCAGGGGCATAAGAAATTAACTTTTATGATTTAGGGTCATATAAGGTCTTGTCTCAGTACTTACTGTTATGGGTGAAGTGTGTAGGTGAAGACAAATGTAAACTGTAGATCGGTTGCAGGTCGGAGGTGAAGCGGGTTGAATTTTACTTGGGTTTTTTTAGTTTAGTTTTTAATGGGCTGAGTTAGACCAACATTAAAAGTCAAAGGTCCATCAATTTCACATGGACACCTTTAAGATGAAGAGACTCTCCTATTAGAGCAGGTACATCCTTGAACCCCCCCTTTGGAGGTTCGCCACGTATGCATGCACAGTAAAGACTCGGTATCTAAAACTCTCTAAATAAGAACCCCAACTTCTCCAGTTACTTACCACTTCAGCCATTTACATTATTTTATTTTATTTTTTTTTCTAAGAAATCGTGTCAAGCAACTACGCTGGACATGCTCTTATATATTAGATTATTGATACTTACAAAATAAATAAAAAATAAACATATTTTGAAAGAATTGAATAGTAATTCAAATTGGGTAATATATAATGTTTTGTTTGAGATCTAACTGAATCATTACAACCATTAAATGAATAATTGTAATTTTAGAAGTCTATTTGCAACAATTTAAAATATACATTGCATTTTTATCCATTTCAGTCTTTAATCATTGCAATATTTGATGATCGACCATTGTTACCTAATCAATCATTGTAAATTTTTATGGTTAACCATTAGACCTTAAATATTTATATAAAGAGTTGTGGGTATTGATAAAATACAACATTAAAAACAACAAAACAAAATAAGAGAAGAATGAAGATATTTCCACTACTCTAAAGGATCATGATGACCTTCAATCGAGCATAAATGATTCGATAACCATCGAAATCTAATTTTCATCGTCGTCGCACCAGATTTCAAAAACTTTCTTAGATTAGTGAACTTTTACTTTTTTTGAACATACCAAATAAAAAATTTTACTTTACTTACATGATATACTTACGGACTGAAAATTAATTTAAAAATCATTTCAAGTCAAAATAAAATAAATTATTATCAAAACTGAAATTTAGGGAAGTTTACTACAATAACTTTGGAAAGTATCTTAATTGCTACAGTAACTTTGGAAAGTTTTAATTATTGAAATAACCTTAATTGACGGATTTATCCTTTTTCAGCGTGTTGACAAAAAATGTATTTACGAAACTGCCATTAATGAAATGTTAAGTTTTCTACGATCCGTGAATAAGTGTACAAAATTTTCATATAAGTCTACCAAATTTAAGTCTACCGATCTTTAATGGTAGACTTATTTTTGTTCTGTAGATTTGTTTTTAAGATTCTAGATTTGTTTTTGGGTTGTAAACTTGTTTTGGGAGTTGTAGACTTGTTGTCCAAATTGTAGATTTTTTTTTCCAGATTGTAGACTTAGAATCCGGATCGTAGATTTTTCTATGATGATTTGTATATTTATTTAAAATTTGATAGATTTATTTTGATTAGTTGTTGTAGACTTTCATAACTGATGCAGTAGACTTTTGAGTTTTCGTAAAATTGTCTTACATCTTGCAGAGTTATTTTATATGATAGAATCACCATCGGCTATGGCATAAAGCATGTTGATTAGCATTGTTTCTCTTTGCATCACTATAGCTCGGTTCATAATGAAGATCTAAAAGTATATCGAAAGAAGAAATCAGTTCAAACGAATACTGAAAACAATTGTACGATAACTAACTTAACACACAAACAAGTCTACAGCCATTGAAATGAAACCTCTACACAAGTCTACAATCACTAAACCGAAACCAGAAACAACTAAATGATTAAGTCTACAAACATGAACAAAGTTTATAATAATATAACATAAGTCATCTACTATCAAAGAGGATTGTTATTTCAAGTAAAAACGAAATTTAACAATCATATCAATACATAAATTTACCATCAAATATATCCACTATGAAATTCAAAAATACAAATATCACCGTAAACATATGTTTCTTCATCGGAGTCACCTTTCACCACCACAGTTTCACTAAAAATCGCCAAAATCGCCTTCGTTCTATATGTGCATAGTCACTGTCACATGCGAGGAGGAAAGATATAGAGTCGTAATTTTTAAGATGGAGTAAATGAAGAAGATTACGATTGAGAAAGGGAATAAAACTTACCAACGTTTCCGGAAAAGTCGTCAAAATTCGCCGATTTGCGAAGTCACAGTCTCCATGCAAAGAGAATAAGGCAAATAAAAGCGATTAAAATTGAGCAATGGAGAAAGATAAGATGATCACGACGGAGAAGGACTAGGAAACTTACCGGAAACTTGAAAAAAAAACTCGTCGGGGTTGTCGATGAAAAACCGTAACTTTCGCCTTCTCTGTCGCCAATCACCAAAAGTTTTCACCTTTTCTCGTTTTCTGCAAAAAGTGAAAATGAAACCGCAATTAATGAGGGTCATCTTCAATTTTTACCTTTTTAATTTGTTTTAAAGATATTAAGTCTACCACAAAGAAACCTAATAACAGAATAAGTCAACGATATTGAGTCTACCATATAAACAAAAAAATTTACCATATAAGCAAAAAAAAAACAAAAACTACCAAGGAAGCAAATGCATAACAAAATAAAATTTAAAACAAAGTAACTTAACAAAAAGTCTACCAGAAAAAGAAAATTTAGAATGACCATTTTGTCGTTTTACATAACATTAGTGCTATTTTAATGTGTAATGAGGTGTATTATACTCTAATAATTTCCACTAAAATTAACGTTATTTTGAGTAATTTTTTTTTTACAATGATTACCGAGATAAAACAAAGTAAACAAATCGACCGAAAAACTACCAAATTAAACAACAACAATAGACACACATCAGAAAAAAAGAAACGGTTAGAGAGTTACAAAAATATCTAGAACATAACCAAACAGGATAAAAAAAGCAGCGTGATGACAACAAACCCAACAAGAAATCCAAAGCATTTGTCGTGGACAAGACGTTGACTTTTAAAATCATATAGATCTATGTTTTGTAAATGCTCAAATCCGCATGTGCTTCCTTGTAACGTTGGGTGAGGTAAGTTGAACTTTTGATTGCTGGATATCTATTCATTAAGCACAACCATTAATATCTTCAAACTATTGTTACTGTTTTAAGGTCTAAAAGTAGCTATGTACAGAGCTAAGCCTTACTTGGGAAGGTTTTTTTTTCGGACTGGCAGGTAGGAAGACACTTACTACACAGTCGTGACTTGGTTCCACAAAGAATGGAATCTGCGATGAAAAACTTAAGTTATATATGATTTCAATAATATATATTTTTAAATATGAAATATTCAAACAAGACTTTTCAAAAAATAGTTATACACAAATTATTTTTGGGCTTGGAAATTAATACAACATAATTTTTAATAAATCTAAAATTTTTTAAAAAAATTGAGGCTTATATTTTATTATTTTGATTTCGAAAACAAGAATTTAATATAAAAATAATAAAAAATCATTTAAATGAGAAATTAATATAAACAAGATGCTCTTTGTTATTTTTATTATTATATTTATTTTGTAAAAAATTTAAAATAAAAAAATAATAAAGAAATCATTTAATTAGAAATTAATTGAAAAAGTATTTTTGTTGGTTATCTTTTTTTTCTTCCAAATATTGAATTTCTTAAGTGAATATTTAATTATCATAAACGGTTCCTAAAAATAAGGAAAAAAATCAGGCAACAATTATTCGAATTATGTACATCTTCAATAAATCCGTAACATTAAAATCAATATCTAACATAACATAAATCCGTAACATTCAAATCTGCTACAAAGAGAGAAAGTCTGTAACATAGGAGTGCTACAATAGTAATTAATTTTAACAATTTTCTTTGTTGCGGACTTTAATAAATCTGTAACACGTAACACAAATCCATAACATGACATTCCAGATTTATTCAAAACTAAGAAAACAAATCTGGAAAATCTGCAAAAGTCTGCAACACGTTAATATAAATCCGTGCCACGTCAACAAAAAAAGAAACAAATCTGCAACATGAGAACATAAATCTGTAACACGGTTAAAAATCTGTAATACTATGATGCTAGTATAGTAATTTTTCAAAACCTTCTAACGTGTTACAGATTTATAAAACTCTGCAACAAAGACAATAAATCCGCAACAAAAGACAATAACTCCGTGCAGATTTATTAAATCTGTAACAAAGAATGTCATCAATCTGTGCGGATTTATTATTTCGGGAAGGTGGCATTTTCGTAAATAAAGTTCGTTTTTGCTGATGTGGAAATAAAATAGTAATGGCTTCTTGTTCCAGCTGAATTAACTAGATAAATTGGAGTTCGCCCTAGAGATTTCTCTCTTGGGCTCACACCCCAAGACAGCCACCGCAGCGATACTGAAGATGGACCTCCTCCTCCTCCTCCGGCGTACCTCCTCCTCGGGCAAGCTCTCTTCTTGAGCAGCATTGCCTCCCTTCTCTCTCGGGTCCGATGAAGTTTTCCCCCGAAGAACTGTTCCTCTCACCGTCATCAACGACGAGATCTTTTACGGCTGCTCCATCTCTTCGGCACGCTCTTCATGGTGCTCGTGGCGTCTGCGTAGGTGGGCCATCTGCTTCAAATTTCCTTTCCGCTTGAGCCGCCTGATCGAAGTCTGACTCTCCCTCTCTTTTGGGTGACAATTCCTTTGGCGCATCCTAACTTTCCCCACTCTCCAAAACCGCTGGATCCACCGGACATAATCTCTTCACATAGGCAATTTTCCACATTCTCCCGCCATTTCTTGTCATTGTCCACCGATTCCTCTTCCCTCCTCAGCCTCTCATGTATCGAGATCTATTCTTAAATTTTTCTTGCTTCTCGTCTATGGGCATAATATCAGAAAGTAGTTTTAGGTTACTGGGTTTCAGCCTCAAAGTCGAGGAATCCGCTTGCCTCCAGCATGCCGCCAGTACTAACCATTTCTAGGGCTACCTCTGAGATTGCTATTTCCACTGTTTGGGATGCGTTTGAGCTTCCTCCACCCCCACTGCACAAAGCTTTGTCACTAAGAGTTGCACCTCCGCTGGTTCTTCTCCAGCCACAACCGCTCGAAACTTTCGTCATTCGAATCCACTAGTTGCCCTCCTCAACGGCGGATCTCCTTCCAATTCGTTGTCCCCTGTTAAGCCTCGATAGAAGCTAATGTCAAGAGTTTATCTTCTGTTAGTGGAAGAGAAATCTCCGACAAAACAACATATGAGAAGAAACAATCATCCATGGTGAAAGCATACTTCTCTTCCATTCGCTTTATCAAGATGGGCCAGACCCAAAACAATTGATCAATTTGAGCCCAACAAGCTTGGTACATCTTCAGATCAGATTGTAAAGGTTTTTTCACCCATTCTCATTTGGGAACGTTTTTCAACTTATTCCTCTACCTGGTAGAGATCACTACCATCTTCCTCCCTTTCAAGGGGAGATATTATATCAACCTTCATTTTATTTCTGGAAAATATTTTTTTCACCCTCCTCCTTTAACGGGAGAAAAACTATATACTATGTTTCTTCTTCAAAAGAGGTCTTGTATTCTCTGGTGCAATACCGAGAAAACATTTCATTTCCTTCACCATTTTATTATCTTATGAACTGCTTTGTACAAGATCAGAAAACACAACCGGTTTTGTCTTAGGGACAATCTCCGGAGGTAAGGAACGACTTTCAATGTCACAACTTAAGGTGACCATGTTCCTTGATTCCGGTCCTACCGTGAGTCTTTTATCAACGCATTTGAGTGTGTTTTACTTCTGTTATTACTTTTTGTTGAGAATCTATCTATGTTGGCTTTTGCCGTCCACAAATCTTATCTTTGTAATCAAGAGGATGGATAATTCCTTTGACTACTGTATTTTCGAAGTTTAAATCTATAAAATAAAACTTTGCCAAAAAACCCACATTTTGGAGAAACAATAACAAAGATCTAGCATATGGCTAACACTTATCCTACAATAACTGTAAATATATATGTAGATGTGTCTTTGCAAGGGACTTACGGAATATCGTTCCTGACCTTTCCCGATTACTCGATGCAACGTTGATCTATACGGTAAAAGAAAAACACAAAACAAATTTTATTAGTAAAAACTCTACTTACAAATTTTACTGCAGATTATGTAGAGACATGTGTGAAGTCCTACGAAATTAAGCTAAAACAAAAAGAAATTACTTGAGTAAGCAATTACTCCAACGCTCCATCAAATCACCAATATTAACAATGTAGGCTCTGTACAAAAAAAAGGGCAAAAGTATATAACTCTAACAAAACTAAACAATTAATCATATATATAATGGTACAGAAATTCTCTCCATTTCTAAGGTATCCCCGTCATCAGCCTTATGTGGACTCCAGGCAACTTAAATAAGCGTTTCATTTCTGAATCAAGTCTTACTCAACATCGTTTTTAACTCGCTTCATTTCCTTCAAAATTCGTTTTGGCTTCTGCTTCTCCTAAAAACAAGATCGAAACCAACAAAGATAATTTAGGGATATCTAATATCGCCTTAGATGGCAATCTAGAAATCTAAAGAAATCCTTTCCAGCAATGCAATCGTTATTTCCAGGTCTCTTCTCGATTCTCGATTCTCTTTTTCTTTTCATTGGCAATTCATTTGATTTATGTATGTTTATGAATATGTTGTTAACTCCATATCTATGTTTATGTATATGGATTCGAATGTGTTACTTTCCATCGAATGATATACGATTAAGCATCCGTAGATGTATGGAGACGATTTTGTGTACCGAGTGAGTCTGTGTTTTGGTGGTCGTGCTTATGTTAGTTTTCTGAGTGATCTGATCGGTTTGTTTCGCCCTTCTAATTTCTGTAGCAAGTCGTTTAGTCCATACTGTGTGAGAGGGAAGGGGCTTATATATCCATGGTTGCTGATGCCGTGCTGTTTTCTATTCTTTACAGGTTGATATAAATAGTCTTGAGGAGTATATATCCATGGTCGTTGATGCTACTGTCAAGAGAGGAGTTGTCCATCAAAGCCTTAAGATCTGGGTTCAATTAGGTTAGCAGTTTCACAGATTCTCTGCTTTGCCCTTTTTTCATGTTGCCTTTGGCTTCTTAATAGTATATAAGGAGTGGTTTATGTTGATTCAAGAATTTTGTTGTCTTTGTTTTAGTATGACCTCAAACCTTTGCCAGCGTTTTAGGTCTTTGACATAACATCTCTACAAATATTCACTCCATCTGAGATGGACTACTTGCTGTGTGGTCGTAGAGAGTTATGGGATGTGGGTCACTCTTCAATTTCTTAGTTTCTCTTACCCATGAAAATTTAGTCCACTACATATAATTTCATTTTCTAAAACCTTTTTTTCTTGGCAGGCGGACACTCTTTCTGAACATCATGTTTGATAACGGTTATACTGCAAAAAGTCTTGCAGCTGTTGTTGTACGTTACCTTTCTCAGTTTATTGAGTTGTTAGAAACTAATTTTCTTATATACTCAGCCTATACTTCTTCATTGTTGATTCCTTTTTGACTCTGATTTTCACCCCTTCTGTAATTATTGGAGATAATGAGCGAGCTTACAGCAGATTAACAGAGGGCTTTCTGCCAATTTGTAACTGGAGCTCCTTGGCTTCCTCCTGGTGGCCTAGCTGTTCTGAACCCAAAGCTTACATGTGTAAAAAAGGTAAGAAAGCTTTTGCATTATATAGTTTGAGATTTGTGTCTATGTTTTGGGTTATTAATTGGTCATTTAACTTTCATTCACTTTCCCATGCCCATAACATACAATTCCACAGTTGAGTGGTTCGATAATTTAGAGACTATAGTGAAATGGTCAATAATTTAGAAAAGTTATCTGAGGATCAGGAAAGTTTGAGAAGCTCTCTCTTATGGTGCTACACCAGTTATGGAGAGGTACATAGTACTTTGTATAGCTATACTCTTGTAATATCATCTTAGGAATCGAAAATTGAATCTGTTTTGATCATCGATCGATATATGTGGTTTACCTCCGACTTTCTTGGTAAATTAAGAATCCAAGCTATGCTTTTCGTAACAATCCCTCAATCCTTTTAACTCCATGACCAAATTACTTTATATTCTCTCATGAGTTCATATGTCTTATCTCCGGCCGTAAAAAGTGAAAAGAAATTTCGCTCCATTCTTGAACGCTTGTGTGATTCTACCAACATTTTCCAAAAGTTCTCTGCATATTTATCTCCTTAGGCGTAGGATACTTAGAAGCTATTTAACATTCATCTAAATAAGTAGTTTGATGAGATTTCGATGCAAGTTTTGAGTCTCTCATTGTTTTTTGAGTAGACCTTCCTATCCTAATTATATGTATGTGGCTTCATGTTTCTTAACACAGTTCCAACATGTTGATTAATCTTGAAGTCTACATTAACCAGTTTTTTTTGTTCCTTCACAAATTTCAGAATCATTCTTCATGGCAAAGATGTCGAACATCATAGCTTATCAGATGACCTGATGATGACCGAGGACAAAGTTTACAGACCTGTGCGTTCTCCAGAAAGTTCACTAAATGCAGATGTAATATCTTACCTCGAGTCTTAACTACTTTCATAGTTTAACATTCTCCCTAAAATCAAGCTTTACAAATTTCTGTGTCTCTTTTCAGATGGCTGCTTCTTTGAAGAATGGCTTTGTGAAAATGCTCATCACCACATCGACATACGTGGAAGCGGCTATTGTCGCATAGTCTGAAATGGAGAACGAGGGGGAGAAGGTAAGCAAGCATCATGATACCATAATTAATTAAAAGTTTCGTTACATTGAACATTTTGCCATAACATCCAATATATAGACATACTCAAAATAGAAAAGTGAAAACAACTTGATAAGAATTGACTAACTCTACTATATGTGTGATCTTCAGGTTGCTCGAAATGGATTATGTTGGAACAAAGGACCAATCAAAGACTTTGTGAAACGATGATGGAATAATTAGTCATTGGAAGAAATGCCTGCATTTAGCACATAGAAGATATATTAAGTATAATCAGTTTTAATTTTGCCATACGTTGAATGTGGTTATATGACACAACACAATGATCGCTTTTGATCAAATAGCTATCTTAGGCAGGTAACAAAATATTAATATAAAATCCAATCAAAATTTATTTTAGTTTATTTTTAGTAAATCAAAATTTAAACTCACCTTCTCCCAAAAAATTAATCAATTTTTTTAAGAAAGAAAAAACATATAAAACCCTAAAAACCAAATGCAGAGGACAACTTCCGTGATGATCGAGTGAAAACAACACTACAGAAACTACCATGCCACTAGCATAAGTAACAATATCTACTGAAAACATATAAGTATACCACACAACACATTTCTTATTTCAATTTTGAAATAATTATATATAGTTCTGACATTCTTTACTATTGGTAAAAGTATCTTCGAGACAGCCGAAAATCACATGGGTGCAACACCAAGTCGTAAATGATATTAGGATGGAGCACATTCTATACATTTTGTTGTAAAATTATAAATAGCAAAAACCAAACAAAAACAATTCTACAATTTTGTTTAGGATTTCAATGGATACACTTCAAAGACCAAATAATGGACACACAAACGTAGGCATATAATTAGGTGAACAATATTTTAAAACACACAAATAAAATCAGAAACCACAAAATATAAACACAATGACACAAATATACAAAAAAATATAGGAATATTAAAATCCACACCACCCCCGCGCGTGCGCAGGGGGTTTCAACACCTAGTTAATAAAACTATAAACATAATAGTATAATTTTGCCATACGAGCAAGTGTAGCATTTAATATGTACACTATATTTTGTTATAGGAGTCACTATACCCTTTAATAGACGGTACATATTCCCACTTCTGAGGCTTCACATCTTTATCCTTGCATATCTACCATTGGATATTAGCAAGTTCTCACAATTAACCCGGTCACATCAGAAGTTATGTAACGGCTAGCGAAATATGTGCAATACCTGGAGTATTGTTACACCATCGGTTGCTAAGAGAGTCATCATCCCGAAATCAGAATGTGCTCCAGATGCATATATTCCTTTAGAGGGATCAGTAATCCCTAAATGGTAAACAAAAAAAACGAAGGAAAAGAATATGGATGAGCATAGCTTTTATATATAAACTTATGCAATTAAGAAAATGCATCATCTTCATAGCGAAGCAAGCGCATTACTGCATTATGGTTTCCAAGTATATTTGGTGTATCAAAGTAATCCACATCCAAATCAAGCGCCAACGCCATTATACTCGCAATTGCCTTACAAACCCTCGCCTGTTCATACATAAATGCTCACCATTAGTGTACAGATTGAAGACCAGCTCCACAAAAATATGAAAGAAACAGAGAATTATAAACCACACTTATATATCATCAATTGATTTAATTATTGAAACTAAAATTGATTTGGGTTATGCTATATTATGGGTTCAAGATCCAATTATTCTCCTAAGATCAAAACAAAAATTAAGACCAAATTTTAGAGTTTATGAAGAAACACTCTAGAAGGTCTCTATTATCTTAAGTATTTATAAATAATTGTATGAGATAACTATTTTTGACGTCGAATGAGATAACTATTTATGTATTGATATATCATAGTTTTTAGAGGTTTTAAACCATAACATATGTACATAATCGAATTTTTATATTGTCTTTCAAATCCTTTCAGATGTTTTACAGGTTTACACATGTTTGGAAATACTTTGGAAGATATTGGCATTTTCTGGACATTGTTGGAGCTGAAGCCGTGATGACACAAGTCACCATTATGATTGAGCTGAGCATTGACCAATGCAGCACTTGCATCAGCCGACACGCATTGTGAATCACAAAACTCGCCGCTCAATGAAAACTTTTGAAGAATTTCAAAAATGGCCCAGAATATTCATTATTTACAAAGAAGACTCAAGATGTGTTTTACACTTAATATTAGGGATTATATGTTTTAATTCATTCTTTTGGCTAGAGAGAGTTTTAAAAATTTGTGGTTGATCTGAAGCTTGTACTGCTTTTGGAGAAGATTTCGAACCCATTTTCTATTCTCTGGTGTAACTTTATGATATTAGTTTCATCCATGTCTTTTTTTTATCTGATAAGTCTGAGTAAATCACTAGTTAGGTTTAGGGATTCTCGTTAGGGTTTTCATGAATGCTAGGTTGATTTATCTGTTGGGATTCATAACCTATTTAGTTCTTCATTATGAATTGTTCTTAACGCTAGTTCTAGCTTGATCACCTGGAATCTTGATCATAAGTTGTTAAGTTGACACAAAAGTGTAATTTGGAATTTGAAAGAATTTAGGTTGAATAAATTAGATAATTGCAAAGAAATTTAGTTTAGATCATTTGTGAACAAATCAAACATGCACTTAATGCTAGTTTGGTCTTTAGAAATTGCAAAGAAATTTGAATTTCTAGGACTTATACTTAGTAAATTTTCGCAACGAAAGTTAGATTATTTTACACCCGTGACTTGAATTCTAGAACCATGCTTAATTAGATCATGACTAATAATTAATCTGCATGACTTGATTTCCTGAGAACTCTCTTGACCTGACGATTTTCCTATGGTTTACAAACCGTCTGCTTTTATTTTTTTGTCTTGATTTAATTTCTTTTGAATTGTTTCTTCTTTGCTTAACTCAACACTATAAGATCTATCATAATATTCTTGAGTCTCTGTGGTTCGACCCTTATATACTACAATTGAATGTGCACTTGCAGTATAGCTCTAGGGATTAAAACTTTGAGCATATCAAGTTTTTGGCGTCGTTGTCGGGGACTCTTTTGAGTCTTAGATAGATTTAAGTTTAGAGTTTAGACTAGGCTTTTCATTTTTAATTTTACAAATTTTTTCTTGTTTTGTCTCGTTATGTGTCTCAGGTTGCGTGAAGAACATCTGCATCGATCGACACTTCTTTGGCATCGATCGACACAAGCTCACGACATTTCAACGATCGAAGCTATATCTGCATCGGTCGATACAGTGCTCATGATCAGAAAAGTGCATGACTAATCGTGCACTTAGATATAATCTGAACACAGAGCTTTTGTTTCTTCGAAACCAGGAGCTTGCAAAGCTAGAGCGAAGAAACATGAAAGCACAGCAACAAGTAAAGATGTTGAATCCTAATGTCGTGGTGTTAATTCGGGATGAAGCTGGTGTTCTAAAAGACCTTGAGAATAACGCCTACAACAATCAAGTTCATAGACTTGATGGGGAAGGAAACACCATTGTATTACCAATTGTTGTTGTGGGCGCAGAGCAAGATGAGAATGTAGAACAAGCTGGAAATGTTGAACAAGTTGTTGGTGCAAATGTTGCATATACGCAAGCTGGGAGAACTCTTGCTGATTACAACAGATTTGACTAGTTTGGCGATCAGATCTCCTCCGATTTAGAGGAATGACTTCAAATTGAAGACTTCCTACCATACTCTTGTGGGACAACATTTGTTTCATGGTCTTCCACATGAGCATCTTATGGACCATATCAAAATATTTGAGGATCCGGTTACAAGAATGAAGCATAATAGAGTGAGCTATGATTTCCTGCACTGAAAGCTTTGCCCACACTCTCTTGGTGGGAAAGCTGCGAACGGGTTGAAGCAAATTCCACCAGGTACTCTTACTACTTGGGAGGCGAACAAGAAGCAGTTCCTTAGAAACATCTATGATGATGCTAGATCTGATCATCTGAGGGAAAACATTCTACAGTTTAAACAGGGTTCTACAAAAGCTCTCAAGGCTGCTTGGATACGTTTCAAGACGTACCAATGCGATTTTCCTCATCATGGTTTCTCTGAACTTCTGGTGCTGGGTATTTTCTTCAGAGGTGTAGATTAGTGGTATCATATGGCATTGGATGCTGCTAGCAATGAAAACGTCAACACAAAGTCTCCAGAGCAAGCTAAGGAGTTGATTGATAACTTGGTGTCTAGCAATAGTACCAAGAATGTTGATTTGGAGAGGAAGCGATCAAGTGGAAAGTGGATGGAACATAGATTTCAAAAATGAAGAAAAGATTGATTATGTCCACATCATTCTGGTTGGGAAGAAGCAAGTCCAATTTTCTCAAGAAGTTAAGATATTTGAGGCTTAGGATAACTGTGATGAAGAGGATGTGAACTACATTGGTGGGACTAGTTTTCAGGATAACAGATTTGAAAATCAGTAAGGTAGATGTGGCTACAATGGAATGATTCAAAGGTGCACCTTTACAAGTAATCGAAACTCCTCTAGTTTCAATCTTAAGCTTCAGTACCAAAAGTCTTTCCAGAGGAACAACAACAACCTTGGGAACAAAAATAGTTTCAGCAGAAACTATGGAAACTCATCTTACCATACTCCTCCTCCACAATCCAATGAGCAGTCTAAGATTAAGGCTGTGCTGGAGCAGCTTTTGGAGGGTAAACATAAGAGCATGTTGGACTTCAATGAGAATATTAATGCCTTGTACCTGGATCTGAATGGAAAGATAAATGCTTTGAGCACTCATGTAAGCCGTTGGACGTTCAGGTTACACAGACTACTGGGTCTGCAAAAAGCAAGATGGAACTCTTCCTGGGGTAGCATATGCTAATCCGAAGTATCAGTGCAATTCAATCACGTTGAGAAGGGTAAAGAGGTCGTTCATGTGCTGAAAAAGGATCTAATTTTGGAGGAAATCATGGAATTGGAAGAAATAGAAGATGAGATTCGTCAAAAATGTAGAGCGTTGACTGGCGCACCCTTGCATTGGTCGATGCACGAAGGAAATCTCAACAATTCTTCGAGTTTTGACGTAAATCAGGAAGATGGTGTGATGACCAAGGTTGACACAAAGGTAGACCCAGCTGAACCATGCATAGATAGCGCACACCCAATGTTGATAGATGCAAGGCTCATGCACATAAACCAAATGCAGAGAAGCTCAAATCTGCAGATGACAGAGTTCACAACCAAAGTTTTCCATTTCTAAGAACCCTAGGAAGTCGAAGTATATACTACAGTTGGCTAAGTGTAAGGCCACAATGAGTAAGGTCCTTATTGAGGTCCCTCTGATGGATGCTATTAGGACTACTCTTGTGATGAAGCGATGTCTGAAGGACATGCTTTCAGACAACATGACTGATGAAGAGGGTGTCATGATGATCTTTAAAGGATGTAGTGTTGTAATTCAAGGCAGAATTCCTGAAAAACTGAAGTAACCATAGAGTTTTTTTATTGGATTGTTCTATCTATAGAGATAGATTTGAGAGATCATTGTGTGATCTTGATTCCAGTGTGAACCTCATGCCCTTTTCAGTTACTCAGAAGCTTGGGATGACTGGCTTCATGCCTATTAGAATCTCATTGGTTCTAGTTGATCGGACTGTCTGAATTCCAGATGTTGTTTTGGAAGATGTGCCAATCAAGATTGGTAATTGCATGATCCCGACAGACTTTGTGGTTCTGCAGTATAGAGAAGAGCGAATGGATTCAATCAACTTGGGTAGACCTTTCTTGGCTACTGCTGGAGCGATGATTGACTGCAAGAAGGGGAAAGATAATTTTGAATTTTGGTGATCTGAATATGAACTTCGATATGGAAAAGCTAACGAAGATACCTACCATAAACGGACAGACCTTCTACGTGGATACACTCAGTAATTTGGCAGAGAAGTTCTTTCACTTGACATATGCTGAGGATCCGCTAGAAAGAGCTCTGCTAATCTCTATACAAGAATTGGAGCATCTGGAGGACAAGCCTGCTATTAATTATGTGAAGTTGATGGACTTTTGTGAGCATCTAATGCAACTAGCTACGCAGGAAGATCTGTTGCATCGATCGATGCAACCTGCAGAAATCAGTGACTAGAGTGAGGAAAAGGCTCCCAAAATGAGCTCAAACAGCTCTCGTGCGGGCTAAGGTACGCATTTCTTTGACCGAATTTTGCATATCATGTTATCATTAGTTCTTGTTTGAACGACGCAGAGACCACCTTACTACTGAAAATCTGCGGATGTATCGTAAAGCTCTTGGCTATTCTCTTGATGACATTTCTTATATCTCTCCGAATCTTTCCATGCATAGGATACATCTATAAGACGATACAAAGTCAACAATTGAGTATCAGAGGAGGCTGATTTCCAATCTGAAGGAGGTGGTGAAGAAGGGGATTCTTAAACTCTTGGAAGCTAGGATCATTTTTCCTATCTCTGATAGTGATTGGGTCAATCCACTGCATGTGGTGCCTAAGAAGGGAGGTGTCACAGTGGTGAAGAATGAAAATAATGAGATGATTCCTACAAGGAATGTGACTAGACACATGATGTGCATTGATTACAGTAAGTTGAATGTTGCAACAAGGAAATACCACTTCCCGTTGCCATTCATTAACCATATGCTTGAGAGGTTGGTTAAACACCCCTACTATTGCTTCCTAGATGGGTATTCTGGCTTATCTCAAATTCTCATCCATCCAGACGATCAGGAGAAAACCGCATTTACTTGTCCCTATGGTACTTTTGCATATCACATAATGCCATCTAGGATATATTTGAGGAGGAATGATAAATCATTTCACTGATTTCGCGTTTCAATTCTTCTTTTTATAAGAGCCGCACTCTCTTCTTTTTTGAAAATGCCACTTTTTCGTAAGATAAAATACCAAATTTTCCTCGCCCCGTTCTGACACGGGGTGACGGTTTGGTTTTAGCATCATGAATGCTCCAAGGGTTGGGATTGGTTTGGGTATTTACAAGGTTTGTCGAGATACGATCTTGGGGCTCGGCCTAAGAGTTGATAGCTTATACGCTTTGTGGTGTGAGGTGGGACTCGGATTAAGCATGGAGAATGCTTTATGGTGCGAGTATGAGCTCGGCTTAGACACTTATAGCTTCGCTACAAGAAAACACGCTCTAACCAACGGATTCTTCCATCTGATGTCCTTCGGTTATGTCCATTACCGAAGGATTCCCAACCAACTCGATCCATCGTTCTATTTTGTCGGAAAATAAAAGAGTCGTTGTCGGGATGGAAGCCGTAATCTCGAGGGCTTCTCCGCCACATTTCCTAAGTCGAATAGACGGCTCTTACTCTTCGTTGTTTCCTGCAAAAATTTTTTAAAAAAATACAAGTTAGAAATCAAATAATCTAAAACTAATAATATCTAGGAAGCAATAGTAGGGGTGTTTCCTAAGTCGATTAAACACCCCTACTATTGCTTCCTAGATGGGTTATTAGATATCTACTTCCGGAATCTCGAGGGCTTCTCCGCCACATTTCCTAAGTCGAATAGACGGCTCTTACTCTTCTTTGTTTCCACGGTTTATGTCGTATCTATTTGTAGCTCTTACTCTTCGTTGTTTCCACGCTTGAGAGGTTGGTTAAACACCCCTACTATTGCTTCCTAGATGGTTGTTTGTAGCAAAATAGCTACGGATAGCTACGGTACATTCGTGGAAACAAAGAGCTACAAATAGATACGACATAAAACGTGGAAAAATAGCCACAACATATTTTCATAACTGATCGTAGATATCTAACAAATATATAAGCATTTATGATATAGCTACGATTTTATTCGTGGCTATCCGTGGCTTTATGAGATAGCCACGGATAGCTATGGATTTATCTGTAGCTATTCAAAACTCTAAACCCTAAACAAACTCTAAAACTCTAAAGTATAAACAAAACTTTAACTAATAAAATTCTAATTACTATAATATATCCAAAACCAATATTCGAAATTTATTAAAAAAAATATTTTCCAAATCTATTATTTTCTAACATTAACATATAATCCTAAACACAACCCTTTAAACTATATATCATAAACCGTAATCATACTATAAACTTTACTCTTTATCATAAACTATAAAATTAAAATATAAAAATTAATTATATATACCCAAAACTAATATTAAAACCATTTAAATATATACTTTACACAAAATTAATTAAAAACTATTTTTAAAACAATAAATTAAAAGTCAAATATTTTTTTTAAAAATATACTAATATTTTTAATACTAATAATAAACTAAAAAGTATTAAACAACAATTTAATTATTATATATACTCAAAAATAAAATTTAACACTTTTAAAATAAATAAAAGTAATGTAAACAAAAATTAAAATCTTATTTAATCATTTTTAGTTATTATATATACTTATTTTTATTATTTTTAAATCATTTGTAAAATTTAACATTTTAAAAAGTTTTATATCTTACACTTTTAATTTGAATTTTTAAAAAAAATTATTTTAATCATTTGTTATTTTTAAATTATTTTTTTATTATTATATATTAATTATATTTAAAAAATAAATATTGGTCAGATGTTTGTCACACGGATCACGCCTGTGAACCGTTGATTAAAATATATCAACGGTTCATTTTTATTTCAATAAAGCATACATATCACCTTTGTCAACTGTTAGATCTCCATCTCTTTTAAATCCCAGCCATTGATGTATTCAACCTAATTAATTAATTTATCCTCACCTCTTCCTTCCTTCGCCGTCTTCAAGCTTCGTCTTCGTCTTCATTTTTTTGTATCAAATTTTTAAGGTAATTGAAAGAAAAAGACGAAGGCTAATCCGTTAACATCACCACCATCAAATCCGCCATTCATCCTTCGTCTTCTCCTTCATGAGTCCACATCCAGAAGAGTCGCCTCCAAAAGACAAATCTTTGGGGAAGAAGACGCAGACGAAGTGTTCTTGGAAAGAGAAGAAGATGAAGCAAATCTTTGGGATGGGGAAGATGGAAGAAGAATTGCGGTTCTCCTTCACCGCTGTCGTCACCGAAGGCAAGAATATTGAAGTGTGAGAGGACTCGCCGCCGAAGACAATTAGGAGGAAGAAGATAGAAGCCTTATCGAAGACAACCACCGTTATTCCTCCTTTCTTGTCCACCGTTGTCGTCACCGGAGGCGAGAAGGCAGAGAGGACGCTCCGACGAAGACAACCAAGAGGAAGAAAAGTGAAGCGGTTCCTGATCTCTATCCTCTTTTCGTTTTCGGAGCCGCCGTGCATTCGTTGGAGTTTAAGCGTTTTTTTGTTGTGTTTTGTATTTTTCTTTTATAATACTAATTATTTAATTAGTTAATTATTTAAAGAATTAGTTATATTGTAGCAAAAATAATTAGTTATTATAGTTTTGTTTTATTATAAAATATTAAATAAAATAATTTTTTATTTGTTTTTAAAATGATATGAGAAATAACTACGATAAGAATCATAGTTAGTCGTAGCTATCATAGTTACGGATGTAAGTTCTAGCTAATCATAGCTATTAGTTACGGATATGTTCGTATCTATTCCGCAGACACGTAGCTACGGATATCTATGAAGTTTCAATAGCTACGAGCGTTTAGGCACGGGGACGCGTCGTAGCTATCATAGCTATGGCCAAAATAGCTTCGGAAATATGGCCATAGTTATGACCGATTCCGTAGCTATGGCCCAGTTTTCTTGTAGTGTAACCTGATCTACTTATGAAACAATAGTGAGAGGATTATATTTCTGAAGCTTCTTATTTGAATGGATTGACGTCACTACAAGCTCATCGATGGTGATACCTTAGCCAATAATCGGTTTATACCAATCACATACTCATCCTGAACTTCCTCACATACTTTAATTCCAATATTTCTTTGAGAACCGTGTAGTACACAACTTCACCGGAAGCAGACGAAACCCCGTGATCTGCGGTTTTCCTAGCAGAGCCAGCTTTATACACTTTAAACGCATATCCCTTTGTGCAATATCTTGGATAAGACTTTGTAATGTAGTGGGGGCTGTTGACTATGTCTTTCATCCAATCATCGGGCTTGCGTCCGTTTTTTTCTTAGTATTCCACCTAAAAAAAATAAAACACGTCAGAGTTTAATAAAAATACCCAATTTATTTGTGTTGATTAACATTTAAAACAAAAATATTACATAAATTTTTAACGAAGCGGAGAAGTCATTTTGTTTATGCTCTTCACACTCTTCCTTGGTCAATTCTGAATGCCAATGTCGTAGAGCGTCCATGTATACCCTATGAAAAGTAAATATCTCATTAGTACACTTATTATGAAACTTACTTGTCAATGTAATAACAAAAATACTGTAAATTAAATACCTTTCATATTCGAGGGCTTCATCACAGTTGGTGAGAATATACGTGTATAGGTGAGCATACTTCTAGGATTCTAGTTTCCGCACACGTGTTTTTTCACTTAACAGTCCAACTTGATTAAAAATGTTGGTAAGACTGGATGGATAAATTGGCATCTTGCCTCTATCATCAATTCGATATGTGCGCCGACTCTTTGTATGTGCTTGCGATGGAAAGTAATAGTTGGTAAAGGTCGTGGCCTCTTTGTTGTTATAATGCAACCTTCGTAAAGTGGATGCTTTGCTGCATCTAACGTATCAAAAAATCTCCTTGCTTTTAAATTAGGTTTATCTACCCTAGTAATTTGATATTCACCTACTTCCTGAATATTTTCTCGCTATGTATCATTAACCATCTGAAAGGTACCTACACTAAAATCTTCTTCCGCAATATAAGGTTTGCTAGAACTACCATAAGGTTCCCTACTACTAGTACTAGCATAAGGTTCTCTACTACTACTTCCATAATCCGATATTTCTCCATTAAGATACCAAATCTTATAACCCTCCATAAACCCCGATGAACACAAGTGATGTCATACATCCTCAATCCTAGCATTTCTAACATTCTGACACTGATAAATTGGATATTTTAACTTACTGGTTTTCTGCGTATGTTGTTGACGACATGCTACTGTCATGAATTCCATAATATCTAGTGCGTATTTGGTATACAATAAGTTTGTTGCCGGATCAACCCTCGGACCATCCATCCACGATCTGTAGTAATTGGAAGAAGACATTTTTTCATAATCAATAATATTAGAGTGTGTATGTGTATGAAGAGAGAGAGAGAGAGAGAGAGAGAGAGAGAGAGAGAGAGAGAGAGAGAGAGAGAGAGAGAGAGAGAGAGAGAGAGAGAGAGAGAGAGAGAGAGAGAGAGAGAGAGAGAGAGAGAGAGAGAGAGAGAGAGAGAGAGAGAGATTTTTGGATGAGAAGTGATGAACCATTTAATATTTATAGACGACTGACCGGTAGAAAACCAATGGATTTCTGACAGATATAGCCGTTACCCGTTGGTAATCCGTCGGTTAGTGGCCGGCCCAATAGATACCTCAACGGTTACATTAACATATCTAGTAACGGCTACATTGGACCAACAACTAACCGACGGATTTTCGACCGAATCTGTTATCCGCTAGTAATTTGTCGGTAACCTCCGATGAAATAAGAATCTGTTGGAAATTACCGAAAAAAATCTGACGGATTATTACCAAGAAGAATTAGTCGGTTTTTCGTAGGAAATTTCAATGGAAATAAATTTTTCGGTAATAGGCGTGTTTTCTTGTAATACTTATGTACCGGAGTGCGAGCGCGGGACTTCGACTTTAAGCACTGAAAGGTTTGTGTGCTTTGCGAGTCTAGGCTTGGCTTAAGACACTTATAGCTTGTGTGTCGGGGTGTGAGCGCATGGCTTCGACTTTAAGCATTGATAGGTTGTGTGCTTTGCGAGTCTGGGCTCGTCTACGACACTGATTGGTTGTGTGTCATGGTGCAAGCTCGTAAGCTCGCCGTTAGCACTGATCATTGTGTGCCCTAAATTGCAAGATCGGAAGCTCGGCTTAAGCACTGAGAGTTGGGTGTGTTTACGAGTCTGGTCTCGAATTTTCTTTTAGCTTGGAAGTTGCGATGAGATTTTAATGAGATAAAGTTTTATTAAGGCTACATCCGTGCCCAGTGACCCCTCGAAGAAATTGATCGCAGTTCGATCATATTTATCGTGATCGTTGAGTTAGTACCCAAGTTTGGCGTCTTAAAATCTCTGACTATTTCTATTGTTGGGACGTTGCACGCGCGTCTCGGGAGACAATGCGCCACATCTCTTTACGCCCATTTGGTAACTATCGCCTCTTTATTAATCGCCGCGTCCCCATTAAAGTAGTTTAGGTAACCATCGCATCTCCATTAATAGTGTCTCGGCAGCCGTCACTTCTCCATTAATTTCGCCTTGGTAACCATCATTTTTTCACTATAAATATGGCCCTCTCACTTCGACATCTTCATACCTCATCCCATTCTTTATCTTTCTTCTTTCTTATGTTCATTCTTTCCTTCTTAATTTCCCTGATTCGCCTTGTCTTTCGTCATTCATGATGTTGACGTATTTCTCAGTTCTTCTCAATATGGATCGATATGGATTTTGTTAATGATCTTATGCTCTTTTTGTTAAAAGGTAGATCGTCGGTAAACGAAAATATACCGACAACTATCCTCATTTGTTGCCTTTCTGAACTTAAAGGCAACTGAAGCATCCTTCATTCAGATCGATCTTGTCCGTCAATAGTTTATGTAATGTATTCTGGTCTGCTCCATCCAAGGTCACTTGCCTGATCCGTAAGTATCCTTTTCTCTTCCCTTTTATTTTTTTTCTTTTGGAGTTTTGTTGTTCATAGTTCACCAACCTGAAATTCCTCGTTTGTTCGCAGGGAAACTGATGGTATATCGGAGCGGGCATGTCCTGTAAGACGCGAAACAGCTTGCACTATTGAGCAAGTTGTGCAGCGTAGATGGTTTTGGAGAAAAAGTGGCCTTTTGGGAGCTGAAGTCGACTCCTCCGAGTTCTTTTACCCCCCCCCCCCCCCACAAAGATCCTACGTGGTTTCAACTTCATCGCAGTTCCCATCTGTGCGGCGAATCTTCACGAAAGGAACAACCAAGACGACGAATTGTCTTTTTGAGAGAAGAGCTCGGCTCTTCGCGGGATGGAGTCAATCATCGCGAGTCAGACTTGTCTTCAAGAAATAGATGAACTCGTCTTTCAAGAAATTAACTCGGCTTAGTTTTTATTTCTTTTTCCGCTTATATGTTGTTGTTTGCTTCCTTGTACCTTTCGAAAAGATAAATAACGATGATCTTTCTTTTATACTCTTTTCCCCTCCATTAATTTTACTTTCTTGTTACGTTTTCGCGCACTTTCTGCTTGATGTTCCTCTTTATAACATCGCCGGGCTCGAACGGTTGGAGGCCCGAGTTATTTGGGTGGCCGTAGTGGAAGCTCTGGTCTGCCTTGGGCTCATTGAGCCGTTTGCGGTTACTACAAGCCGTCTCATCTACTCTTCTCGGCAAGCTGCACAATATCGAGGCCGGTGCAAGCGACCCTTCACGCCCCAAATCGATGGCAGGTCGCAGGTGTGACCTTGGGGGATCTCCCGAAGGATACTGATGTAGTGGAATTTGTCAGGGGCGGGTAAATCAAGGCGGTCTGATCATAAGCTGATTGCTCGAAGGCTGGGATTTGTGGCGGTGTTGGTGGCCCTGTCATCGTTGAATCTTTCTTTATGTGTAAGAAATCTCTGAAACTCTTCCTTCTAACGTCAATTGTTGATCGAAGGTACCACTAAGTAATGTCAATTAGGCCAAGATTTATTGTTTAAGTACAAATATTAACTTTGACGGGACAGTTGACTATAAGAACAGGTCGGGAATTATATGAAGAACAGGTTGGAGACGTGTTTATATTGATGTAACTGAGAAAAATATGTGAAATGTTTAGACTTTTAAACTGATTCTGAAGGGAGATCAGTTCGGTCTTCTAAACAAGCTCTAAGAGAATAGATCGGAGCAATGAAAGAGAAGTTACAAGTATTAGTTGTGTGTAATAAATTCTAGATCTCCTCATAAATAATCTTCGAAGATTATTTATAGAGGAAGTCGTGCTGTTAGATCTCCTCCAATTCGGGGTGACGTGTCGTCATCTGCATTTTTTCGAGGCATAGTGCCTCGAACCTTGCGCTTGAACTACTCTGTGGTGCGCTGCAGAAGTGATCATTATACGACGCCGGGCTATTGTTTAGGTAGATCATTGTTCGTCTATCTACTCTGCTAGGCGCCGTCCTGTACCGAGATTGTATATCGGCGTTGTAATGATGATAGGCCTATACAAACTGGATTTCGGCTGATTTCTGGAAATTGAATATTATTTGCTAAGATGGGCTTAGTTAACAAGGAGTGCTGAAGAAAAGGAAAAAATGTAAAATGAGTTTGGTATTCAACGTAATCCTCATCTGTACAAAATATTATGTTTATATATATACTTTGATTAAGTTAAAAGAGACTTAAGCAAGATCAATAATATAAAATTAAATCGGTTAACTAGATTTTGATCCGCGCTACAGACGCGTGGTATTTTTTTTTAAGTTTGAATTTATTTTTTGTTTTTATAATATTGAATATAATTTTTAGTAACTAAATATTATGATGATTATGTGTTTAATATGGAAATACACTGAATAAGTTTTTGTTTTTAATTTTTATTTATAATATTATGTTTTGAATCAAATATTCATTATAATAAGTTATGTGATGTAAGTTTAAAAAGTACTAGATTTTGACCCGCCGATCGGTGGGTATAATTTTGTTTTGTTGTTTAATGATATTTTGTATGTGTATAAATAATAAATTTATAAATGATAATATGTTTTTATAACATTTATTAATATTAAGTTTAGATGTTTGAGATATGTTGAACATATATATAGGTTTTATATAGTTTAGTTTTTTTTTTGTAAATGATAATGATCCACGTTAATGACGGACAATTATTTTTTTAGCATGTAGATTTATATTTGTAAAAGTAATATATCTTATTTTTAAAATACATATTCTTTTGTTGTTTGTTAAATATTTTAGCATTTTTATCTTTATGCAGTACTTAGTATAATATATAAAGTAATTGTGTAATATGGTGGTGAATAAATATTAGTAATACAAATATAAGTAATTTTATGTTTATTTTTAATTTATGTTTGGAATATTTTTTTTAGACCTGCAATTTTTTTTATAAAAACTTATAGAATTTATCTTTATTAGTTTTATACATTGTTGTAAAAATGAATTTTAATTTACTTGAAATTAAAATAACTTTATTTTGTTTACATGGAAATAAAATAATTTTAATTAAATAACTTTTGTTTTTTTGTTTTTTCGCTTTTATTTTCAAAATAGTTATATTGGTTTATAGTACTATTTATTTTAATTATTAACGTTTTCCAAACAAAAAGATTTTATTTAGTTTTCGGATCTACACACTAAATTATTTAATTTTTAGATTATATAACGTGGATGTTTTGTTGTTATTATTATAATTACATATTTTCATATATATTTTTCATTTATTTTATCTAAATGTTGCATATATGATTTTGTTACCTTTTTAAATATAAACGAAAAGACAAGACATGCTTATATTTAAGATCCATTTAAATACATTCATGTAATCTCGATAGAAATAACATATGTTAAATATGTTTCGTTCTGTTATAAATTTTAATCTTTTAACTTTAATACAAAATTATAGAAACTTTAACTTTGTATATTTCTCTATATGTTTTTACTCCAATTGAATCTAATATTATCCACATATTTAAAAAAATTCTTTATGCAAAAAATATTTAGTAAAATATTAATTATTGGGTTTTCTTTTTAAAATTCTATTTGGTTTATAGATATATGTTAAAATGGGCGAACACGTCTGTTTAAACCCGTTTATATTTAAGACTTATTTAGATCCCCTATTTAAACCCGTCAGAAGTAATACATGTCTTTTTATTCCATTTAGGTTTTTCTAAATTTTATTTTATTTTTAAATTTTAATACAAAATACAGAAAATTTGATTTTGTATATTTCTATACATTTTTGCTATGTTAAATACAAATTTCTCATATATTTAATACAATTTTTTTCTTGCAAAAATTATTTAGAAAAAATATTTTCTAACAGTAATACTCGTGGTAACAATACCAATGTAAAGGAATTACCAAAATATTAGAGAAAAGACACTTTGTTTATTTCTCTATACATTTTACTCCAATTGAATTCAACATTTCCGAACTATTTAAGATAATTTTCTTCTTTCAAAAATTATTTAATAAAATATATTTTTCGATTTTGAATTTACAAATTTATTAGGTCTACATAAAAATGTTAAACCGGACACACCCGCTCGTTTAAACCCGTATATATTTAAAATTCACTTAGATCCATCCGTTTAAATTTAATAATTATTACACTTGTCAATTTAAATCCATATAGGTATGTTTATAATTTTTATTTCATTTTTATATTTTAATAAAAAAATAAGAAAATTTAACATTGAATATTTCTATATACATTTTTATTCTGATTTAATTCAATACTTTTTATTCTTGCAAAAAATATTTAGTAAAATTTTTATTTTTGTACCAACAGTAATACGCGTGATAACAATAACACCTCCGTGTATAGGAATTACCAAAAAAAATTAATAAAAAGTTAGCTTAAGTATACTCCTCCGATAAGAATCAAAGGTGAAGAAGATTTAGGTAAAGCATTAGGGTTAATTTAGTTTCTTTGTTGCTTTAGTTTCTAAGACAAAACATCTATCAAAACATAGAATACACAAAAGGTGAAGAAGCTTTATGTAGATATCGAAGTAGACATGTTTATCCTCAAGCCATGATGAAAGTGCAGGTGAGGCAGTATATAAAGCAGAAAGTAAGACACACAAAGTTTGTTAACGGGGTTCGGTTTTTCCTACTCCCCGGGACCTCGTCCAGCTTTCGAATTCACTTGAATAGAAAGTAATCCCACCAATTACAGACGAATAGAACAAACCCTATTGATCTATCGCTCTACCCAATACAAGAATTCTTCAGGATCAAACACCTGAGCTAAGCTCCCCCTAGAACCTAGACTTTTCCCAAAGATACAAAAGCCCTCTTGAGTTTTTATTCTCTCAGCTCTTGCATCTTCATAAGGCCACGCCTCTCCTCTTTATATAGGCTAAACTTGCTCCTCAAGTTTACCTAAATAAAGATATAGCAAATATCCTTTTTGTTTTGATATTTCCTATTTCACCTTTTTGTAACTTTTCCTTTTTTCTTGAAACTTATTCAAAGAATAAGTAAACAACTCCAAGCTGCAATCTTCACTCCAAGATCTTCATCCAGCTCAGCACACAACCAATAAACCGAATCACATCATAAAGATTCGTTCATATCTCATCAATCAAACATATTCACGTCCTGAGTCACGTCTTGTACTACCACTTGTACTACGCCGTGACTGACACATCAAATACCTCTTCAATCTCCCCCTTTTTGACTATGTATGTGATCTCAACAACCCTAGCATCAAAGGCTTCGTCACTAGCAACATCCAACATCATAAAAAACTAGCAACACCAATCTCCCCTTACTTGAGTCACATCATGGTCAAAAACTAACACATGAACCGTCCTCCTCCATATTGAGGATGAAATCCTACTGCACCATATCCGAAGGGATTAACTTTCTTCCTCCAAATCTTCCTGACCCTTGTGCCTCCATGAGTATCTCTTTGAACATGTCCTCTACCTTCACAATGATAACATATCGGACCATGAAATCTCACTCCATGAGCTTGCTCCATTCGTTTCTTCTCCTTCAATAACTTGAAGCATCTTGGCCTAATATGCCCAACAACTCCACAATGATGACAGACAGGACGCCAAATTTGTTTAGGTGCACTCTTCACTTCCAGGATTTTTCTTGTTGCAGTCGCTGTAGCAGTTCTTGTACCAGCTCTCGTACCAGTTGACGTATCAGTCGACGTACCAGTTGCAGACTTCATAACAGTTGCAGTCTTTGTAGCAGCTGTTGATGCAACATCCATCTTTCCACCAGACACAAAAGCACTATCAGCTTTTGAAGATTCTCCATTGAATCCAAGACCACATCGATCACTTTTGCCAATGGTGAGAAGATGATCCAACTTCTTTGTGCCATTATTCAGCATCCTCACACCTTTTTGAGTCTCTTCAAGTTGAGCTCTGGCTTGCTGTGCTTCTTCTTCTTTCTCTGTTGCATACTTTCGTACTTCAGCAACTTCAGCTTCTAGCTTAACTTTCTCCTTGGTCAATGATGCATTCTCCTCAACCATCTTACACCAATGCTCATACAAGGCTTTGTAATTCTCAGCAAAATCATCATCATCACTTACAGGATCGTCATCACTTTCATCATTGTCACTATCAATTGCACACCCTGTTGCAGACGCTGATGCAGGTTCTGTCGCAGACGCTGATGCAGATCCTGTTGCAGACTTCGTAGCACAACTAGACTCAAAGGTTGTGAATGCCACAAAGTTCTTTATTTCTTCACCATCATCTGAATCACTTCCAGAATCATCCTTGACGTTCCTCTTCTTCTTATTATGCTGTAAATTTGCACAATCACGGCTAAGGTGACCAAATCCATGGCATTCATAGCATTGTATCTTCGATGATGAGCTGTCCAACTTCTTTCTTTGATTTTTCTTATCTTCCTTCATCTTCAGATACTTAGAAAATTGTCTTGACAGCATTGCCATAGAATCTTCAGAAGATGAAACTTGTAGAGCAACTCCAACATCAACATCCTTCTTGTGAGCTATATCTTCATACGCTTTATTCAACTCAAAAGCTTGAAGGATCCCAACAAACTCATCAAACGCCATCTCATCCAGATTATGAGCTTCTTCAACAGCAGAGATCTTTGACTCAAACTTTGATGGAAGAGATCTCTTCAGCTTCTTCACAAGCTTCTTGTCCTTGTAAGTCTTTCCAAGAGCGAATGACTCATTAGATATGTCACACAACTTAGCACTAAATTGAGCCACGGTTTCTCCTTCATCCATCCTTAGATTCTCAAATTTAGATGCTAACATATCCAGCTTAGTCCTCTTGACACTTGTGGTACCTTCAAACATGTTCTCCAATGTTTTCCATGCCTTTTGAGCTGACACACATTGAGAAATCAACTTAAAGTAACTTGCATCAATTGCATTATAAATTGCAGTCTTGGTCTTAGAATTGCAACTTGATGCCTTCTTCTCTTCAGCATTCCATTGATCTCTAGGCTTAAGAACTTCAACTCCTTTATCATTAACCATCATCGGGGGATTCCAACCAGTCTCAATCGAATTCCAACAATCCTCATCAAGACCACTAATGAAAGCTTGCATCCGTACCTTCCAATATCCATAATTTGAAGAGTCAAGCCGTGGTGGTCTGGTCATAGACGTTCCTTCCTTATGAGACTCCATCGAACCGAACTCTGTGCTACTTCCTGAGCTACCTTCTGATCCTCACCTTAGATCTGCTCGAAACAAGACTGAATCTCTATCAAGCACCCGCTCTGATACCAATTGAAAGTGCAGGTGAGGCAGTATATAAAGCAGAAAGTAAGACACACAAAGTTTGTTAACGGGGTTCGGTTTTTCCTACTCCCCGGGACCTCGTCCAGCTTTCGAATTCACTTGAATAGAAAGTAATCCCACCAATTACAGACGAATAGAACAAACCCTATTGATCTATCGCTCTACCCAATACAAGAATTCTTCAGGATCAAACACCTGAGCTAAGCTCCCCCTAGAACCTAGACTTTTCCCAAAGATACAAAAGCCCTCTTGAGTTTTTATTCTCTCAGCTCTTGCATCTTCATAAGGCCACGCCTCTCCTCTTTATATAGGCTAAACTTGCTCCTCAAGTTTACCTAAATAAAGATATAGCAAATATCCTTTTTGTTTTGATATTTCCTATTTCACCTTTTTGTAACTTTTCCTTTTTTCTTGAAACTTATTCAAAGAATAAGTAAACAACTCCAAGCTGCAATCTTCACTCCAAGATCTTCATCCAGCTCAGCACACAACCAATAAACCGAATCACATCATAAAGATTCGTTCATATCTCATCAATCAAACATATTCACGTCCTGAGTCACGTCTTGTACTACCACTTGTACTACGCCGTGACTGACACATCAAATACCTCTTCACATGATTCCTCGGAAGCTTTTCTTTCTCCTCTTTGGTTAAAATATCGATCTTTGGCTACTGAATGTGTTTTGATATCATTTGTTAGGATTTATAGTAATGTTTATTTCAATTATTTAAGTTATATAAGTATGTTGACAAAAAGTTATACAAATAGAACCAGAAGGTGGTAGCCTAGTGGTTCTAGGACCGGGACCTCAGGACGTAAACTCAGGATGTTCAAGGTTCGAAACCCCTAACTTTAAGTACTGCTTCCTCACCAAGTATACATTGGATTTAGGCCCAATGATTTACATGTCCATTAGTTTTTCACGGGCTGATAAAGACCCTGGATTAGTCGAATAGTACCCGGATCACCAGAGTTACAAAAAAAGTTCTACAAATATTATCTTTTAATTAAAGTTTTAAAGTTATATAGTTTTGTATTATCGAGCGCCGAATAGTATTTGGTTTCTATTATTATTAAAAAAAAAATTTGATACTTTTTGTTATTTAATTTTATTTACATTTAAAAAATAAAAGTGTGAAAATAATAAAAATACACTAAGAATAAAGAAGATTAATATATGGTAGCAAAGAAGGCTACCATGTCAACATCTTCTTCATGATGTTGACATATAGTTTCTATCTATGTCAACATTTTCATTAAGAAGATACAAGATGGCTCCATCATGAAAAAAAAAATTGAATGATTTGGATCTACAAATTCGCTCTGTAAACTACACCAACTTAGAAAAATCATTTTTAAAATGATCTTTCAGAATGTCTATTAAAATATCTTTATTATTAGGTTCATTTATTTTATCATCTCTTATATCAAGCACTCAATTAAAAATATGCATTTATCTCATACACGTCATTATTATAAATACCACCAAGTATTATTTGTAGCCTTCGTTAGTCTTGATATTTCATCATGACCGACAAGTTAAAAGAGTTTAAAGAAACCACATTAATATCAACTTTACATTATTTTCTAGCAACTTTAGCATCTTCGACTATGTAAAAGTGATACTTGGTGATCAGGTTTTTTTTCTAATTGTGACATAAATCTTATGATTCTCGAAAAATATATTTAAATAAAAGTGATTAGTTATATAAATATCAAATAGACGTGATTTTTTTGCAAATCTCTATGTAACTTCTTATTCAATAAACACTAGTGTCTTCCAATATTTACTTTCTTCTTTTTAAATTTGTTAAAGTATGTTTATAAATTTTAGTTTTAAAAAAAAAAAAAATCACACAAAATACAGAATATTTAATTTTGTATACTTGTCTATATTTTTACTCTAATTGAATCCAATATTTCACAACTATTTAAGACAAGTTTTCTTCTTACAAAAAAATATTTAGTAAAAACATTTATTTTGTTATTTTGCTTTTTCAAATATTATATGGTTTACATAGAGATAGTAAAGCGACTCGACACGTTTAGACCTATTTATATAAATAGATCTGCCTATTCAAACCTATCTAAAGTAACACATGTCTATTATAGTCGTTTAGGTTATTTATAAATTTTAATTTTTTAATGCAAAATATAGAAAATATAACTTTATATATTTCGTATACATCTTTACCCATATACATCTTTACTTTCTTTGAATCCAATATTTCGCAACTATTTCTTTTTTAAAAACTGTTCTTGCAAAAATATTTAAAAATTAATATTATAAAGCTGTGGAGAACATATTTTCGTTAATAACATAAAGCTATGGAAAACATATTTAGAAGTTTAAACCTATGAAAAAAGCTCAATGGTGTTAAACTTGATTTTTTGCAAATCTCTATGTAACTTCTTATTTAATAAACACTAATGTCTTCCAATAGTTACTTTCTTCTTCTTGAAAAATATTTTTTCCATAGCCTTATATTCAACTCTGTACAGATTGTTATTTCTTGATTCGTATAATCTCTCAAGACTCCTGTCAGTAACCTTTTCGAAGCTGTTCTTGGAAACTTAGCCACAATCTTCACGAAAAACACCTGCAAAATTTTGCACAAAAAACATTTTAAGTAGAAAATACTATTTGTAACTTTGATTTTGCAGAAACCATCCAAAGCTTTATATTACCTTGAAGAGTGGATTAAGATCTTTTTGAATGGTTCTTGAAAATTTCATCTTGAGCTCTTCTTTGCTCTATTTCTGGAAGGTGGCGAATATGACCAATAACACTTCTTTCAAGACGCAAAATACGGACTTGGGGGACGCTTCCTTTGTACTGCTATCTATGCTTCTAACTTGGGGGAAGAGAGAACAGAACTTTGGGTGGAGCTTCTCGACCTTCACCAAAAACTTTCACTAGACTCTTTTGCTTGGATGTTGTGTGGAGATTTTAACCAGATTATACATCAGGCAGAACATTCTCTCCACTCGGTTGACCACATTACTTCAGACATGACTGAGTTAAGGGATTGTTTCCTTCAGTTGGGAGTTTTTTATCTTCGCCATCAAGGGTTGTTCAATACTTGGACCAATAATCAACCTCTCTTCCCTATTGCAAAGAAGCTTGACCGCTTATTGATTAATCAAGCTTGGATCTTACACTTTCCTCATAGCCTTGCCTCTTTCAAACCACCTGAATTCTCTGACCATTGCCCTTGTTTACTAGACCTTCTTACCCCTTTATCTCAGGCCGGTACCAAACCGTTCAAATTTTTCAACTACCTAACCCAACACCCAAATTTCTTTACCATTGTGGAGGATTTTGGGTCGGAGCCGGAAGTTATGCTACCAGTCTCACTGAACTATGCTGGAAACTAAAGACCATAAAGAATGACTTAAAAAAATTTAAATAGAGAGAATTTTTCTAATATCCAAGAGAAAGTTGCTTTTACTAATGGTTTGCTTAAAGATGTGCAGGAATTGGCCCTCCAACAGCCTTCAACAGAGTTGTTTCAACAAGAACGTGAACTCCATTCCAAGTGGTTGTTTCTGAAGTCCATTGAAGAAGCTTACTTCCGCCAGAAATCCAGGATTAATTGGTTGAAAGAGGGTGACCACAACACCCCTTTCTTCTTCAGAATGGTTGTGGTCAGAGCTGCTTTTAATTCAATTCGCTCTTTTCAACTTCCCTCGGGCTCTCTTATCACTGATGTTTTGGAGATGAGTGACCTAGCAATCTGCCATTTCAAATCCATCCTTGCTCCTCACTCTCTTCCACCAGCGCGCTCTTCTGTCCGTTGGTTCCAGACTTTACTATCCTACAGATGCTCTGTTGATCAAATGGTCAGATTCTCTGCTGCGCCTTCGTCTGCTGAAATCACTCAGGCCATCCACAAGCTTAATGCAAACAAAGCTCCGGTTCAGATGGGTTGACATCCGGGTTTTTTAAGGCTTCTTGGAGCATTCTCGGATCTGAGGTCACTGATGCTATTGTCCAATTCTTTCGATCTGGGTTCATGCCGTCACCGGTTAATGCAACAATACTGACGCTTGTTCCTAAGCATCATGGTGCCTCATCTATTGGTGACTACCGTCCTATCTCATGTTGCACTACTCTATACAAGGCTATCTCTAAGATCCTAGTTGCAAAGCTAAAGCCGATACTGCCGGAACTGATTCTCCCAAATCAGACTGCTTCGTACATGGGAGACTTCTTATTGAGAATACAGTACTAGCAACTGAAATTGTGAATGGTTACCATAGAGAAAATGGGCCTAAACGAATAGCAATCAAAGTTGATATAGCGAAAGCCTTTGATACTTTGAGTTGGGACTTCGTTTTGAACTGCTTAACAGGTATTGGTGTGCCTAATGTTTATCTCCTATGGCTCCGGGCTTGTCTATGTACTCCAAACTTTACTATCGGTTACAATGGAAGAATTCATGGATACTTTAAAGGGAAAAGAGGACTGAGGCAAGGTGATCCTTTGTCACCTTATCTCTTCGTCATAGCTATGAATTGTCTATCGATTATGCTAAACAATGCAGCTGAGGAAGGAAGATTTGGCTACCACTACAAATGTAAAGACTCGAAATTGACCCATCTCTGTTTTGCTGACGACCTACTGATATTCACCGACGGTTCTCTTAGCTCTGTGCAAGCGGTTATGGGTATACTTGATGAATTTCGCCTTCTCTCTGGACTGACTGCTAGTATTCTGAAAACCTCCTATTTCTCCTCAGGCTTGAGCCGTGCTGAGATACAGCATATTACACAGGCAACTGGACTGACTCATGGCTGCCTTCCGATCCGCTACCTTGGGATTCCACTATGTACTAAAAAGCTCTCTATCGCTAATTGTTCCCCTCTAATCCAGAGTATAAAGGCTAAGGTGAGTACCTGGAGTGCACGCTCGTTGTCGTTTGCGGGGAGACTCCTTCTTATCAACACCGTAGTGAATGGGGTTACCAACTTTTGGACATCTACATTTGCACTTCCAAAAGCGTGTATCAGGAAGGTGAATTCGATCTGTGGAGCGTTTTTATGGAAGGGAACTTTAGGAGGAAATCACTCAGCTCGTGTCTCTTGGGAAACAGTAACATTATCAAAGAATGAAGGAGGATTGAGTTGTCGTGACTTACTGGTTTGGAACACTGCTTGTCAGTTGAAACTGATCTGGTTACTTTTCTGCGGCTCGGGATCTATTTGGGTGGCCTGGTACATCAAAGAAGTCCTTGGTGGGTCTTTAAGCAATTTCTGGATATTAAAGACAAAGAAAAGAAACTCTTGGTTAGCGAACAAACTGATAAAGATAAGAGACATTGCTTTTCCATGGATAAAAGTAAGAGTTGGGAATGGGAAATCTACGAGATTCTGGTCAGACCATTGGTCACCATTTGGTAGTATCAAAGATTACTTGCCTTATGAAGCCACAAGAAGAATGGGAGTTGCTCAATCGGCTACTCTTCATGATATAAACAGACAAGGTACATGGTTAATTCAGCCGGCTCGCTCTGAAAAACAAGTTCTAGTTCAATCATTCTTATCAACAATCCATCTAACTCATGATGAAGACCAACATGAGTGGATCATGGACGATAAGGTATGGCTGAAATTTAATACTGGTCATGTGTATACCTCACTGAAAAGTCATGCTCCTTTGGTTGCTTGTTCTAAGACTGTCTGGAACCAAGGCGGTGTTCCTAGACATAGCTTTTTGGCGTGGTTGTTTGTTCTGAACTGCGTGGGGTCTCAACGTCGCGCCAGTTTGTTGTCTCTGTAACGCTGCAAATGAATCCAGAAACCACATATTCTTCGACTGCCAGTTCAGCTGGACGATATGGGATTCCTGTGCATCACGACTTATTAATCCAGAAAGAATTTGGGACCGACTACTGCAATCACTCTGCAACTTACAAGGGTCTAATACAAAAAAGAGATTGGTGTTAGTGGTATGGCAATTTTTCCTCTACTCTGTCTGGCAAGAGCGTAATGCGAGAATTCATCGGCAAGCTTACCGGTCTGCCACTTCAATCATCTGGGCCATTGACGCTTCCATTCGGAATTACTGCGCGGGCTTCAGACATACTAATCCAGTTCGCTCTTCCTCACTGTTCCAGCTTTGGTTAGCTCATTCTACCTCTTAATTGCTTCACTCTGTAGGGCGATTGAATTATCTTGAGCTCTCTGATCAACTCCGATCAACTCTGCTATGCATGCTTCCGTTCAATCAACCTCCCGTGTCAGATTTCATTATGTTCATCTTGGGCTCATTTATGTAGGCTTATTATAACTATGGGAAAGGCCCAACAAAACACTAAGGCACCTTATGGCCTGTTTTCTTTTTTTCTCTGCATATTTAATAGTAAAACCTTCTTCAAAAAAAAAAAAAAAAAAAAGACGCAAAATACGGCAAATATGACAATTTCTCCAGTACACGGTTGATCATCCAGCTGCAAAAAAAAAAAAAAAAACTCATATAATATATGTTCACCATTAAGAGAAAACCCCAAAATATCAAAAGTATCAATTTGTTACATAAGGGATGGTGTGCTAAACGCTCCAAAAGCCTGCGGTTGAAACGGGCTTCCAATAATGACGCAAGTTTTGTGCCTCCATAGCATTCAATCCCAGATTTGTAATAAGCTTTAGAAGAAAGCCACAGAACATCATCAACATTGAAAGCTTATCCTGTAGCGGCTAAATATCTAACAAAGCACAAAACAGCTTTTGAGTCAATTCTCCTCAGAAAATATACAACACGTATAAACCGGAGGTTTGTTGTTCGCTACCTTATCTTGGTCCAATTAGGCCCTTCCATACAGTTTGGCCTCTTCAAGAATTGTAACTCCAATATCCTGAAGAAATATCAGGAACAAATAAGTGATGGATTTATCAAATTGTTACAAAGATTGAAAAGGAGTGAACAATGAAGGTGTCTTGGAGACCCTTGATAGAGTGCGAGCGTTGCACCTGAGTTGGTCCTATTGCCCATCCAATATTTGTACGCCAAAAGTATGTATTACCCACTTGGACATCAAGATGAGCGGGACCGTGCCATCTTCGAGCCATCATCATCCGTACCAGGCATGCCCAGCATCTTCCTAGCTCCTGGCATACCAGGCATCATTCCTCCAGTACCAGAACGTCCAAGGAAGTTTCTAGAGCCAAGAATTTCAGCTGCACCAGCATCCGCAACACCACGGTTGTTATTATTTCTATTTTCCATTGCACCATGGCGCAACCCAAGAGTCCTTTCTGCCTCGGAATGAATCTCAATGGTTTTTTTGGCTTTCATCTGCCATTTTACACAGCAAGAACATACATAAGCAAATATAGATAACTATGTGAGTTTACAATAAGAACATTAACAACATTACAGACCATAAATCTCAAGTGGGGTGCTAGCATCGGGTGCATTGCTAGTTCCTTCTAACGATGGAAATATATATCGTTTATACATCGTGATCTTGGGCTCTCATCGAGTTGTTTTCCAATGGTGATGAAAAATTGACAAAGAGCCTCTACATCTTCCTCTGCTAGGCAAGCTTTATTGTCTTGTACTAAAAGCTCCTGCGACCAGACACAAATTTACGAAGAGTATTACAGAAAAGTATTACATACAATTAAATTTTAACAGTACAAAAGCAGAGGGTGAGTCATAATACTTGGACAATGTGATGAACGATCTTCTCGGGCACCATCTTCTGCTTCAGAAATTCACCAATTAAACGGATATTTACTAATGTTCTAAGCTTGGCCATTCTTTCCTTGTCCCTGCGTTCCATTTCTTGTGTTGGATCGGTCACAGTCTGACTTCTTCCTTCAATTTGCCAGCGCCTTCAAATTGTTCTTGGCATTAATTGAAAAGCACTCTTTTGAATGTTAATTCTTTTCCATCTATTGAGATGAAGACCTAAGATGTTCATATTGAGATGAACACATTATGAAAAGTCTGAACTTTATGTGTGTCCTCAACACAGACACCAACACAGAATGTTCAGGATTGTAGAAGCAGTGTGTGTGGTCGATACAGACACCAACACAGAATGTTCAGGATTGTAGAAGCAGTGCGTGTCGTCGATACAGACACCAACACACAGTGTTCAGAATTGTAGAACCGGTGCATGTCGTCGATACAGACACCAACACAGCATCTTCAGAATTGTGGATGCCGATGAACAGTAAAATTGACTAGTCAAGACTTCCTTTAGGAGCCTAATTCAAATTCAAATGTTTTTCTCTTCCCCCCCCAAAGCTCATTTTGAAATGTAAACCCTAATGGGTGGCCTATATAACTCTGTAGCCAAACAATTAATAATATACTTTCTAGGGAGTCTTTCCCACATACTTCTCATTCTCTCTCTCTAGTAATTCTACTTGTTCTTCCTTTCTCTCTAAGTCAATCTTCACATTCTTACAATTCTTACATGGTATCAGAGCTTAAAAGCTCATGTACCTGATACTCACTTCCGCTAATATCTTTAAACTCTTTTGAAACCTTTCTTTCTTGATATTCCCTCCTGTCTAAGTTATGGAGAACTCAAGAGTCTTAATACCAGTGACCCTAAAGGGGGCGAACTATTTGGTATGGGCTAGGATGGCCAAGTCTGCCCTTGGTGGCAGAGGATTGTGGAAGCATGTCATGAGCAGTACTGCTCCACAGAAGATTAAGGCTGTTGCTGAAGCTGGAGCTGAAGCAGGGGCTGAAGCAGGAGCTAAGGCTGGTGCTGAAGCTAGTGAAGAGGCTGTTCATATTGATGAAGAGCTATGGGTTCAAGGAGACCAGAATGTACTTTCCATTCTGCAAAGCTCTCTTGAACCATCAATCTTGGAAGGCTACTCTTATTGTGAGACTGCTAAAGACCTTTGGGATACACTTGAGAATGTGTATGGCAACAAGTCTAATCTGACCAGGGTGTTTGAAGTCAAGCTTGCTCTCAGTAACCTCCATCAAGAAGACATGGAGTTCAAGGCTCATTTTGGCAAGTTCAGGTCCTTATGGGCTGAGTTGGAAATGCTGAGGCCAAGTTCTGTGGATCCTATGGTCTTAAGTGAGAGGTGTAAGCAAGACAAGGTCTTTGCTCTCCTGCTCACTCTGAATCCCTCTTACCACAGCCTCATTCAACACATCTTGAGGTCAGAAACACTTCCATCATTGGATGATGTATGTTTATAGATTCAAAAGACATGGTTCCTTTGGATTGTTTGGTGGGAAAGGAGAGCTTGTTACAGCAAACAAAGGTGTGTACAAGCAGGAAGATGGAAAGGTGATGGTGTGTGATCACTGCAAGATGAAAGGGCATCTCAGGAACAAGTGCTGGACTCTATATCCCCATCTCAAGCCTAGGAACTTCAATGGCAGCAACAACAACAACCGGTTCAGGGAGCAGAGGGCACACTACTCCAATGGAGCAGCTGAGCAGGATGGTCCCGGTTCTACAAGGGCTTATGTTGCTGCTGGTCATGGAGAGGACAAAGCCATGGTTGTCTCAACTCATAACCCACTGATGCCGGTTCAAGATGATGTGGTCAGGAGATCTGATCTTGATGCACTCATCAAAGCCCTCAAAGACAACTCTGGTAATGCATTTGGTAACTCTCTTCATGCATCAACTAGTTCTAAGCCTTTAATTGTTGATTCAGGAGCTTCACATCATATGATTAGTGAATCTAACTTGATCAGAAATGTTAAACCGGCCTTAGGAAATGTTGTTATTGCAAATGGAGATAGAGTTCTTGTTAAGGGTATAGGAAACCTTAAGCTATTTGATAAAGAGTCCAAAGCATTCTACATGCCTAGTTTCACTTCTAATTTATTATCTGTTAAGCGTGTTGCTACTGACCTTGATTGCAATGTTATTTTTAGCCCTAATGATGTGGTGTTTCAGGATATTAAGACTAGTAGGTTGCTTGGAAGAGGTGTGACAAAGGATGATCTATACATGCTTGAAGACACTTCTTTTGCTTCTGAATTATCCCCATTTGCTTCTGAACTTGTTTCTGCGTTTGATTCCAATTCTGATTTAGTTAATGACTCTGTTTGGCATGCTAGGCTCGGCCATCCTCACTCTAGGGCCTTAGGATTGTTAATGCCTAATGTTTCTTTTAAGAATGATGAGTGTGAGGCTTGTATACTTGGTAAGCATTGCAAGTCTATTTTTCCAACTTCTAAAACTATCTATGAAAGTTGCTTTGATCTTGTTCATTCTGATGTATGGACTGCACCATGTGTATCTAGAGAGAACCATAAATACTTTGTTACATTCATTGATGAAAAATCAAAATACACATGGATAACTCTGATTCAATCAAAAGATAGGGTGTTAGAAGCATTTGTGAACTTCCAGAACTACATTACTAACCATTTCAATGCCAAGATCAAAATTTTTAGATCAGATAATGGTGGGGAGTACACTGGTCAAACCTTCAAACAACACCTATCCAAGCATGGCATCCTTCATCAAACAAGCTGTCCGTACACTCCACAACAAAATGGAGTTGCTGAGAGGAAGAACAGACATCTAATGGAGGTTGCAAGATCCATGATGTTCCATACTAACGTTCCCAAAAGGTTTTGGGGAGATGATGTTATGGCAGCATGCTACTTGATTAATAGGATTCCAACAAAAATCCTTCATGATTCATCTCCATATCAGGTATTGAACAAAACCAGTCCATCTATTAATCACTTAAGAGTGTTTGGGTGTGTGTGTTTTGTTCTGATTCCAGGAGAGCAAAGGAACAAACTTGAGGCAAAGAGTACACGAGCAATGTTCATTGGGTACTCAACAACACAAAAGGGTTACAAGTGCTATGTACCAGAAACAAGAAGGGTTTTGGTTTCAAGAGATGTTAAGTTTATGGAACATAAGAGCTTCTACACAGATAAGAGTTGGGATAGCTTAAAAGACATATCCCAAAACCCTTATGACCGAGCCACCAACTTGAGGATAATCTTGGAGAACCTTTGGATTGGACAAGCTAAGAGTAATGCTGACATTCAGAAGAAGGATTCGGTTGTTGAAACTTCAGAAGCTACCAATCTTGATCATGAGGGAGGCAATCAAGAACCAGAGCTTGCACAAGAAGACTTGGATCAAACTGGTTCTATCATTCATGATCAAGATACAGCAGCAAGTGTTGAAGAAGATCATGTGGATATGGAGCATCAACAACAACCGGTCCAAACACTAAGAAGGAGTACAAGAGAGAAGAAGGACCCATCTGAATGGAGGAAGAAGGATTTCATCTATTACAACAGTCATGTAGTAGCTCATCCTATCCAAGCAGTGTGTTCCATGGCTCACTTTCCTCAAGAACATCAAGTGTTTGTTGGCAAGTTGGATCAAGGACAAACCCCAACAACTTATGAAGAAGCTAAGGGGCATAAGGAATGGATGGATGCTGTGATTGATTAAACCAAATCAATTGAGCATAATCAGACTTGGTATGAGGCAGATCTTCCAGAGGGAAAGAGGGCTGTGAGTTCTAAATGGGTCTTCACCATCAAGTACAAGAGTGATGGGGAGATTGAAAGGTACAAAGCAAGGCTGGTTGCACGATGATTTACTCAGACCTATGGGAAGGATTACTTGGACACTTTTGCACCAGTAGCTAAGTTACATACAGTGAGGATCATTCTCTCCTTGGAAGCCAACCTAGAATGGGATCTTTGGCAAATGGATGTCAAGAATGCATTTCTTCAAGGTGAACTAGAAGATGAAGTGTACATGACACCTCCTCCTGGTCTTGAAGACACGGTTACACCAGGAAAGGTTCTTAGACTCAAGAAGGCCATCTATGGGTTGAAACAATCACCTAGAGCTTGGTATCACAAGCTGAGCTCAACTCTAAAAGATAGAGGATTTCAGAGATCAGAAGCTGATCATACTCTCTTCACCATTCAAAGCCAAGAAGGTATAGTTGTCATTCTTGTATATGTTGATGATAACATCATATCAGGAAGTGACAACAAAGGTATTCAAGACACTAAAGACTTTCTTAAATCAGTGTTTGATATTAAGGATCTTGGTGAGCTAAAGTACTTTCTAGGGATAGAAGTGTGTCGATCTAAAGATGGACTCTTCTTGTCTCAAAGAAAGTACACACTTGATCTATTGTCTAAACAGGAAAGCTAGGATGCAAACCTGCAAAAACACCTCTAGAAGATGGCTACAAAGTCATGAGAGAGGGGGAGATTGAAGATAGCAAACCATTTGATGATATCACACAATACAGAAGGATGGTTGGTAAGTTGATCTATTTGAAAATTACTAGACCTGATATTTGCTTTGCTGTGAATCAGGTAAGCCAACATATGCAAGCTCCCAAGATGCACCATTGGAACATGGTGGAAAGGGTATTGAAGTATCTTAAGGGAGCTCCTGGTCAAGGCATATGGATGGGATGCAATGGAAATTCAGACATAGTTGGTTATTGTGATGCTGATTGGGCTGGAGATAGAGTTGATAGAAGATCAACCGGATATTGCACCTTCATTGGAGGTAACCTAGTCACTTGGAAGAGTAAGAAGCAGAAGATTGTCTCATGTTCTAGTGCTGAAGCTGAGTACAGAGCCATGAGGAAACTTACAACCGAGTTGATATGGATCAAGGCACTTCTTAAGGATTTGGGGATTGAGTCATCAGAACCTATCACAATGCATTGTGATAATCAAGCAGCAATTCACATTGCATCCAATTCGGTATTTCATGAGAGGACCAAGCACATTGAAGTTGATTGTCACAAAGTCAGACAGATGGTGGAGCAAGGAGTGATCTTACCTTGTTATACAAGAAGTGAGGAGCAACTAGCTGATATCTTCACTAAGGCAGCAAGTCAGAAGGTTTGTGAGTCCATCCATACGAAGTTAGGACTCATGGACATTCCTCCATCATGTTCTCCTAAACCTTGAAACCTACACTCTTTTTCCCTAAGTATAGTTTTATCCCAAGTGGTTTTCTATACTTAGGTTTTTAATGAGGTAGGTCTTCATTGTTTCAAGCTTGATCTCAATCCTTGTGATTCAAGCTTGAGGGGGAGTATTGAGATGAAGACCTAAGATGTTCATATTGAGATGAACACATTATGAAAAGTCTGAACTTTATGTGTGTCCTCAACATAGACACCAACACAGAATGTTCAGGATTGTAGAAGCAGTGTGTGTCGTCGATACAGACACCAACACAAAATGTTCAGGATTGTAGAAGCAGTGCGTGTCGTCGATACAGACACCAACACAGAGTGTTCAGAATTGTAGAACCGGTGCATGTCGTCGATACAGACACCAACACAGCATCTTCAGAATTGTGGACGCGGATGAACAGTAAAATTGACTAGTCAAGACTTCCTTTAGGAGCCTAATTCAAATTCAAATGTTTTTCTCTTCCCCCCAAAGCTCATTTTGAAATGTAAACCCTAATGGGTGGCCTATATAACTCTTGTATCCACACAATTAATAATATACTTTCTTGGGAGTCTTTCCCACATACTTCTCATTCTCTCTCTCTAGTAATTCTACTTGTTCTTCCTTTCTCTCTAAGTCAATCTTCACATTCTTACAATTCTTACACCATCGGCTTCCTCTGATGGGAACGAAGGCAGCTTTCCATTGATGTCAAAACACAAAAGAGTATACATCTGACAATGAACAAAGAAGAGAGAAGAGAAGAGGAAGAAGAAGAAATTATATCATGTCTCTGAATCGCTGTTTCTCATGCCACAATTATAATTAGGGTTAAGAATAAAAATTCAAAAAGAGAAAATTTAAATCGGATTGTTAAAATTTTATGCCATAGAATCTGCCTGTTTAGGTGAAGAAGATTTAGTCGAATCCAGATCTGCATATCTAATTTTGTTAAGTTTTAAATACTAAAGTATGATTTAATTAGTTTAATTATAAATGATAATGGCATTGCATGTAATTAAACTAAAAACAGTGGATAATTATTGTTTTGTACTTCTGTTTTATTAGTATAGATTGTTTTGATTTAAAAAAAAATATTTTTTAGAGAAAGTCATATGCTTATACATCAATTTATTTATTTATTTAATATTTAATAATTAAATTTATAATTTTATATACATTTAATATTTTATCAAATTAAAAACATATCAATTGAAATTGGTTAATCAATCTTATTAACTCGTAAACACAACCCGCTAATATAATTGTATAGTTTTATAGTATTCAAATTATAAAAACTATAAAACAACCCGCTAAAAATATGTTGTCGTAAAAATGATAAATTAACCCGACTAATCATATATTTAAATAATATAAATATTTATCAATTGTTGATCTTTTAATTTTATCAAATTTAAATATATAAAAATTTATTATTTTTAGCTTAATTTTTAATATAAATTATAGTTAGTTAATAGTAATTTGAATATTTTATAGCATTCACAATAAATTTGAATATCCAGCTCTATAATTTTTTAGTAATTTGAATATTTTAATATAAACTATTTATTATAGTTTAGTTAATAGTTAATAGAAATAGAAATTATTGCTTAATTGTTGATCTAGTACTTTGATGAATATTTATCAAAGTATTGTTTCTTTCGGGCGTTAATGTATTGTCAGACGGGATCTATTCGACGTCAGACTCAACTCATGACCAGCATATTCAAATTAGAATTCGTTCAATGTAAGCTAAGTAAAAGTAATATTTTGTAAAATGTAACTATGATATTTAATAATAAAACAGAGATATATGAGTGTATCTGTGTGATTCTTGTTTATGATTTATTCTGATCTTGTTTAATAGATGATTGTTCTTTGGTGTGTATCGTTTTGCAGCCTCATCATTTGGACTATCTGGTTCAGTACATTTTCAAACATAATCGTAAAACATCAAAGGTATCATATATATCTCGGGTTTAATACCCTACATATACAAAACACTAAGTTAATAGTATACACAGTAGACGATTTAACATTGTTTTAAAATTTAGAAGCCATAACTACACTTACATTTTGATCAGCATATATGATCTCTAATGTTTCACCAAATTGTACAGTGTATTGCTTCCACAAATGGAGAACCTTCATATGAATCTTCCAGCCAGTTTTAAAAGGTTTGACGTCGCTCAGGTTAGTAAAATTCAACAACATAATTGTTGGGTTTGAAGGTTTTCTTATTGCGTTTAGTTTTAGAATTCTGAGGTATGGAACTTTATATAGGAGAAGACAGTCTTTAGACGTAAGAATTTTAATAGTCAATCTTAACCAAATCGGTTAATTCCATATATTGTAGCCATATTATACGACATTCAATTTTGGACTTGTTTAATTAGTTAAATTGTTAAGAAATAATCGATTTAGGGAACAATCATATGATTCTCGTTTATTTTTCATTTATGTAGAACTAGATGACTCGTCTGCACCTTGTGTGGATTAATTTTTTTGGTGGACAAATTACAGTTTTGGAATTAAGAAAAACTAGTGTCTGATCCGCGTTTAACGCGGATTTATTCTTTTTTTTTATTTAAATTTTTAGATTTAGTGGGACAATATGTTAGAATATTTATTATTTTTTTATTATATTACAATTTCTGTTGGCTGGGTTTAATTTTTTTTTTTATTGTCATGTTATGAATTAGTTTTGGTTTTTATGGTTTTTAACACTTTATATCGTTTTGTCAGTTTTTAGTGTTGTATTTTAGTTATTGAATTTATACTCGCACGCTAGTACAATATTATATACTACTTTCTTATTTTAATAATAATTTATTAATTTTAATGATTATATAATTTATAAAATATTTATGTATTAAATTATATAATTATATGTACCAATTGATTTAGTAACTTAATTATGCTTGATTTTATTTCTTTAAGTTAAATTTTAGTTAAGAATAATTTATAATATTTATTTTAATATTAATTTTGAAATTAATTATTATTTTATTAAATTTTTGAAAAAGTTTTTCGTTAGATATAATTAGGATAGAAAAAGGAAAACAAAAGATATTATAAGATATTATGAATAAATCAAATATAAATTGTTTTACAGTTTTACCCTTAATGAAGAATACAATTCCTAATAAAATCAAGGACAAATTTCGGAAACAACATTTATATACCATGGTCAATATCTTGTTTTAATAGTACAAATTTATTTTAATATTAATTTCGAAATTAATTATTATTTTATTAAATTTTTGAAAAAAAAATTCGTTAGATATGATTATGATAGAAAAAAGAAAACAAAAGATATTATAAAATATTATGAATAAATCAAATATAAATTGTTTTACAGTTTTACCCGTAATGAAGAATACAATTCCTAATAAAATCAAGGATAAATTTCGGAAACAACATTTATGTACCATGGTCAATATCCTATTTTAATAGTATATATATTTTAGTTATTGAATTTATACCCGCACGCTAGTACCATATTATATACTACTTTCTTATTTTAATAATAATTTATTAATTTTAATCATTATATAATTTATAAAATAACTATATATAAAATTATATAATTATATGTACCAATTGATTTAATAACTTAATTATGCTTGATTTTATTTCTTTAAGTTAAATTTTAGTTAAGAATAATTTATAATATTTATTTTATATTAATTTTGAAATTAATTATTATTTTATTAAATTTTTGAAGTTTTTCGTTAGATATGATTAGGATAGAAAAAGGAAAACAAAAGATATTATAAGATATTATGAATAAATCAAATATAAATTTTTTTACAGTTTTACCCTTAATGAAGAATACAATTCCTAATAAAATCAAGGACAAATTTCGGAAACAACATTTATGTACCATGGTCAATATCCTGTTTTAATAGTATAGATTTATTTTAATATTAATTTTGAAATTAATTATTATTTTATTAAATTTTTGAAAAAAAAATTCGTTAGATATGATTATGATAGAAAAAAGAAAACAAAAGATATTATAAGATATTATGAATAAATCAAAAATAAATTGTTTTACAGTTTTACCCTTAATGAAGAATACAATTCCTAATAAAATCAAGGACAAATTTCGGAAACAACATTTATGTTCCATGTTCAATATCCTATTTTAATAGTATACTAGATTTTGATCCGCGCTAAAAAAGCGCGGATTTATATTTTTTATTTTAAATTTATAGTTTTATAAATTAAGTTTGTTAATTATTCTAGCCAATATATATTAAATGAAAATATAATATATGATGCTAAATGTGAGAAGAAATTCAATAAATTTTGTTTTAGTTTTGATATTGTTTTATTATACTTTTAGTAGTTGTCGCTTATTGTTATTTTGAATAGATGTTTAGTTTACGTTATTGTTGTAAAAATGCATGTATATTATATTTGATTTAAAAAAAAATAATTCTAATTAAGTTCAACCCGTAATTTCACTACTAAACATTTGTTGAGATCAATAATCTTTGTATAGAATGCAATCTTAGTGATTTAGAAGTTGTTAGATTTGATATGTTATATTTTTAATTTAGTATATATATATATATATAATTGTTTGTTTTAAATAGTATAGTTTTAATGTGTGACTATAAATTTATAAACAATTTTAATATTTTATAAATTAAGAATATATTAATTGAAATTGACTAATACTACTTTTTAACCCGTTTTCCATTAGTCAAAGTCTGTTTTTAATAGTATAGATAATTGAAATTAATTAATCTATTTTTCAACTCGTTTTATAATTGTCTAACTATAAAACAAATTATGTTATTTTATAGATCAAATGTAACTAAAATATGATAATCCGTTCATTTAAAATTTTAGGATTGATTTAAGTTCATCTTGATGTTTCTATAGTTAAAATAGGTTATTCATCTTCTTAACTTGTATTCTAATGAGCATATTTTTTTAATTTTTTATAAAAATAATATATATTTTCAACTCATATTATAGTAGTCTAAGTATTTTGAAAATTTGATAAAATAATCCTTTAAATATTGTCATCGTAAAAACATCAAATGTAATCAAACTCATCTGGCATGGCATGGGCATAAAAACCGGAACCGAAGAACCGATAACCGGAACCAAATTTTTTTATTTGGTTCCACCTATAATACCCATTGGATCTTGAGTTGAGGAACCATGGGTATTGAGTAGGAACCGAAACACGGAACCGAAGAACCGAACTTATATAAGGCTTAGTAAAATATTCCCCATAATTTCAACATCCACGTAAAGAATCATATAAAAAATATTGTTAGATCTATAAAATTTATGTTTATGTTACGTAATTGACATTGAATCATATACCTTTTTTTTTTTTTTGGTTAATGATTTGTTGAAGTAACATAAATTTTGGAAGTTTTTTGTTGATTTCGGATATTTTTTGTTGATTTCGGGTAAAAAATACTATTTTGGTTCCAAATACCTTGAACCGTTTAAGAACCAAAAATTTCAGGTATTTTATGGTTCTTAAAATGATGGAACCGAACCGAATCAAAACCGACAAGAACCGAACCGGAATCGGACCGAAAATTGTAAAATACCCATTGGATCCTAAATATATAGAACCGAAATACCCGGAACCGATTGGTTCTTACCCGAAACCAAACCGAATACCCGAATGCCTAGAACTAAAACTCATCATATGATGCAATTTCATTTGATAGTATAGATGTTTCATTTGAATATAATAATAGTTAGGTATATAGATGAAAAGATGTAAGTTTGTGGATTAAAGGTATAATTAATTGTATGGTGAATATATATTTGTTTCTATTATAATAGAACTATATATATATATATCTATATATTAAAATTTGGTAGCTATTTAAACAGTATTAACTTTTGGTTACTATTGTGGTGAGATAGAAATCTGATTTGAAAAAATGTTTTAAATTGATAGATGTCATAAACTAAATATAGTATAAATTTAAGAAACATACAAATAAATAGATGTTTATGTTTCTAATAATGACGAATCCAAAAAATCACTAATAAACCAACACAACAATCTAACATTTTCTTAAACCGTGTGCAAAACTTAACCTAAAAAGTAATTTGAATTGAGGTCTAAGAATGGGGTCATGATGACCTATGTTTTCAAATCAAGTCATAATAAATATACAGAGGAAATAGGAAATCCTAAAGATCTACATAAGATCATAGAAAGAGAAATACATGTTAAAAAAATAAGTGTTTGGATATTTGGTTGTAATTACATGGAAAATTTACAAAATTGAACATGAATTGTTAATAGTCTTGTTAGCGGATGATGTATTGGACAGAAACTTTTTTGTCTAAATAAAAGTAAATAACTTTAGATTATAAACATCAAAAAGCAGCAGTCAACAATAAGAAATGGTAACTATCTGCCAGGGACATCTCTCTCATTCGCAAGGATAGCTTCAAGATGCTTAAACTCATCCAGCATATCTTTAACTTCAGGTAATAGAGGGTTGAGTAGAATATCAGACAATCCATCTTGAGTCTCTACTTCAACATCTGAAGTATCACCTGAAAAAAATTGCATTTTAGTAAAAATCACACCAAATAAATTACATAATCACGTTTTAGAAGACAAAAAATGATACATTTAAAACGATGCATATTACCTCCAAAACGGTTTATCTTCCAGAATCTCAAAACATAAATAACATCATCACGTTTATAAGCATCTAATCTCTTTGTGAAATCATGGGCGTGTGTACCTAGAGCTATACATCTTAACTTGTTACCCCTTCAAAATGTAAGCAAAAAAACTTACAAATATTATACAAAGAAAAATTACTGATCTATAACCAAATAATTTATATTACCGTGAGTCTTTGATATGAAATATTCTTCTTGATGATGCAGAGTTATCAACGTCTACAACCATGGGTCCTGAACTGAACAGCAAACCAATTACATCTGCAAAATACATGAATATGTTAGAACAGTAAATAATAAAATAAAAAGTTATACACCCAAAAAACTGATATGCATACCAACAGAAACATTAGTAGGAGTTGAGTAATCTTGGACTTCTTTGATAGTTAATAAATCAAAGAAATGTCTATCATTAATGGCAACTGTTATTCTCCGGATGGTAGATCCAGAACTTATACAGAGAATGTATTCAGACTTTGTTGCCCGAAATCTTGAACAATCATAGGAAACCTTGACACATCGTATGTCAATCCACTTCCCTTCTTCTCCCTCTAAACCTATATAGTCGGAAGAATATTCTGGAGCAAGAACCAATTCCATCTTTGTACCCTAAACCACCAATGATTCAAATTAGTTTATATATATCGAAATGCCTTACAGATATCAAAAGTTAATATACACTACTTATAATTTTTAAGAAACAAAGCTTATGTTTCCACTTACCATTTCATCAGCGATAACAAAATTTCTGTATAACCCTTGGCCGTGAACGTGATACTCATATGCCTTTACCATTTTAAACTTAAAATGCCAATCTTCTGTTGATCGGTTAACCTCTGAAAGAAGATTGTATCTCTCCATAGATTTCTTCTGTTAAATTTGTAAGTTTTTCAAAACGGTTTTGGATATTAAGAAGAAGAGAAATGAGTTTTTTTCAATGAATATAGGAAATTCAAGAGACTGTTTACATCTTTAAAGACGCTTCTTTTAAACAAACCGCCTAGGAAATAACCGCATTCAATATGTTTAGTTTAATGTTATATGCATTAAATAAATGAGTTTGTCTGTAACGCATTTCGGTCATCAATATTTTTCCTGAATAATGATAAGAAAGTTATCATATCCACAAAAGGATCAGTTGTTCCTATTAAATTTGGACATACCAAAGAACATGCAAAGAATAAAGGAGTAGAAATTATGAATAATTCATATCCACGAAAGGATCATTCATGATGAACAACTAATTAGACAATAGTTTTTATTTAGATAATAATTTTTTGTTTTATATTGTTCTGTATAATGCACTATGGGTTGAAAGTACCATTAGTTTTTCATTGTATATTTTTTTGTTTCTTTCATATAGTAGATTTTGATTATATACATAAACAGTTTACATTACTACTTCGATAATTATAGCAATAACTGATAATCCGAAATCATAAGTTTTGCGATAGAATAAGGTAAAAACCATAGTTGGTCATTAAGTCAAAAGCAATTTAAAATATTACAAACCGAATAAAAGTTCTAAAATTCAAAATAGATTGGATAAGATGCGGAGGATCATGGCTTGAAATTAACTTCGGTGGCTTTGGTCCAGCGAGCCCTACAAAGGAAAAAAGGTCTTACAGTCTAAAACATCAAAATACAATTACAATATTGTAATTACTGAAAAACATACCACTCTTTCATCTCCTTAACCTCTTCCAACTCAGGATCAAATTCGATTTGGTAAATCAGTCCGGAATCTTCTACATAAGGTGTACCTAGGCGATAAAACATTTTTTATAAAATTTAGATACTACTGTTATCATTTACAGAAAAACTATATTAATTGATATGTTCATGTTTAGGAATCATAAGTACTTACCAAAAGTAGCATTGACCCTCCAAAACCTCAAAACAACAATAGTTTCATAATTTCCGGATGTATGCCAGTATTCATGAAACTTCATTGCATGAGGACCCTTAGCAAGACATTTTATGTAGGTTCCACTATAATTTTATGATTATAATTTGTTATTTTAAATAAAAATAGACAAATTATAACGAAAATGGTACATGTTAATGGATGCATAAATGATTGCAAATAAAGATCATCGTAACAAAAACATTTAGATTCTTACTTCATTTCTCTCAGACCGAACCAAAGCTGCTTCACCGAGTCAGAGGAGTTATGCCTCCTGTTAATCCTCTCCTTGTCACAGAATTCGAGATGACCCACAAATTTGATGCATCCAATGACATCTACAATACAAATATATGAATAATAAATAAAATATAATAATAAAAAAATATAAATAGTTTTACAATAAAACATACCAATGGTGTGCTTAGATGATATTTTCCGATCTAATATTGGTTCCAATCCAACAAAATCGTAGAAATTATCATCAACAACGCTAACGCAGTTGAAAATTTGAGTCTGAGAGTTTATAACAATCTGTTTGGCAGTAGTAGTGTTTCTCGAATCATCTTGACTGTAAATGACTTCAAAGTTTTCAACATACTTCCATGAGTCCTCAACAAAATTTTCGCTTATTTTGTGAAAGACATTAGTGGGTATTGTTGCTTCCACCTTAAAACCCTAAATATGGATTTTTGTAAGGAAAAATTAGTATATGAATCTAATATTTGAGATCATATGTTACATGATTATAAAACTTAAATAGATCGACAAAAAAACAAACATTTTCATCACAGAAGATCACATGACCTTGAAGACCACTTGGGTGTACATTTGTGTACCACTTTCTAATGACCTTCAGACGACATTTCCAGTCGTTTTTGGTGTTGTTTACGTCCCATAATAGAGTGCAGTTCTCCATTTTTTCTCCGGTTCTAATTTTTGCTGTTAGGGAAGAATTAGATTTTTGAAGAAAAGAAGAGATGGTAAATATAGTATATTTGGTACCTTTTGGGAAAAAATTAGGCAACCGTTTATAAATGAAAAGATGTAATTCTTCGTAAATAAGTTGTAGTGGTGGTTGTGGTTTTATTATTGCTTTAAATGAGATGGTGAAGATTTATTATGATTGACAATAAAATTTAAATTTCTTAATTGAGTGTTTGGATATGTCGAAATCATTAATAACGGATATTAGTAGTTTTTAGAATTAATTTTTAATTACTAAAATAACACAATTAGGAATAAAACCACGAATATATCTCTAACGTAATATTGTTTTGTTTGTAACAGAAAAATCAAATAATATTTTGCATTAAATATGATCATTTAATATTATTCCTTATTTTAATATTCTCGGAAACTGTTATGATATCTACCATATCGGACAAAATCTAGAATAAATGTTTCTTGTTTGCAAGATTCAATCAAATCAATTTATGATCAAATTTGTAAAGATAACAAAAGTTTATTTTAATTGCTGATTTCTTACTTTCTTTCCTTAGTCATCCCTTCCCAATACTGTATCTTATATTCCAAATTTGTAGAAACGTATCATTATTAGACGACAATGAATTTTGTTTGACATAATTTTTGATTGGAAAATTCATTAGTCATGAATCCATATGATACATTCCGGTTAGTGATTTCGATTATCATATTAAAAAATTCCAAAACAATTGAATTAAACTAATGAAAAGTCAAAACAGAAAAATAACCCGTATAAGTGCAACATCAAGGGAACTCTACTAATGATTTACCGAGTAAGATTTCTAAAAACCTCCTTGTATACAACATTGGTAGTCTTTTTCAGCACATTTCCATCTTCATATGTATTAAAAATCTTCAATCCAGACCTTGATGTAACTCTAGACAAAGCAACACATAACTGACCATGTGAAAACACAGGTTTGGGAAGATACAAACCGACATTCTCAAGTGTTTGACCTTGACTCTTATTGATGGTAATTGCAAATGCCAACGCCACAGGAAATTGTTGGCGACGCATCCTAAATGGAAACTTTGTATCTGATGGTGTCACATACATTCTGTTTAGAAGTATTTTCCGACCAATAACGTATTTATTACCAGTTAAAATCATTACTTCCATGCAGTGAGGTCTGAGCTGAGTAATAAGTAACCTTGTTCCATTGCAAAGACCACCATTAGGATTAATGTTACGCAAGCACATCACTGGAGCACCAACCTTTAGCTTCAAACAATGTTTGGGTAATCCAGGCACCTTTATGTTGTTCAAAAACTCAATAGAATAATTGGTATCATCATCTATGGCAGCGTCTGAAGGTATAATACTGTCCGAGCTTCGATATGTCACTTCTTTGCCTATAAAAAAACAAAAAATGTTAGACAATATTATAGATAAGTTAAAATAATAGGGCTAAAACATTCCAATAAGTAAGATTGTTATATACCTGACAACTTGGAGAGCATATAATCATTAATCTCATAAACATTATCGTTCGTAGGGCTGAGTATTGCTCTGTTCTTAAAGACTTTACCATCTGTTGAGTTAACAAAGTCCGGACCATAAACTTCGTTAACTATTGTCTCGATTGATTTCTCACACTCGGTAATTAACAAATCTTCAGGGATATCGATCTCAACGACACCATCATTGGGAGCATTAATTTTTCCATCGCCTATATTCAGTAACCATTCTGAAAATGTTTTCAACTCTTCCGTATCTTGATCACTAATTCCACCAAGCAATCTCATGTTCTTCGTAAGTGTCAGAACTTTACATGATTCCCATAATTCAGAAGAGTTTAAAGCTGCAAAGATAGTTTCTGATCTTCCTCCCCCGGGAACTACTGGAAGAATCTTCCTAAAATCACCACCAAAAACCACAACCTTTCCTCCAAATGGCCTATCAGCCTTGTCTCTAATAATATCGCGCAAACTTCGGTCCAAGTTTTCCACACAATGTTTACTCATCATATGAGCTTCATCCCAAACTAAAAGGTTGGCAACTTTCATCAACTTAGCAAGATCGGAACCTGGCTTCATATGGCAACTTGTGAACTCGTCTGGATTGATCGGAATTGCAAATCGTGAATGCGCTGTTCTCCCACCTTTCAACAACAACGCAGCAATTCCACTTGAAGCAATATTAATCACAATAAGACCTCTGGAACGAATAGGAGCACTTAATAGACTCCATAGGAATGTTTTACCCGTACCTCCAAACCCATAGAGAAAAAACATTCCTCCTTTATCATTCACAACTGCATCCAATATAGTTTCATATACTATTCTTTGCTCGTCCGTTGTCATGACAAGAAGCCTCTCTTCTTCTTTTCTTTCATCCTCACGGTTATAATTCCGCTCATCATCTATGAGCCGGTTGCCGTGGTACTCTTCATAATCTTCTGGTAGTGGCATCTCACGCCATTTTGTAAGCGATCCACCATAACTTTCCAACTTTAATTGTATCCTTGTCAATGCTATGTTTTTCCTTTGATCATCAGTTAGAATCAAATATGCATTATCAAAACATTGTTCAAGATTTTATTATCATAGATAATACATAATATATCGTTCAAAAAATGAAATAAAAACCATTACAAACAGTGAGAACAAACAACAATAATTTAGTTAAGATTTTTACTGCATACCAGGATTTTGACGATTTCTTCTTTCATCGATTAGAATGTCTTCGGTTAGATATTCCCATGTCGAATTCCAAACGACCAAAGGATGGGAAATACTATCTGTTATTAACATCTGGACAAAATAATCCAGAAGGTAATTTCCATTTGCCCATTCACTTGCTTCCTCAATTGCCAGAATAAATTCTTTATCATCATCTAGCAAACCCTGAGCATGACATGCATCTTTAAAAGTAGGGTAGACAATACCTTCAAATTTCCTAATATCCTCATAGCAATGCAGGCCTTTGACTTAGTTAAGAAGAATTCTTAAATAATACAACTCACCGCAAGCTATACTCACATGAGCAATCCTTCCAATCACAGAACCAAGTTTTTCTGCCTTGGTTTCCATGACTATCTTTAGATACCCATGTAAACTTGGTTGGGAACTGAGAATAAGTGATATCCTTTGCAAGATTAGGATATTTCCTGCATGCAATCATCCAAGCGAGAAACATAGATTGAATAGCAGTGGTTTTGACTAACATAGTCTCAATGGGTTCAAATTCATCAAAGAAGACAATCTGCTGGTTTGGAAGATGAAAACCAAGTTTCTCTACAGCAACTGTACGGAAATGTGTAGGGAACGCAAAAATACGCCATGTAGCTTCTGGTGGTGAAAGATATCTATCAATCAAAGATTGTGAAAAATGAATTAAAATAGTATGGTAAATGTTAAACAAAAAACTAAAGTGTTGTAACAAAAGTGTTTAATACCTGAAGTTGTAGTAGTGCTCAATTTCGTCAATAACACCATCTTCGTTCTCTTTTTCAACAGTAGCCGCAACATAATCAGGACCTTTATGAATGTATTTAAACAAATACTTTATGGCTCTGGATTGGACACACCATTCGACATTAATATGTGCACGATACCGAAGCATGAGTTTCTTGTTATATGGAACAACATATCCATTGTCAAGTTGAAATTTTCCCTTCTCGACAAATCTTTTATCATCCCTTTGTCTGTAACAAGGAAAACCATTTGTATCAATTGTCGTCCTATTGTTTACCGGCCTTGGATACTTCTTCGAACATTTTCCGTTGACCATACAAACACTACTCTTGTTTGCGTTTCCACATGGACCATGCATCATGCATTCTGACACAACGGCGTATAAGTTGGGTTGTGTAACCTTGTCTGGTATTTCTGCACAAATAATCTTATCTATGTCTTCTGTCTTTGGGAATTTATAACCTTTCTCCATAAATAGTAGAATATGGGCATGCGGCAATCCTCTTTTTTGAAACTCAATAGTGTACATTGCTGTAATATAAGAACAAAAGAAGAATGTTTACAAAATTTTAAAATTTTTATTCTATCAAGCATGAAGTTATACTACAAAATTGTTTAAAAAAATATGTAGTGTATTATGATGAGAAGGTAAATAATGAGGAACTTAAATACATACCTCCAACACTCTTTCCAAAGACACCTCCTCTTTTATGGGTCAATTCCATGATCAATCTGTCAAGTTTAGCTTTAAAGATTCGACATATCATATCTGGTCTATCCTCGATGGTCAATCTAAATTCATCCAGGAACCTGGTTATCTCCGGCCACTTAGGATTGAATGTAAAAGTAATGAAAAGGTCTGGAAAACCTAAGTATTTGCAGATAGCCATTGCATCCAAATAATGTTGTTGCATATACCTAAAACCACATGTAAAACTTGATGGAATAAATATGCGTTGGCCTTGTTTAAGAAGATTAACACTTCCCGCCTCAGCAAGTTTCTGAATTTCTCGTAGTTTTCTGAGCGAAGCTTTTTCTGGTTTTTCCAGACATAACGCAACCGGTTGGATTCAATCATCGTATATACGTCAACTAAAAACTGTTGAAACAATCTTCCACATCTGTTTATTGTAGGAGCTTCGCCAACTCTTTCACAAATACTTGAAGGATTGTTTAGTTGATCCTGATTCAATTCTTAGATTCATATCAACCTAAACATGCGGATCTAGGTTCTTCTCAGATAGAAACAAATGATGATCTCACCTTTTACCTGTTAATTGCAGCGGAAGGAGATAGAACAGGTCAGAGATCAGAGAAACACCGAGAGATGAATCCTCCAAAGGTTCACACACGCGATCACAGAAAACGGCTGCTAGACCACAAGGAACTCGGCGCAGAGAGAGAGAGAGTTTTCGGCTAAGGAGCTAGGGTTAATGTTCTGAACTCGAGTTTTATCTCATAAAACTTGTCCGGTTCCGTTTGGGCCATTTGGCCCAACACCAATTAACTCGACGGCATTCGCGCACTGTGTCGATCGACACCCCTTGTGTATCGATCGACACACAGTGGCTAAACCGTTTTATTCTCTCTAAGTACAGTAAATGCCTAGCACTTTTACCGTACTTCTGCTAAACCGTTCCTACACATATTCCTGTTAGCTTAGGCGTGTGACCCATATGGGATCATATAATAAAGGCAATAAGTCCAAGACTTATAGATCATGAGCGGACTCTAGCAAGCCATCATGACCCCCAGTATTATATGACTTATGTCTGATCATTGACATACTCTTACTTTCTAGAGACAGTACCGAGATTACTGGACACAATTCCAACAATCTCCCACTTGTACTGGAATCTCTGTATTCATAATCCTTTTGTCACAATATCTCGATTAGTCATAAGGCAAGATTGGTGTCATCCTTATAAAGCCTAATCTTGTTCATCGGACTCTGATTCGATACTGACAATCCAAACGACTCGGGACAGTCCGTTTGAGCATGGCCATGCATTTTCCAGTATTCAAATCTCCGATTGGCCTAGAGATATTCACTCCATTTATATTGGAGGGACAAATTCCGTCTTGTTCCATCACTGTAAACTACTCATTTCATAATGTACCCAAACAAGGTCCTTATAACTATCGCAGAACGATAGCGTTAGACAATGATCAAAGAGCATCAGTCCATGTGCAGTCACATGCATGCGAACTCAGGTCTTAGGACTATACTCTATAGTCGTAGTAAGAATCTCTTATGACACAGATATAAATATCCTGAAGAGTTCTTATAAGCGGGTCTTGTCCGGTCGTATGTTCCCAAACATACACCTATGTACTGACTTTGATGCCGCGCATCTATGACACACTGAGACTTTGTCATAAGTCACGTACCAATCCAGTCTCACACGGTTGTTGGTGTTCCAATTTCAACAACCTTCGACTAGGGACGGGATGATATAAAACATCTATCAAATATAGGGTCTCATGATCAAGCTAAATGACTTCGATGACTCAAGATCAAGTCATTTACTTCGATGACCTATAAAATGGTTCATATCACTTTGGAACGATTATTTCATCACAGTTAAAATAATCTTGAAATAATAATTTCATTAAACATAAGAATGTTTTACAAGAACATATCAAATAACTAAATAAAAGCCCTCAAACTCCCACTCAAATTTAGATTACATTTCTATGTCTCTAATGCCTACAGCTTCAGTCAGAAACTCGAGCTTAGGCCTTGGGAGTGGCTTTGTCAACGGATCAGCGACGTTATCATCTGTCTGAACTCGGCTGATCTTGACTTCCTTTCTATTAATGATGTCACGTATCAAGTGAAATCTTCTTAGAACATGCTTGGATTTCTGGTGTGATCTTGGTTCCTTTGCCTGAGCTATAGCACCATTGTTGTCACAAAATAGTGCCAGAGGCTCAGCCGCATCTGGTATCACACCTAGTTCAATAATGAACTTTCGTATCCAAACAGCTTCCTTCGCAGCTTCTGAGGCGGCGATATATTCAGCTTCTGTAGTGGAATCAGCAACGGTGTCTTGCTTGGAGCTTCTCCAACTGATTGCACCGCCATTCAGACAAAAGATATAACCGGACTGTGACCGGAAATCATCTTGGTCTGTCTGGAAACTTGCGTCCGTGAATCCACTGACTTTAAGCACATCACTTCCGCCGTACACCAAGAACTTATCCTTAGTATGTCTTAGATACTTCAAGATATTCTTTACGGCAATCCAATGGTTTTCACCTGGATTTGACTGGTATCTACTCGTCATGCTCAATGCATAAGCAACATCAGGACGAGTACAGATCATGGCATACATGACAGATCCTATTGCAGATGCATAAGGAATATTCTTCATGCGCTCAAGCTCAGCAGCCGTCGTAGGGCTCTGCTTCTTGCTTAGCGTTGTGCCATGTACCATTGGCGTGAAGCCCTTCTTGGAATCCTTCATGCTGAATCTTTGTAGGACTTTGTCAATGTATGAATCTTGACACAAGCCTATCAGCCTTCTAGATCTATCCCGGTAGATCCTGATTCCAAGAACGTATGCGGCTTCACCCATGTCTTTCATGGAAAAACAACTTCCAAGCCAGTCCTTTACGGACTTCAGCATTGGAACGTCGTTTCCGAGAAGCAGTATGTCATCGACATACAGAATAAGAAATACAATCTTGCTCCCACTAGATTTCTTATACACGCATTGTTCTTCTTCGTTTCTGATGAAGTCAAATTGCTTGATCGCTTCATCAAAACGAAGATTCCAGCTCCTCGATGCTTGCTTCAATCCATAAATGGATTTATGAAGCTTGCATACTTTCCCAGCATTCTTTGGATCTATGTAACCGTCAGGTTGCGTCATATACACATCCTCTTCCAGAATACCATTCAGGAAGGCGGTTTTCACGTCCATCTGCCAAATTTCATAATCATGAAAAGCTGCAGTTGCTAGTAGAATCCGAATAGATTTCATCATAGCCACTGGTGAATAGGTTTCATCGTAATCCACACCGTGAACTTGTCTGAAACCTTTTGCCACCAACCTGGCTTTATAAATCTGGACATTTCCATCCACGTCAATCTTCTTCTTGAAGATCCATTTGCACTCGATGGCTTTAACACCAGCGGGTAAGTCAACCAACGAAAACACTTGGTTGACCGACATGGAGTCCATTTCGGAATCAGTGGCCTTGCGCCACTTAGAGGAATCTGGGCCCATCATGGCTTGATTGAAGTTCGATGGTTCATCACCATCAATGATCAGAAGATCATGACAGTCAGTCACGAGGAATCCTTGATATCTCTCGGGTTCGTGACGGATCCTCCCGGATCTTCGAACTTCAGGTACTACAGGTTCAGGCTCTACAATTTCTTGTAGGTCCTCCTGCTGCTCTTCCTCATTAGGTTGAGCAGTATCCTGTTCATCTTGAATTTCTTCAAGCAGTACCTTACTCCCACTGTCTTTCTTAGAGAGAAACTCCCTCTCAAGAAAGTTACAATCCCGGGCAACAAAGATCTTGTTCTCGGAACGTAGATAGAAGTAATAAGCCTTGGTTTCCCGTGGATAACCAATGAAGTAGCATTTGTCAGATTTTGGTGTAAGCTTGTCTGAGATCAATCTCTTGACATAGGCTTCACAACCCCAAATTCTGAGATAAGACAGCACTGGAGCTTCTCCAGTCCATAATTCATATGGTGTCTTTGCTACTGCTTTCGGTGGCGCTCTATTTAGAGTGAACACTGCTGTTAGCAGAGCATATCCCCAAAGGGATATTGGAAGGTCTGTGTGACTCATCATAGATCGAACCATATCCAATAAGGTCCGATTTCTCCTTTCAGACACACCATTCCATTGAGGTGTTCCGGGAGGAGTGAGTTGGGATACGATCCCACACTCTCTTAGATGATCACTGAATTCTTGGCTTAAGTATTCTCCTCCTCGGTCGGACCGAAGAGCCTTAATGCTTTTGCCAAGTTGGTTCTGTACTTCATTTTGGAATTCTCTGAACTTCTCAAAAGATTCAGACTTATGTTTCATTAAATAAACATATCCATACCTACTGAAATCATCAGTAAAGGTAATGAAGTACTGATAGTTTCCTCTTGCATTTGTGGACATTGGGCCACACACATCAGTGTGTATCAGGCCCAATAAGTCACTGGCCCTCTCGTGAGGTTTATTAAAGGGGGCCCGTGTCATTTTGCCCATCATGCAGGATTCGCATTTCTCACATGACTCAAAGTCAAATGAGCCAAGAAGTCCATTCGAATGGAGCCTCTTGATGCGTTTCTCGCTGATGTGCCCTAAACGACAATGCCATAGAAACGTTCGGTTCTCCTCATTAGGTTTGAACCGTTTGGTATTAATGTTATAAATTGGCGCGGATTGATCGAGTATGTAAAGCCCATTTATAAGAGGGGCAGAACCATAGAACAAATTGTTGCGATTGAAGGAACATAATTTATTCTTAACTGAAAAATCATAACCTTCCAAATCCAACAAAGAAATTGAAATAATATTTCTGCTTATAGCAGGTACAAAATAACAATTATTGAGTTCTAAAATCAATCCCGAAGGTAAAGACAACAAGTAAGTGCCTACAGCTAGTGCTGGAACTTTCGCTCCATTCCCAACTCGTAGCTCCACTTGTCCTTGCTTCAGCCTTCTACTGTTGCTGAGTGCCTGCATATTAGTACAAATATGAGCCCCACAACCAGTATCCATAACCCATGAGGTATTATCAGAAGTAGTTGTATTAACTTCTATAACAAAAATACCTGTTGAAGAAGTCTCAAAAGTCTTCTTCTTCAATTCCTTTAGACCTTCCTGGAATTTCTTACATTCTCTCCTCCAATGCCCTGGTTCTTTACAGAACCTGCATATGTCAGTTGGCCCAGCCTTGGACTTGGGCTTGGGCTTTGGCGTGTCCTTGTCCGCGACTTGGACAGCCTTGGCCTTTCCCTTATCCTTAGCAGAGGATTTCTTAAACCCCTTGCCCTTCTGTACCATAAGCACATTGGGGTCCTTGGCGGTTTTCCTCAAATTGGGCTCCGCAGTCTTGAGCATTCCGTGAAGCTCAGGCAATTTCTTACTCAAGCCATGCATGTTAAAGTTCAGAATGAACTGATCATAGCTTGCAGGTAATGACTGCAGAATGATGTCGCAGGCAAGTTCCTGGCTGATTGGGCAGTCGAGTTTCTGAAGATGATCGAGATAACCCATCATCTTCAAGACATGAGGACTCACTGCCGCATTCGCAGCCAACTTGCAGTCCAAGAGGTTCTTAACTGTTTGAAACCTCTCAGTCCTAGCCTGCTCCTGAAAAAGCGATTTCAGGCTTGCCATTATCTCGATGGGTGACAATACACTCTCGAACTGTTTTTGCAGCTCAGGAGTCATTGTCACCAACATCAGGCAATAGGCATCATTTTCATCTGACGAATGCTTTTCCCAAGCATTATGCAGAGTCCTGGCGGCATTGGCAGGAGGCCTCTCGGGGAGAGGATCACGAAGGACATAATCCTTCTTCTCCTGCTTGAGGACCAGCCTCAAGTTCCTTGACCACGTCAGGAAGTTCGTTCCAGTCAGCTTCTCCTTCTCGAGAACAGACCGGATTGAGAATGTGTTTTGTGTGCTTGTAGTAGTCATAGCTGAAATATATAGATAAAAAGGTTATTAGTTAAAATGTTCAATATGATTAATCTCGTATTAAATTTAATATGATTAATCACGCATTATATTCAATAACATAAGTTACCCTCAATAGAATATAATGATTCCAAGATCCACATATAACTAAGATTAAAGTGGGCCACTGGCCGTCACCAAACCTTAGCTTATATCGGTAAGCCCTATATCGGCTAATTATATCTGTGATATAACTCTTGGTTGTGAATCTGGGCCCGAGGCCCAATCCACTCTGATGTCTCAAGGCCCGGGACTCCCGATGGCCCAGTCAAGAAAACCAGACTATACAGTCATGTAATCATTAATGTCTGGGACTCCCAATGACATTTATGAATCACAAACCGTCTTATCCACGCAAAAGCAGACACCCTCACACTGTAAGGCCATGAATACAATTGAATGGGCTTCGACAGCTGACATAGAATGGACAAGACATCCAACGCTTGATATTATTTGAGGTTCGTAGGTTTATTTAAAAATTTATTCCCAAAATAGAAGATTACTATTTCGGGAAACTTTCCATTTTAGAAAACCTACTATTTTTGGAAACTTTCTAAAATTGGAAACTTTCTAACTTTAGAAATTTCTTAAAATCCGAATCATGCAAATCTAGAAACTTCTATAAATTAAGAAACTTTCTAATTTCAAAATATCGGAAACTTTAATTTAAAATCGATTTATATTCTTTATAAAATAAATTTTAAATTAATCTGAAGAAAGACTCAAATAATTGGCCCAATTGTTTTAACTTCTTGGCCCGAGGCCCAAGAATTGGTCCATGTCCAAGACATGACCCAATTGTCCAATTAAATGACATAACCGGTCTGGTTCATTAAAATTGGTCTAACCAAATTTTAATTACTACGACGACCACAATTGTCAACCGGTTATTTACTAAACCGGATTTTCTCAATTTATTTGGTCCAACCAAATCAAATTAGAAAATCCTGGTTTAGGCACTAAATCCAATAATTCTTTCGACATTGGATTTCTTGTCCCGGTTTAACCAGACTTAATAAAATTATTAAATCTGTTTATTAAACCGTGACGTTTAATTTTAATCAAAATATTAAACCGAGCCTTAAACCAACCATGTCGATCGATGAACCAACCGTGTCGATCGATCCATCAACCGCATCGGTCGATGCTCTTAGCATCGATCCTGCATCGATCGTGCATCGATCCTGTATCGATCGATGCTCTCACGCATGCACGGAACCGAGCCAAAACCCTAACCGTGTCGATCGATGCACCAACCGCATCGGTCGATGCACCAACATCGAACCTGCATCGATCCTGCATCGATCGATGCTTTCACGCGTTAACAGGTTTTGCCGAGAGTCTGTATCGACCGATCCATGCGATCGTATCGATCGATCCATGCGATCGCAGCCGATACTCATTCTCTCGGATCAGATCGCATACCAAATCATATAGCTTGATCATGCGATTTTTTCATATGTTTAGGTTTCAATTCTTGTTACTTAAGTGATTTCTCTTATCAGTAGTTGATTCAAAACACTTTTAAACAAGAAAAACAATCCTAAACTTGAATCTAAACAAGAAAAACCAGAACCAATAGCTCTGATACCACTGAAGGATTGTTTAGTTGATCCTGATTCAATTCTTAGATTCATATCAACCTAAACATGCGGATCTAGGTTCTTCTCAGATAGAAACAAATGATGATCTCACCTTTTACCTGTTAATTGCAGCGGAAGGAGATAGAACAGGTCAGAGATCAGAGAAACACCGAGAGATGAATCCTCCAAAGGTTCACACACGCGATCACAGAAAACGGCTGCTAGACCACAAGGAACTCGGCGCAGAGAGAGAGAGAGTTTTCGGCTAAGGAGCTAGGGTTAATGTTCTGAACTCGAGTTTTATCTCATAAAACTTGTCCGGTTCCGTTTGGGCCATTTGGCCCAAACACCAATTAACTCGACGGCATTCGCGCACTGTGTCGATCGACACCCCTTGTGTATCGATCGACACACAGTGGCTAAACCGTTTTATTCTCTCTAAGTACAGTAAATGCCTAGCACTTTTACCGTACTTCTGCTAAACCGTTCCTACACATATTCCTGTTAGCTTAGGCGTGTGACCCATATGGGATCATATAATAAAGGCAATAAGTCCAAGACTTATAGATCATGAGCGGACTCTAGCAAGCCATCATGACCCCCAGTATTATATGACTTATGTCTGATCATTGACATACTCTTACTTTCTAGAGACAGTACCGAGATTACTGGACACAATTCCAACAATACTATATGCAAAAAATTCCCGCATAGAAATTACTTTCCTCTTCCTTCCATCATCATCTGTCAAACCTATTGGAATCTGTAATCTGAAACCATCCTCTCCATATGGAAACATAATTGGATACTGGAGAGGCAAGTAGGCTGGATGAAGTTCACTAATCCTATGAAATCCCCCATCAGTTGTCTCCAATATAATGTCCCTTGTCTCCATGTTACAAACAAAATCTCCAGGAATAAGTCCAGCCATTTCATCTTTAGCTGGCAAATTGTGAGTCCTTGCATCTTTTGCTCTACTTTCAATGAATCTGATACGGAAACCGGTATCTTTGGTAATATCAAATCGATCTCTGGCTGCCCTCAATGAGGCAACATAAGGATTAACCTCATCTAACATATTCTTCAAGATCTCGACAATTTGAATCCTCAGTTTTTAACATCCCTTTCGTTATCTCCCCTACAAAATATACCAAGAAAAGATTTTACACAATCCTTACCTAAAATTTAGTAGTTGTGTTTTTTTTTTTTTGATAAAAATTTACCCGTATGCCGAAATTCTGTTAGTAAGTTCATTTAACGTATCATAAATGTATAGCTGCAAAAAATTAGGACATTCTCCAACGTTCGGGAAAATAGCACCAATTCTATGATAATTTTGGCCATGCATCTTGAAAACATATGGTCCACGTCCATCGTTGACGGTATGATCAATCTTACCTCCAAGTGAGGTGAACGCGAACATCATATTATAAGCACGAATGAATTCCCGAAAATGTTTGGACAATTCACTACCATTCAGAAGCAATTCCAATAACGCCATTGGAGGATTCATCGGCTTTGGTAGGACGATTTTTCCTTTCTTACAACACATTGTAAAATCCGGCTGCTTTTGGTTATATCTCTTTCCTATTCGTTCTCCATACCACATGTATGCTCCACAATATTGGCACTTATAAGAAAGATCTCATTCATCAAAGTAACATATTAATAATTTTTAAATAATTTTTAAGAATATGGGTGTTGTTAATATGATATGTGAAAAACCTAAGATATTAAAACATACCGGTCATATCGTCTAAGGCATCTTGGGTATTTGCATCATTTTCTATCTGAAGCGATGCATCATCCATATCATCTTCAATTGAATCTACATCGCTTGCATTATCTTCATCATCAGATTCACTAACATCGGCATACCTGTTTGCGAAAGCTGAAAAAGATTCTTGTCAATATAGTTAAACTAATTTCATACTAATAATTTTGGCAAAAAAAAATCTCACTTGCTATTAAATAAATAGTATAACAATGTATACCTTGAGGATGGTAATTAATCTCAGTTAAAGGGGGAGCATTAGACGGGGTTTCATCAACGGTGGCCGATGACGGAACAAATGTATTTCGGCATTTCTCTTTCCCTTTTATTTGACATGAATTAGCTTACAATTCCATGCAAAATAAAAAGTTAGTGTAAAGCTTTAAATGTGGATGAATTTTGAAACCAAATATTCTTGAGGCAATCAAATAGAAAGTACCACGACTTTTGGCGTGATTTATGTGAGACACATTGGAAAAATGTGTTCTTTGAGGAGGAATATTGTTTCTCACTTGCATCGGAGTGATAGATCCAATGCCATTATTGCTCGGACCATTTGTGATACTTGAAGATGCACTCGTAGATTTGGCTGAGTGTCTACCTACTGTATAAATCAAGTATAATTATATCAATGAATCACCTATTTTTAACGTATGTTTCCGTATTTTAAATCGAACCCAGACCTTTCAGGGTAGGAAGTGATATCGGTTTACTCTGCCATTTTCTCCCACCTTGCATCAAATCGTATAAATGGTTATCATATAATGTCTGTTGACAAAATTGTATAATAAAAGAAACTCACGTTTCTGTAACGGAGGTGACCCGGAATCATTTATACGATTGGTAATATCAAGCATCGGAGTGATAGATCCAATCCCATTTTCGCTCGGACCATTTGTCATACATAAAGATGCACTCGAAGATTTGGCTGAGGCTCTATCTACTGTTTAAATCAAGTATTATTATATCAATGAATCATTGCATATTAAGTTATTGTTGTATTAGTAATCGAACCCAAACCTGGTAGAAGAGGAGGTGACATCTGTTTACTCTTGCATTTTCTCCCACCTTGTATCAAATTGTATAAATGGTTATCATATAATGTTTACAAACCAAATCGTATAATAAAATATACTAACGTTTCTGTAATGGAGGTGACCCGGAATCATTTTCTTTATCAGATTCGATACAACCTCTCTTCATGGTTTCTAGAGAATAACTTGACAATCTCGAAAAAAATTTAAAATTTTGAAATTATGAGTGATATCGCGCTCTTGGTGAAAAAACAAACAAAGTAGGTCTATTAGAAATTTAAAAATCAGTTCCGGATTTGAATCTACCAAATATTCTGATTGCGAATTTAATTATAAAAAATATTTGGTTTCCTTAGTTAAGTAATTATTTTTTTTAACTCGTAATTATTGCTTTAATTTAAGATAGAGAGTATGAAAATATTAGTTTAGTTCTTAACTAAGGAAAGTTACTTAAAATATCAAAATTGACCACGGATATATAACCAAAAATATTCTTTTTAATAATAAAGTGTACTATTTAGAACAATGCAGATCATAGTGTCCAATTTTGAAAACAAATTTAAGTCTACGAAATCTTTTAATTGCACATATAATTATAAAAGAATATTTGGTTTCCTTAGTTAAGTAATTATATTTTCAACTTATGATTATTTCTTTAATTACGATCCTTAGTTATGAAAATATTATTTTAGTTCTAAACTAAGGAAAGTTACTTTAAGAATAAATATTGACCACATCCAAACACAATGTTAGGAACAATACAGTAAAAATATAATAAAGAAGATATATGAGTCGTGAGAATTTGTCGTTTTAATAATAGGTAACTTGTGGTTATGTTGATGATTATAGTTATTTGTTGAGTAACAATATTGATGAAGAAGACAGACGAATGAATAATATTATTAAACTTAATAACCATAATCAATTAGTTATATGGCTTAATATGTCTAAAAAATTATTGTATTAAGTATCTTCGACTGCTTAAAAAGTAAATGATTAAATAGACAAAACAGATGTTCATAAGAATTGTTCAAATTATATTCTACTTCAAATTTATACAATTAAGAAGAATATAGAATACTAAACTAAAGGATTAAATTGACAGATAAATAAGAAAATAATCATTTTATTAATCAAGTATGTTTTAGTAATGCAACAAAAAATTATACAACTGTGAACTCAAAAGAACATAGAAAACAATATCTACTATAAAGGAAAAATCGCTTGAAGACTTCATTGACTTCGTCAGGTCTTTTCTCCGTGTGAAATGTAACAAACACAGATTGATGAGAAGTTATCTAGCAAATACAGATTAGTGAGAGAAAAAGATAAGCCTATAGATTTTTATCAATCACAAAATAATCACAAAAATATAAATACAAATTAAATAGTTACCTAACATTTGGCTTGCTATGTTCCATACGTGCAAATGAATAAAAAACTCAAAACAAAATAATAATCATGATAATGTGCAATGAGATAGTTACCTATCGTATGGCTTGGTATGTTATATACCTACAAAACGATGAAACCTATATAATAAATTAAGCAGCATGTTTAATAGCAAGTGAGATAGTTACCTATCGTATGGCTTGGTATGTTATATACCTACAAAAGGATGAAAACCATATAATAAATTAAGCAGCCTGTTAATAGCAAGTGAGAAAGATACCTTAATGTTTGGTATTGTAGGTTTCATGCCTACAAAATCAACAAAACAACAGAAACAAAATTAGAACAATGAAAACTCAAAACAAAAGAATGGTTCGACATGTGGGTGATATTAGTTTGGTAGAGACTGTATTTATAGGATCATCATATTTAGGGTTGCAAAAGAATTCGAAAGCTTCTATTAGAAGATTAGAATATTCTTTGGGATATTTTTTTTCTTCAAATTTGACAATTAATGTTTACAATTATTAGTTGCTACATTTTAGTATCGAATTTAGTTTGAATTTGAAAAGAAAATGAATAACTTATGGAAAAATTATAAATTGTAATCTAAAATTATGGGAAGAACTTAAGATTACATTTGGTAACTTTAGGAAACGACATTTAATTTTGAAAATGTGATTAATTCTCGATTTTTGGTTTTTTTAATCAAAACATTTCCTAAACGATTTTTGGAACGAATTTTGATTTATTTTAATGTCAAAAAGGCTCTAGAGCAATCATAGTCGTTCACTTACGACATGCCATCAATGATGTCATAATTGTTAATGGTCAAGATTCATCCATGTCATCAATGACTCATCATTCTTTCTCATGGCTTTTCGCAAATAATATATAGTAGATAAATCGTTTGAATTAAAAGGGAATATTGAATTGTTAAGAAACTAAGTTGATATGATTCTCAAACTTTTTTCCCCTTTGAGCAGCATAAATCGTTTGAACTTTAAGGGAATGTGTTTCTATAGTATAGATATTCAAATGCAGGGTATTATCTATTTCCTAAATAAGAGGGTTTGTTATATATGATATCAAGATTTAGTATTGTAACTAATTAAAAGTAGTTCCGAAGTATCAGATTTGTTAATGCAATATTGTAGGGGAAAATATTGCATCGAAAATTAAGTTTAGATAATACTGATTATAGGATACCTTGGAGATCCGGTTTTCAACTACTTTTTGGGTAATCCTATTCAACAATGGTTGCTTAACCGATTAAATTATTAATTCCGGTTATGCTTTATTCTGATCAATCTTGTGTTTATGGCTGGAGTCGAAAATTAATTTTAGTAATATTGATTATAGAATATGTTGGATTAGATCTGGTTATTACTTCTTTTTTGTTATCTTATTCAACAATGGTTTCTTAACGACTAAATTATTAAATCCGGTTATGTTTTATTCTGGTCAATCTCTTGTGTTGTTTATGGCTGGCAATATTTTCATATTAGTCTCTTTGAGGTTCACATTTGTAAAGCTTCTTTGACATTCTGGATATCTTTGTTAATGTTGGTACTGAATAAAGCATTATCATTTTGCAGGTTTAATGATTGCATCGGCTTTTAATGACCCCTGTTGCTTTCTCAACTATTCTGGTCAGTCTATAGTGTGTACGCATGGACATATTTTAACTAAAAAGCAGTAATATATCGTAGCTTTAAATCCAATGAATATGTTACTATAAACCAGTGTTTTTAAAACCGGACCGACCCGGCGGTCGGACCGGGTTGAACCATGAACCGGAAGCATATCCGGGTTGGGTTGATTATAAAACCCAATGGTAGTTGAACCGGTTAAAAAACCGGATTGGACCGCCAAAAAACCAGAAACCGGTGACCCATTGAACCATATCAAACCGGATTTATAAAAAATATTATTTTATATTTTGTTAATTACTTTGTATTTCGTAAACAATCAAGTATAACTATATTAGTTTTAAATATTTATTAAAAAGTAAGATTAAATGTGTTACTATATCTTATCTCTTCTCTCAATGGACAAATAACAAAGAAAATAAAAATTATGCATCTTAGAGGTATGATATGTATGTTGGTGAACAATATGTTTTGAAGATAAATTATCCATTTAAGGTGTTTCAAAACGTTTTTTGGCCTAGAAATCTTTTAAATATGTCGGAACGTGGTTGATTTAACATTTAAACTTTTGAAGTGTTTTTTTAATAATTATTACACATACTTTTTAAAATTATGATTATTGAAGTGTCTTATTTGATAGTTTAAAATTAATAAAAAAATTAGATATATATAAATTTTAAATTATCATCAAGCCTGGTTGAACCCGGCCGAACCCGGTTGGACCATATTAACCCATGACCCAAAAACTTTACCGGTTCAGTTGCCGGTCCGGTTTTAAAAACATTGCTATAAACTGTCACAATTTGAAAAGGATCCGCTTATTGGCCTACTAACAGTTACGTCTGGCCCATTTTTCTTAACTATGTAAAATAATATGACTAATATACCCTTAATGAATATATTTAATTATTCATAATTTCTAATAGCATGGAATGTAAATAACACGGTAGAGGAAGTTTAGTTTCAAAAAAGCTTCGTGTTTTAATAGTACTAGTGTATGATCCGCGTTTAACGCGGATTTATTCTTCTTTTTATTTAAATTTTTAGATTTAGTGGGACAATAATGTTAGAATATTTATCATTTTTTATTATATTACAATTTCTGTTGGCTGGGTTTAATTTTTTTTTTTTATTGTCATGTTATGAATTAGTTTTTGTTTTGGTTTTTATGGTTTTTAACACTTTATATCGTTTTGTCAGTTTTTAGTGTTGTATTTTAGTTATTGAATTTATACTCGCACGCTAGTACAATATTATATACTACTTTCTTATTTTAATAATAATTTATTAATTTTAATGATTATATAATTTATAAAATAATTATGTATTAAATTATATAATTATATGTACTAATTGATTTAGTAACTTAATTATGCTTGATTTTATTTCTTTAAGTTAAATTTTAGTTAAGAATAATTTATAATATTTATTTTAATATTAATTTCGAAATTAATTATTATTTTATTAAATTTTTGAAAAAGATTTTCGTTAGATATGATTAGGATAGAAAAAGGAAAACAAAAGATATTATAAAATATTATGAATAAATCAAATATAAATTGTTTTACAATTTTACCCTTAATGAAGAATACAATTCCTAATAAAATCAAGGGCAAATTTCGGAAACAACATTTATGTACCATGGTCAATATCCTGTTTTAATAGTATAGACTAGATTTTGACCCGCACTTTCTAAGTGCGGGTTTAATTTTCTTTACAAATTTTACTTTTTATTCATTTTGTTAATAGTAGTTTAGATTTTTAATTATGTAATCTAATTTTGATTATAATTGTTTAACCAATATTATAAACAGTGAGTTAGCAATTTAGTTTTTTTTAAATGAATTATGTGTTATTTGGAGGAGATATATCGTAAGGATTAAGAGATTAAAATAACGATTTCGCATTATATATTTTAATCTGTGTTGTATCGTAAGATCATATTTTGGAAAAAATATATATATATGTGAAAACAACTATTGTAAAAGTTATGTGGTATATGTTTAATTGTTATTTTATTTATCTAAAATATTATTTTATAAAATACATGTTGTAGTCGTATATATAATTTTCAAATTTGATGGAACTATCCGTTAAAACTTCATTTAAACATAAAACATAATTTGTCGCTTCAAATATTTGAATAATATAAGTATGAAATTATTTTAATATTTTATTAATTTTAAAATATATCAGCTGAAATTATTTACTATATGCGAATTTTTGTTAAGAAAATTTATAATCGAGATTGGCTAATTAATTTTTCAACATGTTTAATTAATTATATATTTTTCAGTTTGATGGAAAAACCTGCTAAAAAGTACAATCGTAAAAACATCAATCGTAATATGAGTGTGTATATATATATATATATATATATATATATATATATATATATATATATATATATATATATATATATATATATATATATATATATATATATATCAAAATAAAAATATTAAAATATATTATAAATATATTTTGAATTAAATCATAAATTAGAGAATCTTAATTTATATATAATAGTTGATGTATAAATTATATCTTAATCTTAATTAAAATATATTATAAATATATTTTGAATTAAATCATAAATATATTTTGAATAATTTATACATCAACTATTATATATAAATTAAGATTCTCTAATTTATATATAATAGTTGATGTATAAATTATTCATTATATTTATCAATTAATTTGTTTTGATTTTAATTAATTAGGAAAGTGGGACCCATTAGATTTTGGTTGTTTGGTTACATGTTTAATAATTGTCTTGTTTGGAAACATGGATTGTAGAGATAATGTTATATTCCCTAATTACCCTTAATGAAGGTTACAAATCCTAATAATATCAATGACAAATTTCGGAAACAACATTTATGTACCATGGTCAGTCACCTGTTTTAATAGTATAGATACCACTAGATAAATATGATGATATTACTTGAAACAATCAGCCAACTGATAATGAACTAGAACAAAAGAGAAAATTTTGATAGTTTTCGTCAAATCGGAAAATAGGAAATATACATATCCCCAAGAGGTAATTACATAAAAATTTAATAAAGAAGTGGAGAAATTAATTCCAGAAAAACATATATATAACATTCGAAAATGCATATATATTATCCTGGAAAATTAATTCTCTACTTCGCACACATGATACTCAGAAAAATACGACAGCGTAACGGATACAGGTGGTGGTTGGTGATGTCAAGTTGGGGGTAAAGTCAACATTGCATGGTCGTGAACGAGATTGTTTATGTTGTTTTCATGTAGCTGTTGCGGAAGAGGACTGCTTGCCGTTTGTAGCGTTTTGTCCATCTTCATTCTCAGCCCTCCGATCATTTCCGCAGGTACACTTGCTCGCTTGACGAACGACTGCGATTGGCTCAGGGGATGACACTGTGCCTAGCTTCAGCATATCGAGGGTCACCTCTGGTAACTTTGCAGCTTCCACTTCTTTCTCTCCCAAATGCGGCGGCGTTTTACAGTATTTGTAGACCACGTAGAGTATCATTTGAAGTGCACCAAGGGCAAAACCAATTACATTAGGAAACTGCAAAAAGGAAAAAAAAATGTTTAGTGGCAATAACATGATAATTATTTAATACATTAACTTTTCTAACTTATGAATAAAGTACGTAAAAATAAGCCTATATATGACAAAAAAAATAAAGTTTATGGCAAACTTGTGCGGCAGCGATAGAAGTTACGTACAAAATATAATTTCTTTTTGTAACAATAAAAGATAAAAGAATTCTAATTTATATCTAATTTCTTTTGCAAAAGCTAAATTCTTTAATGTTACTTTGGAATATAAAGCGAGTCTCTTTATAATGTTTTAAAGTTTTTAATCGTAAAAGACAGAACGTTTTGCATTCTTTAATTGTTTATCTTTTGCCAATCCGTATCTCTTTTTATCTGTGAATCTATGATTAGAACCTCAAAGTCTCAGGTACATTAGAAACAAAAGCATCCACTTTCATGTAATATAGATTATGATTATGATCACGTCAAGTCATGATCATAATAATTTAAAACATATATTCACTTTTATAGCAGAAATATTATGATCTATGCAAACATGTATACGTGCAATATGTACAGCTTAAGATATAAATACAGAGAGAGAGAGAGAGAGAGAGAGAGAGAGAGAGAGAGAGAGAGAGAGAGAGAGAGAGAGAGAGAGAAGAAATGGCTTACAGCAACATAGATGTCCTTGAGAGCAAGACCATAAAGGAGCCATATGACAGCACTGATTGTAAGGGTTAAGGATAAGCTAAAGGGCATGTACTCCACACTCCTTGTCTTTATTACCGTCCTCTGCGTTTTCAAATCATAAAATATGTTAATTATTGAAACTAAATATTAATTATTCACCTCTTTTAATATAAACTTAATTAGCTCTTTCTAAATATACTTACGATTATGCTTAGAGGAGCAGCGAAAACACAAACAGAGAACCCGACACATATTCCTCCGATGATCTTGGCACGTGTGGTTCCTTTTGCCAAGAATTGGCATAGAAGGAGAATCAGGCAGAATCCTCCAAAGTTCATAAGAAGTAGCAACTTCACTGTCATCATCTGCATGCATCCATTAATTAATTAGTGTTTTGGTTATAGCTAATTGATTTGATTTTATAAACACAAATTCATATAAGAATTGAGAGTGTTTAGGTACCCGGGCTTTCTTAGGGGCGTAGGCAAGGAACATAGATATGTAGATGGTTTCTATGAAGCATCCAAAGGAGTTGATGGTGACAAGGAGGAAGACATCTTTCTTCTGTGTTGCGTAGTAAAGCCAAAGCGTCGCGCTGAAGAGCGCCACAACGTAAGGAAGAGACTGGAACCCTTCCGTTGTCTTCTTCTTCCAAACCCTGTAGAACGTTGGCCTGCATCCATTTCATATAATCTCAATATTATTATAGCGGAGAATATCGATCGATGTCTATATATGTAGTAACACGTGAAAATTAGTATTACATCTCTTTCTTATCTAAGGTAAGATGTGAATATAACTTACACAGGAGAGAGGAACACGGCGAAGGAGATTACATTTCCTGAAAAGTATAGAAGAATATGAAAAAAATGGTATTAACAAATCGATATTAAATCTTTAGAACTTGTTCATAAACAATATATAAACGAAATGAACAGAAATGTTAGTATCATACCCATCAAACCAAAGACAAAGGCCCATGTGTTGTGAGTATCGAAGAGAGGCATGGTTTTCTTTTGGTTTAAGTAAACTGTTTAGGTTTTCTAGGAAGAAGAAGGAGAGAGAGATCACACTTAGATTTGTAAGTGTTTTTTCTCTTAATATAAAAGCTGATGGCACGAACTTAGCATTTCGAGGACTTCACGTATATATAGAGGGTTAGGGCTAAAGAGAGGAATGGGGTTTGTGTGGGAGAGATGGAAAAAAAAAAGGTGAAATATTTGTGTGAACAATAATATTTTGAATAATTGAAAAAGTATCTTAAAAAGCATTAGTGTCACTGTAGTTGCCTACAAAAAAAAGCTATAGACATATAACAATAATTCACACGTTAATACATTACCAAATTGTATACATGCATGTTGACGTACAAAAGAAACAAATCCCTTACCAAAATAAATGTTTTTTGTTATGTATGATTTAGTGGATGCCCATTATAGGCCCATTAACCAATGTTCTAGATTTACTTGTTCCCTAAGTTATACTTGTTCTCCAAGTTATACTTGTTCTCCAAGTTGTATCTCTATATATATACTCTTTATTATCAATGGAATAATACACAACACTTTCATCTTTCTCTCTTGTTTACAACACGTTATCAGCACGATAGTCTCTTGTTCTATTTTCTTACACTGAAAAGGTGAGATTTAGTTTATGTTTAGTTTATGTCTTATTCTGGAATGATAAGTGATGTCTTCTCTGAATATCGTTATGATAGGCTATGCCTTCACGATTATGATCTCTGATCTTATTCATAATAGAGATGATTGTCGATACTTATCTAGAATGACAATTTATTGATATTTGTCATGATTTAATCATGTATTTAAACCATGTTTATTATCGATTCATGGTTTATCTTAATGGATTCAATTCTATATTTTTGCTTGTGTTCAATAACTTCGAGTTGTTATATCTTTTTGATTTGATTATTTCATTGTTCTAATGTTTCATACAACATGTTTTAATGTTTCTTATAAGTAAAAGATTTTGTTTCATTGTGTTTCCGGAATTTTAGATTCTGATTTAAAGAAAATATTTAAGTTTCTATTCTTAAATATCAATATATTCCCTTTTGTTTTAAGAAAAATATTTAGGTTTCTATTTTTCCTTTTTGCTAACTCGCATATCAACTCCAAACAAATATCTCGTAGCATGTGTAGTTTGATTATAAGTTTAAAGTTCATGATCATATTGTTTTGCCATCAAATTTTATGAGGTTTTGGATATTGGTGGCTTGACGTAAAATATCCACATGTTATTTGAAACATTAAATGTGAAAGAAATATATGATCACCAGAATGTGATATAGTCATAAACTCATCTTTATTGGTTAATATAAGATTATAAGACTTTAAGTCTGTGAATAAGTACTCATATAGAGATGTTATAGAAGTCATGCTATATCTTTCATGCAAATATTGTTGTTCTGGAGACACAATATCATGAAAAGTGTTTGAGACGTACTTGTAGTATTATGTGTGTTCATTGGTGTAATTATCAGATTACAACCTAACATAATCAACTAGGATCTAGGTGATTTGCAGTTGAATCATAAACAGATCAGGATCATTACCTTGTGTTTGCAGCGGATTGATCAAAGGAATATCGAGATCTGTAAGAGCTGATGATAACCGGCTCCTCCTAGGTATCCACACTCTTACAAGCTACTGGATCAGGCTGCTAGACCAAAGTTGGAACAACAGAGAGAGAGAGGACGGCCTAGAAAAATTGCCGACTCTTAGGCTTAATGGCGCCTCCCTCTTGCTTATATGGGCCCAAGTAATTAAACTAATGGCCTATTAGGCTTTTGGGCCCAAGACCCAAATCAGACAAAAGACTGTCTTTTGTCTGGCCCAATTCTCTGTACAAATACAGTAAATGTCTTGCATCTTACTGTATTAATTCCTTGTTAACTTTCCCGTTAGCTATGGTGTGTGACCCTTAAGGATCATACAATACTGGTAATAAGTCCTAAACTTATAGATCAAGAGCGGGCTCTAGCAAGTCATCATGATCACCCAGTATTTATGACTTATGTCTGATCTCGACACTTATCATACTTTCTAGAGATAGCACAGTAGATTTCAGGACATTCCCAACAATCTCCCACTTGTACTGGAATCCTACATTCCCTAATCCTTTTGTCTCAATATCTCGATCTGGCATAAGGCAAGATGCGTGTCGTCCTTATATAGCCAGACCATGTTCATCGGACCAGATTTGATACTGACAATTCAAACGACTTGGGCAAGTCCGTTTGGGAGTGGCCACTCTCTTACCAGCTATCAAGTCTCCGATTGGCCTAGAGATATTACCTCCGTTAAACGGCAGGGACAAATCCCATCTTGTTCCATCACTATGAACTACACACTTCATAATACACCCAACCAAGGTCCTTATAGCTCCCAGTTACGAAACAGCGTTAGACAATGATCAAAGCGCATCAATCCATGTGCAGCCACATGCATGCGAACTCAGGTCTAAGGACTATACTCTATAGTCGTAAATGAGAACCTCTCATGACACAGATATTAATATCTTGTAGAGTTCTCATCAGCGGGCCATGTCCGGTCATATGCTCCCCTACATATACCTATGTGTCGACTTTGATGCCGCGCATCTATGACCCCTCGAAACTTGGTCATAAGTCTCAACACACTCTAGTCTCAAATGGTTGTTGGTGTTCCAATTTCAACAACCTTCGACTATGGACACTATGATTTATGTCATTTCGTTAAACATGGGGTTTCAGGATCAAGTCTACTCATGTACTTCGATGGCCCATATATAATGACATGAATCATTTTGGAACGATTATTTATATCACAGTTAAAATAATCCAGAAATCATAAATTTCATAAACATAAAATATTATGTTTACATGAACCTTTCAAAACAACTAAATAAAGCCATTTACTAACTCCCACTGAAATTAAGACTACATCTTAATTTTACTTATCCTACAGCTACAGTCCGCGACTCGTGCTTAGGCCTAAGGAGTGGCTATGTTAATAGATTAGCAACGTTCTCATTCGTTGAAACTTGCTGATCTACTTAACACCTCTATCATTTATCTCACGGAATAGGTTATACCTACCCTCAAGGTGTTTGGACCTCTGATGTGCAGCTAGCCTCTTCTATGCTAGGAATCACATCAAGTTCAGTGATGAACTCTTCTTTCCAAACAACCTCTTTCGCCGCTACCCAAGCTGCGAAATGTTCAGCTTAAGTCATGGAGTCAGCAACAGTGCCTTGCACCGCCAGACAGACACAAGATATAACCGGACTGTGACTGGAAATCATCTTTGTCTGTTGGAAACTTGCCTTTCAGACTCTACCGACTTGTAGCACCTCACTTTCTCCGTAAATCAAGAACTTATCCTAAGTATTTTTCCAAATACTTGAGGATATTCATTACGTCTATCCAGTGATTCTTTGCTGGATTTGACTGGTCTTTACTTGTCTTGCTTAATATTAAAGCAACATCAAAACAAGTACGTGTCATGGCATACATGATAGATCCAATTGCCGACGCATATGGAATCTCATCCATGCATTCAAGCTCAGCAGATATCGTAGGACACTGTTTCTTGCTTAACGTAATGCCATGTGACATTGGCATAAAACCCTTCTTGGAATGCTGAAAACTTGTAGGACTTTGTCAATATAAGAATCCTGACTTTGTCCTATCAGCTCTTTATGATCTTTATCTTTAGATCCAAAATCCAAGAACATATGTGGCTTTACCCATGTCAATCATAAAAACAACTCCCAAGCCAGTCCTTTACCGACTGCAGCATTGGAACGTTATTTCCGAGAATCAGTATGTCATCGACATACACTATGAGAAATGCAACATCGCTCCCACTTATCTATTAGTAAACGCACAGTTCCACTTCGTTCCTGTTTAAGTCAAAACCTTGACTACTTCAACATAACGAAGATTCCAACTCCGATATGCTTGCTTCTATCCATGAATGGATCGATGAAGCTTACTTACATACAGTATAATTTTTCGGAGTCCGGGCTCACTTTCGCTTCTGTGAATTTCGCAGGTTCGTCACTTTCAATGATCATCAGATCATGGCAATTAATCACGAGAAATCACTCTCGGATTAGTGACGGATTCATTCAGATCTGCGAACTTCAGGCTCTACAGGTGTAGATTCTACAGAAATCTGTAAATCCATCCGCTGCTCTCCCTCAACAGGTTGAGCAGCCTCATGTATTTCTCGAATTTCTTTGAGTTATACTTTTACTCCCACTGTTCTTCTTGGAAAGAAACTTTCCTTTTAGAAAACAGAATTCCGAACAACCTAACTTCGTTTTCGGAATGGACGTAAAAAGTAACAAGCCTTGGTTTCTCTAGGACAACCAGCGAAGTTGCACAACTACAAATACTCAGTAAAGACGAATTTGGATCATTTCCAGTCCACATTTATGTGGTGTCTTTCAACTGATATTGGTGGAACTATTTCAGCGTAAACTTAGATATTTCTAGAGCGTAATTCTTAAAGAATATCATGGAAGATTCGTGTGACTCATCTTTAATCATTTCTAATAAGATCTGATTCTTTCTCACAGAAACACCTCCAGGTTTTCAGGAGAAATGAGCTGTGACACGACTTCACACTCATTCAGATGATCACACCATCAATGACTTAAGTATTCTCACTCGTGATCTAATCCAGAGTCTCAATACTTCTGTCACTCAGATTCTATACCTCATTCTGGAACTCTTTCGACCATTTCAAAGAATTCTGACTCGTGTCTCATCAAATGAACACAGTCATACTCACTGAAGTAATCAGTAAAGATAATGAAGTACATGAATTTTCTCTGGCATTACTGCTCATCGGTCCACATACATGAGTATGTTCAAGGTCCAATAAGCCTTTGGGCCTCTAGCTCGGCTAAGATGGGCCCTTTGTCTTTTGGTCCAGTAAGCAGAATTCAAGTCTCATAAGATATCCGATCAAATGAGCCCAAAAGTCCATAACTATGGGATTTCTGAATCCGACTCACTCTATGTGACCAAAACATTTATGCCAAGAAAAATCAGGTTTAATTCATCAGATTTAAACCAATTCGGTATTTATGTTACATTTAGGCACTCTTTGGTTTAAGATATAAAACCCATTCCTTGAATAGGGTGCTACAATTAATATTTCATTAAGATCAAAAGATCAAAACTTGTCTTTTATCAAAATGAAAAACATTCAAATTCTTACAAGAAAATGAAAGACAACTCTGCTTAAAGCAGGTACATTATAGCAATTACTTAATAAAACCAAGCCTCAAAGGCATCTACAAGTGAAAACCCTACGGCTGAGGCAGCATCCATAGCTCCTTCCAGACACGCAGTTCCACTTGCCCTTTCTTCAACGTTCTACTGCTGCTTAGGCTCTGCATATTATAACAAATATCAGTGCCACAACCAGTATCCAATACCTATAAGGTAGAACTTGAAGTAACAATATGAATACCTGAGGAAGTAGTCTCATACATCACCTTCAACTCCTCATAATCTTCCATGAATTTAATGCAATCTCTCTTCCAATGCCCAGTCTCTTTACAGTAGCAGCACTTACCAACGTAAGATGTATCTGACTCGGGCTCAGAAGACACAGGCTTGCCATGATTCAAAATCTGGACAACTTTGTCTTCACCCTTGTCAGCACTAGGTTTAGTAAACCTACCCTTCTCCATTATGAGATTATACAGGGTACTCTTCACGTTTGGCTCAACTGTCTTGAGCATATCATGCAGTTCAGTCAGCGTCTTCGTTAAGCCTTTCTTGATATAGTTCCTTTTGAACTTATCATAGCTTGACGGCAGTGACTGCAGAATGATCTCAGTTGCCAATTCTTGGCTAACTGGATAATCCAGTTTCCTCAGGTTATCAATGTAACCCATCATTTTACTGACATGAGGACTCACTGGATGATCATTTGGTAGCTTGCAGCTAGTGAGAGACTTAACCAACTGGTATCTCTCCACTCTTACCTGCTCCTGAAATTTCAATTTCAGGCTGCTGATCATCTCTATTGGCGACTCCATGTTCTCATATTGCTTAAACAAATCTGAGTCCATGGTAGCCAATATTAGACCACGCACATCTACCGCATCATTATAATGCTTATTCCAAGCATCATATACTGCATGAGAGGCATTGGACCCGATCCTCACGGGGAGAGCTCTCTCAAGGACATAGTCCTTTCTCTCCTGCCTGAGGACTAGCCTCAGGTTCCGCGACCAAGTCAAGAAATTTGATCCGTTCAGTTTGTCCATTTCAAGGACAGACCGGATCGAGAAAGTGTTTTGATTGTTTGTGCTAGTCATAACTGAAATTTAGAGATAAATAGAGTTTTAGTTATTTAGTTCATAAAAGAGTAATCTTAATAACTTATAAGAAAACTCGCATTGCATTCAAAATTTCTATGTTTAACCTCATAAGAATGCAATGATTCCGAGACCCATGTTCAACTAAAACCAAAGTGGGCCACTGGCCGTCACCCGGAATTAGCTTTACTTGGTAAGCATACACACAGCTAGTTATATCCATATAACTCTCGGTTGTGGATTGGGCCCAAGGCCCAATACACCAGATGTCTCAAGGCCCGGGACTCCCGATGGCCCAGTCAAGGAAACCAATCTCTTACAGCCAAATAATCACTAAAGTCTGGGACTCCCAATGAAATTAGTGACTATATACTACTTTACTTACGCAAAAACAGACACCTCACACTGTAAGACATATCTGTAATTGAATAAGCGTTAAGTAGCTGACAAGATTGGGCAAGACATCCAAGCTTGATATTGGTTTTGAGGATTTTAGGTTTTCTTTCCAAAAATAGAAGATTACTATTTTGGGAAACTTACTTATTTTAGAAACTTTCTAAATCTAGAAACATGCTAAAAATAGAAATTTCTAATTTAAAATTTTATTAAAGTTTTCGGTTGGGTCACAAATTATAGGCCCAATTCTTGGCCCAAGACCACAGAATTCCAATTGGCCCAATAATTTGACATAACCGAGTCGGTTCATTACTTCTGGTCCAAGACCAAATTAACTACTAAATCCAACTGGTTATTTACTAAACCAGACCAGCTCTAAATTATTTGGTCCAACCAAATCAAACTTAGACCAGCCTTCGGTTTAGGTTAAAATTCAATTTTGAATTTAAATCCGGTTTAACCAGAAATTAAATAATACCAATTGTATTAAATAATTTCCAGCAAACCGCGATTTGGGTTAACCGCTTGAACCACCAATTAAATTGGATCGGTTCGGTTAAGTCCAAAATCAGGAAGAAACACCTTGTGTTTTAGCCAATTTTGACCTAACTTGCGGTTTTAGCTAAAGCTGACAATGAACTACAATCGGTTTGATCGGTTCATTGTCGCGGGTTTGGGAAGAACGAACCGCGAAGCTCGGTTGAACAGATTGGCTACTCGCGGACCGTATCTCTCGCCAGTGTATCGATCGATATCACGCTCCTGCGTCGATCAAAACCGGCGTGCATCAGCTCGTTGCGATCGGGTCATCGGGACAGCGAGAAGCAATCGATCCGATTCATATCGATCGATATCTCGCTCCCTCGTCGATCGACACGGGCGATCACATCGCATACCGATGGGTTTCAATCGGATTATGCGATTCATATACTTAGGTTTTTAAGTTTTCTAATCAAATTTCTTAAGCCAAATTCGATTCTAAACATTAAAACAACCTAAATATGATCCAAACAGCAAAAACCTAACGACCTAGGCTCTGATACCACTGTAGTATTATGTGTGTTCATTGGTGTAATTATCAGATTACAACCTAACATAATCAACTAAGATCTAGGTGATTTGCAGTTGAATCATAAACAGATCAGGATCATTACCTTGTGTTTGCAGCGGATTGATCAAAGGAATATCGAGATCTGTAAGAGCTGATGATAACCGGCTCCTCCTAGGTATCCACACTCTTACAAGCTACTGGATCAGGCTGCTAGACCAAAGTTGGAACAACAGAGAGAGAGAGAGAGAGGACGGCCAGACCTAGAAAAATCGCAGACTCTTAGGCTTAATGGCGTCTCCCTCTTGCTTATATGGGCCCAAGTAATTAAACTAATGGCCTATTAGGCTTTTGGGCCCAAGACCCAAATCAGACAAAAGACTGTCTTTTGTCTGGCCCAATTCTCTGTACAAATACAGTAAATGTCTTGCATCTTACTGTATTAATTCCTTGTTAACTTTCCCGTTAGCTATGGTGTGTGACCCTTAGGGATCATACAATACTGGTAATAAGTCCTAAACTTATAGATCAAGAGCGGGCTCTAACAAGTCATCATGATCACCCAGTATTTATGACTTATGTCTGATCTCGACACTTATCATACTTTCTAGAGATAGCACAGTAGATTTCAGGACATTCCCAACAGTACTATGAGTTTATATTTTATCTTATTGAAAAAGAAAAGTACCACAGTAATGACAATACCTGAGGAGTAGCTATATAAGTAGTTGTAGGCGTATATGTGGATATGAATATAGATATGGTCAAGGTCGAGCCCCGATGAGTTTCTTTCAAGAAATCATATCCTCACCAGAAGTGAGAAAATAATGATGGTAGCAATATGTGATGATGAAAGAAATTTGTGTGAGTACAATGCCAAGTTTTATAAAGATTATTGACAGCTCTAGAAGAGCGAATTGCCTATGGGAACGCAATTTGAAATCATTAATGCGTTATATTTTCCCAAGTCTCAAAGGTCAAAAGAATCTAAGTTACACATGACCTAAGTTGGGTATGTTGTTGATTTCGTGGGATTCAATTCGAGATAGATGAACTTGGAGTGTTACTATCTCGAGCGGGAGAACTAGAGAATCCCACATCCATTCTAAGTACTAAGTGGAACATCCTGAAGATTATGTTCACACTGAAAATAGACTTGATGAATCATTTATAAAGAAATCCAAAGGGATTTTAAATTTAATCATGTTGAGACAATAAGGGAAATGTTGAATGCCTTCAACAGAAGTAATACCCGAGGCAATAAATGTATTTTGGAGAAAATACATGCATTATCTATTGAATTGTACTATACACTACTACACACAAATTATTAAAATGGAGATAAATGTTATTGTAAACCAGAAGTTTACTAAAAGTTTAATTTTTGGCAAACCAATTATGCCATCCCGGTTTTGTAATGATGCGACATTCGTTGAAGAACCAGAGATTCTTACGAATGATCTGCTATATGCTGCTTGCTCACAAGGCAATACGATAAAACGATTTCACCAGCCAAAATAGATTTGGAATCTATTTAATTTATGGAAAGTATACAAGGAAATGTTTGTGGGCTTGATCACCCACTGGTAAACTGATCATCCACCAAATGTTTATATATTAACACATCGATAAGATTGTCGTATGTATGTATCCTTGTCATAAATCCGCAACTTAAAGTGTGTGAGACTAGTTGGTAATACTGGTGAAACTGAGCAGCATTGATTCGCATATAGCCAAAGAGTAAAATAGCTCTCCCCATCAAATTGGTTTTGGGTCTTGAACCATAAATCCCCATCTAGAGAAGTTGGATAAGTTGATCCACCACAATACAAAAGATGGGACCTCAAAGGAGGTTATAAATATATGTTGGATATGATTCTCCATTGATGATTAGACTCTTTTAATGAGTCAATTTATCCAACTTTAGGGAGAGAAAATAAACAGCTGGAAAAAATGAATTATCTATGATCCTCTACTAAAGAGCGTGAATGTACGAAAGATAATTCAAGTAGATTGGTTAAGCAATTTGTTGCCAGATGCTTTAACTGACCCTAATAGAGTGACAAAGTCACATACCAGCTGTAAATGCTCCAGTTAAATTGGATGTCCTAGAAGGACAGTATCAAACTGCTAGTGAGTCTAAAGAGCGCTTGAAGCGTGATAGACCTATCGGTTCCAAAGATAAGAATCCTCGAAAAAGAAAAGGAGCATGAATGAGAATTCCAGTACCGAGGAATGAAATATTAAGGATCTCGAGAAGAGATGATAAACATGACAAGAAAGAACAGGTACCTGAGAATATGAAAATCTCAAATAGCTATGTCATGTCTTGAATAATATATAACCGATATCAAATCGACGTCGTAAGATTTATGCATGAAATGTAGCAGTTGATGAGAATGAGGATCACAAGTCATCTATTGAAAAGTGTACACAAAGTAATGATTGGCCAAAAGGGAAAGAAACAATAGATGCAGAGTTAAAATCTCTTGGAAAGAGAAGGGTATTCGGACCAATAGTCCGTACACCTAATGATGTAATACCAGTGGCGCATAAATAAGTTTTTATGCGAGAAATATGAAGAGGTCTTTATGTGAAAGAATTGATGAGATGAAATTGTGAGGTGCAAAACAGTATTAGCATAAGGGTTCTCACAAAGACCTAGACTGGATTGTAAAGAAACTATGATCATGTGGTGGAAGCAACTACTTTCAAGTTTCTTATTATGGCAACAAGAAACGAATTAAGAGCCACTGGACAATGTCATTTGTATGAAAGTCCCAAAAGGATTTGGGCAACAAGAAGCAGAAAATGCTAGTTCTCGAGAAAATTATTGCATCATATATCAAATGATATTGAGAAATTTATTGATCTCTTTCATGATTGAAAGATGTGATTTCGTATGACATGGAGGATAGTCATACTAGTAACTTTTATAAGAAGAGAAGGAGTAGCTTATGTACAAGTATTGGAAGATTGTATGATAAGGAATGAATGACCTTTTATGTGAAAAGGATGACATGGACCAAAATTCCAATGATATAAGAGATCATATGATAATCAATTGAGTTATTAAATAAGGTTATGCTTATAGTAATTCCCAAAAGATAATATATGGTTGGAATGCATATCTTGGAGATGATGCTTTCAGGGGGAGAAATATGATGATGTGTGGTTGTACTCTTTTTCCTTATCATGGTTTTTATCCCATTGGGTTTTTCCATGTCAAGGTTTTAACGAGGCAGCAAATAACACACAAATGATAGACATCTAAAGTGGAATGTTATCACTCAAATGATGAAGATCTATCAATCTTCCAAAGTCTTCGTGGGACCTGTACTAACTGTCTTGGAAGACCTAATATCGACAGACATCTACTATGGCGCTTCGACCGATCTTTTTTAAGGAGTTAGTCACATGCTTCATCTCAAAGACTCAAGTTATATTCTCATCAGGGGGGTAAATGCGCGCTGCACTCTTTTTCTCTTAACCATGGTTTTTCCCATTGGGTTTTCCTGGTAAGGTTTTTAATGAGGCAGCATCTTAAGCGCTTTAGGAATATTTTTATATAATAGACATCCAAGGGGGAGTGTTATGTATGATTTAGTGGATGCCCATTATAGGCCCATTAACCAATGTTCTAGATTTACTTGTTCCCTAAGTTATACTTGTTCTCCAAGTTATACTTGTTCTCCAAGTTGTATCCCTATATATATACTCTTTATTATCAATGGAATAATACACAACACTTTCATCTTTCTCTTTTGTTTACAACATTTTTGGGTTTTGGCATAAGATAGAAATATGCAATCAACACATTAATATAGCTTGTGTCTCTACAGGAGATGAAACATTAGCTTTTTAGAAGCATCTGAGGATGCCATGTCAATTAATGAAAAAATTTGAAAAGCCAATAAAATCATTTTATTTGTACGCATCAGCTTTAGTATTACACATAAGCTGTAACATGAATATTAAATAGTAATGTTTATGTTTAAAAGCTCACATTATTTGTAATATAAATATTTAAGTTGGTTTGTTGGTAAATGGTTAAAAATATTTGGTCTCAACGTTGACCCAACACAAACAATGAAACATTCATATAAAAAAACTGAAGCAATCTCTCATCTGTGGAAAGTTTTTTATTATTTGTCTTTGATTCAAGAAAACATTACATATGTCATGAGCTTAGATTATTTTTTATCCAATTCTAATTTCAGTTTCTGGGTTTAGGTTTTTAATAACTTGTAAGCAAATTCGTATTTTCTAATTAAATAAATAGTATTTTTTTAATTTCATCTTCCTAATTAAAATAAATAAAAATATTTTTTGTAATTAAATGGTTTAAATTTTAGAGGTAAAATAAAAAAAAATTCAAAATTCTAATATATGCATAGTACTAAATTGAAACTTATAAATATTCAGCGCACTAAATTAAAAAGGATAAATAATTTGTGTATTTTTCGGGAATTCATAATAATTTGTATATTTTTTTAACAAATAAATTTATGTCAGATATTTTTAAAGATTTTTCTGTATCTAAAATTTATTATTAGATTGTGGGTGCATTAGTCTCTTCTGGTTAGAGGCTAACTCTTGGTAAGCCTTGCACAATAATAAAAATAACTCTTTTTAACACATCAATATTTTGTGGTATTAGAATATTACACAAAATTATTCAAAAGTTAAAAACCAATCAAAACAAGACAAAAATACATATCATATTAAAATATTAATAAACAGAAAAACTTAAAATCCATAAAATACACATAAGAATTTTAATAATGTTATTCATAAACTTAAGTAACTGGGCTTAGGGATGCTCCTACTAGACATTCGGTTTGGTTTGTGTTTCTGGTTTTGCGGGTTTTACTAAGAAATCTATTCATAATTAAATTATAATTTAGTTCGTTTTGAATTTTTAGAGTCTCAAGTTTTTTGGGTTCTAAAAAATAATTTTTATTGAATATTAAATTATATTTTATTATGGATTTAAAAACAAAAAAAAAATTATGTGAAAAATGAACTATACAGTTTTTAATATATTATATATATACTTAAAATGATTTTAAATAAATTTGATCAGTTCAATTCTATTTTTGCATAGTTTGGTTTGGTTTTGTTCGAAATTGGTTAATTTAGTATATAAATTTTGGTTTATTTTTTATTTTATAATTTGGTTTGGTTTAGATTCAGAAAATTTAACTCAAGAGTTTTATAGATTTAGATAATATAACTTATTCATGATCAAAATATAATTTATAATTTATTTTGGTTTAAATTTTAGAATTTTGGTTTGAATTCAGGAGTTTTGGCTCAGTTCATGAATTCAGACCAATCCTTATTAAGATTATGACATATTTATTTTGTTTCGAGAATCCCCAATTGAGATCAGTAACAATGTCAATAACTAAAACTCACAATTAGTTACGATAACAATAACAAGAAAAACATGAAAAAGAAAAATAAATAAATGACCAAATATAAGATAAAATGTATTGCCATATCTTATAGTATAAATGACACTATCAAATAAACAGAAAACAAATTATAATAAATATTTTCTTTAGGCCGAGGTTATGATAAAAGAAATAAAAAATGAGAAGTTATTCAAATTCATCTTGCACTAAATGTCAACCCAAAATAAAATAAAAATTATATAGTAATTTAGATTAAAAAAATAATATCGCAATTTAGATGAAAAGATATAAATATTTATGATATAATGGAGATTAGATAACATAAATTACATTTGAATTTGTAGTGAAAAAAACAATATTGATTTATAAGTCTTATGGAATTTAAAAAATAGGTAATGAACAAGATAATACAAATAAAACAAATTTAAGAACAATAATAAAAGAATAAATCCACATAAGTTACAATAGTTCTTTATGATAAATATATAAATATGACATAATATATATGAGATGATTTTAAAAATTGAAATGATATATAGATTGCAAACCTTAAAAGAATACTGTAATATCTTTTATTATTATTTTTAAAGGAAATAATTATTAAAAATTAGACTAATCCTATAAATAGAAACAATAACATAACAAAATATGTATTTGATTGTGTTATTAAACACACATATTTATTTTTATTTATGCTTTGATTTTATCTATTTTGATAATTATATTCAAAAGGTTTATTGGAAATATTTATTTTCTCGATTTATTTTATCAAAATAGTAATTAAAAATATAAAATATAAAATATCTATTTAGTCTTGATAAATATATTTCATAAAATAAAGTTTTAACAAAAACAATCCTTAGCGCGGACACTAACCTAGTTTTATTAATGATGCCTGTCAATCTCAGTTCAGGCCCTCTTTTTTAAAGATTATGTCTAAATTCTAGATATGCATCCATATATACTACACAAAATAGTTTTGATTGGAAAACTCAGAGAATGATATAAATAATGACCTAATTTAGGATGTTTGATTTTTTTACTACATAATACAGTAAAATCTATAAATTAACAATTTATTAATTTAATGAGATATGAGTTTAGCAAGATATTTTTGTCACAAAAGATTTATTTCAAAACTAAATTTTTATTAATTTATTAAAATATTAATTTAACAAATATTAATTTAACAAATATTAATTCATGGTGTTATATTGTATTTTATGACATACGGTGGTTTTGAGGTTTTAATTTTTGGTTAATGATTCATTTAGTTTTATTTTATACACGTTTTGCTTACGGTTACGCTTACGTGATTTCGTAGTGTTCATAAATTACAAGTACCATTAGTAACTACAAATGATAAAAATTAACGATTACGTACTTTACAAAACAATAAAGCATGTAGGGTAAAATTATATTACTGCAAACTTTGTGCGTTTAATTATCTATGAATTAATAATATAATGTCATAGTTTCCACTAGTTCTCTCTATCATTATATATAAATACTACGTAAAAAATGGAAATTGCTTTAGAAATCTTCTCAGAGATAATTGAAATTTATAGTTCACTCAATCTACGTTACAAAATCAAAAGTTCACGTGACACTCTATGTCAAAATATTATGCCGTTTTCACTTTAGCTCTTTTTAATCCCGATATTCATGTTTCTTTATGTATAACAAATAATAATTAGCCGTTTCTCAATCATTATTCTTTGGTCCGTACCACTGAAATAAATCATATTTTTTTCTTTAATTACACATATGAAAATTCACTCATTGTTTCTCTTATTTTTAACTAAAATTAAATTAAACATCTGAAATGAAAATCCAAATAGGGGGAAAAGAATTTATAAATGAAATAAACAGTTAATAGTTGAGAAACGAAAAAATAAAGAAAAACAAACCTATCTCGAATAAATAAGAAATCATCGAAAATTCTGGAAGATGCTCATTATTGTTTAGAAACTGAATTATAAAATCAACTCCAAGCAATTTGACTGAAAATTTGGTAAATGATTCAATATATATGGAAATTTTATTGCATAAACTAGAGTTAAAAATTCTTATGAATCTATCAACATTAACTTAAACACGACATTTATGGCTGTTCACTATTTGAAACATATATAATAACAATCTTTTATACTTACAAAAAAAAAGACTAATCAAAAGTTTGGTGTTCTAATGATAACATAAGGTGTTGATTCATTTGTGTTCATTCATGTGTCTCAAGTTCAAACTCTTTTTAATATATAAGAATATTTTTTAAATAGAAATATCTAGAAACTAAATTTGAATTTTGCATGAAATTATGAATATAAAGTTCAGAATTTCTAGGGAGAAAATAGACTATACATTTCTTAGATGTATTTTTAGATGTAATTGTACCCTTTTCCGGATCCCCTTTTATTTATGCTTACGGTTATAGTTTGATATGAAAGCTTAATCAAATATTATGTAGGGGAACAAATTAAAAAGGGTAAAATCATGTTCATTACGTCAGGCCTCTCGAGGTGTATGGGCGGCACACGCGCATTCGAGGTGTAAAGCTCTGTTAGCGTTACAAGTGGCGAACCTTTAGTTACAGTGGCAACTAACCTTTTCCTTTTTGCCTAGTAGACGTATCCACGTTTGCTTTGACGCTCGAAAAACATATGATCATTGCCAAATTGGTAAGAATGTCCAGTAAGTATGATCATAGGCCCAGTATTTTCATTTTTAAAAGAAAAATTCATAAAAAGTTTTATATTAACTAATGCAATAAGAGTTCAAAACACACAAAAGGGGCTGATTAGCTAGTTTATCCATCAGATTTTTCATCAACATGTATTTTATCGAATTTAAATTAACATCCACAATATTTATAAACGACTTGATTATTGTCTCGATCGTAATCCATTCAGTTTGTTAAGTAGTTGTTTGTGATATATTCATAAATATTTACATTAGTTTAAGTATAAAAGCATAAAGAAAAGAATTAACTGGAAAATATATTAAATACACAAAATACTAAATCAAGATGTATATGTGTTGGAGCCATAAATGATATTTATTAGGAAAGGGAAGGAGTAAAAACTTTTACTACAATATTAGTTTACCAAAAAACTGAATGTATTTTACTTATAGTTACTTTTTGAGATTAGGTTTACGTAATGGCTTCTTCTGATTACTCTGAGGTCATGACCACACCACTTTTTTTTGTTAAGTGATTGATTTTTCGAAGATAAATTATTACAAGTGTATCAAACCCCAAATGCTAGCGTGACCTCGATATTTTATTATTTTATAATTTAGTTTTCGATGACTTAACTTCATATCGATTTTTAGACATACACATATTAATTATTTTTAGGAGATATACACTTGTTTTTTTCTATGTTAAATAGTCACTATGACGACTGACGTCAAAAATATAAGATTATGTTACTGATAATTGATAATTGTTCCGCTATTTCTGTATAAATATTGTTTCTTCGTTTAGATTGATAAGGAAAAAAGATTGAAAAAGAAATTAATATTTTTCCTTTCCTTTATGTGGTTAACCACCTGAATCACCAGACTCGAGTCAAGTTTCATAGTGAAGTCTTCAATTATTGTACAAAGATGAATTGGTTGTCTTTAAATAATGAATATTATATAAAATATTTATGTTCAAGTAAGTTGACTTTTTACAGTTAGTAACCTAAGAGCATATACATCGTTGCTTTTTGACACATATTCTAAGAAAAAAAATAATAAAATAATGTTAGCTTGCTGACGTGGTTCGTGGTTGTGCAAGAAGCGGTCCTTATTTTAAGACTTTAAGAGACTGGTTCTTGACTGTTCACGTCTACGTGGCTTCTTCTTATTCGTTCCTTTTTTCCGTTTTTTTCCCAAACTTTCAAAAAAAAAATATAACTGTGTCGTTCTTATTATTATTATTTTTTGTCATCTGTGTCGTTCTTATTTTGTTACTCTAATCTTGTTGTTTCATAATTTTTATGGACTTTATGTGATTTAATATCATATTAGAAACTAACTATTGACCTATGAGTTACGTACTTATGGTTCATGAATATATACAGACTCATAGATAGATGGATGTGTGATTTTTTCTATATATTTAAAATTGATGTAAAACGAGAAAGAAAGAAAAAGAATATTAGTCTCATAATTGGTTACGTTTCCAAATTACAACCTCCTCCACCATCTAAGCACCACTTAGAAAGTTCATACAACTTGAGCCTTTGCTTTAAAGAAAGGTCATTCACCACATTTCCTTGAAACTCCTTTTATATTATAAGATAATTCATGGCGTTATTTCGAATTGTTAATATTTGTGATGATAGATATGCTACAATGGTTAGATGTAGTGGACTAGCTCATCTAATAACATCTTTCAGATTTTCCCAGTCACTTGTATATACATAATTTCACGAAAAATAACGATGGTAAAAGAAAACTTCATTATACAAGATATAGAAAAAATTTGTTATTTGTTTTGGAGAAAGTTCATAAAAGACCATTGTTTTGTTTTCAAATATTTCAGAATGTTACAATCACGTGTATATCAACAACATAATTTTCAAAATAAATAAATAATGAGAGTATAAAGAACATACTACCAAGAGATATAAAATTGTGTTATATACATTATTACAAAAAGCATTTTAGGTGGCCGCTTAGATCCTGTTTAGGAACTAGATTCTCATGAACCGTGGCGATTACGTTTTAAACCGTTTAAAAAAATATAATATTATAATAATAAATTAATATAATATTTATTATTTATAAATTATAATAATTCATATATTATATTATAAAACTTATGATAATAAATTAACATGAATTTTATTATTTATAAATTATGATATTTCATATATTTTATTGTATATATTTAATATATTGTTTAATCTTACAAATGCTTATGCCGCCTAATTATAATTTTGGTTTCTGATTAGACGTTTTAGGCGTTAGGCATTGGATCACTACCCGATTAGCGCTTAGCATTTTTTTGAACACCAATTATATACTCTTTTGAAAGCTCACAAAAGACCATTTTATGTTTTAGTTTCCAAATTATACCACTGACTCTAAAAATAAAACCCACAAACAACATTTGTCCCCAACATAGTGTAAACAGGATGGATTCTGAGGACAATTATACGCAGCACTAATTGTTTGTTGATTAGTCTTAGCACTAATTAAGGACTAGTTGACAAATGTATCTTCAAGGAATTTCTTGAAATGTAATATAACTAAAAACTCATTACTATGGATAAATTAAGAATGATAATTTAAAATTATTGAGCATTTTTAGAAGTACCACAAAATTTTGAAAAGAAGCTATAGTAAAATTCCTATAAATTAATATGCCATAATTTTAATATTTTATAAATGTATTGATGTATTAATTTGTAAAAATAGTAAATGGATAAGAAAATTAATTTGCAATCAGAAATTTTTATTACTTTATCTAGTTATTAATTTATAAATTATTAGCTGTTATATTATATTTGTAAGGTTTATGAATCCTTCTTAGATATAAGAACGATTTATTAGCTTCTAAACATTTATTCTAAATAAGATTTAGCCATTTGGTAGACTTTCTTTTATCAGAAAAAGTAATTTAATTACGAAAAAATTTGGGCTGATTTCAAAAGTGGAGCACAAATCTTGGTTAAATGAAAAAATGGACCATTTTTTTTTTTCTGATATTGACCTCGTACATGACATATATTTACGAAGCATAGTATTTTTTCAAAAAATCTACTAATAATTTTGGACAATTTCAAATGACACATGTAATCTTTATTTTACCGCGTATTTACCACAATTCTATCGTCATCAATTCTTCCAACCACCATGAACAACCGATTTTGAAGCTGTAAATGTTTTAACGACCGAAATTTAACCTTGTATAACTAATTATTTGTTTCACAAAATTCATATTCATTTTAATTTTCTCTCTTTTCATCTTAAAAAAATCTAGATTTTAGTTTTAAATTTTTTGATCTCTTTGAACTATATCGTTCTCGGCGTTTCATTCACTCGAAGTGGTCGATTTTATTTGTTAGTGGTTAAAACTGAAGTTTTGGGGTGTTGAAGTAGGTAAAAGTCGCCTACCTGTTGTGTTTTTTTTCTTTCAATTTTTCAATCTGAGTCGCGATAGTAGACTTCGTTGTGCAATCCAGAAGTTTATTGGTCAACGTGTAGTCTAGTTTTGCAATTGACTTTTTAAAAATTCGTCAGTAGACTTCTTTTCAAGTATCAGGAAGTATACTATTTCCCTTTGAAAACAAAAAAGTGTAGTAGACTTGTCGTATTAGTCTCATGTCAATTTAGGGTCTAGTTTTGCATTTGACTTTGTCATAGTATTTTTGTGAAGTTTGACTCAGTCCAAAGGGGTCTAGCTTTGTATTTGACTTCAGAGGTAGACTTCCTCACGAAATATAATATAGTTTATTTCTAGGTTGACCCACTACAAGAAAATAACGTTTTTGCGACTGGACCTTGCGACTATATTTGTAGTCGTAACATTTGGCCACTATTAGAGGACAATATAGCTACTATTTTGCGACAATGTAGTAGACTTCGATACTCCTCTTCGAAGTTTACAATTATTTTTGTAATTATTTTGGTTAACTCCAAAACCAGACCCTAGTAGATGTATGAGGGAAGTCTATCCTTTCGACTTTGCATATAAGTCTACTTTTTCATTTTTCAATTGAAAAACTAGACTTTTTGTACTAGACTTCTCAGATAGACTGCCGACGAAGTCTACTCCTAAAATTTAAAGTTTGGCCAAATTCAAAACTAAACCCTTCACTATTTGTAGACTTCTCTACAAAGTCTAAAACTTGATTTAATTCCAAAATTAGACCCCTAACACACTTCGCGAACAAATCCCCATGGTAGATTTGTTCACGAAGTCTACGAAAAATAAGTAGACTTTCCCAAGAAATCTACTCCTGACACATCATGCTGGCATTATTTTGACGTCATTAATTTATTAAAAAGGCTTTTTATACAATATATAGTAATTTGGAGTATTTTTTTTTGTTATGCTTTCCTTAGGCAATATACTTGTTTGTGAAAGAGTTTGACATCTTCATTCCATATAGATAATTATAAATCTTTATTCTAGTTAAAATGTGAAACTAGCTTTATTTATGGTAGATTTCATTCAGAAGTCTACTATTTTATATAATATTTTGCAAATGAAATTAGTGCATATTTTCTTATGATTTTTTTTTTATTTTCAAATTTTAAAATTTTGTTTAGGTATTATTGGTATTTATGTATAAGTTTTACAAGATTATATTTTTATGGTTTAGCTTAAAATAAATGTATGAGTTTAATATTTATTTCAAAAATATCAAATGGATATCGACTTGGTAGACTTCGCATAAAAGTCTACTTTCTCAAGTAAACTTCTTGGAGAAGTCTACTTCCGCACATCATACTGACATCATTTTCACGTTACTAATTTATAAAAAAGCCTTTGTATACAATATATAATGAATTTGATAGTTAATTTTTTTAAATATTTGTTTTAGATAACATTCTTGCTTCTAAATGAGTTTGGCATGCTTTTTCTATATATATATATATGCATGAGTCTTTTTTTTAAGGAAATTGAGAAACTAGCTCATCTAGGGTAGATTTCTAGCAGAAGTCTACTGTTTTATTTACATCTTGAATAAATACACTTTATTATTCAATTATGAAGAACTTTTAAATAATTTCTTCTACTAAATGTTGGGTAGGTGTTAGTGGTATTTATGTATAAGTTTTATAAGTTTATATCTTTTAGTTTAACTTTAATTGATTTTATGATTTTAACTATATATGTATATTGAAGTCTAATGTGGTTGATCTTGTTTTGTTTTACAGAAATGGTTCAACTGGTGGTTATTTATGGAAAATGGATGCTAAAAAACCTAGCATGACACTTTGATGTTGACAATCTTAAAAGATGTAGAATATTCTTCTTGAGAGATGGTTGTACACATTGTGAGCTTCCTAAAATGACACATGATGACTTTGGTCTGAGCAAAGAAACCCATGTAATTGAGGTATCATATTTCTTACCAGAAATTAGGGTTGTTATAACGGGTCCAAAATTCGCGGGCCTAAACGGGCTTAGTTTATTAACTACGGCCCGCTTAGACCCGTTTATAATTTAAAAGTTAACGGGCCTAAACGGGTTAGCCCGTTTAGACCTTTTTATTAACGCCCGTTTATTTAAAAAAAAAAAAATTATGCAACGACGTCGTATTGTTATCAATCAAACAAAAAATTAACAACAATGGGTGGCTGTGTTTTAGGGTCATAGACATTTCTCGAGCTCTGAGCAGAGCACCGCACGATGATTTTGACCTGAATCAATCGGATAATTCGCTTAATTGATTCTTCTCTAAAAGGGTTTTCTGACACCAAGATTTGTTGTTGTTCGGTCTCAATTTTCTGCTACTATAGGTATGTTTCTCTCGATTCTCTTCGATTCTGAACTCTGAAGGTCAATCCTTTTGTTTTGATTCTTGCATTGTCTCTAGCATAAGAGTCACAGGATTGTGTAACTTAATCAGGAGATCGTTCTGGAGTTACATTTTGCTTGAATCTCGTCGTCGCGTTGGTCTCCAAGTGAGTTTGTGGCTTTGTGCATTGAATTTGCCTTGAGCATATATTGAGATTCTGGACGAGAAACAAATTCTGAAAATGAATTAGACTTAAAAAGTGTTTTCATGTACAATCGTAATTGATTCATGGCTGATTTATAGTATTCCTCATTTCTCATTTGCATTTTGTTTATAAGAAGTCTCTCTAGTCTTTATTTGGTGACAGCATAAAGTCTCAGAAGAATGATTAGAGTTAGAGGTCAATTGAATGGTAATGCCATTGGTCTTGGTGAACTGTTTTCTATAGTTTTGATCAGTTACTGATTTCATCTTCTTGGGACTAAATCTTCCTTAATTTTATTGAGGGATGACTGGTATTAATCTGAATCGTTGAAAATGTTTACTAGATTCTTGATAGATAGTGTAGTGGTCAGTGGGTCTTGATTCTTAATTGAGTCACTATGTCTAGTTCTGATTGTTGTCCAGTGTCCACACTCATCGTCTTTACCACTCTGAACCTACCGTACTATTGGAACTCCATACGCATCCACTTTGCATTCACTCTCTTGGCAAGTTTGCTGTTGTTTTAACAAGTCTTAAGATGTTTCTCATAGTTTATTGTTTGGTGCTGGTTGTTGCTGCAGGATTCTAACAAGTTTGTTGTTGCTGTAGTAGTGGTGGTGCTTCAATTGGAGCAGGCAAGGAGTGTTCCAAGAAAACATATCTTTTGTTGTTGGTTTTTTGAACTAAGACATGTTATGTGACTTGTTAAACATATTTTGTTGTTTTTATGAATTAAGACTTGTAAGTTTGATCAGACTTGATCTAAAGAATCTTTAGTTGGTAAATCAAAACTTGAAGCTCATAAAATAACTTACAGGGTCATAATATCATAAATATTGAAATAAGAGCTAACAAAAAAAAAACGTAATCGGGTCTAAACGGGTATAGAAAACCCGACGGGTTTTTACGTAAACGGGCTTTAAACGGGTTTATCTTTACGGGTCTAATCGGGTTCGGGTGTAAACGGGTACGGGTCTAAACGGGTCGGGCCTAAACGGGCCGGGCCCGCCCGTTTTAACAACCCTACCAGAAATGATTCTTCTACAAATGTCTGTTGATACACCACCTACATATGTCATCAACGACACACAAGGCTGGAGCTTTATCCAGTTTAGTAAGATGCATGTTGTACGGCTCTGCGTTTCTACTCGGGCTATGTATGTGTGATTGCTATAAATTGGGCATATTTCTATTGGAGATCTACCTAGGTAGACTTGTACGAGAAGTTTACTATACATATATTACATTACTATAATATGACTAAGTTCGTTTTTCTCTAATAAACTCTAAGGTCAGTATGTCAGGTTTTATCTTATTTAGCCATCACATATGGTCAATTTATACACTTCTCTCAAACGTCTACCATACGTAACCGATTATGTTATAACTCCTACAATTGAGAGCTCGTTTTTTAGCAGTTTAAACATCAAACATGGAATTCAATATCAGAATGGAATAAACTTATATTATGATATCAGTTGGTCCAAAAAACAGAGTGCAAAAGAAAACATAAAAGAGAACAATTAACTAGGAGTTTTTAATACATGAGATATGAAATATTCGAGAAAGAAATCCAACTAGTCCTCAATTGGCCACTCATGAGAACACAATTGTATGTCTGAACAGAAGTTCTACGCTTGATACTGCCAGAAAAACCAATCGCACATCCACATAGTTGTAATTTCATCGGGTCTCTCTACCCAGTGTGGTTCTTCCTTAAAGCACGGACAATCAAAGACTGTGTTTGCATCTATTTTTCCACGATTTCGAGAAACTTAGAAGGCTTCTCATAATACCAATGGCCATCAAGCTTCCAACTCGTGATCATGTTCGACATGCGATAAACATAATCACGAGTAAAAGTTAGGTAGTTGTGAACCATTCCTCTCTCATCAACGGTGAACGCTAACTCCAACATAGAATCAACATAGATGGCCAACTCGCATCCTCTCTCACTAACTAGACGTATTTTTCTCCTCCCTTCCTCAAGCATATGAAACATAAAGAACTCACACATACCTCAAAGATAAATTGCCTCAGGATTCCCCATACGGTACCATCTAAGCCTGAAAGTCCTCACGGCACTCCATTCCCATATCTAGTTGTCCATGTAGAGGAAATTTGCACTCCTACAGAAATGATCTTCTCTTCGTACTTCATTGAATCCACGAAAAGCTATTCTTGCCGCACCGTGATCACGAACACTTTCTGTACACACCATTGACAAAATTTTATGAAGCATCGAGGGAGGGAGGGAAGCCAAGTTCAAATTTTCCATGTATTTTCCAAAAAGATCTAAAGAGTTTAAAAAATGAGGGCTTAGAATGAGAAAAGAAACAAAGGGGTGATGCCATTTATATAGAAGTTAATACAAGCTTTAATTTAATTAAGGTGGTTAATAGTCATTACACCTAATCTCTCTCTTATCTCTCTAATGTCTAGTCTTGTCAGCAATAAGTACAACCTAATCCGAATTGAAAATGAAAGTAATTAAATGCATGATTTACATACCTGCACCAACGAAAAGACACGTTAAGTAAGCCTTCTTGAGAAGACTGTTAGAGAAGTCTACTATATAAGTTTACGGTATAAGTATACTATAGAAGTTTACTATACAAGTCTACCACATAAGTCTTCTTAAGAAGTATACGATATAAGTCTACAACCTAAGTCTAACCATGGTTGGATTCGTGACTGGTAGACTTTAATTTATATGGCAGTAGACATATGTTTTAGCTTGTGGTAGACTTTTAGTTTCCATTTCGATAGACTTCTCGATCTGAATGAAAGCTTAGCTGTTGGTTTCATTCTCTTTCTCAGGTTCGAATGATGCAATTGGTGGAGAAGCCGTATGAAGCCATCTATCCTGAATGGCCGAACGAGGACCAAAACGTTGAAGCCAGGAAAATTGATGAGAAGTCGGACAACATGATTCAAGATATTCTCGATAACTGTCTTGATGAAACCTTCTGGGAAGAAGCCCCTCAGAAGGAAGCAAAGGTTGATAAAAGAGAGAAACATGTAGAGGAAAGTGATGATGATTTTGTGGAGAAGGTTGATAAAGGAAAGAAAACAAAGAAGAAGGAGAAACAAACCAAGGAGCCTAGTTCAAAGAACAAGAAGAGGAACAAAAAGGGAAAATTTTGAATAGGAAAAGGAAGAAGTCATTACTAGACAAGAATTCAAACGTTGACGAAAGAAAAGACAAGAAGAGGAAGAAAAAGAAGAAGGAAACCGAGCCTGAAGCAGATGAGGTAACTCATGTGCCTGTGGAGATGAAGAAGCAAAACATAGTTAGCACATATTACCCTTTGTTTGATTCTGATGACCAGTTGGGAAATGTAGTAGCCGAGGAATGGAAGAAAAGATAAGAGACGAAACAGCAGGACGCTGTCTTGAACGCGATCCAGCTACTAACCAAGAAAATGGAATCGATGGAGGAAAATGTTGGAGGCCGGCTTACTACAATGGAGACCTTATTGCAGGTGAACAATAAGAGGCTTACAACCCTTGAGGTGGTCGGTCCCAGTAAAGAAATAGTACGTAAAGAACCTACGAAGATTCAAACGCACATCCAGATGAGGCTGAAGCAACCGTTCAACAAGGCTTTCAGAAAATCCACAGTGACAATGAGTCTGGTTTGAGAGACCCAGTACGTCGGAATCTATTTGAATCTGGGTAACTAAATATTTTTACCGCAGACTTGGCCGAAACAAACTCTTGAATTTGACCGGATTGGTTGATTTCTCTTTATGTTTTTTTCTTTCAAAATGTGTGATTGGGAGTGTGAATCTCGGTATGCTTTTTGCAAAGTTATTTTTTACAAACAAGTTTTTACTTAATTATTGCATTGGATTTTTATGAACGGAATGGTAGATTTTTAATATATGTACATCTGTTATATGTAGGGTCTAATAGATGAAAAAATGTGAATGTTATATCATGATTACATAAATTGGTGGTAGACTTGTTATATAAAAAATGGTAGACTTATTTTGGAACAAAAATGATACATTTGTAATGGAACCAAATGGTAGAGTTTTAATAAATAAAAATTGTACTTGTTAAATATCATGATGTTCCTAACTTCAAAGAGTTCTTGTATTGTTTAGTGTGAGTAGATTTTTCACTTGCACGATCTGTTAGACTAATCATGTTTGTTTTTCCATGACCAGTCATGTATGATACTTAATCAAGAAATTTCTCAACAAGATGTTGTCATTACAAGTGCACTTCGAAACCCAAATTCAAAATCAGAAGTAGCTAAACGACAAGGTACGTCTGAGAAGAAAAATGATGTTTGGGATGAGATGGAACATAGTGGGGGAAATGTTGGGATAGTGTCCTGAAATCACACTTGTACTCACTCCTGATGATATTTGTGTGTCGAGATCAGACATTCGTATAATACTGGGCGGTTGCAATGTTTTGCTAGAAGCCTCTTGCAATCTGTAAGTTGTATACTTACTGCCAGTATTATATGATCCTATATGGTCACACACCTAAGCAAACTGGAAGCTACGACAAGGGAATGATCATTATGGTAATGATCACATTAATGTGTATTGAATACACATTATAATCGATATAATGGTGTTGTGTCGATCGACACATATTGTGTGTCGGTCGACACAGTTCGGGTTTTCAGAAAGGCTTTCCGAATTAAGACTTAATCTGGTCTGGCCCGTTAAGCATGTTTTAGGTCGAATAAAACATGAGTTTTTCGACCTAAACAGAGAGCCGTCCACTTTTCTTAACAGAAAGAGTAGAAACACCAGAAACAGTTGATTCCCGTTGATCCGGCACTAGCATCCCGTTTCCAGCTTGTGTGCGTGTGTATCTGGTAGAGGCAAGGCATCTTCGTTGCTCCATTGATCTCGTTCACCATTCTCATTCCGCTGCCAATTCAAAGGTAAGAACGAGGTTGGTTTAATTCAATATATCAAACCCTAGATCCTAGGAGATCCAACAGGAAAAACAGAAGAAAATGGTGTTAGAAAGAAGGCGGAAACCCCTTAGGAGATCCAACAGGAAAAATTGATGATTCCAGTACAAGTGGGAGATTGTTGGGATAGTGTCCTGAAATCACACTTGTACTCACTCCTGATGATAGTTGTGTGTCGAGATCAGACATTCGTATAATACTGGGCGGTTGCAATGTTTTGCTAGAAGCCTCTTGCAATCTGTAAGTTGTATACTTACTGCCAGTATTATATGATCCTATATGGTCACACACCTAAGCAAACTGGAAGCTACGACAAGGGAATGATCATTATGGTAATGATCATATTAATGTGTATTGAATACACATTATAATCGATATAATGGTGTTGTGTCGATCGACATAGTTCGGGTTTTCGGAAAGGCTTTCCGAATTAAGACTTAATCTGGTCTGGCCCGTTAAGCATGTTTTAGGTCGAATAAAACATGAGTTTTTCGACCTAAACAGAGAGCCGTCCACTTTTCTTAACAGAAAGAGTAGAAACACCAGAAACAGTTGATTCCCGTTGATCCGGCACTAGCATCCCGTTTCCAGCTTGTATGCGTGTGTATCTGGTAGAGGCAAGGCATCTGCGTTGCTCCACTGATCTCGTTCACCATTCTCATTCCGCTGCCAGTTCAAAGGTAAGAACGAGGTTGGTTTAATTCAATATATCAAACCCTAGATCCTAGGAGATCCAACAGTGGTATCAGAGCGTTGTTAGGGTTTAGCTATTGAATCTGATGCAATTAATTCGAAACTTGTTGTTGTTGAATTGGAAAATTGCCTGTTGAAATCGTTTTTCTTATGTTAATCTCGGATTGTATGCATGTTGAAAATCGATGAACTGTTGAAATCGCACTGTGTCGATCGACACAAATCGTGTGTCGGTCGACACGCCGCGAAATAACGCGTAAAATATTTAGGGTTTGTCGCAGAGTGTCGATCGACACAAAGCGTGTGTCGGTCGACAAAGAGCGAAAACTCGCGTAAAATATTTAGGGTTTGTCGCAGAGTGTCGATCGACACAAAGCGTGTGTCGGTCGACACAGAGCGAAAACTCGCGTACAATATTTAGGGTTTGTCGCAGAGTGTCGATCGACACAAAGCGTGTGTCGGTCGATACAGAGAAAAAACTCACAAATAATTTTAGGGTTTCGATCTGAGATCGAGTACCCGTATTCCTGCTGTGTCGATCGATACACTGGGTCTGTCGGTCGACACAGGCAAAGCGATAAGATAGATCGGTTCAATTGGATTGAACCGGTTATCTCGCTCCGTTAATTTTAATTAACCAATTGGTTCTGGTTTGGTAATGTCGATCGACACAGAGTTGTGTGACGATCGACATGGACCATTAAACCAAACCGGTTCAATTGGATTGAATCGGTTAAGCAAATTCGATCCGGTTTGACCGGTTATCGAAGACCGGTTTAAATTGGGTTACGTCGACCGATGCCAATGGTTGGCGTCGATCGACACGACATTTGCAAACATGCTGGTTGGACCACAAATTTGCATATACCAGAACAATTTAATCCTAAAAGTTCTAGATGAATCTAAACTTAATAAAACTGAAAGTTTTAATTAAATTAATAACTTCTTGAATGTATATTGGATATACATCAAGATTAAATAATTCTTTTCCTCAACCAAATATCAAGTGATCTTGATGTCTTGCCCGATCTTGTCTACTGTCAGGACTCGTGTTGTTGTTGGATATCCTTGGAGTCCTTGGTATCCACAGCAACGTGGGTAATGCAGGTGATCATTAATAGATTTGCAGTGCAACTATTAGTAATCACAAGACATAAGAGATTAGTTTTACTTGACTAGGCTGTCAGAAGTTCTGGGCCCAGAGACATCATAGTAGATTGTACATAGTTTGTCTCATCTACGACCAAGAGTTGTACTGGGTACAATTAGCAATGATTTGCTTACCTGAATAACTAAAGTTTGGTTGATGGTAAGTTGCCCACTCAGATTTTGGTGAAGTATGGATCTTGGCTCATTGTATTCATCTGAGGAAACATAGTTTTGAATACAATGCGAGTTTTTCTTATTAGATAAGAATTCTCATTCCTTGAGCATTATAGCTATGGTTTGTTGAAAGGGGCTCTAGCCATCTTGCCTATCAAACAAGATTCGCATTTCTCACATGATTCAAAATCAAACGAGCCCAAAAGCCCATTTCGATGGAGCCTTTGGATGCGTTTCTCATTGTTATGGCCCAAACAACAATGCCATAAGAAAGTCGGGTTTTCATCATTGGACTTAAACCGCTTTGTATTTATGTTAAATACAGGCATTTCTTGGTTTAAAACATATAACTCATTATCTAATGGGGCGCTACCATAATATGTACCATCACGATTAAAAGAACAAACTTTATTCTTAACAGCAAAATCAAAACCTTCCAAATCCAAAACGGAAACTGAAATTATGTTTCTGCTAATCGCAGGTACAAAGTAGCAATTATTCAAAATTAAAACCATGCCCGACGGTAAAGACAATTCGCAGGTGCCTACGGCCAGTGCAGCAACCTTAGCTCCATTCCCGACCCGTAGCTCCACTTGTCCTTTCTTCAGCGTTCTACTGTTTCTTAGTGCCTGCATATTAGTACAAATATGAGCACCGCAGCCGGTATCCAATACCCACGAAGTAGAACTAGAAGATATAACATTAAGTTCGATAACATAAATACCTGAATCAGACGCATCATACGTCTTCTTCAGTTTCTTGTACACTGATTTAGATGGTACCCTATTTAGTGTAAATGGATCTTCAAGAAGAAGATTGACGTGGATGGCAATGTACAAATTTACAAAGCGAGGTTGGTGGCTAAAGGTTTCAAACAAATTCATGGTATTGACTATGATAAAACCTATTCCCCAGTCGCTATGCTTAAATCCATTCGGATTCTTCTAGCAATTGCCGCTCATTATGACTATGAAATTTGGCAAATGGATGTCAAAACCGCATTCCTGAATGGTATTCTGGAAGAGGATGTGTATATGACACAACCTGAAGGTTTTGTCGATCCTAAGAACGCTGGGAAGGTATGCAAGCTTCATAAATCCATTTATGGATTGAAGCAAGCATCACGGAGTTGGAATCTTCGTTTTGATGAAGCAGTAAAACAATTTGGTTTCATCAAGAACGAAGAAGAACCATGTGTTTACAAGAAGACTAATGGGAGCAGAATTGCATTTCTTGTACTGTATGTCGATGACATACTCCTCCTCGGTAATGACGTTCCGTTGCTTCAGTCTATTAAGACTTGGCTCGGAAGTTGTTTTTCCATGAAAGACATGGGAGAAGCTGCGTATATTCTTGGAATCAGAATCTACATAGATAGAATAAACAGGCTGATTGGATTGTGCCAGGATACTTATATTGATAAGGTACTGTACAGATTCAGGTTGCACGATTCCAAGAAGGGCTTCATACCGATGTCTCATGGCACTAGTCTCAGCAAGAAGCAGTGTCCGGCGACACATGCTGAGCGAGAACGCATGAATAGGATTCCTTATGCTTCTGCAATAGGATCTATTATGTATGCCATGCTCTGCACTCGTCCAAATGTAGCTTACGCGTTAAGCATGACGAGTAGATACCAATCTGATCCAGGTGAAGTTCACTGGACAACTGTCAAGAATATTCTCAAGTATTTGAGACATACTAAGGATAAATTCCTGGTGTATGGAGGAAGTGAAGAACTTGTGGTGAATGGATTCACCGATGCGAGTTTTCAGACGGACAAAGACGATTTCCGATCACAATCTGGATATGTCTTCTGTCTAAATGGCGGTGCAGTGAGCTGGAAGAGCTCTAAGCAGAATACCGTAGCTGATTCCACGACGGAAGCTGAATATGTTGCTGCTTCAGAAGCGGCAAAGGAAGCTGTTTGGATCAAGAAGTTCATGACTGAACTTGGTGTGGTTTCAAGTATCTTGGAGCCAGTGGCTTTGTTTTGTGATAACAACGGAGCCATTGCTCAGGCGAAAGAACCGAGGTCACCCCAGAAGTCCAAACACGTAGAGAGGAGATATCACCTGATTCGTGATATCGTCAATAGAGGTGATGTGAAGATCAGCCGAGTTCCGACGGAAGAGAATGTCGCTGATCCTCTGACTAAGTCACTCCCAAGGCCTAAGCATGAGAGTCATACGACTGCTGTAGGCATTAGAGATCTTAAGATGTAATCTTGATTCTAGTCGGAGTTTTAGTTTTATTTTAGTTATAATAAGATGCTCTTGTAAACATTCTTTTAGAAGTGTTTAATGAAATTTGATTTCAGCATTATTTATTGTGATCTAGATAATGGTCCCAAAATAAGTTTATGTCATATTATAGGTCATCAAGTTGAGGACTTGATCATGAAACCCTATAAGTCATAGATGATATAAATTATGTTTTGTCCCTAGTCGAGGTTGTCAAAGTGGGACAATGGCAACCGCGAGAGACTAGATTGTGAGGTGACTGTTGGCTAAGTTTCATGGAGCCAATGATATGATTATCGCAGTCAATCACATAGATATATGTTGGTGAACATATGATCGGACATGACCCGCTAATGAGAAGTCTACAAGATAGTTATATATGTGTCATAAGAGGTTCTCATTACGACTATAAAGTATAGTCCTTAGACCTGGGTTCATCATGCTTTCTTGCATATGAATTGGTACACTTTGACCTTGTCAAACGTCGACCCGTAACTGGCGACTATAACGGCACTGTTCAAGTATATCATGAAGTGTGCGTTGAAATAGGGATGTAACGAGATGGGATTTGTCCCTCCTGAATAACGGGAGATAAATATCTCAGGGCCTATCTGTTGGGATTGTGTCCTGAAATCACACTTGTACTCACTCCTGATAATAGTTGTGTATCGAGATCAATCGTTTGTATAATACTGGTGATTGTAATGCTTTGCTAGAAGCCTCTTATAATCTGTAAGTTGTACACTTACTGCCAGTATTATATGTGATAACCCGTATCCAAAATACAGTCAACGGGCAGCAGAAAGTCAACAGGAGTGAAATTGTCATTTTACCAATGTCGGGGGTAAAATGGTAATTTTACCAAAAGTCGAGACGGAAGCCGAGACGGGCCGAATATTCTTATATTTTAGTATAAAGAATGTTCACTAGACCAGAGTTGGAGAAATCGGAGCAGAAACATGTTTTTCGGTGAGTCGGGAATGGAAACCGACAAAACCGATAAAACTTCAAAAATTCATAACCGGAGCTACGGGTGTCCATTTGAGGTGATTCAAAATGCTAAATTCATCAAATAGCATGGAGAATCTTTTTGTGGAGGTTTGAGGATTTATGGGATCGTCCAGAGATATTCTAAAATATTAAAACCGAGAACCATCAAACCGAGCATTGGAGTTAATGGGGATTAGTGGCTGGTAAGGGCGGTCTAAAGGTGATTTTTGGGCAACAAGGTAGAGTAATTTATGCTGAAAAATGAAGAGGAAGAGACGTGGCATGTTGAGGAGGTGTTGTGGCATTGTTTTAAAAGAAATACAATGCATGTGATTTTGATCACATGGTTAAATGAATCTTCTATTGATTCATGCATTGTGTCGTGGCAAGAGGGAAGAGATGACAGGAAGATGCACTGAATTTGGTGGGTGTTGGCGTGGCTAGCAAGGAGAGAAGGAGGATCCACTTGTCATCCATTCAAGCCATCACATTTCATTATATAAAGAAGCTCATCTCCTCCTCATTTCAACACACAACAACAACAACAACAAAAAGAGAGAAAGAGCGTAAGAAGAAGAAGAAGAAGAAGAAGAAGAAGAAGAAGAAGAAGAAGAAGAAGAAGAAGGGAGAGAGAGAGGAGGAGGCGTGAGAAGAAGAGAGAAATAGAGAGGAGAAGAGGAAGAAGAAGGAGCGTGAAGAGGAGGGAGAGAGGAAGAAGAAGAGTGAAGCGTAAGGGAGAAGAAAGGAGAAGAAGAAGAAGAGTGAATCGTGAGGGAGAAGAAAGGAGAAGAAGAAGAAGAGGTGAAGCGTGAAAGAGAGAGAGAGAGAGAGAAGAGGAAGCGTGAAAGGGGAGAGAGAGAGAGAGAGAAGAGGAAGCGTGAAGGAGAGAGAGAGAGAGAGAGAGAGAGAGAGAAGAAGAAGCGTGAAGAGGAGGGAGAGAAGAAGAAGAAGGTGAAGCGTGAAGGAGAGAGAGAGAGATAGAAGAGGAAGCGTGAAGGAGGAGAAGAGGAGAGAGAGGAAGAGAAAGAGAGAAGAAGAGCGTGAAGAAGAGGAGAGAGAGGAAGAGAGAGAGAGAGAAGAAGCGTGAAGAAGAAAGAGAAGAAGAAGGAAGGAGAGAGAAGCGTGAGATGAGGAGAAGGAGAGAGGAAGAAGGAAGACCGGAGGAGAGAGAAATAAGAGAGAGAAAGAGGAGAGAGAAAGTAGAGAGAGAGACGTGAAGGAGGCGTGAAGGAGAGAGAAGATGATCCGGAAGCTTGGTTAGAATTGTTCAGTCAACGGTCAGGACGTTCGGGAAGTTTCGGGATTCGAGTTCGTACATTCGGGAGGTTCGGGTTCTAGTTCGGGGGTCTCGGGCTTCATACCATGTCAGAGCCGCCATTTCCGTACCTATCTCACTGTGAGTCGGCTCACAAACTCGTAGACTCATATAGACCGGAAATTGATAAGCCGTAGTGCTAGGATTGCATAATCGTTACTTAACCTAATTGGTATTTAATAATTAATTGGACGTTAATGTTAAACCGGTTAGGAACGGATAAGCATGTTAGGGTTTAAAGAATTAAAAGGTTAATTGGTTGTGTGCCGCTAGGTTGTTAGTAAAGATTGGGTGATGCATTCATATAGACCGTTGTTTAGGACTGTATATGCATATATATGGTATAAGAACGATAATTAATGAATCTATATACGGGAATTAAGACGACCTTAAAATATGGTTAAACCTAACCGAACGTATAGAATATTGTATCGGGATTGGGGTTTAGGTTTAATAGCGGGATTGGGTAATGAATGAATAAAGTTAATAATGAGACGTCGGGGAGTTAGTAAGTTTACTAACTCTAAACCGACGGATCGGGGAGTTAATAAATGATGAGTAGGTTTGGTTAAGAAATAAGAAGTGTGGTGATTGGTGAACCGTCTACGGGTTAGCGAGCCGCTAACCTAAGGTAGCGGGCGTAAATGGGATTAAAAGACTTAGAAACCCTAATAAGCCTGCTTGTGTGTGATTGTGTGATTGATTATGATTGTGTGATTGTATTGCTGTTATTGTGAGCTTTGTGTGCAGGTTTGTTAGACTGCTCGGTGTTGGGCAAAGCAGTTATTGCGGACACTTACTCCGGTCACGGGATCGGGTAAGTTAGTGGTGCTGACTAGGTATCTTACCTAGTCAGAGCGGTGGTAGTGTAGAGGCTTGCAGAATGGTTGGGGATTTACTATTGATATTGATTGCGTGATCTGTGCTAGAGTCCCAGCGAGTCTGCGTGTTTATATTTCTGCACTAGGACTCTAGGGTGCGTTAGATTCCGCAAGCCTAGGTTTTGTTTACGTGCTGGTACTTCTATCCCGATTGGATCCTCGGGAATTGAGAACCTGATCAGCTTAGCCTGGCGGGTGTGAACCTATGGAGTGACGTCTGTAGGGTGTAGTCCGGAGAATACGGGGTCGCGTCCTAGGGCCGGACTGCATGGAAGCTCGGGTTGCCGGGGGTAACCGGAGTCGCCGCGTATCGATGGACAGAGAACGGTGTCCTAGTCGTTGGGTGGACGGCTAGGAGTCATGTGGGTTAGTTGCCATATCGGTGACAGTGGAAACCCGTGGAAGTCACCAAGTTCGTAGGGCCCATTGTTTGTTTTGTTATCTTTCCTTCGTTGCGCGATAGATAGATCGAGTCTAATCGAGGACATGTGCCGCAGTGCCTTCGATTCCCTTAATTCTCTTGTTTTGGCTATTGCTTGATCATGTGTGGGTTGACACGCCGTGGTTGTGCGTGATCGACTATTTATTTCTGTTGATTGTTATTTTGGGTTTTTGGGGCGGGAATCTGTAGACTCTAGATAGATTAGAAGCCGTTAGTGGGGAGCCGATTCACTGGGTGATCTTAGATCGCTCATTATACTCTTTTTGTGTTTTCAGGTTAAGCGTCAACGGACGCGGGAGGTGCTCGGTGTGGTTTCGGGTTTCTTGTGACGGGATTTGATTTGGGATTTGATTGTTTTATTTCGGTTTGGCTTTGGCGCCATTTTGTGATCTTGTTTGATTGTGTATTTGACTATTTTATATATTTGACTTGACGATTGTTTGTGAAATTCTATTAAACGTTGTGCTTAACGTTTAATTACTCAAAAATGAAATTGTTTCCCTGATATGAGGTTTCGTCCGAACCGACACAATCACCGAAGTGGTACAAGGTGTACAACTTGTATTACGGAAGTGAGGATAGCGAGGTCAAAGATGGATTAGTGCGAGCCTTTGTCTCAAACCGATCTGTCTCTGACTTCGTCCTGTGACGAACTTTTCCTGTTCGACTTGCTCGGGTTCGATCAGTCATGTTCTTGTTTGATTGTTGACCGGTCAGCTCGACGGTCAGCGGAGAATGGGAAAGGGGCGTTACAGAAAGGTGGTATCAGAGCATGGTTCTGCATGGGTTTCGAAACATTTCATTTTTGAGTGTTTTCCGTGTTTTATCGAGTCAAATGTGTCACACAAGCATCCATTAGGAAACCGAGCCGCGTCCGTTAAACCCGGGTTGGGATGGGGAGTAGCATTCTTGTATTATTTGTACTAACTTATCTTTGAGTTGTGATTGCAGTCGTGCAGCAGTGTGTCCTGGGTGGAGTGGAGATGTGTGTGTGTGTGCACGGAGCAGTTACAGTTGAGCGTCATGAGTCCGCAGGGATCAGTCAGTCTCGCCGCCAGCAATACCGGAGTACAGGACGTGCGACAGATGTGGAGTGTATGAGTTAATTTACATTGGTGTCCCCGAGCAGTAGACCCGCATCTTCGGGAGCCGTACCATCCAGTATCGGGACCCGATCACTATCCGTTGTGTGGTCACGAGGGCCATGGAGCATTGACTTGTCTTATCGTCGGATCAGGAGTGCGTGTACCCGATGGAGAGTCATACCGAGCACTAGTACCAGAGGATTATCGAGCGGGACCCAGCCGCAGAGATCCCGAGCCCAGTCAGCCGCCCGTTGTGCAGTTACCGGTTGTTCCGTTGTCCAGACCCGAGCCAGTGAGGACTTTCCAGTCTTGTAGAGGTGAGGTTCATCGCACACCCGATTGTTTCATCGATTCCCCGTCAGAGCCGACAGAGCTGACTTCTCTTCGTCAGTGATGTGGAGGTTATGATCATCAGGCGTCCGTATGTTATTGTGGACCACGTTCAGCGTCCACTCCAGTCTGTCAGATGTGTGGCCGCGCAGGTCACGTTACTCATCCTTGCCCGATAGCCGAGCCATCAGAGCACCATCTCGAGACACACACTCGCCACACCCTCCCGGCGCACCTGCCAGCGGATACTTCAGCGAGCCGTTTTGCCAGTGGTGTTGGGCATTTCGGTCTTGCTGGAGGCGTTAGAATAGGATAATTGTAGTTAGGCCAGGTAAGTTGGGGGCACTAACTCTATTCTTGTCTTGTAGATTGATCGGTGGATAGGCGACTTTGCGTGTCGCCTTTGACTTTTCCGATGTTTAGCGGCGTCGTATGGGTTTTTGGATGTGATGACGGTCTTATGAGTGGACTCTGATCATAACCATGTACATAAAACCTTATGATGTATGATATATCGTTTATGTATGTGGTGGATACAGAGTGTTCAGTTGATCGTTTTGAGTAGCATAGTAACTATTTGCATGAATGAGATGGTTCTGAAAGCAAATAGATTACTGTGTGAAATCAAATGATGAGCGGAACTGACGACCGTCCCTCATGACCTGAACCCAGACCGACGACGCATCCGACCGATCATTAGATTGCGTGATTGTATGGTGATTGCTTGTTTTCATTTTCTGTTGATTGATTGATTGATTGATTGATTAATTTGTTTGTGCGGTAGTTGCGTAGTGTTAGCGTTCTTGGTTTTTGGATGGATTGATCGTTTTGGGTCTTAGAGACTCTTGTATGTTTGGTAGTTCGGAATTTGATTGGTCATTAGTAGCTTTCTTCGGTTTTGTTAAAAAGGTAAGGTGTTGATTTTATTTTAATTTTACTTCGAGTTGAGCCGACTTGAGGACGGTTGTGTTCAACCGTCAGTTCACGAGGGAACGGACTTATGGGGTATTGTTATTTAATCACGGGTAACCGTCGGGTACGTGATTAAGTAACCATATTTCTATGGGAAAGTGATATCGGGGATAGAGAGGGATGAAACTAATTGTTTCAGTGAGTTGTTGTATTGATTGTAGGTCGGAATGGCGACGCGATGTGAATCCGAGACCGAACCCGAACCCGAAAGCGAGATGATGTGACAAGACGTCGTGAGACAAGTGGACCGGACCGTGAAGCAGTGATGGGTGTTGTCAGTGGAAAGTGTATCAGTTTATCGAGTGACCGGCAGAAAGAAGCCGAGAAGTATGAAGTGAGCAACGAGAGTTGAGAAGAAGATTCAGTGGGGTTGTGGGAATCAGACAGTTGGAAGCAGGTGATCAGATTTTTGAAGAGTGTCTCAGGAAGAAGACAGAAAGTCACAAACTGAAGAATGTGGAGGTCGAGGCAAAGTGGGGAAGACGGAAGTAAGAAGCAGAGTAGATAAGTTAACCAGGAGTGAGTTCGAAGATTGAGTCGGGTAAAGACAGTTGAGAGTGGAGCGGATCAGGGTACAAGATTGGGATGTCAGATCAGATCAGTGTTGAGGTCAGTGGTATGCAGCAGTAAGGAGTGTTAGAGTAGAGTGATGAAGCAACTTGCAGGGTTCGGAACCGATTTGAAGTCTGACAGTGACGGAGAATTCGGGGACGAATTCCTGTAAGTGGGGAAGAATGTGATAACCCGTATCCAAAATACAGTCAACGGGCAGCAGAAAGTCAACAGGGGTGAAATTGTCATTTTACCAATGTCGGGGGTAAAATGGTAATTTTACCAGAAGTCGAGACAGAAGCCGAGACGGGCCGAATATTCTTATATTTTAATATAAAGAATGTTCACAAGACCAGAGTTGGAGAAATCGGAGCAGAAACATGTTTTTCGGTGAGTCGGGAATGGAAACCGACAAAACCGATAAAACTTCAAAAATTCATAACCGGAGCTACGGGTGTCCGTTTGAGGTGATTCAAAATGCTAAATTCATCAAATAGCATGGAGAATCTTTTTGTGGAGATTTGAGGATTTATGGGATCGTCCAGAGATATTCTAAAATATTAAAACCGAGAACCATCAAACCGAGCATTGGAGTTAATGGGGATTAGTGGCTGGTAAGGGCGGTCTAAAGGTGATTTTTGGGCAACAAGGTAGAGTAATTTATGCTGAAAAATGAAGAGGAAGAGACGTGGCATGTTGAGGAGGTGTTGTGGCATTGTTTTAAAAGAAATACAATGCATGTGATTTTGATCACATGGTTAAATGAATCTTCTATTGATTCATGCATTGTGTCGTGGCAAGAGGGAAGAGATGACAGGAAGATGCACTGAATTTGGTGGGTGTTGGCGTGGCTAGCAAGGAGAGAAGGAGGATCCACTTGTCATCCATTCAAGCCATCACATTTCATTATATAAAGAAGCTCATCTCCTCCTCATTTCAACACACAACAACAACAACAACAAAAAAAAGAGAGAAAGAGCGTAAGAAGAAGAAGAAGAAGAAGAAGAAGAAGAAGAAGAAGAAGAAGAAGAAGAAGAAGAAGAAGAAGGGAGAGAGAGAGGAGGAGGCGTGAGAAGAAGAGAGAAATAGAGAGGAGAAGAGGAAGAAGAAGGAGCGTGAAGAGGAGGGAGAGAGGAAGAAGAAGAGTGAAGCGTAAGGGAGAAGAAAGGAGAAGAAGAAGAAGAGTGAAGCGTGAGGGAGAAGAAAGGAGAAGAAGAAGAAGAGGTGAAGCGTGAAAGAGAGAGAGAGAGAGAGAAGAGGAAGCGTGAAAGGGGAGAGAGAGAGAGAGAGAAGAGGAAGCGTGAAGGAGAGAGAGAGGGAGAAGAAGAAGCGTGAAGAGGAGGGAGAGAAGAAGAAGAAGGTGAAGCGTGAAGGAGAGAGAGAGATAGAAGAGGAAGCGTGAAGGAGGAGAAGAGGAGAGAGAGGAAGAGAAAGAGAGAAGAAGAGCGTGAAGAAGAGGAGAGAGAGGAAGAGAGAGAGAGAGAGAAGAAGCGTGAAGAAGAAAGAGAAGAAAAAGGAAGGAGAGAGAAGCGTGAGATGAGGAGAAGGAGAGAGGAAGAAGGAAGACCGGAGGAGAGAGAAATAAGAGAGAGAAAGAGGAGAGAGAAAGTAGAGAGAGAGACGTGAAGGAGGCGTGAAGGAGAGAGAAGATGATCCGGAAGCTTGGTTAGAATTGTTCAGTCAACGGTCGGGACGTTCGGGAAGTTTCGGGATTCGAGTTCGTACATTCGGGAGGTTCGGGTTCTAGTTCGGGGGTCTCGGGCTTCATACCGTGTCAGAGCCGCCATTTCCGTACCTATCTCACTGTGAGTCGGCTCACAAAGTCGTAGACTCATATAGACCGGAAATTGATAAGCCGTAGTGCTAGGATTGCATACCCGTTACTTAACCTAATTGGTACTTAATAATTAATTGGACGTTAATGTTAAACCGGTTAGGAACGGATAAGCATGTTAGGGTTTAAAGAATTAAAAGGTTAATTGGTTGTGTGCCGCTAGGTTGTTAGTAATGATTGGGTGATGCATTCATATAGACCGTTGTTTAGGACTGTATATGCATATATATGGTATAAGAACGATAATTAATGAATCTATATGCGGGAATTAAGACGACCTTAAAATATGGTTAAACCTAACCGAACGTATAGAATATTGTATCGGGATTGGGGTTTAGGTTTAATAGCGGGATTGGGTAATGAATGAATAAAGTTAATAATGAGACGTCGGGGAGTTAGTAAGTTTACTAACTCTAAACCGACGGATCGGGGAGTTAATAAATGATGAGTAGGTTTGGTTAAGAAATAAGAAGTGTGGTGATTGGTGAACCGTCTACGGGTTAGCGAGCCGCTAACCTAAGGTAGCGGGCGTAAATGGGATTAAAAGACTTAGAAACCCTAATAAGCCTGCTTGTGTGTGATTGTGTGATTGATTGTGATTGTGTGATTGTATTGCTGTTATTGTGAGCTTTGTGTGCAGGTTTGTTAGACTGCTCGGTGTTGGGCCGAGCAGTTATTGCGGACACTTACTCCGGTCACGGGATCGGGTAAGTTAGTGGTGCTGACTAGGTATCTTACCTAGTCAGAGCGGTGGTAGTGTAGAGGCTTGCGGAATGGTTGGGGATTTACTATTGATATTGATTGCGTGATCTGTTCTAGAGTCCCAGCGAGTCTGCGTGTTTATATTTCTGCACTAGGATTCTAGGGTGCGTTAGATTCCGCAAGCCTAGGTTTTGTTTACGTGCTGGTACTTCCATCCCGATTGGATCCTCGGGAATTGAGAACCTGATCAGCTTAGCCTGGCGGGTGCGAACCTATGGAGTGACGTCTGTAGGGTGTAGTCCGGAGAATACGGGGTCGCGTCCTAGGGCCGGACTGCATGGAAGCTCGGGTTGCCGGGGGTAACCGGAGTCGCCGCGTATCGATGGACAGAGAACGGTGTCCTAGTCGTTGGGTGGACGGCTAGGAGTCATGTGGGTTAGTTGCCATATCGGTGACAGTGGAAACCCGTGGAAGTCACCAAGTTCGTAGGGCCCAGTGTTTGTTTTGTTATCTTTCCTTCGTTGCGCGATAGATAGATCGAGTCTAATCGAGGACATGTGCCGCAGTGCCTTCGATTCCCTTAATTCTCTTGTTTTGGCTATTGCTTGATCATGTGTGGGTTGACACGCCGTGGTTGTGCGTGATCGACTATTTATTTCTGTTGATTGTTATTTTGGGTTTTTGGGGCGGGAATCTGTAGACTCTAGATAGATTAGAAGCCGTTAGTGGGGAGCCGATTCACTGGGTGATCTTAGATCGCTCATTATACTCTTTTTGTGTGTTTCAGGTTTAGCGTCAACGGACGCGGGAGGTGCTCGGTGTGGTTTCGGGTTGCTTGTGACGGGATTTGATTGTTTTACTTCGGTTCGGCTTTGGCGCCATTTTGTGATCTTGTTTGATTGTGTATTTGACTATTTTATATATTTGACTTGACGATTGTTTGTGAAATTCTATTAAACGTTGTGCTTAACGTTTAGTTACTCAAAAATGAAATTGTTTCCCTGATATGAGGTTTCGTCCAAACCGACACAACTCACCGAAGTGGTACATGGTGTACAACTTGTATTACGGAAGTGAGGATAGCGAGGTCAAAGATGGATTAGTGCGAGCCTTTGTCTCAAACCGATCTGTCTCTGACTTCGTCCTGTGACGAACTTTTCCTGTTCGACTTGCTCGGGTTCGATCGGTCATGTTCTTGTTTGATTGTTGACCGGTCAGCTCGACGGTCAGCGGAGAATGGGAAAGGGGCGTTACATTATATGATCCTATAAGGTCACACACCTAAGCAATCTGGAAGCTAACATATGGGAATGATCATTTGATAATGATCACGTTGATATGTATTGGATACACATTGACATAGAGTTTTATGATGTATGTGTCGATCGATACATGAGTGTGTCGATCGATGCAGGCTTTTCGTGGAGTTGTGACGATCGACACAGTAAGTGTGTCGATCGTTGCATATCGGGTTTCGAAACTGATGTTTAGGATTAATGACGTAACCAAGTCGGGTTTGTCCGACGGTTCGTGATGTCATTTCCAGGTCGATATATAAAGGCTTATATGGTCGACCTGAACCCTAGCCGTCACAGCAATTCTCAGAGAGAAAAGCAGAGACATCGAAAACTCATTCCATGAATCCGGCACTAGCATCCCGGCGTTCCAGGTTGTGTGAGTGTGTGCTTGGTAGAGGCGAAGCACTTGATTCGCTAGATCTCGTTCACCATTCTATTCCGCTGCCAGATCTGAGGTAAGAACGAGGTTGGTAATTTCAATATAACGAACCCTAGATCCTAGGAGATCCAACAGTGGTATCAGAGCATGGTAGGGTTTAGTCTATTGAATCTGAAGCATTTAAATCGAATTCTGATGATTTTGATTAGTATAATGCTTGTAGAATCGTGTTTCCAAAGAATTAATCTCGGATTGAAGTTTCTGTTGAAAACGACGAACTGCTGTTGTCGCACTGTGTCGATCGACACTAAGCTTGTGTCGGTCGACACACCGCGAAACGGATAATAATATTTTAGTGTTTGTCGCAGAGTGTCGATCGACACAAAGCGTGTGTCGGTCGACACAGAGCGAAAACGCGTAAATAACTTTAGGGTTTGTCGCATGGTATCGATCGACACTAAGCTTGTGTCGGTCGATACATCGCGAAAACTCGTAAAAGATATTAGGGTTTTCGCACAACATCGGTCGACGCACTGGGTGTGTCGGTCGATGCACCGCGAAAATGCGAAAGATTTGAAATCGCAGTGTGTCGATCGACACACTGGGTGCATCGGTCGACGCAGACTATGCGAATGGATAGATCGGTTCAATTGGATTGAACTGGTTATCCCACATGGTTATGTCGATTTAATTCAAAATCCCTAATACTCTACTGTGTCGGTCGACACAAGCCTTACGATTGGTTGAATCGGTTCAATTGGATTGAACTGGTTATCATGCTTGGTTAAGGCAGATAAGATCGGTTTAAATTGGATGAATTGGTTCAATTGAATTGAACTGGTTATCTCAATTAGAATAAACCGATTTAATTGGTTAAGATCAGTTTGATCGGATAAGTCGATTCAATAGGATTGGACCGGTTATCGCGATTAGTTAAAACTGGTTGAATCGGTTCGATTAGATGAACTGGTTAAATTGGATTTGACCGGTTATCTTGAATAATCTGAAGGTTGCATATCAAGAGTCGACCAAGTGTGTCAGTCGACGCATATGGTGACGATGCGAACCGTAATCGTTTGGTTTTGAACCAAATGATTAAGAAACCGAACCGAATGACCTAACCCACTGAAATTAGAACGATTAAAAACTTAATTGAAATTAGAAGTAAAATGTTCTAAACCTGTCTAATACACATTGGATGTGTGTTAGATCAAAGCTTAGATTCAATAAGGTCAACTGTCAAGACTCGTTTCGTTGTTGGATTGTCTTGCCAAGAGCTTGGTATCCACAATTACATGAGTAAGGCAGATAGTAGCGTTGATGGTCTTGCAGTGCTTGACATCTACAATTACGTGACCTAAGAGATTGAATTACTAATCTTTAAAGTTCCATTTCCTCAACTAAATATCAAGTGATCTTGATGTCTTGCCCAATCTTGTCTACTGTCAAGACTCGTGTCGTTTGTTGGATAGTCTTGGAGTCCTTGGTATCCACTGCAACATGAGTAAGGCAGGTGGTCATTGGCAGATTTGCAGTGCGACTGTCAATGATCACAAGACAGAAAAAGATTGGTTTACTTGACTGGGCTATCAGAAGTTCTGGGGCCAGAGACATCAGAGTAGATAGGACATGGATTGTCTTATCTGCGACCAAGAGTTGTACTGGGTGCAATTAGCAATGATTTGCTTACCTAGATTAATCTGGGTGATGACGAGTTGTCCACTCAAATTTTAGTGATGTATGGATCTTGGATTATTATATTCATAGAGGAAACGTTGTTTGAATATAATGCGAATTTTCTTATTGGATAAGATTCCTCATTTCCTGAAATCATAACTAAAATTTTCTTTGATTAAAATTTTTAGCCTATGTCTAAAATTACCTTCTCGTTACGACCCATCCTTGAGAAGGACAAGTTATATGGGTCAAATTTCCTGAATTGGTATCGCAATTTGAGATTAATCATCAAGCAGGAGAGTAAGGACTATGTCCTTGAGAAAGCTCTTCCAGAAAGGCTTGGGGCCAATCGCTCGAATGCAGTATATAATGCTTGGAATAAGCATTATATTGATGTGGTAGATGTATGTGGTCTGATGTTGGCTACCATGGAATCGGACTTAAAGAGTCAATACGAGAACATGGAGTCGCCAATAGAGATGATCACCAGCCTGAAACTGAAGTTTTAGGATCTGGCACGAGTTGAGAGATTCCAGATTGTGAAGTCTCTAACTGGGTGAAAACTACCAGAGGATGTTCCAGTGAGTCCTCATGTCATTAAAATGATGGGTTACATTGATAACCTGGGGAAACTGGATTGTCCTGTCAGCTTAGAGTTGGCTACTGACATCATTCTGCAGTCACTGCCGTCAAGTTATGATAAGTTCTTTAAGAATTATATCAAGAAAGGCTTGACGAAGACGTTGACTGAGCTGCATTGCATGCTCAAGACAGCGGAGCAAAACATCAGAAAGGGTAAAAGATTTGAGAAATTTTATGTAGACAAGGGTAGAGACAGGGCCATCCAGATTTGGAATCAGGATAAGCCTGTGTCATCTTATAAGCCTAAGTCCGGACCACCTGGTGTTAGAAAGTGCTTCTACTGTAATGAGTATGAGCATTGGAAGAGAGATTGCATTAAATTCTTGGAAGATTCACAAGAGATGAAGAAGATGTATGGCACTTCTTCTTCAGGTATTGTGTTATTAATTCAAGTTCTACATATGTATTGGATACTAGTTGTGGTACTGATATTTTGGAAATATGCAGGGCCTAAGCAACAGTAGAACGTTGAAGAAAGGACAAGTGGAACTGCGTGCCTGGTGTGGAGCAATGGTTGCTGCATAAGCCGTAGAGATTCTCCACTTGTAGGAGCCTTTCAAGCTTGGTTTTTGAATTAAGTAATTGCTACTATGTACCTGCTTTATGCAGAGATGTCTTTCATTTTCTTGTAAGAATTTGAATGTTTTTCATTCTGATAAAAGACAAGTTTTGCTCTGTTGATCTTAATGAAATATTATATGGTAGCACCCCTTTTTGAAAAGGGTTTTATATCTTAAACCAACATACGCTTAAAATATAACATAAATACCAAACGATTTAAGTCTGATGACTTGAACTCGATTTTTCCTCGGCATAGTCATATTGACCAAATAGAGTGAAGCGACTTCAGAAGTCCCATAGTCATGGGCTTCAGGTTCATTTGATTGTAAATCAATTGAGACATGAATTCTGTTTGCTGGGCCAAATGACTAAGGCTTCTTTAGCAGAGCTAAAGAAATGGGCCAAAGGCTCGTTGGGCCTTACACATACTGATGTATGCGGCCCGATGAGCATTAGTGCCGAAGGAAAAATTCAAATACTTCGTTGACTTATTGATGGCTTCAGTAAGTATGACTGTGTTCATTTGATGAGACACAAGTCAGAATCTTTTGGAATGATCAAAGGAGTTTCAGAATAAAGTATAGAACCGATTTGACAGAAGTATTGAGATCCTCGATTAGATCGCGGAGGAAAATACTTGAGTCAAGAATTGGGTGATCATCTAAGTGAGTGTGAAGTCGCTTCACAGCTCATCTCTCCTGAAAAACCTTGAACGGTATTTCTGAGAGAATGAATCGGATCTTATTGGATATGCTCCGATTAATGATGAGTCACATGAATCTTCCATTATCCTTTTAAAATACGCTCTAAAATGAACCTGCTCATGCTAAATAAGTTTTCTATCAGAATCAGTGAAAAACACCACATTGGATGTGGACTGGGTGATTTCCAAATATGTTTTTCTGATTAATTGGGGTTGCAAGGTTTGTGTAAGGCAATTGTCAACAAACAAACTTGAACCCAAATCTGATGAGTGCTGCTTCGCTGGTTGTCCTAAGGAAACCGAGGCTTAGTAATTTTGCAACCAATCCGAGAACAAGGTTATGTTGTTCGGAACTCTGTTTTTCCAAGAAGAACAGTGGGAGTAAAAGTACAGCTCGAAGAAATTCGAGAAACACAGGAGGCTGTTCAACCTGTTGAGTGAGAGCAGCGGTTGGATCTACAGAGTGCTGTAGGATCGACAACTGTGGAGCCTGAAATTCGCTGATCCAAATGGATTCGTCGCTAAATCGAGGGTGATTCCTCGTGACCGATTGTCGTGATCTGTTAATCATTGAAAAGTGACGAGCATGCGAAATTCAAAGAAGCGATGGTGAGCCCCAACTCCGAAAATTGGCTAGTTATGCATGTTAACTTCACCGATTGAAGCAAACATCTTGGAGTTGGAATCTATGTTCTGTTAAAACGGTCAAAGGCTTTGACTCGATCAGGAACGAATTGAAACCGTGCGTTTACAAGTAAACTAGTGGGAGCGTAGTTGCAATTCTCAAAACTGTATGTTTAGAATATACTTAATCTCATAAACGACGTTCCGACACCAAAGTCTTGTCAAGATTTGGGTGAGAAGTCACATTCAACGAGAGATATGGGAGAAGCCGTGTAAGCTCTTGGAATATGGATCCATTGAAATGGATTGCAAAGACCAATTGGATCGTGTCAGAATCCTTATGGTGATAAGGTATTGGACAGTTCCAATGTGCATGATTCCAAGAATGGCTTCACACCAAAGGTCTTATGGCAATAATCTTAGCAAGATGAAGTGTCTTGGACACTGGCTGAGCTAGTATCTGTGAGTGTGATTCCTTTTGCTTAAGCAATAGAATCCATCATAGATGCCATGTTGTGCGCTCGTATAGATGCAGCTTACGCAGATAGCATGACGAGAAGATACCAATATGTTCCCGTAAAAGTCATTGGACAGTTGTAAGGAATATCCCCAAATGTTTGAGAAACACTAAGGATAGGCTCTTGTACAACTGAGAATTAGACGAATCAGTTATGAGTAGTTAGACGGACAAAGATGATTCCCGGTTCTCACCTGGTGATATCTTGTGTCTGTGTAGCGGTGCTGTCTGTTGGAAAGGTTTCCAAGCAGAGGACCGTAGAATAGTGCTTATTAAAGAATAGCGGTGTGGTTTGTTGGAATGGTTCCAAGCAAGAACACCGCAGTATCTCTCACAACCTGAGCACAAGTTGTATATTGTTGCTGTAGGTACTAGATATCTGAAGACTTGGTCTTGATTCTAGTGGGAGTTAGTTTAGTTATGATGTTCAGATAAATATGATATGGTCATGTTTATGAAAAACTGACATCAACATTATTTGATTATTGGATAATTAAATAATGGTCCCAAAATAAGTTTATGTCATATTATAGGTCATCAAGTTGAGGACTTGATCATGAAACCCTATAAGTAACAAATGACATAAATTATGATGTGTCCCTAGTCGAGGTTGTTAAAGTGGGACAATAACAACCGCGATAGACTAGCTTGTGAGGTGACTGTTGACTAAGTTTCGTGGAGTCAATGATATGAGTATCACAGTCAGTCACATAGATATATGTTGGTGAACATATGATCGGATGTGACCCGCTAATGAGAAGTCTCCAGGATAGTTATATCTGTGTCATGAGAGGTTCTCATTACGACTATTGAGTATAGTCCTTAGACCTGATTTCATCATGCTTTCTTGCATATGAATTGGTGGACCTTGACCTTGTCAAACGTCGATCCGTAACTGGCGGCTATAAAGGCACTGCTCAGGTGTATCATGAAGTGTGCGTTGAAATAGGGATGGAACAAGATGGGATTTGTCCCTCCTGAATAACGGGAGATAAATATCTCAGGGCCTATCGAAGATTTTATGCTGAGAAAATGTGTGGCCGCACTCAAACGAACTGTAGTTCAGTTGTTTGTTTTGTTCAGTATAGATCAGGAGTTCGATAAACATGATATTGGCTTAATAAGAATGACACTAATCTTGTCTTATGCCAAATCGAGATATAGAGACAAAAGGATTGTAGGAATTGATGATTCCAGTACAAGTGGGAGATTGTTGGGATTGTGTCCTGAAATCACACTTGTACTCACTCCTGATAATAGTTGTGTATCGAGATCAATCGTTTGTATAATACTGGTGATTGTAATGCTTTGCTAGAAGCCTCTTATAATATGTAAGTTGTACACTTACTGCCAGTATTATATGATCCTATAGGGTCACACACCTAAGCAATCTGGAAGCTAACATATGGGAATGATCATTTGATAATGATCACGTTGATATGTATTGGATACACATTGACATAGAGTTTTATGATGTATGTGTCGATCGATACATGAGTGTGTCGATCGATGCAGGCTTTTCGTGGAGGTATGACGATCGACACAGTAAGTGTGTCGATCGTTGCATATCGGGTTTCGAAACTGATGTTTCGGATTAATGACGTAACCAAGTCGGGTTTGTCCGATGGTTCGTGATGTCATTTCCAGGTCGATATATAAAGGCTTATATGGTCGACCTGAACCCTAGCCGTCACAGCAATTCTCAGAGAGAAAAGCAGAGACATCGAAAACTCATTCCCTGAATCCGGCACTAGCATCCCGACGTTCCAGGTTGTGTGAGTGTGTGCTTGGTAGAGGCGAAGCACTTGATTCGCTAGATCTCGTTCACCATTCTATTCCGCTGCCAGATCTGAGGTAAGAACGAGGTTGGTAATTTCAATATAACAAACCCTAGATCCTAGGAGATCCAACACTATCGAAGATTTAATACTGAGAAAAATGTCTGGCCGCACTCAAACGAACTGTAGTTCAGTTGTTTGTAATGTTCAGTATGAGATCAGGAGTTCGATAAACACGATGTTGGCTTAATAAGGATGACACTAATCTTGCCTTATGCCAAATCGATATATAGAGACAAAAGGATTATAGGAATTGATGATTCCAGTACAAGTGGGAGATTGTTGGGATAGTGTCCTGAAATCACACTTGTACTCACTCCTGATGATAGTTGTGTGTCGAGATCAGACATTCGTATAATACTGGGCGGTTGCAATGTTTTGCTAGAAGCCTCTTGCAATCTGTAAGTTGTATACTTACTGCCAGTATTATATGATCCTATATGGTCACACACCTAAGCAAACTGGAAGCTACGACAAGGGAATGATCATTATGGTAATGATCACATTAATGTGTATTGAATACACATTATAATCGATATAATGGTGTTGTGTCGATCGACACATATTGTGTGTCGGTCGACACAGTTCGGGTTTTCAGAAAGGCTTTCCGAATTAAGACTTAATCTGGTCTGGCCCGTTAAGCATGTTTTAGGTCGAATAAAACATGAGTTTTTCGACCTAAACAGAGAGCCGTCCACTTTTCTTAACAGAAAGAGTAGAAACACCAGAAACAGTTGATTCCCGTTGATCCGGCACTAGCATCCCGTTTCCAGCTTGTGTGCGTGTGTATCTGGTAGAGGCAAGGCATCTTCGTTGCTCCATTGATCTCGTTCACCATTCTCATTCCGCTGCCAATTCAAAGGTAAGAACGAGGTTGGTTTAATTCAATATATCAAACCCTAGATCCTAGGAGATCCAACAGGAAAAACAGAAGAAAATGGTGTTAGAAAGAAGGCGGAAACCCCTTATGTGCAAATCGTTGAAAATTTCACAACTCCTAAGCGAGCCAAACCCACATCACTGTTATCTGATTTCTCGGATCCAGTGGAGGCTGCAAGGATGAAATCTGCCGCTACTGCAATAAACAAGCTGTTAGTCCTTATGGACAAGGAAGCCGCAGTAGGTCGCGGGGCTCGTAAGCTTAACCTGGCCCCCAACCAGGTCGACCCATTCGTTGGGAGTTCAGCTGTGAAACGCATTATGTACGATGTACATCCTTCGCCAAGTCTTTACGATCCGTTTGAGAAGGTGGATGGAAACAAACTTAATCATTTGATGGAGTTCGTCAAGTCTGATTTGTAAGTCTCTATCAGCGTACTATCTTATTTTCATAGAAGATTTTGTTGTTTCATAACATTTCTTTCATCATATTAGGGACAATCCTTTCGACTCAAGCCTCATGGGTGTTGAATTCTAACTTGAAATCAAGACACCTAAAGAGTTTTGGAAAATTGAAGAATACGGGTGGCTGCACGAAGGGGTAAAAAAATTCAAATCCATTGTATTTTAGTACGCGTATTTATCGTAGACTTGTTTCTTGAATACTTTTGACAATGGGGTGGACTTATTACTTTCTTACAAATTAGCTGCAAAAATGATACGGTAGACTTAATATCAGACTATGGTAGACTTATACCTTATACCCTCTATTTTGCAGCATCTCGCAGCTGCAATGCATATGTTTAGGCAAAGGTCTTTGAGAAAACCTAGTCCTTTTCGAAGTGAGAGGATTGCTTTCCTTGATCTGTGGTTTACTAGTTTATGGTGTTATGAATATGAGAGGGGGCTTAAAGGGAATGAAAAGAAGTGGGTCTTCGGCCGGGGCTATTTTGATGTCTACAATGGTATAAGTCCAACATTCGCAGCTACAAGAAAAAAATGGGTGGAAGATGTAGATTACTTGTACATCGCCCATTACATTGAAAGAAGGCATTGGGTAGCTGTGGTGGTAGACTTAGTGCAGCGAAAAGTGAAGGTGTACGATAGCATGCACATTTAGAAAAGTGATCAAGTCATCTACGACTCATGCAAGCCATATACTAGGATGATTCCTGCTTTGATGAGGGCCATGGCACCCCCTGAACTTAAGAAGAAGATGATTTTGGGTGCATTCAAGATATATAGGATGAAGACTATTCCCCAAAACCACCAAAGTGGTGATTGCGGTGTGTACACATTGAAATACATTGAGTGTTTAGCCCTCGGTCATGTGATGGAAGGCCTTAGTGACAATACCATTGCAGCGATTAGACTCAAACTAGCTGTTGAGATCTTCGATGAGGTTCCCGCAGAGCAGACTACACAGTTCTCAGATCCAAACCCTCGAAATAAAGAGGGTAGCAAAATCGGATTGAAGACAGATTCTGAAAAATGAAACTACTAACCAAACATAGGTTAGATTTTCACAAGACCTTTTGTAACCTCAGTAGACTTGTTATAATCTTGCGTTAGACTTGTACTACTAATTATGATGAATTCGGGTTTCTGTTGTAAATGTGCTCGCACATGGTTTTTTGCCTATTCCAATTGATGTAGACTTTGGAGTAAAATATAAAGTCTACAACAATTGGATTAACATGAAATAAGTTTAATCAAAATATTTTTTGTTTTACATTGCAGACTTTTGTTAAAATGGCAGACTTATACAACAATAACAAACGATAATCATGTGATCAAATCCAATACATTAACCATTAAAATGTATATGAAGGGTAATGTAGAGAACATCAAATTCATTAAGATTTACAGGTTGTATGATTGTGACCGGTTTGTAGACATTTAGAACATTGTGACACTTTCCTAGGACGTTTTTGTGCCATTTCCACTTCCAATACACCCTTAATCCTTGATTTTTTGGGCCTTCCTGGTGGTTGATGGACGTTGGGAGGGTCACATACTTTCTCGGCCACATCTTCAGGTACAGGCAGTGTAACATCTAAGGCTTGATACCCACTGAATACGCGTTCACCAGGTAGGAGGCATGATAATATGGATGGCATAATGAGATTGTTGAAATTTGTGCGGCCTCCGCTACTGCAATAGCATGTACACAAGGGATCTTATCTAAGTCAAACTTACGCAACTACACGTTTTCTGTGTCAAGTTAACAACATGTAGAGAATACTCTTCCATAACTTGAGATTGATCATCATATATCAGTTGCACTGTGAGTAACTTAGCTTGCTCGACGCGCTCCTGAAATAAAACCAACGTCAGGACATTAAGAATTGTAGCCGTCAATGTTAAAGTCACAAAGTTATACCTTTAGTAGTTTTTCTACTCCACCAGTTAGAACTGTAGTCATCTGACTCGCTCTTTTGCTTCTTGTTGCAAACCATCTAGTTAACATATTCCTAACTTCATCTAGTAGTTGCACAATAGGAAAGCTTCGTGCATGAGAAATAGCTTTGTTTATGGACTCAGTAATGTTACTGGTCGTAAAATTGTACCTATCCCCGGGGAAGTATACAGTCCACAATTGAACATCTAATTTTTCCAAATATCCATGAAATTCCGGATTCAGAGCAAGAATTTGCTCGTAGAAGTAATTGAAACCTGCTAGCGTATATGAACTAGCTGCCTGCTTCACTAATTTAAATAAACCGATGCCTTTGAATTTCAGCAAGATGTTTTTATGCAAGTGATATGTACAGATACCACGCGAAGAGAGCGGATATACAGTTGATATTCCTTTTCCTATAGCCCTATGTCTATCCGATATAATAGCAAGTCCTTCATCATCCGAGATAACTCGATGTAATTGCCTATAGAACCATTCCCAATATTCTTCATTTTCAGTATCAAAGACCGCAAAAGCTAATGAGAATATGTTGAAATTTCCATCTTGCGTTGTGGCAATCATTAGTCTACCTTTGTATGGTCCTTGCAAAAATTTCCCGTCCACAACAATTACTTTCCTCATAAACGGGAAACCGTTTATTGATGATCCAAATGCAATGAAAAGAGACTTGAACCTATTCTCCGCATCAATCTTGAGCTTTGTGTAAGTCCCCAGATTAATTCGCTCTATTTGGTATAAGTACAAAGGAATGTCTTGATAACCTTCTTCGGGAGTTCCAAAAGATATCTCTCGTCAAAATACGATGTGCCTTCCAATAATTCATTTGAAAATAAATGACCAGCTATTTAAGTCTGCGGACACATATGAAGTAAGTCTACCGTATAGATATAACTCTGCAATATCGACAATTTTGGCAACTTCAAATAATATGACATACCTTCATCCCATATCGTTTTTTTAAGGCATCAGAAACAACAATTGGCAAGACTTTTCGGCCAACAACACCGACAAAGTCTTTGTATATACGGCCAACGATATCTGGAGTTGCTTTACGAGCACGAACTGAACGCTCTGTGACCGAGCAAGTATGATCCGATATGTATACCTTTGTGTGAAATTTAGGAGAATCTCCAACTATTGATGCATGCACTCTCCATTGGCAGCCTTTAACCCAGCATTTTACGGTATATACAGTCGGGGTCGAATACCCCACATTAAAGTCAAATTTCTTGACTACGGTTAGCAACTTCAACCTTGTCTCCAACTCCTCTTTCGTGTCGTACGGTTGCCCTACCGCTAGTTTGAGTTCACGAACTTCTATATTCAGAAATTCTGATGGAGGCCTTTAATTGTTTCTTAAGTTTTTTTCATAAGTTTCTTACTTGTTTCCCTTAATTGCAGACTTTCCATGTCTTCTTAATCTCCTTGTTCATCAAATTCTACTTCACCATCTTCCTCTTCTTTATCTTCTTCCTCTTATGCTTCAGCTTGTCTCCCAGACATTGCGTAATCGTCATCACAAGAGCTAGCACCGTCCGAGTCATCACAACGATCAAATTTGTATTCTTCTTCTTCATCTTCTACATCGTCATTTTCACCTAAACCCTCATCTACCAAATCTTGTTCTTCTTCATTTTGACAACCGCCATTCCCATTGTCTATATGATTAATCTCAACGCATAGCCTAACGGTTGATCTTTACAAAGACGCAAGAACCCGTTCAGTTCTCGAGAATTCCTAATACTTACCGGAGGTGTGTCAATCGCCAAGGTCCGTGAATACTTTTTTGGTAGCATGTAGCTCAGCTCGACTTCGTGAGTTTGGTTATCCAAATTGTAGTCTTCGTAGATCATTCCAATCAAATTCTCATAAGAAATTCGCTGTTGTAAGCAAAAAATGTGACTTCCTCTATTCTTGTCTTTGAAGTTGTCAACGTAAAAGTCCCATCGATCTCTCTCAAATGTCCAGCGACCTGAAACTAACACTATTTCCGACATAGCAAATATGGAGATTGGGAGGAGATAAAGCAGTTCTCCTGAAAAAAAGAAATAGGGTGAGCAATAAGATTAGATCCCCTGGTAAATCTGGAAATTTGAGAGTTTTTTTTTCCTGTGTCCGGCTTCAACCAACCATCGGCGAAGAAGATGAACACAAGTAACCCTAGAGCTGTTCCAACCAACTAAACTAACACATTTAATACTATATAAGTCTACCATCACTAACTATTAATTATTAAGTCTACAAGAACATACTAATAATTCTTAAGTCTACGACATATGAATCTCAATACTCACTTAACTCTACTTTACATTATGAAAAATAGGAAAACAAGTCTACCAAATAATTAAAAGTCTACTAAACAACAGAATATATACGAAAAAGACATAAAATCTGCAATAACGTTTCAAAAATTTACTACGCCTATGACGTTGTAGTCTTCCATATAAAATTCTGCTATAAGGTAAAGAAAGTCTACAAGGAGAAAATTAAGTCTACAAGGTCAAAAATATGTACAAAATATATAAATCTACGGTTACACATGATATATCTACAACCACGTCGGCGTATTCAAGTTCCCTACAATATCTACGACTAAGTGGTGAAAGTCTACGAACTCAAATAATAAGTCTGCAGCGGAAAATTAAATCTATTGCTGAATAATTTAACTCTACCAACCGAAAAACAAATCTACAAAATAAATCTACGAATCTGCAAAACAGATCTACAAATCGGAAACAAATCTGCTATAAAAGAAAATAAGTCTGCAAGATGTAAGACAAGTCTACGAAAACTCAAAAGTCTACTGCATCAGTTATGAAACTCTACGACAACTAATCAAATTAAATCTACCAAACTTTAAATAAATTTACAAATCACCATAGAAAAAATCTACGATCCAGATTATAAGTTACAATCTGAAAAATAAATCTACAATTTTGACAACAAGTCTACAATCTCCAAAACAAGTTTACAACCCCAAAAACAAATCTAGAAACTGAAAAACAAATCTACAGACCCAAAAACAAGTTTACCACTAAAGAACGGTAGACTTAATTTGATAGACTTATACGAAAATCTTGTAGACTTATTCACCGATTCTAGAAAACTTAACATTTCATTAATGGCAGTTTCGTATATACGTTTTTGTCAACACGCTGAAAAAAAATAAATCCATCCGATAATATTATTTTTTAGTAGTTAAAACTTTCCAAAGTTGTTATATTAATTTTAATGTATTTACAAGGTTGTTGTAGTAAACTTCCCATGAATTTATATTATATTGAACAAATATCTGAAAGAGTGTACAATTCCTGAATAAAATATTACTACAAACTATATGTTAAAAAGGTATTATATATTTAAATTTTATTTTACTATAATCATCACGACTCACATATATTGTTTTGCTTAATATTTATCATAAAATCATTTTGCAAAATATATCTTACAAATCACTTTTAAAAAGCATTTCAGTTGCAGAAATGATTAAGAGTACTACGTCGTCATAATCAGTCAAAGCTCTAAATTATTTTGATATTTTATAATTAAGAAGTTTAATATATATATTACTTATTTCAGAAATTTCTATAACCTAAGTTTTCACTACTGTTGTTTTAACGCAACAGTAAAACTTTAAACTTACAAAACAAAAACTAGTTGAATTGCCTGATACAAACAGTGAGTCAAAATTATTAGTTTTCCAATTATTACATTACATTTTTAACGTAAAACTAAATAATTCGTAAATTTTAACGAAAGAAACAAAAGAAATTTGATATAAAAATAACAAAAGCAATATTTTAAACAAGATATTTCCAGCACGTTATAATAGTTAATTACTTGAAGGTGTTTTTACGAGATCATGTCCTTTTTATCACTTTTTCCTCTAATAAAGACAGAACAATTCGAAATGGCAAAAAAAAAACAAAGAAAATAAAATAAATAAAGAAAAAAGCAAAAGAAGAGGAGATCGGAGACACAGCGAGAAAATGTGGCTCTTCTACTATACGTAGTTGCTCTCAGCCTCGCCATCCAACATCATTGTCTGCTTACTGTTTTCCTCTTCGGTAAATATCTTTTTTTTTTTTGAGAAAGGGTTTACTATAACCAAAATATAATAGTATATATCTTATATTATTATTGTCTATTTACTGTTTTCCTCTTCGGTATATATATATATATATATTTTTTTTTCTTCATAAGAATGTTAATATCATAAAAAAATAAAAAGGTGTTATAAGAGTAAACCTATTACATTGTTTCCATGTCTAAAAACAAACAAAAAACATAGAAAACAGTTAAGCAAAGGAAAAAGCCATAATGCTAATACTAATACTAGGTCCGGGCGTTTGGTTATCCCTTCGAGTTCGAATCGGGTTTTTCGGGTTTTCAGATTTAGAGTTAGAGAATCCGTTCGGGTATTTCTAAATATCTGATCGGTTCGGTTCATGACTTATCGGATTTGGGTCAGATTCGGATACCCGAAATTATCATAAAATTTTGAAAACTCAAAAAAATTAATCGAAAAAATTACTCGAAAAAATTACTCAAAAAAATTACTCGAAAATATTTGAATCATCCAAAAATCCCGTAAAATTTTTTCTCAAATTATTTAAAAATATTCGAAAGTACTCAATATATATGTATTACCTAAAATGTAAAATAAAAACTACTTAAACTATCAAAAAATACTTCAAAAGTATCGGAAATTATATAAAACTTTGAGTTGTTTCATGATCGCGGGTTTTTGGGATGGTTGTGAATATGCAGCAGGAATTGTAAACATTCATTCCCTATGCTGCAAGTCACGATCTCGTCGGCAGTCTGTTGTAGTTTTCTGTCCACATGGTAAAAACCTACTTTGGTACACAACCTTTAAACCATACAATCGAATGCCAACTTTTATAGTATCCCTCGGTCTTGCATCCTCTCAAGTATGAGCTGCAGAGAATTGATTTATTTCAGCCGAGTTCATGGCCCAAAGCACCGAATCAGGAACAAAGGAAAGCGACATGAGTGGCAGAGTTGTAAGGTGCGCCTATAGCTGTAGATGTTCATTTGATCTCGTCGAAGGTAATAACCATCCATTGGTGTTACAAGTACTAGCCACAGTCAAATGTGAATGAATTCTTAAACTCTGTGGACCCTCATTGCCAAGATATCTTATTAAAGGTTCAAATGGTGTCCATATATCATACTAGAAGCTGGTTTTAAAACCATTTCCGACGATAAATTGCAGGAAATTCTCAGCTAGCGGGCATAAATGCATGATGCATTTCCAAGTCTATGAATCGGTAGAGCCCGGATCAGTAACCCATAGGCTGTGACCCCATATGTGATAATGTCTATGCCATTGCGCCCATAAAGATGAACTTTCAGATAATAGAATCCCAATAAACCTTAGTCATAAGATCTTATTCCACCCTCCAAATTGCCTAAGACCCAATCCCCCCCCCCTCCTTCTTAGGCAAACAAACTACAACCCAAGAAACCTTTGCTTTGCCTTTTCATTCAATATTTTAGGCCTACATGAATCTCATACAGAAGGATTCATTCTTTTTTATGCACGTTTCGGGGTTATGAATGTTGTAATCCATAAATTGACAGTTCCCGAGATAATTGAGGCTATTATTTGCACTCTTCCTGCAAAAGAAAGATTCTTTAGTACCCAGCTCTTAAACCGATTACTGATCTTATCCACCATTCCATCATATTCACTAACCCTTAGCTTTCTCAAGGCAAGCCTGAGTATTTTATTGGGAGAGAACCATTATTGAAACCATATCGAGCAATGGTTGAGGTTTCAGTTGGGTTCTGACCCGCCAAGAACAGCTCTGTTTTGCTCATGTTCATATGAAGTCCCAACCACAAGGAAAAATCCTTTAGAGCCTCGTTGATGCCGTGAAGTGAGGAGGAACCCCCGTCGAAGAAAATCATAACATTGTCTGCGAACATCAGATGTGATAGGCTAATCTCTGAGGTGTTAGGGTGGTAGTGAATATATCATGCATCAAAACGAGATTGCAGTAGTCTTGAGAAAACCTACATGGCTAAAACAAAAAGGTAAGGGGACATCGGACCCTCTTGTCTCATCCCTTGTTTACTCTTGAAGAATCCTCTCGTGCAGCCATTAACCGAGACTGAGAAGGTAGGAGAAGTAATGCATTCTGAAATCCAACCAACAAATATATCCGACATATTCAACGCTTTCAAGGCCATGATTATGAAATCCCTTCTAATAGAATCAAAGGCCTTACACAAATCCACTTTGAGCACACCTCTCAGATCAATATTGTTCCTATTATACGCATGAATAATTTCCGTAGCTAATAGTACATTTTCTGCCAAGAGTCTACTCGGCATAAAAGCAGACTGAGAGGGAGAGATGACCTGAGAAAGCGTAGACTGCAGCCTACCGACCAAGAGTTTTGCTATCACCTTATGGACCACATTGAGTAGATAAATTGGTCTGAAGTCAGCCGTTGAAGACACATTTGCAATTTTCGAGATTAAGACAAATGTGGTTGCATTCCATTGCTTAAGAATATTTCCTGAGATGAAGAACTCTTCAACCGAATCAATAACCTCCGTCCTAATCACATTCCAACACCCCAGGAAGAACACAGGAGATTAGCCATCAGGATCACAAGCCTTGTTTCGGGGTAAGGAGAATAATGCAGCTTTGACTTCTTCTTTTGAAAAGACTTTAGCAAGCGATTGTTGTTGCTGCAGAGTACACCGGTATGGCAAAAGCAGGTTCATGTTCTCTTGAATCAGTTGTGGAGATTCTTGCTCTCTCCCTAAAAGGTTTGAGAAGTGCGCGACACAATGATCCAAAATACCACTTTGTGATTCAATTTTTGTGCCATTCGTATCAATCAGAAAATGGATATGGTTTATTGCACATCTGGCCGAAGTTATTCGATAGAAGTAAACCGTGTTTAGATCACCTAGGTTCAGCCAAGTAACCCGAGATCGTTGGCAAAAAAGCAGTTCCTCCGCTTTGACAAGAATCATTCATTTCTGTTGTGCTTCTAATTTTTCTTCTGAGTTCATTGTTGAAGGATCCGTTAATGTACGCCTTTGATGGTGAGAAGAGTTTCATGTGTTTCGATAACTCTTTTTCAAGGTCTGAAAAAAATTTCTTTGTTGAACAAGCGGATATTCGGTATATATATTATAATAGTATTTTTGTTAATTTGTTATCAACCAACTTTTTTTTTTTTGAATTCTGTGGAAGTTCCGGGCTTTTGGCCCATAATCTTTCCTAGGCCCGAAGACAGCCTTTGGAAATTCCTATTTAAAGAATAACTTTTTGTACCAAGGGTGGTTTGAATCCGGGGCACAAGAGAACCAACCCTCTTATACTACCACTAGGCTACCAACACCTTGGTTTATCATGAAAATACATATTATACATAATTAAGCGGCGCCTCTGCGTGTATAAAAGTATTTGGAGTTTCAAATCTGAATCGATATTTTCATTTATTTTCTAAAATCCGATTCTTCATTTTAGTTTAATTAATTGTTGCGATAGATTATTTTATAGTTACTAGCTATATATACAGAATGAGTCGAACACTTGGCGTCGTGTAGATGGAAGAGAAAAGTAGACATTGACCCAATGTAAATCATACAATTCTTATCAATATAATGGAAAGACTCACAGGAAACAGTGAAATTCCATTAACATGTTATGATTGATTTTTAACTCCAAACTTTTTGGTAAATCATGGCTAACCATGTCCATCGTGACTTGTGAGGTACGTGTACGTTCGTTTCATGCAAAATTTTATTTTATAAGATAACGAAAATAAAAAGGTTTAGAAGATAACGAAAAGAAGAAAAAAACATCCATGAAGATATATTGATCACGTTGCCTTTATCTTGAGATCTTATAAAAAGAGAAAGATTAGAAGATAGGCTGAAGAGGATATGATATGATTGGCCGGATTTGTTATTAAAACGTATCTTTATTTATTTCAAAAAATTATTTGTGTCAAGTTTATTTTTCTTTTTATTTTTTTGATAATTGTGGGATCTCAAAAAATTATTTTGGGTCTAAAGACTAATTCTACGAAGCCTTACATCCGTGTACGCGTTTGGAAATTACTTTAAATTTAAAGCGCGATTAGGTGGCTAAAAAAATTCGAATCTGAGTAATGAGAGGTTAATGACGCTCATTTTACCACTAGGATACGAGCTCCTGACTAATGAAATCTTAATAAAACGAGTGAAAATACTTTGTTAACGAATTTTCAGAAACAAAACAAACACAAATTACTTTACACTGTTACCATTTACAACTCAATTAATCCCTAACGGAGGCTAGCTGACTACTGGAATTACATAGCCAATCACAAAATCTTGCAAAAAAAAGAAAGAAACTGAATTCTTTATGTTTTATATTAACTTGTATTATTTCTGTTTTACACTAAGATTTAGGATTGTTTTTTATTTCAAATTAAGTGTTATTTTAAAATTTAATGCATAATTTAAACATATTAAATTTTAAAATTAAATACTGTAGTGTGTTATTAAAACAGATACAATATGTAATCAACTAGTAAGGAGTAGATATAAAATCTGATATGCTTAAAGTGTGAAAATATGTAAAATACATTTAAGGAATTGGAAGGAGTATAATATTGCCACTAGCATTTTAATTTGGTAGTAAAAAAAAAACATTTTAATTTGGTAAAATTATTCTCAAGACTGATATGAATTTCAAAGCATTTGCAATTATGTTAAGTTTTTTTTTCACTGAATGGTTGAAATGTTATTTTGGTTAATATATTCTATCCCAAATATATTAGATATTTTCTGCATTTCATAATAAATATTGTTTAAATTTTCTTACATATATTAAAATATATAACTAAAAATATATTTTAATGATTAATATTATATTTTAAATTTGAAATTAATTTAATATTAATAACTAATTTATAATTAAAATATAAAAAGACACTTGGGATTTATTAGATCGAGAATTTGAGAGAAGCTGAATTTAAGAGAATTTAAAAGATGAAATTTGAGCAGTTTAGTAAAATTATTGTTACAAATTTGAAGGCTCTTTGAAGAATGTTCAACATATTTGAGAATTTTTATATTTATAAATTATTTAAAATTGTATTTAATATTTATTTTTCTTAATTTAAACTCTATTTGATTATTTATTTATTTTTGAAATAGAAAATATATAAAACACGTAAAATGGTTAAAAAAGTACTTTTTAACATTTTTTTCCTTAATCCTAACTTCTCAATATAAATGATAATGAAAATATGGGTGATATTATAAAATTTTATTTTCAGTGAATATTTTCAGTAGACATGGGCATAAAAATCGAGAATCGAAGAATCGAACCAAACCAAATCGATCCGAAACCGAAACAGATCCGAGTTTCGTAAATATCCGAACGGTTCCTAAATTTTTATAACTGAAATACCGAACCGAGAACCGAATGGGTGTCTGAATTAACCAAAATATAATTTTTATACATAAAAATATTAATTATATTTAGATTTAAAATAACTGAATAACCAAAATTAATCGAAAATTATTACAAAAAACCAAATTATCCCAAATAACCTGAATATTTTTTTAAGCGAAATACCAAAAATAATCAATTTGTATCTTAATTAATCTAATTATCAGAATTTTTATCCGAATTACATTAATTATCCTAATTACCTGAATTTTTACCAAAATTACCCAAAGTTTTATCCAAATTACTTGAAATTATCCAAAAGAACTGAACCGAATCCAATTTTTTGGGTATTATTCGGTTCCCAAGTTTACTATCCGAACAAACCGAAAAAACCAAAATCGAACCGAATTTTCTAAATAACCGAATAGACCCTAAACCTCTAGACCAAAAACCAAAAGAACCAAACCAAACCAAATCGAAAAAACCGAACGTCTATGCCTAGTTTTCAAACTGGAAAGGCTAAAATTATGATTTTAAAAATATTTTGATTTTTGATATCTAATGAATGTTTTTTTCTCCTGTCAAGAGTTGTGATTTTTTCTTTTTGGAAGTTTTAAATTACAAAAGTGGAAAATTTACTTTGAATTTTTTTCAAATACTATCAAAAGAAGTGGTATTTCTATTCATTAATTTTTTTACTATAAACTATCTATTGGTTTTTTTTTCAATTTGTATTTGATTGATTTTATTGATGAAATTCTAAATTTTAATTTAAAAAATCTGTACAAATGATTATTCTAATAAACTAAGATTTCATATATTTTATAAAAACTATATTCAATAAGAAAAATTTATAATAAAAAATGAAATCATATTAAATCAATCCAATATTCCTCCTTTAATTTATAACACTAGAGATCATCAACCCCTCTCACACGTGGGATTTTATGTTTTATTTTTAAAAATTGTTATATATTATTTCATAGTGTTTGTGTGTTTTATAAATATTTGATCGCTCTTCTTATTTTTTCATCTATTTCGTAGATTTTTTTAATTAATTTATTTGTATTTATTTTAAGTTTTCTTTATATAAATATTATATATTTACATTATTTGTGATTTATTCGTATTTGAGATGCAAATTTAATATAACTTAACTATGTATTATTTTAGTTATATAGATTTTACTCAGATTTTTGAAAAAAATGTTTTTGTTTAAATCGTATTTATAATATTTTTTTGTTGATCCAATTAATAGGTTTATTATTGTCTATTTATGGTGTAAAATGTTTTTTGGTAACATTTGGCATGAAATGTTTTTAATTATTTCTTATGTTTATCATCTAGACTTTGTCTTTTTTATTTTTCATAGATGTACCTATTGTAGTTTTTATATATTAATTTAATTCTTTTTTCTAAGATGTTATCTCATCATTATTCCATTTACAATTTTATATTTTTTTGTCATTTTAACTCTAACTATTTTTTTGTAATAATTATAAAAGATTTATTGCGCTGCATGAGAATTTTATAATTTTTTTCTTTTCAGAAACTGAAATATAATTATTATTATTATCTGTTTAGTATTGAAGTTAATATATATAAATTATTAGATTTTGTTAATTTTATATTTATTTGTTTTTTTAATAAATGACATGGAAAGAAATTAATGTAATTTTATAAAATTAATGAATTAGATTCAATATATTTCTGTTGCTAAAAAATGAAAGATTTCAATAGATTTTAATAATATTAATGATTTGTTGATAATGCGACGTTGATGAAAAAAAAAGTGCGCAGTTGTCTCTAATTGACTCTTTTGGAATACAAATACTAGTATGATTCGCTTGCACCATGTGCGAGCATAAATATTATTAAACATAAATTTTTAAATATAAAAAATATCAAAAAATTCAATAATAATAATAATAATAATAATAATAATAAGAATATTATAAAAATCTATATGAAACTGTTTATAATTAAATATATACACATTATTATATTTAATAAGATATTTTATAATTTATTATAAATAAAATTAATAATAATAAAATAAATACATAAATACCTTATTTAATATATTTTATCGTTTGTATATAAATTCAAAATTTATATAAATAATACGAATTTAATATATAATATCCAAAAATAATATTTATTAATATTTAAAATATTAATAAATATTTTAATATTTATCAATTGATTTTATTTTTTATTGAAGGTTATGTATATTTCTTAAATAATTAAAAAAATATATAGATTTACTATCTTATCTTACTTTTTATTTTTTTATTCAAGTTTATGTACATCTTCAAAATAAAATTTTAAAAATCTTCATAAATATCTTATATTTATCATCTTATTTTTTTTATCCAATGTTATGTATATCTCTATAATAAAATTTAAAAAATATAATAAATTTATCAATATAAACTATGGTTAATAAATTGTATTATCTATAACAACCATATTTATTAATATTTAAAATCTTCATAAATATTTTCATATTTATCATCTTACTTTTTATATTTTGTTCAAAATAACATATATTTTATAAATAAAAATCTAAAAAATATAATTATATATGTATAAACATATTAATTTTTATTAAAATATTTTATCGTTTACATTTATCCAAATTTAAAATTCGTATAACTAATAATAATTTACTATATAAATTTGTTTTATACACAATAGTCATAGTTATCAATATTAAAAAATTGATAACTCAAAAATATTTTTCATATTTATCGTCTTATCTTTTTATTTATTTTATCAGGATGATGTATATCTCTAAAATAAAAAATAATGTAATAAATAATAAAATTATGAATATAAATTAAGGTTAATATTGTAAAAAATTTAATTTCATTAGTGGTAACTTAGTAATTAACCAATTTGATAGTGAATATAAGACCAAAAGCACTTCTTATTTAATATAAAGATACCAGTTAAGAAGGTAAAAAATAGTGTTGTATTCCTTCCTAACTTGGGATATCTGCATATAACGTTATTTTTACCCAATCAATTGACTCTTTTGTTTAATACCATAATTTACCATTTAAACTGCAGCCTGGCAAAAATGTTTATGAATTTTGTTTCTCCTTCTTTGTCACAAATAGTTAACCACTGATTTGTTGACAAAAAAAAAAAGTTAACCATTGACTTATACTAGATAGTACATTTTATATTTTTGTTGACGGTGTAGATGTGACCAATTAAACCAGTAAACTATTAAACACCAATAGAACTGAACTTGGCGTTAAGCGAATTCGCAGTAATTAAGTGTTGTTTACGAAATTTCGATCTAATTTAAATAACTCGGATTACAATCAAAGGAGTTCGAATTAACAAGGTGAGAGTAAACTTTAACTGAGGTCGGAAATTGTTTTATTAATAATAAGGCCGAAGCCGAACAATAAACATGATGGACGAGGTGGGAGTTCGTTAATTGACATGCTTCATATGTTGCTCGGGCTCGTAGCTTTATAAATGTAGTTTGTAGCCTTCACAAGTTACAAGATGCCTAAAAATGAAGAGTGATGGGTCTATTTATAGTGTAAAAGGTCTGACTCTCTGTTAGGCCATTTGACTCCTTAGCAGGTTCGTTCTGTTGGGCCGAATTGTTTTTGTTGAGCTGGCAAGGTTTCCAATGGGCTTATTGATGTATGCTAAACCCATATCCAACAATTAGCCTCCCCCCAGTTTGGCGGTCTTCGGCTTGGGTCGGAGTCGGCGAATTTCTTTGAGCATTTAAGTTAGGCGGAAATCTGGCCGGCTTATCTGGCTTCGACCGGCGCTTCCTGGACCGTTGGATTCTTTCGTGGCTTTAGGGGAACGAAAGGACGCGAGGCGCTGTCGCCACGATTTTTTCGAGTTTCCATAAAGATCAATATTTCGAGTTTTCATCTTTTCGATTTCCGTACTTTTCTCTGGTAATTGCCTTTTCCTGTAATCTTTGCTTCGTATTTGCTTTCCCAGCTGTCGTATTCTATCACTTGTCATTAGGTTTGTTAGTTAGTATGCGAGCATAGGTGAATTGTTATTTTTCCTCAAGTAGTAGCGACTCAGACTCTTCTAATTCGTCAGGCAAAAGTCCTGTCCGGTCTAGGCCTTTTTGAGGAGATGATGAATTCTTCAAATTACGCAGTAGGTGGAAGCCTCATCTATCTTGGGATGCTCCGATGGAAATGAAGCCTCTTGCTTGCCAGCCGTTCACGGATGCTTCTCTTCATCCACTTTCTGAGAGGGAGGATTTAGATTCGCCTTTTGGCGAGAATCAAGGTAGCAAAGATGAGCGCAATTCGAGCGACAGTGTTGGCGAGACAGGTCGCCAGAGCGGTTGTGTTGATTCCGCTGATTCAGTAAAGCGGCCGTTCAAGACATAGTGCAGATTTTTCTGGTAATCGTTCTCGAGCGAAAGCTTCAAAAGGGAAAATAAAAGAGCATGGGGAAACGACAGCGGAGAGGGGGCGACATCGGGGCAAAAGGTTGTTGTTCATCGGCCGATTCCTCTGTCTATTTGCGAGCATGCCTCTCTGGATTCCCTCCTGTGGGACCGTACCCGTGTTTATGGTCTTGAGCTGCACCTACCGACCCCGGATGAGCAATCTTGGGATGCTCCTCCTAGGTGGGTTTGTCTTTATGATAGTTTGTTCTTCGAGTGCCATCTACTATTTCCTCTTCCAAGACTTCTGATTGAGTACCGTGATTTTATTATGGTGGCTGATGATGGTTTTGCTGTGTCCGCTGACTTTTTTGAGGAGTTAACGTCAATCACGACCAATCGGGGGACATCCGAGACTTTCTATGCGAAGCCTAGGGCCCAAGCGATGTCTGAAAATCGTGTCGGATCCTCCGGATAAGACGGATCGCTGACAGGATAGCTACTTATTTGCGCAGGATAATGGTGCACTGTCGTTCGATACGGACATGGTATTTTTCTCTGCTTGGAATCATGATCCTGGTAGCTTCCCTTTCTTCCCCCTTTTTATTTTAATATTTGGTGCTTGTTCGTTGATATTGTCCATCTCGTATTCTCTTTTCTGCTTTGCAGTTCGTTCTACTTTGGGACGTTGGACCACGAGCTTTTCCAGAGATTTGGAAATGATGAGAGCTCATGGTGCGCCATTTTAGCCTCCGAGGAAGGACAAAGAGGGCGAAGCTCTTTTGACCATAGGGTCCGGGGCTATTTCGAGAAGATTGATTCAGGTACAGGGCTGTATTTGTTATGCCTATTCATCCTCTCCCTTCCTTTTTTATTTTGGGAGGTGGGAAAGTGGTTTTGGCTGATTTTTTGGTCGTTCTGTCAGCATTCCTGGGGTTGTCCTCTTCTTCGTTCCCGGCGAGTGGGTCATCGTCTCCCCAATCGTGTAGGAAGAAACGTAAAGTTTCCAGTGGTGGGAGGAGTCGCGCGGACGTGAATTCGCCTGGTCGTCCTGTTGGGGGGGGGGGGGAGGTGTCCGCTTCGTTTAAAGATGGTCCGCCAATTATTAATCTTGATGTGAGTCCGGTTGCTGCTGAGAAGGTTTGTGTTGGGTCGCCTGTTGGCGGTGTAGGCGAGGGCATGTAGGTTGGTATCGAGGAGATGGAGATTGACTGTGAGGTTTAATAGGACCGGGAGGTTGTTTCTGAACAACTGATCGTCCCTGATTTGGATATTTCGGGTCCAAATGTTACGCTTCCTGAAGGGGAAAATGCTGGTTCCGGAGCCTATGGTAGTTTGTGTTGCCAGGTGGGTTGCAGAATGCATATGTCAGGATCCGGGAACGATGTTAATTTTTCTTAGGGCACAGGTTTTACTCCTGCCACTTCCCGTGTTGATGAGCCGATGGTCAGCCAGGGTCACGCATATCCGGTTGATGGTGTTCCTTCTTCCGTCGACGATCGTATCACTGACGGAAACGGTGGCGGATTAGGAGCATGTCAGGAGCATGACTCATGGGACTTCACTTGGTCGTATCATCATAAGGGAAAGGACCCTTTGGTAGATAATAAGCGGTCTTGTGCCAATCTTATACAACAGATCACGGCGGGGGGCCCCGGAAGCTGGTTTCCGTTGCCGAGATGCATAGGCCGGACCTTCAGGAGGATATCAGCCATCATCTTCGTATGGTATGTTTTTCAGGCCTTGTTTTTCATTTATTTAAGTTGTGTGCCTGGTTGATCATTTTTATTTCTTTGTAGTCGATTACTGTTCTTAACCGGCTTAGGGACTCGTATGATTCCGAGACGAAGCAAGCCACATCGACATAGGGTGCTCTCAGGTAGCAGGTTGATTGTTGGAATTATGTCCAGTAATCTCTGTACTGTCTCTAGAAAGTAAGAGTATGTCAATGATCAGACATAAGTCATATAATACTGGGGGTCATGATGGCTTGCTAGAGTCCGCTCATGATCTATAAGTCTTGGACTTATTGCCTTTATTATATGATCCCATATGGGTCACACGCCTAAGCTAACAGGAAACTATGAAGGAACGGTTCAGCAGATGTACGGTAAAAGTGCTAGGCATTTACTGTGCTTGGAGAGATAGAAGGGCCTGATTAAATCCAAGGGATTTAATCAGACTGAGAATTGGGCCCAAAAGCCCATGAGAACTAAAAGGAGTTTTAATGAATAAAACTTGACCTAGCTCTCTAATTCTCCTAAGCCTTCTGCGCCTCTCTCTCTCTCTTCTGCGCCTCCCTCCTCTCGGTCTAGCAGCCAACTTCCTGCAGTGTGCGTGTGTGAGCCTTTGGAGGAGCTATCCCTTGGTGGTTCTGCTGATCTCTGACAATACCTCTTCTTCCGCTGCATAAACAAGGTATTAGGTGAGATCCTTTATGATTCTGCAAGAGAACCTAGATCCAAGCATGTTTAGTAGGATCAATCAATGAGAAATTGAATCAGGATATACTAAACAATCCTTCAGTGGTATCAGAGCCATTGGTTCTATTAGGATTTCTTGTTTAGAATCATGTTTAGGTTGTTTAGAAGTGTTTGAATCAATCTATTGATAAGAAAAACACTTAAGAAACAAATAATTAAAACCTAAACTAAATGAAATCGCATGATCCAATCTATATTGAATTGGTGTGCGTCGGAATGATGATCGCCAAAGGATTACCATGTCCGGATCAGATTGGAATGATGCACGGACCGATCGCATTGCGGATCGAGTCGCGTGATCATCCGATCGCGAGAGATCGACGGCCCGAGCTTTTGCGTCGGTCCGATCGGCAAGATGGATCGCGGGAGATGGACCGATCGCGTCCCGCCTCTCTCGCGTCCCGAGCCGTACCGCGTCCCGCACCGCTGTCGTGACCGAGAGCCGAGTGTACCGTCCCGTCTCGCCATCGTCCCGTCCCGATCGTGCATCGCATGATGCTTGCGGCTGGACGATCGTGTCTCGATCGCGAAGCTAGGTCACGACCGTGATCGGTTCGTGACCAATCGGTTCGGTTCGGTTTAAAAATATATTAAAACTTAATCGTCACGGTTTAATAAACAGACTTAATAAAATTTATTAAGTTCTGGTTAAACCGTGATAAGAAATCCAAAGTCGTAAAATTGGATTTAGTGCCTAAACCAGTGGTTTTCTAATTTGATTTGGTTGGACCAAATAAATTGAGAAAATCTGGTTTAGTAAATAACCGGTTGACAATTGTGGTCATCGTAGTAATTAATTTTGGTTAGACCAATTTTAATGAACCAGACCGGTTATGTCATTTAATTGGGCAATTGGGTTATGTCTTGGACATAGACCAATTCTTGGGCCATGGGCCAAGAAGTTAAAACAATTGGGCCAGTTATTTGAGTCTTTTTCTTCAGATTGAATTTAATTTTTATTTAATAATTAAAATTTAATTTTAAATCAATCAGTTTCCAAATCTGAAATTAGAAAGTTTCTTAGAATAGAAGTTTCTAGATTTGCATGTTTTGGATATTTAGAAAATTTCTATAGTTAGAAAGTTTCCAATTTTAGGAAGTTTCCAATTTTAGAAAGTTTCCAAAATTAGTAGGTTTCCAAAAATGGAAAGTTTCCAAAAATAGTAATCTTCTATTTTGGGAATGAAATTTTAAAATAAACCTACAAACCTCAAATAATATCAAGCGTTGGATGTCTTGTCCAGATTATGTCAGCTGTTGAAGCCCATTCAATCGTACACACGGCCTTACAGTGTGAGGGTGTCTATCTTTTGCGTGGGTAAGACAGTTTGTGATTCATTGATGTCATTGGGAGTCCAAGACATTAGTGATTACATGACTGTATAGTCTGGTTTTCTTGACTAGGCCATCGGGAGTCCCGGGCTTTGAGACATCAGAGTGGATTGGGCCTCGGGCCCAGATTCACAACCAAGAGTTATATCACGGATATAATTAGCCGAGATAGGGCTTACCGATATAAGCTAAGGTTGGGTGACGGCCAGTGGCCCACTTTGATCTTAGTTATATGTGGATCTTGGAATCATTATATTCTATTGAGGGTAACTGATGTTATTGAATATAATGAGAGATTAATCATATTAACTATAATGCGAGATTAATCATATTGAACATATTAACTAAAATCCTTTTATCTTATATTTCAGCTATGACTACTACAAGCACACAAAATACATTCTCAATCCGGTCTGTTCTCGACAAGGAGAAGCTGACTGGAACGAACTTCCTGACGTGGTCAAGGAACTTGAGGCTGGTCCTCAAGCAGGAGAAGAAGGAATATGTCCTTCGTGATCCCCTCCCCGAGAGGCCTCCTAACAATGCCGCCAGGAATCTGCATAATGCTTGGGAAAAGCATTCGTCAGATGAAAATGATGTCTATTGCCTGATGTTGGCGACCATGACTGCTGAGCTGCAAATGCAGTTCGAGAGTGTGTTGTCGCCCATCGAGATAATGGCAAGCCTGAAATCGCTTTTTCAGGAGCATGCAAGGACTGAGAGGTTCCAGACAGTTAAGAACCTCTTAGACTGTAAGTTGTCTGCAAATGCGGCAGTGAGTCCTCATGTCTTGAAGATGATGGGTTATCTCGATCATCTTCAGAAACTCGACTGCCCTATCAGCCAGGAACTTGCCTGCGACATCGTTCTGCAGTCTTTACCTGCAAGCTATGATCAGTTCATCATGAACTTCAATATGCATGGCTTGAGTAAGACATTGCCTGAGCTTCACGGAATGCTCAAGACTGCAGAGCCCAACTTGAGGAAAGCCAAGGACCCCAATGTGCTTATGGTGCAGAAGGGCAAGGGCTTTAAGAAATCCTCTGCCAAGGACAAGGAAAAGGCTAAGGCTGTTCAAGTCTCGGACAAGGACACGCCAAAGCCCAAGCCCAAGTCCAAGGCTGGGCCTACTGACATCTGCAGGTTCTGCAAAGAACCAGGGCATTGGAGGAGAGAATGTAAGAAATTCCTGGAAGGTCTAAAGGAATTGAAGAAGAAGACTTTGGAGACTTCTTCATCAGGTATTTTTGTTATAGAAGTTAATACAACTACTTCTGATAATACCTCATGGGTTATGGATACTGGTTGTGGGGCTCATATTTGTACTAATATGCAGGCACTCAGCAACAGTAGGAGGCTGAAGCAAGGACAAGTGGAGCTACGAGTTGGGAATGGAGCGAAAGTTCCTGCACTAGCTGTAGGCACATACTTGTTGTCTTTACCTTCGGGATTGGTTTTAGAACTCAATAATTGTTATTTTGTACCTGCGATAAGCAGAAATATTATTTCAATTTCTTTGTTGGATTTGGAAGGTTATGATTTTTCAGTTAAGAATAAATTATGTTCCTTCAATCGCAACAATTTGTTCTATGGTTGTGCCCCTCTTACGAATGGGCTTTACATACTTGATCAATCCGCGCCAATTTATAACATTAATACCAAACGGTTCAAACCTAATGAGGAAAACCAAACGTTTCTATGGCATTGTCGTTTAGGGCACATCAGCGAGAAACGCATTAAGAGGCTCCATACGAATGGACTTCTTGGCTCGTTTGACTTTGAGTCATGTGAGAAATGCGAATCCTGCATGATGGGCAAAATGACGCGGGCCCCCTTTAATAAATCTAACGAGAGGGCCAGTGACTTATTGGGCTTGATACACACAGATGTGTGTGGCCCAATGTCCACAAATGCAAGAGGAAACTATCAGTACTTCATTACCTTCACTGATGATTTCAGTAGGTATGGATATGTTTATTTAATGAAACATAAGTCTGAATCGTTTGAGAGATTCAGAGAATTCCAAAATGAAGTACATAACCAACTTGGCAAAAGCATTAAAGCTCTTCGGTCCGACCGAGGAGGAGAACACTTGAGCCAAGAGTTCAGTGATCATCTAAGAGAGTGTGGGATAGTTTCCCAACTCACTCCTCCTGGAACACCTCAATGGAATGGTGTGTCTGAGAGGAGGAATCGGACCTTATTGGATATGGTTCGGTCTATGATGAGTCACACAGACCTTCCAATATCCCTTTGGGGATATGCTCTGCTAACAGCAGTGTTCACTCTAAATAGAGCGCCATCAAAAGCAGTAGCAAAGACACCATATGAATTATGGACTGGAGAAGCTCCAGTGCTGTCTTATCTTAGAATTTGGGGTTGTGAAGCCTATGTCAAGAGATTGATCTCTGACAAGCTTACACCAAAGTCTGACAAATGCTACTTCATTGGTTATCCGAAGGAAACCAAGGCTTATTACTTCTACCTACGATCCGAGAACAAGATCTTTGTTGCCCGGGATTGTAATTTTCTTGAGAGGGAGTTTCTCTCTAAGAAAAACAGTGGGAGTAAGGTACTGCTTGAAGAAATTCAAGATGAACAGGATACTGCTCAACCTAATGAGGAAGAGCAGCAGGAGGACCTACAAGAAATTGTAGAGCCTGAACCTGTAGTACCTGAAGTTCGAAGATCCGGGAGGATCCGTCACGAACCCGAGAGATATCAAGGATTTCTCGTGACTGACTGTCATGATCTTCTGATCATTGATGGTGATGAACCATCGAACTTCAATCAAGCCATGATGGGCCCAGATTCCTCTAAGTGGCGTAAGGCCACTGATTCCGAAATGGACTCCATGTCGGTCAACCAAGTGTTTTCGTTGGTTGACTTACCCGCTGGTGTAAAAGCCATCGAGTGCAAATGGATCTTCAAGAAGAAGATTGACGTGGATGGAAATATCCAGATTTATAAAGCCAGGTTGGTGGCAAAAGGTTTCAGACAAGTTCACGGTGTGGATTATGATGAAACCTATTCCCCAGTGGCTATGATGAAATCTATTCGGATTCTACTAGCAACTGCAGCTTTTCATGATTATGAAATTTGGCAGATGGACGTGAAAACCGCCTTCCTGAATGGCATTCTGGAAGAGGATGTGCATATGACACAACCTGACGGTTACATAGATCCAAAGAATGCTGGGAAAGTATGCAAGCTTCATAAATCCATTTATGGATTGAAGCAAGCATCGAGGAGCTGGAATCTTCGTTTTGATGAAGCGATCAAGCAATTTGACTTCATCAGAAATGAAGAAGAACAATGCGTGTATAAGAAAACTAGTGGGAGCAAGATAGTATTTCTTATTCTGTATGTCGATGACATACTACTTCTCGGAAATGACATACTAATGCTGAAGTCGGTAAAGGACTGGCTTGGAAGTTGTTTTTCCATGAAAGACATGGGTGAAGCCGCATACGTTCTTGGAATCAGGATCTACCGGGATAGATCTAAAAGGCTGATAGGCTTGTGTCAAGATTCATACATTGAAAAAGTCCTGCATAGATTCAGCATGGCAGATTCCAAGAAGGGCTTCACGCCAATGGTACATGGCACAACGCTAAGCAAGAAGCAGAGCCCCACGACGGCTGCTGAGCTTGAGCGCATGAAGAATATTCCTTATGCATCTGCAATAGGATCTGTCATGTATGCCATGATCTGTACTCGTCCTGATGTTGCTTATGCATTGAGCATGACGAGTAGATACCAGTCAAATCCCGGTGAAAGCCACTGGATTGCCGTCAAGAATATCCTGAAGTATCTAAGACATACTAAGGATAAGTTCTTGGTGTACGGCAGAAGTAATGTGCTTGAAGTCAGTGGATTCACAGACGCAAGTTTCTAGACAGACCAAGATGATTTCCGGTCACAGTCCGGTTATATCTTTTGTCTGAATGGCGGTGCAATCAGTTGGAGAAGCTCCAAGCAAGACACCGTTGCTGATTCCACTACAGAAGCTGAATATATCGCCGCTTCAGAAGCAGCGAAGGAAGCTGTTTGGATACGAAAGTTCATTATTGAACTAGGTGTGATACCAAATGCGGCTGAGCCTCTGGCACTGTTTTGTGATAACAATGGTGCTATTGCTCAGGCAAAGGAACCAAAGTCACACCAGAAATCCAAGCATGTGCTAAGAAGATTTCACTTGATACGTGATATCATTAATAGAAAGGAAGTCAAGATCAGCCGAGTTCAGACAGATGATAACGTCGCTGATCCAATGACAAAGCCGCTCCCAAGACCTAAGCTCGAGTTCCTGACTGAAGCTGTAGGCATTAGAGACATTGAAATGTAATCTAAATTTGAGTGGGAGTTTGAGGGCTTTATTTAGTTATTTGATATGTTCTTGTAAAACATTTTAAGATGTTTAAATAAAATTATTATTTCAAGATTATTTTAACTGTGATGAAATAATCGTTCCAAAATGATACAAACCATTTTATAGGTCATCGAAGTAAGTGACTTGATCTTGAGTCATCAAAGTCATTTAGCTTGATCATGAGACCCTATATTTGATAGATGGCTTATATCATCCTGTCCCTAGTCGAAGGCTGTTGAAATTGGAACACCAACAACCGCGTGAGACTAGATTGGTATGTGACTTATGACAAAGTCTCAGGATGTCATAGATGCATGGCTTATATCATCCTGTTCCTGCAGTGTGCGTGTGTGAGCCTTTGGAGGAGCTATCCCTTGGTGGTTCTGCTGATCTCTGACAATACCTCTTCTTCCGCTGCATAAACAAGGTATTAGGTGAGATCCTTTATGATTCTGCAAGAGAACCTAGATCCAAGCATGTTTAGTAGGATCAATCAATGAGAAATTGAATCAGGATATACTAAACAATCCTTCAGACGCACTACGCAGTTTTGCTTGTGAGCTGGAGGTTGTTCTTAAGGAGCTTAAGGAGGCTGAGGGGTTCGCCGTTGCTTTGGCTTTGGAGAGGCAAAGTGTAGCAGATCTTGAGAAGAGAGTGGCCGAGCTCGAGGATGAGAACTGTGACTTTCAGGGAAAAGCCGATTCCTTTAGGTCAGAAGTTGATCGCCTGGATTCTCAGTGCGACGAAATTCAGGCTTCCTTTGATGAGCGTCTTCGCATTGAGCGAGAAGTGCTGTACAAGAAGATCTTCGATCGTTTCAAAAAACATAGGTCGGAAAGGAAGCAGGGGGATCTCTATTTTGAGAAGCTTCTAGTGTTGAACTAGGTAGTTGCCAATTTTGGTGCTTATCGGCTGCTTGTGCGGGAAGGTGTCTCGGTTCCTCCTGCGTTGATTACCCAGCTTGAACGGTATGAACCCCTTCTTCAGCAAGAGGTTGATGCGCTGAAGCCTGATGACCTTAGTTCTTACGATCTCACATGTCTCCATTCCCTGAGTTGACGAGTAGCGAAGCTGTTTTTGAAGGGGCTGTGGGGAGCGGAAGGGAGGCCAGTGTGTCCGCTTAGGACGTGATTGTCCCTTGTGTGTCCGGTCCCTTGGAGTAGCTTTTGGTGTTGTAGCCCCCTTTATTTCGGTTTGGTTGTGAATAATATCCCGTTTTTGGGATTTTCGTCGTGGGAGGTCTGAACTTTTTTAGTCTTTGCATGCTACTTTTTCGTTCCTTTATTTCCCTTTATGATCATTCTGCCGGCTGGTGTTCGGAGCTCGGTTGCTTCTCATTGTTGCGACCATGCCGCCGACTTGAGAGAATTTTTTTTGAATGCTTAATGTCTCGACGGACGTGTCTTTCGATTTTCGAGACTTGGTCCACGCGTCATTTTTGTTTCTTAATAACTTATTTGTGTGTTTCTAAGGAAGTGAACCGCCGATTTTCATTAAGGGTTGCCTTGGTAACCGTCGTATTGCATTGAATGTAGCTTCGACATCCGTTGTTTTCCTTGGCTATAAGTACTGCCCTTCTGATATACCATGGATTTTAGGGTTTTTAACCATGGTATATTTCTTATTTATCGAGTCTTTTATTATGTTTTGGAGTCTTTTATCTATTTTTACAGGTTTAGGTACGTTTGGAGCTTATCTGGAGATTCTGGGAGCTTTTGGAGTGATTTGGCAGCTTACATGGATGTCACAGAGTTTACTGGGTTCGTCTGCACTCTGTGTCGATCGACATAGAGTCTGCATCGGTCGACACCACTACAGGACGAAATTTCTGCGCCCAAAAATCTGCATTTTGGAGAAATTACAGTTTTTGCCCAAAAACTTTCCAGATTTGCAAAAAGGCCCCAAACGTGTTTTAGACTATATATTAGGGTTTTTAGCCACTTGTTTAGAACGCTTTTCTTAAGTCTTATTTTATTTTCAGAGAGAGTTAGGGGCTGATACTGCCCTCGAAAGAGAGAGGATTTCGAACCCCAGTTCTTTATTTGATTTTATAATATTTGGTTTTCTATTCATGATGTTTTCTGTTTCGATGATCATTACCTGTTAGGTTTAGGGATTCTCATTAGGGATTTCATGGAATTATAGGTTAATCAATCTGTAGGAATTCATATCCGTTAGTTCTTCATCTAGGATTGTTCTTACTGCTTAATCTGAATTAGCTACCCAGATTTATGATGTTAGGTTGATTGATACAACGACATTTGGTTAATTAGCTAGAAAGAACCTAGATGAGCAATTTAATTACTCGCAAAGGAATTTGGTTTAATTAGATTGTGAAAATATTGAACTTGGAATTAAAGCTGGTTTAATCTGTTAGTAATTGCAAAGGAATTTGGATTGCTGCACTTAGACTTAGAGAATTCTCGCAACGACATTTGGTTAATTCTATATCTGTGTTTGAGTTCTTGAACAGTCCTTAATTAGATCCCGATTGATTGATTGCTTGTGTTCCTGATTTCCTGAGAACTCCCTAGACCTAACGCTTCGCTTCCTTGCTCACAAACTCGCTACATATTTACTTTCTGCTTACTTTTTAGTTTCTAATCATATTTGCTTTCTCCTAGTTTAATCTTTTCCGTTCTAAATCTATCGTTGCCCAGAGTCCCTGTGGATTTGATACCCTAAGTACTACATCTACATCACTGTGCAGTTGCAGTTAGTATATGGATTAAAACTAGACCTATCAAGTTTTTGGCGCCGTTGCCGGGGACTCTTAGGAGTCTTCGATAGATTTGAACTTAGGTTTTAGACTAGGTTTTTCGTTTTTGTTTTTTGTTATTAATATTTTTTTCTGTTCTTGCATTTCAGGTACGCCTATAATCGCCTTGCATCGATCGACACGGTCCTGTGTGTCGATCGACACATCTTCGAGCTTGCATCGATCGACACTACTCTGCATCGATCGACACAGCGTGTAAGATGATGGGAATGATGGAATGGATGTTGGAAAATCAGCAGAATAACTCATTCTGCAGAGACTATGGTTCTTATTCACTCACCAGAGATTATGAATCTCCATCATATCAGCCTTCTCCTCCTCAAAATAAACAATCTGATATGCTGATAAGCATGATGGAACGGTTATTGGAGAAGCAGGAAGAGGATTTGAACTGCATCAGTGGCTTTGGATTCCAAGGAAACAGGTTTGGTAATCAGCAAGGTAATTCTTATCAGAAAACCTATGAATCATCTTCTTATCAGACACCTCCTGCTGTTAATGTTTATAAGAGCAAGATGGAATCCATGATGGAGCAGTTGCTAGAGGATCAGACTAGGAAATCTGTAAACTTCGACTCAAAGATAGATGCATTGCATAGAAATCTGAATGGAAAGTTCGAATCTTTGAGCACACATGTGAAGAAGCTAGATGTCCGAGTTCAACAAACAGCTGAAGTAATACAAAGGCAAAATGAAGTTGGGAAAGCTGAACAGAACCTGCACATCAATGCTGTGACCATAAGAGATGGGATTGACTTGCTGGGAGAAGAAGAGAGCATAATCTCGGATTTTATGGATGAATATTGTCTGTCTGAGACATGCGTCGATCGACACACTCTCGATGTTGATCAATGCATCCCCGATACGTCTGATGGATCTGAACAAAATCGCCATGTGTCGATCGACACATCTCATGCATCGGTCGACACAGAATGCAGACGTGACCAGAGACATGTAACAGTCCCAGAACGAGTCTATAAGCCCTCCGTGCCGTATCCTAAGGTTCCTAAATTGTTTAAACAGGAGCTAGAAGTGGCTAACTGCATGAAAGTGATGGATAGGAAGAAGAAAGACACCATTGATGGACATAGCTTCAGTGTTGAGGTGGAACCAGAGGTTCCGATTGGAGAGAAGAAGATGGCGGTTCCTCTTGAACTTGCTCTAAAATCTTTAGTACCTGCAGTTGCTCATAAGCAGAAAGCTCCTGATCTTTTGCGTCCACCAAAGCACAGGTATAAAAATCCTAAACTTAAACCTCCTCATCCATCAGCTGTGAATGCAGGAAAACGCAGAATCCCACCCAAGCTTTGCTCCCGCCCTGGTTCTGTTTACTCTTTCCTTTGGAAACCTCATGATCCGACAGCCTATCCACCACCTTGGATGAAGAGATATTCACAGAGACACTCAAAGTCTCTGTTGAAGCCACCTTGAATCAAATCTCTATTCCATAGTGAAGCTACTGACTTTTAACAAGCGCTGAGTGGGAGGCAACCCACTGTTAGGTTCATTTTTGCTTTCATTTTTCGTTTTGATTTTGGTGTTTTGATTTTTCTATTTAACTGTGTTCAGAGGCGTGAGAAACATGCATAATCGCACTGCATCGATCGACACATATAGTGCATCGGTCGATGCAGTCGCGATTTATGGTTTACCGATTCGATTGCGGTTCAGAAACCGGTTATCTTAATAACCGCGAGTAAGATTCGCCTTGCATCGATCGACACCCTTGGGCATCGATCGACACAGGGCGACAACAGGTAAGTATTCTGCAACTTTCGGATGTTTCAAATTTGTTTATCTTTCTCGCCGATCCTGAGCTTGATTACACTGGGGACAATGTAGTTTAAGTGTGGGGGAGGTAGCTACTGACGCACGCTTCTGTTTTCTTAGAGTCAGTCCTGTTTTTCAAAAAAAAAATTGTTTTATTGAGTCAAAACAAGTTTAAGTAGGAAACAGTGAATTTTTGAGAAGTTAACAACATCTTGCAGGAACTTAAGTAACCATTGGGATGAAGTTGCAGGATCTATCTATGACTATTAGAAAACCCAACACGGATCAACCTACTGAGGACACCCACATCACTTCAGGTATCAGAGGATCCTTTTACTGACTTCACCTTAATACTGACTTAATTTTCTCACCTAAGGGCTTGGTATACTTTGTGTCGGATTCCTTTGTTAGTTCTAACACAGCCTGTAAACCTGTCCTATTTGGTTCCCTTCTCCCCTTCCATAAAGTAAAAAAAAGTAATAAACTAAGGATGAGTTAGTAACTCCGAAGTGGTCACGGGAGTAGTAGCAAACACTATTACCTTCTGTGCGATCCATGGAATGTGTCCAAAGTACACCCCAAAACGGGAAGAACACTGATAAAAATAAAATAAAATGATACCCTGTGGGGAAAAATCAGTTGTTAAGGAAGGGAAAAGAGAAGAAAGGGACCAAAGAAAGATAGTATGGTTTTCTAGAGCTGGCAAGGTAAGAATCCATGTGCCCTTTGATCGATACTCCTTAGGTGAGACCGCACTTAAATACTTGCAGAAGTCAGTAGGGTGAATTTGAATGCGTGAATGTGATTGTGGAGTTTACTTAGGATAGTTGCTAAGTGTGGTGGAAATATATGTTGGTCTTGATATCTTGCAGGTGATTCTTTCAGTGGATTACTAAGGAGAATTTGAGTGTTGTTGCTTCTAGGACAAAAAGAGTTTCTGAAAGTTTTCAAACCTCTTCACCATGCTTTGGTTCTTTACTTGCTTGAGGGAAAGCAAGAGCTAAGTGTGGGAGAGTTGATATACCATGGATTTTAGGGTTTTTAACCATGGTATATATCTTATTTATCGAGTCTTTTATTATTTTTTGGAGTCTTTTATCTATTTTTACAGGTTTAGGTACGTTTGGAGCTTATCTGGAGATTCTGGGAGCTTTTGGAGTGATTTGGCAGCTTACATGGATGTCACAGAGTTTACTGGGTTCGTCTGCACTCTGTGTCGATCGACACAGAGTCTGCATCGGTCGACACCACTACAGAACAAAATTCCTGCGCCCAAAAATCTGTATTTTGGAGAAATTACAGTTTTTGCCCAAAAACTTCCCAGATTTGCAAAAAGGCCCCAGACGTGTTTTAGACTATATATTAGGGTTTTTAGCCACTTGTTTAGGCTACACTTTTCTTAAGTCTTATTTTATTTTCAGAGAGATTTAGGGGCTGATCCTGCCCTCGAAAGAGAGAGGATTTCGAACCCCAGTTCTTTATTTGATTTTATAATATTTGGTTTTCTATTCATTATGTTTTCTGTTTCGATGATCATGTCTGAGTAGATTACCTGTTAGGTTTAGGGATTCTCATTAGGGATTTAATGGAATTATAGGTTAATCAATCTGTAGGAATTCATATCCGTTAGTTCTTCATCTAGGATTGTTCTTACTGCTTAATCTGAATTAGCTACCCAGATTTATGATGTTAGGTTGATTGATACAACGACAGTTGGTTAATTAGCTAGAAAGAACCTAGATGAGCAATTTAAATACTCGCAAAGGAATTTGGTTTAATTAGATTGTGAACATATTGAACTTGGAATTAAAGCTGGTTTAATCTGTTAGTAATTGCAAAGGAATTTGGATTGCTGCACTTAGACTTAGAGAATTCTCGCAACGACAGTTGGTTAATTCTATATTTGTGTTTGAGTTCTTGAACAGTCCTTAATTAGATCCCGATTGATTGATTGCTTGTGTTCCTGATTTCCTGAGAACTCCCTAGACCTAACGCTTCGCTTCCTTGCTCACAAACTCGCTACTTATTTACTTTCTGCTTGCTTTTTAGTTTCTAATCATATTTGCTTTCTCCTAGTTTAATCTTTTCCGTTCTAAATCTATCGTTTCCCAAAGTCCCTGTGGATTTGATACCCTAAGTACTACATCTACATCACTATGCACTTGCAGTTAGTATAGGGATTAAAACTAGACCTATCACCTTCCTTCTTTGCTTATTTCATAATTCATCTTTATTTGCTTTCTTCCTTTCTTTTCCTTCGAGAGCTCTCTTCCTCTTTGTGCGCTATGTCTTTCAGAGAAGGTTCGATTTCTGGGCGGCGGAGGGTCGAGCCTTAGTGGATCGTGGCATAAAGGTTGCTCTGCCGATGAGCCTTCCGTTTTTCTCTTGTTTTGGTCATTACCGACCTCCAGGGTTTCAGAGTTTGTTGTGTCTGAGCGGGCTCGTACTTTTTCTGCGAAAGGGGAGCATATCGATATGTGAAAAATACCGACGGCTGCCCCTGTTTGTCGCCTTTCCGAACTTAAGGGCGACGCAAAAAACCTTCGTTTGGGTGGGTCTGATGCGTCATTGGTTTCAGTAATGTGATGGGGGTTGTTCCCTCCTGGTCCTTGCGTAGGTGCTTTTTTTTGCCTTCTTTTTTTTTGTGTTGGCGTTCGTAGTTTGTTGTGATGTTTCTCTCTTCTTCTTCTTTTTTCGTGTGCTTCGCAGGGCGGCGGATGGTGCGCCAGACTGGCTCCTCTTCTTTTGCATGGAAGAAGCTATTCCTTTGGAGAGGGCCGTCAACATCAGACCGACCAGGGAAACCACAGTTCTGAAGGCTGGTTGGCCTTTTTGGTGTATCGAGGTCGGCCCTCCCGGGCTCTTTTACCCCAGCTAGTGCCTTTCGAGGTCGTTTCTCAAGAAAGGAGCTTGGACCTTTGCTGGATGAAATGGGGCTAGGTAGGCGAGCTTCGATCCGTGCGAAATCGTCTTTCAAGAAATTATATTTTTTTTTTCTTTTTGTTATATGTTTTCTTGTAATTTTTAACAAGAATGAATGGAAAGGAGGGATTTCATCTGCATTTAATTTGTGTTATGCTCCTCTCCCCCTTTTTTTGGTTTAGCCGGATGTGTATGATGGCCTTATTTCTTTCCTTGGTAAAAGAAAGAGAATTTTTGAAGGAGTCTGCGAGCCGATTCTCGGCTATTAGGCGAGATCAAAGTTTAGGTGCGAGTACGTGCTCGGCTTATCCTGTTTTTGACTTTCGTGAATCGAAACTATGCTCGTCTTTTTTACAAATGTTTTAAGTGCAATCTTGGGATCGGCTTATCTTCTCATTTGTTGATTTTTCTAGGTGTTGGTACGTGCTCGGCTTATCCTGTGAATTCCTTGAACATAGTTGTGCGAAGGAGGTTCGGCTTACATAAAATTTTCTAAGGACTTAAACGGGTCTGGCCCCGGCTTACAGTCGTTGAGAATGACGATGTGATGCATTATGTCACTGTTCATGAGACACGTGTTTGTTTGATCGATCATTTGACCAGAATGTCGATTGTTGAGTGCTGAGAAGCGTAGTTATTTCTGGGAAGGAATAATCTAGATTAAAATATAAGGGTGGCTACACCTCGTAATCGGTTGCCTACGTACTCTCCAGGGAGAGATCAAGCCGTGCGTAGTTCTTTATTTTTACAATTATGAGCCGGGGCCTGATTTCTTATATAGTCATATTTTGGTAAAGCTTTGGAGCTAGTTTTTAGTAAGGGCTGGAGCTCGTGTTCGGTTCGTTCCTTTTCGTAACGAGGACGGAACTGGCAAGAATGCATTTTCCACCGGGGTCAGGTTTCTGTCCGCTTTCATCGGTTATGATTATCCGTTTGATGTGGCCTGATAGTTCGACCGTTTCGGTTGTGCCATGGTGAAGTCGGTGAGAGGTCTTTTTGGTTGCCTCTTCTTGTGACCCTGCAATTCCAATTTTTGTGGAGTTCCTTTGAGGGTAAGGTTGACTAAGGTGTCTGTCTTAATTAGGATTCTAGTGATTTTTTGTCGCTTATCCAAAAATCAACGATGAGCAAGTCGTTGTGCGGCGTTCCAAGATTTTCCTCATTTCTCGTGGTGAGAGTGATTTTTTCGCCGGCTCTCAGCTCCTTGGTGGTGTTCTCGTTCCACTGCTATTGTGTGTCGACATCCTGGTTGTATGCTTGTATCGATTGCACTGAGTCGTTGCGGGTTGAGAATCCTCCCGTGACCATGTTGATACATTTTCTACGCGCGAGAGTTTCTTCCTCATCGTTGTCACGAGTCCGCTTGGGTGATTCCGCGTTGGTTACTTTCTGCTCTGCTTGTTATTGGTCGAGCTGTTTCGCCTTTTTCTCATGGGTGAGCTCGAATCGTTCCTCCTAATTTCTGGGCCGTCGCTTCGGTTCTTGGCTTTCGAGAGGAGTTGTTAGCTTGTTTTGATTAGTTACGTCTGTTACTCCCTTCTGATATTCGCCAAGCTGGAGACTTTCTAAGTGTCGACACTCGGTGGTCTCTTGCCCGGAGCTTTGGTGATAGGTGAATAAGAGTTTATCTTGGTCGCCAATTCGCACGTGCTTGTTCCATGCTTGGTTTTGTTGGTTGCCGTTGTGGTATGCTGCCGCCTTCTTCCTTTTTTCGTCAAGGTACCTTGGTGCTGGCTCCTTCGCTTTCTTGGTTGAGGAGAACCTCTTCGGGAGCAAGTCTTTCTTTTCTTCTATTTTGACGAAGGTGGACGCTAGGGAGAGGGCGTATTTGAGGGTTTGTGGTTTTTTTATGACCAGCTCGTTGTGGAATGATGATTCGTGCCAGAGTCCATACTGTAGTGCCGAGAGTCCTTCGTCACCAGTTACTGAGATTTTGGAGACGACGTCCTTGAACCTGTTGATGTACGACCTAAGAGACTCTTTCGGTCCCTGGTTTATGGCCCAAAGGTCGGCGCTCGAGGCTTCCTCTTGGGCGATTGTGGAGTGGTTCTTAAGAAAGGTGGTCGTTAGCTGGTGATACCTGTCAATGGAGTGTTCCTCCAGACATAAAAGCCAGTCGAGAGCGGCGCCGCTTAACTTTTCGACGAAGAGTTGGCAAAAGCCGGTGTCGCGTTCCTTGGGGGAGAATTGGGTTTGTGCTAATGTAGTATTGAAAGCTGTCAGGTACTGGCGAGGGTCCGAAATTCCCTCGTAGGTTGGCAACTTCATTTCTCTGAGATGCTCGATTGGTGTGTCCGTTACTTACACTGTGAACGGTGTATTTTGTTCCTCTTCGGGAGATTGGTCGATTTCCCAGGCCGAGCTGGTTGCCCTGGGTTCGTTTGATATTTCGTAAACCGGTTACGCCCTCGGTAACTTGAGCCCGCCGTTCTTGCTAGCTTCCGCTTGGTTTTGAGTCGGTTCGGCCAATGGTGGTGCTGAGGGAGCTTCCGCTTGGTTTTGATTCGGTTCGGCCAATGGTGGTGCTGAGGGTGTGGGTGGTTCTATGCTCATATCTTTTTGAAGTTGCAGGGTGAGGTCGTCAATCCGTTTCCTTTGTGTGTTCTGGTCACTTGCGAGCTGTTCAAAGTGGGTGTTATCGTTCCGAGTTAGCTCGTCAACCAATGTTGTTTGGGTCTTGATGAGGGAGATGATGTCCTGGGGTTACCTCGGTGTGGTTGGTCGGAGTATCGGTCGACAAGAATGGTGAACGCGCTTCATCCGTCGAGCTCGGGGAGTTCGGGCATGGAAATAGTGGGCTCGGAGGGAGTGGGCTCGGAGTCTGTTCTGACTACTCGGGATTTTCATCGACTGAGAGCGGTCCTATCATTTCGGCTTCGTCTTAGAGTGTAGAAAAGTTTCTCGTTCCCCACAGGTCGTGCCAGTTGTTGTTATGGAATTTAGATCTAGTCCAAATAACTCGGGTTACGATCAAAGGGGTCCAAACTAACGAGGTAAGAGTAGACTTTAAGTGAGGTCGGAAATTTTTTTATTAATAATAAGGCCGAAGTCGAACAATGGACAGGATGGACGAGATGGGAGTCCGTCAATTGACGTGCTCTCTAAATGTTGCTCGGGCTCGTAGCTTTATAAATGTAGCTTGGAGCCTTCACAAGTTACAAAATGCCTAAAAATGAAGAGTAATGGATTTATTTATAGTGTAAAAGGTCTGACTCTCTGCTGAGCCGTTTAACTCCTTAACGGGTTCGTTCTGTTGGGTCAAACTGTTTTTATTGAGACGACAAAATTATTAATATAGATTTATAAATGAGTGCTAAACCCATGTGAAAACCACATAAGTAGCTATAACCACTAGCTAGTAACTAGTTCACTTGTTATTTTCCTAATTCGCTCTAGATATGTTTAGATACAGTAGTCATTATCCATAACATAACTTACAAATAAGTTCTTGATTTTTTCATACTAAAAAAAGGTTTTTGGTTTTTTCTGATTATGGTTTTCTTCTTATGTCAACTTTTATTACTTTAACTAAAGTTATTTATTATACATGGGAAACAATTTTGATTAATTATATATTTAAATACACATTTCGATTTTCTTATGTGTGTTGTCATGTTAATATCAACTAACTCTCTTTTTGACAAAAAATATCTTTAACTCTTAGAATCAAAAAGTTTAACAAAAAATTACATACAACTCTTTATCAATAATTATTCTTTGAGAAAAGTTATAAAATAGCACAAAAACATACCTTATCATAAATATAGCACCAAAAAAAATAATTTACATTTTTAGCATTATTTTAATTACAAAGACTTTTATAACATTATATAATTTAGGGTTTAGGGTTAATTATTTAGGGTTTATGGTTTATTATTTAGGGTTTAAGGTTTAGTATTTAGGGTTTAGGGTTTATTATTCAAGGTTAGGGTTTAGTATTTAGGGTTTAGGGTTTAGTATTTAAGATTTAGGGTTAGGGCTAATTTAGTGACAAAACATGTTTTTGTGCTATTTTTATGATTTTTCTTCTTTGGTGCTATATTTTTGACAAGTGATGTTTTTTTGTGCTATTAATACGATTTGCCCTTATTCTTTTCCTTTCTATCCCACAAAAAATGTTGCTCTTCAGTTCGCAGAATCCAAATCGGTTACAATCATATGTGATATAAACCCGACCGAGAAAAACAAAACTCATGACCTATTTGCTACTTGCTACTGTTTTTATAAGTATAATTTGACTGAAATATAATTTTAGAAAATAGTACATCCTAGCAAAAACTAAAAAATAACTTGTTTGGAGATTTTTATGAATTATACGTTAGGGATAAGACTTTACACATAACGTACCAACTTGAAAACTTTTTTGTTATATTGTTTGCATGATATACTAATTATTGAATGCTTTATTAGCCTTTTTATGAGTGAACATTCCACTCTTCTTGAAAGAGAACAAGATAATATCACAACTTTGTTTTCTTCTTTCCATTCACTTTTTATTTTTATTTCTCTCTTTTAATTTATTTTATCCTTTTTAATATTGTGCATTAGAAGAAGAACATATATGATTTTATTTGGTCTTTCCCAAAATTTGATATAGCACTTGGCAACTTGAGTCGTTATATATTTCATTACTCTTCTTTCCTATTTTCAGATTTTTTTTTTTTTGAATATTCACATTGAATGATGATTAGATAATTGTCTAAATTCATCTTCCAGAAAAAAAAAATTGTGTTTTTTTTTTGAATGAATGTTAAATTATATTCAAAATAAATAAATAAAAACTTTTTTACAATGATTGTGAGGTTAATAGAATAGAAATTTGCTTCCTAAACTAGTTTTTGCACTAGCCACGATAGTGGAACCATTTCTTCATAAAGTTCGAGTTTCGGACCTGGTTTTGCTTTGATGGTGTTTATCATGTTAAGAATAAACAACTTAATTAATATTTCTTTCAAAATAATTAAGTAAGAGAACATATTAACGTAGTTTATCTTTTTAGGTTTTAATCTCCACAATATAAATGATGCACAATCATATATTACACACAGTTTATATACACGCATTATCCAGATATCATGTTGCCTTTAATGGTTATGAATTTTTTTATTATTGAATATGAACTTTTAAATTAAAATAAAAGACACACTCGTCATCCATCAAGGGAAAACGTTTAAAATATTTCTTGTCTTGTGTACAGTTGGCCGGCAGCTTTGATGCACCAGTTTTTGTCCCTATTTGTTCCCGTATAATTGTTATTATTAGCATTTTTATTATGTTTATCTCCTAAAATATCATAAAATTAAGAGTATAACTTTTGCAAGCATTACGAATATACGATACATTTCTAGTGTATGGACATACAAAAACCAAGTAATCTACTCGTAAACTAATTTGTAAAATGTAAAAAAAAAAACTAATGAAGTATCTGAGGACAAAAACGTTCCAGAAGTTTTCTTTTCGGAACATTGAAGTTTTTTTCGGAACATCGAAGTGTGTTACACGATTAATTTTTTTTGGCGGCAACAATATTATATTAGAAAGTCTAATGGGCCAAAACAAAAATTACATAAGTATAGAATAATGAATTCAAACAAGGTAAATTGGCTTATCAGCCCAAAAGAAAACAACATCCAGAATGTTTTCTGCGGATAAGCACGGAGACTGCTATGTATCAGGGAAATGCCACGCGTTAACGTCAGCTGAGATTGAGCATGTATCCACCGGTTGCAGCAGAATCTGGTGACTGTTGTCTTGTCGGCGTCACTATACCATCAATTCCTACCGATCTTCTCCACCGAAGGTAGACCCATAAAGCTCCCTTGAAGTTTAATCGCTCCATAACCACTCCATGACCACCGAGAAGGAAGCGCTGAAAAGAGGTAAATCCATCACGGATTGAAGACCTCAACTGCGGAGGTGTACGTTTTGGACCTCAACAGTTGAAGACCTCAACTGCGGACCATCTGACGGGTAGCGCACAACAACAAGGATAAAGAGATGGAGAGTGAACAGTTTTTGTGTTGGGAAAGAAAGCGTCTTGAAGAAGACCGATAAGATTCCATATCCGGAATCAAGAGAACCGTAATAAATCCGAAATAAAACCACTGAAACGGATCGGAAGAAGAGCCAAACACCAAGTCCAGAATTTATTTGGCCGAAAAATAGATATAGAAACTGATCGATTCCGTCTCTATAATACAAGGAAATCGGAGAGGAAATCGACAAACCGAAGAGCAAAAGCAAACCAAAGTAACCCGAACGCCGGTACGACGAGCAGCCGATGCCGGCAGCCGGAAACGAGAAAGTGTGGCAGAAAAGCTTAGTGAGAAGGTAGAGCGTTTAGGAGAGAGGAGTTATTGGCTTCTCTATTACACGATTAATCTATCTATTTTTTAGCTGTTTTTTCTCTTTGTTTTGGTCTGAAATTAGAATGTATGATAGTAATTAATCCATTAAAACTTAGAGAAACCTTGTATAGGTCGCCTACGGAGTCAACAACTAATATTATATTTTATACGTATATACATGGATTAGTAATTCACAATATGATGAAGAATCAGTAGGAAAAGTAGTTCCTGTATGAATTCTTTTTTGTTGGCTTGTGCTTGTTGGGGTCAAAATCCTCCTCGACGAACTCAATAATCGAAAACAGGTTAAACAATTAGAAATAGCCATTTTCATAGAAAACACTTCATATGGATAATATGTCGTACGAATAATGTTTTGTGCGAAACGTACGAAACGACATAGCCGTACTCTTGAGAAATCAAAACTGCTCGGATAGGTCGTTCTGAACTCGACAAAATCCACAGACAAGCGCAGACACTCGGACAACCTGCTCGGAATTTCCGAGTACAGTGCACTGCTCGGAATTTCCAAGCATGATACACTGCTCGGAATTTACGAGCAGGATCCATTTCTCGGAAGTTTCGTGCAGAACACATTTCCTCGGAAGTTCCGAGCAGAACACACTTCCTCGGAAGTTTCAAGCAGAACACACTTCCTCGGAAGTTTCAAGCAGAACACACTTCCTCGGAATTTCCGTGCAGGATCCTTTCCTCGTAAGTTTCGGGCATAACACATTTCCTCGAAAGTTCTGAGTAGAACACACTTCCTCGGAAGTTCCGAGCAGAACACAGTTCCTCGGAAGTTCCGAGCAGAACACAGTTCCTCGGAAGTTCCGAGCAGAACACATTTTCTCGGAAGTTCCAAGGAGAACACATTTTCTCAAAAGTTCCGAGTATAACACACTTCCTCGGAAGTTCCGAGCATAACAAATTTCCTCGGAAGTTCCGAGCAGAACGTATTTCCTGAATCTTCCAAACAGATACTTTTCTTAGACTAACTGCTCGGACACTCGCTGACATATTCCTCTGCATGCGCAACTAGCCGCAACCCATCTTCATAACAATGGCTTATATATTACTAGCCGAGTTATACGAAATACAAACTTGGGCCGAACCCACAAGGCTCGTATTTCATGAACTTTGGGCCGGATTAAGAAGACTTAAACTCAAGCGGACTCGGATCGTCCCTTTTCGGCTCATTCGGTAGATAAAGTTAAATTGCGGAAGGATAATTACAAAAACGAAAAGATAAACTCGAAGAAGAAAAGAGAAAAATAATTCCTAGCAAGAAGAGGAAAATCCGAGCAGAAAAGTAAATCCCAACAGAAATGAAATGTGCGATAACATGAAATTTTTTGGAAATCTTGCAGGCGAATATCCTCGACACCGACTTGACGCGACTATATAAGATGAAGGAATTTCTATGATCATGCAATCTCGAAAAACTATAGCAACTAGACTTGGACTTTTCTTGAGCTCTTACGCTTTGTACTATGTTTTCTGTAAAAAAAAAATCAATAAAATATCCTTCAGGTCTCTTTTCGTAACTTTAGATTCTTCTGTTCCCTAAAACGTTTGCTCTACAAAAATCGACAGTGCAAATTCTGACTCTCACAGTGTTCGTTTTTTCATACAAAAAATGACTTCACATTGTATTTATTTTGAGAGATTGAATCCTTTTTACTAAAGGAGGGTCTCTTTTCGGTGTCAATAATGACATATCTAAATTCCTAGGGGGTTACTTGATGAAATATCGAAGTCTTTTCTTTTTTCTTGTTTTTTCCGTTTGAGTAGAGTTATATATATATATTTATAAAAAATGATGAAAATATCAAAATATCTATATGATTTTTGAAAAGCTAGAATATGCATAAAAATACAATAATGAGAAATAGTTACGAATGGTTCTTTTTAGTTTGATTTGATATTTTAATAAGAAAATGAAAAACAACAATAGCCAATCCCACATAGTGTTTTAAAGAGATAAATCCATATATATATAATAGCATAAGACACATATTTTGGTAAATCACTTAAACGAGAAAATAGAAGATATAAGATTGATCGATTGTATCACATGTAAAAGAGTTAACGAAATTTCCATAAGTCAATTGGCGATGGTTTTTTCTCAGACTGTGACGATGTTGCAAAACATGTTTAGGTCATGTCAGAAGCCGTAATCGGATTCATGCCTCTCATTCCTGCAAAACGACTACAATAGTCACTACTACTGATTCAAAGGGCCGGTAGTTACTTCGATGTAATCTATTATTCCTCTCAGTCTAGATTGTATAGACGGTGCATTGCCAGGATAAGTAGAGAATGCGGTGATTAGGTTCTGGTCCATGGTAGTCTCCAAGGGAGATTAGAGTTTGGGTCAAGTTTCGATTTGGGATGAAGTATCATCGAGAAGCAATATGAGACCATAGTCTCCAAGAGTAAGGGAAACAGAATAGGAGATGGTCCCTTGATTCGATTTCCAATTGCAGAGAATACATATATGATCACACCTCAGTCCCCGTCCGGTGATTTTATCTTTAGTTGAGTTCCGACTTAGAGCGAAGAGCCAAGAAAGGAAATTGTTTCGTGGAATTCCTAAAAAACACCCTATCCCATCCATAGGGCCTAAGAGGTTGTCTCATATTCTACCTGTTCCCGAAATCCGTCCTATTTAAAATTTTCCCTCTAGGACAAGTATTCATTGGATCTTCCTATTGAATTCCTTATTCATTTATAGCCTTAGATCCTTCATACTTAACAATACGCAGCGGAAATCCTTATCTAAACTTTGATTTCGTTCCTCAAAGGAACTATCCATTCGTGAACCTCCTGAGTTCTTAGTTTGTTTCCTAAACTCCTTTTGAGGTTCCAATCTTATATATCCATTCTAACCACATGAGTCTTACTTAGATGTTCCATTCACCTATTCCATTATAAATAATTACTTAGAACATTATTAGACTATTACAAGTACCTTAGCCTTTTAGGTGACCGTGTGAAGCCAGTTCCATGTCTTGCTTCCTTTGTCCTTGTTCTTACTTCCACCAGCTTGGCTCATTCATCCTTCAAATCCACAGAACATATCTCTCATGAACTTAGTTATTCAACCAACCATCCCCACATGACCGAGTAAATGTGAGATCTTCAGTTCCCTTCTTAGTCAATTCATGTTGCCGTTCATAATCAGTCCGTTCTGCTGCCTCATTTGCTCACTAGGCTGTCCATTCTGATCCGCTCATTTTTCGTTTCAGTTTGCATTGGTTTGTCTGCTCTTTAGGCAGTGCCCAAAGATCAGTGACCGCATAATTCCCCTTAGACTGATCCAAGTACATTGACTGGTCGGGAACAGAATACGGTCACGGCCATGCACCATGCCATGAACCGAAAACCACTACCGCCAACGATGGACCATCTCGAGGCCGTCCGCGCGTACGGTCGTGGTCAGTTTGCCTATCGCACCGATTTGACCTGTGGATGAGTCTGTTCGTGGTTGCGGTCCGTCGATCGCCGATACAGCCCCACAGCCCCAACTCACGCTACCAACACACACCCGTCCGCGATCCGACCACATGACCGTCCCACGATTGTCTGAAAACGCTTGTCGGCCCATGGCCGGTATGACCATGTGGTTAAAGTGACTGATCAGCTTAAGTGTTCCATCCTTCCAATAGGACACGATCCTTAAACACGTTTGGATCCGTGGTTGATCCTTTTCACGCCCTTAAGCCTTTTGATTCAACTGCGTCCAATACTTCCCTAACAAAAACATGTCAGCCAGTCCTTATTATATTTCCAGTCTTTTCCTTCTTCACGTTTACCCCTGATGGACGATCAGTCCATGACTGTTCTGCCCATAACCGATGCACGGCCTTGACAACAACAAGTTCACGACAGCCGCTCCATCCGCCTAATCGATCCATGTGTGTGATACGCCTTGGCCTTCAAGTCTATCTGCCTGATGATCTAGTTTGTTTGCAACAGGCTGATTAATAGGCGGATCACATGTTGATACTCCCCTATAGTCTGGTTTCACTCTTTTAAACTATTGATCCTATCCCTTGCAAGTTCCGAGCAAGCCTTTGCTTAATCCCTGGTTTCGTTGGTCATGGTTGGATCTGCAAGGATCCTTACTCACTCACCGTCTGCCTTAACAATCACCGGCCATTCCCCCTGAAGAAATCCAGCCAAATCCCCTTGTTTCCTCATTTTACCTCATGAATATTTCTGGGTATTTTTCTATGTTTCATAGGCGTGTGTGAGCATCACGCTTGCACTGATGACCGCTCCAGATCTCCATCTTAAATCGCCGGCCAACCCTCCCGAAGATTTTTTTGCCAACTCTCCTCTTTTCTTCCTTAGTTATTCACAGTTTCGCCTTCAAGACTTCTGGTATTTTCTTTATGTTCTCTTGCGTGTGGGGATGAAGAAAATCGCCCATGGCCTCCTCATTTATTGGCCAAATAACCACCTTGGCCGAATGGGTGCCAATGGTTGGTGAATCGATCCCAAGCCATTGATGATCCTTCGGCCATAACTACCCATGGTCAGCTAGTGTCACTAGCTGGCGTTAGAGCACCAGCTGATCCAAGTGGATGACACTAGGACCAGCTGAGTTGAGCTGGTTGTCAGCTGACCCGGCTGACCAACTCGACCATCCAGTTCATTTGAGCTAAACCCTCACGGTTCAGATCCCTTTTCCTTATCCAAGCTCATGTCCAGCTCAAGCTTGGCTTCCTTATGACCATGAAACACTCCTTATTGTCTCCCTTAACCATCTCTTCATCCTTCCGGGCCATATTCACTCCCAATGACCCATAGGTAGGGTCAGGGATGTTACAAGTCATCCCCCCTTGAAAGAGATTTGTCCCCGAATCCGGCTCAAGGTGTTTACCCTGTTCAAACTCTATGAACCATCCAGATCTATTAACATCCGAATGAATTAGCAAATCAATCTATGTGCACCAACATTCCCACTTTGCCACAATGATACCCTATTCCGTTCTAAGGTTCTCTAATACGGTCTAAGCCTTTTAGGACAGTCGGCAGTCACAAAATAAACGCCGGTACTGATCGTACCTTGATCCGCACCTGATCGTCCTAATTGTCCCGATTAATACCGAGTAATACCATGCACATGCCCGAAACCAATTGTTTGGATCGTTCCGTCCCATATCACGAGCAAGCTGACCCGTGTCGGCATCTGTCGTCCGTATGGATCGCACGCGATCCGCCCAAGCCCTTTCGCACTTGACCTACGGTCGATCGTCTTCGACCCGTCATGCTGTCAACCATGATCAGGCTCTTCGCCGATCATGGCACTTATAAGGACTTGTAACCATTCATCCTAACTTTACCATTCCTATCAAACGGTTCTACTTCCAAGAGAGAGAGATTTTTTTCTAACCAGAACCCACCAACCATCAACCAAACGGTCTTGCCGTTGTCAAAGTTCAGTTGAGTAACGGGTACGCACGTTGGCTATTAGGGTTGCCTTGTTGGAATCTTTAGCCATTAAGGAATCCATGTTTGATCCTCCTAACGCTCCTTTCGTCCTCAAGCTCTACTTTAACTGAATAGGCCCATGCATTCCCGGGACGGGGATGCTACAAGTTTCACTCACTTTATGGGAATTCGTCTCCGAATTCGGTGGTGGTTAAATTTTGTGTCCACTCCCTTTGCCCCGACCTGATATGACTTCCCATTTCCCACTGACCTTGGTCCATCACGACTTAATTATTTTCAGATTGCTGTCTTTTTTGGAACTTAGTCAAATCCTGATCACAATCCTTACAAACTTGATCCACACTTGATCCCTGTCCTCCCCAGACTTGATCTTGGTTTTCCGATCTTAGTAAGTCTCTTACTAGATCATAATCAGGCCATGGTCCCCGTTGGACTCGACCTTATCAATACTTTCCAGACTCGCAAACTATGTGTAGTCCCGGAGTCAACCAGTGCTTGTCTTCACACCACTTATGGTTATTGTCCTTATACATTCACAATGTTAAGCGACCTAACCTTTTTCCAAAATTTAATGGGAAGCCTGGCCCGATCCATCTCGGATTCGCCCCTTTCCCCAATGAAATGCCACACTTGAATTGTTAAGCCTGGCCCTAGTCATCTTTGGACTCAGTCCTTTCCCCAATACCATGAGAAGGGGTTTAGTGACATACCAGTAATCGCATCATACGAGCTGGCCACGCTATGGTCCTTTACCATTTCGTAAACCCGAGATATCCCAGTATTGCCCTTAGCCCTTGCCGTGCGACTTTCATTCACGCAATTTACTTCTGGTCCTTTATGCTTATCTTCTAGCAGCTTCGGAAATTCACGCAAGTGATTCCCGATTTTTCACAATGGTGTTTCATTTGCCACTCTTTCTTGCCCCTTATTTTGCGGAGAACTTAGGATCCCGTGGTCCCTGCTGCTGCACTTCGCATGTACTATTCCTTGCCTTCCAACACTCCCCAATGTGCGCTTCCAACACTTAGCAAGTGGTACTTTTTGTGTGATTCCTATAGTTCTGGCGATTAGTACTCACTCGATCCCATTTCCTCTTTATCTTGCGGACAGTCTCGGATAACTTGGTCCTTATTGACGCCTTCGCACATACTTTGGCATAGATTTCTAGAGGTTTGGTAACCATCCACATGGTCCCATTTCCTTTCCAGGTCCCTCCCGGTTCGGCCAGCCACTTTTTCTAGTGACTGCGCCCTCATCTTGTTCACCCTGGCACCATCTTGCGACCTTGAACCAAGTCCGAGAAATGATCTTCCAACCAATCCCATACTCGGCAGGAACATATTATTTTTCAATTGATCCCATACTGAGCTAGAAAGTATTTCCGGTTGGACTCGATCTCAAAGCATGCATAAGACTCTGTGCGTTCCTGGTGCACTTGTCTCAACAAGCCACCAGTTATGCGCGTTATCTTCCATGAAGTGAACATCAACGTCCTAGAACCAACTCCACTCTGATACCAACTTAAAACATCTTATCCCGGCCATAGGGCCCAGGAGGTTGTCTCATACTCTACATGTTCCCGAAATCCGTCCTATTTAAAAAAAATTCCTCTATGACAAGTATTCCTCGGATCTTCCTATTGACTTCCTTATTCATTTCTAGCCTTAGATCCTTAATACTTAACAATAAGCAGCAGAAATCCTTATATAAACTTTAATTTCGTTCCTCTAAGGAACTATCCATTTGTGAACTTCCTGAGTTCTTAGTTTGTTTTCTTAAACTTCTTTTGAGGTTTATATATCCATTCTAACCACCTGATTCTTACTTAGATGTTACGCTCACCTATTCTGTTCAAAACCATTACTTCGAACATTATTAGACTATTAAAACAAGTACCTTAGCCTTTTAGGTGAAGCCTGTATAAAGCCAGATCCACGTCATGTTTCCTTTGTCCTTGTGATTACTTCCACCAGCTTGGCTCATTAAACCTTCAAATCCACAGAACATATCTCACATGTACTAGTCATTCAACCAACCATCCCCACATGACCAAGTACAAGTGGGATCTTCGGTTCCCCTCTCGGTCGATTCATGTTGCCATTCATAATCCGTCCGTTCTGCTGCCTCGTTCGCTCACTAGGCTGCCCAAACTGATCCGCTCATTTTACGGGCCAACTTGCATCGGTTTGTCTACTTTTCAAACCGTGCCCAAAGATCAGTGAACACATTTTCCCCCTTAGACTGATCCAAGTCCATTAACTGGTCGGAAACATAATACGGTCACGGAAACATACCATGCCATGAACCGTAAACCAGTACCGCCAACGATGGACCATCCTGTGACCATCCGTGCGTACAGTCATGTTCAGTTTTTTTACTGCACCGATCCGACCTGCGGACGAGTATGTCCATGGTTGCGGTCCGTCGATCACCGATACATCCCCTCAGTCTTATCGGTCGACTCGCACGCGACCCAACTCACGCTACCAACTCGAAACCGTCCGCCATCGGACCACACGACCGTCCCACAATCGTCCGCGTCCTGTCCGTAACTGCTAGTAGTCCCATGGCCGGTCTGACCATGCGGTTATGGCGACTGATCAACTTAAATGTTCCATCTTTCCATCGGGACACGATCCTTAAACATGATTGGATCCGTGGTTAATCCTTTTCATGCCCTTAGGCCTTTTGATTCAACCGCGTCCAATACTTCCCTAACCAAAAACTTGTCTGCCAGTCCTTCTTATATTTCCCTCTCTTCCTTCTTCATGTTTACCCTTGAAAATTGGAAATTTTCCTTATGCGTGTGTACTGATGGTTGGATCCACAAGGATCCTTACTTAAGACTCTTAGCCTTAGGCTTTAAACCGCAACCGACTGCCTTAACAATCACCGGCCACTCCCCCTGAAGAAATCCAGCCAAACCCCTTGTTTCCTCATTTTCCCTCATGATTACACTGATGACCGCTCCAGATCTCCTCTTAAACCGCCGGCCAACCCTCCTGAATATTTCCGGCCAACTCTCTTCTTTTCTTCCTTAGTTATTCACGGTTTTAACTTGAAGGCTTCTGGGATTTTCTTTGTGTTCTCTTGCTTTTGGAGATGAAGAAAATCGCTCATGGCCTCCTTTTTTATTGGACAAATAACCACCTTGGCCGAATGGGTGCCAATGGTTGGCGAATGGATGCCTAGCCATTGGTGACCCTTCGGCCATAACCACCCATGGTCAGCTTGTGTCACTAGCTGACCTTCGACCACCAGCTGAACCAAATGGATGACACTAGCACCAGATGAGTTGAGCTGGTTATCAGCTGACCCAGCTGATCAGCTCGACCATCCAACTCATTTGGTGCTGAACACTCACAATTTAGCTCCCTAATCCTTAACCAAGCTTCTGTCCAGCTCAAGCTTGGCTTCCTTATGACCATGGAACACTCATTATTGTCTCCTTTAATCGTATGTTAATCCTCTCTGGTCCCATACTCAGTCCCAATGACCCATAGGCAGGGTCGGGGTGTTGGGATTATGTCCTGAAATCATATTGTACTTACTCTAAACATAGTTGTATTGTCGAGATCGGACAATTCATGTGATACTGGGTAGTCATAATGTTTTGCTAGAAACCGCTTATGACAAATGAGTTGTAACTCATTTCTAGTATCGTGTGAACCTACAGGGTCACACACCTAAGCAAGCTGGATACACTTAGTATGGGATTGATCATTGGCATATGATCCGATCAATGTGTATTGGATACACATTGAATTGAGTTTTGAAGAGGTGTATCGATCGATGCAATGAGTGTGTCGATCGATGCAGGTTTTCGAATGGGTGTGTCGATCGATACAGTATGTGTATCGATCGATGCACATTGGGCCTCGAGACTGAATTTTCGAGTTAATGACTTAAACGAGTCGGGTTTGATCCGCAGGTGTTTTTCGGTCATCCCAGGTCGATATATAATGTCTTATATGATCGACCTGAGCCCTAGCCGTCAGTTTCGCTTCTCAGAGAGAAAGTAGAGACACAGAAACTCATAAGATCCACAGGAGATCCGATTCCCGGCACTAGCATCCCGGCGGATTCTAGCTTGTGTGCGTGTGGACTACGATAGAGGCGCAGCGATTGAGGCGCTGTAGATCTCGTTTACCTGCTCCAATTTCCGCTGTCAATCTCCAGGTAAACACGAGGTCAGTTCTTAGATTCAATCACCTAGACCCTGGATCCTAGGGATTCCAACAGTGGTATCAGAGCTGAAGGGTTTAATCCATTGAATATGTAGCCTAGAATTTGATTAAAATGGTATTTGATTGAATTGATGCTAGCTAGCTTTCGTTTTGATAAATGTAATCTCGGATTTAATTATATCGAAAACGATGAACTGTGTTTTCGCACTGTGTCGATCGACACAAGTTTGTGTCGGTCGACACACCGCGAAAACGGCAAAACTGTTTTAGGGTTTTTGCACAGCATCGATCGATGCACTGGGTGTGTCGGTCGATGCAGCGCGAAAATGCAAAAAAATTTGTGTTTTCGCATAGCGTCGATCGACACAAGTTTGTGTCAGTCGATGCACCGCGAATTCACCTATTAAAATATTGGGCTTCGATTTAGAAATCGCACTGTGTCGATCGACACACTGGGTGCATCGATCGACACAAGCTGTGCGAAAGGATAGATCGGTTCAATTGGATTGAACCGGTTATCTCGTATGGTTATTTCGGTTTAATTCGATTAAAAATTCCCTGATACCCTACTGTATCGATCGACACAGTTTTAGTGTCGGTCGACACAGGCCTTGCGATTGGTTAATCGGTTCAATTGGATTGAACTGGTTATCATGCTTGGTTAAGGTAGATCAAATCGGTTTAAATTGGATGAATTGATCCAATTGGATTGAATTGGTTATCTCAATTGGTATAAACCGATTTGATTGGTTAAGATCAGTTTGATTGGATAAGTCGGTTCAATTGAATTGGACCGATTATCGCGATTAGTTAAAACTGGTTGAATCGGTTCAGTTGGATGGACCGGTTGAATTGGATTTGACCGGTATCTCAATTGGTCTAAAACCGGTTCATTTGGTCATTTACCGGCTCAATTGGATGGACTGATTATCTGGTTGGTTAAACGTAATCGCTTGGTTTTGAACCAAATGATTAAGAAACCGAACCAAATGACCTAGCCCACTTTAATTAGAACAAGCAAAACTTAATTAAAATTGGAAGTAAAACATGTTCTAAACCTATCTGGTACACATTGGATGTGTATTAGATCAAAGTTTAGTTTTCAATATGGTCAACTGTCAAGACTCATTTCGTTGTTGTGATATTCTTGCCAAGAGCTTGGTGTCCACAATTACATGAGTAAGGCATGTAGTAGTGTTGATGGTCTTGCAGTGCTTGACATCAACAATTACATGACCTAAGAGATTGAATTACTAACTTTTGAGTTTCGTTTCCTCAACTAAATATCAAGTGATCTTGATGTCTTGCCCAATCTTGTCTACTGTCAAACTCATTTCGTTGTTGGATAGTCTTGGAGTCCTTGGTATCCACAATTACATGAGTAAGGCAGGTGATCATTGATAGACTTGCAGTGCGACTGTCAATGATCACAAGACTGAAGAGATTGCTTTACTTGACTGGGCTATCAGAAGTTCTGGGCCCAGAGACATCAGAGTAGATAGGACATAGATTGTCTTATCTGCGACCAAGAGTTGTACTGGGTACAATTAGCAATGATTTGCTTACCTAGATGACTAAACTGTGGGTGATGACGAGTCGTCCACTCAGATTTTAGTGATGTATGGATCTTGGATTATTATATTCATAGAGGAAACATTGTTTGAATATAATGCGAGTTTTCTTATTAGATAAGATTTCTCATTTCCTGAACTTCATAACTAAAATTTTCTTTGCTTAAAATTTTCAGCCTATGTCTAAAACTACTTTCTCGTTACGATCCGTCATTGAGAAGGACAAGTTAAATGGATCAAATTTCCTGGATTGGTATCGCAATTTGAGATTAATCCTCAAGCAGGAGAGTAAGGACTATGTCCTTGAGAAAGCTCTTCCAGAAAGGATTGGGACCAATCGCTCGAATGCAGTATATGATGCTTGGAATAAGCATTATATTGATGTGGTAGATGTGCGTGGTCTGATGTTGGCTACCATGGAATCGGACTTAAAGAGTCAATGCGAGAACATGGAGTCGCCAATAGAGATGATCACCAGCCTGAAACTGAAGTTTCAGGATCTGGCACGAGTTGAGAGATTCCAAATGGTGAAGTCTCTCACTGGGTGAAAGCTACCAGAGGATTCTCCAGTGAGTCCTCATGTCATTAAAATGATGGGTTACATTGATAACCTGGGGAAACTGGAATGTCCTGTCAGCTTAGAGTTGGCCACTGACATCATTCTGCAGTCACTGTCGTCTAGTTATGATAAGTTTATTGATATATCATGGTTTTTACCCATTTTATGCCATGATATAGATGTGTTTTTAGTGTCTTTTGTGTTCGTTTAGAGTCTTTTACAGGTTTAATCAGGTTTGGAGCTAATTGGAGATATTTGGAGCATTTTGGGACTTTTGGGACGTTTTGGCCGAGAGCTTAACTCACTGTCCGATTTATTGATCATGCATCGACCGACACACATTGTGCATCGGTCGACACACTAGCGAGATGGGCCGTACGCGTCGGTTAAACAAGTTATGAAGAATTGCAGAGAAGCCCATAATAGTTTCAGTATTTACACAGAAGCCCCAGCCGAGATTATGCCTATATATTTAGAGTTTTGGCTTTTATTTTAGATACGCTTTCATACTTAGAGCTAAGAGATTTTTAGAGCTTTCGGGGCTGATCTAATCCTGTACTTCAGTTATTTTGGAGAAGATTTCGAACCCCTTTATCTATTTAATTTCTTATATGCAATCTATTATTTCTATGATTATGTGTTCATCAATCATGTATGAGTAGATCCATAGTTAAGTTTAGGGTTTCTCATTAGGGTTTGATGACTTGCTAGACTTGTTTAATTCAGTTAAGGATTCATATGATTAGAATGTTCTTCAAACTAAATTGTGCTTAAAGCTAGTTCTAACCTGATCAATTAGAATCTAGATCTTAGGTTGCTAAATTCGACACGAGAGTGTGTTTTAGAATCTGAACTATTTAGGTTGAGCAATTAAATTATTCGCAAAGAGATTTGGTTTAGTTTAATTGTGAACATATCAAACTTGAACTTAATGCTAGTTTAATCTGTTAGTAATTGCAAAGAGATTTGGGTTACTGCACTTAGACTTAGAGGATTTTCGCAAAGAGATTTGGTTAATTCTATTTTCGTGATTTGAGTTCTAGAACTGAGTTTAATTTGATCCTGACTGATTAACTTGTCTGCTTGTCTGATTTCCTGAGAACACCCTAGGCTTGACGCTTTTAGTTTATTGCTTTCACAACCAACTTGCTACTGTTTACTTTCTTGCCTTGCTTTTAATTCATTCACCACTTGCTTTATTTCTAGTATTAATCTCTACGTTTCTGATTCTATTGAGACCAAGTGTCCCTGTGGATTCGATAACCCTATATACTACTTTGACGATACTGTGCACTTGCAGTTTAGAATAGGCTAAAACTTAGAACCTATCAAGTTTTTGGCGCCGTTGCCGGGGACTCTTTGAGTCTTCGATAGGACCGAACTTAGGGTTTTTACTAGAAATTTTTCTTTTTATTTTTTGTTTTTCGTTTTTATTTTTATAATCTACTAACTTTTTCTCTGTTTCTTTCTGTCGCAGGTACGAATTTCGCCTTGCGTCGATCGTTGCATCCCTTGCGTCGATCGTCACTAGGCGATTCTGAGATTGAATCGATCGTTGCACTGATAGCATCGGTCGTTGCTGGACGATTACCGACAGTTTATGCAGACGCAGAAAACTAGAAGTAATCCGAACTTGGACCTAGTTAATCTCGATCTTGAAGAACTTGGACGTCTAGAGAGAACCAACAGAAGAGAAAGAAGAGAAAGGATGGTACGAGAGCGTTTGTTTCTGGTACGTGATGCTGAAGGTACCCTGAGGGACCGAGATAACAACCCATACAATGCTGCTTGGCAAAGGGTTGATGCTGAAGGGAATTTCATCCCTGATCCTCCTGAGCAACAACAACAGGAGCAGAACCAGGGTCAAGGACAGGCCCAAGGTATACAGATGGTTGTCCATGAGAGGACTTTAGCTGACTACAACAGACCGGATGAGTTTCATAGAAACCGGTCAGCTTTAGTGCTTCCTGCTTTTGAGAGGAACGATTTTGAAATCAAAACCATCTACTACTCGCGGATGAGACAGAATGCATTTCATGGTTACCCAACGGAGCAGCCTATGGATCACATTGATTCGTTTGAGGACGTAGTCACTGGCATGAAGTATGATGGAGTCTGCCCGGACTATCTGTTCCTTAAGCTCTTTCCGCACAGTCTTGCTGGAGACGCTAGTGCATGGCTAAAGCAGCTGGCACCTGCTCAGTACACTACTTGGGCAGCTTTAAAGAGTGAGTTCCTGCGTCACTTCTATGATGATGCGCGCTCAGACCAGTCCAGACAGGACATACTCACCTTTTCCCAAGGAGATGTGGAGCCTTTAAAGACTGCCTGGATGAGATTTAAGCAGTATCAGCGTGACTGCCCACACCATGGATTCACTGAAGTTCAGTTGATTGGCATTTTCTTCAGAGGCATAGATCTTCCATATCAGTCTGCACTGGACAATTCCATTAATGCTAACTTTAACACCAGGACTCCTACGCAGGCTAAGCAGTTGATTGAGAATCTAATAGGCAGCAACAGCTGCAAGACTATGGATGAGAGGAGGAAGAAATCTGGTGGAAGTGTAGAGAATTCTGACATCGCTGATATTAGATCTAGGCTAGACACAGTTTGCAATCTCCTAGCAGGTAAGAAAGCTGTCCATTTCGCTCAAGAAGTAGAAGTAATTCAGACTGAGGAGGACACTCAGGAAGAAGATGTGAATTACATCGGAGGATCTGGTTTCCAAGGAAACAGATTTGGATATCAATCTGGGAACATATTTTCCGGTGGAGGACAGAAGGGTGCCTTCACAGGCAATCAGAACTCTTCAAGCTTTGGACAGACCAGTAATTTTCAGAAGACTTATGGACAAAGTGCTCAGAGAACCTACGGATCTTCATCTTATCAGACACCTCCTGCACCCACTGCTTTCGAGACTAAGATGGAGACAATGATGGAACAGCTGCTGGAGAGTCAGATCAAGACTTCTGTGGACTGCAACAAGAAGATTGATGCTTTATATGAGGATCTCAATGGAAAATTCGAGTCTATGAACACTCACATGAAGCAGCTGGATACTCAGGTGAATCAGATTTCAGGTTCTATGAAGGGAAAAGGAGTCGCAGACACCCACATTAAAGCCTGGTCTGTGTACATTAATGATGGGTCTCACCAAGGTGAAAAATTTGAGCCAAGTACGGCTGAATTGGTAGAGGAGGAAGAATTTTTGGATTTTGGAGAAAAACTCTCGGGTGAAAGTTGTGAACACAGTGTTGCAACGATCGACACACCCTTAGTGTCGGTCGTTGCAGGGCGTGAACAGACAGACCTGTCGGATGATAATGGCATAGATGCTGACTTGGAGCTTGATCGCATGTTCCCTGGAGTTACTGAGATTACTCAACAGGAGGTCTATGCACAAATCATTAAACAGCACTCCTCGGTGTCTGAAGTGATTAAACAGGAGATTGAAGAGCTCAAGAAGCTAGAGGAGATTGGTGAAGACTTGGAAGAAATTCCACCGTCTGATGATCTACCTTATCATCCCTGTGTGCAGAGGTATTTAAACAGGATGCTGCCTTTAGATGAAGAGCTGAGAGACTGGGTGATTATAGTTCCCCAACACATTAGTGAGGTGCTACTGAACAAGATCCCGAAGAAGCTGCCTGCCCCAGGAGTCTTTGTGCTTGATTGCTCTATCTTCGAGGACAGTTTTAGGCGCTCTCTTTGCGATTTAGGAGCTGCTGGAAGTATGATGCCTTATTCTGTGGGAGAGAAGTTGGGGATGCTGGATTTTTCTCCTACTAGGACCTCTCTTGTCCTAGCTGATTAGTATATACGAGTTCCGGAAGGACTCTTAAAGGACATTCCAGTGAGAGTTGGAAACTACTTAGTTCCGATAGACTTCCTTGTGCTGAAATATGACTGCGATCCTGATGAAGCATTGCTGCTTGGAAGACCATTCTTGGCTACAGCAGGAGCTGTGATTGATGTTAGACAGAGTCTAATAGACCTCCACCTGGGAGATGAGCCGCTGCGTTATGAGATGGATAAGCTGCGAAGACCATTGATAGATGGGCAGACATTTACAATCATGGAAGCAGATGACGAGCAGCCGGATGACACTGTGATTGTAAATCATGGAGCGCATTTTACTCCATCTTTTCTTGGACGCGAGCATTCTACGACAGCCTACTCACCACCCTGGATGAGGAGACTTGAACAGAGACAGAAAAAGTCTCTGTCAGGTTCTCTTGATACCTAAAAGATCTTGTTCGCCCGGTCAAGCTAATGACCTTAAACAAGCGCTGAGTGGGAGGCAACCCACTGTTAGGTTTAGTTGTTTTTCTTTCTTATTTTTGGTGTTTTTCTTAGGATTTCACGTTTTTGTTTTTGTTTTTGCTAAGTTTCAGATACAGAATTCGAGTCTGGAGATGTGTGACGATCGATGCACTTGTGCACCGGTCGTTGCAAGGAGATTTGACGAAGAGGGGAAATCGCATTGTGACGATCGTTACTCCTATGCAACGGTCGGTGCAATTGGTTCAATTGCAAAATTAAGGTATGTACTAAACCGAAAATCAAATTCGATTTGATCAGCAACGATCGTTGCCATTAAGCAACGGTCGTTGAACCCACGACCAGGTAAGTGTCTTAAACCCTTTCTCTTCTCTTTTCTTTCTCATTTCCGATTATCCGTACGACCGAACCTCCACACCCAAAATCGAAAATTCTCATCATTTTTGTTCGTTTCAATTGCTAAATCTTCCTATTTCACTCTCTAAACCCTTGTCTTTAGCTCATATCTCAAGAATCCAAGGTAATGAACTTCTATTTCTCAAATTTTCGGATTAAATTTTAGGGTTTTAGGGTTTGAGGTTTTTGAACTGAAAATTGATGATGCATGCGTAATTAGACCGATTTAGGGTGATGGGTTATGATTTTGAACTGATTTGAGACAATGTGGCTTGGATTTGAACTGATTTTGTTGATTTTTGTTTGCGGCGAAATCGCCTTGCAACGGTCGTTGCTCTCGAGCAACGGTCGTTGCTTTGCGAGTTTGGAAAATGTTCGATAAAGTGAAATCGCCTTGCAACGATCGATGCCTTAGATGCAAAGGTCGATGCTTCGCGATTTCACAGAGAGTTAACGTGACTTATATTATTTGAATTTTGTTTCTTTTGCAGATGGCATCTCGCAGACAGCCCCGCAAGAAGCAAGCAACAACATCAAAAACTGCGAGACAGTACATTCCACCAACAAGATGCGCAAGTATGAGATGGAGATGCTGTTTATGGGGTTGAGAGATCAGTTTAGAGGTTCTGGCGTGAGAGATCCTACTACGGGTCTCAACTTGGGAGCTGTCTTTGCTTTACATTTATGTGATCTGCAGACGAAACCTTTTGATGGAGCCAGTACTGAGACGGTAGGGAGCTTGCTTACTCCCATTTTTATGCATTGCGGGATTCCTCTACATGGCACGAAGCGTGATAGAGCCCAGGAGTTCCTAGACTTCAGTCATTTGCAGAGCGCTACCTGGCTCAAGGAGGGGCGCATTTGGGCTTATCAGGACCCGGCTACTGAGATGTGTGGTATAGAGCTTCCTGCTGCTAGGTGGACACGGATTGATACATTGGAGGCTCTGAGATTTCAGCCTCCAGAGACTGAGCAGCGTGGGATTCCGACTATGGCTCATCCGCTGGGAGAGCCCTCCACACGAGCTTCGACTTCTGCTGCCCTTGCGCCTGCTGCTGCTCCGGGTTATATTGGCCCTTATCCTGAGATGTCAGTTCCTTATGGAGATATGTCCGAGGCTGAGTGGAGAGAGCGTAGTGATGGAATATGGAGGACCATTTGGGAGTGGATGCGCGGCTGCACTTGCAGGAGACAGCCACATATTAGTCAGCCCGTTCCTGTTACTCGTCGTCGGCAGCGATCTCCTGAGGACTCTAGCGATGCTGATCGTTACGGTGGGATTGATGATAGTGAGTGGGCATAGCTGTCATCTCTTGATTATCGGTTCTGTATTCTGCTATCTTTTTCTTTTCTTTTGCATTTTTCTTCTGATTTTTAGGATGCTACTTTGTTTGGATGGTTATGCTTGATTAGATATATTTGTTGCTTCGGTTTTACTCTGTTTCTAGTGTTTTCAGCTTGCAGGGTTTTGAAAATGACATAAACCGACGGATTAACCTGCTAACTTGCTGACTGTTCGTGAAAACGCAATGCGTCGATCGACACACCATTGTGTCGATCGTTACAACGAAAATCGCACAGCAACGGTCGGTGCACCTAGTGCAACGATCGATGCCTGACTGCGACAGAGGTAAAACCCGAGAGAACTAACCATTCCATTAACAAATTTTTATTTTCTTTCTTTTAACCGATCCTTTGCTTGACACTACTGGGGACAGTGTGTCTTAAGTGTGGGGGAGGTTCTACTAACTTCTTTCTTTTGGTTTCTTAGCGTCAGTTAAAATTTTTGCGAAATTTTTGTTTTATTGAGTCAAAATTTGTTTAAGTAAGAAACAATGATTTTTTTGAGAAGATTAGCAGCACTTGCAGGAACTTAAGTAACCATTGGGATGAAACTGCAGATTATCTCTGACTATTAGAAAACCCAGACGCAGATCAACCTACTGAGGACACCCACATCACTTCAGGTATCAGAGGATCCTTTTACTGACTTCACCCTTAATACTGACTTAGATTTTCTCACCTAAAGGCTTGGTATACTTTGTGTCGGGTTCCTTTGCCAGTTCTGACACAGCTTGTAAACCTGTCCTATCTAGTTCCCTTCTCCCCTTCCATAAAAAAAAAAATTATAATAATAAACTGCGGATGAGTTAGTAACTCCGAAGTGGTCATGGGAATGGTAGCAAACACTATTTTCTCTCATGTGATCCATGGAATGTGTCCAAAGTACACCCCTTAACGGGAAGAACACTGATAAAAAAAATAAAATGATACCCAGTGGGGAAAAATCAGTTGTTAAGGAAGGGAAAGAGAAGAAAGGGATTAGAGAAAGATAGTATGGTGGTTTAGAGCTGGTAAGGTAAGAACCCATGTGCCCTTTGATCGATACTCCTTAGGTGAGACCGCACTTAAATACTTGCAGAAGTCAGTAGGGAGAATTTGAATGCGTGAATGTGATTGTGGAGGTTACTTAGGACAGTTGCTAAGTGTGGGGGAAGTATATGTTGGTCTTGATATCTTGCAGGTGATTCTTTCAGTGGATTACTAAGGGGAATCTGAGTGTTGCTGCTTCTAGGATGAAAAGAGTTTCTGAAGAGTTTTCAAACCTCTTCACTACATTCTAGTTCTCTGTTTTGCTTGAGGGCAAGCAAAGGCTAAGTGTGGGGGAGTTGATATATCATGGTTTTTACCCATTTTATGCCATGATATAGATGTGTTTTTAGTGTCTTTTGTGTTCGTTTAGAGTCTTTTACAGGTTTAATCAGGTTTGGAGCTAATTGGAGATATTTGGAGCATTTTGGGACTTTTGGGACGTTTTGGCCGAGAGCTTAACTCACTGTCCGATTTATTGATCATGCATCGACCGACACACATTGTGCATCGGTCGACACACTAGCGAGATGGGCCGTACGCGTCGGTTAAACAAGTTATGAAGAATTGCAGAGAAGCCCAGAATAGTTCCAGTATTTACACAGAAGCCCCAGCCGAGATTATGCCTATATATTTAGAGTTTTGGCTTTTATTTTAGATACGCTTTCATACTTAGAGCTAAGAGATTTTTAGAGCTTTCGGGGCTGATCTAATCCTGTACTTCAGTTATTTTGGAGAAGATTTCGAACCCCTTTATCTATTTAATTTCTTATATGCAATCTATTATTTCTATGATTATGTGTTCATCAATCATGTCTGAGTAGATCCATAGTTAAGTTTAGGGTTTCTCATTAGGTTTTGATGACTTGCTAGACTTGTTTAATTCAGTTAAGGATTCATATGATTAGAATGTTCTTCAAACTAAATTGTGCTTAAAGCTAGTTCTAACCTGATCAATTAGAATCTAGATCTTAGGTTGCTAAATTCGACACGAGAGTGTGTTTTAGAATCTGAACTATTTAGGTTGAGCAATTAAATTATTCGCAAAGAGATTTGGTTTAGTTTAATTGTGAACATATCAAACTTGAACTTAATGCTAGTTTAATCTGTTAGTAATTGCAAAGAGATTTGGGTTACTGCACTTAGACTTAGAGGATTTTTGCAAAGAGATTTGGTTAATTCTATTTTCGTGATTTGAGTTCTAGAACTGAGTTTAATTTGATCCTGACTGATTAACTTGTCTGCTTGTCTGATTTCCTGAGAACACCCTAGGCTTGACGCTTTTAGTTTATTGCTTTCACAACCAACTTGCTACTGTTTACTTTCTGGCCTTGCTTTTAATTCATTCACCACTTGCTTTATTTCTAGTATTAATCTCTATGTTTCTGATTCTATTGAGACCAAGTGTCCCTGTGGATTCGATAACCCTATATACTACTTTGACGATACTGTGCACTTGCAGTTTAGAATAGGGTAAAACTTAGAACCTATCATTTATCAAAAGCTATATCAAGAATAACTTGACGAAGACGTTGACTGAACTGCATGGTATGATCAAAACAGCAGAGCAAGACACCATAAAGGGTAAAAGATTTGAGAAATCTTGTGTTGACAAGGGTAGAGTCAGGGCCGTCCAGATTTGGAATCAGGATAAGCCTGTGTCATCTTATAAGCCCAAGTCCGGCCCATCTGGTGTTAGAAAGTGCTTCTACTGTGATGAGTCAGGGCATTGGAAGAGAGATTGCATTAAATTCTTGGAAGATTCACAAGAGATGAAGGAGATGTATGGTACTTCTTCTTCAGGTATTGTGTTATTACTTCAAGTTCTACATATGTATTGGATACTGGTTGTGGTACTGATATTTTGGAAATATGCAGGGCCTAAGCAACAGTAGAACGTTGAGGAAAGGACAAGTGGAACTGCGTGTCTGGTATGGAGCAATGGTTGTTGCATGAGCCGTAGAGATTCTCCACTTGTAGGAGCCTTTCAAGCTTTGTTTTGAATTAAGTAATTGCTACTATGTACCTGCTTCGTGCAGAGATGTCTTTCATTTTCTTGTAAAGATTTTGGATGTTTTTCATTCTGATAAAAGACAAGTGTTGCTCTTTTGATCTTAATGAAATATTATATGGTAGCACCCCTTTTCATAAATGAGTTTTATGTATTAAACCAATATACTCTTGAATATAACATAAATACCAAACGGTTTAAGTCTGATGACTTGAAATCCTCAGTACTTCATTACCTTATTGATGGCTTCAGTAAGTATGGTTGTGTTCATTTGATGAGACACGAGTATGAATCCTTTGAGGAGTTCCAAAAATGAAGTATAGAACCGATTTGACAGAAGTACTGAGATCCTCGATTAGATCGCGGAGGAAAATACTTGAGTCAAGAATTGGGTGATCATCTAAGTGAGTGTGAAGTCATATCACAGCTCTTTTCTCCTGAAAACCTAAATGGTGTTTCTGAGAGAACGAATCGGACCTTATTAGATATGCTCCGATTAACGATGAGTCACAGGAATCTTCCATTATCCTTTTAAAATACGCTCTAAATGAATATGTTTACGCCAAATAGTTTTCTATCAGAATCAGTTGAAAGACACCACATAGTATGTGGACTGGGTGATTTCCAAGTATGTCTTTTCTGATTAATTGGGATTGCAAGGTTTGTGTAAGGCAGTTGTCGACAAACAAACTTGAACCCAAAACTGATAAGGGCTGCTTCGCCGGTTGTCCTAAGGAAACCGAGGCTTAGTACTTTTGCAACCAATCCGAGAACAAAGTTTTGTTGTTCGGAACTCTGTTTTCCAAGAAGAACAGTGGGAGTAAAAGTACAACTCGAAGAAATTCGAGAAACACAGGAGGCTGCTCAACCTGTTAAGGGAGAGCAGCAGTTAAGTCTACAAAGTGCTGTAGGACCTACTCCTGTGGAGCCTGAAGTTCGCAGATCCGAAAGGATCCGTCACTAACCCGAGAGTGATTACTCGTGACCGATTGCCGTGATCTGATGATCATTGAAAAATGACGAGCATGCGAGATTCAAAGAGCGAAGGCGAGCCCCAACTCCGAAAAATTGGCTAGTTATGCGTGTTAGCTTCACCAATCTATTTATAGATTGAAGCAAACATCTTGGAGTTGGAATCTACGTTCTGTTAAAACGGTCAAAAGTTTTGACTTGATCAGGAACGAATAGAGACCGTGCGTTTACAAGTAAACTAATGGGAGCGTAATTGCAATTATCACACCGTATGTTCATAACATACTTAATCTCATAAACGACGTTCCGACGCTAAAGTCTTGTCAAGATTTGGGTCGGAAGTCAAATTTAACAATGGACATGGAAGAAGCCGCGAAAGTTCTTGGAATAAGGATCCATTGAAATGGATTGCAAAGACCAATTGGATCGTGTCAGAATCCTTATGGTGATAAGGTATTGGACAGTTCAAATGTGCTTGATTCCAAGAATGGCTTCACACCAAAGGTCTTATGGCAATAATCTTAGCAAGATGGAGTGTAGTTGACACTGGCTGAGCTAGTATCGATCTTAGCAAGATGAAGTGTCTTGGACACTAGCTGAGCTAATATCTATGAGTGTAATTATTTTTTGCTTGTGCAATAGAATCCATCATGAATGCCATATTTTGCACTCGTCTAGATGCAGTTGACGCATAAAGCATGACGAGTAGATACCAATTTGTTCCGGTAAAAGTCACTGGACAGTTGTAAAGAATATCCCCATGTGTTTGAGAAACACTAAGGATAGTTCTTATTCAACTGAGAAAAATGACGAATCTGTTATGAGTAGTTAGACGGACAAAGATGATTCTCGGTTCCCACCTGGTTATGTCTCTTTGTCTGTGTAGCGGCGCTATCTGTTGGAAAAGTCTCCAAGCAGTGGACCGTAGAATAGTGCTTATTGAAGAATAGCGGTGTGGTTTGTTGGAATGGCTCCAAGCAAGAACACCGCAGCATCTCTCACAACCTAAGCATGAGTTTCATGCTGTTGCTGTAGGTACTAGATATCTGAAGATGTGGTCTAGATTCTAGTGGGAGTTATGTTAGTTATGATGTTCAGATAGACATGATGTAGTCATGTTCATGAAAAACTAACATCAGCATTATTTGATCATTGGATAATTAAATAATGGTCCCAAGTATTTTATATTCATTTTATAGGTCATCAAGTTGAGGACTTGATCATGAAACCCTATAAGTAAAAGATGACATAAATTATGATTGTCCCTAGTCGAGATTGTCAAAGTGGGACACTGACAACCGCGAGAGACTAGCTTGTGAGGTGACTGTTGACTAAGTTTCATGGATTCAATGATATGAGTATCACAGTCAGTCACATAGATATATGTTGGTGAACATATGATCGGACATGACCCGCTAATGATAACTCTACATGATAGTTACATATGTGTCATGAGAGTTTCTCATTACGACTATAGAGTATAGTCCTTAGACCTGAGTTCATCATGCTTTCTAGCATATGAATTGGTGCACTTTGACCTTGTCAAACGTCGATCCGTAAATGGCGGCTATAAAGGCATTGCTTAGGTGTATCATGAAGTATGTGTAGAAACAGGGATGGAACAAGAAGGGATTTGTCCCTCCTATATAACAGGAGATAAATATCTCAGGGCCCATCGAAGATTTGATACTGAGAAAATGCATGGCCGTGCTCAAACGAGGTGATTGTCAGTCGTTTGTTTTATCAGTATAGATCAGGAGTTCGATGAACATGATGTTGGCTATAATAAGGATGACACAGTTTCTTGCCTTATGCCATATCGAGATATAGCGATAAAGGGATTATGGGAATAGATGATTCCAGTACAAGTGGGAGATTGTTGGGATTATGTCCTGAAATCATATTGTACTTACTCTAAACATAGTTGTATTGTCGAGATCGGACAATTCATGTGATACTGGGTGGTCATAATGTTTTGCTAGAAACCGCTTATGACAAATGAGTTGTAACTCATTTCTAGTATCGTGTGAACCTACAGGGTCACACACCTAAGCAAGCTGGATACACTTAGTATGGGATTGATCATTGGCATATGATCCGATCAATGTGTATTGGATACACATTGAATTGAGTTTTTAAGAGGTGTGTCGATCGATGCAATGAGTGTGTCGATCGACGCAGGTTTTCGAATGGGTGTGTCGATCGATACAGTATGTGTATCGATCGATGCACATTGGGCCTCGAGACTGAAGTTTTGAGTTAATGACTTAAACGAGTCGGGTTTGATCCGCAGGTGTTTTTTGGTCATCCCAGGTCGATATATAATGTCTTATATGATCGACATGAGCCCTAGCCGTCAGTTTCGCTTCTCAGAGAGAAGTAGAGACACAGAAACTCATAAGATCCACAAGAGATCCGATTCCCGGCACTAGCATCCCGGCGGATTCTAGCTTGTGTGCGTGTGGACTACGATAGAGGCGCAGAGATTGAGGCGCTGTAGATCTCGTTTACCTGCTCCAATTTCCGCTACCAATCTCCAGGTAAACACGAGGTCAGTTCTTAGATTCAATCACCTAGACCCTGGATCCTAGGGATTCCAACACGGGGATGTTACAATTCCTCCCTTAATCCACACTACACTCTTCCAAGGTACGATTGTTCCCTATGTTTGCATACTCTTGTAGACCTTTCATGTAGATAATTTTTTGTATGTTTCGCCATTCAATTCCCAAACATAATTAATACTCGTTGTTTTCGGTTAAGGTAATTGTAGTGGGGAAAGCTTGAATTGCAACTTAAGTCTCTGATCTGGTTGTACGCAGACGACATATGCCATATATGTAAAGGTCGTGAATCGTTGCAGTAGCATAGATTCTTAGAGTCCCATTACTTCTCGACGCCAGAAGAGACTTCAGGTCACCAAAGGTACTCCAGTGATGCCTCCAAAACATACATGGTTTCCTATTTCTAATTCTCTTTTTAATTATTTGGAACACCTCTCACTTTAATTGAAGTAACTTGTTGGCTAGCGTAGAATATTCTTTTCTCTTCTCCAAAATCCAGTAGTTAGATAGATATCCTTTTATGACTTCTTCCGTGAAAAGACATCCAAAATTTATCCAGAGTTGAAAAAGTAGTCTAATGAGCTTAAGGACACACGCCTTATTCCACAATGATAAGTCCTTAATACTTAATCGCCCTTATTTTTGTGCTTTATAACCAACTTACAAGAAACTCTGGCAGAATGATGACATTCCAGAGATCTTTTCCATAGAAAAGCCCTACAAAGTGAGTTAATCTTGTTTATACACTTTTTGGTAGAATGAAGTTTGAGGACCAGAAGTTAGTAATGTCAGAAAATATCGTGTTTGTAAGCACCAACCGTCCTGCAAAACATAAGCATCTTGCACTCCATGTAGAGGTATTGTATTTTACTTGATGCAACAATGGTTCATAGCTTACATTTGATAGCATTTTGGTTCATAGTGAGACTCGTAGATACCTGACATAAAGGGCTGCAAGAGACATACTAATACTTGCTGAGATTGTAAAAGTTTCAGCCAATGAAAACCCTGCAAATAATATTGTAGATCTCCTCAATAGATCTCAAGAACATCCATTTCTCATGTAAGGCTTTTTCCTCAGCGAACGGAGACTCAGTTAGAGTTTTTACTTTTTATAGATTGGAGTTGCACTAGTTAAAGCTCGGTTAGCACAGAGGAATCTCTTTCTTGATTTTTTTTAGAAGTTTTCCTTATTCAACTTTCTGAGTTCCCTTTTTATTTATTTCAATTGCCAGTAAAGTAGGAAAATATTACAAGCTATGTTACATCGTGCAACCAAGCCTCCTCTACAATTGAAAAGAAGTTTTAGTGCTTAATTAAGTAGTTGAAGAACTTAAAAGACCTTGTTTCCACACCAGAAAGATGAAATTTACAGTCCTATAAAACAAGGGCAATAATCCGAGAACTCCCGAGGAAGGAATCTAGCAACACTATTTGGAAAAGCCGAGACCCAATGACTGCTTACTAAGAGGCAATCCATTTTTTATCCAGGGAAACATTGGGTCGTTTATTATTCCAAGAGAAGAAAGAGTCTTGGAAGTGAATATCAAATAAACCCAGTTGGTGAATAGTGCCCGGAGCTCACACATTTGATAATCAATCATAAAAACACCTAAAGAAGAATGGTCAGCCGGATGAAGGATTTTATTTAAGTCTCAACCAAAAATCCATAACGTATTATCCTAGGAGAGAGAGTAAACCGAGTAGTGCTGGAAATTGAAACTTGACAGGTCAAAGCTTGGCGAGTTTGGTGAAGCACTTTGCAATCAACTGGAGCTTTCCAAATCAAGATGATTCTTCCATCAACATCTAAAGCATGATTATAGGTAAATTTTCATCCCCTACAAACCTTCGACATTATGTGGTTCAAGTTACTTTCTTTACTATAATATTTCAAAAATACTCCAAAGTATGGTTGTTGGGTATTCAGCAAATTACTTAGGGGTTGGTGCTTGTTAGAATCATTAATACCTTTAACATTCCAAAATATATTTTGATAGTCATAGGTTTGGATTGCACTCTTCTACGACAGAGAGGCGTTTATCAAAAAAGGATCCAAGAGATTAGTTGAAGCAGAAGTTGCATTTTCCAAATCTGATCCAGCCATACGAGGATTGCAGGAGGGATATGCGACTTATATTTATTTAAAGAGGATGTAGGATCATGATCCCATATTGGGCTATGCGGATATGGATTAACTGAGGGAGTGATAGACGTTAGCAGTTCAGTGACAGAAGGTACATTGATCTCCTTTCTTCAGAGAAATCTCAAATAGCAGATTCAGTAGACTCGCTCATCGTAGGAAAATCAACTCTCAGATCAGCATACAATCATGTATTTGAATGGCATATTTTTGTGAAGAAACCATATCTTGTGCCACATGAGTTGTTCTGGCTATATATCTTTTCGAGACTTTTCCAAAACGGAGGAAGAATTAACTGTTGTATATGTGGCTGAGGTAGTGAGAGATATTTCCTTTCCCGAGTATCATGTGAGTTTTTTGAATCAATAATGCCAAGATCTGCAAGATACTTATCAACATGTGAAATTCCAGTTCCCAAAGATTCTTGGGAAACATCATGTATACTCAAACTAGTTTCCGAATGTACCGTATGAGAACTTTGGGAGCTTGAACGTTGGGAGGTATCAATGGCATTAGTTTTTCTGTAGTAACATGCATCGAAGGCAATCAATCAGTTGTCATAGAGACATCATAAGCCAGATTTGTTGTCCCTGAGCTACTTGGATCAAACACAAGCTCCTCCTCATAAACTACATGTGTAGGAAGCCATGTAAAATCCTCTTCCCTTGAACATCTTCACCATTTTGTCTTGGAAGTTCAATTAGACGAGGATGAAGTATAATAAGGTCCACCACTACTTTAACGTGTCATAAAACTAGACTTAGCATATTTATAGTAAAATCGTTAGTTTTTTTGGGATCACCAAGGGAGCCTGTTACTCAACATAAACCTTCAAACGACCTCAAATTAAAAGGGGCATTACACAAATGGTCCCAGATATGGATAGCTTTTAGTGTTGGAGTAGGGGAATAATGCTGAGTACCCCATTGATGAGCATGGAGCATGAAATCTCCAATATACCAAATATATTTTTCAAGTACCTTTTTCTAGTGTTGTCATTTGAAACTCTGACAAGCATAAAGTTAAAAAACCTAATTGATATAATTCAATATGTTTTTATATTCCCCACATGTGACTAACCATGCTATGAATTTGCGTGTAGGGAGGAGTCCTTCCACAAAATATTGCTAATGATGAATTCTTTATGGAGTTTTGATCCTCTCTGGTAAAATTCTTCTGAGATCTTCACTCGAGGTATACTAGATTCAGCTACCTTAGTAGGACCTTGCCTTTTAAAACTCATGTCCACTGTTTTCCTTATTTTCCAATCAAGGGAACAAGAACATTACTTGTTTTAGTAGGGGATGTGAATCCTTTGTAAGCGAAGGTTCAAACCTAACTAGCCGGGTTTTAGTTTGCAAAAAAACCAATCCGAATCATGGTTCTAGCTGACTTATTGTTAGGCTTTGGAAGAGGAAATACCTCTACGGTTAGTTGAGATGGATTTTTTCCCTGCTTTAGAAGCTTGAGTAGAAACATTTGAGAGAACAACATAATGGTTACTAGTTGCCAGGTTTATTCGATGAGGAGAAGAATTATTTTGTTTAAATACAATAAATTTATGTCAATGTTCCTTCAAATACTTTTATCAATGACTAAAACAGCTGGAAGAGAACCAAAGATAGTTTTTTTTTTATAGAAGAGATACATCACTACGAGAACATTTCAACCATAACCACACCCAAAACTACCACCTCATAAGAAGAAATTAGCAGCTTTGAATAGGAATGTGAAGATAGACGACCATGCGAGAGAGATAGAAATTGGTGAAGATCAAGAGCAAAATTTGGAGGGTCCGGAAGCAATGAAGGAGGACAAGCCTGACTTTCACCAATAGTAAAATAGGAGGGAGAGCTTGCCCTAAAAAAACCTTTTGTTATTTATTAGAAATCGTGTCAGAGAAAATCTAACATTACTTTCAGTTTTTTAACAATTACAAATGGTTCTTAAATGTTAAAGTTAAGTCTATATTTTTTGTTAGTTCAAAGAGATATTATATATTTTGAGCATTTTCCATTTTCTCTCTAATATGTGTGAATATTTTTTTCGTATATTGGTTGTATGGTATGTCGTATAACCGTTTAAAAAATAATGTTGGAACTTGAAAGAAAATAAGTCGGGTATGGTAATGAGTGTGATTGGTAACTCCTTACCGCTGCGGTAAGGAGTTTACCGCTTTGATGGTAACCAATCATCAAAGCGTTAGCAAAAATAATATTAAATTTTTTTCTCTCAGCTTTTTCATACCGCTTTCTCCAACCGCTTGTTCTTACCGCTTTGCACTATTCTCTAACCGCTTACCGCTTGCGCTTACCGCTAATCTTACCGTTCCGCTTTTGTTCACCGATCGAACCTAATGTATATTAGGGACTAGCTATAAATTTCGTGACAGTAAAAGGTATAAAAAGAGCTATCTTGTACGATCGATCCGGTTCTATGGTGTAGTGGTTAGCACTCTGGACTTTGAATCCAGCGACCTGGGTTCGACTCCCGGTAGGACCTTTTTTATACATATTGCTACTGTTTGTTAATTAATTTTTTGGGCCTCTAGCTTTTTTCTGTTAAGGATCCAATACTTACACTTGATAAAGAGAAAAAATTCGACCCATATAAAGAGTTGGGTTCGAATTTGGGCCGAATCTCTAGAAAAAACTCTTTGAAAAACGAAGTTGAAACTGACGAGTATCTGAAATTCGGGTCGATTCTTACCAATGTTGTCGGTATTAATGGCCAGGAAAACGAAGTTGAAACTGATGCCAATGTTTTCTAAATTTTGTATTTTTTTATCTAAAGAATGGTCAAACAATTTTTCAAGCCAAGTATTAAGCAAAATTCTTTACATTGTTTTTATATATATATATATATATATATATATATATATATATAATATTCTTTGATTTTTTTCACACCATTCATAGTATCACATCAATATAAATGCTAATTCTTAATATTCACAAGCTTAGTTTCAAAAAATAAATAAATAATTATTCACACAGCTTAATTAATTCACTGCTGTGCGAATGAATAAGTCTATTGTCTTTTATTATAACATTTAAACATGAGTTTTCATATTATTTTTCATTTATTTTGGGTTGGTAATTGTTGCAAATACTTTTCCCAAATACAATAGATGTTGAACTGTATATTGTGATAAACAAAACTAATTGAAAGAACTTTTAGATGCTCTTGACTATACATCACTGCGGGTTTTTGGATGCTCTTGTTATCCCTATTAAAAGCTTTATGGACAGCATAAGTTCGATCCAAAATCCCTTCATTGTTTCTTTTTGGGGGTACTCAGAGCAGTATAAAGGATATAGGTGCTTTCACCCTCCTTCAGGTAGAGTCTATCTCAGTCGTCATGTACTATTTGAAAAAGAAGTTTTTCATATACCACCTCCTATAACAGACTTCTACCACCTGCATCTACAAAACTCCTCCAAGACAGATATGCTGAGTTTGGTCAGGATCTATCACCTTCTGAACCTGAAACAATTGCAGACGAGGATACAGTCAGGTCTCGGAGAGCTGTAAGTACTGAGATACAAGATCAGGAAGAGCCTGCAACCACTACAAGAAATTAGGGCAATGATAGCACTAGACGATAGCTCATTTTTCGTTTCCGCTATCAATGAGGGTTTGGGGTTTAGGGTTAGTCATTCATAGCATTTTTTAAACGCTATAAAGGGAAATTAATTAGCGCTTAATGAATTTCTTTTAAGCGCCACACTTTGGTAACTCTTAGATTGCAGAGGTCATCACAACACCCTCAGTATCTCCTGTTCCTGCTGCCGCAACACCTGAGCCACCTATTGTTCATCAACAACGGTCTAACTTAAACAAAGACCGCAGAATGGTGACAAGAAAGATGGATGGCATTGTGAAGCCAAACCCAAAGTATGCTCTAAGCACAATCAAAGGTATTCCTGCTGAACCTACAACCATTGCAGAGGCTTTAAAACATCCTGGATGGAAATCTGCAATGGAAGAAGAGCTGGAAACTTGTCATGAAACGTGCACTTGGAGCTTGGTTCCTAAGCCTCAGGGTGTTAAACCACTCGGCTGCAGATGGATATTCAAAACTAAACTACATGCTGATGGAACTCTTGACAAGTTGAGAGCTAGATTAGTAGCCAAGGGCTATGAACAAGAAGAGGGTGTGGATTTCTTGGAAACTTACAGCCCCGTTGTCAGGACATCAACTGTCAGGATTGTTCTTCACATTGCTGTAACAGAAAGGTGGGAGCTCAAACAACTGGATGTGAAAACGCATTCTTACATGGCGAGTTGATAGAAACTGTCTACATGAATCAACCCCCTGGGTTTAAGAGAGATCCCAATCTGGTCTGCAAATTGCATAAGGCCATTTATGGTTTAAAACAATCTCCCAGGGCCTGGTTTGACAAGTTCAGCTCACACCTTATTGAATTTGGCTTCACTTGCAGCTCAAGAGATCCTTCCTTGTTCATCTACAACAAAGGTAACAAACTGATGCTATTACTTTTGTATGTAAACGATATGATCTTAACAGGAAGTGATCAAGAGTTGCTCAAGGATCTTCTGCACTCTCTTAATGAGAAGTTCAGAATGAAAGACATGGGATCATTGAAATATTTCCTAGGGATTCAGGCTCTGCACACTACATCTGGTCTGTTTCTCAACCAAGAGAAATATGCCTTGGATCTAGTGCTAGCTGCTGGGATGATTGAATGTGCCCCAATGCCTACACCATTACCTCTACAGATGGACAAAATACCAAATCAGGACAAGATATTCTCGGATCCTACCTGGTTTAGAAGTCTGGCCGGTAAGCTGCAGTACATGACTCTCACTCGCCCTGACTTGCAATTTGCAGTGAATCTAGTATGTCAAAAGATGCATCAGTCAGCTTCTCAAGAGAGTTCTCAGGTACTTGAAAGGGACAGTAAAGCTGGGACTCTATCTCTCCACAGATACAGACTCTACATTAAGGGCGTATTGTGACAGTGATTGGGCAGGTTGCAGAGACACAAGAAGGTCTACAGGTGGCTCTGTACTTACCTTGGCACAAATATCATATCCTGGTCAGCTAAAAGACAGCCCACTGTGTCCAGATCTTCAACAGAAGCTGAGTACAGAACCTTGTCCGACACGGCTGCAGAAGTATCATGGATTGAAGGTCTACTCAGTGACTTGGGCAGACCTCAACGCAAGGCATCTGAGATATATTGTGACAACTTGTCTGCCGTTCACCTCACTGCCAACCCAGTTCTTCACAAGCGCAGTAAGCATTTTGAAACTCATTATCATTATGCTCGGGAAAAGGTTGCTGCAGGGTCCTTGGTAGTGAAGCATGTACCTGCTCATCAACAAATAGTAGACATATTTACCAAGTCCCTTCCTCAACACTCTTACTATGACTTGCGGTTCAAACTCGGTGTGGAAGAGCCTCCCACCTCGAGTTTGCAGGGGGATGTAAACGATATCAGCTCATCAGTGGGCCTCATACAAAGTGAAGAAGAAACAAAGGCCCACAACTCATCTCAGTCAAAGATCCAGCCCATCCAACAGTCAAAGGAACAAACGGCTATGTTGACCAGAAACAGAGCCGCTAAACAGAAAAGCAACTGTACGGGTTCAGGATCTTCTGCAATCACGTCTAAGAACAGTTTTGCCATATTAGAGGACAAAGACCAGTGAGCTGTGATGATAGCTGGTGAATCTATCCGTTTGTATATAGGGCAACCTTCTCTTTAATCATATATAATCCCCTTGATGTATATCGGTTTTATTATCAATGATAAGATGAATTTCTCTTGATCATACTTCTCTGTTTTACCTTCTAGTTCATAGTATTGTTCAAACTTTAAGTCCACACATAACGGACTGATGATATGATTATTAAAACTGATTAGTTATGCTTATAATCTTAATCAGTACCACTAATTCAACTCTTCCATCATCAATTGATATATAGTTTGCGAACTTAACCAAATCTTTTTCCTCCTATAAAATTAACGATCATAGTCTCCAGCATATTCTTTATATGAATTCATCTGTTTTAATCATTCAAAAACTTAATAATTAATATTTTAAAGAACTCTTTTTCTTAATTTACCAATGCCACATGTCAAAGCTAAAATGTTCTTGTGTGTAAAAAAGATAACAATTTGTTCTTTTAGAAAGAATAACAATTAATACCGAATCCATATAACTCAACAATTTTTATAGAGATGAATTTAGCGAAAATTTTGCCCTAGCTAAATATGTATAAAATCATATAAAAAATGGTACTTACATGGTAAAAATCAGTTATGATCTAATATGCATTACAATTTTCAACATGAGATTGAGGAGGTCAGAGAATTAAGCCCTACCAGCTTTAAAAAACATGTGTCGAAAATTTTACAATTCCAAGAATTAAATTTTTCGTGTGGCAAGCCCTTTCAGAATATCTAACGACATGCAAACAACTGATTTATAAACATCTAACCACCGATAGGAATTGCCCTAGGTGTGGTAATCAAAAAAATATTAATCATGTCGTCTTTGAATGTCCACCATCATTTCAAGTGTGGTCCTATCCATCCCGCCGATGTTCTTATCTAGATCCTTCGATCTATCAAAACATTTACTATTTCTATTAGCGAAAAACAAAGATACATTATAATATCATCAAAACAAACTTTCTCTTGGATACTCTAGTTTATATGGAGAGCACATAACAACAAGGTTTTCAATGGAAATGATACTCCCCATCGAAAACCCTTCAGTTAGCTACTTTAGAGAAGGAAAGATGGAGGTTAGGAATTAAAAATGAAGAAGAGAAAAAACCAAAGCCGGATGATGTATTGGGTGACATCCTCACCCACTTAAAGACACTCAAATCTCAAAATGCCAAATCGATGTCTCTTAGATCGATTATAGGCCAATGGTTTAGGGTGGTACTGTATGAATCATACTGAGATAGAGATTTAAGGATTACAAAGGTGTTGTTGGATCCTCTCGGCGCTTCATGTCGTGTTGGATGTGTTATGAGCAATATTGTGCCTTCGAGAGAGATAATTCAAAATTTGGGTTGAGACGAATTGCACAAATTCGATCGATATGTTGGAGGATCCTGAAAATTGGCCAACTTTTTGCTAGAACTCGTTGTGGCATACTTTTAAGTCAAAAGTTTGAAGATTTTTACTTTATTCATATTCCATATTATTTAAATGGTTGTGCAAACATCTTTATAAAAAATACACGAGCACATATGCAGTTTTTCATTCACATATGTCAGACAACTTCGATAGAATAGACTCTTCAAAGTAAAATTTTCACCGGAGAAGACATAGTTTAGATAACTGTACGATGAAAAAAAAAACTCAGTTCGTCCAATCTATTATATAAAAAGAGTCTTCTCTTTCCCAATAACATGTCCACGTGTCCAATATTATTTTCCATGAAATATGGCTTTAAAGAAGCTGACATTTATCAAACAAACAACCCTATCTATATCACCGTCTTATACAATTAAAAGACCATATCATTCAGACGGCCTAACACGCTGAAAACTATTGTCGTCTTCCCCTAGGTTTCTTCTCCCTTATGCATCTATGTCGAATCGGATCCTTGCACATTCGACCGCGCATTTTACTCCAATACAATTAAAGCGCGTACAATCCTTGCACACACCAATCAATCAAATAACTTTTCGCTTCCACCCTTTCATATCAGTTTCTAACATGCTCTATAAATACTCACATAATCTCTACACCCAACCGCATCGCCTTCTCCAAAAAGCTTACCTGTCTACGTGTCTGCCTCTTGTCAACTCAAAATTGAAACCTTGTCATGGCTTATGTCGATGTCATCGTCATCCCTGCAATTGCTCTGTATGTTACTGATGAGGACATCAGCTTGGCCGACACTGAGTTGGACGAACAAGACGGACCAGGCTCTACCAAGAAGCTGACCGACTTGTTTCCGACCATGCGAGATGTACCAAGGACGCGTTCGGGACAGCGACAGATACATGCCGAATTCAACAATGCCATGGATCGGTTGATCTCGAGGACAAGCCTAGAAGACATCACGACCCAGCTAGGCCATCTCGACCAAGGACAACCTGTCCTGAACCAGTTGGCCCGGAGGATGATCCATACCGAAGCTGACGGCCCATTTGAGCAGACCACGCCCTGGCCCATACTCCGGACGCACGGACCGACTATGATCTTCTGCATCGAGAGCCAGATGATTCTTTGACTGGTCTGCCTCTGGGGTAAAGATCATACTCTTTTTCCCTTGTGAAGTTTTGTCCCAAATGGGTTTTCTTCACAAGGTTTTTAACGAGGTGATCCGAGGCCCATTCATTAGAGAGACAGACCGGCCTCTTATCTATTTTCGACCAAGACTTTCTTTTTTCGTTTTTAAGTCTTATTTCTCTTATTTTTTTTGTAATTTTCGATGGCCTATGTTTCTTTTGGCCCATTTGTTTCCAGTTGTATTACTTAAACACTCTTTTGGTTTTATGAAACATTAAGCAAGTTTAAACCAAGAAAAAGAAACCCTAAAGGCTTTCTCGATCTCTCTCTCTTCGTGTGGCTACCCCTTAGATGAGCGGATCTCTTGGCTTTTGCTTGCTGCCTCAGCTATCTCCAGTGTTCTTACAGACCAGTAGTTCATCAATCATCATCCGATCATCCCTTGACGAGAAGAGAGTGCCATCGGCCAGCTTCTCGTTCCATTCGATCATCACTCATCTCTTCACTTCATTTTCGGCCATCTATCTCTCTACCATCATACCATCTCACATCATCTGGTATCAGAGCTAAAAGCTCTTGACCAGTCAGGTTATCTCTCTCCTTTACTCAGTTTTAGTCTTGTTTTCTTGCTGTCCTTCCTTTCAAAACCGAGAAAAATAAAAAAAAATAGTGAGAAGCTAGGTTGTTAGTGATTTGTTTAATCTGGATTTGAATTTGGATTGATAGAAGTTGCTGTTGAACATTGTTGAACTTGTTTTGCTCCTGTTGTGAATGGTTTAAGCTGAGAATTCAAGAGAACCTGACTAGAAATCGAGTGCTAGGAGGAGAAATCATTTGCGGCCGTGAGTTTAGAGAGAGAGCTAGGGTTCTTTGATTTTTGCGGTTTAATTTGATCTGAACTTGGTTTAATTTGGGTTAATCTCTTTCATTAAATCCTGGTTTAGCTCTTTCCTTTTATAGTTCTTTAGTTTAAAAAAAAAAAAATTCGGTTGATAGGATTTTAAAAGAGAAAACCGGCTGTTTTTGTTCTTTGCTCGTCTTGATTGTGCTTTGAGTATTGCGGTCTGTTTGCTTGGTTACTAATCTGATTTAAGTGAGCTTTTCATTCTTGTTTTGCTTTAGTGTTTAGTTTCAGTTCATTAGTCAAAAAAAAAAGATTTTTCATTGCCTTGTTCTCTTTCCGATTGGTTTGCATTTGTTCGTTTCCTTTTTGTTCTGCTCGTTTCTCTTCTTTGGTGAGTTTGATCTGTTTGTTTAAGTGCGCAGAGAGTAATGGCAGACGAACAAAACCAGCAAGGCGCTCCAACTGACCTCACTCAGATCCTAGCTGCTATCCAGACGATTGGAGCCCGACTGGACCGTTTGGAGCGTCCCGACGATCATCAGCCTCGGCCGGAAGATCAGCAACATCGGCCCGGCGCCTTTCAGCCTCGGCCAGGAGAGCGTCCACACGGACCAGAGGCCCCACGTCCTCAGAACTACCAGCAACGTCGGCCAGACCAGCACCATGGACGAGCTGAGCGACCCGGACGCTTCCAGGACTTCCGATTGGACGATTTGGACGATGATACAGACGAGTTTGAGGATGGACACCACTGGCCTCGACCACCACACCAGAGTGACCCTATTCGCAGAGGGCGCATATGAGAACAGGAGGTACAACGTCCTTATCCTAATGATATCAAACTAAAGCCGCCTACTTTTGCAGGAAAAGTGGACCCGGAGGCATATCTAGACTGGGAGCAGAGGATGGAGCACATATTCGACCATTACGGATATTCCGAAGCCAGGAAGATATCTTTAGCAGTGGCCCAGTTCACAGGACATGCACTATCATGGTGGGATCGGGACGCTGCGGAATGAAGGCGCCATCGGTGCGAGCTGATCGCTACGTGGACTGACATGAAGTTCCAGTTAAGGCGAAGGTATGTTCCTGCCCATTTCCACAGAGATTTGCAGAAACGTTTTCGTAAGAGTACTTCGAGGAGTTCGAGCAATTGCGGAATAGGCTTGAGCTAGACGACTCAGAAGAGACTCTGATGGCCCAGTTCGTGGACGGACTGAACGAGAGGATCGCTAGAAAGGTAGAAATTCACCCTTATCACGATATGCCCGAGTTGTTGCACTTGTGTATACAGGTTGAGCATCACAACAAGCGGAAGTCCGCGACCACAACCCGGCCTAGGACCAACACGCCTTGGACTGCACCATCTCCACGGCCCGTTGACAAAGGTAAGTCGGTTGAGGTCGAGTCCAGGTTCAAGAAGCCGACCATTGAGACGTCTAAGCCCAACCGACCAGACCCAGGTAAGTTTACTAGTACGTCCCGTTCTAGAGATATCACATGTTTTAAGTGTCAGGGTAAAGGACATATGTCTCGAGACTGTCCAAACCGGAGAGTCATGATCTTGAACGAAGCCGGTGAGTACGAGTCTCAGGATGAACAAGAGGATGAAGACATGGAGGAACTTGACACAGGGACGCCCGTAGAGTATCCTGACTCTGGAGAGCTATTAGTGATCAGGAGAGCTCTCAGTGCGCTTGTTGATCCCGAGACGGTTCAACGCGAGAACATCTTCCACACTCGCTGTACCGTGAACAGCAAGGTATGTAGTCTTATTATTGATGGTGGTTCTTGTACTAACGTGGCCAGCAGGAACATGGTTGATAAAATTGGTCTGCAAGTGACTAAGCACCCGCGACCGTACCGACTTCGGTGGCTGAACGATGACACGGAGATCCGGATCGCAGATCAAGTAACCGTACCTTTCAGCATTGGGCGATATCACGATCAGGTAGTATGCGACGTGGTTCCTATGCAGGTTGGACACTTATTACTCGGCCGACCGTGGCAGTTCGACAAGGAGTCCTTGCACAACGGGCGGAACAATCACTACTCGTTCATGCACGACAAGCGAAAGTATCAGCTCGCGCCTCTTACACCGCAGGAAGTGCATGAGATGCAACTACACCTTGCCAAGGATAAGAAGAACCGTAAGACCAATTTAATTATCTCTTCACATTCTGTTTCTATAGCTATTGATCAGAACACGCAGGTGCTACTAATGGTCTTCAGGGAGGCTTTACATTCGTGTTTAGACGATGTTGAGCTTCCCCGGGAAGTTGTTTCTTTGTTGGACAGGTTTAAGGATGTCTTTCTGGACGAGATACCAGCCGGTCTACCGCCCATACGAGGCATTGAGCATCAGATCGATATCGTACCAGGAGCGGCTCTGCCCAACCGGCCTGCATATAGGGTGAATCCGACCGAGGCCAAGGAGCTGGAGAAACAAGTGCAGGACCTCATGTCCAAGGGCTACATTCGCGAGAGCCTCAGCCCGTGTGCAGTACCAGTCTTGTTAGTTCCTAAGAAAGACGGGTCCTGGAGGATGTGCGTCGACTGTCGGGCTATCAACAACATCACCATCAAGTACCAATATCCCATACCACGGCTGGACGACATGTTGGACGAGCTACACGGAGCGACCGTGTTCTCTAAGATCGATCTACGCAGTGGGTACCATCAGGTTCGAATGAAGGAAGGCGACGAGTGGAAGACGGCTTTTAAGACTAAGCAGGGCCTTTATGAGTGGCTGGTCATGCCATTTGGCCTTACCAATGCGCCTAGTACATTCATGCGCCTTATGAACCAGGTCTTGAGGGCCTACATCAGTAAGTTTGTCGTTGTTTACTTCGATGATATTTTGATCTATAGTCGCTGTTTTGCTGATCATCTGGTACACCTTGAGCAAGTAATAGATACTCTTCGAAAGGAGGGTCTTTATGCAAACCTCAAGAAGTGCACCTTCTGCACGGATAAGCTTGTCTTTTTAGGTTTTGTTGTGAGTTCGCAGGGCTTATAGGTTGACCAAGAAAAGATCAAAGCTATTGAGGAGTGGCCGACCCCAACCACTATCGGCCATGTCAGGAGTTTCCACGGTTTAGCCAGCTTCTATAGACGGTTTATGAAGGATTTTAGCCCAGTGGTCGCCCCACTCACAGCCGTGATCAAGAAGGTCGTCCCGTTCAAATGGGGCCAGTCGCAGGAGGCCGCATTTCAGAAACTCAAGGATTTGTTAACCCATGCTCCTATTTTAGTTTTGCCTAATTTTGATAAGACGTTTGAGATTGAGTGTGATGCTTCAGGTTTAGGGATTGGAGCTGTTCTGACACAAGGTGGGCGACCGGTCGCCTACTTCAGCGAGAAGTTGAGTGGAGCCACGCTCAACTATCCTACTTATGACAAGGAGTTGTATGCGTTGGTTAGATCCTTGGAGACTTGGCAGCATTACTTGCTGGCCAAGGAGTTTGTTATTCACACCGACCACGAGACGCTCAAGCATTTGAGATGACAGACAAATTTGAAGAGGAGGTACGCTAAGTGGCTTGAGTTCGTGGAGACCTTTCCGTACATCATCAAGTACAAGAAGGGAAAGGAGAACGTGGTAGCTGATGCATTGTCAAGGAGATACACACTGATCAGCACCATGGAGGCCAAAGTTTTTGGGTTTGAACTTATCAAAGAAGATTATGATACTGACCCTGATTTTGGTGAAATTTTTCAGGAATGTATTAAAGGACCGAAAGGAGTTTTCTACTTGCATAACGGTTTCCTGTTCAGGGGCAAGCGGCTGTGCATTCCTCAGGTATCGATGAGGGAGCTCCTGATCCAAGCATCTCATGGAGGAGGACTGATGGGACACTTTGGCGTGGACAAGAGACTGAGTGTCCTAGTAGAGCACTTCTATTGGCCACATCAGAAGCGAGACACGGAGCGCTTCTGCTCCAAGTGCATTACATGCCTTAAGTCCAAGTCCAGGTCACATCCTCACGGTCTTTACTTACCTTTACCTATACCTAACAGACCATGGGTCGATATTTCTATGTATTTTGTGCTTGGTTTGCCTAAGATCAGGAACAAGGATGCGATCTTCGTTGTGGTCGACTGGTTTTCAAAGATGGCCCACTTCATACCGTGTTCTAAGACGAATGATGCGACCCAGACAGCAGACCTCTTCTTCAAAGAAGTGGTCCGATTGCACGGACTGCCACGGACCATCGTCTCAGACCGTGACCCGACCTTCCTAGGTCACTTCTGGAGGACGCTGTGGAGGAAGCTTGGTACCAAGCTACTGTTCTCCACCACTTGTCATCCACAGACCGATGGACAGACCGAGGTCGTGAACCGGACTCTCTCAGCCCTCTTAAGGGCCACAGTTGGTAAAAATTTGTCACATTGGTTGGATTTCATTCCTTTTGTTGAATTTGCTTATAATGGTGCCAAACACTCTGCTACTAAGATGTCTCCTTTTGAGGTTGTTTATGGATTTAAGCCAGATACGCCACTGATCTAAAGCCACTGCCAGCATTGGAATTCATCAATCTTGATGGAGAGCGCAAGGCTGAGGCCGTCGCCAAGCTACACCAGGCGGTCAAGGAAAACATCGAGAAGAGGACGGAGCAGTACAAGAAGCAAGCCGACAAACACATGAAGGAGGTCGACATTAGGCCAGGCGACTGGGTTTGGGTTCACATGCGACCCGAACGGTTCAGGAACAAGAGGAAGTCCAAGCTTGCTCCACGAGGAGATGGACCATTCCGGGTCCTAAAGAAGATCAACGACAACGCCTACCAATTGGAACTCCCAAGTGAGATGAGCATATCGTCGATTTTTAATGTTGCTGATTTGTCTCCTTATTGTGCAGGTGATACCGTTCTGAGGCCAGAACCTCTTCAAGAGGGAGGGAATGATGAGGACATCAGCTTGGCCGATACTGAGTTGGACGAACAAGACGGACCAGGCTCTACCAAGAAGCTGACCGACTTGTTTCCGACCATGCGAGATGTACCAAGGATGCGTTCGGGACAACGACATATACAGGCCGAATTCAAAAATGCCATGAAGCAGTTGATCTCGAGGACAAGCCTAGAAGACATCACGACCCAGCTAGGCCATCTCGACCAAGGACAACCTGTCCTGAACCAGTTGGCCCGGAGGATGATCCATACCAAAGCTGACGGCGCATTTGAGCAGACCACGCCCTGGCCCATACTCCGGACGCACGGACCGACCATGATCTTCTGCATCGAGCCAGATGATTCTTTGACCGGTCTACCTATGGGACAAAGATCATACTCTTTTTCCCTTGTGAAGTTTTGTCCCAAATGGGTTTTCTTCACAAGGTTTTTAACGAGGTGATCCGAGGCCCATTCATTAGAGAGACAGACCGGCCTCTTATCTTTTTTCGACCAAGACTTTCCTTTTTCGTTTTTAAGTCTTATTTCTCTTTTTTTTTTTTGTAATTTTCGATGGCCTATGTTTCTTTTGGCCCATTTGTTTCCAGTTGTATTACTTAAACACTCTTTCGGTTTTATGAAACATTAAGCAAGTTTAAACCAAGAAAAAGAAACCCTAAAGGCTTTCTCGATCTCTCTCTCTCTTCGTGTGGCTACCCCTTAGACGAGCGGATCTATTGGCTTTTGCTTGCTGCCTCAGTTATCTCCAGCGTTCTTACAGACCAGTAGTTCATCGATCATCATCCGATCATCCCTTGACGAGAAGAGAGTGCCATCGGCCAGCTTCTCGTTCCATTCGATCATCACTCATCTCTTCACTCCATTTTCGGCCATCTATCTCTCTACCATCATACCATCTCACATCAGTTACCTTCGATGATCTCCACCTAGGCCGTTCTTCCCAACATGTGGTTGGCCGTCTCCTTTGCTACTGGGATGCTAGTATTCTGAAAAAGGATGGCAAGTTCATGGGAATCATCACAATCCTTTCAGATAAAAAGGTATCTCCAATCTTTAATCGATATCAATAACGCCATCATTTCTCGATGAAAGACAATCAAATGAAATTTTGAAACCATTTCAGAATACTGTCATACATGTATTTATCCCAGCCGCGAGGTCAGCCGAATTCCGGCAAATGTTGGAGGAAGGAACAATCATCATTCTAGCTGGGTTCGAGGTCTCAAGATGCACCAATTTGTACAAGATAACCTGTAATGACCCTACCAAGAATTAAGTACGACCAAAATGTCAAACATCAAGGAAACACAGGAGGAACGATGGTAAACGACCTTGGGAATAGTAGGCAGAATTTTGGCCAAGATAAAAATCAGAACGAACATGCAATTTTAGAGACGGTCCACAATCACCTCCCAGAAGACAAATGTGGACGGCCGATGAAGCTAAAAATTCCATAACGACCTAGAACTAATACAAGACTCAAGATAGACCATATTTTGGTATTTTGGTCACAAGAAAGTTCAGTTGGTCCGAGAAGAAACGGGGATTGACCAAAACGGTCTTAAGACGATATGCAGAACGATGCTCCATTAGATCAGCCACGTAAATCTAAGCATCTTGGGAAGAGTATCAGCTCATTATTTGACCGTGTGCCTCACTTTCATTGGCCACAAACATTCATCCTTATCCAAAACAAAAATGGCTGATTTTTGTTTACCGATTTTTTTCACACAAAAATCAAGCTGGTGGAGAAATGGCATGATCCTATTGGACCAGAACCCTGCCGAACTGGCATGAAACTGAATGGAATCATTTGATTGGCTGAGTTTACCAAAGCTGGAGGAGAAATGTCAGACTCCCAGTGGACCAAAATCTGATCGGGTTAATGTCATCGTCCTATTAGCCGGAATTCCCAAAGCTGGAGGAGAAGTGTTCCGCCCCCACTGGACCAGATCAAAGAAATCTGATTGGTTACGGGCTCCATTATTGTAATCAAAGAAACTTGTCCTCTTCCTATTGGTCGAGCTTAGCCTCGATCAAAGTAACCCAACCACTATAAATACCAGACCATACCTTAGGTTTAGAAACTATTCCAGAACCAAATAAACATTCTTAGAAACTATAGAAGGCGTGGAGAACATAAGGAGACGTGAGGGAACCCAAGCTCAAGATGTAACAGCAAGATCGTCGATAGAGTGAGTTCCCGGTAGCATAGGTGCTAAAAGTTTACTTACAAGCTGTGATCAAGGATTGAAATTTTTAAGTGTTTATCCTTGGATCACTTTTATTATCATGCATATATGTGATTGTGGTTGTAATAAGTACGAGATTGGATTGAGATCCTCTCGGAAACGATTATGTGATAAGTACAGGATCGGATCAGGGGATCATCCTGGAAATTGTGATGTGTGTGGTGACCGGTTAAGGTTAACCATGAACGGTACCTCATATCCGGAGTGTGGTGTGTGATCCGGAAGGTGTGTGGTGGCGGTTTGATGCTTCCTTTTGATTTCTCACACTAGCGAAGGACCGTATTGGTGGGAAGACTCAGAGAGACAGGATTGCCGCATATGGCCGGGTTCTATCTGACGGGATAGTAAGGGTGACCGTGTGATGGCATCCAAGGACAAAAAAAAAATGACTCTCGGTTTTGGTGATGTTCTAGGCTCATGTGCCTTTGTGGCTATGACTTAGATGTTCACGAGGAAGGAAGATCGAATGCGCTGGGCGTGTGAGGCTCGGGGGCGTGCAAGGCCAAGGGTGCGAGGCCCGAGTGGATCCGTGGAGGAGCGTGCAAGGCCCGTGTGTATGGGTGGATATCATGATATCATCTTTTATTTTCCCGCATGCTTTATTTTGATTGATTGATGGGTAATGCATTCATGCATTTTTATCTTTTGGGATTTTGATGTGGGAAAATAATCTGTTGTATTGAGGGGGCTAGACTAACTGGGTAACCCATATGGTTTCTGATAGGTCAAAGTTTATTCCCTATTCTACTGCAAGTGCACAGTTATGCGAATGTAGTATTTCAAGGTATCGTATCCACAAGGACTCAAGATTCACACGATAGATTATGAGTAGTTGAATTAAGCTAAGCGAAACAGATTGTAAGGCAGTAAACAAGGAGCAAGTAAACGAGTGCAATGAGGCGAATGTAGGCAATTAGCGAAGCGTCAGGTTTCGGGAAGTTCTCAGGAAATCAGGATATCAAATAACAAACAATCAGGATTCGATCTATTAGCGTTCTTGAACTAGAATCACAGATGTAAAACTAACCAGCTCTCGCTGCGATAATTATCTATGTCTAACAACCTAGCAAGCCAACTCTCGTTGCGAATCCTAGAGTTCTAAACATGCATTAGTTCCAAGTTCGTTTGTTCACAATTCCTCTAGCCAAATCTCTTTGCGAATAGATAAATTGCTCACGTAAATTGTTTCTAGCTAATTAACCAACTCTCGTTGTGAAAATCAACCTAATATCAGCAATCTAAATGGCCAGTTCAGATTAAGTGTTAAGAACGATTTAAATGAAGAACTAGATGATGAATCCAAATTAATCAATTACTCTAACATTCCTTGAAATCCTTAACGAGAATCCCTAACCTAGCAGGAGATCTACTCAGACATATCAATCATCACAAAAGACATAGTCGAAATAGATATCATATATAAAACCAAAAGAGTAAGAACAGGGGTTCGAAATCTCCTCTCTCTCTCGAGAACAAGACCAGCCCCTAAATCTACTAATCTTATTGAATCGTGTGTAGAATAAAACTTAGTCTAACAAGTGGCTGTAAAACTAATTAATACTAAAACACATTTTGGGCCTTTTTGTAAATATGGAAAACTTCTGGGTAAATCTTGCAAATCTCCAAAAGTTGTATTTTTGATGCGCAGGAATTTCGTCCTTTAGTGGTATCGACCGACACCAAGTGCAAACACACCTAGTGAACTCTGTGAAATCCATGGATGCTGCCAAATCACTCCGAAAGCTCCCAGAATCTCCAGATAAGCTCCAAACGTGCTAAAACCTGTAAAACACCTAAAGGACTCGAAAGACTCTATAAAAGACTCGATTATGTACATATATCATGGCTCAAAACACCTAAAAACATGATATATCAGTTTCTAGTTAAAAAAATTTTGTCTCTCAGGTAACCCTTAGGCGGGATCAGTAAGAGTGTGCAGAACGTCAGGAAGCCGGAATAAATTTCATTGGCTTTTGTAAAATCCAGTTTCGAACTAAAGTATGTACTATCTCTTTTTAGATAGGCCTTGGCCATCAAATAATATAAATGGTTTGTAAGAACAACTTTTCATAAAGGTTATTATATAAATTATGTTTTTGCAAACTCGGATTTCTTGAATGATATTAGCTCGTCCAGTCTAACACAACTCGAAAACCTTCGTACGGGTTGAAAAGCCTTAGGCTTAAATTTAGAGGAAGACACCTTGGGAGATTAGATCATAGTATTGTCTTGCCCATTGCTTCAATCAGATCACCCTCGGCTGTCAATTGTGGTACGTCTGGTTCTTAATCTTATAAATCGAATTAGGGGTGTTACATAACCGACCATTTGTTTGTCATCAGTTTCCTTCCTAACAAAACCCTCACAAAGATCGAAAAATTCCACCCCCAAATCGATAATAGAACTTCATGATTCGCAAGCTAGACCACCTACAAGATCTGGCGAATACTAACCTCGAGCTTCCAGGTAAAGTTTCTCCTTTTTCTGCTGTAGACTCTCTACATTAAATCGTCAATGAGCATACTCTTAACAAATAAATATTAACTCTTTCCAGACGTGGTGGGCAAAATAAGGTTCGTTCATGGATCCTGTCACAAGCAACCTCAAAACAGCGTTGCGTTGTGAGGCTCCTTGTGATACCATAAGCACTTTCACCCCTAACCTCACTCTTAGTACTAACTGATTATCTACAACTCTTATATTGCAGCTTCATTAACTCCCCACGATTAAATGTCTGTAAATGTATTCATGTCCTTATGGTATGAATTTAGGGATGTTAAAACGGGCCGGCTCGCCCGTTTAGGCCCAACCCGTTTACATCCGTACCTGTTTAGGCCCATACCCGTTTAGGCCCGTTTAAACTTGTACCCATTTAGGCCGTCCGTTTAGGCCCGTTAAATTAATGGGTACCCGTTTAGACCCGTTTACAATTTATCTTTAAAAAAAATCAAAAAAAAGTTTAACCGAAGAAAAATTAGGAAAAAAAATTTTCAAAAAAAAATCAGGAAAAAGTTAAACGGGTCTAAACAGATACAAATTTAAAAACATGAAAACCCGTTTAATAAACGGGCTTAAACGGGCTAACCCGTTTAGATCCGTTTAAATTTATTGGATAAACGGGTCTAACCAGGCTCATTTTACAAAACAGGCCCGTTTAGGCCCGTTTATTCTGTACCCTTTTTAACATCCATGGGTACGATGCAGCACATACATTCAGGTCACGCCTCGTATCTGACACTCATGTGAACTCTATTATGTTGGTTACATTAGTCAACCCAAAACTTTTCGGAGGTACTTTTTTTTTTCATCTGAAGTTATACATTTTATTTAAACCAAGGTAAGATGCGTTTTTAGGATACAAAACCGGCAGAAAACAGAACTTTCTCCGGAAACAAAGCCTATAAAGGACAGCTAAGCCAGCGGATAACAAAGATCCCCGGAAACAAAACCTACAACTAAAACAGCAACAGTCGATGCAATCCAAGTCCAAACAAAAGCATAACGAAACTGCAAGTATTCATTCGTGCGGAGGCGATTGGGTGAGATTTACCGCTGTTGCCCACGGCCCACCAATGACAACATCAACTTCCCGAACAGTTGCTGAAAGACCCTCTCTCAGACTCAAAGAAACAAGACTCCACAACCCGACAAGATAAACTCCTAAGAAAGAATTCTAAGACACTTTCAGATACGGTTGCGACGCACATCAAAGCGCCCATTGACCACCTAGATAGAAGCCTAAAAGAAATCCAAATCTCCATCGATTTGAAACAATTGAAGCCAAACCAACCTAAGCTACCCCAAACACTAACCCGGAATAAACCAAAGGAAGGAAAGCACCCGAATCAACGACCCGCAACAAATCAAAACGAAGCAACAACGCAAGACAAGCCCGAACCTTGAATCAACAACCGTCTGTAAAGAGGAGGTAACTACAAATTTAAGATTAAAACCAAAAACCCACATCTCAAGCCTGACTTATGAACCGGAAACAACACAAACCAGAACCAAACCTAACAACGAGACCACAAACCAGACCATAAACCACGACTACGAGACCGTATCAATCGCCATCAACAAGCCTAAAGAAACATAGATCTAGCACGAAATCACAACTCACCACACCGGCAAGCTATGTTAGCGGCGCAGGAAGACGACTCAGCGGTGACGACACCACGGCGTCGCAAACCATGACCCAGGCGGAGGCAGGGAAGAACGGCTACGAGCAGAGGAAGAGGCGGAGACAGGAGGACGGAGGAGGCAGCTAACCGTCATTCGGCGACGGACTTGAGACGGGACTGGCAGTTAGACGACGGCGAAACCCTCCCCGGCAACGGCAGTGGGCACCGGCCGGGGAGAAAGCGAAAACCAAGAACGGCGGCTTCCTCGATTAGAGTGTCTGGGAGCTTCTGTCGTAAGGGTTTCGTCTTGAGGGGGTGTTTTACTTTTCGGAGGTACTTTCTTTTATCTAATAATAATATCCACAAAATAGCCAACACATATACATTGTGTTCATTGACAGTCAAAACCAATAGCATAAGGAAATATACTTCATTTCCATTCTCCCTGCAGGAAATCTCTTCTTCAACTCAACGGCTTCTACGAGTTTCTACTTCAACAAAAACATCCACACGATCGCAGATTTTAAGAAAATGTCACCTGTTTCTTTTATTTTAATTCCAAATAATTTCAATAATCTATGTTTGATGCTTGGCCTCAAATTTAAAAATATATTTTTGTTCACCACTAACCCGACTAATATTGATATCCTATTTATATTCATATAGAATGGGCATTGAAGAACCTACCACTTTCTCTAGCGTGGACACATGTGAGAGCATCTCGAAGATGGAAACAATGTCGATTAGATTTGTATGTTTACATATCTAAGCCAAATGAGCAGTTAACTTAAACAGACAAACAACATATTTCCAATAAACTGCAGTTATAATACTACAAATAATAAACCGTATCACACTGGTTTAAAGCAGATTCATGAGTCTGATTTCCTATGCAACACTACTATGGTAGGTGTTCTGTAGAGAAATGGGTGGTCCTATGTCTCATGGGCTGGTTGCAGACAAAAGTGGCAAATTCTCTTAGGTAGCATTTAAAATAACTCAGTCTTCCAAACAAATTGAAAAAAACAAACAAAAAGAAGCTTGAGAAAACAAATATTGTTTTACAAATATAGGGTTGAGCTGGCTGTCAATTATGTGATTACCAATTCCACTTACGTGGTCTTCGATACTGAGATGACCAAGTTGACAACAAAGACAACCTCAACACTTATCCAAGAGGTATGTACAACAGAGATACCTATGATTAGTATTTTTTTTTATATATATAAATAAGTACTGATAATCATTTCTGCGATTTGTACACCCCAAAAATTTACAAGCTCTTGAAAATGTGGAGAACCAGATTCCACAATGTTTGCAAGACATTGCAGGTAAACATTTCTGCTTCCAGATAAAGGTGACCTCTTTCAACTTCACTCCCAAACACCGGAAATTCACGGTCACCAAGATGACTGCGATGCCACAACCCAAAATGTCCATGAGGTATATCCCGCACTATGTATACAACAACAAATGCCATTAACCTGGTCCCACTGATTTTTTTTGTCACCGTTATAACAGGACAACCCTTTAGATGAAGGCCTAATTCATGAAACGCAAGGAACTACCACTGGGAATTCACCATTAACCATGCATGACCAGCCGTCAAGTTCAAACTCCACTATTATTAGCTGATAACACATTAAGATGCTTGTTGTCCCAAAGTTATATGAACCACATTAGCAACTTTACTTAAAAGGGATAATATGACGGGTATTAAAAAGACTTATCCAATTGCATTTGTCTAACCCAGTGAAAACAATTGAAAATAGTACCCGTAAAAAACAATTCGATGAATGGTGTCTTCCCCTCTAAATAAACAATAACATACCACAACATATTACATTCTGCTTAGCAGCACAACCATTTAAAACTCTTAGGAAAAAATAACAAAACATACAAAATTCCTGCAAACGTGGAGCTCAAACATTACATACTCGATCCAAGACGACCACACATATACACCAAGAACGAGTAAAACATTTTTACTAATACGTAAAATGGAGATGTTCAGCCATGCAACAGACAATTTCAAAATATTATAAGGACAACGAGCTCACAAACAAATTCCTAATACATGCATTAAAGAGGTATATGCTTAGTCTTAAAAACGTGAGGGACACGCAAAACACACACGTTCAAATATAATCAAACAGGACCTAATAATTAGATATGGCAAACAGAGCCATACAGACAACAACAATATAAGTCATTACATATTCCACTGCATTTTTTTGTGGGATAAATTTTTCTGTTAATGACATTGTAATAGAGGACGAACCCTAGATTCAGTTGCCTTTACAGAAAAGGTCATTTTTGAAAATTATAAGAGCATATACATCGGTGAACCCCCTTTGGGGTTCTTAATTAATTTTTTAATGTTTTTTTTATAGCTGGAAAAAAAAATCAAAAAAAAAACCAACCAGATCGCGCCACGTATGTACTACAGTATAGAACCCAGGCTCTTAAGTTGCTTAAATAAAAACTGTTAGTGGGGGGAGGTTCTTAAATTTATTAATTTTTTATTGTTTTAGTCTAGGATACTGAACCAAAAACTCTCTAACAACCATCGATGGACATGGTCTAAGACCATGTGCATTAGTGAACTCCAAGGAGAGGTTCTTAAAAAAATTTTAATATTTTTTTTTTCGGAAAGTATAAAAAAAAAACAAGTCGAAAAAAAAAGACCAATAAAAATTAGCCAAGTGGGCCGAACAGGGAAGAGACGGTTCTTGGAGAAGGATATTATATTAGGTTAAGAACCCCAAAGAGGTTCTAACCATTGCTGATGGCCTAAGAGGTGGGTTCTTAAGGTTTATTATTTTTTATTAAAATTGTCTTGGAGTTTGGGTCAAGAACCCCACTAAATCCTCCAATGCACATGGTCTAATAGATTACTATGGAAAGGGTTGACAATAATAATATTATCAACCACGTCTAACTGGAAATCTAAATATTTATTTGTTTAAACATTTACATCGGTTAGATACTCGTTAGAGTATCTCAACTAATAAAATATTAATATATATGTAATATGATTCAATCATTTAATTAAATTGTAGTTTAAAAAAGGTGAACCAATAATAAGAGAACATTTGTGAAATTGGATTCTTATGAAAATCTCATGGATTCTTATGAAAATCTCATGGTTTCTCATGAAAATCTCATGGTTTCTCATTTAAGAACCCCTAATCTCTATTTCTCTTACTTATTTAACGGTGAAATACCCTTTGAAATCTCATGGATGAGAATGCTCTTAAAAAAAATGCACCGGAAACGCGATGTCAAATTAAACAACAGCTCAATGGTTGCCACTAAAAACATAACAAAAAACCCAAAGAGTTACTTATTTTAACGGATTAAAACTCATAACCATCATCATAAACTATTACAATGAAACTAAAGATACATCTATATTATTAAAGGAGAAGTACAAAACAGAAAATGCCCTTAGTTTTCACTTTAATTACAATTATGCCATTTAATTTCTTTGTTAATTTTAATACTAAAAAATTTCAAAAATATTAAATAAAAGGAAAGATAATTATGGTTAATAATATTAAGATATTTTGGTTAATCATAATATATTTATTTTTAGAAATTAATTAATTCGAAATTAATTAATCATATTAGTAAATAATATTTATTTTTAGAAATACTAAATCTACAAATATTTTATAGAAATAAAAAATTAACTAACACAATCGAAATCAAAAAGTATTTAAGATACAATTATTAGTATTTAATTAATATTAAAATTTTAAATATGAATATTATGATTTACATATTGATAAATAAAAATATAACTTTACATACGTATTTTTATATTAATTATTTAAATAACAAATTATTATATTCCAAAATAAAAACAACCTCCCACCTTAAATTAAACTATTTTATTATTAATAATATATAATATTTTATAAATAATTTTATTTATATTTGTTAAAAGCCAAAAAGTAAATCTATTTTAGAAATTAATTAGTTTTTGACATATATATAGAATTTTTTGACCCAATCATTTTTTTTGACCTAAATTCACTAAATTTTCAAAAAATAAAATAAAGCAAGTCGATATTAGTAATTAATTACAATTAATATTTTTGGAAATATTAACTCAAACAAAATGTAATATTTTTAATTTATTATTCTTAATTCTCTGCCATTAAGTTTATCATAATTTATTTTAAAGATACAAAATATATAAACAATAAATCTACACAACATATTTAGTAGAAATCATTATTATTACATTCTTAATATCCCAGTTTTTGTAAATTATATTATGTTAAGAAATTACAAAAGACCAAAAAAGAAAAAGAAACTAAAACACAAAAAACATAAAGTTTACTTAAATGAATTTTTAATTTATTTAATATATTTATATAAGGTTTTAGTTGTTGTCAAAATATCATTAGCATTAGTTAGAACTAAGAATTTGGTTCAAAACTTGCGGTCTTACATCATTAGATCCACCACAGGAGAAGTATATATCAAATAATTAAATTGAAAATATTAAATAAAGGGTTATGGGGATGAGGATTTTGGATATGGGGGGTGGGTGATCTTTTATTTTTGGTGAAACGGATTGCCGGAAATCGTAATTTATTATAATTAAATTATAAATATTTAACTAATTTAGTATAAATATTATATAATGAAATATATTAATAAATAATTATTTAAATATTTATTTAATGTATATAATATTTTATATTATTTAAAATTTTAATTATAACAAAATACGTCTATACTATTAAAATTGAAGCTCAAAATTAAATATACCATTAGTTTTCGGGTGAATTACAAGATATACAATTTAATTTATTTATTTATTTTAAAAATTAATTAAGACTATAAAAGTTTTTCCATTTATTTTTAAAAAAATCTTTAACTTTATTTTAAAATGGACATAGATAAATACTAAAACACTTATTTTTTAATTTTTCTAAAATCTTTACACAATCTAAATCAATGTCAAAAACACTTACATTATTTCCGATTAAATAGGAAATAAAAAATAAAACCAATTAAACACAAAATCTTTCAAAATATTATTGAATACCGAGATAAAGATCTAAACAGTAAAATCTTTATATTAATTGGGAAGTACTTTTGGCCTTATATTCACTCTTAAAATGGTTGATTACTAATTTGCCATTAATGAAATTTAACTTATTACATTATTAACCTTATTTTATATTGAAAATTATATTCTAGAGATAAGTACAATCTAATTAAAAAAATAAGAAGATAAATACGAAAATATTTTTTAAGTTATAGGTGTAGTTATTGATAAATATAATTGTTGTAAATAATAATAATTTATATAATAAAATCGTATTATTTATATAAATTTTAAATTTGGATAAATATAAACGATAATTAATATGTATATTAATGTTTATATATATAAAGATTTTAATTTTCTATCTTTATATTAAATAAGAAATACTTTTGACCTTATATTCACTCTCAAATTGGTTGATTACTAAGTTAACCTTAATGAAATTATTTTTTTAACTTTATTAACCTTAGTTTATATTCATAATTTTGTTATTTATCATAATTTTGTTATTTATTATATTAGTTTTAAAATTTATTTTATTTTGTTTTATTTTATTTTAGAGATAAGTAAAAATTCATATAAACCATAAAAAACTAAGATGATAAATACGTAACTATTTTTGAAATAAGAGATTTAAATATTGATAAATATGATTGTTGTACATAATAATATTTAATATAGTAAATTCGTATTATTTATATAAATTTGGATAAAGATAAATATAAATGATAATTAAAATATATATTGATATTTTTATATATAATTATAATTTATTATAACTAATATGAAAATATGTTTACAAAGTAGATTTAGATATTATATATATATATTATTTTAAATAATATTTTTATTATATTAATTAAGTATAAAATGTTACTAATTGGTTAAATATAATTATAATTAATATAATAGAAATATTTTTAATAATATTATTATTGATAATATAAATTGATTTTAAAAAAAAAAGAATTATTAATGGTTGTGCTCGCACATGGTGCGAGCAAATCATACTAGTAAAATTTAAAAACAAATCTAAACTAAATGTAAACAAGACAAATTTACAAAATATTCTCAATTCATATAAGTTTCCATTTAACTAAAAAACAAATAATCTATTATATAATCATTTATTTCTAATAGCAATAATTAAAATATTAGTTTTTAGTTTTTGCTTCAAATCTTTTTTTTGTAAAATAAACATCTTTATCTTTCCTTTTATGTTGATAAATTAAATTCTAAAATTAGTTACTTAAAAACCAAACTTATAAACTTTAAGATTAATTTTCAATTTTAATATATAAATTAATAATATAATAATTATTTTTTTATAATTTTATTCTACTAATATTACAAACCAAATATAAACTGTATAATAATAACATCACCTAGACAACCAAATTGTCAACAAATCTCAAACCTCCACATCTACTTATAAAAATATATAAAATAGAACATATTAGATTTTATAAATATATATTACACCCGTCCACGGATAAATGAAAAACATCATATTTTTAATATTTTATCGTAATATGCTCATAATATACATTTGTATGAATCAAATATAATTTCAACTCTTAAACTGATAATTTAGAAACTAAAATTAGTTGGAAAAATAGAAGTTGTTATTTACAAGTAAATTATAATTCATTTTTACAATAAAATATAAAACTAAGAAAAATAAAATTTATAAGTTTTAATAAAAAAATTGCAAGTCTAAAATGACATTCCAAACATAAAATAAAAATACACATAACAAAAATACTTATTTTAGATTAATAATATATATTCATCACCAAATTACACATACGCTTTATATAGTATTCTAACTATTGCCTAAAAATAAAAAAAAATTCTAAAATCTTTAACAAAAAACAATAGAATATGTGTTTGAAGACAAGATAGATTATTTCTAAAATTATAAATCTATATGCTATAAAAAATTGTATGTCCTTAGCGTGGATCATTATCATTTACAAAAAAAATAAATAAAAAATAACCTATATAAAACTTATATATGGGGCTGCTTGGCTACAAGACTTTAGACTTTTATTTTCTTGTAAAGTCTTGAAAGTTTATTTTTTACCAAACACACTTTAGAAATTTTACAGTCTTAAATGTCTCCTAAAAATTCTCAAAGTCTAACTCCCACTATTCTTTCTCTACGGTGAGTATTTTTGTAAAGCCAAGAATATAGGACTTTCATTTTTTTTAAGTCACAACCCTCAAAGTTACAGCCAAATTTTTTTTAAAAAAAGTTAAAGCCTAAAGTAAAAATCCTTAACAAGCAGCCCTTATATGTTCAGCATATCTCAAACATCTAAATTTAATATTAATAATATCTTATGAAAACATATTATTAATAATATCTTATGAAAACATATTATTATTTACAAATATATTATTTATACACAAAATATCAATAAACATCAAAATAAATTTATACCCGCTGATCGGCGGGTCAAAATCTAGTTACACATTATAAATTGTTAACATTCATAGAGCATGTCATTAAACATGGACACTATATCAGCGTCTAAACAACGCGATCAAAGGTAAAGCATCAAGGTAATTATGCCCACTAACCTTCATAAAAGAAACCACTCATTGCAGATAAACCAAACCGTACTTAAATGTGTAGCGGATTGAAATCAAAGAATCCACTGCCTGAAGCCTACATAAACGCAACAAATACGCACTCCAAATCATCTACAGCCGCACCTACAGACTTATATAGCTTATAAAAAAATAATCCAGTAGGGATCCCAACAAACCAAAAGACCTAATCGGTGTAATCATAAGTAAGGTGGGAGACTGTTCATCACATGATTTCTCCAAGTGCATCAAAACTTGCAAAGAGTTGCTTTTCTCATCCGACAACAAGACGTGTACAAAAAAATGACCCTAGCACTGCTGGTTGATAGAACAAGATTTAATCCCTATTCTACTGCAAGTGCACAGTTATACTGTTGTAATATTCAGGGGTATCGTATCTACATGGACTCACGTTTCACACGATAGACTATATGTTCTCAAGTTAAGCTAAATCAATTAGAAGAAAGCAATAAACGAAAGCAAGTAATCAGAGGTGTGTTTTCAATAGGAAGAAGGCGTCAGTCTTAAGAAGTTCTCGGGAATTACATAATGCTAGACACTTAACTAACCGGATTCAGATTAAGCTCGAGTTCAAGAACTAGAAACACAATGCTAAACAATCCAACTCTCGTTGAGATTATTTCTATATCTAGCAACCTAGCAATCCAAATTCCTTTGTGATCCTAGAGTTCTAAACAAGCATTAAGAACAGGTTCTTCGGTTCACAATTCTCCTAAACCAAATCTCATTGTATCTAGTCAAATTGCTCACACTAAGTTTATTCAGATTATAACTCACACTCTCTTGCTAAGTTAATTATCTCAGATCTAAATCCTAGGTGATCAATCCAGAATTCAGTATTAAGTGCAACTCAGGCGATGAACGAATAGATTTAGAATCCTAATCAGTCATTTATCTAAACATGCATAAAACCCTTATGAGAATTCCTAAATTTAACTAGGTTACTACTCAGACATATTATCAGAATAACAACACATCATTGAACAGAAAACCAAAAGACTGAATAGATAAGTAAAGGGGTACGAAATCCTCCTCTCAAAGGTTACAAGTAGCAAGAACAAACCCTTGGCACAAATCTTCTCAATCTCCAAGCAAGAACAAAAGTAAGAACAATATAAGATGATAATGAGTCTGAAAACCTAATTAAAACTCCTAAAGTCGTTTTGGGGCTAGATTAGAATTAGAGGTAACTTTTGGGCAATTCTGCAATTCTTCAAAACTTGTCTTCAACTCGCGTATAAGGCTCTGTCGCGCTCAGTGTTGACCGACACCAAGGTCAATGTCGGTCGACATCCAGTCGTGGTCGAGAGACCAACTTCAGTTCGTTGCACCAATCACCAGAAACGTCCTATAATCCCACTCTTTGCTCCAAACGCAAGCCTACCTGTAGAAGACTCAATAGACTCGAAAAACCAGGCTAAAGACTCAATATACACAACTATATCATGGTTGAAGACCTAGAAAAACCATGATATATCAACTCCCCCACACTTAGCTCTTGCTTGCCCTCAAGCAAGTAAAAGAACTAAAGCATAAGAAAGAGGTTTGAAAACTCAGAAACTCATTTCGTCCTAGGAACTTTCGCATTCACATTCACTTAGTAAACCACTGAAAACTTTTCTGCAGATGTCAAGACCACAATATACTTCCCCCACACTTAGCAACCGTCCCAAGTAAACTCCACAATCAGATTAGGTTATTCAAGTTCACCACACTAACTTCTGAATATAATTAGGTGCGGTCTTACAGAGGGAGTGTCGATCAGGGAACACTTGGACTCAACTCTGTCAGTACTGACCACCAAACTGTCGGTTTCTGGTTCCTTTCTTTTCCCTTTCTCCCTTAGCAACTGATTTTCTCCAGTGGGTATCATTTTATTTTTTCTATCAGTGCTCTTTCCTTTTCACTTGGGGTTTAACTTTGGATCTTTCCGTGGATACACAGGAGGTAATAGGGGTCTCTACCACTCCCGTGACCACTTCAAAGCTACTAGCTTATCCTTGGTTTTAATCTCTTTTTTTTGTTTTACTTTCAAGGGAGGGGAAAATCAGGAATCATACTTAAACAGGATCACAGGCTGTGTCAAGTACATCAGAGGAATCCGATCCAGAGATCTCAAGCCCCTAAGTAAGAAAATAAAGTCAGGTTTAGAGGTGAAGTTAGTGATGGATCCTCTGAATACCTGGTTAGATATGGGTGTCATTAGTAAGTTGATCCGTTTAGGGTTTTCTAATAGTCATAGAACTACTGCAAGTCTGTCCAATGGTTACTTAGTTCCTGTTCCAGCGAAAAATTTCCTCGAAAAATCATAGTTTCATACACATTTTGACTCAATAAAATATTTTGAAAACAAGTGAAAACCAGGGACTGACTCTAAGAAAACAAAACACAATGTTAGTAACCACCTCCCCCACACTTAGACTGCACTGTCCCCAGTGCAATTGCAGCATGAGATCGGTATAAATCAATCTGGAACCAAAGAGTTAATGAGCTGAAAATCCGAACCTGAACACGGCAAATGTCGACCGACACTAAGGTTAGTGTCGCCCGACACTGGGCTCATGGTACCATACACAGAGTGTGAAATGCATCCGTGGTTAATGTCATGAGTTAGCACTCAATTACTCACCTGTTAGCTGCGTTAGATCACTCAAAATCTCATCAGAAACAACAAGGGTGATGCATAAACTCAAATAGTCAAGGTTACAAGCAAACAGGACTGACAGACTGACTCAAAAGAAATATCAAAATGACTCAAGAAAATGGAAAAAAGAAAAACAAACGCAGAATCAGCAGCAAGTGTCTAGAAGACTGGACAGTCTCCATCATCCGTCTCCTCGGAGTCAACAGCCTCCTCTATCTCCTCATCCTCTGAGCTCACATGAGCAGAAGCTTGCGCTGGTGCACGACGTCGTGGGTGCGGGTGGTGAACGCGTTGTGAGCGCTGGCAAGAGATGCTGTGAACCTTCTTCCAAATGCCCTTGCGCACACATGCTGCCCACTTCTGAAATTGCGGTGGTGGCATGTCTTCTGCTGGTCCGGGAAGCTCAGGAAACCCATAGGTCTCGTCTGGACCATCAGCAGGGACAACCTCATGCTCAGCAGCTGAGGCAGCAGCTCCAGAAGAAGCGCCTCTAAGTACAGTGGAGCATCACGGAACATCCCTACAAAGCTCCACACTGGGCTGAAAAGTGAGCGAGAGAGGCTCATCTGTAATGCCTGTAAGCTCGATCGCGAGAGAGGCTCATCTGATCGTATCTTCAGCTTGTTCATAGTGGACATGCAAGGAAGCCCTGTGGGCTCGATCTTAATGCCACACCAAGCGTTGTAGAACAAGTTGTCAAAATCGTCCCACTGCTCTGAAATTTCCCTGTGGATGCACTCTCGCTTCTTCACCTCTATCGCAGGTTCGTCAGCAAAGCAAGTGACCTTGAACTTCTTATCTTCCATTCTAGGCCAAGGTGCTTGGTCATGAGCATCGCGTTGCTGCGACGAAGAGCCAGAGTATCGGTGGCAGATGCTCTTCGCGGGCGCTTTCTGCGGTTCAGACAAGGTTCCATCTGCAAAACGAACGCACAGACAAGCAAGCATGAGATTCTAAAATCCAAATTTTGAAGCATCACAATCTCATGAATTGAGTCCAGATAATCAACCACAGCATCAAAACTAATCACATTCCACCAGAAAGTCATCCTAAACATCAACAAACCGAACCAAATTCGAAGCTTTCTTCACATGAACACTAACTGAAAATTGGGGATTTAGAGTCATACCTTCGCAGATCGATTAAACAGATGCTAGAAATGGATAGAGCACGGAAAAACAAGTGAAATGGAGCTTTGAATCGTCAAAAACGGTGAAGAAATGAGAGAAATAGCGGTTTTGGGAGTTTTTTAGGTGAGAAGGAGAAGTGAAGAAGAAGAGTCGGGTCGAGGGTTTTAAGAAAGTGTACCTCGATTTTATCGATGTTGAACGACATCCAGCTGATGTCGGTCGACACTTACCTTTGTGAACCAAATAGACTTCTGGAAATCGACCTCGGTCGATTATCGTCCGTGCTCGAAACTTCTTCGAAATCAATGTCGACCAACATCAATGTGACGTCGACCGACACTGACTTCTCAGTGCTACTGATCCTACGAAACTTGACACAAAAATACCAGAACAAAAGAAATCAAATTGCAAAACCAAAAAATCCTAGTATGTACAACTTACCAGTGGGTTGCCTCCCACTCAGCGCTTGCTTTTAGTCATTAGCTTGACTTTGTTGGGAGATTAGACTCCCTGTGTCTTCGACAGAGGCTGTGAGTGCCTCTGCGAAAGTCTCCTCATCCATGGTGGAGAGTAACCAGTGTCAGCGTGTGATCGTCCAAGGAACGAAGGGATGTGATGTTCTCCTGCATTCACAGCAATGAAGTCAGTAGAATTGAGTTGGGAAGAAGCATACCTTTGCTTTGGTGGAGCTCTGATGTTTGGAGCTTTCTGCTTAGAAGCAGTTGCAAGCTTTGAAGATGTTAGAGCGGAATCTTGAGAAACCACCATCTTCTTCTCTCCAGGATCAGAAACTGAAGCCTCTCTAGGCTGAGTTTCTTGCTCCAGCTCAATGCTAAAGGCTTGACCATCAATTACAGACTTTCGCAGCTTATCCATCTTGAAGTGCAGAGGCTCATCTCCCAGGGGGAGATCAATCATGCTATGCCTCACATCGATCACTGCTCCAGCAGTAGCTAGAAATGGTCTTCCCAGTATCAAAGGATCATTCGGCTCACTATCGTACTTCAGCACCACAAAGTCAGTTGAGACCAAGTAGTTCCCGACTCTAACTGGGACATCCTCAAGAACTCCTTCTGGAATCCTTCTTGACTGATCAGCTAGGACAAGAGAGATCCTAGTGGGTGTAAAATTTGTCATCCCCAATCTCTCTGCCACAGAGTACGGCATGAGATTTCCAGCAGCTCCTAAATCACACAAGGAACGCTTGAAACCATCTTCGAAGATAGAACAATCCAACACAAACACACCAGGATCTGGTAGCTTCTTGGGAACTTGATTTAGCAATACATCACTGACTCGTTTAGGAAGCACTACTACCCATTCTTTCAAATCCTCGTCTATTGGTATCATCTTCTCCAAGTATCTCTGTATACAAGGATGATAGGGCATAACATCAGCTTGTGGATCCTCTTTCAACTTCATATCCATCACTTTCAGGTTTCTGGCTTCATCAAGCTCTTGTTGAGACTTCACAAACACCTTAGGAGAAGGCACAGGAGGATTGTAGGTAGTCTCTTCAGCAATACCACAAGATCTTGGTGAAGTTGGCTTCTCACGCCCTTGGTGTCGACCGACGTTGGATTGATGTCGGTCGACATTAACCAATTCACCATCGACGTCGACTCCATAATCGGTCATACTCGATTTCCGTTCGTCATGAGAACTCGAAATCTTTTTTGAAAGTGGATGTCGACCGACGTCAAAGGCAGTGTCGGTCGACATCGAGGTTACAGCCTCGGGTTTTTGGCTATCTTCAACTATTTCAGCAGTCTTAATCTCAAATTCTTCTCCTTGATCCAACCCATCCTCAATCTGAACTGACCAAGCATTGATGTGGGTGTCCATAACACTATTTCCCTTGACTGATTTTGAAATCTGGTGTACTTGTGTATCCAGCTGCTTCATGTGTGTGCTCAAAGTCTCAAACTTCCCATTCAGCTCAGTGTAGACAGCATCTAACTTCTTGTTGAAATCCACAGGAGTCTTTGTCTGACCTTCCAGCAATTGTTCCATCATGGCTTCCAGCTTACTCTCATGAGCATTAGTAGCATGAGGTGTCTGATAGGAAGATGATCCATAAGTTCTCTGATAAGAGTTGTTCTGCTGAAAAGGATTCTGGTAACCAACATTCTGACCATATCCAGAAGAGTTTTGATTGCTTTTGAAAGCACTCTTCTGTCCACCATTGAAGAACTTGTTGTTCTGCTGATTCCCAAACCTGTTTTCTTGGAATCCAGAACCACTAATGTAGTTCACATCTTCTTCTGTGCAGCCTTCTTCAGGTCCAAACTCTTCAACATCTTGAGCAAAGTGGACACGCTTCTTGCTAGTCAACAAGCTGTGAACAGTATCCAACTTGTTCTTCATCTCACCTTTCTGCAAATGATCAACTTTTCCACCAGACTCTTTCCTTCTCTGATTTGCAGTCTTGGTACTATTGCTACTCACCAAGTTCTAAATCAACACTCTAGCTTGTTTAGGAGTCTTTGTGCTGAAGTTACCATTGCTGGCAGCATCCAACGCGGACAGGTACCAGAGATCCACACCTCTGAAGAAAATGGCCAGCAGCTGAACTTCAGAGAATCCATGATGAGGACAGTCTCGTTGGTACATCTTAAACTTCACCCAAGCTGACTTAAGCGGCTCTGTAGGTCCCTGAGTGAATGTCAGAAGATCCTGTCTGAGCTGATCGGAGCGAGCATCATCATAGAAATGTCGCAGGAACTCTCTCTTCACTGCATCCCAAGTAGTTAACTTCCCAGGTGAGAGTTGCTTAAGCCAAGCTGCAGCTTCTCCAACAAGAGAGTATGGAAAAAGCTTGAGGAAAAGTATGTCATAACCCACTCCATTGTGCTTCATCCCAGTGACGAAGGCTTCAAAATCCTCAATGTGGTCCATGGGGTTTTCACGTGGAAGACCATGGAAAGGATGCTGCCTCAGAAGCGTATAGTAGACAGTCTTGAGCTCAAACTCATTCCTTTCAAAAGGAGGAGGTACAATTGCTGACCGGTTAGCATAAAACTGATCGGGTCGGTTGTAGTCAGCAAGAGTCCTCTCACCAGCATGAGGATTAGGTTGCGGTCCATTACCTCCAGCATTAACCATCTGCCACTCACCTTGAGGCTGTTCAGGTTCAGGGATCACCTGCCCTTGGGCATCAATCCTTTGCCCCTGATCATTATATGGGTTATTCTGTTGGTCTCTCAGAACTCCCTCAACATCTGGTCTCAAAATCAAACGATTGTTCATCATCTTTGAAGTTCTCTGACCCTTTCTGTTCGTTCTCTCAAGTTTAGCAAGCTCCTCAAGCATGAGGTTCAAAAGTTCTTTGCTCTGGTTGCTTCGGGTGTGTCGATTAGGCATACACTGAACTCAAAACACTTGTCTCGAGCTCGATGTCGGGCGACACTAGAGAGGTGTTGGTCGACACTAAATGCTGATATCAATTCCTGCAGCAACAAAACAAGCCAAACCGAGAAAAATCAGTAACAAAGAAATAAAAACGACTTAGACTAAACTTTAAAGCAAAATATATCGGCGAACTCAGTTGAGTCCCCGACAACAGCGCCAAAAACTTGATAGAGCAAGATTTAATCCCTATTCTACTGCAAGTGCACAGTTATGTTGTTGTAGTATTCAGGGGTATCGTATCACAAGGACTCACGTTTCACACGATAGACTATATGTTCTCAAGTTAAGCGAAATCAATCAGAAGAAAGCAATAAACGAAAGCAAGTAATCAGAGGTGTGTTTTCAATAGGAAGAAGGCGTCAGACTTAGGAAGTTCTCAGGAATTACACAATGCTAGACACTTAACTAACCGGATTCAGATTAAGCTCGAGTTCAAGAACTAGAAACACAATGCTAAACAATCCAACTCTCGCTGAGATTATTTCTATATCTAGAACCTAGCGATCCAAATCTCATTGTGATCCTAGAGTTCTAAACAAGCATTAAGAACAGGTTCTTCGGTTCACAATTCTCCTAAACCAAATCTCTTTGTATCTAGTCAAATTGCTCACACTAAGTTTATTCAGATTATAACTCACACTCTCATGCTAAGTTAATTATCTCAGATCTAAATCCTAGGTGATCAATCCAGAATTCAGTATTAAGTGCAACTCAGGCGATGAACGAATAGATTTAGAATCCTAATCAGTCAGTTATCTAAACATGCATAAAACCTTATGAGAATTCCTAAATCTAACTAGGTTACTACTCAGACATATTATCAGAATAACAACACATCACTAAATAGAAAACCAAAAGACTGAATAGGTAAGTAAAGGGGTTCGAAATCCTTCTCTCAAAGGTTACAAGTAGCAAGAACAGCCCCTTGGCACAAATCTTCTCAATCTCCAAGCAAGAACAAAAGTAAGAACAAGATAAGATTATAATGAGTCTGAAAACCTAATTAAATCTTCTAAACTCATTTTGGGGCTAGATTAGAATTAGAGGTAACTTATGGGCAATTCTAAATTCTTCAAAACTTGTCTTCAACTCGCGTATAAGGCTCTGTCGCGCTCAGTGTCGACCGACACCAAGGTCAGTGTCGGTCGACATCCAGTCGTGGTCGAGACACCAACTTCAACTCGTTGCACAAATCACCAGAAGCTTCCTATAATCCCACTCTTTGTTCCAAACGCAAGCCTACCTGTATAAGACTCAATAGACTCGAAAAACCAGGTTAAAGACTCAATATACACAACTATATCATGGTTGAAGACTTAGAAAAACCATGATATATCAACTCCCCCACACTTAGCTCTTGCTTGCCCTCAAGCAAGTAAAAGAACTAAAGCATAAGAAAGAGGTTTGAAAACTCAGAAACTCATTTCGTCCTAAGAACTTTCGCATTCACATTCACTTAGTAAACCACTGAAAACTTTCCTGCAGATGTCAAGACCACAATATACTTCCCCCACACTTAGCAACTGTCCCAAGTAAACTCCACAATCAGATTAGGATATTCAAGTTCACCACACTAACTTCTGAATATAATTAGGTTTGGTCTTACAGAGGGAGTGTCGATCAGAGAACACATGAACTCAACTCAGTCAGTACTGACCACCAAATTGTCGGTTTCTGGTTCCTTTCTTTTCCCTTTCTCCCTTAGCAACTGATTTTTCCCCACTGGGTATCATTTTATTTTTTCTATCAATGCTCTTCCCTTTTCACTTGGGGTTTAACTTTGTATCTTTCCATGGATACACAGGAGGTAATAGGGGTCTCTACCACTCCCGTGACCACTTCGAAGCTACTAGCTTATCCTTTGTTTTAATCAACAAATCGAACCAAATTCGAAGCTTTCTTCACATGAAAACGAACTGAAAATTGGGGATTTAGAGTCATACCTTCGCAGATCGATTAAACAGATGCTAGAAATGGATAGAGCACGGAAAAACAAGTGAAATGGAGCTTTGAATCGTCAAAAACGGTGAAGAAATGAGAGAAATAGCGGTTTTGGGAGTTTTTTAGGTGAGAAGGAGAAGTGAAGAAGAAGAGTCGGGTCGAGGGTTTTAAGAAAGTGTACCTCGATTTCATCGATGTCGACCGACATCCAGCTGATGTCGGTCGACACTTACCTTTGTGAACCAAATCAACTTCTGGAAATCGACCTCGGTCGATTATCGTCCGTGCTCGAAACTTCTTCGAAATCAATGTCGACCAACATCCATGTGACGTCGACCGACACTGACTTCTCAGTGCTACTGATCCTACGAAACTTGACACAAAAACACCAGAAACAAAACAAATCAAATTGCAAAACCAAAAAATCCTAGTATGTACAACTTACCAGTGGGTTGCCTCCCACTCAGCGCTTGCTTTTAGTCATTAGCTTGACTTTGTTGGGAGATTAGACTCCCGGTGGCTTCGACAGAGGTTGTGAGTACCTCTGCGAAAGTCTCCTCATCCAGGGTGGAGAGTAAGCAGTGTCAACGTGAGATCGTCCAAGGAACGAAGGGATGTGATGTTCTCCTGCATTCACATCAATGACGTCAGTAGAATTGAGTTGGGAAGAAGCATACCTTTGCTTTGGTGGAACTCTGATGTTAGGAGCTTTCTGCTTATAAGCAGTTGCAAGCTTTGAAGATGTTAGAGCGGAATCTTGAGAAACCACCATCTTCTTCTCTCTAGGATCAGAAACTGAAGCCTCTCTAGGCTGAGTTTCTTGCTCCAGCTCAATGCTAAAGGCTTGACCATCAATTACAGACTTTCGCAGCTTAGCCATCTTGAAGTGCAGAGGCTCATCTCCCAGGGGGAGATCAATCATGCTATGCCTCACATCGATCACTGCTCCAGCAGTAGCTAGGAATGGTCTTCCCAGTATCAGAGGATCATTCGGCTCACTACTTCAGCATCACAAAGTCAGTTGGGACCAAGTAGTTCCCAACTCTAACTGGAACATTCTCAAGAACTCCTTCTGGAATCCTTCTTGACTGATCAGCTAGGACAAGAGAGATCCTAGTGGGTGTAAAATCTGTCATCCCCAATCTCTCTGCCATAGAGTACGTCATGAGATTTCCAGCAGCTCCTAAATTACACAAGGGACGCTTGAAACCATCCTCGAAGATAGAACAATCCAGCACAAACACACCAGGATCTGGTAGCTTCTTGGGAACTTGATTTAGCAACACATCACTGACTCGTTTAGGAAGCACTACTACCCATTCTTTCAAATCCTCGTCCATTGGTATCATCTTCTCCAAGTATCTTTGTATACAAGGATGATAGGGCATAACATCAACTTGTGGATCCTCTTTTAACTTCTTATCCATCACTTTCAGGTTTCTGGCTTCATCAAGCTCTTGTTGAGACTTCACAAACACCTTAGGAGAAGGCACAAGAGGCTTGTAGGTCGTCTCTTCAGCAGTACCACAAGATGTTGGTGAAGTTGGCTTCTCACGCCCTTGGTGTCGACCGACGTTGGATTGATGTCGGTCGACATCAACCAATTCACCATCGACGTCGACTCCATAATCTGTCATACTCGATTTCCGTTCGTTATGAGAACTCGAAATCTCTTTTGAAAGTGGATGTCGACTGACGTCAAAGCCAGTGTCGGTCGACATCGAGGTTACAGCCTCGGGTTTTTGGCTATCTTCAACTATTTCAGCAGTCTTAATCTCAAATTCTTCTCCTTGATCCAACCCATCCTCAATCTGAACTGACCAAGCATTGATGTGGGTGTCCATAACACTCTTTCCCTTGACTGAGCTTGAAATCTGGTGTACTTGTGTATCCAGGTGCTTCATGTGTGTGCTCAAAGTCTCAAACTTCCCATTCAGCTCAGTGTAGACAGCATCTAAATTCTTGTTGAAATCCACATGAGTCTTTGTCTGACCTTCCAGCAATTGCTCCATCATGGCTTCCAGCTTACTCTCATGAGCATTAGTAGCAGGAGGTGTCTGATAGGAAGATGATCCATAAGTTCTCTGATAAGAGTTGTTCTGCTGAAAAGGATTCTGGTAACCAACATTCTGACCATATCCAGAAGAGTTTTGATTGCTTTTGAAAGCACTCTTCTGTCCACCATTTAAGAACTTGTTGTTCTGCTGATTCCCAAACCTGTTTTCTTGGAATCCAGAACCACTAATGTAGTTCACATCTTCTTATGTGCAGCCTTCTTCAGGTCCAAACTCTTCAACATCTTGAGCAAAGTGGACATGCTTCTTGCTAGTCAACAAGCTGTGAACAGTATCCAACTTGTTCTTCATCTCAACTATCTGCAAATGATCAACTTTTCCACTAGACTCTTTCCTTCTCTGATCTGCAGTCTTGGTACTATTGCTACTCACCAAGTTCTCAATCAACACTCTAGCTTGTTCAGGAGTCTTTGTGTTGAAGTTACCATTGCTGGCAGCATCCAACGCGGACTGGTAACAGAGATCCACACCTCTGAAGAAAATGGCCAGCAACTGAACTTCAGAGAATCCATGATGAGGACAGTCTCGTTGGTACATCTTAAACCTCACCCAAGCTGACTTAAGCGGCTCTGTAGGTCCCTGAGTGAATGTCAGAAGATCCTGTCTGAGCTGATCGGAGCGAGCATCATCATAGAAATGTCGCAGGAACTCTCTCTTCACTGCATCCCAAGTAGTTAACTTCCCAGGTGGAAGTTGCTTAAGCCAAGCTGCAGCTTCTCCAGCAAGAGAGTATGGAAAAATCTTGAGGAAAAGGAAGTCATAACCCACTCCATTGTGCTTCATCCCAGTGACGAAGGCTTCAAAATCCTCAATGTGGTCCATGGGTTGTTCATGTGGAAGACCATGGAAAGGATGCTGCCTCATAATCGTATAGTAGACAGTCTTGAGCTCAAACTCATTCCTTTCAAAAGGAGGAGGTACAATTGCTGACCGGTTAGCATAAAACTCATCGGGTCGGTTGTAGTCAGCAAGAGTCCTCTCAGCAGTAGGATGATTAGGTTGTTGTCCATTACCTCTAGCATGGACCATCTGCCTCTCACCTTGAGGCTGTTCAGGTTCAGGGATCACCTGCCCTTGGGCATAAATCCTTTGCCCTTGATCATTGTATGGGTTGTTCAGTTGGTCTCTCAGAACTCCCTCAGCATCTGATCTCAAAATCAAACGATTGTTCATCATCTTTGAAGTTCTCTGACCATTTATGTTCGTTCTCTCATGTTTAGCAAACTCCTCAAGCCTGAGGTTCAAAATTTATTTGCTCTGGTTGCTTCGGTGTGTCGATTAGGCATACACTGAACTCAAAACACTGGTCTCGAGCTCGATGTCGGGGGACACTAGAGAGGTGTCGGTTGACACTGAATGCTGATATCGATTCCTGCAGCAACAAAACAAGCCAAACCGAGAAAAATCAGTAACAAAAAAAATAAAAACGACTTAGACTAAACTTTAAAACAAAATCTATCGGCGAACTCAGTTGAGTCCCCGGCAACGGCGCCAAAAACTTGATAGAGCAAGATTTAATCCCTATTCTACTGCAAGTGCACAGTTATGCTGTTGTAGTATTCAGGGGTATCGTATCCACAAGGACTCACGTTTCACACGATAGACTATATGTTCTCAAGTTAAGCTAAATCAATCAGAAGAAAGCAATAAACGAAAGCAAGTAATCAGAGGTGTGTTTTAATAGGAAGAAGGCGTCAGACTTAGGAAGTTCTCGGGAATTACAAAATGCTAGACACTTAACTAACAGGATTCAGATTAAGCTCGAGTTCAAGAACTAGAAACACAATGCTAAACAATCCAACTCTCGCCGAGATTATTTCTATATCTAGCAACCTAGCGATCCAAATCTCTTTGTGATCCTAGAGTTCTAAACAAGCATTAAGAACATGTTCTTCGGTTCACAATTCTCCTAAACCAAATCTCTTTGTATCTAGTCAAATTGCTCACACTAAGTTTATTCAGATTATAACTCACACTATCGTGCTAAGTTAATTATCTCAGATCTAAATCCTAGATGATCAATCATAATTCAGTATTAAGTGCAACTCAGGCGATGAACGAATTGATTTAGAATTCTAATCAGTCAATAATCTAAACATGCATAGAACCCTTATGAGAAGTCCTAAATCGAACTAGGTTACTACTCAGACATATTATCAGAATAACAACACATCATTGAATAGAAAACCAAAAGGCTGAATAGATAAGTAAAGGGGTTCGAAATCCTTCTCTCTAAGGTTACAAGTAGCAAGAAAAGCCCCTTGGCACAAATCTTCTCAATCTCCAAGCAAGAACAAAAGTAAGAACAAGATAAGATGATAATGAGTATGAAAACCTAATTAAAACTCCTAAACTCGTTTTGGGGCTAGATTAGAATTAGAGGTAACTTCTGGGCAATTCTGTAATTCTTCAAAACTTGTCTTCAACTCGCGTATAAGGCTCTGTCGCGCTCAGTGTCGACCGACACCAAGGTCAGTGTCGGTCGACATCCAGTCGTGGTCGAGACACCAACTTCAGCTCGTTGCACCAATCACCAGAAACGTCCTATAATCCCACTCTTTGCTCCAAATGCAAGCCTACCTGTAGAAGACTCAATAGACTCGAAAAACCAGGTTAAAGACTCAATATACACAACTATATCATGGTTGAAGACCTAGAAAAACCATGATATATCAATGGTCAAGAAGACATTGCTCGCACAAGACTACATGACACTCTTACATAATTTCCTAGCAAGTAACAACTTTGAAGCTCATTTCATTACAGGTATCCTATCTTATTTCATTGAAAATGATGCAATTAAACCTGCAACTGCAGTACCGTAGAAAAGGCGTCGCCGAGGCTAACTATAATATCCGGCTTTTTTCCATCGTTCGTTAAGGTTAAAGGCTGCCATAAATTAAAAACACCCAAGGCCATGGACGGACCTGGGTTGTTGGAAAGGGTGTCACCTGAAACATGTCAAATTAAAAAGAAATAGTATGTAAGCCTAGAGTTGTAAACAATTTCAGCTCATTTGGTTAAAGTTGTTAGGTTTGACACTCTAGTCCAGAGTTCAAATCTCATAAGATACTCATTTTAATTATTTTCAGTTTATTATGACACCTATAAAAAGTAATCTTGGGTCCATCACTTCCCAAGGTATCTACACATACTTAGTCACGAGGGTCCACACAAACTTCCTTGCGTTGAAAGGGAACGACATTAAGGTATTATCGGGGGTTCTGACAAAGTTGGAAACCGGAGGCCACAGTAGGTGTTCCTAAAGTAACTCTCAAAAATGTGGATGGGGGAAGGGGTTAGGAGAATTTAAAGGGGAGCCTAAAATCTGAACACAATTAAAGGGTGTCAATTTAGTGTTGACATAATTTCAAAGATGGTAAGTATATGCCGCACTACAAAACTCTGCATAAACCATAACAATCAAAGCCGAGGCATTAAGTACACAAAAAAGGGGACGAGACTATACATTAGAATAAATAGTGATCGAGAAGATGGACATGATAACTTTTCATACGCACATCGATAGCTCAAACAAGCACTCGAAACTGGACATCATGACTGGAAAAAATATTGGGAGATCTAGAGAATATATCTACCATATTAAGAAAGATTGAGAAGAATCTGGAAAGATCGAGAAGAATATCCGAGAATAGAAAATTCATATTTATCTCTAATATATTATATTCTACATTAGTTTATGAATTAGATTAATTATATCACTATGTAAGTCTATGCATATTGTACTTCATTCTTATGAGAGTATATATCATCTTTGTGTGCTTACTCTTATCAACTTATCATTGTATCAAAGTAGAAGATTCTCAAACCTAATTTCTTTTTCACAAGACTACTATGTTTTTTTTTTTTTTAATTTCTCTAATACTATTACTAAACCTACGTATACTACTTAAAAGGAAAAATTCACCTGCTCGTACATAAGCACATCTTCCTAAGCTTTGTTCAGGACCGGCATTGGGCTAAAGCTCATAAAGCAATGACTTTAAATGCCATAAGGATGGGGACAGGAATACTAAGTTCCATCATGGCTTAACAAAACAAAGAAGGGACAGAAATCGCATTGTTAATTTGAAAGATCACAACGGGAACTTGGTAGAAAGTGCTTTTGGAATAGAAAGAGTCTCTACTCACTATTTCCAAAACCTTTTCTCTTCTTCTTCCCCCACGGAAATTGAAAACTCCCTTTGATATATTACCTCCAAGATTTCTGAAGCTACTAATCGTTCCTTAGTGAAGACCCCGACGGAGTCTGAAATCAAAAAGGCGCTTTTTGACATAAACCCTGATAAGGCTCCGGGTCCAGACGGTATGACGAGTAGATTCTACCAACGTTTTTGGCAACACTTGAGCAAATATATTATAAAACTGGTGAAAGGCTTCATCGTATCAGGACAGTTCGACCCAAGACTGAACCAAAAGAATATATGTCTTATACCAAAGAGGGAAAGGCCAAGAGAGAAGTCAGAATTCAGACCTATTAGTCTTTGTAATGTGAGTTACAAGATCATTTCTAAGCTTCTGTGTAAGCGATTAAAGAGTGCCCTTCCACCTCTCATTTCAGAGACTCAGTCGGCCTTTATGGCAAAGAGATTGATCACATATAACATTCTTCTCGCTCAGGAAAACTTCCATGCCCTCCGAACAAATCAACGTTGTAGAAAAGACTTCATGGCGATAAAGACTGACATGAGTAAAGCCTACGATAGAGTCGAATGGAAATTCCTTGAGGCGCTAATGCTTAAGATGGGATTTGACCCTCGGTGGGTCCTCCTTGTGATGTCCTGTGTGACATCGGTCTCTTACCAGGTCCTGATCAACGGTGAGCCAAAAGGCAAGATTATCCCCTCGAGAGGCATTAGACAAGGAGATCCCCTATCCCCTTTCTTGTTTATCTTATGTACGGAGGCACTAATCTCCCTCCTTAAGGGAGCAGAAGAGGAACAACGTATCACAGGCCTTCGTATAGCAAGGGCTAGCCCGAGAGTCTCCCATCTTCTATTTACAGATGATAGCCTCTTCTTTTGCAAAGCAGAGACCGCACAGTGTACAGAGATCCTAAATATTGTTGACACTTATGGTAAAGCGTCAGGACAACTCCTCAACCCGGCCAAATCCTCCATTATGTTTGGAAACAAAGTGGAGATTGGTAGAAAACGAGATATTAAGACCATTTTAGGCATATCTATAGAAGGCGGTATAGGAATGTACTTGGGACTCCCCGAACAGATTTGTGGCTCTAAGATGAAAGTCTTTTCCTTTGTACAAGATCGGCTTAATTACCATGTCTCCACTTGGTCAGCTTGCTTACTTTCAAAAGGGGGAAAAGAAGTCCAGATAAAATCGGTAGCTCAAGCTGTCCCAACCTATACCATGTCCTACTTTCTCCTCCCTCAAGGTTTAACAGATAAACTTAGGAGCTCGGTTTCAAGATATTCGTGGAGCTCTAGTCATAAGAATGATGGTATTCATTGGATTGTGTGGGATAAATTATGTTTACCTCATGATTTAGGCGGACTGGGTTTCCGTGATTGGCATGACATTAATATCGCCCTGCTAGCAAAGCAATTATGGAGATTACTCCAATTCCCATCATCACTTCTAGCACGTGTCCTTAAGGGTCGTTATTTCAATCGATCGGACCCCCTAGAAGACCGTAGAGTCTACTCCCCATCGTATGGATGGCGTAGTCTAATGGCGGCGAAACTACTATTGAAGATGGGTTTACGAAGAACCATAGGATCAGGGTTAAACACGTTGGTGTGGAGTGATCCTTGGATTCCTGATGTGTTGGCTCGTCCCGCTCGTCCCTCGGCCCAAGTTACCATTTGTCATCCCCTGATGATAGTTCGTCCCTTCATTTGTCAAGAGACTAAAGAGTGGAATTATCCCCTCCTACGCGGATTCTTTCATCCAGGTGATATACCTCTTATATTAGGTCTGGGACCTAGCAAGAGGGCCACCCCGGATGGCTATGCATGGAATCATACGACAAATGGAGTTTATACGGTTAAATCGGGATACGATTTGCTCTGCAAGCATAATACGAGACCTTTAATTGAAGAAGTTTGTGAGCCAAGTATTACAGTCCTGAAAAAGCAAGTTTGGAAGATTAAAACAACCCCAAAACTTCAACACTTTATGTGGCAAGCCCTTTCGGGTTGTATTACGACGTGTGAGAGACTCACTTATAGGCATCTGGACACTGATAGGACTTGTCCTAGATGTTGTAGCACAGAAGAATCTATAAACCACCTTCTTTTTGAATGCCCACCAGCCTTGCAGGTTTGGGCCCTATCAGACTTTCCGTCCATTCCAGGAAATTTCTCCAGTTCCTCTATTTACCGTAATATGGACTTTCTCTTTTGGAGAACAAGAGAGTTGGGTCTCTTAGAGTTTCAAAACTCCACATATCCATGGATTTTATGGTTTATTTGGAAAGCGAGGAATGATAAGATCTTCAACGGGAAAGAAATTTCTCTTAGGACCACCCTCCAACTAGCTTCTCTTGAAGCGGAAAGTTGGAGACTAGCCCGAGCTGAAGACAATGAAGAAGAGAGTGAAGAGACACAAGAGTCTCAAGAGCCTATCGCCCCCTTTACTGACATCCAAACCCTGATATGCCAAGTTGATGCATCATGGATTGACCATGACTTTATCAGTGTTTTAGGATGGTGCTATAAGGATTGTATGGGGCGAGAAGTAAGCGGTATCCAAGGGTGTCGTAAAAGCCTCTCGGCATTACACGCCGAGTTAGATAGCCTTCTCTGGGAAGCCTCCTGTCTCCATGAGAAGGGGCTCTTGAGGGTACACTTTGAGACTGACTGCTCATCATTGGTAAAGACGATCCCGAGGATTGGCCATTATTCTTATCAGAATTGTGTATCTTACTCTCTTTGAAACAGAGTTTTGAGTTCTTCGATCTACGTTTTATCCCCCGTGCCCAGAACCTCCGTGCTGACTCATTAGCGAAGGAAGCCCGGGCTCGAGGCGTGTTATTCTCCCATATAAACCAGACTGTCTCTACTGAAGGATCTTTTCGGAGTTTTCCTTTCAGCGGATTAAACTTCGCTTAAACATGATGGATCGACGTCAAAAAAAAAATGCCATAGTTTACATAAAATGTTAAGGACATCAAATTCAAATATATGTCTTCTACTTAATGGTTTGAGAATTTACATGTAGAACACATATTTAGTTCCAGCTTTATTTATTTTTTCCTTTTTGATAATTATAACAATTAAAAAACTTTTCAGTGATTGAAATATATGATCAATTTTAATTACTTTTTTAACAACTTTAGTTTCTTTTGTCTATATATCTTTAAATAATATGTTATAAAATAAAAAAATTTATTAATTTTTTTCATACGATTTATCTTCTCAACCTCTTCCTCGTATACGTCTTCCATTGTTGATCAAACTATACTGGAATTCCAAATCTCCCATATGTCTTCTTCTACTTCTCTATTTCTCCTTTTTACATATTTTTGTCAATTTTTGTAATAAGTTTACAAATTAAAACTGAAAATGTGTTTGACATGTTATTTTCTCTGTTTCACCCTCGCTAATCCCCCCCCCCCCCCCCCCCCCCCAAAGAAAAAAAAGTTTATGAAGCTCTTAATTCTTGAAGGCTCGGGAGATAGAAAAGCTCATAAAATAACTTTAAACAAAATCAAGATTAAGGCCGGAGAACATAAAATATAGTTGTTGTTTACTTTTCTTTTGCTTTATCATATGTGTTGTTATTGGTACATGTTTTTAAAAAATCAGTATTTATAGACAATGCTATTAAGAAATAGAATTATAAATCATCGGAGCTGCAAAAAGAAAGAGACAAGGGGAAATTGTGAAATCTAAAACTAATGCTATGATTTAAAAAAAAAAAATTATTATGATTAAGGGGCAGCATATTTTTGGTGCGCTTTATGCGCAATATCAGTCCGGACCGGCACTGGCTATGTTAATGGTTTACATGAGCTCTTATATAGAGTATGGTGAGACTATACTCATATTTATTCACTTTTTGATCATCAATGATTTTCAAAAATATTTACTTTATAACTTTGCTTTTCACTAGACGAGTCTCTGCTTTTTTCATGAAAAATAAAGTTTTTGATCAGACTTCTCGCCATCACGAGCTGTTTTACTACTTCGCAATCGCGGGTTACTTATGGATATCGCAATTGCGAGTTTTGTGCCTTATTACTTGAAGAACCCAACGAATGGGTATAAACATCGATTTGATGACCTCTGGCAGGGTATATTGCCGATATTTTGAAAATTTGTTTAATCTCATATGTGTTACCACGTATGAGCTTGCGGGAGGGTATTGGGAGATCTAGAGAAGATCGACCATATAAGGAAAGTTCAAGAAGAATATTCTAAAATTCGAAATTTATATTTATCTCTAATATATTATATTCCAAATTAGTTTAGGAACTAGACTGATTATATCACCATATAAGGTTATTTATATTGTACTTCATTATTTTGAGTCTAATTATACTTCTTCCTAAACAAATTTGTGTGCTTACTCTCATCAACTTATCAAACATAGATTCAAAAAGGAAAGGCAGAGTGGTGACTTTGGACAGAGAATGGAAGACAAGGGGAACAAACTACACTGGACAACCATCGCTTACATCTGACGACACGGATAAGTGAATTCATCATGCATCCCTTAAAAAACCTTCAACAAAACATGGTGCCCGAACTAATGTTAATCTTTACATGAAAACAATGAGCATAAAATAAGAAGACTACTAACAAATTACTATTGTATGTCATGGAACATGGTACCAGAGTACAAACAATGAATAAGCGGTCTTGATTGCCACCAAACTGAGCAATAACGCTAAAATATGATATCCTTTCACTTTCGCTCAATTTTTTAAGGCCAAATATAAAACAAACTACATGAAGATGTAAACAGTTTATAAATATAAGAGTTTAATTGATAATTTTTAAATTATTTAAGAAAGAAAACATAACTATTATAACCAATATAAAGCGCTTTACCTAAATCATATTTGTACTCTAAAAAAGCTTAAAAAAACACAGAGATGAAGATGACTTTACCATAGTTTTCTCCTATTAAGGTTGATTGCTTTAGAATTACGTCAAAATGATTCATATTTATATATCTTTATTCCAACTAATATTTGATTACTAATTCGAAATTGATTTGTTCTTCTACGGACTAACATACTAATTAATAAATAGATTTTTTATGATACTTCGTTAATGATAATGTTGATCAATTGCTTTCTTGTCATATAGATGGAATTTTGTTAGTGAATTAGTGTTTCCATATGTGGAATTTTGATTTTTAACTAGTGTTTCATCATATATTCTTATTATTCCTATAAGATATATATATATATATATATATGTTTCTAAAGCGTATCATTTCCTAATTTTTTAATAAAATTGTTTTTGTGTTTCCATAAGTTTTGCTTCCTTATACCTGTTCTATTTCCATGCAACGTAGATCATGAACATACACCCGACAGGCGATTTGTACTATCTAAGTGTATTGGTTAACATATTGAGAGGGCCAACAAGGTTTAATAATGTAAAAATGGTGGCTAGGGTCCTACTTGTTTCTTTTAAAATTGTGTGCTATGCAAGGGAGTTGTTAGATGAATACAAAGAAAGGCATGATGTAATGGATGAAGCATCACAAGGGGTGTCACCTATTTGCTATGCTACATATTTGACTTGCTATTGATTTATTATGAAGTCTCAGAACCAGTGAATCTTTGGAACCATTGCTGGCAATACATGGAAGAAGACCAACTAAACAAGCATAGAAAATTACTAAATTTTCCAAGTCTAGAGCTCTGTTCGGAAGAGTTGAAATCATATACGCTGATAGAAGTGGAGAATTAGCTATGACAACATGGGAAGTCGTTGGCTGATTTTAATGACATTCCATAACCAAATAAAAAAATTCAGACGAACTCAACAACTCATTCATTAACATGAGACAAAATACAACATAACTGAGGAGAAAAAACTACACTAAAGTCTTTTTCCGAAGCTCAACCAAGAATATTGCGGCATATAAAATAAAGTTAAATCCAATATGTGAAAAATAAAGAAGGAAAGTTATTCTTAATCTATGAAGCAAGAGGAACAGGGAAGAAGTTTCGTTACAGAACAATCATCACTGCTTACGTTCACATGGAAATTTTTTATGCATGTAGCTTCTTCCGTAATAGCGGCTATATTGTTGCATGGCGGAAGAACGGCCCATTCTAGGTTCAAAATACCAATTAATTTGCACGAGGAATCTTTATGTGATATTAAGTCGGGGTCAATGCTAGCGCATTTGATAAGCTCAATGGATCTTATTATATGGTACGAGGCGCATATAGCACACCGCCATACTTTCAAAGCTGACACAATTTGATGAATCGGTTACATCATAGCCTTTTGGTGGTAAAAAATACTACTAGGACAATTTCAGGAAGATAATTCCAGTCACACCACAAGGGACAAGGCAAGACACATTTAGATTGGAATTGAATCGTTCATATATGTGGGACTCTTGAGATAAATATTCCTTATCACAAAACATGAGGCTTAGGAGATCAATTTGCCAGCTGGATTCTCAAATTAGGAGATGGAATATCTACGACTCTTAGAAACGGGCTAGAAAATTTTGGAGAAGACGATAACACTGAAATAGATGAGTCCCTTATGCTGTCGGTAACAAAACACCCACTAGAAATACTCTCTGAGTCAATTTATATGAATATCAGCCAAACATTCAGAGAGTGCGCAATCTTAGCACCAATAAATGAGACCATTGACGAGATTAACAGTTTATAATTCTAAAGTTTGAGGCCTACAAAACGAGTACCTAAGCGGTGACAGCATTGGTCAAGGGGAATCAGTGAAGATTTGATATGCTTAGTGGATCTTATTATATGGGACGAGGTACCTGTAACACCCCTGATTCGATCTATAAGATTAAGAACCAGGCGTGCCACAATTGACATTTGAGGGTGATCTGATTCAATCAATGGGCAAGACCATACTATGATCTAACCTCCCAAGGTGCCTTACCTCTCAACCTAAGCCTAAGGCTTTTCAACCTGTACGAAGGTTTGAGAGTTGTGTTAGCTCGGACGAAGCTAATATCAGAGGAAACCTAGTCAAGATATAAAACACATCTTTATTTATATATATATTGGTTTTCAAAACATACAATAGAGTACTAAAAGGTTTCTTGAGAGCCCCAAAATATCATACACGACCGGAAACATTATTTTACAAAGACAACAAAAACCTACACTGGCTGGCCTAACGTTCCTCGCTTCCTCGCTAACGTTTTCCGACTACTGGTTTCCTGCAAAAGAGAGTGAGGGATGAGCGCTACTCGCTCAATGAGTTATAGCTCCCCTAACATGCAATATATTCCCCCCCCCCCCCCCCCCAAACCCAAAATAACACACAACATACAACAATCAATCAAAGCATAGAATATATAAAGCTTAAACAATAATAACAATAACACCCCATCCTATGTCTCCCGCATTCAATCTTTCCTTCCAAACGTGAACACCTATGTCATAGCCACAAAGGCACATGGGCATAGAACTTCACTATCCGAGACCCGTCCCCACGGTAACATCTCGGCAGGGTTCCATCTAACCACGGCTATCCCAACTATCCCGTCGGATAGAACTCGGCCCTAGGCTGCAATCCCGTCCCTCCGAGTCTTCTCACCTAGACGGTCCTTCGCTAGAGTGAGGCAGCAAAAGGAAAGATCAAACCGTCACCTTCCACCCTACCCATCCAAATTCTACAACACGAGGTCCCATTTCAAGCATGAATTTACTTACCAAAATTTAGTGCAATATAAGGAAAACCTCAACCGAAACAACATGAACGTAACAATAGATAAGCATGCAACACATCATGCAAATACTAAAAAGCTTAAACATAAATCAAACATTTAAACATAGATCACGAAATCTAGCATGCATTCCTTGCAAGTAATCACACATCACCATAACTCACAGTGCTTTCGGCTGCCGGTTTTCTAGACTCAGGTTTTCTCGCTTATCGGGTACTTCCTCTCGTCCTACTTTATTTCCCTTCTTTATCCTTCTTACTCTTTATTTTTCTAGAATTTACTATGATCTAAGAGTGGTGGATGAGTGAAAATGAGGGCAGGGGGTGGTGGTATTTATAGTGGTTAGGTTACTTCGATCGGGCGTAAGCTCGACCAATGGGAAGAAGACATGTTTCCTTGCTGATAATGATGGAGCCTGCAACCAACCATAACGTGGCACACATTTCTAATACTGACAATAGTGATCTGGTCCAATGGGGGCGAAACACTTCTCCTCCAGCTTTGGGAATTTCCGACCAATCGGACAATAACATGAAACCGATCAGATTTTGGTCCAATGGGAATGTGGCATTTCTCCTCCAGCTTTGGTAAGCTCATCCAATAAAATGAGGACATTCAGGTGCATTTCAGGTCGGCAGGGTTCTGGTCCAATGGGATTAGGCCATTTCTCCACCAGCTTGGTTTTTGTGTGAGAAAAATCTATAAAAAAAATTCATCCATTTTTGTTTTGGATATGGATGAATGCTTGTGGCCAATGGGAGTTAGGCACATGGTCTGACAAAGATCTTATCCTCTTCCCAAGAAGCTTAGATTGACGTGGCTGGTTTTCTGGAGCACTGATTCACATATCGATCTATACTGATTCTCGTTGTTTAACTGTACGGGGCCGTTTTAAGGCTGTTGTGGTATATCTTCGTTTCTTCTCAGGCCAACTGGATTTTCTTGTGACCAAACATCATTTTACACTCCCTCTTGAGTCTTGAATTAATTCAGAGTCGTTTCGGGATTTTTAGCTTCCTCGGCCGTTTTTATCGTCGATCTTCTCGGAGGTGCTTGTGAGCTGTCTTCTGATTCACTCGTCCGTTTCTGATTTTTATCTCAACCCGAACTCTAATTAATTCTTACAGGGAGGTTTTGAAAACATTCTTCCCGCGTTTCCTCGTCGTTTACTTTTTTGTCGCACTTAGCTCCCGACAGGGTCATTACAGTGCCCATAGTGCACTACCATACTTTCGAAGCAGTAGATTGTACTATACGAGATATTCTGGTACAACTTGATGAATCGGCTGCGTCAAAGCCCTTTGGTGGTAAAAACAGTACTACTAGGTGGATTTCAGGAAGATTATTCCATTTATACCACAAGGGACAAGACAAGACACAATTAGAGCGGCACTGAATTGTTCATATATCTGAGACTCTTGTGAGAAATATTCTTTATCACAAAACATGAGGCTTAGACCAAAGGAGATCAATTTGCCAGCTGGATTCTAAAATTAGGAGATGGAAAAGCAACGACTCTTAGAAACGGGCTAGAAAATTTCGGAGAAGAAGATAACATAGAGATAAATGAGTCCCTTATACTGCCGGTAACAAGCCACCCACTAGAAATATTCTCTGAGTCAGTTTATCTGAAAATATGCCAAACATTTGAGGACATCAAACACTCAGAGAATGTGCAATCTTAACACCAATAAATGAGACTGTTACCAAAATTAAAAAAAAAATATGCTTTATAAAGTTCGAGGCCTACAGAAGGAGTACATAAGCGGTAACATCATTGGTAAATGGGAATAAATTTATGATTTGATAAGCTCAGTGGATCTTAATATATGGAACGAGGCACCCATAGCACACCGACATACTTTCGAAGGAGTAGATCGTCCTATGTGAGATATTCTGTCATAACTTGATAAAGGGGCTCCGCAAAGCCTTTTAGTGGTAAAACAATACCACTAGGGGGATTTCAGGAAGATATTGCCAGTTATACCACAAGGGACAAGACATGACAAAGGTAGAGCGACATTGAATCGTTCCTATATGTGGAACTCTTGTGAGAAATATTCTTTATCACAAAACATGAGGCTTAGAACAGAGGAGATCAATTTACTAGATGGATTCTCAAATTAAGAGATGGAATAACCACAACTCTTAGAAACAGGCTAGAAAATTTTAGAGAAGAAGATAGCATTGAGATAGATGAGTCCCTTATGTTGCCGATAACAAGCCACCCACTAGAAATACTCTTTGAGTCAATTTATCTGAATATCAACCACATATTTGAGGACATGGAAACACCCAGAGAGTACGCAATCTTAACACCAATAAATGAGACCGTTGACGAAATTAGCAGTTTCATACTTTCTAAATTTCCAGGCCTATAGAAGGAGTACCTAAACGGTGACATCTTGGGTTTGATAAGCTCAGTGGATCTTATTATATGGGACAAGGCTCCCATAGCACACTGCCATGCTTTCGAAGCAGTAGACCATACTATGCGAGATATTCAGTCACAACTTGATGAATCGGTTGGGTCAAAGCCTTTTGTTGGTAAAATAGTACTACTATGTGGATTTGAGGAAGATATTTCCAGGTATACCACAAGGGACAAGAAAATACATAGTTAGGGCGGCACTGAATCGTTCATATTTGTGGGACTCTTGCGAGAAATATTCTTTATCACAAAACATGAGGCTTAGGCCAGAGGAGATCAATTTGCCAGCTGGATTCTCAAACTAGGAGATGGAAAAGCAACGACTCTTAGAAACGGGCTAGAAATTTTGGAGACGAACATTGAGAGAGATGAGTCTCTAATGCTGGCGGTAACAAGCCATCCACTAGAAATACTCTCTGAGTCAAATTATCTGAATATCTGCCAAACATTTGAGGACAGGGAAACACTCAGAGAATGCGCAATCTTAACACCAATAAACGAGACCGTTGACGAAATTAACAGTTTTATACTTTCTTAAGTTCCATGCCTTTACATGGAGTACCTAAGCGGTGACAACTTTGGTCAAGGGGAACCAATTGAGGATGGAATGGAGCTGACTTGTCTGTTATGGCATCTAAATTCACTCGAGTTCCTAGGATTACAGCTCATAAACTATGCCTTAAAGTAGGGGCTTCAACAATGCTGATAATGAATTTGAGCCCAAGAGAAGGATTGTGCAATGGGACAAGGCTGATAGTCACACACATGGGGGAAATAGTTATTGAATCTGAGTTTTTATCACATGATAATTAAGGAACATAGAAAAATATTGATTCCACAAATCATACTTTCACCGAAAGATATTTTCCATCCATTCACTCTACGGAGAAGACAATTTCTAGTTAAAATTTCTTATGCGATGACAATTAAAAAAAGCCAGGGAAAACCCTAACAAAGGTATAACTTTATCTACCAAATCCAGTATTTACAAACGAGAAATACATCGTTTTGTCACACGTCACCTCCCTTAAGGGCCTCAAAATCTTGGACACATCTAAAACCACCAATGGGAAGACTGTTGTGTCTAATATTGTCTATAAGGATGCTTTCAAGGATCTTCTAACAGTAACATGTATGAAGTATTGCATACGTTATCATTACATCGTGCCTAAAACAACATTTTTATAATAACACACAACTGCAAATAGGGAAAACAATAAAGCGGTTCTCTAAAAATATATTAAACTGCTAAATAAATTCTACTACAGGAAAAGGGGAGGATACTGAAAATATGGACCAAATTGTATTACAACAGCGGTAGAAGAAAAAAGATGACGGACCATGTCAAATTCAACATTCTTACACTTTAAAAATATTCAAATTCAATACCCCAACTATGAAGTCGTCATTTATTGAAGCTTTGACCTAAACCCCCTTAAAATAATAGTTAACGATGATGATTTGGATGCTGACTCATAGGGTGAGTCATTAATTAAAGAATGCGAAATTGTTTTAGGTGTTTTCTGACCAAAAATAAATTAATTAAACAGTGTCATTTTGATTTGGGAAGAAATCAAAACCCTTAGCGACGTCTTTGTCGAGCAAAAGGTCCTCAAAACATTGATTTCACATTAAAAACCCAAATAATCTTGATTTTATTCTTCAATTAAAAAGCTCGATTTTGGCCACTCGAATTCTGGAATTTCATTCCCAACCAGAAACATGAGATAAGTCACTGAACTTCTTAAGTTTGTTGTATTTTATGGTTTCATAAAAAACTATGAAATTTTGTTAGTTGTGTTTGTGGTTGGGAGTGATGAGAATTGATGACTGAGGTAGATATGAAAGGTATTTTTTTTTTCAGTGATGCAAATACAATATTTAAAATATACTACGGTAGACAATTTCAGACACTTGAAGGTGGTGTAGTAACTTATAATCGTAGTCAAACTCATATGCTTCATTCGAAGGGTCCAGCTTTGTTTAGTGATTTGATGATAAATCGTCTCATATCTTTGTATGGAAAAAGGATAGGGTATAAGATGTCACATGAAGACTTAACTCAACTCAAAGTCTTATGTAATGGTGGTGAAAATTTCCAAAAGATGTGTGATGATGTATATTTGACTAAATTCGTTTATATTTACATGGAGCATGATGACGTGGATGAAGGCGGTGATAATAATGTCAAGAATGTCGGAATGGAGGAATTTAACCACGATGTCGAAATGGAACAAGATAACTACAATGCTACAAAGAAATGATGAGTCTCCATTTTAGCATCTTTTGGCATCCATCTTTGCATTGTTTGATGTGTTTTGCATTCATTCTTAGTCTTATTTATAGCAATTCATGCATTTAGGCATTAGGAGTTTTTAGGATATAGTTTGCATTTCTTTTCATGTTCTTAAATGTTTTAGGTACTTTTGGAGTCTTTGGAGGAGTCATTGGACGAATGGTGATGAATGATCAAAATAATGTTCTTGAAAGATGGAGACAAATGAAGCCTTTCCGCTCATATTTAGCCTTTGGAGCCTCAAATAGAAGTTGTATACAATTGAGTTATCTTTCCAATGGAGGTGGTTTTAAGGAGTTTCAAGTTATATTCGAGAAGTTATGGCCTATTTACTAGCCAGCGGTCCGTGTAGCGGCTGGTACGAAGCCGCGAGCATCATGAGCGAATTGAGATGCAATGCCGTGTGTACAGCGGTTCGGCTAGCGGCCGGGATGAAACCGCGGGAAACCCAGCGGTTTGGCCAGCGGCCAGAATGAAACAGCAAGCCAGAGAAGAAACTTCACCAAAATTACCATTTTGCCATCTCGACCCTTTCTTGTATAAAAACTCTTTTATGGGTCTTTAGAATCCTAAGCTACCTAAGCCTTAGTTTTGCTTTCTCTTAAGTTTTTGTTTATGATTTTGGGTTTGTAATCTTTGGATTTTGAGTTTTAATTAAGTACTTATCTTGTTTCTCTTAACCTCTCTTTCTATTTATGATTATCATATCTTTCTTATGATTAGGGAGTAGAGTTTTTGGGTTTTATGGATGAGGTTGATTTAGGTGGTTTAAGTCATGATTAGTGATGCTTAGGACTTTATTATGAATGATCATTCTCTAATTAGTTGATCTCTATGCTAGGTTGCAAGGAATTGTTGAATCTAGATGTTAGGCTTTTTCATGTCCGAAAGGTGTTCGATGAAATGCTTGAATGCACTTTTAGAGGATTTTCACTCTTAGCCTAAGAGATTAGTTGTCTAAGGTGATTATTGGAATTGAGAACTTGTTTACATTTCTTGTTTGTCTCTTAATCACAAATGAGAATTTGATCTTGATTATGGATTAGACAAAGGGATTAGTGCCAAGATATTGGATTAGTCTAATGATTAATGTTCTTAGCCTAAGGATTAGCTTTGCTAAAAGGTATTTGATGGATATTCATGCATGCTTGTCTTATATTCACAAATGAGAATTGAATGATTGCATGATTAGCATAGGAGTTATGAACATGAGAATGTGATTAGCTTAATTATGATCATTAGCCTTGTTTAGACTTGTTTGATTGATTGAAGCATCCTTGATTGTCTCTAGACCATCTAGTCTCCATAGCCTCATCCTAGGACCCTCCTTTTATCTTATTTGTATTCTTGTTTAGTGTTTTGCTTTGTTTCTTGCTTGCTTGTTTCCTTTCTAGATTGTTTAGGTTGTTAGATAAACCCTTTTTATTTGATTTGCTTAGCTTGAGTAGTTTCTTGCATTCTTGGTGTGTTATTCTTCTTGCTCCCTGGATTGATACCTTAAGTACTATAATGACATGAGTAGACAGACGTGAGGAATTGTGTTAGATCCTAGAAAAGTCTATCATCAATTTGGCGCCGTTGCCGGGGAGGTGTAGCAATAGCCATTAGGATTTAGATTCTACTTTAGACTAAGCTTTTATTTTGTTTTTACTTGTGTGGTTACTAACTCTCTTTCAAGTGTTTGTTCTTTTTGCAAGGTACAATCACAAAGAAGAGAGCATGGCTTCAGAGATAGCTTCAATGTTGAGGGCTATGCTAGAAGCTCAAGAAAGAGAGATAGCTTGGGACCCTACAAGTCATCATGGTCTTGAAAGCACATCCACTTATCAAGGTGATCTTCCAAATGAAACTCTTCTCATGAGTACCAATATGGACATGGTGATGGATATCAATCTTGGAACATGGAGCATGAGCATGAAGCAACTCACTCCTCCCAATCATGTGATGAAGAGCTTCTCAACTTGGCAAGGATGGCATTGGAAGGACAAGAGAGGTATAATGAGAGCATAAGGAATATCAACACTGTTTTTGCTCAATTTCCTCAAGATGCAAGCATTGTTGAGCCAACACATGAGGAGAATGCTCAAGTCCAAGATGAATTATTGAAAGAAGCCTACTCTTCCCAATCATGTGATGAAGAGCTTCTCAACTTGGCAAGGATGGCATTGGAAGGACAAGAGAGGTACAATGAGAGCTTAAGAATGATCAACAATGATTTTGCCCATTTGCCTCAAGATGCAAGTATTGTTGAGCCAACACGTGAGGAGAATGCTCAAGTCCAAGATGAGTTCTTGAAAGAAGCTGAAGAGACTATCAAGGAATTTGAAATGCTTCTTGGTTGGACTGTTGTTGAAGACCTTGTGATAAGGTATGAAGATGAGGATGATGAAGAGACAATAATGGGTAATTCAACCAATGTAAACAATGAAGGAGTAGAAGAACTTGTGAGAGTTGAGGAAGAGCCTTATGAAGATGGGTTGGTTGTTAAGTGCAAGGACATCAAGGAAGAGATCACACAAGATGAACCTTCAATCATGGAAGAAGAGCCAAAGCAACCAAATCCCAAGAAAGAGCCAATTGGAGGAAATCTTATGGAGAAGCAAGATGACCTCAAGGAAGATGCCTTCAAGGAGGATGAATAAGATGGATCTCCAATGGCACAACCCTTTCACAAGCTTCTTGGTATAGTCTCTACCACACCACTGAGCTTTCATGATCCAAGGAAGACCCCTTTTGAGAAGATAAGGATGAAGGAGTTTAGGGGGTGGTTCTACGATGAGTATGATCCCGGTGATACAAACTCATGCCACTTCCCTAACCAAAATGAGTGAAGGGATAGTCAAGCTTAGTGACTCAAAACAAGCTCACTTGGGAGGAATTCCCATGTCTATCCTTTTGGGGAGCTTTGTGGTCAATGCACGGAAGAAGGGAAAGAGTTTTGGGATTGAGAAAAGGGACTTCAATGCTAAATCCAAGTACAAGAAGCCTATGCAATGGTCTAAGTTTGGGGGAAGTCTCATGCCAAATCAAAGATGCATCCACCTCCCATTCCTCCTCTCCATTCCACACTCCAAGTAACACTCCAACTTTGTCTTTTTGATTTTGCATTTTTGATTTAGTCTTTTGTCTCTTTCTCTTGCTTCTCTCACACAAGGGACTGTGTGATTTAAGTTTGGGGAGGAGACTAGTCGTTAATAATGTGTTTTGTGTTCTTATCTTTCTTTCTTGCATCTTGAGTCTCATTTCATTCATCTAAGGCATAGAAAACCATAAAAATTTGAAAAATTTTGAACATTTTTCAAACAAAAAAAAGCATATAGTTGCATTGCCATGCTTATGATTGAGTCTAGAAGTCATTTAGGATTGCATTCATTAATGTTTGAGAGTTAAAGCTTATGTTCCTTATAAAAGAAAAAAAAAATTGTTTGAGCATGTGGTTATTGGATGCATCTTGTGAGCTTGAAATTAAGGAAGAACCCTTCTTGGATCTCATGCATTATTGTTCACTTCTTGGTTGAAACATGTTATGATTTGAATCATTCCCTATCTATTAGAACTCTTAATATTGACTTGACTTATCATGTTGTGCAATGAAAGGTGAACTCATGGATATTTGATACATACTTAGACTATATTCTCCCTTTTAACCACTCTCTTGTTAGTCCAAGTAGATTTCTCCACCTTGAACCAAGCTTTCCTTCAAGCTTAAACACTCTAGTGAGAGATGAGAGGCTTTTTTCTTGAATCAACTAGGCAAAAAGTGTTGAGTTTGGAACGACAAGGATAGGTCTTCATTGTAGAGCTAGCCTTACATCATTGGGCTATGCATAGGATAGGAAAGAAGTTTGGGGGAATTGGGAAGAAAAGAAAAAAGGGAATAAGAAAAAGATTGAGAAAAGAAAGAGAGGATTAGAAAAGAAAAATAAAAGTTGATAGCTCTAAGTGTTTATGAAAGATAAGTCTCAAGTTTTAAAGAAAGAAAAGAAGCCAAGTTGGCTCAAGCATTAAAAGAAAAGTAAAAGAAAAGAGACTAGTGAAAAGAAAAGAAAGAGTTAAGCAAAGAAAAGAAATCCCCTAAGTGTTGAAAGAAGAAAGAAGTGATCAAAGTTGGGATAAGAAGGCAAAAAAATGCCTTAAGGAAAGGGTAGTTTAGGAAGGGAATCTTGGGTTTAGAAGAAGAGTTAAGATCATTATAGGGATTTGGGTAGAATGAGAATCTATCCTTGTATGCACGAGTTGTTTCTTACTCTTAGCATTTTGCTATAGTTCATTCCTTTCTTGAGAGATCCTTTGTTTTTGAAACCCACACTTCATTTGAGATCACTTTTATCTCAAGACCTTAAACCCTTAGCCAAATGTGTTCATTTGATTTGCACAATCATGATCCACCATTGCTTAATGAATGTTAAAGGGAATGAGGATAGGAATTCATGCGTAGGTTAGGACTTGAACTTGATGTTTGTGTTGATGGGAATGTCTAACTCTTTTGAAGTAGAGTAAACTTGATTGTAGCTCTTAATTGCTTGTCTTGACTTTGTTTCCACTTATGCTTAACAATTGCTTTTGAAAGCTTTGAACTCTTACTTTCAAACCTTTCTTCCTATTTGTCTTTAATTGTTTGCTTTCGGACAAGCAAAAGATAAGTTTGGGGGAATTGATGAGTCTCCATTTTAGCATCTTTTGGCATCCATCTTTGCATTGTTTGATGTGTTTTGCATTCATTCTTAATCTTATTTATAGGAATTCATGCATTTAGGCATTAGGAGTTTTTAGGATAGAGTTTGCATTTCTTTTCATGTTCTTAAATGTTTTAGGTACTTTTGGAGTCTTTGGAGAAGTCATTGGACGAATGGTGATGAATGATCAAAATGATGTTCTTGAAATATGGAGAAAAATGAAGCCTTTCCGTTCATATTTAGCCTTTGGAGCCTCAAATAAAAGTTGTAGACAATTGAGTTAGCTTTCCAATGGAGGTAGTTTTAAAGAGTTTCAAGTTGTACTCGAGAAGTTATAGCCGATTTACTAGCCAGCGGTCCGTGTAGCGGCTGGTACGAAGCCGCGAGCATCAGGAGCGAATTGAGACGCAATGCCGTGTGTACAGCGGTTCGGTTAGCGGCCGGGATGAAACCGCGGGAAACCCAGCGGTTTGGCCTGTTGGGAATGTCCTGAAATCTATTGTATTTGCTCTAAGTGAAAGTCGTATAGTCGAGATGAGACAATCACATAACACTAGGTAGTCATAACGCTTTGCTAGAAGCCACTTATGATCAATGAGTTGAGAACTCATTGCTAGTGTTATATGATCCTACAGGGTCACACACCTAAGCAAATTGGGCGTTAAAGACGAGGTTGATCATTAATGTAATGATCCAGTGAATGCATATTTTATATGCATTCAATATCAATATTCTGGGGCAGTGTCGATCGTTGCAGATAGTGCATCGATCGATGCAACTCGCGGATTAATCAGATTAATTCGGTTTAATCGTTGGTTAATTCCGTTACGGTTTAAGTCGACATATATAAGATATATGGTCGACCTAAACTGACTTCTAACCAAATTCACAGCCACCAGAACGAGATAGAAACCTCTCTAGAGATTAGATCTCTCACAGGCACTAGCATCCCTCCTGTCCTGTTTGTGTGCGTGTGGATACCAGTAGAGGCACAGCGTTTGAGGTGCTTCGTGATCTCGATTATCTGCAAACCTTCCGCTGCTAATCATCAGGTAAATCTGAGATCCCAATAGATTCAATTACATGAACCTTAGATCCTAGGCTCGGAATTCAGACTAGGGTTGCTAATCCTGATTAGAACAGCTAGAAATTCCTTCAGTGGTATCAGAGCTTTAGGGTTCCATTGAATCTGTAGCATGTTGATTAGATTAGTTGAATCTGAATCTGTGTATGATTGATACAAACTTGCTAAAATTCGTTTTCATGAAAACCTAGTTTAGGGTTCTGTTCGAAAACGTTTTAGGGCTTTTTCGCATGGTGTCGATCGACGTCAATCCGGCATCGATCGACACAGGGCGAAAGCCCGAATAAAATTTAGGGTTTTTTCGCATGGTGTCGATCGTTGCTAATCCGGCATCGATCGACACAGGGCGAAAACCCGAATAAAACTCAGTTTTCGCCTAGTGTCGATCAACACAAATGTTGTGTCGATCGACACAAACCTCGCGATATTGGTGAATCGGTTCAATTGGATTGGACCGGTTAGCAAGCTTGGTTAATAATGGTCGAACACTGTGAATGGTTTAATTGCGATTGTTTTGATTAGGTTGGCATCGACCGATGCTAATGTAGCATCGATCGACGCTGACTAGTATTCAAAACCGGATCAATTGGATTGATCGGTTATCGCGGATTGCTTTTGGTTATCCTGCATCGATCGACACTATAGTAGTGTCGGTCGACATCAGATTTATTGATTAGGTTATTGAACCTGAAATCACAGAACCAAAGCAAGATGAATCAATTAATTATAAGAATTAAAACATAATAAAACTGAACGTTTTAAATGATTCCGTTCCTCAATCAAATATCAAGTGACACTTGATGTCTTTCCAATCTTGTCAACTGTCAAGACCCATTTAATTGTGTGATAGACTTGCAGTGCAAGATGTCCACAATTTCATGAGTAAGACAGAGGTAATCGTGTTGATGGACTTGCAGTGCAAGACGTCAACAATTACATGACTAAAAGGATTGGTTTACTTGACTGGGCCATCAAAATCGTTTTCGGCTCAGAGACATCAGGTGGATTGGACATAAGATGTCGATCCACAACCAAGAGTTATATTGGATATAACTAGCAAAGTTGTTGCTTACCTAGATAGCTAAAGTTAAGTGATAGCCAGTAGCTCACTTAAATATAGTGAAGTATGGGTCTTGGATCATTATATTCATCTGAGGAAACATTGTTTGAATATAATGCGAGTTTCTTAAAAGTTAAGACTTCTCATTTCTTGAACATCATAACTAAACCTTTACCTTTCTTTGTTCTCAGCTATGACTAACACTCATAATAACTCTTTCTCCTTGCGATCCGTCCTTGAGAAGGACAAGTTAACTGGATCGAATTTTCTCGAATGGTATCGGAACTTGAGAATTGTTATCAAGCAGGAGAAAAGGGATTATGTCCTGGAAACTGTTCTCCCTGAAAAACCGAGAGCCAATGCACCACATGCAGAAAGGAGTGCTTGGGATAAGCACTCTAATGATGTGGTCGATGTGAATTGTCTCATGTTGGCTACCATGAACTCGGATTTGCAAAAGCAATACGAGAACGTGGAGTCGCCAGTGGAGATGATCACTAGCCTGAAAAGTATGTTTCAGGAGCAAGCACGAACTGAGAGGTACCAGACGGTTAAATCTCTCATTGAATGCAAGCTACCAAAGGACAGTCCGGTCAGTCCTCATGTCATTAAGATGATGGGTTATATTGATAACCTGGGGAGACTGGATTGTCCCATTAGCCAGGAGTTGGCTACTGACATAATTCTGCAGTCACTGCCGTCAAGCTATGATCAGTTTGTTATGAACTATAATATGAACAACTTGACGAAGACGTTGACTGAGCTGCATGGCATGCTCAAGACAGCTGAGCCTAATATCAAGAAGGGCACTCCTAATGTACTTATGGTACAAGGGGGTAAGAAGTTTAAGAAACTTGGCAAGGGTAAGGGAAAGGGCAAGGCAGTCCAGGTTGAGAACCAGGACACGCCTGCGCCAGCCCCGAAGCCCAAGCCGGGCCCATCTGAGACTGATAAGTGCCATTACTGTAAAGAGCTTGGGCATTGGAAGAGAAATTGCAACAAATTCTTGGAAGAAAAGAAGAAGAAGAAGAAGAAGACTTTCGAGACTTCATCTTCGGGTATTTATGTTATAGAAGTAAATGTTACTACTTCTGGTTCTACTTCTTGGGTATTGGATACCGGCTGTGGTGCTCATATTTGTACAAATATGCAGGGCCTAAGCAACAGTAGGAAGTTGGAAAAGGGACAAGTGGACCTGCGCGTGGGGAATGGAGCAAGAGTTACTGCATTAGCCGTAGGAACATATAACTTGTCTTTACCTTCTGGTTTGGTTTTAAAGCTTAATAATTGCTACTATGTACCTGCTATAAGCAGAAATATTATTTCCATTCCTGTTTTGGATGTGGAAGGATATCAGTTTTCAATTAAGAATAAATGTTGTTCTTTTGATTACAATGATATATTTTATGGTAGCAGCCCATTAGAGAATGGGCTTTATGTTTTAAACCAGACTACACCAATCTATAACATTAACACCAAGAGATTCAAATCAAATGACACGAATCAGACTTTTCTTTGGCATTGTCGTTTGGGCCACATAAACGAGAAACGGATCCAAAAGCTCCATAGTGATGGGCTTCTGGGCTCATTTGATTATGAATCATGTGAGAAATGTGAATCTTGTTTACTAGGAAAAATGACTAAGGCCCCTTTCAACAAATCAAATGAAAGGGCCAGTGACCTATTGGGCCTTATACATACAGATGTGTGTGGCCCAATGAGCACAAGTGCCAGAGGAAATTTTCGATACTTCATTACCTTCACTGATGATTTCAGCAGGTATGGCTATGTCTATTTAATGAGACACAAGTCGGAATCTTTTGAAAGGTTCAAAGAATTCCAAAATGAAGTACAAAATCAACTTGGCAAAAGTATTAAGGCTCTTCGATCAGATCGTGGAGGAGAATACTTAAGCCAAGAATTCAGTGATCATTTGAGAGATTGTGGAATTGTTTCACAACTCACTCCTCCTGGAACACCACAATGGAATGGGGTGTCCGAGAGGAGGAATCGAACTTTATTAGATATGGTTCGATCAATGATGAGTCTCTCAACTCTTCCATTATCCTTTTGGGGATACGCTCTAGAAACGTCTGCGTTTACACTTAATAGGGTTCCGTCAAAATCAGTTTCAAAGACACCACATGAGATGTGGACTCGAAATGTTCCAAGTTTGTCTTTCCTGAAGATTTGGGGTTGCGAAGCTTATGTTAAGCGATTAATTACAGATAAGCTCGAACCCAAATCTGATAAGTGCTACTTCGTTGGTTATCCTAAGGAAACCAAGGCATACTAATTTTACAACCAATCCGAGAACAAAGTGTTTGTTGCTCGGAACTGTGTTTTTCTTGAGAGAGAGTTTCTTTCCAAGAGAAACAGTGGGAGTAAAGTACAACTCGAAGAAGTTCGAGAACCACAGGAAACCGCCCAGCCCATTGAGGAGGAGCAACAGTTGGATCTACAAAGAGTTGTAGAGCCAACGCCTGTGGAGCCTGAAATTCGCAGATCCGAAAGGATCCGTCACGAACCCGAGAGATATGGATTTCTCGTAACCAATTGTCATGATTTGTTGATCATTGACAGTGACGAGCCAGCGAATTTTGAAGAAGCGATGATGAGCCCTGACTCCGAAAAGTGGCTGAAAGCCGCTGAATCCGAAATGGGATCCATGTCACAGAACCAAGTATGGACTTTGGTTGATTTACCCGATGGTGCAAGACCCATTGAATGTAAATGGATTTTCAAGAAGAAAATTGATGTGGATGGAAATATTCAGATATATAAAGCAAGGCTAGTGGCAAAAGGTTTCAAACAAATTCATGGTATTGACTATGAGGAAACCTATTCACCTGTCGCCATGCTTAAATCCATTCGGATTCTCCTAGCAACAGCTGCTCATTATGATTATGAGATCTGGCAGATGGACGTGAAAACAGCTTTCCTTAATGGAATACTGGAAGAGGATGTGTACATGACACAACCCGAAGGTTTCATCGATCCTGATGCAGCTAGGAAAGTATGCAAGCTTCATCGATCCATTTATGGATTGAAGCAAGCATCTCGGAGTTGGAATCTTCGTTTTGATGAAGCAGTCAAAAAGTTTGATTTCGTCAGAAGCGAAGAAGAACCATGTGTTTACAAGAAGACTAGTGGGAGCGCAGTTGCATTTCTCGTGTTGTATGTAGATGACATACTTCTTCTCGGAAATGACGTTCCGTTGTTACAGTCTGTTAAGACTTGGCTCGGAAGCTGTTTTTCAATGAAAGACATGGGAGAAGCCGCGTATATTCTTGGAATAAGAATCTATAGAGATAGATTAAACAAGTTGATTGGACTGTGTCAAGACACTTATATCGATAAAGTCTTACACAGGTTCAGAATGCAAGATTCCAAGAAGGGCTTCATACCAATGTCTTATGGCATAAGTCTCAGCAAGAAGCAGTGTCCTGAGACACCTGCTGAGCGAGATCGCATGAGTCGGATTCCCTATGCCTTGGCGTTGGGATCCATCATGTATGCCATGCTCTGTACTCGTCCAGATGTTGCTTGTGCTTTAAGCATGACGAGTAGATACCAATCGGATCCAGGTGAAAGTCACTGGACAACAGTCAAGAATATTCTGAAGTATTTGAGAAATACTAAGGATAAGTTCTTGGTGTATGGAGGAAGTGATGAGCTGGTAGTAAGTGGTTACACAGACGCAAGTTTTCAGACAGACAAAGATGATTTCCGATCGCAATCTGGTTACATCTTCTGCCTGAATGGCGGTGCAGTCAGCTGGAAGAGTTCCAAGCAGGACACTGTAGCAGATTCCACAACTGAAGCTGAGTACCTCGCTGCTTCTGAAGCGGCAAAGGAGGCTGTTTGGATCAAGAAGTTCATCACTGAACTTGGTGTGATTCCTAGCATTTCTGAGCCAGTGGCTTTGTATTGTGACAACAATGGAGCCATTGCGCAAGCAAAGGAACCTAGATCACACCAGAAATCCAAACACATAGAAAGGAGATATCACCTTATCCGTGATATTGTGAATAGAGGAGATGTGAAGATCAGCAGAGTCTCGACGGATGAGAATGTTGCTGATCCACTGACCAAGCCCCTTCCGAGGCCTAAGCATGAGTTTCATACTACTGCTGTTGGCATTAGATTTCTTAAGATATGATCTTGTTTTCAGTGGGAGTTATATTTGGTTTTTTAGTTATGACTTGATGTTCGTAAAACATAATTTGGTTATGTTATTTTAATGAAATTGTTTCAGCAATATTTAATTGTGTTATTAAATAATTGTCCCAAAGTGATTTATGACATTTTATAGGTCATCAAGTATGTGACTTGATCATGAAACCCTATAAGAAACAAATGACATAAATTATAAATGGTCCCTAGTCGAGGTTGTTAAAATGGGACATTAACAACCACGTGAGACTAGTATGTGAGGAGACTGATGACTATGTTTCATGGAGTCATTTAATAAGTGTATTAAAGTCAATCACATAGATATGTGTTAGAGAACACATGATCGGACTTGACCCGTTAATGAGAACTCTACAAGATGTTATATGAGTGTCATAAGAGTTTATCATTACGACTAAAGAGAGTAGTCCTTAGACCTGAGTTCATCATGTCCTCTCTTATATGGATTGGTTCGTCTTGACTTTGTCAAACGTCAGCCGTAACTGGTGATCATAAAGACACTGATTAGGCGTATCATGAGATATAAAAGAGACATGGATGGAACAAGATGGGATTTGTACCTTCTATATAACAGGAGTTAAATATCTCTGGGCCTATCGAAGATTTGATACTTGAAATGCGTGGCCGCGCTCAAACGAGGTGATTGTCAGTCGTTTGTTTTATCAGTACAAATCGGGATTCGATAAACGTGATCTGGCTTAATAAGGATGACACAGTTCTTGCCTTATGCTAGATTGAGATATAGCTACAAAGGGATTAAAGGAATAGATGATTCCAGTACAAGTGGGAGATTGTTGGGAATGTCCTGAAATCTATTGTATTTGCTCTAAGTGAAAGTCGTATAGTCGAGATGAGACAATCACATAACACTAGGTAGTCATAACGCTTTGCTAGAAGCCACTTATGATCAATGAGTTGAGAACTCATTGCTAGTGTTATATGATCCTACAGGGTCACACACCTAAGCAAACTGGGCGTTAAAGACGAGGTTGATCATTAATGTAATGATCCAGTGAATGCATATTTGATATGCATTCGATATCAATATTCTGGGGCAGTGTCGATCGTTGCAGATAGTGCATCGATCGATGCAACTCGCGGATTAATCAGATTAATTCGGTTTAATCGTTGGTTAATTCCGTTACGGTTTAAGTCGACATATATAAGATATATGGTCTACCTAAACTGACTTCTAACCAAATTCACAGCCACCAGAACGAGATAGAAACCTCTCTAGAGATTAGATCTCTCACAAGCACTAGCATCCCTCCTGTCCTGTTTGTGTGCGTGTGGATACCAGTAGAGGCACAGCGTTTGAGGTGCTTCGTGATCTCGATTATCTGCAAACCTTCCGCTGCTAATCATCAGGTAAATCTGAGTTCCCAATAGATTCAATTACATGAACCTTAGATCCTAGGCTCGGAATTCAGACTAGGGTTGCTAATCCTGATTAGAACAGCTAGAAATTCCTTCATGGCCAGCGGCCAGAATGAAACAGCAAGCCAGAGAAGAAACTTCACCAAAATTACCATTTTGCCATCTCGACCATTTCTTGTATAAAAACTCTTTTATGGGTCTTTAGACCCCTAAGCTACCTAAGCCTTAGTTTTGCTTTCTCTTAAGTTTTTGTTTATGATTTTGGGTTTGTAATCTTTGGATTTTGAGTTTTAATTAAGTACTTATCTTGTTTCTCTTAACCTCTCTTTCTATTTATGATTTATCATATCTCTCTTATGATTTGGGAGTAGAGTTTTGGGTTTTATGGATGAGGTTCATTTAGGTGGTTTAAGTCATGATTAGTGATGCTTAGGACTTGATTATGAATGATCCTTCTCTAATTAGTTGATCTCTATGCTAGGTTGCAAGGAATTGTTGAATCTAGATGTTAGGCTTTTTCATGTCCGAAAGGTGTTCGATGAAATGCTTGAATGAACTTTTTAGAGGATTTTCACTCTTAGCCTAAGAGATTAGTTGTCTAAGGTGGTTATTGGAATTGAGAACTTGTTTACATTGCTTGTTTGTCTCTTAATCACAAATGAGAATTTGATCTTGATTAGGGATTAGACAAAGAATTAGTGCCAAGATATTGGATTAATCTAATGATTAATGTTCTTAGCCTAAGGATTAGCTTTGTTAAAAGGTATTTGATGGATATTCATGCATGCTTGTCTTGTAATTCACAAATGAGAATTGAATGATTGCATGATTAGCATAGGAGTTATGAACATGAGAATGTGATTAGCTTAATTATGATCATTAACCTTGTTTAGCAATGTTTGATTGATTGATGCATCCTTGATTGTCTCTAGACCATCTAGTCTCCATAGCCTCATCCTAGGACCCTCCTTTTATCTTATTTGTATTCTTGTTTAGTGTTTTGCTTTGTTTCTTGCTTGCTTGTTTCTTTTCTAGATTGTTTAGGTTGTTAGATAAACCATTTTTATTTGATTTGCTTAGCTTGAGTAGTTTCTTGCATTCTTGGTGTGTTATTCTTCTTGCCTCCCTGGATTGATACCTTAAGTACTATAATGACATGAGTAGACAGACTTGAGGAATTGTGTTAGATCCTAGAAAAGTCTATCATCAAGAAACACAGTGAAGAAGAGGTTAATGAGTTTGAGGAAGAAGCCGTGTTAAAGTTGTTATGTCTGCAATTTGTGAAGATGAGGATGATAAAAATTATCATAAACTCATGTTTCTTCAGATTGTAAAGAAGAACAAAGAGAACAGCCTTATGATAGATGTAAGCGGAGAAGTGGGGAGTTACACATCAGACAATGATTTGATAGCGTGAAAGATTTCAGAGAAGCTGTTTTGGAGTATGCTTTAAAAGGCGGATGGAACACTCAATTCAGCAGATGGGAACGAGTAAAATTTGAAGCGTAGTGCAGAGTAGAGGTAGACGAAGGTGAAATTCTGTGCTTGGAGAATTTATTCGTATGAAAAATATGTCAGTCAATGGATGGTGAAGAATTTTTAGGATGTGCATACTTGATCAAAGATGGGCGTTGCAAGATATTGTTAGATTCAATCATTGTTCAGTTCTTCTTAAACAAAGTCAGAAATGATCAATATATAAAACCGAAAACAATTCAATAACAGATTCAGAGTCGTTATGAGTTGAGGGCATCAAGCGACCAATGTTTAAAGGCAAAGAGGAAATAATTGGATCTCATACAAGCGGAATAAGATGAGCAATATTGAAGGATAAAATACTATGAAATCGAAATCCATGCTTAAGTATTGTGTTATTTACCATTTCATATTTACAAGGATCTTTGTTTACATTGTTAGCATTTTTTGTAGGACGAATGTAGGCGCAAAAACATAGTTCAGAAACATTTGTGGACCAGGTGTATTTGAATTATCTGAGCGGTTTTATGTGTGTTTTCATATATTACAATACATGGCGAGCACATTGTCAACCAATCTTTGGTATCGATGGTTGTTTCCTCAAAATACAACAAAAGGACAGATGCTAGCAGCTGTTGGGAGGGATGCAAACATCAAATTTACATTATCAGTTGGGTAATCATTCATGTAGAGAACACATAGATATGGATTTGGTTTATACAGAAGTTGAAGACTGAATTGAGTCTTGGAAATGGTCAAGGATTCACCCTTATTTCAAATCGACATAAAGTAAGCAAAGCGTGTATAATTTTCACATAAACTCTCTAAGTGATTCGTCTAATGTATTGTTTTAACGTTCAGATCTGCATGGTTTTCTCATTGCAGTGAATGAAGAATTGCCTAATGTGGAACATCGAATGTGTGCAAGAAAAATATACGGGAGCTTGAAAAAGAATTTTCCAAAATTGCCTCATCAAATGAAGAAGTTGTTTTGGAGGATTACATATAGTTTTAATGAGGCTGTTATAATGAAAATTTGAAAGCACTGAAGGAGTATAATGAGGAAGTCTATGAGGCGTTGATGCTAAGAAATCTTTAAACATGTAATTGCGCTTTTTTCAGCACAACATGTACTTGTGAAGATGCACTCAACAACAATTAAGAATCTTACAACATCACTGTTGAGAAAGCACAAGTAATATCACTACTTGAGATGCTAGAGACCATGAGGAGACAAGCTATGGTTCGTATCAATCTCAGGAAGAAGAAATCAAATCCCCATCAATGGAATTCAATGATAAGTTTGGTAAGTGATGTAGGCCTGGGAATCACTCCACAACCCTAAGAACAGATGGTGATCAAAGGTGATTAAAAGGCTTGATGCGGAAGGATGAATGAAGGTAACAGTGGTGGTGATGCTGATTGACTCTCTCAACCGGTGGATTTGACTGACTCTCTCAGCCTGTGATGGAACAAAGAACTTGAATCTCACAAATAATCTGATCCAAAAATTCTATGAACAAAGTGAATCACACACAATGATCAAAGAAATAACACTTCTTCAAAAGACAGAACTTTGAAAGAAAATGAGATACTTGATTAATTTCTGAAAAGGTTGAAAGGTGATTACAAATGAAAGTCTAAATGAGCTTATATAATGCTCAGTACACGTTCTATAACTTAAAGAAATAAACATATGAAGTGAACAATAAAAGAAACTAGCCGTTAGACAATTAAGTGAAAAATCCAGCCAAATAAGGGAAGCTCTTCATCTTTGTATCTTGTGAGTTTGGGAAGGATTCTAGGCACCTTTGGAATCTTATCTTTAGTGCAGAAGGTATTCAAGTCGTTGCTAAACTCAAAGAAAAGTAGTTGTTGGGGTTTAATGCCTTTCGGGTCCAAATATGGTAAGTTGAGCTCCTTATGATTTCGTGTGTTCTGGTGTGATCTGGAGCAGCTTAGGACGTCTAGACATGATGAAAATGATCCCAAAACATTGCAGCTTTGATAGGAAAAGGTTTGGTTCTGATTTGATCCCTTTAGTGTGAATGCATCCAAATAAGGCAAGTGTAGCATCTCCTAGTTTAGAAGTTTAATAACTTTTAAACCATAATTCCTTTTGAACCGAATCCAATTCTCCCTGAACCTCTGTTGAGTAAGGTTTCCAAAACAAGTTGGTTTACAACTTGATTCATTTTGGTCTGATCGAAACTCTCCAATAAGTGGCAGTTGGTCTCCAGCGGGTTCCTTGGAATTCTTCTGAGTTGTAACTTGCATATCTTCTTCATCTGGAAAGCTTTTGAAACAATTCCACTTCGTGATGATTCCTTGATGAGTTAAGTTTCTGGAACAGGTTGATTTGTAGCTTAACTCCTCCTGGTTGGATAGATATGCCCCAAGATATGCACACATATCTCTGTTGCGCTCAAACTGCTTCTCTCCAAGGGTCTTAGTTGGTTGACTTATGCCCTCTCCATGCTCCTTGGTTGATGATGACTTGATGTCCTCATCATACTCTCCCTCTTGAAAAGGTTTCGACCTCGAAACCGAATAATCTACACCAAGGGAAAGCAAGTTAGCTTTCATTCTCCTTTGGGAGTTTAGGGTCTTACCTTGATGTGTATATGGTCTAGAGGTGAGTGGAGTGTCTGGAGGTTCTCCTTTGAGCAGATAGGATAGTAATACTCCTCTTCTTTGGTCTGGTATGGCGTCTCCTTTGTCTATCTTGCTCCTGCTCTCATTATGACCTGAAAAATGATCGACACTTTGGCAAAGACACAAGTGCATTATGGACTCTTTATCACATAATAAACAACTTGAATCCTTCTCCTTACAGCCAATTTCATGTGCTAGTGATATCTCATCTTCTTGTAAGCTTACCAAGTTCTTTAACACAGCTGTTGAATTATTGGAAATGAAATGTATCAAAGAAAGACTTAGCTTGTTAATAGATGGTGTGTCCTTGCTTGGGTCTGGTGGTTTCTCCACAACCCTAAGAACAGATGGCCTGGCTCTGATCATGGTATCAGATCCATCCTCCTATCCATCATCAGTAAGGTTATCGCTTTGGAGTCAAAATACCGAAACCAATGTCGAACTTATCCAGAAATTACATGAGTTTGAAGTGGCTAAAGTTGGGATCTATTAGTTTGTTATGATTGTGAGTTTTTATTACTAGTTTTTTATTGATTGTTATTATGAAAAAAATTTGGTTGTAGGTTGCTAGACTCTTTCGACAAAGGTGAGGCTAAGACATTATTTTGCTTATTTTGGTGGGTTTTTCAGAAGACTTTTATTAGTTTTACTTATTTTGGTGGTGGTTTTCAGAAGATTTGTGTTGGTGTTCTTGTTTATTACTCGGGTTATGTTATTCTTTGTTCATTTTTTGGATTTCAAGCATATTATGCTTTTATGTTTGACCTCAACTATATTTAACTAAGGTGTTATTTATGCTTACGTTTTGTCTTCTCATAGAAATCTCTCTTAAAATCATTAAACTTCAATCCTTACATGAGACATGCCAAAACACACAATAAAGACAACACAAAAGATTTAAAAAAAAAAAAATTGAAGCAAAGTTAACACACAAAGTAATAGCACAAGGCAAACATTCTACTCCCACAAACCATCAAGTTCTTGAAGCTACGAAGCTCATCAACACATTCCTTTTCACCTCCCTCACAATTGATTATCACATTACTCAAACCTTCAATTTGCTTCTCATATCCAACAATTGTCGTCTTCGAATTCGACAAATCTGAAGGAATTTCTAGCAGTTCCTAATCCAATTAGGCAACCCTGGTCTGAATTCCAAGCCTAGGATATAGGGTTCATGTAATTGAATCTAGGGATCTCATAATTACCTGGTGATTAGCAGCGGAAGATTTTCAGATAATCGAGATCACGAAGCGCCTCAAATGATGCGCCTCTACTGGTATCCACACGCACACAAACTGGACCGCAGGGATGCTAGTGCCTTACAGAGATCTAATCTCCAGAGAGGTTTCTTTCTGTGTTCTAGTGGCTGTAAATTAGGTTCGGGACGAGTTTAGGTCGACCATATATCTTATATATGTCGGCTTAAACCACAACGGGATTAACCAATGATTAAACCGAATTAATCTGATTAATCCGCGAGTGCATCGATCGATGCAATATATGCAACGATCGATGCTCCCCAGAACATTGATATCGAATGCATATCACATATGCATTTACTGGATCATTACATTAATGATCAACCTCGTCTTTAACGCCCAGTTTGCTTAGGTGTGTGACCCTGTAGGATCATATAACACTAGCAATGAGTTCTCAACTCATCGATCATAAGTGGCTTCTAGCAAAGCGTTATGACTACCTAGTGTTATGTGATTGTCTCATCTCGACTATACGACTTTCACTTAGAGCAAGTACAGTAGATTTCAGGACATTCCCAACAATCTCCCACTTGTACTGGAATCATCTATTCCTTTAATCCCTTTGTAGCTATATCTCAATCTAGCATAAGGCAAGAACTGTGTCATCCTTATTGAGCCAAGATCATGTTCATCGAACTCCGATTTATACTGACAAGACAAACGACTGACAATCACCTCGTTTGAGTGTGGCCACACATTTCTCAGTATCAAATCTTCGATGGGCCCTGAGATATTTATCTCCTGTTATATAGGAGGTACAAATCCCATCTTGTTCCATCCATGTCTCTTTTATATTTCATGATACGCCTAATCAGTGTCTTTATAATCACCAGTTACGGCTGACGTTTGACAAGGTCAAGACGAACCAATCCATATAAGAGAGGACACTATGAACTCAGGTCTAAGGACTACTCTCTTTAGTCGTAATGAGAAACTCTTATGACACTCATATAACATCTTGTAGAGTTCTCATTAACGGGTCAAGTCCGATCATGTGTTCTTTAACACATATCTATGTGATTGACTTTAATACACTTATTAATGACTCCATGAAACATGGTCATCAGTCACCTCACATACTAGTCTCACGTGGTTGTTAATGTCCCACATTAACAACCTCGACCAGGGACCAACATAATTTATGTCATTTATTATCTATAGGGTTTCATGATCAAGTCACATACTTGATGACCTATAAAATGTCATAAATTACTTTGGGACTATTATTTAATAACCATTATTAAATAATACAGATGTCAGATTTCAATAACATAATCGAATTATGTTTATACGAACATCATATCATAACTAAAATTAATAACAATGACTCCCACTAAAATTAAGATCACATCTTAAGACATCTAATGCCTTTAGCAGTATCCTGACCCTCATTCGCCCTTGCTCAGCGTGTGTCGAAAGACACTGCGTCTTGCTAAGAGTAATACCAAGAGTCATTTGCACGAAGCCCTTCTTGGAATCCTGCATATTGGACATGTGCAAGGCCTTATCACTATAAGTATCTTGACACAATCCAATTAGCTTGTCCAATCTATCTCTATAGATTCTTATTCCAAGAATGTATACGGTTTCTCCCATAATTTTATCGAATAACAACTTTCGAATCAAGTCTTAACAGACTGAAACAATGGAACTTCATTTCCGAGAAGTAGTATGTTATCAACATACAATACCAGAAATGCAACTGCGCTCCCACTAGTCATCATGTAGACATTCGGTTCCTCTTCATTTCTGATAAAATCAAACCTTTTGATTTCTTCATCAAAACGAAGATTCCAACTCCGAGTTGCTTGCTTCAATCCATAAATGGATCGATGAAGCTTGCATATCTTCCTAGCTTCATTAAAATCAATGAAAACTTCAGATTATGTCAAGTACGCATTCTTTTCCAGAATTCCATTAAGGAAAACTGTTTTCACATCCATCTGCCAGATCTCATAACCATTATGAGTGGCGGTTGCTAGGAGAATCCGAATGGACATAAGCATGATGTCTGGGAATAGGTTTCTTCATAGTCAATACCATGAATTTGCTTGAAACCTTTTGCCACCAACCTAGCTTTGTATATCTGAATATAACCATTTTCGGATTCAGCGGCTTTCAGCCATTTTCGGAGTCAAGGCCCATCATTGCTTCCTCAAAATTCGCAGGCCCGTCACTTTCAATGATCAGTAGATCACGGCAATTGGTTACGAGAAATCCATATTTCTCGGGTTCGTGACGGATCCTTTCGGATCTGCGAGCTTCAGTTTTCTGTAAGAGTCGCGCACACATATCTCATATGTATACTTTTACCACGACCTAATTAACCAAGATTTAAACCGTAGTTAATTAAGTTATAAACCAAAATCAATATTTGGTTCGCGACCTGTGTCGATCGATGCAACTTTTGTGTCGATCGACACTTCTTCAGAAACTCGCCATTTAAATGTATATCGAATATACATTCACCAGATCTTTTATAAACTCTAGGCACAACAGGTGCAGGTTCTACAACTCTTTGTAGATCCAACCGCTGCTCTTCCTCATCAGCTTGAGCAGTCTCCTGTGATTTTCGAATTTCTTCGAGTTGTACTTTTACTCCCACTGTTCTTCTTGGAAAGAAAGTCTTTCTCAAGAAAACATAGTTCCGAGCAACAAACAATTTGTTCTCGAACTAGTCGTAAAAGTAACATGCCTTGGTTTTGTTAGGACAACCAATGAAGTAGCACTTATCAGATTTGGGTGTGAGCTTATCAGAGATTAGACGTTTTATATAAGTCTCGCAACTCCAAATCTCCATGATGGATAAATCAGAAACATTTCCATTCCACATCTCATGTGGTATCTTTGTAACTGATTTTGATGGAACTCTATTTAAAGTAAACTCAGACATTTCTAGAGCGTATTCTTAGAAGGATAATGGAAGATCTAAGTGACTCATCATTGATCGAACCATGTCTAATAAAGTCCGATACAGGAGGAGTGAATTGTGAAACACTTTCACAATCTCTTAGATGATCACTAAATTCTTGACCTAAGCATTCACCTCCATGATCTCATCGTAGAGGTTTAATACCTTTGCCAAATTGATTATGTACTTCATTTTGGAACTCTTTGAACTTTTCAAAGATTCTGACTTATGCCTTATAAATAAGGCATAACCGTACCTTCTGAAAATATCAGTAAAGGTAATGAAGTACTGAAAATTTCCTCTAGCATTTGCGCTTATCGGGCCATGTACATCCGTATGTATAAAGCCCAATAATCCTCTGGCCCATTCATTTTATCCGTTCGTTCGCAACCTGTATCGATCGTTGCATACATGCATCGATCGACACTACCTTTGTTGAAAAGGGCCTCTGTCGTTTTCCAATAAACAAGATTCACTTTACTCATTATGATTCATAATCAAATGAGCCCAAAAGCCCATCACTATGGAGCTTCTGAATCTGTTTCTCATTTATTTGGCCCAAAACGACAATGCTAGAAAGAAGTTTGATTCGTATCATTTGACTTGAATCTCTTGGTATTAATGTTATAGTTAGGCACATTCTGGTTTAGAACATAAATTCCATTCTCTAATGGATTGCTACTATAAAATATATCACTGTAATCAAATGAATAACACTTATTCTTGATTTGAGAACTGATATCCTTCCATATCCAAACAAGGATTAGAAATCATCTGTCTGCTCATAGCAGTTACATAGTAGCAGTTTCAAGTTCAAAACATGTCATAAAAGGAAAAACAAATGAAATACTCCTACGGTTAATGCAGCAACTCTTGCTCTATTCACACTCATAGGTCCACTTGTCCTTTCTCCATAGTCCTACTTTTGCTCAGGCCCTGCACATTTTCACAAAATATGAGTACCACAGCTGGTATCCAATACCCAACAAGTAGGATTATAAGAAGTAACATTTACTTCTATAACATAATACCTGAAGAAGAAGTCTCGTACGTCTTCTTCAGCTTCTCATAATCTTCCAAGAATTTATTGCAGTTTCTTTTCAAATGCCCATAACCATTACAATAACGGCACTTAACATCTTCGAAAGGACTGGTTTTAACCTTAGGAGCATGGCCAGACTCGCTTGGATTCACAATCGAGCTCGTCTTGCCATCACCTTTGCTCTTACCAAGTTTCTTAAACTTTTTACCCTTTTGTACCATAAGGACATTTGGGGTGTCCTTCTTGATGTTAGGTTCAGCAGTCTTAAGCATCCCATGCAATTCAGTCAACGTCTTCGTCAAGTTGTTCATGTTATAGTTCATAACAAATTTATCATAGCTTGACGGCAGTGACTGTAGAATGATGTCAGTAGCCAACTCTTGGCTAATGGGACAATCCAGTTTCCCCAGATTATCAATATAACCCATCATCTTAATGACATGAGGACTAAATGGTTCGCCCTTTGGTAGCTTGCACTCAATCAGAGATCTAACCGTCTGGTATCTCTGAGTTCGTGCCTGCTCCTGAAACATACTTTTCAGGCCAGTGATCATCTGTATTGGCGACTCCACGTACTCATATTGCTTCTGCAATTCCGAGTTCATGGTAGCCAACATGAGACAACTCACATCCACCGCATCATTAGAATGCTTATCCCAAGCATCCTTATCTGACTGCCAGGCATTGGCTCGGTACTTCTTTGGGAGAACTTTCCCAAGGACATAGTCCTTTTTCTCCTGTTTGAGAACAATTCTCAAGTTCCGATACCATTCAAGAAAGTTGGATCCATTTAACTTGTCCTTCTTAAGGACGGATCGCAGGGAGAAATTGTTATGATGGTTTGTGCTAGACATAGCTGAAAAACAAGGGAGGGTTTTAGTTATGATGTTCAAGAAATGAGAAGTCTTAACAATTAAGAAAACTCGCATTATATTCAAACAATGTTTCCTCAGATGAATATAATGATCCAAGACCCATACTTCACTAAACTTGAGTGAGCCACTGGCTATCACCCAAATTTAGCTATCTAGGTAAGCAACAACTTTGCTAGTTATATCCAATATAACTCTTGGTTGTGGATCGACATCTCATGCCCAATCCACCTGATGTCTCTGAGCCCAAAACGATTTTGATGGTCCAGTCAAGTAAACCAATCTCTTCAGTCATGTAATTGTTAATGCCTTGCACTGCAAGCCCATTAACACGATTACTTCCTGCCTTACTCATGTAATTGTTGACACCTTGCACTGCAAGCCTATCGTACAATGAAATGAGTCTTGACAGTTGACAAGATTGGAAAGACATCAAGTATCACTTGATATTTGGTTGAGGAACGGAACCATTTAAAACGTTCAGTTTTACTATGTTTTAATTCTTATAATTAATTAATCCGCGATAACCGATCAATCCAATTGATCCGGTTTTGAATACCGGTCAGCGTCGATCGATGCTACATTAGCATCGGTCGATGCCAACCTAATCAAACCAATCGCATTTAAACCATTCACAGTGTTCGACCATTATTAACCAAGCTCGATAACCGGTCCAATCCAATTGAACCGATCTCACAATCTCGCGAGGCTGTGTCGATCGATGCAACAATTGCGTCGATCGTCACTAGGCGAAAACTAGGTTTGTTCGGGTTTTCGCCCTGCATCGATCGTTGCCGGGTTGGCAACGATCGACACCATGCGAAAAAACCTTAAATTTATTCGGGTTTTCGCTCTGTGTCGATCGATGCCCGATTGGCAACGATCGACACTATGCGAAAAACCTTAAAACGTTTTCGAACAAAAACCCTAAACTAGGTTACTTTGATCAAAACGAGTTTTAGCATGCTTGAATCAACTATACACAGATTCAGATTCAACCAATCTAATCAATATGCTACAGATTCAATGGAACCCTAAAGCTCTGATACCACTGAAGGAATTTCTAGCAGTTCCTAATCCAATTAGGCAACCCTGGTCTGAATTCCAAGCCTAGGATCTAGGGTTCATGTAATTGAATCTAGGGATCTCAGAATTACCTGGTGATTAGCAGCGGAAGATTTTCAGATAATCGAGATCACGAAGCGCCTCAAATGCTGCGCCTCTACTGGTATCCACACGCACACAAACTGGACCGTAGGGATGCTAGTGCCTTACAGAGATCTAATCTCCAGAGAGGTTTCTTTCTGTGTTCTAGTGGCTGTAAATTAGGTTCGGGACGAGTTTAGGTCGACCATATATCTTATATATGTCGGCTTAAACCACAACGGGATTAACCAATGATTAAACCGAATTAATCTGATTAATCCGCGAGTGCATCGATCGATGCAATATATGCAACGATCGATGCTCCCCAGAACATTGATATCGAATGCATATCACATATGCATTTACTGGATCATTACATTAATGATCAACCTCGTCTTTAACGCCCAGTTTGCTTAGGTGTGTGACCCTGTAGGATCATATAACACTAGCAATGAGTTCTCAACTCATCGATCATAAGTGGCTTCTAGCAAAGCGTTATGACTACCTAGTGTTATGTGATTGTCTCATCTCGACTATACGACTTTCACTTAGAGCAAGTACAGTAAATTTCAGGACATTCCCAACAAAATCTCCCTTAAGATCACTTCTCCTTGCCTTTAGATCTTCAATCTCCTCTATCATACATTCATCAGCCAATTTGAACATATGAATTGTGTCTTTCAATAATTTCAAAAACTCAAAATCACTTTATGTATTACAAAAAAAAAACGAAAGTCAGAACAACAGATTAAGACCAAATGTGCTTACCCCTTCAGATCCATTTGGGAAACAATGGAAGAGTGCCAGAAATTTTTGGAGTTCCAGAAGTTCGTATCACAGACCCTTGTCCACATCAACAAGTTCTAGGCATACCTTTTTCTCTATCACCACCGACGTGACACCCATTTCCTGCGATTTGAGATAAACCATACTCGTAATACATACCAAAATTGGTCATGATTAAAAATAATTGAGTTACTTGAAACTGCAGAGGATGTTGGTTTTGATGAAGAGGACATTCTCCTTGCCAATTGTTACAAACCCTAAGCAGATTTCAGCGAATGAGATGTGAGGCTTTGTCGAAGAAGAAGAAGGATTTTAATTGCCTCTCAAATCAAAACGAAATCGTTTCATTTTTTTGTCAGAAAATACTAAAACGACGACGACGTTTTCTTTGAATGAATGATCCACTTTATGAGTCAACATCCGAATCATTATCATTAACTATTATTTTAATGGGATTTATGTCAAAACTTGAATAAACGACGACTTCCTAGTATCTCGGTTATTGAATTCAAATTTTGTTAGAGTGTGGAAATGTTTAATCACCGTCCTTGAATATAGAAATTGATGGAAACGGTAAGGAACAAAATGTAGAGATGGAGAGAGAAAAAGCTCTCGAACCAAGTTTCAGTTTACAGATCTACTTTTCAAAATTTGAATCCTATACCTCTTTTCTCGGCTAACTCCAAGCAACCTCTGGCAGACCCTCCTCCTGGAGAATGCTTTCTTCTATGAATCGTTTGTCTTCCTCTCCGTATCTTTGCGAGCCACAGCTGCTCTGTTTTCCGGTGTGTAAGAACTTCTAGCTGCATTTACCGTCGTACCTGCTCTAAGCTCTGTGAGGGGTCTTTCTTCCCTGTGTGAAAGTCGACTCTATTCATGCCACTACCGTCTTTTCTGCTTAGCATGTCCTGCTATCTAACCATCATAGTCCGCCGGAGCTCCTAGAAGAGGCGGTGGTTTGTGTCTTAGGTTTCTCTTCCCTGTGTGGAAGGTAAATGTGACAATGGTCTTTTCTGCTCTTTAAAGACGTCGAAGTTGTTCTTGGTTTCTGGTGGTGGGCATTGTCAAGCGATCTTCCTTCTCGACTTGCTTCCCTTTTAACTAGGAGTCATTATATCTTGATACAGATCTACGGCTCTGGTTTCTGTGAAACCGACCTTGTCTGTACTTTTAAATAAGACAAAGAGATGGTGGCCTCGGATCTGAGCTTATACTCAGTTGCGGCTCCGTTCTCCGATTCGGTGTCGGAGCTTCTCTCAGTCTTGTCGTTGGCTTCATGGATACTCGTTCTGGATCTGAAATTAAGAAAGAAGAAGACAATAAGAAGTCAACTGCTTGTAGGCAACTGCTGTTCTGCTTTCCGGAGAGATTCTCCTCTCTTCCTCGCGGAGCCGTCGCTTTTCTCTCCTCTGAATCTTCCCTCGTCGTAGCCAGATTTCTTTGGGGTGGAAATTCTCATTCTAGGTTTGGACAACAAATATACGGCGTTACGAGACCGTCACGCCCTCTGATTTTTGCAGCTATACTCCGTTGCTCACTGAGACAGATAATCCATATACATCAAAGCTTGTTTTCAGTTCTGAGTAACCCGTCTTAATTGCTCCGCTTTTACCTGCTTCGGCGATTTTTGCTCTCGAGTTGTGATTTCTTCCTCCAAGCCCCTATCATGTGACTTCCCTGACGCCGTCGGAGTATCGATAGTCGTCTCAGATTCGATCCCTCCATGGTTTTAGGCAACTCCGAGCGAAGTGTACGGCGTGTCTCTCTTGAAGTTTTAACTGGTGTGGTTTGTTTGTTTGGTGAAGAACCGACGTCTCTCGATTGTATTCGAGGACGGTGGCTGGCGAATGTGACGTGGCTCTGGTCCACCTTACAGTTTCCAACTTTCATTATTTGGAGACTTATGTTCTTAGAAGATCTAGTTATTTTTCGTAAGAAGAACTTGATTCCACTTTCTAAAGTATTCAAATGCTTAAGATTTTTATCATGAAAGTTTAAATATTTTTGCAATTTTCAGTTATTACACCCGTTTTTAGACCCGAAGATCCCCGACTGGTGTACTCTTAGCTTATAGCAAAGCAATTAATTAATCTAGCATTAAGGCTCTGAATCTGTGTAATCAGCCTTATTGGCTCCTTATTGTTACTGGTTAAAGAAGACACAGTCTGCAAGTACTTTGGTTTTTGGAGAATTTTAAGCTCAATAGTGATCCATCCCAAGATGAATACGATGGCTTGGAATTGTCAAGGAGTAGGAGCCGACCTCACGAAAGAGCATCTTGAAGAACTCCATAAATGTTTTGCGCCTAATTTCTTATTTTTATCGGAGACTAAAAACAACCGGACTATACTTCAAGACATGCAAGTTACTTTTGGCTATGACCAAGTTTGTACCGTGGATCCGAGAGGCCTAAGTGGAGGGCTAGCTCTTTTCTACATGGATGATCCATCGGTTTCTATTTTATATACGGATGATCATATTATTGATACTGAGACCTCTTTTGAGGGCCATAAAATATTTATGTCGTTCGTGTATGGAAACCTGACTATCAAATTTCGAGAGTGTGTGTGGGAAAGACTTACTAGGATTAGCCTTAACCGTAAACATGCTTGGTTCATGATTGGTGATTTTAATGAGATCCTAGGAAACCATGAGAAGCGAGGAGGACGCAAGAGGGAAGAAAGTTCATTCATACCATTCCGGACAATGTTGGATAATTGCGGATTGATAGAATTACCATTTAAATTTTAAAGGAAATTCATTCTCGTGGGTGGAAAAAAAGAAATGTGGAAAAGTTAAGTGCGGATTTGACAGAGCGGTTGCTAATAGTGAATGGTTATCGTTCTTCGCTCATACAACAACCGAATATCTAAAGCTTTGGGGCTCTGATCACAGGCCGGTTCTTGCTCGGATCCAATCTAGACTCGGCAGACCAAAAAAGAGTTTTATATTTGATGAAAGATGGATTGGAAAACCTGGTTTTAAGGAAACAATTGTCATAGGATGGGGCTCTTTTGACGAAGTTCCGTTAAGGGAATTTCATCAGAAGATAAGATCTTGCCGTAGGAAAATCGCGGTATGGAAGAAATCAAACTTTACAAATACTGCAAAGTTGATCGAAGTGTTAAAATCCAAGATTGATTTAGCACAAGATGATGATAATACCTCATTAGAAGAACTCGAGGAGTTAAGGAGACAATTGATTGCGGCCTTTAGAGAAGAAGATTTTTTTTGCAACAAAAAAGCAGGAATCTTCGCCATAATGATGGGGATTGAAACACAAAGTTACATCATGGCCTAACAAAACAAAGAAGGGCCATAAATCGCATTGTTAGCTTGAAAGATCACAATGGAAACTTGGTAGAAAGTGATTTTGGAATAGAAAGAGTCTCTACTCACTATTTCCAAAACTTTTTCTCTTCTTCTTCCCCCTTGGAACTTGAAAACTCCCTTCGGTATATTACCGTCAAAATATCTGAAGCTACTAATCATTCCCTAGTGAAGACCGCGACGGAGTCTGAAATCAAGAAAGCGCTTTTTGATATAAACCATGATAAGGCTACGGGACTGGATGGTATGACGAGTAGGTTCTACCAACGCTTCTGGCAACACCTCAGCAAAGATATTATAAAACTGGTGAAAGATTTTTTCGTATCAGGACAGTTCGACCCAAGACTGAACCAAACAAATATTTGTCTTATACCTAAGACGGAAAGGCCAAGAGAGATGTCAGAATTCAGACCTACTAGTCTTTGTAATGTAAGTTACAAGATCATTTCTAAGCTTCTGTGTAAGCGGTTAAAGAGTGCTCTTCCACCTCTCATTTCGGAGACCCAATCGGCCTTCATGGCGAAGAGACTGATCACAGATAACATCCTTCTTGCTCAGGAAAACTTCCATGCCCTCCGAACAAATCAAAGATGTAGAGAAGATTTCATGGCAATAAAGACTGATATGAGTAAAGCCTACAATATAGTCGAATGGAAATTCCTTGAGGCGCTAATGCTTAAGATGGGATTTGACCCCCGATCGGTCCTCCTTGTGATGTCCTGTGTGACATCGGTCTCTTACCGAGTCTTGATCAACGACGAGCCAAAAGGCAAGATTATACCCTCGAGAGGCATTAGACAAGGAGATCCCCTTTCCCCATTCTTGTTTAACTAATCTCTCTCCTTAAGGGAGCAGAAGAGGAACAACGAATCACGGGTCTTCGTATTGCAAGGGCTAGCCCGCGAGTCTCACACCTCCTTTTTGCATATGATAGCCTCTTCTTTTGCAAAGCAGAGATCACTCAATGTACATAGATTATAAATATTATTGACATTTATGGTAAAGCATCAGGACAACTCCTTAATCCGACTAAATCCTCCATTATGTTTGGAAACAAAGTGGAGAGTGGAAGAAAACGAGATATCAAGAGCATTCTTGGCATATCTTCAGAAGGCGGGATAGGAATGTACTTGGGACTTCCAGAACATATTTGTGGTTCTAAGATGAAAGTTTTTTCCTTTGTACAGGATCGGCTGAATTACCATGTCTCCACTTGGTCAGCTTGTTTGCTGTCAAAAGGGGGCAAAGAAGTCCAGATAAAATCGGTAGCTCAAGCGGTTCCTACCTATACCATGTCTTGTTTCCTCCTCCCAAAAGGCCTAACAGATAAACTTAGAAGCTCGGTTTCAAGATATTGGTGGAGCTCCAGTCGTAAGAATGATGGTATTCATTGGATTGCGTGGGATAAATTATGTTTACCCCATGATTTAGGCGGACTGGGTTTCCGTGATTGGCATGACGTTAATATCGCCCAGCTAGCAAAGCAATTATGGAGATTACTCCAATTCCCATCATCACTCCTATCCCTCGTCCTTAAGGGTCGATACTTCAATCGATCGGATCCCCTCGAAGATCGTAAAGTCTACTCCCCATCTTATGGATGGCATAGTCTAATGGCGGCAAAACCACTTTAGAAGATGGGATTACGGAGAACCATAGGATCAGGGCTAAACACGTTGGTGTGGAGTGATCCTTGGATTCCTGATGTGCCTGCTCGACCCCCTCGTCCTTCGGACCAAGTTACCAGCCGCCTGCCCCTGATGGCAGTTTGCTCCTTCATTAGTCAAGAGACTAAAGAATGGAATTATCCCATCCTTCGAAGATTCTTCCGTTCAGAAGATATTCCTCTCATATTAGGTATGAGACCTAGCAAAGGTGCCACCCCGGATGGGTACATCTGGAATCATACGACAAATGGAGTTTATACAGTTAAATCGGGATATGACTTGATTCGCAAACATAATACAAGACCTTTAATTGAAGAAGTTGGAGAACCAAGTATAACAGTCCTGAAAAAATAAGTTTGGAAGACCCAAACAGCCCTGAAACTCAAACACTTTATGTGGCAAGCCCTTTTGGGTTGTGTTGCGACGTGTGAGAGACTCACTTATAGGCATCTGGCCACTGATAGGACTTGTCCTAGATGGGGTAGCTCAGAAGAATCTATAAACCACCTTCTTTTTGAATGCCCTCCAGCCTTACCGGTTTGGGCTCTATCGGACTTTCTGTACATTCGGGGGAATTTTCCCAGTTCTTCTATCTACCGTAATATGGACTTTCTGTTTTGGAGGACTAAAGAGATGGGTCTCTCAGAACCATACATTTCCGTATTCCCATGGATTTTATGGTTCATCTGGAAAGCAAGGAACGACAAAATCTTTAACAGAAAAGAAATATTTCCAAGAACCACCCTCCAACTCGAAGTACTCGAAGCGGAGAGTTGGAGATTAGCTCGGGAGGAAGAGGAAGAGGAGAAAGATGTAGAAGAAGAGGTTGAGATTCCCCAAGATGTGTTGGATCATAACACCCCCCTTATAAACACCCAGACCCTGATATGCTAGGTCGATGCATCATGGATTGACCTTGGTACTATCAGTGGTTTTGGATGGTGCTATAAGGATTTTATGGGACAGGAGATCAGTGGATTACAAGGCTACCGAAGAAGTTTATCGGCGCTACATGCAGAACTAGAAGGCCTCCTTTGGGCAATCTCCTCCCTTTGTGAGAGAGGATGCTCGAGAATGCACTTTGAAATAGATTGCTCTTCCTTAGTGAAGATGATTGATGAACCCGGAGATTGGTCAATCTTCTCGTCTGAATTAGAAAGCTTATTTTCCTTAAAACAAAATTTTGAAGACTTTAAGCTTAGCCATATTCCACAGTCACGGAACTTCCGAGCAGATTATCTAGCGATAGAAGCCCGTCTTCGAGGAGTTTTATTTATCCATATAAGCCAGACTATCACGACTGAAGGAAATTCCACGGAGCTCTCTTTTAGCGGATTAAACATGGCTTAGATTAAGATGGGTCGACGTTAAAAATAAGAATATAGAAATTGATTATCCATGGGTCAATTCCCATAGTGTGGGAACGAATATGTGGTCTTCCCATCAGAGAAACCTAATCCTGAATATCAATTCATACCAAGTTAATGCGGTTAGGTAATTCAAGTATAACAAATAACAAACCAACATTGTAATTTTCCACACACGAAGGGAAAAAAAATCCCGACTCTATGAGTCAATCACCTTCCCTAGTCATCTCTTGAAGCTGCACAGAAACCACCGTCTCTCTCTACTGCCTTTTCCAGAGAGAGAGAGAGAGAGAGAGAGAGAGGATCCGTCGGTGTCTCAGTTGCTGACACTACATCCGATCGTTGCTGGTATATTGATTTCGTTATTCTCCGATGAATTTCTCAGCCGATGAACTTATATTCCATTCGAATTCTCACTTGAACTTGTTTAAACGCTTTCTCTTCTCACTATCTCGCATTATCTGTGCTTCGATGCTGATCTCAGACGAGTTTTTTTGTGTGTGTGTTTGCATTTATGTCGTCGTGAATATGTTTGTTCGCTTAGCTCCATGTTTCTCTGGATTATAAAGATAATGAACTCCACTGCTCTGGATATTGTTTTCATTTTTTCCGATGTGTTCATATCATTTCCGTTTTAACGATTTAAGCAGTATTATTTGATTGTTCATTTTCACAATTTGTCCAAAGAATCAAATCACATTTCCTTTTTCGTTTATGCGTTGTTCCCTGAACAATAATACTCGGTTAGTAACGTAGCTCTGGATCTGAGATATTTTGTGTTTAATTGTACTTTATACTTTGAGATTGGTTTCTTAGAATATGTGGAATGTGTAGATAGCTTATTCTAGTACAGGCAATGATGCCTCATTATTAATCTGCAGGTGAATTTCCACTTATTCGTGTTGTGACATTCAGTGCGGAGGTGCTTTCAGCTAATTTATCCTGAAAGTGATGGATCAGGTTGGTGAAACAATTGTTTTAGTTCATAGTCATTGGTTAATCTTTGACAATCTCGGTTCGATGCTTTATACTAATAATGCAGTACGAGAAAGTTGAGAAGATCGGTGAAGGAACTTACGGTGTGGTGTATAAGGCTCGAGACAAAGTGACCAATGAGACAATAGCTTTGAAGAAGATCCGTCTGGAGCAGGAGGATGAAGGAGTACCGAGTACAGCAATTAGAGAAATCTCGCTCTTGAAAGAAATGCAGCACAGCAACATTGTCAAGTATGAAGTTATATACCATTTTTAAATATTAACGCAGCATTGAACCTGGTGAACAGTTTTTGATTGATTTTTTTTGGTACACAGGTTGCAGGATGTAGTGCACAGCGAGAGGCGTTTGTATCTGGTTTTTGAGTATCTTGATTTGGATCTCAAAAAGCACATGGACTCATCTCCTGATTTCTCGAAGGATCTACATATGATTAAAGTGAGTGTTATGAAACCTTAGGCATTGCTTTATTTGTGTGCTCAGTGCATTGTTTTATGTGAAGGCCACTTATTGAGGTGTTTGGTTGGTCATGGTGCTACAAACTTCCCTTTGATAATCTATCTTGACATGTTTATCTGTTTAGTTTAGCTGAGTATCCCATTGCGTCTTTAGTAATACAGGCTGATCAGAGATCTTCCATCTACTGTTTGCAGAGGTATCTTTACCAGATTCTCCGTGGAATCGCGTATTGCCATTCTCACAGGGTTCTCCATCGTGATCTGAAGCCACAGAATTTGTTGATTGATCGCCGCTCCAACTCACTAAAGCTTGCAGATTTTGGACTGGCCAGAGCATTCGGTATCCCTGTCAGGACATTTACTCATGAGGTACCAAAGAGCTTAATTCTTGTTTATATGTTTCGTTATGAATCTTTTGGCATGGCTTCATATTCGTATTAGAGGGAAAAAGTACATCACCACTAAGTATTATCCCACTTTTGCATCTGATAAATGTGAATAAAGGACTTAAACATTTCAGATTGATTTCAAAGTGTTTACTTAAAGGGCATTTCCCTTGACGGTTGAATTATGTTAGATTAATTTGAGTGCTTCATTCAGGTTTCACATCTCGCCATGTTATTCACACAGTTTTTCGATATTGTTCCTTCCAGGTGGTTACTCTCTGGTACCGAGCACCAGAGATACTTCTAGGGTCTCATCATTACTCTACACCCGTTGATATTTGGTCTGTGGGATGCATATTTGCCGAGATGATCAGCCAAAAGCCCTTATTTCCTGGAGACTCCGAGATTGATCAACTCTTCAAGATATTTAGGTTTCGTAACTAACTTCCTTGATCCAGTTTTCGTCTTCTATATATTCAAAGTGGAAAGAACTTATCTGCAATGATATTAACTTGCAATTTAATTTTCAGAGAGAAGTAGTAAAGAACACAGATATTGAAGTGTTAAGTTATTATAAATCTCATACTGTCATGTTTTTCTGTATCTTCTTCCAGAATCATGGGAACTCCAAACGAGGATACATGGCCCGGGGTAACTTCGCTGCCGGATTATAAATCTGCTTTCCCTAAATGGAAACCAACGGTACTTTCAATTTCTCCATTCACTTGCACATCTCGTTCTTAGTAGACAAGAGGTCACACAGCACAATATGATTCTTGCCCCTGGTTTTTTTTCCTTATACTACAGGACTTAGAATCTTTTGTCCCAAATCTGGATCCCAACGGCATAGATCTGCTTTCTGTAAGTTCACTGACCATATGCATATCACGCATCTACATATTCTACTTCTGCTACATTAAAGACTTGGAAGCTTGATTTATATATGTTACCTTTCCTGAACCATTAACCATTTGAGGTTTCAGTTGATTTATAAAGTCATCAAGATTTTCCATTCGGTCTTAGCCTCTTAGGACTAGAAACCTTTGGTACAGTTGAACCCCTGCGCTGTTTGGCTAAACCAAAATCAGTGACATTGGTGTTGGCAAGTGGTCAACTTTACCTCATCGAGCCGGTCTGAAACATGATCAAACTTTAGTAACCGGGATTCGTTAAAGTCCTAAACTATTAGATATATATATATATATATATATATATCATATATATACGGTTTATGAGTTTTCATGTGCAAGTAAAGATGATAATATGTGTCTGTTTTATTTGTATCAGAAAATGCTTTTAATGGATCCGACCAAAAGAATCAACGCAAGAGCCGCCCTGGAGCATGATTACTTCAAGGATCTTGGCGTCATGCCGTAGAAAATGATACAAATCCAGGAATCTCTTACATTCTATATTATCTCTCAATCTTTCATCCTAAGAAAGTGAGGCATAATACATTAATGGCTTTTGTTTATTCTTTTTTTTTTTTGAGTTCTTATTCTCTACTATGAAAAAGAAAACATTTCGAGTGTGCTTTGTTTATTTCTTCTAAGCTTTTGAGATCATTTCTTTTTACCAAGTACATTATTCTGGTTTTATTTTCCAAAATCACACATTATGCCACTTTTGTGTATAATTATAGTGATTATCATATGATTATATATAGGTCTCGAATCGTGAATGCAGATCAAATAGTACAGGTCATGGAGATTAAGCAGAAAAAATATAAATCAAACAAATCATGTAGAACAAATGCGGATTAAGTAAATATAAGTTACTAGTATAATTCGCTCGCACAAGGTGCGAGCACAAATATTATTAAACATAAATGTTTTAAAAATAAAAATTATCATTACGTTTAACAAAAATAATAATATTATAAAAATCTATATAAAATTATTAATAATTAAGCATATATATTATTTTATTTTATTTTTATTTTATAATTTTATTATAAATAAAACTAACAGTAATAAAATAAATTATAAATTTTTTATGTATAAAAATAATAGATAAATATATTATTTACAATATTTTATCATTTATATATATAAATTCAAAATTTATATAAATAATACGAATTTACTATATAAAATCCAAAAAAATATTTATTAATATCTAGAATAAAATTAAAAAAAATTCATAAATATTTTCATATTTATCATCTCATCTTATCTTTTATTTTTTTATTTAAGATTATGTATATCTCCAAAATAAAAATTTAAAAATCTTCATAAATATTTCATATATATCATCTTATTTTTTTTATTCAAAGTTATGTATATCTCTATAATAAAATTATTAAACATAATAAATTTACTAATATAAATTAAGGTTAACATAGTAATTAGCCTAATTTCATTAATGGTAAATTAGTAATTAGTCTTTTTGAGAGTGAATATAAGACCAAAAGCACTTCTCAATTAATATAAAGATATAACAATTCAAAATGTATTCTTGTAGTGAAAAAAATATAAAATAGTACATATAAAAAGTTTAAAAGTAGAACATAAAATAGCATAATAATAGAGATACATAATTATAAATATGTTTAAACTTCAAATATTACAAATAGCACTTTACAAAGAGAATTAAAAAAATAGTCTACAAAACTACAAAAACATATTGTCCTACAAAACAGTTGATTGTGACCGTTAATGGATTCTCATAGAACGGAGGTAGTATTATCTGTTAAATTGTCTTTGTAATAGTTCTCATAATCTGTATCAGCGTTAAAAAAAAAAAAAACTACAAAAACATATTATTGCACATACTTGTGGATATGTTTACACAAATAAAGATACTATTTTGTGTGTAAGAAAATATGTATAGAAAATTGTATTTAGTTAAATACTTAAGAAAAATGGTAATATTTGAGTGTAAAATAAAAATGTGAATCTCAAAAAATTTAAAGACATAGGAAATGCGGTTTGTTTATAATTTAGAAAGTGATGAGTTCTATCAAAGATTAATTTTCCTAATTTTGGAGAATCTATTTACCAAAAATATCTATTACTAATAAAAAAGCTATATTTTAAAATCTCTAATAGAAAGAGAAACCAAACAACATGGGAAATCTCAAGTACAATCCACAAAATAGATAGATTCCAACAAAAAATGAGCGAAAAACGATAAAATACACATAGAAAACGAAATGCAACAAATCAAAACATGAAAACATTTATACACTAAAAGTACAAAATTTGGTCAAGGAGTAATGATATATTACTACATGTGGACCCTCCAAGCACGTGCATAAAGCTTTTAAATAATATCGAAATCATAATTTAAAAGCATTAATATTTTTAGATTCCATAGTGAACGAAACACTTATATCGATGCTTGCATTATTGAACTTTTGACTTCAAACTGAAAAGAATATATATTTTTAGAGAAAATATAATATTATAAATACTTAAGATTGTATGAATCCATTCACGTTGAGATTTTATCTTCAGCTAAGACTTGTGCGCACTGAATGTCTTCAAGGACTACATTTAATAGTTGAAGGCAAACATCTCTCTGGTGTTCTGAGTTCAGCTTCAGTAGTGATTATGTTGTGTCATGATACTTCTTCCACATGATATTTAGTTAGGCAGTTTGATACTTCGCAAGTGCCGATGTTTGGTTTGAGGTATTGCATATCAACTTTAAGTGTTGGATAACTCTTAAAGTCGCAAGCTAAGCGGTGGTGATGTAGTTTCATTGGCTAGCAAATTAGTCCGAGACTAAGTTTTCACCTACAATCATTACAATGACAAAAAATTGAAATAAGCTTTCAATGTCCCTCTTAGATTAATAGTACAAGACTCAGACCTACCTTTATTAATTAGAGTCGAACCTTCTTCAATGTTTGAACGGTTTTCATCTCTACTATTTGGGCTGCAATACAAAGAACTTATAAGATAAGAGCTAAACTTTTTGGTAAACCAAACCCTTCACAATCAACTTTTCATTTTCGCCTTTGCATGCAATAACATCATCCTTATTAATGGCTTTTGTAAACCCTTCCTCATGTTTTCGAGATGTCACATGAAGATATTGTTGGGAATGTCCTGAAATCTACCGTACTATCTCTAGAAAGTATGATAAGTGTCGAGATCAGACATAAGTCATAAATACTGGGTGATCATGATGACTTGCTAGAGCCCGCTCTTGATCTATAAGTTTAGGACTTATTGCCAGTATTGTATGATCCCAAAGGGTCACACACCATAGCTAACGGGAAAGTTAAAAAGGAATTAATACAGTAAGATGCAAGGCATTTACTGTATTTGTACAGAGAATTGGGCCAGACAAAATACAGCTTTTTGTCTGATTTGGGCCTTGGGCCCAAAAGCCTAATGAGCCATTAGTTTAATTACTTGGGCCCATATAAGTAAGAGGAGAGGCGCAGGAAGCCCTAGTGGTCTGCGATTTTTTTTTAGAGCTCCAGCCGTCCTCTTTCTTCCTCTCTCTCTCTGTTGATTCCAGCTTGGTCTAGCAGCCTGATCCAGTAGCTTGTAAGCGTGTGGATACCTAGGAGGGGTAATCATCTGCTCTAAGTGATCTCGATATTACCAATCAATCCGCTGCAACATAAGGTAATGAATCTGATCTGTTTATGATTCAACTGCAAATCACCTAGATCCTTGTTTATTATGTGCTAGGATGTAACCTGACAATTACACCATGAACACACATAATCCTTCAGTGGTATCAGAGCCTAGGTCGTTAGGTTTTTGCTTTTTGGATCATACTAGGTTGTTTATTAGTTTGATGAATCGATTTTAATGAGTAAAATTGATTGAAACTTGGAAAACCTAGAAATAAGAAAACGATGAGATTGCTTGATGATTAAAGTTGATATCGTTTATTGAATAAATCATTATCATAACCAATCGTTGCTATTGAAATCGTTTATCATGCTATTGAAATCACGATTGATACATCATTTGATTCATTTAAAGTCAATTGCTTTGCGATGATTATGTCATGATCGTTTGGTTGAAAAGTCAATTGGTTTGCGATGATTATGTTATGATCGTAAGGATATGTGATACGAATTAATTATCATACGATTGTTGATTATGCATAAAAGACAAAATCGTTAGTTAAAGCTAAAATAAGTCAGCTTTGATTGAATCGTTTTGTTGATTTTAATTTTATCAAAACCTGCAACAATCGACAAAAGAGAATTTTGTCTTATTATTGTTGATTTAGCTTATTTGATAATTGTGGTTCGTTCTTACCAAACCCGCGACAATGAACCGATCAAACCGATTGTGGTTCATTGTCAGCTTTAGCTTAAACCGCAGGTTAGGTCAAAATTGGCTAAAACACAAGGTGTTTCTTCCTGATTTTGGACTTAACCGAACCGATCCAATTTAATTGGTGGTTCAAGCGGTTAACCCAAATCGCGGTTTGCTGGAAATTATTTAATACAATTGGTATTATTTAATTTCTGGTTAAACCGGATTTAAATTCAAAATTGAATTTTAACCTAAACCGAAGGCTGGTCTAAGTTTGATTTGGTTGGACCAAATAATTTAGAGCTGGTCTGGTTTAGTAAATAACCAGTTGGATTTAGTAGTTAATTTGGTCTTGGACCAGAATTAATGAACCGACTCGGTTATGTCAAATTATTGGGCCAATTGGAATTATGTGGTCTTGGGCCAAGAATTGGGCCTATAATTTGTGACCCCGAAAAACTTTAATAAAATATTAAATTAGAAATTTCTATTTTTAGCATATTTCTAAATTTAGAAAGTTTCTAAAATAGTAGGTTTCCCTAAATAGAAAGTTTCCACATTTAGTAAGTTACCTGAATTGGAAAGTTTCCCAAAATAGTAATCTTCTATTTTTGGAAAGAAAACCTAAAATCCTCAAAACCAATATCAAGCTTGGATGTCTTGCCCAATCTTGTCAGCTACTTAACGCTTATTCAATTACAGATATGGCTTACAGTGTGAGGTGTCTGTTTTTGCGTAAGTAAAGTAGTATATAGTCACTAATTTCATTGGGAGTCCCAGACTTTAGTGATTATTTGGCTGTAAGAGATTGGTTTCCTTGACTAGGCCATCGGGAGTCCCGGGCCTTGAGACATCTGGTGAATTGGGCCTTGGGCCCAATCCACAACCGAGAGTTATATGGATATAACTAGCTGTGTGTATGCTTACCAAGTAAAGCTAACTCTGGGTGACGGCCAGTGGCCCACTTTGGTTTTATTTGAACATGGGTCTCGGAATCATTGCATTCTTATGAGGTTAAACAAAGAAATTTTGAATGCAATGCGAGTTTTCTTATAAGTTTTTAAGATTACTCTCTTATGAACTAAATAACTAAAACTCTATTTATCTCTAAATTTCAGTTATGACTAGCACAAACAATCAAAACACTTTCTCGATCCGGTCTGTCCTTGAAATGGACAAACTGAACGGATCAAATTTCTTGACTTGGTCGCGGAACCTGAGGCTAGTCCTCAGGCAGGAGAGAAAGGACTATGTCCTTGAGAGAGCTCTCCCCGAGAGGATCGGGTCCAATGCCTCTCATGCAGTATATGATGCTTGGAATAAGCATTATAATGATGCGGTAGATGTGCGTGGTCTGATATTGGCTACCATGGACTCAGATTTGCTGAAGCAATATGAGAACATGGAGTCGCCAATAGAGATGATCAGCAGCCTGAAATTGAAATTTCAGGAGCAGGTAAGAGTGGAGAGATACCAGTTGGTTAAGTCTCTCACTAGCTGCAAGCTACCAAATGATCATCCAGTGAGTCCTCATGTCAGTAAAATGATGGGTTACATTGATAACCTGAGGAAACTGGATTATCCAGTTAGCCAAGAATTGGCAACTGAGATCATTCTGCAGTCACTGCCGTCAAGCTATGATAAGTTCAAAAGGAACTATATCAAGAAAGGCTTAACGAAGACGCTGACTGAACTGCATGATATGCTCAAGACAGTTGAGCCAAACGTGAAGAGTACCCTATATAATCTCATAATGGAGAAGGGTAGGTTTACTAAACCTAGTGCTGACAAGGGTGAAGACAAAGTTGTCCAGATTTTGAATCATGGCAAGCGTGTGTCTTCTGAGCCCGAGTCAGATACATCTTACGTTGGTAAGTGCTGCTACTGTAAAGAGACTGGGCATTGGAAGAAAGATTGCATTAAATTCATGGAAGATTATGAGGAGTTGAAGTTGATGTATGAGACTACTTCCTCAGGTATTCATGTTATTACTTCAAGTTCTACCTTATAGGTATTGGATACTGGTTGTGGCACTGATATTTGTTATAATATGCAGAGCCTCAGCAACAGTAGAACGTTGAAGGAAGGACAAGTGGAACTGCATGTCTGGAATGAGCTATGGATGCTGCCTCAGCCGTAGGGTTTTCACTTGTAGATGCCTTTGAGGCTTGGTTTTGTATTAAGTAATTGCTACAATGTACCTGCTTTAAGCAGAGTTGTCTTTCATTTTCTTGTAAGGATTTGAATGTTTTTCATTTTGATAAAAGACAAGTTTTGTTCTTTTGATCTCAATGAAATATTGATTGTAGCACCCCATTCAAGGAATGGGTTTTATATCTTAAACCAAAGAGTGCCTAAATGTAACATAAATACCGAATTGGTTTAAATCTGATGAATTAAACCTGATTTTTCTTGGCGTAAATGTTTTGGTCACATAGAGTGAGTCGGATTCAGAAATCCCATAGTTATGGACTTTTGGGCTCATTTGATCGGATATCTTATGAAACTTGAATTCTGCTTACTGGACCAAAAGACAAAGGGCCCATCTTAGCCGAGCTAGAGAAAGGCCCAAAGGCTTATTGGACCTTGAACATACTCATGTATGTGGCCCGATGAGCAGTAATGGCAGAGAAAATTTCATGTACTTCATTATATTTACTGATTACTTCAGTGAGTATGACTGTGTTCATTTGATGAGACACGAGTCGAAATTCTTTGAAATGGTCGAAAGAGTTCCAGAATGAGGTATAGAATCTGAGTGACAGAAGTATTGAGACTCTGGATTAGATCACGAGTGAGAATACTTAAGTCATTGATGGTGTGATCATCTGAATGAGTGTGAAGTCGTTTCACAGCTCATTTCTCCTGAAAACCTTGAGGTGTTTCTGTGAGAAAGAATCAGATCTTATTAGAAATGATTAAAGATGAGTCACACGAATCTTCCATGATATTCTTTAAAGAATAACGCTCTAGAAATATCTAAGTTTACGCTGAAATAGTTCCACCAATATCAGTTGAAAGACACCACATAAATGTGGACTGGAAATGATCCAAATTCGTCTTTACTGAGTATTTGTAGTTGAGCTACTTCGCTGGTTGTCCTAGGGAAACCAAGGCTTGTTACTTTTTACGTCCATTCCGAAAACGAAGTTAGGTTGTTCGGAATTCTGTTTTCTAAAAGGAAAGTTGTTTTCCAAGAAGAACAGTGGGAGTAAAAGTATAACTCGAAGAAATTCGAGAAATACAGGAGGCTGCTCAACCTGTTGAGGGAGAGCAGCGGATGGATTTACAGATTTCTGTAGAATCTACACCTGTAGAGCATGAACTTCGCAGATCTGAATGAATCCGTCACTAATCCGAGAGTGATTTCTCGTGATTAATTGTCATGATCTGATGATCATTGAAAGTGACGAACCTGCGAAATTCACAGAAGCGAAAGTGAGCCCGGACTCCGAAAATTTATACTGTGTGTAAGTTAGCTTCATCGATCCATTCATGGATGGAAGCAAACATATCGGAGTTGGAATCTTCGTTCTGTTGAAGTAGTCAAGGTTTTGACTTGAACAGGAACGAAGTGGAACTGTGCGTTTACTAATAGATAAGTGGGAGCGATGTTACATTTCTCATAGTGTATGTCGATGACATACTGATTCTCGGAAATAACGTTCCAATGCTGCAGTCGGTAAAGGACTGGCTTGGGAGTTGTTTTTATGATTGACATGGGTAAAGCCACGTATGTTCTTGGATTTTGGATCTAAAGATAGAGATCCAAAAGAGCTGATAGGACAATGTCAGGATTCTTATATTGACAAAGTCCTACACGTTTTCAGCATTCCAAGAAGGGTTTTATGTCAATGTCACATGGCATTACGTTAAGCAAGAAACAGTGTCCTACGATATCTGCTGAGCTTGAATGCATGGATGAGATTCCATATGCGTCGGCAATTGGATCTATCATGTATGCCATGACACGTACTTGTTTTGATGTTGCTTTAATGTTAAGCAAGACAAGTAAAGACCAGTCAAATCCAGCAAAGAATCACTGGATAGACGTAATGAATATCCTCAAGTATTTGGAAAATACTTAGGATAAGTTCTTGATTTACGGAGAAAGTGAGGTGCTACAAGTCGGTAGAGTCTGAAAGGCAAGTTACCAACAGACAAAGATGATTTCCGGTCACAGTCCGGTTATATCTTGTGTCTGTCTGGCGGTGCAAGGCACTGTTGCTGACTCCATGACTTAAGCTGAACATTTCGCAGCTTGGGAAGCGGCGAAAGAGGTTGTTTGGAAAGAAGAGTTCATCACTGAACCTCACGCTCTTGGCCCTGGTTAAGATACTTGAATAAGTACTTGATAGAACATGTTGGTTGCACCATTCAACGTTAATGTGAGCCTTGTGTCGAAGAGATAGAACCTTGTTATAGGGTATACCATATCTGTTGTCGCATTCGAAGTCATTCTTCTCAACGAAACGAATTGTTTGTTCACGTCGCCTATAAATTGGAAAACCTTCTTTATTAACTAAAGTTTTCTCGGCGTGTGGCTTCGGTATAACTTTGAATGTTTCCCATTCTACATACATGGAGACTTCATATTAGCAGCCCCACAAGGTCCATGGATCATCATGTCTTTAATCACCTCATAAAGCTTTGATTCTGAATCTTTATCTAGGAATTTAGCTGAAATGATTCTGTCAATATCTTCCATGGAAGAAAATTTGCATTTAGAATGCATGAATAACATAATGTGAGCATGCGGTAAACCTCTTTTCTGAAATTTAATTGTGTACGTTGCTGCAAAAACAAGTAAAACAAACAACGAATTAGTAATCAAATATAATATATCGTTGCATAACATACCTTATGTAAGTATAATTGAACAAAGTCACTTACATGAGACAGTCTTTTCCAAAAGTTCCTTATCTGTCAAATCATTCATAAAAGAGTAAAGCTTCATCTTGAACATTCTGCTTATGATGTCAGGCCTATCATTTGCACTCAATTTTTGTTCGTTCATACATCTTGTGATTTCTGGCCACTTGGGATTGCATGTAAAAGTAGTGAAGAGATCAGGAAATCCAAAGTGTCTGCATATAGTCATTGCATCCAAGTAATCATTTTTCATGTATCTAGGACCCCCTGTGAAAGAAGCTGGCAAAAGGTACTTCCTTCCTTGCTCACTCAAATCAGTTACTTCAGCAGCAGCATTCTGTTTGATAGAGTCATAGCTATCAGATCTCAAACTTGACTGGTTAAACCACATATACCCCAATCGGTTAGATTCGATCATAGTGTAATTATCAACCAGAAATTGTTGGAACAATCTTTTTGATTGTAGAAGAGTATGACATTCCTTTTGCCTTTCTTGAAGTCGAAATGCAAACCATTGTCTGAGACTAATACTATCTTTCTTAGGCTTCTTTCTAGTTGTTTCCCCTTTTTTTATTCCCAAGCCTAAAACCATCTTCTCCATATGAAGATTAGTGGATATTGTAGTGCAAGATACGAAGTATGTACTTCACTGATCCTCTGAAGTTTACCACAACGTTTTTGCCAAACAATATCCCTCTTATCCATATTCAAACTAAAATCTCAGGGAATCAATGCAGCAACTTCATTGGTTGTTGGAGTGTTATGATTTCTTCCGTCTGTCACACGTTCACTAACAATCCTCATATGAAAAGCATCATCAGGATTTGTATTAAACATTTGTCTTCATGATATGAAGCATTTAACATAAGGATTAACCTTTGGAAAAAAGATTATGTAGGGTCGACTCGAATTCAAGTTACGTTTGGGTGTTTTTTTCTAGGGTCACGCTAGATTTTTGGTTTGGGAGAATCTCTACAATATATTATGTAGGTTGTTAGAGCAATCTGAACAGTAATGGTTACTTTCTCTTAATTACAAAAATAAATAAACATTATACTCTTTAAATATTTCGAAAAATAATAATAGTGGTTTAATATCATTTTTGTAGTCCAACTTCATGAAATCTGCACTATCATAACAAAAGAATTCTCTATAAAAAAAAATGTACTTGTAGTTTATTTGCCCTTGACACTTGTGATGGTAAAAAGGAATTGTGTGATTTTACCATAATGTTTTCTCGTCTGTTTTCTAGTAGGTGGTCACTTGTTGAGAAGTCATGGGGAATAGTTCAAACATATCATGAATCTTGATTTCAATCAGGTGAAGTGTTACTCAGCACTTAGTTTCCAGAGTTGCAGATGATTGGTTGATGTATGTTCTGGTATGTTTTGAAACTATCTTCTGTGTTTGATTATCTAGGGACTTTGTTTCCATGTTTCTCTCGGAGGTCATAAATGGTCAGATGCTTCTTGGTACAACATTTCGTGCCAAAGTTTGCATGTTCAATCACTCCTTGTTCTAGATCCTATTGCAAACATCTAGTTCATGCAAGACTATATAACTCTCTTGGTATGGACTAATCTATATCCCAATCTGATATTTGTGACAGCAACTTTGATATCTTATCAACATTTCGAATGTCATATTTTTATATTTTGTTGCAGTTTCTCAATAGGTGAGAGTGTATATCAGATATTGGCGTCTAGAGCTCAATCACACTCATTTCTTAATTGATGGACTCATGGAACACAAATGATTGCATTCAATAAGAAGGTAAAAAACAAAGATTTAAAAGGGCTAATTAAAACCTGAATCTTAAGCTTCCTTTTGATGTTGGTTTAGGCTTGATCTTACATGTGTTCAATCTCCATTTACCTGATCCATGTCTCATGCATAATTTGTGATTATAAGGATATGGGAAATATCTTGGTTGATCTTCGGAATATTTATACCCAATGGAAGTTGTGGATATGTGTAGATTCCCAACTTTTTGATGATGAAACTGCAACATGCCAAAGTCTTTGATCGTTAAAGGCAAGCCAACAACTTTAAGGGATTCTTCTGTGTGCATTTTTAATGTTATATATTCTTATTATTTTTGTTGTGTTTCTCAGTAGGTGAAAGTGTATATGGGAGATTGATGGCGTCTACACTTCAGTCACACTCATTTCGAGGCAATATTCTCCTCCTGATTTCTACACTAAGGTAAAATCAGTTTCACTTATCCTCCTCGTTGCTTAGTTATAACATTAAGCGTAACGAATGTCCTTTATTTTTTATTTTTTAAAAAGAAAAAAGAAAAAACAATTCAATAGTCGTGCGTTGTTCGAATAGTGTTGAAACTGTTAAACATTGTTAAAACCGATACACTTTTTAGCTTAATTCTCTGAGCCATGTACTATCTTGAAGCATGTCAATTTTGCTTCATGCATACTTCTGGTTTTCTTGAAAATCGAATGTGTTTTACTTACATTGCTCAACTTGCACTCTTTAAGTACTGATGCAGGGTTCTTTCCTTTGCAATATATGTCTACTGATCTCAAAAGTCAAGAAGATGTTACTACATCAAACTCTATGTGCAATAAGAAGGTCTTTATACATCACTATCTTTTGATGTTGAAGTTAGGTAGTTTCTATATCGTTCATGGTGACATATATCAATTCAAAACTTATGTGCAAGGATATTAGATTTCTCTTGTGATCTGATGCAGAGTTCAATTATCCTTTGCAGATTCTGTCTACTGATTTCAAAAAGTCAATAGGATATTACTAAAATATACTCTATGAGGATATTTCGGCAGGCATCTTCCTTGCAATTGGAGTCTCAATCAGCCATTAAAAAGGTTACGACTGAAATTAAAAGGTTAGAAATTGTAGTTTTATATATTTTAGAAAAGAATCCATTAGGTTGAAGGGGAATCTATAGTAACTGCATTAGAGTCGTGTGTTATTTCCCATAAGAAACAAAGTTACTATTATCAAATAACCAAAGCAATGTTAATAAAAAAAACATAGATTACTATAGAAAACAACTAAAACCAACCACAAAGCAAATAACAAAGCCAAATTTTAAAAATCTTCAATAAAATCCTAAAAACTCCTTAGTTCAAGCAGAATTTGCATCTTTCCTAAGTCCATCTTCTACTATCTTTTCTAATTTGATCTTCTTAGTACATGGTTTTTTGCTTGTAGATGTGAGATCACATATATCTTCGGAGTTTTCTCCTTCACGCTTCGATGAAGTAGTAGTAAAAACTCCAGATGAATTTTCACTTATAACACAAATATTAGACACCTACATAAGTAAAAAGCAAGATATTAAATCTAATGATATAACAGCTAAATGAAAACAATTTCTCTACCAAAATTAGTTTTTAATTACCTCGTTACCTGAAACAATGATTGCTAAAGTAGTTGTAAAATCTCCAGATAAGAGTTTTCCTCAATCTTAAGAACATCACTTCCTGTCCATACTTTGGAAACTTTGTAATATTCATTACTGTAGACCACATTGTCCTATTGAATATAAACCAAAAACTCAAAAGTTTTTCCAATTTAGGTTGGTTAAAGCTTCTGGTAGGTTAGTAGGATCCTCAATATGTGCCATTATTTTAGAAAATAGAATTAAAAAGGAGATTTCAAAATTTCTTACTCGAATTATTAAAATTTAGAAGATACCTCCTCAAATGAACCATCGGTTAATTGCTCAGCAGTTTGTGGCACAATCGGCTGAGCAATGTAATCAACAAGCATGCATTTTGTTTTTTTCTCTGTAATTCATCACCATAATATGCAATTTAAGCATACAAATATCCATGTATTTTTAGATGTTGAAAATATGATGTCATTAGAATGAGATAGGGACATTTACTTTTGTGACACATTTGTCACATGTCCATTACAAACAGAGCACCAGAAAATAGGAGTTGAATTCCTTGAAGCTGTTGAGAGTGTATATGCTTTTGGTGCACTTACTTTTTTATTGCATTTATTGCAGCTAACATAGTACCATGCCCAATCAGTGTCAATGACATAGAAGGAACAAAATATCCTACATTTTTCAATCTGTAAATATGTTCACAAATACATTATCATATCAAAAAAGCAAAGATACCTAAAAGAAACTTAGAATCGAGTTTTTTATTAATTTAATTTGTTTTTCGAGTTCTTATCTCATTGCTGCAAAGCACCTCTGAAATTGTTTTCTTAGAAAATTGCGACCATACAATTGTTGTTTGCATTCCATATTTCCCATCCTTAGGCTCCATGATTGACAGGGAAAGGCCATCATGAGGAAGTATGATCAATGAATGTAAATTAAAAGTATTAAAATATTAACATGGATCATAATTTTCTATCATAAAATATTACGTATGATCAAAACTTGTGATGCATCAAATGCATTTGTAACTTGAAGATCTCCTGCATATGAACATATTTACATAAATAAGTATTGCCTTTTACCATTATAAAACAGAATCGTAAAAATTAAATTATATATTAGTTTGAGATAACTATTACCTTGGTAGTAGTTCATTTTCAAGAATCTTATAAGACATATAACCATCTCCTCACCGGCTTCTAAGGAATCCGACATCACTTGTTCAGCAAAACGTCCTCATAGACAACATGGCAGACGTTGATCCCTACAAAAGATAAAACTATAATTATCAAATGCACCAACTAAAACAATTAATTGATTGAGAAGTAATAACTATGAAAAAGACTTACTGGGAATCTCTGAGCATAAATTCCAACTTTTTCTTTCTTTTCTATTGGCTTGAATATGGTTTGAATCTCTCCCACATATACCACTTGGCTGATAACATCTAGAAACAAAAAAACATTGAAAACAATAAAACATACTTTCTGTAATATAAGTTACACAAAAAGTATAAAAGTGAACTTACCAATAAGAAAACAGTTTTTAAGAGTACCACTGAAGATAGTCTCAAAATATATTAATGATAGAAAACTATCATCAGACTTATATTGAGTTCGAGTGAAGTGTTATTCAGGAAACCCATCTTGTATTGATGTTGAGTTGTTCTATACTGGTCATATGCATGAGTCAAAGAGAAATTCTCAAAGACTCTCTACTCGCCAATAGGAAAATTCTTTTCAATGGACTTAACATATGTCTTCTTGCATGTTGCATGAATCTTAGCATGTAGAAAAAGTAGATTTATTAGTCTATACATATTAAAATCGTAGAAGTAGAGTTTATGTGTTGAGAATACTTACTGAATCACCTACTAAAATGATTTTCATTGTTTCTCGAGATTGATAAGTATATTGCTTCCAAGAGTGGATCACTTTGACACAGATCCGTCAACCGGTTTTGAATGTCTTAACCATTGATAGGTTAGTGAAACCACGGTTATTTTTTGCTATTGTTGATATTTGTTTTTCGAAAGTTGGAAAATAAGTCGTGAGAGGAAGAAGTTTAGAAAAGAAGTCATGATAGGATGAAAAAGTGTGTATGGCGTAATAATATATATAGAGTAGGAAGGATTGTTAGGCAAGATTTAGAAGATATTATTAATATATTTTCCGAAATCGTAAGATATGGTTGTATAGATTTTTTTCTCGAAATCGTAATATTTAGCATAACTGTTTGTTGGTTACGATTTGAAAAATTGTAATATATAGTAATGTATATGTATCATTGTAGAACTAGTAGGAAACTAGTTATTATATTTTTTTCAAAAATCGGCTACAAGATATGGTTAATATAGATTTCATCTTAAATATCAGTTTTGTGTCTTCATTCATTGCTAAATATAAGTGAATAATTTATATATTCTATAAATGATTTTGTTTGATTAGTATATTGATTATTTTGTTTGATTAAAAATGGTATCTATATAATATTTTCTAAATATGTAGTTTAGATTGTGATGAATATTTTGCCAATATCTATTGAATATCTAGTGTGACGAACAATTTGGTAGTCTTTAGGTTGTTTTTGTTTTGTAGATTTAATGAAGATTTTAATCATATATAGATTAGATCTTTGGAGAATTATTAGGAAAATAATATTTTTAGTCTTGTTGCCGATTTCGAATATTTAAGTTTGGGTTTTGGAATATTTCCTTTGTACCGAATCTTTTTGTTAGTCTTGTTTGCCGATTTTTTGTCTTATTGATTCTATAAAGATTTTATGCATATGTATCATTGGAGAACTATTAGGAAAATAGTTATTATAGTTTTTCAGCTTTGGGATTCGAATATTTAGTGTATCCTAAATTTGGAAACATCATGTTTAATTCAGTTCAAATAATGGCATATTGTAAACCGATTTATTTAGTATAGGTTGGTTACGTTTCGATATAGATGCTCTCGTTTAATTTGATTTCAAATAATGGTTTAGGTTTCTCACGCTTTGTAGATTCAAATAATGCCTCGATTTCAAATAATGGCATTCTCTAAACCGATTTATTTAGTATAGGTTGGTCACGTTTTGGTATAGCTTGCTCATGATTAATTCGATTTCAACTAATGGTTTAGGTTGCTCACGTTTTGTAGATTTGCCTTGTTTTTTTTAAATACAACTTTATCCTTAATGAATTCAACAAAAAAACAAAAGAAAGTAATGGCACTCATAGTAATTAAAATGAAAACTCATGGCATGATTTAATATTATATATTGAATGATTTGTAACATTAACTAAAGAAGAAGTTGTTTAACGACAGAAAGAAAGGAAACCCCTTCATTATTTTTTTAACTATTCATATTCGTAATGAATGAGACATGAGATTATGAAGAAGCATGTAAATAAAGATCAATTATTTTGAAATGTTATATACAGTGAAAATAAGACATTAATCTAAATAAATGAAAATAAATGAATATAATATGACTTAATTATTAAATGAAATTAAAACCAAAAAGAAAATATAATGATAATGTATTCTCTTTATTCCATAATCTTCGTTCTAGAATTGTGTAGTTTTCACATTCCCAATTATATATACAATTAGAAAAATATACATAAATATAATATTTATTTATATTTAAAATATAATATTTAAATACATAGAGTATAAATACATACATGTGATAATCGTAACATTTGATAGGTCGAATATCATTGTCAATCATCATATGGGTTGGAACATGACAAGAATTGACATATTTGTTTCCTACAAAAGACGATAATAAAATAAAGACAAATATTAATCGGTTGGTGTTCTAAAAACATAAATCTCAAATATTATTGGAATAAATAACACAATAATCACAAACATTTTTCTCCCATGATATGATGCTTAAATGATATTGAATTGTAAATAACAAATAAAAAAGATAAACTTACATATTCATCAATGGTAAAATTCATTCACATTCACATTCCATTTATGCACTTTGTGACATAAATGGTTGGGGATTATGAATGTTTTGAATGGCTTGAATGAAATGGTATGTGAGATATATAAGAGCTAAGTGGTGTATTAGGGTTTTGCATATATGTTTTTCCAAAAAAATAAATTGATGTCAATATCTAAAAATCGTGATTTTTTAAAGATATTAGTTTTTAGGATTATCGAATATCTAGTTTGTTTGTTTGTTGTTATAATATCTAAAAATTTTATATTAAATCTATAAAATACTTCGATGTCGATATCTAAAAAAGGATTGCGTCGTTTTTATTATATATCAAATATCTAGTTTATTTGTTTGTTGTTGTAATATCTAATTTTTTAATTTTAAATCTATAAAATACTTCCAATAATATATTTCTAAAAATAACAAAATCCGCCGACAAAATAATATATTGAATAATATTCATATACAATCTCAACTTGCCAATAAAATATTCTAACTATATCTGGGAAGAAAATATAAATTTAATTTGAATTTAATTTAATATCAAATTACCCTTAATTATCTTAATAATTAGTTATAAATTTTAGTGGCATTACATGTAATATAACACATAACTAAATGTTTCTTTATAAAATGTACTACTAAATTAATAGTATTTAGATAAAATTTTAAAAACCGGCATCCATGTCAAAAATGTCCATAAAAATGTCGCAACACTCTTCATCTCTCTTAGAAACTCTAACCATAGCATCAAATTTGGTGTTATTTTCACACCAAATTTGATGTTTAGTTTCCACTTTATTTTTCATCTCCAACCACAACACCAAATTTTACACTAAAAAATAATATTCTTTATACTTATATTAATAAATTTAATATTGTTTGTAGTTTTTATATTTCGATATATACTAATTATTCTTAACGCTAATTAATAATACGATAATACAAAATTATAACAGATAAATTAAAAATTATGGTATTAAACTACATGATATTAATTCTAACAATTTGCATATTCAAACCAAAAGTGTTTAATTAATTTCATTATGAAGTTCAATACGAGCCTCCCGATCTTTGATTTGCATGTGTCGAGCTAATAATTTTTGAAATCAAACATCATCATCACCCGCCATCTCAACTTCTGCAGTGGGAACTTCAGCTCGTTCTTCAATTGTTTCATTTGCATCACGCTCATCCTCTATGATCATAGTATGCATTATGGTACAAATTTTCATCATATGATGTAACACATTCTTACTCCAAAAGCATTCTGGTCCGGCCACATTTACAAATCTTGACTGCAATACTCAAAACGCATGTTTCACGTCTTTTCTACATGCTTCATGCTTCTTTGTAAATAATTTCTTTTTTGGACCACGTGGATCGTGAATTGTTTGAACTAGAGTAAATCATTTTGGATATATACCATCAGCTAGATAATAACCCACATTATAATTTTTCCATTAACAACATAATTAGCGGGTGAAGCATTTCATTTAGCTAGATTAGCAAAAAGATGAGACGCCTCTAGCACATTAATATCATTGTTAGATCCAGGTAGACCAAAATATGTGTGTCAAATCCATATATCATAATCACCTATTGCTTCGAGAATAATAGTAGGAGATCTACTACGACCAGAGTATTGACTTCTCCAAGTTGTTGGAAAGTTCTTCCATTATGCATACAATCTAAACTACCCAACATACATTTAATTCCTCGACGTTCACCCATTCGGAGTAAACGTGCAACATCGGTAGCATCAGGTGATCGAAGATAGCGAGTGGCAAATACCTCGACAACAACACGACAAAATCGCTTCAAACTTTCTATAGTTGTAGGCTCCTCTACTTTGATATACTCATGGAAACCGTTGAATTTCTTGGCATAACCCTTGATTAAGCCTCACTTCTCTTTTATAAATGTATACCAAATTTTCAATGATTACACATCTTCAATTTTTTTTCTTACCACTATAGTCCTTCTAAAAGGACTTCTTGTCGCTCTACGTCATATTCTTCTGAAGAAAATATACACTTATGTCATGTGTATCTTAGTGTTTCTAAAAATCCAATCATAGGGATAAACCAATCATGAGATCAGTTTTGGACAAGAGTTCAAACTGAATATGAAAACAATCTGAGGTCTCTGTCATTCCAAGACCAAAAAGATCTTTATAAACACGAATGACAACAATTTTTGCCGCAGTCTCTAGGCTGAGGGTATGTTTTAACCATATTAAAAAATAATCCTAGCGGTGCTTTTGGACAAGATATTTGAAAGTATATATACTTAGATTATTTGCATTTTATTTATCTTTATTAATTTCTTGAACTTTTTAACTTATTTCTATTTTTCTTTTGTTACTATTAAATTATTTAAACCAAGCAAAGATGTTATTAACACAAGATGTTAAATACAAGAGAGGAATCAAATTCGATCATGCATGGTCTATCCTTAAAGGTATTGAGAAATTTTCAAATAACCAATCTAAGAGAGGTGTTGCATTCCATGAAGAAGGTTTTAATGTTGTATCATCTCTATCATTTAAAGATGATTTGTCGCCATCTCTTAGTATGAATTCATTTGATTGAAATATGAGTAGTGAGGAAGCCACTTTAAATTTATCTCAAAAAGTCTATGGGTATGAAACAAGCAAAGAGAAAACAATAATCTGATGAACATTTAAACAAATTATGGAGCAAAATGATAAGCTTATCATGGCTGTTTCTAAAGTTACTTCTCAAAGAAATGAAATTCAAAGACACAAGGTTGAGGTACAAAGAATAAAACAAGAGCATAAAATATTATTTGCCAATTTGAGTTCTATAACTGATCCATCATGTCAGAAGTATATTGAAAATGAAAGAACAATAATTTTGAGAAGAAGAACAACAAACTGATATGAAGAACACGAAGAAGGTTCCCAAAGCCAATATCATAGATCTCAATATCGAGCATCTTAGTATCAAGGAAATCAAACTCAAGAAAAACAAATTCAAGGAGAACAAGTTTAAGGACAATAATCTCAGGGTGAGGACCAAAGATCATCAAGTGTCTAACAAGATTTTAACCAATACTCTAATTATCTTAGTGGAAATAATTTTCCAGAATATTAAATTATTGTTTAAATTTCTATTATGTCTTTAAAATTATCTTGTTGCATTTTTATGTTTGTTTGGTTTTAGTTTTGTAATTTTGTGTTTTCTAGGGTTATATGATTTTTAATATGTATTTTTAATTTTAATCAACTTTCTCATTAATTTAGATTTTTGTGCAAAAAGTATACTTATAATTAAAATTTCACATTCTTAAAAATGAAAATATAAAAATATTTATGGTATATGTTTTTTGTTATTTACAACATTTAATTAATTAATAAATATTAATTTAGTCATTACTACAAAAAGTATATATATATATATTAACGTTTGGTGTTTTATGAACAGTGTCACACCAAATATGGTGTGACATTGTTTATATACAAAATAAAAATTATGTCGTGACTTTTGTCATTCGATTGGAATGTGGAAACTACTTATTTAGTGTTTTAGCGTCTCTTTTGGAGTTGCTATTAACATAAAAACACTAAAGTGATAAATAAATAACATTTATAGCGTATATTATCTTCAGACCTGTAAGTGGGTCCAAATTAATCCACAAACTGCATCTTCCTATGGGAATTACCTTTGAGTTATATAAAAAATATAGAAATTTTACAGTTCATATTCAATACTTATGGCATAATTAACTGGATGATCATACTCCCACATCATTTTTTTAATTCCCAATGTACCCCTAGTATCCTACGAAGAATCTATCAATACTAATTGATTTGATGTCTCCCTGCAAAAACTGTTCACACTTCTTCATTATCCCTTATTGATTTTGGTTCCATTTTTGTGTAGAAAACCGGCAAAATTAATTGTGTGGAGTAACTTTTGTCTTTTCGGATTCCACTCGAAAATCTCGATTCTTCCAATCTGCGCAGTTTTAAATGGTAGGTTACACGTACGATTTTTTCATTTCCTAATTTTTTTCTATTGTAAGTTTTGTTTCAATCTTTGCTAATGGTTCTTATATTGGAACTGGAATCATCTGAATGTCAGGAAATTTTAGAACTGCTTGTCGAATCTTCGCCATCGTAGAAGAACCCAGTGATGAGAGAGTCAATTCATACCTGAAACATAACCGTTTAAAGACCATCCTCAGTGCAATGGACGACGAAGAAGTGGTGTTCATCCGCAACTCATCTTTCGGCAAACTCATCGCCACCTCCAAAAAACCAACGTTCTCCGGTGTGTTCGGTCAATTCATCATAGCCCGAATGTTGTTTGTGAAAAAATAATCACGATATTTGGTTTATTATCGCTGGATGTCCCATTCGGGTTTCTCTCATAGAGTTTTCCATCGTTACCAGACTTCATAGTGGGAAATTTCCTAAAGCCAACAAAAAGTGTATTTTGGTTATGGCAGAAGTTGTGTCTGCGATAACAGAGGTTGTGGAGTTGGAGATCTCTTCTTCTTCGTCGGAGTCAGAGAGCAATGCTGAAGATGAAACGCGTAACACCATCGGCACCCAGATGGGTACGGATCCAAACGGTGAAAAAGATTCAGAGATCCATAGGGACGAAGCCTCGGCTACCACATCTAGACCAAAAATTGAGAAGTTTTCGCTTAGCTATTTCCATGCCAGAGACATCGACGAGAAGTGCGAGGTATTAATATTAAGTTTAATGGCCTAATTTTTCCGATTGTGGTAGGTTAAATTGGGAATTAACATCACTAATCAAATGTTATGTCCTCTGTATATGAATATCCATTTCTTTGAATGTTGTTGATAACCAATCCATAGTGTTACTACTTTATTTATTAGCACTGCAAATAATAGCGTTACTCGTGTATTATGCGGTATCAGGCGGAGGTGGAGTGTATCATACCTGCTGAGTCTGGGGTTGATATGGATAAGTCTAATTTTTTCTGGTCAGACAATGAGGAAGATGAGAAGGTCAACACGATGGTGAAACTTATTGGGAAGGGTTTCCATTTCAAAAATATATATATTCAAGGGTGGAATGACGGCAGCTGGTATGTAGAGAATCAGGAAGGAGAGGCAGGAGGCTAACGATAAGAAGGATACAAAGAAATCGAATCAAAGAAGCAGTGGTATATGTAACTTTGACGGCAATCAAGTTGTTGAGTCTATCGAAATTATAAAGCGGTTCATAAGTAAAGTGTACAGGAAAGTTTCAAGATGCATCACTGAAATTGGAATTGTAGGGGATGCTGTACAAATTGCGGATAACCATTTCGATGTTGCACTTAAGGGTGCAATCAATATTATAACAGATTATGTCATCGATGCCATCCAGAAGTTTCTGGATAAATCAACTACGAAGCTCGATGACGTGAATGTTGTTGGGGAGACAAGGGAACACGGGTTTGAGATGGCCCTCAGAAGCGTGTGCGCAGAAAAGCAATTCAGGTGGTGGTGGCACGTGTACACGCAGTGATGACGATGTTGTCAATGAAGTCTTAGAAACACTACATGCTAACACAAAGAAGATAATTTATTATACAACTTACAATTACGATAATTTTTACGTTAATCTCATTAATGGTAACGCTAATATTTTTGTTATAGGAATATCAAGACAAATCACCCACAGAGGAACATGGCGCAACATCCGAGATGGGGGATAATTTGAGGAAAAGTCAATCCGTTGAGGTCTTTAACCGTTGAATTTAATGTAATTTATTTATCTATTTTTGGAGTTACACAGTCGTATATTCTTTGTGCATCTCAGGTTGAAGTGAATGTAAATGGCACGGAAACATAAGGCAGTGGTGCTAAGATGAGGCATGTTGCAGACAACGAAGATGATGCTGAAGGGGGAGATGGTGATGATGCTAATCAGCTTCGGCGGAAGAGTAAGCGGTTGAGAACTCAGTCTGCTTCTCTCCATGGGTATGAGTGCACCAAGGTAACTAAAGTGCGCGCTCAACCACATCCGGTTGTCCATGGCATATTTCCTAAAGAAGGCTATGAAATCAAGTTTACTAAGCTTGTCCAGTTATTCAAATCAAAATCGGTACGATCTTACCTTCTGCATCCCAATCGCAAGAAAGCTAATATATACGTTAACATGTTTATCATTTTGTAACACATATTGTTGAATGTTAGCAACAGTACTTAAATCAGTAGCAAGGATGTTCTGGATATTGCGGAGAAAACAAGATTCATGTCCCCGAAGGTGAGTAACTTCTGAATTGAATTGGTCAATATCAGTTTTAGCTTGTTTAACTAGTAACTCAACTTGTTGACCGTATTCACATGTTTTTGATGCTCTTATCCATTTCTCTCGGATTTTTTTCATGAGGGCAGTCCTTGGCAACCAATTTAACAAGTACCGGTTCTTTTACAACAAATTTGTTGCTTATATTATGAAGCATTACCCCAAGTTTGCAAAACTTGCGCCAAAGAACCGTCTCATACTCAGCTTGTAGGAGAATCTACTTGAAATCATCAGACCCGTATTTATTGCGCAGCAGCCTAATCCGGATAGGTTATATTTCCTTTTTCTCATGGATAAGTCACATTGGGTGGGAGTATGTGTTGACATCCCTGTCCAGACAATCATAGATCGACCCACCCAATCCAAGAACCATGCAGATGCTTGATCTACCAGACGACATGTTGATTAATATACTAATTCTCCTTCTTGAATCTGAATTCGGGGATTTCATCATGGCAACATCAATATGACATGCATTGAGGGACATAGCCTAAAGCCCTCGTTTTTTTTACAAAATCATTGATTTCTTCTACCAACGCATACCCCTGTATGCGAACGGACCAACAAGGGACTTCATAAATGCTTGCATAGAACATGAGAACCCCCTTGGCCCTTCTCCTCAATGGTATGTCTGACTTCATATATAATGGTCAATGTAAGGCAGAGGAAGCAATGATCAAGAAATCGGTGGATTGCTATTGGGATACAAGCATTTACACCAATTCCATGCTTGTTGGGGTCATCTATGGGGCATCCGATATTGGAAATCGAGGACTAGCGTTAACCTTGGAGTTTGCATGCAAAATCTGCATGAATATAAGCAAACGAGACTGGCGGGTTTGGCCGGAGGCACTAGGCCTGGGATATTTAACCGACCCGAGTTTACCGAACCGAACCGAACCGAAATTTTCGGTTTTCGGTTCGTGGTCGGTTAATGGTATTGAACCGATCGGCAGCTTTGTTAAATTAGTTCGGGTATTGCTTCGGTTCGGTTCGGTTCAGTCAAACCGAACGGGTAACCGGAAACTAGAAACCACTTTATCATCTCCATCGTCGAGCCGCCTTTGTCCTCATCATCTTCACCGTGGTCGAATCGTCGTCGTTAGAAGTCTGAAATATGTCGTCGTCGTGTGTGCGGCTGAGTTTCTTTTCTTTAGGTTTTATGAGATGTAGGAGATGACAACGAAAAAAAGGCGTGAATTAATTAGATTTAGTGGGCTTCAATCACATTTGGCCCATAAGTTTATAGATAGCTTTACATATTATTAAATTTAATGGTTTGGCCCATTTGTCACAAAGAATATTTAATGTATATATTGAAATTCTGAACCAATCCAACCGATTTCAACCCAAATTTAAACAAAAATAAAAAATTCAACCCATATCAGAAAACCCTAGATCTAAAAAGACACGGCCTTCTTCTTCTTTTGTTATTTCGTGTTCAGAGAGAGAGAGAGAGAGAGAGAGAGAGAGAGAGAGAGAGAGAGAGAGAGAGAGAGAGAGAGAGAGAGAGAGAGAGAGAGAGAGAGAGAGAGAGAGAGAGAGAGAGAGAGAGAGAGAGAGAGAGAGAGAGAGAGAGAGAGAGAGAGAGAGAGAGAGAGAGAGGGCGTGAGGCTTCAAATCTGATCTTCTTCTTCTTCTTCGTATCTGATTCTTCTCCTCTTCTTCTTCTTCATCCAATCTAATTCTTCTTCTTCAAATCTGATTTTTCTTCCCTTCTTTTTCTTCTTCTTCTTCATCGCCTCCTCTCGAACCATCATCATCTTTGATTCTGCACAAAAAAAACTGAATCAAATAAGATTTTGTCTTATCCGGTCTTCAATTCTTCTTCTTCCATTTTTTTTTCTCCAATTTCTTTAATCTTCTTTGGAAGAAAATAAACCGAACTGAACCGACGTAAACCGAAGTAACCGATTTTACCTGAAGTTTCAATTAAAAACCGAAAATTTCGGTTTAATTCGGTATAAAAATTAGTAACCGAATTAACCGATAACCGAACCGAACCGAACCGTAATTGATTTCGGTTAATTTCGGTAAATTTTTCAATAACCGAATTAACCGGAAAACCGAAATAACCGACTGGTTCGGTTCGGTTAAACCGAAGTCCCAGGCCTAGGAGGCACCGTGTGATCTACTATTGAAAAAAGTTTTTTTGGATATTAACAACGTATGCAATTGTAAATGTGCTAACATAGATAATTGGATGTATTGGTGGTAGTAGCGGAGGAAAAAAAATATTTTTATGGGGGGCAATTTTCAATTTGTTTAAGAAATTAGGGATAGAATTATTAAGAATTCAGGGTGCATTATCAAATTTATATAGAACTTTCATGAAAAAAAAAAAGAAGCATTGGGGGCATATGCCCACTCCTACACAACGTGGCTCCGCCACTGACTAGTGGATGGATGGCTGGGAGAATTCAGATATGTGTGAGGAGTGCTTCTGGACAATTGAAGCACTTATGTTTTGCAGGATTATAATAGAAAACATTAGTACATGGCCATAATTATCAGGGTTCTACAACTATTTTTAATACAACGGATTTAATAGGTGGAATTTTCTAATGTTAGAGACATTTGTATTTTTGGGGCTAATGGTCGATAACTACCAATGGAGGTTGAAATATTAGTATTGATATTAAAATTAATAGGTCACAATATGTTCTATACATTTCATTGAGTTTCCCTTTTATGTGCATGGATGTGTTTTGTACTGTGCATGGATGTGTATTTGTGTATTGGTTAGTAGTGTCATTTATATTTTAAACGTTTACTTCATCCAATAATATTCAATTTCTAATTAGTTTGTTAGCATCCATATATAATGTTAGTGTACACAACAAAACATTTAACATTTTTCATATCCTACATTTCACATTAAAGGGGGCAACTTGATTTAGTCATAGTCATACATATGGTCTAACATATGCCACGACGTCATTGGAGATTTAATCAAACTATATAACTTATTTTTAAAAATTGGTCGATCTAACTCCGACCTATACCAAAACATCCAAACACCGTGCCGCCCCCAATTTACAATTGCGTTCTTGCATACTAGGTGTGCATCTTGCACGACGCACAGTTGTGGACGACCCCGTTGCAACGGCTACACACTTTAAGTCTTCGCTGGATTCCACCCTTCAAATGTAGAGAAGTATTAATGTGTTTAGATTGGGAAGATAGAAATTAACATGCTAAGTTATAAGCTTCAAATCTAAATATTTTACTTACCCTTATCTCACCCCGTGAAAGAAACCTTTTCATACGAGGTCTTCCTTGTGGCTGACTTGCCGTGGGATATAAAACCGAACCAAAATTATCGAACCGAAACCGAACCGAATTTTAATGAACCGAAACCAAACCGAACCGAAGAAAAAAAACCGATTGGTGATTTTTTTTAAAAATAGAAAAAACCGAAAAACCGAAAAACCGAATCGAAGAACCGAAGTCCCTGACCTATTATTCATTATTGTAAACTTGTAGTTGTCAATCGGTTTAGATTTTCATAAAAGTTTCAATCTTCTCATATATATGTATATATATATATTTGTCAGTTTGTATTTGTGTTTTGATATATATATATATATATATATATATATATATATATATATATACATATAGCTTTGGAATATAAAATCAAACCGAAATTATCGAACCGAACCGAACCGAAATTTTATGAACCGAAACCGAACCGAACCGAAGAAAAAAAACCGATCGGTAGATTTTTTAAAAACAAAAAAAAACCGAAAAACCGAAAAACCGAACCGTAACCGAACCGAAGAACCGAAGTCCCAGGCCTATGGCTGACGCATAATTGGTGGGAGCAATTCCATGTTAACTAGCTCATTTTCTTGTGGCAAGTTTTCATTGTAATCAGTTACCGGGTAAATGCTTCTGGTGTAACTTTTTGAAGATAATCCGCGCTTAACTCGATTGATACAAGTGAGTCAACGTTAATTTTAGACCTCACAGCGGCCACCACAGCATGCTTGCATGGGATCGGCAACATATGGAACTTGTAACAATTGCATGTTTTCATTTGAAGATCCACATGGTATGCTACTCCTTCTTTGTTGCACACCTATAATTCTGTATTGTTGATATTCCTTACCACAAACCTGGTTGATGCGAAAAACGTTTTTCGTTATTTCTCGATGGGCTCTTGGTGTGAGGCTGGTTTTCAACTTATTTGCTTTTCTCATCTTACATGAAACCAGATCATTAGAGTGGATCTTATAAACTCAATGAGAGGGATTATTAGGTACTCCCTCACCTCGTCAATGATGCATTCAAAGGTACCGCCACATTGCTTGGCATCAAATTGTATATTTTTCCAACCGAATGGGAACATGTCCAGTGTTCTAGCCCAATATAAGCTAGGTAGTGTGAGCAACGGAAATCGATGTTTGGTATATCAATGAAGTAGTTATTGAAATCTAGAACATGATATGCTTGCCCATCTTTTGAAAATAGATATGATAGGTGCCCCTTCTTGAACATGTTCTGGACGTTCCTCTTTAGATGTAGAATGCATGCACAATGATTCGTCAATGGATACACATACACCAACAAAAACATTACCATGTTAATGTTGGGAATGTCCTGAAATCTATTGTACTTACTCAAAGTGATAGTTGTATTGTCGAGATGAGACAGTCATGTAACACTGGGTAGTCATAATGCTTTGCTAGAAGCCACTTATGATCAATGAGTTTAGAACTCAATGCTAGTGTTATATGATCCTACAGGGTCACACACCTAAGCAAATTGGACATAATATATGAGGTTGATCATTAATGTAATGATCTGGAAAATGCATATTTGATATGCATTCAATATCAAGTTTATGAGGCAGTGTCGACCGACACACTTACTGTGTCGATCGACACAGTTCGCGGATGACTTAATTAACTTCGGTTTAATCCTTGGTTAATTAGGTTGTGGTGTAAGTCGACATATATAAGATACATGGTCAACCTTGACACACAACTAACTCAATTTCGCAGCCACCAAAAAGATACAGAAACCTCTTGAGAGATCTGATCTCTAAAAGGCACTAGCATCCCTCCTGTTCAGTTTGTGTGCGTGTGGATACCAGTAGAGGCGCATCATTTTAGGCGCTCTAGATCTCGATTACTTGCAAACCTTCCGCTGCTAGTCACCAGGTAATTTCGAGATCCGCAGATTTAATATATATATGAACCTTAGATCCTAGGCTTGGAATTCAGACGAGGGTTGCCTAATTGGATTAGAAACTGCTAGAAATTCCTTCAGTGGTATCAGAGCCTCAGGGTTCTATTGAATCAGTAGCATGTTGATTAGATTAGTTGAATCTGAATCTCTGTATAGTTGATACAGGCATGCTAAAACTCGTTTTAATCAATGAAATCTAGTTTAGGTTTTTGCTTGAAAACGATTAGGGTTTATCGCCCTGTGTCGATCGATACCAATCCGGTGTCGGTCGACACATAAGGATAACCCGCTCAAAAACTTAGGTTTAACATAACTGTGACGATCGACACAAGAGTTGTGTCGGTTGTGTCGGTCGACACAGACCTCTTGGTCAGGATAATCGGTTCAATTGGATTTGGACTGGTTATCAAGCTTGGTTAAACCGCTAAACGGTTTGATGCGATTAATTCGATAAGGTTAGCATCGACCGACACTAATGTAGTGTCGACCGACACTAACTGGTTATCGTAAAACCGGATCAATTGGATTGATCGGTTACCGCAGATTGGTTTTGGTTAATCTGCATCGATCGACACTAAAGTAGTGTCGGTCGACATAAGATCCGATGGTTTAGGTTATTGAACCTGAAATCACAGAACCAAACCAAGATAAATCATTTTAATTAGAAGAATTAAAAACATAATAAAACTGAACGTTTTAAAGGTTCCGTTCCTCAACCAAAATATCAAGTGATGCTTGATGTCTTTCCAATCTTGTCAACTGTCAAGACTCATTTCATTGTGCGATAGACTTGCAGTGCGAGATGTCCACAATTACATGAGTAAGGCAGGAGGTAATCGTGTGGATGGTTTTGCAGTGCAAGGCATCAACAATTACATGACTTAAAGATTGGTTTACTTGACTGGGCCATGAAAATCGTTTTGGGCCCAGAGGCATCAGGTGGATTGGACATGAGATGTCAATCCACAACCAAGAGTTATATTGGATATAACTAGCAAGGTTGTTGCTTACCTAGATAGCTAAAATTTGGGTGATAGCCAGTGGCTCACTCAAGTTTAGTGAAGTATGGGTCTTGGATCATTATATTCATTTGAGGAAACATTGTTTGAATATAATTCGAGTTTTCTTAATAGTTAAGATTTCTCATTTCTTGAACATCATAACTAAACCTCCCTTGTTTTCAGCTATGTCTAGCTCAAACCATCGTAACAATTTCTCCGTGCGATCCGTCCTTGAGAAGGACAAGTTAAATGGATCAAACTTTCTTGAATAGTATCGGAACTTGAGAATTGTTCTCAAACAGGAGAAGAAGGACTATGTCCTTGAGAAAGTTCTCTCCAAGAAGTACCGAGCCAATGCCTGGCAGTCAGATAAGGATGCTTGGGATAAGCATTCTAATGATGTGGTGGATGTGAGTTGTCTCATGTTGGCTACCATGAACTCGGAATTGCAGAAGCAATATGAGTACGTGGAGTCGCCAATAGAGATGATCACTGGCCTGAAAAGTATGTTTCAGGAGCAGGCGCGAACTCAGAGATACCAGACGGTTAAATCTCTGATAGAGTGCAAGCTACCAATGGACGAACCAGTTAGTCCCCATGTCATTAAGATGATGGGTTATATTGATAACCTGGGGAAACTGGATTGTCCCATCAGCCAAGAGTTGGCTACTGACATCATTATGCAATCATTGCCGTCAAGCTATGATCAGTTTGTTATGAACTATAACATGAACAACTTGACGAAGACGTTGACTGAATTGCATGGGATGCTTAAGACTGCTGAACCTAACACCCCAAATGTCCTTATGGTACAAAAGGGTAAAAAGTTTAAGAAACTTGGTAAGAACAAAGGTAATGGCAAGACGAGCTCGATTGTGAATCCAAGCGAGTCCAACCATATTCCTAAGGTTAAAACCGGTCCTTCTGAAGATGTTAAGTGCCGTTATTGTAATGGTTATGGGCATTTGAAAAGAAACTGCAATAAATTCATGGAAGATTACGAGAAGCTGAAGAAGACGTACGAGACTTCTTCTTCAGGTATCTATGTTATAGAAGTAAATGTTACTTCTTATAGTTCTACTTATTGGGTATTGGATACCAGCTACAGTGCTCATATTTTATGAAAAAAATGCAGGGCCTGAGCAACAGTAGGACTAAGGAGAAAGGACAAGTGGACCTACGCGAGTGAAATGGAGCGAGAGTTGCTGCATTAGCCGTAGGAGTATTTCATTTGTTTTCTTTATGGCATGGTTTTAGAACTTAAAAGAACTGCTACTATGTATCTGCTATGAGCAGAAAGATTATTTCTATTCCTTGTTTGGGTATGGAAGGATATCAGTTTTCAAATTAAGAATAAGTGTTATTCATTTGATTACAATGATATATTTTATAGTAGCAATCCATTAGAGAATGGACTTTATGTTCTAAACCAGAACGTGCCTAACTATAACATTAATACCAAGAGATTCAAGTCAAATGATACGAATCAAACTTCTCTCTGGCATTGTCGTTTTGGGCCACATAAATGAGAAACAGATTCAGAAGCTCCATAGTGATGGGCTTTTGGGCTCATCTGATTATGAATCATAATGAGTAAAGTGAATCTTGTTTATTGGGTAAAATGACGAAGGCCCCTTTCAACAAAGGTAGTATCGATCGACACAAACGGTGCGTCGGTCAATACAGGTTGCAAACGGTCAAAATGAAAGGGCCAGAGGCTCATTGGGTTTTATACATACGGATGTATATGGGCCAATGCGCACTAGTGCTAGAGGAAACTTTCAGTACTTCATTACCTTTACTGATATTTTCAGTAGGTACGGTTATGTCTTATTAATAAGACATAAGTCAGAATCTTTTGAAAAGTTCAAAGAGTTCCAGAATGAAGTACATAATCAATTTGGCAAAAGTATTAAAGCTCTACGATGAGATCATGGAGGTGAATACTTAAGTCAAGAATTTAGTGATCATCTAAGAGATTGTGAAAGTGTTTCACAATTCACTCCTCCTGAATCAGACTTTATTAGATATGGTTCGATCAATGATGAGTCACTTAGATCTTCCAATATCCTTCTAGGAATACGCTCTAGGAAAAGTCTGCGTTTACATTAAATAGGGTTCTATCAAAATCAGTTACAGAGAAACCACATGAGATGTGGAATGGAAATGTTCCTGATTTATCCTTCATGAAGTTTTGGGGTTGCGAGGCTTATATAAAACGTTTAATCTCTGATAAGCTCACACCCAAATCCGATAAGCGCTACTTCATTGGTTGTCCTAACGAAACCAAGGCATGTTACTTTTACAACCAGTCCGAGAACAAATTGTTTGTTGCTCGGAACTATGTTTTCTTGAGAAAGACTCTCTTTCCAAGAAGAACAATGGGAGTAAAGTACAACTCGAAGAAATTCGAGAATCACAGGAGACTGCTCAACCTGACGAGGAAGAGCATCAGTTGGATCTACAAAGAGTTGTAGAACCTGCACCTGTGGTGCCTAAAGTTCGCAAAAGATCTGGTGATTGTATATTCGATATACATTCAAATGGCGAGTTTCTAAAGAAGTGTCGATCGACACAAAAGTTGTATCGATCGACACAGATCGCGAACCAAAATATTGATTTTGATTTATGACTTAATTAACTACGGTTTAAATCTTGGTTAATTAGGTCGTGGTAAAAGTCTACATATGAGATATGTGCGCGACTTTTACACAAAACTGAAGCTCGCAGATCCGAAAGGATCCGTCACGAACCCGAGAAATGTGGATTTCTCGTAACCAATTGTCGTGATCTATTGATCATTGAAAGTGACGGGCCTGCGAATTTTGAAGGAGCAATGATGAGCCCTGAATCCGAAAATGGTAATATTCTGATATACAAAGCTAGGTTGATGGCAAAAGGTTTCAAGCAAATTCATGGTATTGACTATGAAGAAACCTATTCCCCAGTCAACATGCTGAAGTCCATTCGGATTCTCCTAGCAACCGCCACTCATAATGGTTATGAAATCTGGCAGATGGATGTGAAAACAGTTTTCCTTAATGGAATTCTGAAAAAAGGATGTGTACATGACACAACCTGAAGTTTTCATTGATCTTAATGAAGATAGGAAGATATGCAAGCTTCATCGATCCATTCATGGACTGAAGCAAGCATCTCGGAGTTGGAATCTTCGTTTTGATGAAGCAGTCAAAAGGTTTGACTTCGTCAGGAACGAAGAGGAACCGTATGTTTACAAGAGGACTAGTAGGAGCGCATTTGCATTTCTAGTATTGTATGTTGATAACATACTGCTTCTCGGAGATGAAGTTCCATTATTTCAGTCTGTTAAGACTTGACTCGAAAGTTGTTTTTCGATGAAAAATATGGGAGAAGTCGTATACATTTTGGAATAAGAATCTATAGAGATAGATTGGATAAGCTAATTGGATTGTGTCAAGATACTTATGGTGATAAGGTATTGCACGGGTCCAGTATGCATGTTTCCAAGAAGGGCTTCATGCCAATGACACTTGGCATTACTCTTAGCAAGACGCAGTGTCCTTCGACACACGCTGAGCTAGAAAAATGAGGGTCAGACTACTGCTAGAGGCATTAGATGTCTTAAGATGTGATCTTAATTTGAGTGGAGTCATTGTTGTTGATTTAGTTATGACATGATATTCGTGTAAACATAATTTGATTATGTTAATGAATTCTGACATCAGTATTATTTAATTATGTTATTAAGTAATAGTCCCAAAGTAATTTATAACATTTTTATAGGTCATCAAGTATGTGACTTGATCATGAAACCCTATAGATAATAAATGACATAAATTATGTTGGTCCCTGGTCGAGGTTGTTAAAGTGGGACATTAACAACCGGGTGAGACTAGTATGTGAGGTGACTGATGACTAAGTTTCATGGAGTCATTAATAAGAGTATTAAAGTCAATCACATAGATATGTGCTAGAGAACACATGATCGGACATGACCCACTGATGAGAACTCTATGGGATAGTTATATAAGTGTCATGAGAGTTTTCATTACGACTAAAGAGTATAGTCCTTAGACCTGAGTTCATCATGTTTTCTTATATGTGAATTGGTCCGCTTTAACCTTGTCAAACGTCAGCCGTAACTGGTGATTATAAAGGCATTGATTGGGCGTATCGTGAAGTGTGTGAAGAAACAGGGATGGAACAAGATGGGATTTGTCCCTCCTATATAACAGGAGATAAATATCTCAGGGCCCATCGAAGATTTGATACTGAGAAATGTGTGGCCACACTCAAACGAGGTGATTATCAGTCGTTTGTCTTGTCAGTATAAATCGGAGTTCGATGAACATGATCTTGGCTAAATAAGGGTGACACAGATCTTGCCTTATGCCAGATCGAGATATAGTGACGAAGGGATTAAAGGAATAGATGATTCCAGTACAAGTGGGAGATTGTTGGGAATGTCCTGAAATCTACTGTACTTACTCAAAGTGATAGTTGTATTGTCGAGATGAGACAGTCATGTAACACTGGGTAGTCATAATGCTTTGCTAGAAGCCACTTATGATCAATGAGTTTAGAACTCAATGCTAGTAATATATGATCCTACAGGGTCACACACCTAAGCAACCTGGACATAATATATGAGGTTGATCATTAATGTAATGATCTGGAAAATGCATATTTGATATGCATTCAATATCGAGTTTATGAGGCAGTGTCGATCGACACAGTAAGTGTGTCGGTCGACACAGTTCGCGGATGACTTAATTAACTTCGGTTTAATCCTTGGTTAATTAGGTTGTGGTGTAAGTCGACATATATAAGATACATGGTCGACCTTGACACACAACTAACCCAATTTCGCAGCCACCAGAAAGATACAGAAACCTCTTGAGAGATCTGATCTCTAAAAGGCACTAGCATCCCTCCTATTCAGTTTGTGTACGTGTGGATACCAGTAGAGGCGCAGCATTTGAGGCGCTCTAAATCTCGATTACTTGCAAACCTTCCGCTGCTAGTCACCAGGTAATTTCGAGATCCGCAGATTCAATATATATATGAACCTTAGATCCTAGGCTTGGAATTCAGACTAGGGTTGCCTAATTGGATTAGAAACTGCTAGAAATTCCTTCAGTTAATTTCTTAAAATTATGCGGTAATGTGTACATTAGTTCAATTAACACATATATTAACTACCAAGTATTTTATTATCTCAACTGCGTGATTTTTATACATCTCTATATTTTTCACAAACATTTTACAACCATTATATTTCAAGTACCCTTCGTATAGCATAAATGATTGACATGTGTCTGTCGGAGACGAACACTAGGCTACTCTCATCAGGTACTATATCCCACAGTTTCAAGAAAAACCAAGAGTAAGCATTTTCATTTTCACCGTCTACAACATTGAATTCTAAAGGGTACAACCTATAGTCCCCTTCCTGAGAGCTAGTAGTCAACAAACAACCATCATACTTGCTTTTTAAGAAATTCTCATCAACAACTATCACTTTACGCATGTACTGGTAACAATTGATTGAGGCTGCTAGGGCAAAAACATGTATTTGAAGCGTTGACCCACAACTTCTTGGAATATAGTTTTAATTGTTGCTATTGAACCTGAATTTATGACAGCCAGCATTTGCAAATACTTTGGCAATTGCTTAAATGACTCACTAGTTATACCTTTCGCAGAGTCCATTGCAATGTCACGGGAACGCCATGCTTTCCAATATGAGATGAGGACGTCATGACCATCTCTCATAATTTCCCGAACAGCTTTGGGCCTGGTACCACCTGATTGGTTACTAAACCTTGTCCGCATCATGCCACCAATTACATCCGTTGTAGCATGCCTCTGGAAGTCACCTCTCTCGTCTACCGCACAAATATGTTTCTCCTTAACTCGCCTTATCTGGTACCAGTAAGAGAATAATTTTTATAGCATAAACACGCCAAGGGCAATTCCTCCCAACACACTCCAGCACCATCATTTTTGGTTTTGATTTCTTGTTAAAGAATTGAAATTTGTGGGCAATAGCATATAGCGCCATGCGTGTTTTAAATTCGTCTATATTTTTGAACGTCATTGTAACATCCCGGTTTGTGGTATATGCGGAAAGGCTTAAAAGAATTAATTTGGCTACCTATGTCACCAAGTGCATTTACCTTTTCTGGTCACTTGCCTGAAAGAACTCCAGAGTTAAGCGTGCTTGGGCTGGAGTAGTCCCAGGATGGGTGACCTTCCGGGAAGTGACTCGTGGTAGCATGTGTGTGAGGACAAAACACATGCGAAAAGGTCAAGAGGTGATTGTAGGGTAAGTAAATTAATCGGTCGGGCCTACGGAAAATAACGCACCGACCGTCGGACAGGGGTGGGGCCCACGAGCCCGGAAGAGGGATGGGTGACTCACCGGTAGGGGCGGACGGGGCGTTACAAAGTGGTATCAGAGCCGAATCCGAAGACGCGTGTGGAGTCAGTGAGGGCTCACACCGTCAAGGATAACGATCCTGGTGCGCAACGAGGGCGTTGCGCTCTGTGAGAGTGGGTGAATTGTAACATCCCGGTTTGTGGTATATGCGGAAAGGCTTAAAAGAATTAATTTGGCTACCTATGTCACCAAGTGCATTTACCTTTTCCGGTCACTTGCCTGAAAGAACTCCAAAGTTAAGCGTGCTTGGGCTGGAGTAGTCTCAGGATGGGTGACCTTCCGGGAAGTGACTCGTGGTAGCATGTTTGTGAGGACAAAACACATGGGAAAAGGTCAAGAGGTGATTGTAGGGTAAGTAAATTAATCGGTCGAGCCTACGGAAAATAACGCACCGACCGTCGGACAGGGGTGGGACCCACGAGCCCGGAAGAGGGATGGGTGACTCACTGGTAGGGGCGGACGGGGCGTTACAGTCATCCCTACATCACTACAAGAAAAAATGGGCATTGGTAGCTCACCGAAAACTTTACTATAGGGCTTTAGTAGCGTTTCCATAAACGATATGACAGCCGCAGCTATAGTAAACCCCCTATCGTAGCATTAAAATTTTTAATGCTACGATTTTTAGACCTATTATAACGTTAACCAATTGCTATACTATACTCTTGTCTAGTGTTTGTTTTGTGCTATAACATAGTTTTCAATGACATTTTGTTAGTGCCGTAAAATATTTTATCATAACACATATTAAGTACCGTTTAATATTTTTTTGTTACAGGTGTGTGTCGAATTGTGCACCTATTATAGCTATATCCTTTTGCTATATGATACTATTTTCCATCGTTTTCCTTGTGCTGTAATGTTTATTTTTATGGATTTTATTTTGTGTTCTATAACTTTTTATAATGACACATAGATTGTGTTGTTGAATTTTTTTTTTTTTTGGCCGATAAATACTAATTCTATATTTTTAATAAATTTATATTGAGATGATATTAATAATATAATGTACTGTAATTGAACACAATTAAATCCTAAAATATCATTTGATTTTCCATGAAAGATCTAAAGCCAACAAAGTCAATACATAAACATCATGAACTCCAAAATAGAACATGTAATAACCAAACTAAGTCAAAAAGCAAAACAATTGTAGTTAGAATTGGATTGGTTGAAACCATGCCTCTACTCTCGACGAGAAGCCTTCCCTCGTGAGGATTGTCCTTGTTCTTGTTTTGGGTGTATCATCGGAGTGGAGTTGGGTGCATTGCTTTGGAGGTTTCGGGTAGCTCTCTGATACATTGGATCAATACCTGCCTCGTCTTCCTCAATGTGTATCAAGTAGCCCAGGTGAGCAAGAGATCATATATACTCTAGCTGTGTGATCTCCTCCACATTACTTCTTTGATCGTCATTTGCTACTTGTTGTGGATTTTGGTGTAATTGTGGTTTGAATCCTTTTGTCGGGAGTCCGCAAATGATGCTTTTCCTTGCTTCCATTGTACCTAGAGGAAGACAAAGCCAAAGTGAACACATGTAAGAGTTTTTGAGTTTCATGTGACTAGGAAATGCAATGCGTGTATACTATTGAACTCGTGAGCTTTAGCAAGTAATGTTTGAGATCTAACAATGTTCATCAAGGTTATATTACATAGTAAACAACTCAAACTCAATGAAATTCTATAAATTCGTCATTTTTAGTTGGTGAAGTCAAGCTTTTTGAAACCTCAGTTCTTATTAATTTAAGCATGTAAATCAATATCTCGAAACATCCATTATGTAAGAGAAAACAAGTTTAAATGCTAATTTACTTTTAATTGTTCATATCTATCAGAAATTGAAATAGAACTGAAATTGGTGAGACGTAATTACCTTAATGAGAATGAATATTGAAACCTTAGTGTGTGAAGCATGTTTGTGTGAGCTAAAAATCAAACATGCAAAGCAATAGAATGAATGTAAAAAAAACAGATCTGTATGAGTTCGAATGTTGCTAGAATGAGAGGTAATGGAAAGTAATTAGAGAACAGGAAGAAGGAGAACGACAGTGACTATTACCTTTCGTGGGTTTCTTCTATGGTGTATTGGTTGTGAACGAGAGCGACGGAGATGAGAGTCGTGTCGCGGCAGATGATGAGATTTGAGAGAGAATGAGATATTTACCCTAAGGAATATCGAAGGTGATAGGTTTATGATTTGTGGGGGCGGTATTATTAATAAATTGGGCTAATTTTTTTCTCCAATTAAAACTTTCAATCTCACAGAAATTTTGTGTTCCTGCCTAATTGAAGATCTATCATAGCATGGATTCAATGCTACGATAAATGTATGATTTAGGGTTTAGGGTTTAGTTTAGGATTTAGTGTTTAGATTTATGGTATAGGGTTTAGGGTTTAATTTTTACGATTTATAATCTATATGTTTATGTTTGTACCCGATTAAGCTTTACATGATTATGTTTATTTAGTGATGAATAAGTTTAAATCCGGTTTTCGTAAAATCTAGTTTGATTTAACATAGTTGTTAAGGCATTTTACAATTTCTAGGTGCATTAGTTCATTATTTTTTTGATGACTGCCGAGCAGATTCATGACGCATATGATGAGCAGCTACTTGGGTGCCGAGCAGAACTCATTGCGAATGGCTGAGCAGAGAAAACCGCGGGACGTCTGAGGAAAGATTGTCGAGCAGTACAATTACGGATAGAGACTGGACTCGAGCATGATGTATATGTGCGCGCGAACGCCCGGATCATGCCCAGCTGTCCGTGTCTGGTGAGATTGCCGAGCAGTACACGGGACATCGCCTCAAATCTTTTGCCGAGAAAGATTTGTCAAGCCAAGCAGATATCCCCGACATCGAGCAGCACGCGACCGAGCATGCCAATCCGAGCAGATGGCCGTGCTCGAACTGTCCAAGCAATGTGTCCTTCTCGGATCGTCCCAACAGTTGTCCTTGCTCTGATCAGCTGGCCATGCTCGGATCGTCTGAGCAGCTGGCCACGGACCGTCTGTCTATTTTGTGTATTTTGGATCATAGTATATATTTTCTTCTTCTGGAGTTGCTAATTTTTTTTTTTGTAAAATTTTTTTTTTAAAAAAGATTAGTCGATTTAGCCAACTAATCTTTGGATCGGAGAGTCCATGTGAAAGCTTCGGTGGCCAAGAGGATTCGAACCTGAGTGGCAGGAGGGTACCACCACTCCCTTTACCACTAGGATATGAGGTCCTGGTTAAAAGATTTAAAAGAAAATTTTTTGGCTTCGCCCGGGTACGAACCGAATAGGAGTCGCTAATTTCTTGTGTTTTGTGTAATTTAAGTAGTCATACTAAACCACTAATTGTGAAAAAAATCTTAACATTGTGCTTTCCCTCCTTTGCATTTTTGTTGATTTGTTTCTTCTGGAGTCATTTGTAGATGATAACATCTTGTGATTTGAGTTATATGTCACTCGCATTTGGAGTAATTTGTTCCTTATCAGTTTCCCAGAAACTTGTTCTTGACATAGTAGTTGACTTAGATATTGACTATCCATAGTGGACAAGTTTGATCTCTGAATGATTGTCCTTTCTTATTCCTGGTCTAAACTTGCGTTTGTTTTACAGTCACAATCACCTGCAGGAGATGAAGGTTTCAAAAGCAGTGAATTCAGGTACTCAAAATACTCAATGCTCTACCTTGAAACAAGCTTGACCACTAACAAATCCTCAAGTGCCTCTCAACAGTGACTCTATGATTGAAAACATCAATACATTGTATTCATTCTCGACCCACGCCCGGAGAGTCAACACTTTGATCAGACCCAGTGGAACCAAGAAGACAAACTTTTTGGTTGTATGTTGCAAACAAGATTGTGTGTTGCAGACAAGACTGGAATCATCTAAACAAGTTCATGTTTCCTCCTATTTACATAGAGATTAACTATAGCCAGACACAAACTTTTAGACATCACAACTTGTCAGAATATTCTGTTTCAGCTACTGTAATCAGTACGATTGAGGTTTTATTGCATCATATTCATTAAATTGCAATCTCTTGAAGAAGATTAAGTAAAACTGACACATGTATATTTTCTTATCAATCTTTTGGATTAACTCACTTCAACTGAAAATATATTGTTCTTAAAATAATCAACCGATACTAGCATTTTGTAGTTTAATACGAATAATGAAACAAGATTAATTGACAACTATCTGGTATCTTCTTCTTCTTCTTCAGACTCGTCATCATTAGGGTATTCTTCATCTATTTCAATTGCTTTTTCATATGCTTCTACATTTGCATCTTCTTCTATAAAATTATCTTCTTGTTGTTGTAGTTCTTCGTCTTCTCCTTCTTCTTCTACATATATTTCTTCTTCTTCCTCCTCTTCTGAGTAATCGTTCTTCAACTTGAGAAACGGATGGTACATCAAGTTATCAACAGTCCACCTTTGCGCAGGGTTTTTCTCCAAACACTTTGCGAGAAAGTCTTTAGATTCTTCAGACAAAAAATCAGGGACATATGGAACCAAATCGCTTTCACCAATGAGAGTAATCCAATCTTCCCAAAGAAGCTCTCCGTACTCGCCCCAAACACGTTCTCCTGTCAACATCTCAAGAACCGTGCAGCCAAACGCCCAAACATCCGTACCAAAGTCCAAAATCTTGTCCCCTATAAGCTCTGGTGACATAAACCGTGTTGTGCCTCTCCTGTGACCCCATCCATCACCATACTCAATCGACCCTTTCTCCAACGCTTTCCCAAAACCAGAGATCTTAGCCAAAAAACCATTAGGCCCTCTGAATCCCGTAATATCATCAGCGAGTAAGATGTTCTTTGGCTTGATGTCGCAGTGGATGATGTTCTTATAATGAGTATACCTGAGACCAATCAAGATGTCGACAGCGAATCTCTTCACATCCTCTTCTGGCAATCCTCTTCCTTTGTGGCGTTTGATGTGTTTCGCGAGGCATTGTCCGGGACAGTACTCGTGAATCGTGTTGTACAACATCTTCTTGCTTTTCTTGTCCTGTGTGATCACGTTGCCGTAGTAGGAGACAATGTATGGGTAATCTTCGAGACGGTCTAAGATTTCTTCTTCGTTCTTCAGTCGTGAAGCCTGTGAGACCTCAGTCGTTTTGATTGCCATCTCTTTAGGAACATACTCTTCTTCTCTCGTGACCGTTCTCACGGCTAAGTGAACAGAGCCGTATGAGCCTTTTCCCAGAAAACGAGTCACCGCCCACAGATCACCTTCAGGAATATTATTATTTGATTGCTCCTGAAAAGGGGCCGAAGAATCAGCATCGTCCTCTGTTTTTGGCTTCTTGTAAGCACGGTTCTCGTCGTCGTCGTCTACCCAGAGACCTCTTCATCTATCTTCCTTTCTCACTCTATTTGGATCTCTCTGAATTTTGTTACTACACAAACGAACGATGAATTGTGAATTGTGTGATGCGTATTTATAATCCTTCTACTTGGGCCCCAAGTTTTCCTTTTAGCTTCAATTAGGTTAGGTAAGATCAGAAGAAGCCAAACCTTAGGTTCGGACGGTACGTTAATTATCAAGCCGTTAAATCTGCCACGTGTAATGTTTAGGTGAGGATGCACAAATGACAAAGCGGTGATAATCCAGCTGTTTCCGTTTTTTACTCGAACGTTAGATCTGCCACGTGGGATGTCTAATTTATAAATTGAAGTAATTGGGGTACATGGCATAAATTGAACCGAAATTAAATTTGTGACCCTAATATATGTTTCATCTGAAATATACCCAAACTACCCCTATCCCATCTAAAGCTTCTCTCTCTTGCACATGCTTCATCTCCACATCTTTATCGTCTTCTACCACACATTCATGTCTCTTCTCTGTCACTGAATCTTTCTTTTTTTAGAGACTTCTCATCATCCGCCTCTCTATCTCTTCCAACGCTTCTTCCGACGGCGATTACTCTATCACCTTTTTTTGTGCCCTAGCCAACGACCACATCTAGACCATGGATGCGCCTCAATCGATCAATCGAAGAGTTTGTTGCTGCTCTATTCCTCCGATTGTTGTTTAGGCCTTCTCCCTAAATCTCTTTCCTCTGAATCTCCCGCTCTCCAGATTTTCCTTTTTTGAGAAACCCTCAATTTCTTCAAAGCCCCTCAAGTTCTGTTATTGTTAACAACACTAAATAAAATGTTAGCGGTTCAAAATAAAATCTTAGCATCCTAAATGTTATCAGATATGCAAGTCTAAAATAACATATATATTCAAAATGTTAGCAGCATCAAATAAAATCTTAGCATCCCCAAATAAAATGTTAACGATACAAATCCAAAATATTATATGTATCTAAAATATTAGCAGCATCAACTAAAATATTAGCAACACCACCACCCATTGTTATACTTTTTTCATTATCGCGTTAAAAAACAATTTATCATTGAACTTATATTTTATATGATATATAATAACATGAACACACAACCTAAAAGTTAACTAGTTAATATTTTAGTTAACATACTTAATAATTATGTTAACATGTACATAACTCACATAATCACTAAAATGATTTAGTAACTTGAACACACACCTTAAAAAGTAACTAGCTAATAATTGATTTAATTCACCCAATAATTGTGTTAACACATACCTAACTCACTGAGTTGACTCAGTGCAACTCAGTGTATATAAATCAACTCGTCGGAAATCTTTGTTGAATTTCTCACCGGATTGTTTTAGATCTCCAAAAGAGTAAAAGATTGAAATCTTACCATCTGGAACAACAAAATCACAAGATTTTTTGACGAAAAAAGCTCACTGAATCTACTCTAAAACTTGATTTTTGCTAAATTTCCATAAGAAATTTTTGGATCTTTGTTAAAAAAATGAAAAATCAGATCCTAAAAAATTCTGGTATTAGAAAAGAGAGAGAGAGAGGAGAGAAGAAGATAAGAAAATAAGAAGAACAAGAAAGAAAAAAAACAGTCGTATCTTATAGAAGATACTTGCAAGTGGTAGGGTTAAGATACATCAGATGCAAGTTGCGTAGCTAGTAGTCTCACGTGTCCATTTTGATAGGGTCTTTTTCGTCATTCCATGTATCCGAAAATGGTTTCGTAAGACAAAGTCCTTATCACCTAATTTTTTTATTGTTTAGTATTTTTCCTCTAAATCACTCTTATAAATTTCCTTTTTCCATTCCACTGGTAATACTGATTGGTGGTGCTCAGCTCTACTATTCTACTTACAATTTTACAATTCACCGAAAACATTAATCTATGCGCTTTATAAAAAATATTAGGTTTGGATCCTGTAGCGCAGACACATAATTTTAAAATTAATCAAGGTTATTTTTATGTTTTATAATCAAATTTATAACTATTTTATATAAATATAATTCCATATTTATATAAAATCAAATTGGTTAATCGGTTCACCTGGCATTTCTCGCATTAATGTTAGTTTATTTTAATGTTTTTTTATCTTAACAGGTAAATTGTTGTTAAAAAGGATAATTCTCCTTTTAAACATTTCGTGTAATGGTGGACATTTATTTTTAATGTTTTTATATCTGAAATATGATAATTCATCTTTTTAATCAGTTTTGCATTGGTTTTAAATATTTGACATGTTTTATAGAACAATTGTATATTGTAAAACTTCTATTCTAATCTGACAATATAGAATTCAATTGGTGTAAAAAAGCCGAACTATAATTTTAGCGGTAAGCGAAATTGTAAGTGGTTAGAAAATAGTGCAAAGCGGTAAAAATAAGTAATTGGAGAAAATAGTATAAAAAATTGAGGAAAAAAATTAATATTTTTTTGCTACCGTTTCTGTGATTAGTGATCATGAAAACGGTAAACCTCTTACTTCTGCGTTGCGGCAAAATGTTACCAATCGAATCCATAATCTATGATCAAACGATATAAATATTGACTCATTTCTAAAATTTTAATTTTTGTTAAATTACTATTATCATATTTATATGTGTCTAATACTCAAATTTAACTAACAAAATTTGGCCACAGTAATAAAAAATTAACTTTGGTTGTTAATAAAATCACAATTTCTTATTTTTTCATCACTTATATCCGTTTTAAAAAATTTGAATCATTATATATATAAAAAACTAGATGACTCTCTCACACCTTATGCGGGGTAAATGATTTCGTCGAGGATTGTTTCACTTATTTAAAGAGTTAAACATGTCTAAATATTAGAAATTATACAAATTTGAATTGAAGCATGATTTTATAAAAAGTGAAATTAAGAATAATAAAAAGAATCGAGAAACATTAAAATGGAATATTATTGAAAAGAAATACAACAATTATTGAAAATAAGCACCTAAATAGCTTATTCAAATAGATGAAAATAATAAGAGAATTTCAATCTTCAAGGGCAAACCATGCATTTCGGAATGTGTCATAAACAAGATCATTAATCGTCCTTAGATCTAAATAGCCACATGATCCTTTTATTACATCCAATAGAAGGCTTAAGTACTATAGTTCTCCAATTTCTTCAGCATATAACGGTAAATCACATAAATCACATAAACGCGATTTACCTTTTATGCGGAATTTTCATTCATGCCTTTTATGATCCCAAACAAATTTAGTTGTTATTTCTGAATATAGAAGACTTCTTTCTTGAAGATCAACTTGATTGCATTCCATCCATGCTTGAAATTTACATTCGTTTTGTTGGTATTCCAAACTGACATCATCGACGAAAAAAACTTGTGAAGAAGGAAGAACAATAAGCAAAATTTTCATAGGATCAATTAAACGTCTGTAATTACCTAAAATAAATACAATATTGTTTATGAAAACAGAAAAATGTTTTAAACTAAGATCAAAATGTATAGAATATGAAAAAAAAAAAAAAAAGATCCTAACGATTTCGAAAAAATAACTATAGCCTCCATTAGAAATGAAAAATAGCAATGATATGAAACAGAAGACTGTATCAAAATCTATAATATAATGATATTAGAGTTTCTTAGACACAATAAATTTAATTATTTTACTTTTTTACTCATATCGGCCACATTGATTATATCAATACTATAGTTATAAAAATTAAAAGGTGTAAGTTTGTATAATATCTACTATATTAATGACTAAAATATCTCATTAGTTACCTACTTAATCTCTACCTATTTATTTTATATTTTTATTTACATTTGGTAACTACTTCCATATTTCAAGTCATAAAGATTTTCGTATTTTTTAAAGTGAGATTGTATTCTATATTAAAAAAAAAGATATTCCCTAAAAAAATCTTTTGAATAATTATGTGTTTAAAACTTTTAAATGTGAACATTAAATTCTTTAAACAAACTGAATTATTAGAGCTATATTTGCGTCTTGGTTCATATATTTTTTGGCAAGAATTTTATTTAAAAATTTCTACCATTTGATTATTTTTTTGTATCTACTATATCTAAAAGAAACATGTGTACAAAACATAAACGTTACATAAACTTTACATATTTATACCATCAAAAATTGACACTCGACTAATTATCATTAATCAATGATTAAAAAGATTAGTTGGGTTAATTACAAATTTTAAACGTAAATCTTTTAACTTGAAGATCAAAATGACACAAAATCGGGCTTCATTTTAAAGTTCATTGTAATAAAGTCCAGTGACAATTATAATAATCTCAATTTGTATATTTATTTATATAAAAAATATAAATCCTTCATTTGCATTCTTTCGATATGGGACAATATTATTTTTAGCATTTTAATCATTCTTAACATTCTTTTTATGACTACAAAATATGGAATATAATAACAACTTTAGTGCTATATTCCTCTTATGGTGAATTACGAAATAATAATAAAAAACTAATAATAACATTTATTCTCATAAATATATTATTCATTAACATTCGCCGATTGTGGATTCAAAATAAAGATATTCATAGATCATATTCCAAAAATGCTACTAACATCAATGTAAACCATCGTTATAATATTTTTTAAAGAAATTATCCTATGAAAAGATAATCAACACTTAGGTATATGTCTTGTTCTAAAACTCGGGTGAGTCACCGATTACTCGATTGCTAAGCCGTTGGACGGCACTGACCCATTGTGATTTTGCCTTGTACTACTAAAAATCAGACATCTGACTAGTTATCATTAATCGCTAATTAAAAAGATTAATTGGAGTAATTACAAATTTAAAACGTAAATCTTTTAACTTGAGGATCAGAATGACAATGAGCCATTTTAGAGCTCATTACAACAAAGTCCAGTGACAATTACAATAATCTCCATATGTCTACTTATTTATAGCAAAAAAAAAACTCAAAACTTCATTTCATTCTTTCGATGTGGGACAATATTTCTAGTATTATAATCATTCTTCATAGTTTTTTTTAATGCCTACATATATGGAATACAATAACTTTATTGGCATATTCCTTTTATGATGTATTACAAATTAATTAAAAAAAAAAATAATCAAATCTATTCTCATAATATATTTTCATTTATGGATTAAAAATAAAGATATTTAGAGATCATATTCCAAAGATGTCACTAACATTGATGTAAACCATCGTTATAATCTTTATTTTTTATAGTAATTTATATTTGTCCATTGATTAAAGCTAATACAATACCTTAATGATGGTAATTAATCTCAGTTATTAGGGGAGCATTAAACGGATTTTCCTCCACATTTACTGATGATGGACATAATGTATTTTGACTTTTCTCTTTTCATATTTTTGAGATGAAGTAACTTGTAATTGCATTCAAAAAGTATACAATTAGCTTTTAATTAATATTTGATTTTTGTAATAGATTAATAGACATGCAAATCTGATGTAACTATTGACTCCATGGTCTGTAACATTATGGAGTTTGAGTTACCACTTGTGCATTTTAAACTTTTTCTTCCAGTGATCTTTTCGGAAATATTAGGTACAAAAGAGAATTGTTGTTTCAAATACTAAATTGCATTAAAGAGTCAAGCAAAGAAAACGTACCACGAGTATTGTAGTGATTTCCGTGACTAACATTTTTATTTGAAACATCTTTATTTTAGTATTGGAATATGAATTTCTTTCGATGTGGACAATATTATTTCTAGTATTTTAATCATTCTTCATAATTTTTTTAGTTACTAAAAATATAGAATATAATAACAACTTTATTGGCATATTCCTTTTATGGTGTATTACAAATTAAAGAAATAACTGGTGATTATTTTAGGAATTGATATTATTATTCATAATAAAAGATATCAATTAAAAATATTTTCATTAAGATTTTATACGATATTTTAGGAAACCGAACGAATTAATATGTATTTAAATTTTGTTTGTTTAAATAAAAAAATATTTTTAAATAAATGTTGATTTATTTTTAAGGTGAAAAATCTTTGACCAATCAAAACATTTCATTAAAGTCATGTCATCCGTAACATTATAGTTTTGATTGGTAAAAAACTATCAACATACAATTTCAATAATAAGATTTTGTAATAATATATAATAGATATAACTTGTATCTATCGTAAAGGTTAGAAGGGAACATGATGAGGACATCAAGTCATCATCAACCAAGGAGCATGGAGAGGACATAAATCAACCAACCAAGACCCTTGGAGAGAAACAGCTTGTATGCACCAGAGACATATGTGCATGTATTGGATCATATCTTCCCCACTATGAGGAGTTAAGCTACAAATCAACCTGTTCCAGAAACTTAACTCATCAAGGAATCCTTGAGAGTCTGAATCATCAAAAATGGAGTTCAGATGAAGAAGTTATTCAACTTCTAAAACAGATGATTCTCAGCTTGCTTCATTTGGAGGCTCAAGGATTCAATCAGTTACAAACAAGACATTGGCGACCAGGAGAGATATCTAAGCATTCAGGAGACACATTTAATCATCCAGGAGAGTTATCTATCAAGTTCCCATGCACCAGCAGCCATATGATCAGGAGGATCCCATTATTACTCTTACACTTGCCTAATTTGGAGCCAATGGAGATCAATCACCAACAACTCTTTTCCCTGAAGTTTGGACACGAATTGAAGCTCTCTAACATCATCCAGAATGTACATAGACACTCCACATTCATGCCAAAGCTTTCAAGACTTAAGAAGATTCATCTTTCCATTTCTGGCCAAATATTCCAATAAATCCCAACGGCCATATTCCTTATATTTTTCGATTCTTTTCTTGTATTAGGCCTTTCAGACTGTTGTCTATGAGCCTATAAAAGCTCAGCTTTGAATTCATTGTAAATCACCCTTTTCAACCATTTTAAAGTAATAGAATTATTCTGTTTTTCTTCCAAAGTTTGTGTTCTTTGTGAAGTGTTCCTTCTTTGAATATTGTGAGTGATTCCCCTTGTTCTTAGGAGTTTCAGATCAATCTATTTGAGTGATTCAGATAGCTTGTTCTTAGATTGAGAGAGTCAATCAAACCCATTGGTTGAGAGAGTCAATCACAAGTTCCACCACCACATCTACCTTCAATCCATCTTCCGCAAGCTTAGCTTAGGAATCATCTGATCATCAAGTGATCTTAGCATTGGAGTGATTCCAGGGCTGTATCATCTGGTATCAGAGCTTCAAAAGCTCCTACCCCTCAGGTTGTATCAATCCAACCTTTATCTCTTTAAGTTTTTGTTGTTTCATTTCATTCAAATCGAAAACCCATAAAAATTGTGTTTCTGTTTTCAATCTGTTTTAGCATTCATATTTCTTTCATTTAGATCCATTCAGTTTTCTATTTTGATTCATTGCATCATTAATCAGAAAAGCCTAAAAACAAAGTTTCATTGCATACTAGTTTCTGCTATTTAGTCATTTTGCATCCAAAAACGAAAATCACAAAATAGTCTCTGTTTTGCATTTGCTCTTTAGTTGTTTCTGATTTTCATTCATCTATTGCATCTTTAAACCCAAAAACCAAAAGATTTGCATCAGTTTTGTGTTTCTGTTTGAGTTTTAAGTTTTCCAGAAGTTGCATTGTTCTTAAGCATCATAAAAACCAAAAAGAAGAAGTTTATGTCTTTGAATTCGTTTTTCTCTTTGTCCAAGTCAAAAAAGTAGTTGTTTCCTTTTCTAGATGATCTAGTATCCTTTTTAGTTTGCTAAATCAAAAATTCAAAAAAAAAAGTAAAGGTTTCATTAGTTTTCTTTGTCACAGATTTTAGTTTCCCATTTTACTTCCAGCATTCATTCAAAAAGACAAAAAAAATAGTATTAGTTTCTTACCTTTTTGTTTAATTTCAACCAGACCCCCAAAAGAACTGATAAGTTTTATTGTCTCTCTTGCTAGCAGCTAAGCACTAGAGGCAGCAACTATGGAAGATTCAGATGAAGAAGATTTCTACCAACAAAACCTTGAAGATCAATGGAGCCAAGGAAACAGTTCAGCATCATCTGATGTAGAAGCTAATTATGAAGAACCTCCATGGCCAGAAGACTATTCTAGTTTTGAAGAAGAACCACATGAGGAGGAAATTGAACCAGATCCACCAGACTGTACCATAAGCTATCTCAAGGAAGCATGTTATCAAGAAGAAGATTCATGGACAGAACGAGGCTATCAAACTTCAGATTATGATGAGGCAGTGGATGAGAAGTACCACTACTACAAAACCTCACCAAAGAAGAAAGAGCATCACCATACTTTGATGACCATTCAAGCACAACCAACTAGCACAAAGAAACCAGCCAACAAGAGGAGAGGATCCCTTGTCTTCTCAGGAACTAGCAATGATCCTGAAGTATACTTGCAGTGGGAAAGCAACATGGAGCAGTGGTTACAAGATAACAAAATCACAAAGGATCAGAAGCTAACACAAGCTATCTCAGCATTCACAGGAAGAGCTTATGAATGGTGGATAAAAGAAAGCACTTCAACCATCTACGAGAGGCCAGTACTAGATTGGAGAGATCTCAAGTCCAGAATGCATAAGGAATTTGTAGAGAAGCTTCAGGCTACAACCAAGAGAGTGAAGCCTATATCCAAAATGAAGACTGCTCCTAAGCACAAGTCTGTTTGCTATCCAAAGGCCAAATATGTGTTCTCAAACACTTACACCTACCAAGGAGAAGCTAAGAAGGCTATGCAAGCAAAACAGGATCATGAATGGCAGAGGATCATGGAGATGTTGCAACTAAAGAAACCAGAGCAGAAGCAGAGCCACAAACCTTCACCCAATGCAACCGGACCCAGCTTTGATGCCTCACTCAAGCTTTTAAACCTGCCAACACAAGGATTTGATACAGGTAAAGAAGAACTGAGCAGTAAAGAGCATGAGCAAACCAAATCCAGTAGGGATGATCAAAGACCAGAGAAACATGTTTTGGTGATCAGGAAAGAAGATGAATGTTTAATGATCACTAGCTCACAAGAGCAGAGGGTCCAAACCCTCATACAACCTACTGAAGCTGAACATGTAAGTACAAGTATCATACAATCTGTTTTAAGTACTCAAAGAACAGATATAATGCACTTGTTCTTCCCAATGAGCATCTCTACAGATATAAAGCACAAGAGAGAAGAGAATGTGAAGAGAAACTCAGAAATAGTCCTTATACTAAGTGATCAGACTGATCAAGGCAGTAGAGAAAAGGAGAATATCAAGGAGAAACCACCAGACCCAAGCGAAGACACAACAACATCTATTAACAAGCTAAGTCTTTCTTTGATACATTTCATTTCCAATGATTCATTAGCTATGTTAAAGAACTTATTAACCTTGCAAAAAGATGAGATATCATTAGTACAGGAAATTGACTCTAAGGAGAATGATTCAAGTTGCTTATTCTATGATAAAGAGCCCATAATGCACTTGTCTCTTTGCCAAAGTGTTGAACATTTTTCAGGTCATAATGAGAGCAGGAGCAAGATAGACAAAGGAGACACTACTCCAGACCAAAGAAGAGGAGTATTACTATCCTATCTGCTCAAAGGAGAACCACCAGACAATCCACTCACCTCCAGACGATATAAACATCAAGGTAAGACCCTAAACTCCCAAAGTAGAATGAAAGCTAACTTGCTTTCTCTTGGTGCAAATTATTCAGTTTCGAGGTCGAAACCTTTTCAAGAGGGAGAGTATGATGAGGACATCAAGTCGTCATCAACCAAGGAGCATGGAGAGGACATAAATCAACCAACCAAGACCCTTGGAGAGAAACAACTTGTATGCACCAGAGACATATGTGCATGTATTGGATCATATCTTCCCCACTATGAGGAGTTAAGCTACAAATCAACCTGTTCCAGAAACTTAACTCATCAAGGAATCCTGGAGAGTCTGAATCATCAAAAATGGAGTTCAGATGAAGAAGTTATTCAACTTCTAAAACAGATGATTCTCAGCTTGCTTCATTTGGAGGCTCAAGGATTCAATCAGTTACAAACAAGACATTGGCGACCAGGAGAGATATCTAAGCATTCAGGAGACACATTTAATCATCCAGGAGAGTTATCTATCAAGTTCCCATGCACCAGCAGCCATATGATCAGGAGGATCCCATTATTACTCTTACACTTGCCTAATTTGGAGCCAATGGAGATCAATCACCAACAACTCTTTTCCCTGAAGTTTGGACACGAATTGAAGCTCTCTAACATCATCCAGAATGTACATAGACACTCCACATTCATGCCAAAGCTTTCAAGACTTAAGAAGATTCATCTTTCCATTTCTGGCCAAATATTCCAATAAATCCCAACGGCCATATTCCTTATATTTTTCGATTCTTTTCTTGTATTAGGCCTTTCAGACTGTTGTCTATGAGCCTATAAAAGCTCAGCTTTGAATTCATTGTAAATCACCCTTTTCAACCATTTTAAAGTAATAGAATTATTCTGTTTTTCTTCCAAAGTTTGTGTTCTTTGTGAAGTGTTCCTTCTTTGAATATTGTGAGTGATTCCCCTTGTTCTTAGGAGTTTCAGATCAATCTATTTGAGTGATTCAGATAGCTTGTTCTTAGATTGAGAGAGTCAATCAAACCCATTGGTTGAGAGAGTCAATCACAAGTTCCACCACCACATCTACCTTCAATCCATCTTCCGCAAGCTTAGCTTAGGAATCATCTGATCATCAAGTGATCTTAGCATTGGAGTGATTCCAGGGCTGTATCATCTGGTATCAGAGCTTCAAAAGCTCCTACCCCTCAGGTTGTATCAATCCAACCTTTATCTCTTTAAGTTTTTGTTGTTTCATTTCATTCAAATCGAAAACCCATAAAAATTGTGTTTCTGTTTTCAATCTGTTTTAGCATTCATATTTCTTTCATTTAGATCCATTCAGTTTTCTATTTTGATTCATTGCATCATTAATCAGAAAAGCCTAAAAACAAAGTTTCATTGCATACTAGTTTCTGCTATTTAGTCATTTTGCATCCAAAAACGAAAATCACAAAATAGTCTCTGTTTTGCATTTGCTCTTTAGTTGTTTCTGATTTTCATTCATCTATTGCATCTTTAAACCCAAAAACCAAAAGATTTGCATCAGTTTTGTGTTTCTGTTTGAGTTTTAAGTTTTCCAGAAGTTGCATTGTTCTTAAGCATCATAAAAACCAAAAAGAAGAAGTTTATGTCTTTGAATTCGTTTTTCTCTTTGTCCAAGTCAAAAAAGTAGTTGTTTCCTTTTCTAGATGATCTAGTATCCTTTTTAGTTTGCTAAATCAAAAATTCAAAAAAAGAGTAAAGGTTTCATTAGTTTTCTTTGTCACAGATTTTAGTTTCCCATTTTACTTCCAGCATTCATTCAAAAAGACAAAAAAATAGTATTAGTTTCTTACCTTTTTGTTTAATTTCAACCAGACCCCCAAAAGAACTGATAAGTTTTATTGTCTCTCTTGCTAGCAGCTAAGCACTAGAGGCAACAACTATGGAAGATTCAGATGAAGAAGATTTCTACCAACAAAACCTTGAAGATCAATGGAGCCAAGGAAACAGTTCAGCATCATCTGATGTAGAAGCTAATTATGAAGAACCTCCATGGCCAGAAGACTATTCTAGTTTTGAAGAAGAACCACATGAGGAGGAAATTGAACCAGATCCACCAGACTGTACCATAAGCTATCTCAAGGAAGCATGTTATCAAGAAGAAGATTCATGGACAGAACGAGGCTATCAAACTTCAGATTATGATGAGGCAGTGGATGAGAAGTACCACTACTACAAAACCTCACCAAAGAAGAAAGAGCATCACCATACTTTGATGACCATTCAAGCACAACCAACTAGCACAAAGAAACCAGCCAACAAGAGGAGAGGATCCCTTGTCTTCTCAGGAACTAGCAATGATCCTGAAGTATACTTGCAGTGGAAAAGCAACATGGAGCAGTGGTTACAAGATAACAAAATCACAAAGGATCAGAAGCTAACACAAGCTATCTCAGCATTCACAGGAAGAGCTTATGAATGGTGGATAAAAGAAAGCACTTCAACCATCTACGAGAGGCCAGTACTAGATTGGAGAGATCTCAAGTCCAGAATGCATAAGGAATTTGTAGAGAAGCTTCAGGCTACAACCAAGAGAGTGAAGCCTATATCCAAAATGAAGACTGCTCCTAAGCACAAGTCTGTTTGCTATCCAAAGGCCAAAGATGTGTTCTCAAACACTTACACCTACCAAGGAGAAGCTAAGAAGGATATGCAAGCAAAACAGGATCATGAATGGCAGAGGATCATGGAGATGTTGCAACTAAAGAAACCAGAGCAGAAGCAGAGCCACAAACCTTCACCCAATGCAACCGGACCCAGCTTTGATGCCTCACTCAAGCTTTTAAACCTGCCAACACAAGGATTTGATACAGGTAAAGAAGAACTGAGCAGTAAAGAGCATGAGCAAACCAAATCCAGTAGGGATGATAAAAGACCAGAGAAACATGTTTTGGTGATCAGGAAAGAAGATGAATGTTTAATGATCACTAGCTCACAAGAGCAGAGGGTCCAAACCCTCATACAACCTACTGAAGCTGAACATGTAAGTACAAGTATCATACAATCTGTTTTAAGTACTCAAAGAACAGATATAATGCACTTGTTCTTCCCAATGAGCATCTCTACAGATATAAAGCACAAGAGAGAAGAGAATGTGAAGAGAAACTCAGAAATAGTCCTTATACTAAGTGATCAGACTGATCAAGGCAGTAGAGAAAAGGAGAATATCAAGGAGAAACCACCAGACCCAAGCGAAGACACAACAACATCTATTAACAAGCTAAGTCTTTCTTTGATACATTTCATTTCCAATGATTCATTAGCTATGTTAAAGAACTTATTAACCTTGCAAAAAGATGAGATATCATTAGTACAGGAAATTGACTCTAAGGAGAATGATTCAAGTTGCTTATTCTATGATAAAGAGCCCATAATGCACTTGTCTCTTTGCCAAAGTGTTGAACATTTTTCAGGTCATAATGAGAGCAGGAGCAAGATAGACAAAGGAGACACTACTCCAGACCAAAGAAGAGGAGTATTACTATCCTATCTGCTCAAAGGAGAACCACCAGACAATCCACTCACCTCCAGACGATATAAACATCAAGGTAAGACCCTAAACTCCCAAAGTAGAATGAAAGCTAACTTGCTTTCTCTTGGTGCAAATTATTCAGTTTCGAGGTCGAAACCTTTTCAAGAGGGAGAGTATGATGAGGACATCAAGTCGTCATCAACCAAGGAGCATGGAGAGGACATAAATCAACCAACCAAGACCCTTGGAGAGAAACAACTTGTATGCACCAGAGACATATGTGCATGTATTGGATCATATCTTCCCCACTATGAGGAGTTAAGCTAAAAATCAACCTGTTCCAGAAACTTAACTCATCAAGGAATCCTGGAGAGTCTGAATCATCAAAAATGGAGTTCAGATGAAGAAGTTATTCAACTTCTAAAACAGATGATTCTCAGCTTGCTTCATTTGGAGGCTCAAGGATTCAATCAGTTACAAACAAGACATTGGCGACCAGGAGAGATATCTAAGCATTCAGGAGACACATTTAATCATCCAGGAGAGTTATCTATCAAGTTCCCATGCACCAGCAGCCATATGATCAGGAGGATCCCATTATTACTCTTACACTTGCCTAATTTGGAGCCAATGGAGATCAATCACCAACAACTCTTTTCCCTGAAGTTTGGACACAAATTGAAGCTCTCTAACATCATCCAGAATGTACATAGACACTCCACATTCATGCCAAAGCTTTCAAGACTTAAGAAGATTCATCTTTCCATTTCTGGCCAAATATTCCAATAAATCCCAACGGCCATATTCCTTATATTTTTCGATTCTTTTCTTGTATTAGGCCTTTCAGACTGTTGTCTATGAGCCTATAAAAGCTCAGCTTTGAATTCATTGTAAATCACCCTTTTCAACCATTTTAAAGTAATAGAATTATTCTGTTTTTCTTCCAAAGTTTGTGTTCTTTGTGAAGTGTTCCTTCTTTGAATATTGTGAGTGATTCCCCTTGTTCTTAGGAGTTTCAGATCAATCTATTTGAGTGATTCAGATAGCTTGTTCTTAGATTGAGAGAGTCAATCAAACCCATTGGTTGAGAGAGTCAATCACAAGTTCCACCACCACATCTACCTTCAATCCATCTTCCGCAAGCTTAGCTTAGGAATCATCTGATCATCAAGTGATCTTAGCATTGGAGTGATTCCAGGGCTATATCAGAACAGAATAGAACTAATGTTACTTGCATCTAAAATATCACTCATCTCGTTTTTTACCAAAAAAAGTTACTTGTATGTTTATTAAAAAATATATATATATACAATATACTTTTAGTTTAGCAATTTGATGACGATTTTGATATTGTTTATATAATCACTATACAAATGATGATGGGCCAAGCAACTCGTGCAAGCAAAGAGCTAAGCTGGGTCCCATTGTCATAGTTTATTCAGAAGATTGATGGTTTAGATTTAGTGTAATCCTTTTTTAACTTAACATCCAACGTTTGTTAATAAAGGTCAAAGAGGGGTAGAAAATGACTAATGTAATCGTGAAATGTCATTCACTGGTTGAAACGATCCGATAACAGATTATATTTTTGTAGTGCCTAAGAGAATTATTTTTCCCGAGAGAAAAAAATGTACATATAGCTTTTTGCCATATTTTTAGGATTTTCGCGAGAAAGTTAAAAAAGAAACTAAGCGGACATGGGAAGAGCGTTCGTGTATGAACAATCACGAGGAGAGGTGTCTCCGATGGCGAACTCTGCATCATTTCCGAAGAACCCGTAAGCACCCATAATCTCTTTCTTTCCCTCTTTATTTGAATCAATTTTGAATTTTTAGTGGCTGATAGCGAGAAGAGAAAACGAAAGGTTTTTCCTGCATGTTTGAAAACACTTGTATGAAATGATTTTATCTATTGAGCATAGTATCAAAATATTTTTTTTTTTAATTATATTTTATTTGACCAATGATAATAAAAAGAATACAATATCTTTTTGTAATGTTTGGTATGAAAAAACCTGTAAAATCATAAATAACACAATAAAAAAAACTCGGATTAATTGTAAGAAATAAATATTTTTTGTTTGGCTTGATATGAAACATATCTGCAAATTCATTAAAATCAGAAAACAAAATTAGAACCATATTAATTTTAAATAAAAAAATGTTTGGATATGTGGATGTTATATGAGTGTGGTAGAAGTTCTATTTATAAGGATCTAATTATTTAGGGTTAGACTAAGTTTTCGAAATCTTCTAATGGAAGATTAGAATATTCTATAAGATATTTTAATTTGAAACTTGTCTATTATTATCGATGGTTATTAGTTGCTAAATTTTCTGTGAGGAGTTATTTTTAATTGAATTTGATTAATTTTCATTTTTTAAATAATCTTTCCAAAATGAATTTTGATTTATTTTTAATGTGGAAAAAACTCTCGATCAATCAAAACATTTCATTAAAGTCATGTTATCAATGACATCAAAGTTTTGATTGGCCAAGAATCTTCCACATCATCGATTTCAATAATTCGACTTCGTAAATAATATATAGTAGATTATTTAGCATATTGATGATTTTTTTTATTTAACAAAGAAGATGAGACAAGATGAGAAAAGAAATATAATAATTTTATATAATATAAGAATATTTTTGATAATTAATGTATAATGATTATATGTAATCATGTGTATGATATTTCTTATAGTCTACATTTTTAAGTGTATGTTTAATCTAGATCTTTGTTCAGATAATCACCAGGCATTAGTTGGGTAGTCGGGTAGGGCTTAGCGCCTAGCAAACAAATCGGACATTGTGTGGAAATTACGCCGAACTGAATTTTAAAAGTTTTTCTTTGAAGATACACTTATAATGTTAACAATTTACAATAAGTTTAAGTGTCTTGGCAGTTTATGAGCACTTGTACTACAGTGTGGTCACGGGTTCGATGCACAGAGTGTACAGTTTTATTTTTTTTTCAGATTTGATTTAATGAAAGGTAATATTGTAATTAGGCAATCATCTTCTTCGTTAAAGAATGTTTCTGCAACCCTAATTTCCCCGACTGCCACAACTTAAAATCTTCATATGTTTCATCATTTTCATCAATTTTGATGTTATTTCTTCTCATTTCTTCTACTATTTCTCATATCTCTGGGTTTCTTACCTTAAACACAGAAAAAATCACAGATCCGATTTTTCTTCCGCATATGCCCAACTCGCGACGGCTTTGGTCTGACCAGCAACTTTCCGACGATTAATCGGTCCTCCACACCGACTTTTAGAAAAATGATCTAGATTATCTTTAATGAAATTATAGCATATTATTAAATTTTAATGACATTTTAGTAATATCTAAAGATTGTTTTCAAATACAGATTAGGTGTGTAGATTATTCTTAAAACAGAACAAAATTGATTATTAGTCCAGTTAGACACCATTTAAACTGTTGTTGCAGTAAAAAGATTATTTGATAGAAAGAAGAAAAAAATCAATTGATTTTGCTAACCTATCTATAATCGAACTCACATGCTATTATAAATCCATTACATTTGGTGCTTTCTTTAAGAAAGTTATTGATCCCCAAGTACAATTTATACCATACCATTTTAAAGTTCTACTAGATTTTGATCCGCGCTAAGTGCGGAGTATTATTTTGACGACATTTTTGTTTTCATTTGTTTTTATCAATTTTATCGGTTTTTTTTTGTTTCAAGATCGTTTTGTTATTTTTAAAGTACTGAAAATTATAATATTATATGTAAGATTTGTTTGTTCTTATAAGTGCCTATAAATCATTTTGAAAGAGTTTTTTTGTTTATTTTAGAATTTTATCGAACTTTGTCGTAATAATATTTACTTCAATTATTTTATCCATATAGTATATTATATCATATATTGTTACAATTTTGCTTTAATATGTGAAATTACCTATTATGTTGAATTTTCCTTTAATATTCTTATTTTGGAAGTGTAAACTATTATTTTACCTATTATGTTGAATTTATAAATTATTAGTATACAATTAAAACCTCAATTTCTATGACTATTAATTTATTAAATTTACGAAAATAAAAATATTAGTTACATTTGAAAACAACAAAATTGAAAATATGAATCCCATATTAAAATTCAAAAATTACTAATGTAATAGTTGGGAAGCGGGTCAAACCCGCCCGTTTGATCCATCTACTACAATCCATATATATTTTTGATTGGTAAAATAACATGTGAAAACATTATATCCGTGTAAATCTCGCATGAGTTTACATTTTACACATGAGATTTGGAAATATTTTTAATTATACATAAAATTATATTATATTTTAATCACTTCAAAATACATATATTGTTTTTAATTGTTTTCCTTGTCTTTTTATTTTAATTATTTTGGTAACCCACCTGAACCGCAAATATTAAAAAGTAAAAGTTTAATTTATATTTTGAAATAAAAAGAATTTTTTATTAATTAATATATAATTTATAGATTACATATTATATAAAAAAATAATTTAGTAATTTTTAAAAACAATTGTGAGTACCAATTGTATGCTTGTCATATCTAAGACATATACTCATATGATCAACGATTTAATATTTCCAATTTGAACAATACGTACTTTATCTAAAAGCTAAAAAAAATTGAACCAAATTCTCGACCTTAACTAAAAGCTAAGTAAATATATATAATCATACTTTTCTTATAAAAGTGATATTGTCATTTTAGAGACTTGTTTAATAATAAACTGTAGAGTATTTTTAAATCAATTCAGTTACATAATAATTTAAATTTCCAATACATTGACAGAGTTGGCATTCAAAAATTTAAGAAAATAAACATGATATAGAATATTCAATAATTTTATATAGGAAAAGGCAATTTAGGTACTCCTTGCCATATGTTTCATCTACATCATTTTGTGGGACTGTTTTGCACAAGCTTGACATGTTGTCTATCATCTTTTTTGTGGGTGGACTGTTAAGGTTGCACGAGCTTCAGCTGGATGGTTTCGATCATCCACAGGTCATTATTGTTGACCTGAGGTCAAGAGACTGATTGATAGATTTATGTTAATCTTCTCTCTCAAATTCTCTCTGTAACACTCTCGTAAGAACTGAATAATACTCGTATAGAAATGAAGAAAGGAATTACACTTTGTTATCGATCTAGCTCAAGTTCTCATGACGAATCTCAAGCATAGATCAACGACCTCATAATGATCGTCTTGTTCAGTCTCATAACGACTACAACAAACTACAACAAAGCATAAAGACTTCTCAGTCAAACTATTCTTTATATATAAACTTTGACTTCACTTCCTTCTTCAACTTTCGTATCCAATCTTCATAACTGCAAACCCTCCAACTCATTCAGTTGGTTTGCTTCACTTTCACTACTCAGCTTATCTTCCACAGCCTTCACTTCTAGCTTCTTTCCTTCCCTCTTCCTCCTCCGGTAATAAGCTTGATGGTATCTATCAATACCCCCCCCCCCCCCCATCGAAATTAAGCTTGCCCTCAAGCTTAAAATGCGGAAATTGCTTCACAAACTCCTTAGAGGACAGCCATGAATTCTCTATTGAAGGCTTACCAACCCATTTCACCAATAACTCCAACTCTCCTTTAGCAGAATAGTGTTTCTCCAGTACATCTTCAGGTACGTCCGGAGGTAACTGCACATCTTCACAAACTGCCGGTAAATGTTTACAGAGTTCTTGATTACCCAGTGCTCGTTTCAGTTGTGATACATGAAACACCGGATGAACACGAGACTCTGCCGGTAATGCCAGTCTGTACGCAACAGGTCCAATACGCTCCATCACACGATAAGGACCATATAATTTTGCTGCTAGTTTCTGACAAAACCGACGTACCATTGTTTAATGTCTATATGGCCTTAACTTTAAGTAAACATACTCTCCAACATTCAGCTCTACATCCCTGCGGTTCTTATCTGCTTGTTTCTTCATCATATCCTGCGCCTTCAACAAGTTTCCTTTCAAGTGTTCCAACAACAAATCACGAGCACGGAGTGAAGTTTCCAACTCAAAATTTGTTGTGGAACCCTCCTCAAAACGAATAAGAGCCGGTGGATCCCTTCCATACACCACTCGGAATGGAGTAGTTTGTAAAGATTTATGGTAAGTTGTATTATACCATAACTCTGCCCATGCCAAGTGTTTGTGCCAAGTTCTCGGGTGAGTAGAAGAGAAACACCTGAGATACGTTTCTAAACATCTGTTTAGAACTTCCGTTTGACCATCGGTTTGTGGATGGTACGAAGTACTATACTTCAGCTTAGTACCTGCCAACCTAAACGCCTCAGTCCAAAAAGAGCTAAAAACACAGAGCCTCTGTCAGATACAATACTGGTGGGGAATCCATGAAGCTTAAACACCTCGCTGACAAACTTCCGTGCAACATCTAAGGCTGAGAAAGGGTGTTTAAGACCAATGAAATGAGCATATTTTCTTAGCCTGTCTACAACCACAAATATCACATTAACACCTTCAGAAGTTGGTAATCCTTCAACGAAATCCATGCTAATATCCTCCCAAATACGTTGAGGAATTGGGAGAGGATTTAATAATCCAGCTGGTGATAATGTGGAATGTTTGTGAGTTTGACATATCACACATTCAGCCACATACTTCTGAACCTGCTTGTACATGCCTGACCAATAAAATGATCTTTGAATTCTCTTCATAGTCTTCAAAACCCCTGAGTGTCCTCCCAAACTGCTATCATGACACTCAGATAAGATCAGGGAAATAAATTTCGAAGTCTTTGGTAGTACCAAGCGGTTCTGTCTCCATAATCGTCCCTCAATCACATGATACTTTGATGATACCAACTCACCATTCTGTATTGCCAATATCAACTTCTATATCTCAGTATCAGCTGTAATTTCTTCATATAATTCCTTCCATTGTAAAACCGATGGCACAGTCAATGCCAAGATCATTGCAGAAACTGACATACTTCTTGATAAACCGTCAGCAGCTTTATTTTCACATCCCGGTTTGTAAGAAATATCAAAGTCAAATCCCAACAACTTGGTAAGCCATTTTTGATATTCCAAATTAACTTCTTTCTGTTCTAAGAGGAACTTCAAGCTTCGTTGATCCGTGTAAACCTAAAACCTTCTTCCAATCAAGTAGTGTTTCCATTTTCTAGACAGCCATAACAATGGCCATCAACTCCCTCTCATATGCAGGCTTTAGTTGTTCTCGTGCCATAAGTGCATGGCTAAAGAAAGCGATGGGATTTTTATCTTGCATTAATACGGCTCCCACACCAAATCCAGACGCATTAGTCTTCAGAATAAAAGTTTTATTAAAGTTGGGAAGAGCCAAAACTGGTGCCTGCATCATGGCCTGTTTCAACTGATCAAACGCCGTTTGTGCCTCTGTGGACCAAGAGAACATATCTTTCTTCAATAACACTGTTAAAGGCCTAGCTAAGACTCCATAATTGTGTATGAAGCATCTGTAGTAGCATGTAAGACCAAGAAAACCTCTCAGCTGTTTCACATTTGATGGTGTTGGCCACACGTGCATTGCTTCAGTTTTCTTTTCATCTGTTGCCACTCCCTTCTCTGAAATTATATGACCCAAATATTCCACCTGTGGGAGGCCAAATGAACACTTCTTTTTATTAGCATATAGATTCTGATCTCTTAACACCTTCAACACCTGACTAAGATGATCCATATGCTCTGCCATACTTCTGCTATACACCAGAATATCATCAAAAAAGACTAACACAAAGCGCCTCATGAATGGTTTGAACACTTTGTTCATAAGGGCCTGAAATGTGGCTGGTGCATTGGTTAAGCCAAAAGGCATAACCAAGAACTCATAATGGCCCTCAACTGTTCTAAAGGACGTCTTCTGAATATATTTCTCACACATCCGAATCTGGTGATAACCCGACCTCAAGTCCAGCTTAGAATAAACTGTTGCTCCATCTAATTCATCCAACAGTTGGTCAATAACCGGTATTGGATACTTATCCGGCACCGTGGCTTTGTTTAAAGCTCTGTAGTCCACGCAAAAACGAAACGAGCCATCTTTCTTTTTGACTAGCAACACTGGACTGGAAAACGGGCTAGAACTCGGTCTGATGATCCCTGATTGTAACATTTCATCTACCATCTTTTCCATCACCAAATTAGTAGCATGTGGGTATCTATAGGGTCGTACTGAGACTGCTGATACTCCTGGTACCAACACAATGCGATGTTCCTGTCCTCTTATCGGAGGAAGAGTCGTGGGTAAGTCAAACACCTCAGAGAATTGGTCCAACAGCCTCTGTACAGAAGGATTTAACTCTGGTTCCTGTGGAGATTGTATAACAGACGATAACAATACTTCACTTCTTGTTACTGTGCTGCTATAAACTGGAGTCAATGACTTGTATGACAACTTGGGACAATGTAACTCCGGATCACCCCATAATGTCACTTTGCTGCCTTGGTAGTCAAATGCTAGGTATTGCTTCTTCCAATCCACCTCGCACTTTCCTAGCGTTTCCAGCCACTGAATCCCCAAGATAACATCCACATTTCCCAATTCCAAAGAGATGAAGTCAGATGTGAAGCTGGTATGATTGAGTTTGAAAGTGACTTGACGACATACACCGTTAGCACTCACTGTTAAACCATTACCAAGCAACACATCGAGGCTGTTGTCTGCACTTATACTCAACTGCAGCCTTTGCACAACATTAGGTGAAATGAAGTTGTGCGATGCTCCACTATCAAGCATGACAATCACCTCCTTGCTTTGTATTCTACCTCTTAGTTTGGTTGTTTTGGGAGAACCAATACCCAAGAATGAATTTAAGGATAGAGTACAAACTTCTGGATACTGATATTGCACCTCTTCTTCTGCTATATCATTTGCTGCGTCTAATACTTCCATCTCCATGCCATTGATTACCGTTAAGACTCACAATGCTTATTTGGACACTCATGCTCCCGAGACCATGGTCCGTTACATTTAAAACAAAGCTTGTCTCGCCTCATTGCATCCAACTCAGAATCACTGAATTTCTATCTTGGACGTAATCCTTGCGTGTTAGGATTCACATTTTCTTTTGCTGCTGTCTGTTGCTGAACAACATTCTCAGCCTTGATTCTATTACTGTTCCACCTCTGTGTTCTGTTATGCGTCTCAGATTTCACTGCTGCTTGTTTGTTATCACCCTCCTTAACTTCACCAACAACCTTACAGAACATACTGCTTTCCATCTTAAGAACAGCAGCTATAAAACTTGACAGCCCCTGTGGATCTTTAATACGAATCACTTCTTTCATTTCTTTATTCAATCCGTTGTAAAAGATACGCTCAAGATGAGCATCATCTAAAACAGGGACTTGAGTAGATTGTTCTTCAAACTCAGAGATGTAATCCGATACTGACCCATTCTGCTTGATAGAGAACAGTCTCGTACTTGGCTCATCGTCAATGGATTCCGCAAAACGCAGTACCAGACGTTGTTTGAAGTCAGTCCAATTCCTAAAACCACCACGTTTCATCACCCAAGCAAACCACTTCTTCACATTCCCTTCAACACACAGAGCTATCATCTCTAACCTCTCCTCATCTCGAAAGCGACCAATGTTGAAGAAATGTTCAATATCCAATAACCAGTCGTGTGTATGAATACCATCGAACAACGGCATTTCAATCTTCTTCAACATACTGTTTCGATTCGCTAGAATTGACTGATTCCGCCGATAACCTAATGAATCATCGTCCCAGTTTTGTTCCAAGAAAGGATTATGTACCTGAGATCGAGCTTTAGGTTTCGAAATATGCGGCGGCGACGACGACTCCTCTTGATTGTTTTGAATCGACTGTTTTCTGATGGCCTTCAGCACCGATTTCAACTGGAGATTCGTTTCCGCTAGCTGTTTCATCAAGAATTGGTATCCGCGATCGAGTTTCTGCACCTCGGACTGAAGCGAATACTCAGAATCCTCTGCTTCCTCCTGCTGCTTCGCGTTCAACGGAGAATCAATCAATTCCATGGCGTGATGTAATCGAACCGGTTTCACCGCACCAGTGATAGATTTATGTTAATCTTCTCTCTCAAATTCTCTCTGTAACACTCTCGTAAGAACTGAATAATACTCGTATTAGAAATGAAGAAAGGAATTACACTTTGTTATCGATCTAGCTCAAGTTCTCATGACGAATCTCAAGCATAGATCAACGACCTCATAGCGATCGTCTTGTTCAGTCTCATAACGACTACAACAAACTACAACAAATCATAAAGACTTCTCAGTCAAACTATTCTTTATTTATAAACTTTGACTTCACTTCCTTCTTCAACTTTCGTATCCAATCTTCATAACTGCAAACCCTCCAACTCATTCAGTTGGTTTGCTTCACTTTCACTACTCAGCTTATCTTCCACAACCTTCACTTCTAGCTTCTTTCCTTCCCTCTTCCTCCTCCGGTAATAAGCTTGATGGTATCTATCACTGATATAGAACTAACGGTTGACACGGTTGTGCCATTATTGTTGTTATCATCTGATGTGATGTCCCATGATTCTTTCACAGAAGCAACCTCCAGTCCGTTCTCGTGGTGTTCCTCCATTTCGAATATGGTGGGAAGGATGATGTAATCGTTTATTGGGTTGTAAAACGGCTCGAGTTCTCCTACATTTAACCATTGTTTGAGCATTCGGAAGACATGTACGATTGGTCGTTGAGAATTTGATATATCATGGTTTTACCGGTTTTATGCCATGATATAGTTGTGTTTTTAGTGTCTTTTGTGTTCTTTTAGAGTCTTTTACAGGTATAATCAGGTTTGGAGCTAAATTGGAGATAATGGAGCTTTTTGGAGATTTTTGGAGTGTTTGGCCGAGAGATAGAGTTCACTGTCCGAAACAGAGAAAGGTGTCGATCGTTGCACTCTAGCATCGATCGATGCACCAGCGAGATGGGCCAAAAACTCGGCGGTTTAGAAGAATCAAGATATTGCACTTTGATCCAGAAGTTCCTGATATTTACAAAGAAGCCCTTGGCCGAGATTATACCTATATATTTAAGTTTTAGCTGTTTTTATTAGATACACTTTCATAATTAAGAGCAGAGGATTTTTAGAGCTTTTGGGGCTGATCTGAACCTATTACTTCATCTGTATTTGGAGAAGATTTCGAACCCCTTTTACTCTTATTCTTTTATGCAATTTATTCATCATATGATCATGTTTTCATTATCTATGTCTGAGTAGATTCCTTGTTAAGTTTAGGGTTTCTCACATAGGATTTCATGACTTGCTAGACTTGTTCAAATTCAGTTAAGGATTCAAACTATATCTGTTCTTCAATTTAATTGTGCTTAAAGCTATTTCTAACCTGATCAATTAGAATCTAGATCTTAGGTTGCTAAATACGTCACGGAAGTGGGGTTTAGGAATCTGAACTAATTAAATTGGGCAATTAAACTTTGCGCAAACGGAAGTTTGGTTTAGGATAATTGTGAACATATCAAACTTGGGATTAATGCTAGTTTAATCTGTTAGTTCTCGCAAACGAAAGTTTGGTTTGCTGCACTTAGACTTAGAGAATTATCGCAAAGGAATTTGGTTAATTATATATCTGTGTTTTGAGTTCTAGAACTGTGCTTAATTAGATCCTTGCTGAATGAACTGTCTGCTTGTCTGATTTCCTGAGAATACCCTAGGCTTGACGCTTTTAGTTTATTGCTTCCACAACCGTTAATCTCTGCTACTGATTTACTTTCTCGCACCGCTTTTAATTTAATTACATTGCTTTCTTCCTAGTTAAATTCCTGTTCTTGAGCTATTGAACACCGTAGTCTCTGTGGATTTCGATACCCTATATACTACATTGATATTGCTGTGCACTTGCAGTTTAGTATAGGGATTAATTCTTGACCTATCAGAATTCCTCAGTGCTCACCTGGAACTCCAACTCTAGTTACTGCTTCAAGTGCATTAGCCTAGAAAATAAATAAATAAAGGAACCATTGAAAGGAACCAAAACTCTGAGGGGTAACATTTCTAAATTCGTCCCATATATGTTATTGAATTTGACTTTATGAGGAAGCTTGGCGGAGTGTAATACTCTCCACAATAATAAGCCTGAACATTGTGTGGAGAAAAGGATCAGTCAATGCAACCTCTGTTCTCTAAGGATATGGTAATCTAATGAAAGATGGTGGCAGGATGTAACTTACTTTATTATCATAAATAGGTTCCAACTCCATCATTGCTCTCTTTCTCTCGCCACAGCTCTAAACGGGAGAGAGTTCTTGTTTAAAATAAGGACAGCACATCAGCTCATATATGGATGGACACTCAATAAACTGACACAACATGAGAAATAAGGGGACAACTGTATCATTCAATCCCTAGAAGACATATAACCAGAGGAATTATTGTTAATTGATCATTTACCAGTTGATGCATGCTCCATTTTTAGACAAAAAGTTATGTCACAGCCATCGAAAAATGACATTTCATTCAGTAAAGTCGATGTGATATATCCATGAGCACTTGAGTCAATAAACGAAAAGCAATCAGTCTAGTAATTGTCTCAAGAACAACTAAGTACTACAAGTCTCTGAACGTACCGCAATATGAGCAATAACAGTCCAATTTTGTCCATACTTCTCGAATTTCTAATGAAAGTTTCCACCCAAAAAGTCAGAATGAGATGTAAAGATAACATTAGAAATGATATGCGGTTAAGAAATACATACATCACTGTGGAGGCTCATAAAACATTTCACCAACAGTCTTCCCATAGAGTGACTAATTAATAACATTAGTCTTCTTCTCTCCAAAAGCTTTGTAAACTGATTCCAACCAGCAAACTGGTTCAACGTTTTTTGCAGCTAGAGATGAATAAGGGTAGCCACTTTATATAGGAAAGCATATACATGGTTTTGGGTGATTGAAAAAACAATATACGTATAACAAATCACGAAAATTTTGGTTTTGATATTATTTAGAGGATTTATTAGAAATACACGAATAGATGAATTTTGCGTTCGACCAAAAAAAGATGAATTTTGCCATGAAAATAGTTGAACAAAATTTGCGAGTGATTTGGTTGTTTCCTATTCAATCTAATAGTTTCAAAAAATAGTTAATTATTTTCCAGGTAACAATAAATAAATTAGGAAATAAATTAAATCAGAGATATTCTATAAACAAATCCAAGATTCCGTTTTAATATTAATGACTATTTGTTTCCTAAAATTTTGTGGCCTAAATAAATTCAGTTCCGAAAAAATGAAGAATTCGTTTAAATAATATCAAATTGGTTACGAAAATATTTTAAATACACTGACATTAATAAGTTTATAATCTAAAAAGGAAAATCAGTGGCACAACTTGTAATTAAATTAAAAAATAATGATATTTTCTATTTTGTACTTCTGTTTTAATAGTATAGATGAAACAATTAAAAAAAAAAATCTTATTAACACATTAGTAATAGTACATTGATACTAGAACATAATATTTTTCGTACAACTTGATTATGCATCTGTAAATTTAATAGTAAAACATTAAAGTTACAACCTGATTCAATAACAGTTTTTCTTTTTTTGAATTATTACCTGATTCAATAACAGTTGAAAGACTTAATTTATCAATCAGCCATAAATAAAATCGTTATGGAACTCTTCTAACTTCCAAAACTGAAAAAGGGATGATGGTTCAGGAATGAAATATGAAATTAATTATTTAGACGATCCAAATCCAAATGTTTTCTCCTTGAAACATCCCGATCTATTCAAAGTCGTAGTTCTTCTTTAAGGCATCCTAGTCGGATCTCAAAGCCATATAGGAGAATGGCATCCCAAGACTCACGGAGAACTTCAATGTCCAGTTCTGGGTTGTATTGAAATGGAGTTGTGCTTATCAAAGCGCCAAGGAGCACTACTTGCAGGCAGCGCCTTCGAAGAGAAGCTACAAAAACTCTTCTTAGGCACAAAGCAACTCTAGAAGAGTTGATGAATCAAGCTCTATTATCTGGAGATTTGAAGTTCAAATTGTCAGCTAGTACAACAACAACTGGTAACTGCTTCAGTGAATTTGTCAAGACTCTTGAAGGTGGTTTTCCTGAAGTTCAGGGTAACATTTATTACTCATATAAAACGATCACAGTCAAATATCTGATAGATGTAATATATATTATATTATCATAAAGTTTATTCATAAAACGATTACTACTACACATGAGATTATTACAGGGGCTTAGTCTGTTCTTTTTGTGTTCATCAACAAAACGATTACAGTGGTTAGGTTTTAATATTATGTATTTATATAACTATACAACATATTTTCAACGAATAAATCGAATCCTAATTAACCTGACGACCATGAGGATCTACTGTGTTGGAAACAGAAAGGAAACTGATCGGTTGCAAATGAAGATATCTTACTTTTATACATGGAAAGAACAAGAAAGTGGGATCACAACATGACTTATTCTAATTCACTTTGGAAACTAAGATATTAAAAGAAGCACAAACTTAGGCTGGCTGATTACTACTACACATGAGAGATTATTACAGAGACTTAAAGACTGTTTTTTGTGTTCATCTAAACAAAACTATTACAATCGTTAGGTTTTATTATGTACTTGTATAACTAGATAGCATATATAAACAGATTTTTGTAACGAATGTATTTAACTTGACGACCATAAGGATCTACCGTGTTGGAAACAGAAAGTAGACTGATCATTTGAAAATGATGACATCTTACTCTGCACGTCTTCCATATACAGAATGATTAGGATAGCTTAGAAGCGTTTCTTGTGATGAATGATAGTCAATGTCTCTTTGAACTAATTACTAAACAGAAACATGGTTTCTGCTGCATCTCTATCTCTTGTGTGTGTGTGTGTCTAGTGATCTGAGAGCTTGTTATGTCTAATATGGTTTCTTAAGTTCTTTTACCTTTTTGTTATGTTTTCAGTGTCTTTTGTTTTATAAGTTTCTTCAGAAACAGACTTGGATCTCTTTTATTACACTCATTCATACGTAATTGGTTCTAGAACAGTGAGAAACAGAACTTAAAAATGATTAGCAATTAGCAGACTTAACAAATCTACACAATATCATACGAAACCGAACTCAAAGTGATACAAATAGCAATTAGAAGACTTTACCAATCTATCATATACGGGAAGAACACAAAACTGTTCCAAAACAAAGAAGAAGAAAACATCATTTAGTTTCTCTTCTTCCCCTTCCTCATAGCAAAACAAACGGATGGTTGGTGAGTGAATGACTAGACCACCTCTTGTGAACGTCTCTCTCCAAGCATCTGTTCAAAAAATCTAATGCGTCTTCAGACAACCAACTAGGTATATGAGGGATGCGATCGCTGTGACCAATGAGATTGACCCAATCATCACAACCAAGATCACCATATTCTCCCCATACGGTTTTTCCGGATAGCATCTCCAAAACAGTACATCCAAAAGCCCACACATCCGCTCCAAAGTCCACAATCCCATGGGTGAAAAGCTCTGGAGCCATATACCTCGTAGTGCCTCTCTTATGGCCGTATCCGTTTCCGTACTCTAGCGACCCTTTCTCCATAGCTAATCCGAAATCCCCAATCTTGGTCAAATACCCATTAGACCTGAACCGGTGATCGGTAGGGCAGAGTAAAAGATTGTCTGGTTTGATGTCGCAGTGAATGATGTTTCTGTCGTGGATGTATGTGAGACCAGACAACACATCTCTAGCGAACACCTTCACCTCTGTCTCAGCTATCTCTCCTTGATTATCTTCGAGCAAGTCTGCAATAGTTTTTCCGGAGCAATACTCGAGAATCAAATTGTACTGCATACAATCGCCCAATAGGTCATCCTCCTCCTCGCAAGCGATCTCTTCGCCGTAGCAACGGACGAGGAAAGGAGATTGTAAACGGATTAAAATCCTCCCTTCGTCCATGAGGCTTGAAGCTTGTGAAAGCTTTGCAGTTTTGATGGCTCTTTCTCCTGTTTTGACTTTCTGGCTCTTACGAGTCCCTAAATAAACCGAACCGTACGCTCCTCTTCCGAGTAAGAGAGATTTGACCCATGACGACGAATTGATTCTTCCTCCGTCGTCGTGGGTGGAGGAAGGCTTCTTCAGAACGGCGGTATAGAATGATGATTTTTTGGCTCTCGCTTTGACACATATGCTACTATTCTGCTTCTTCTTCATCTTCTTCAATGGCGGCCGTGTAATTTTCCGAGTTACTATAGCCATCTTCTTTCGACAACGACTAGGGTTGTTGAGAATACAATGCGATCACAAAGAAAAACAAATTGATGATTTTGAAAGTGGGAGCGAGTGAGAGAATAGGGTGGGAGGACTCAAGTCCTGTTTTCCTTTATGCTACTCTGTTTTCCTTTTTTTTATGATCCTATGTTTCCTTTTTCCAATTAGGGCAAAACCGAACGTGATTTCGTTTAGATGGATCGGGTATGTTTTGGTTTTTTTCTCTATAAAAATAAAAATAAAACGTCACACCTTTCTCACGATAACAGTTCAAACAACAAACATGTTATTTCCCTAAACGGCACGCGTGTCTACTAGATGCATTCAAAAGAAGCGTCTAATCCACGTCCCAACAGCGTGTGTATATGTGATTTCATTTAAGGGAAATTATATGGATTATTGTCTCCAGAGACCCTCCGTACTGGAAACAAATCCCATATGCCCCTCTATTTATTAGAATATTTATTAACATTTATTTTTAATTGAAAACTTGTGAAGTTATCAAAAAACCTTATGATTTTCGTTGAATTACATGGTAAACCAGCCGGTTTTCTCGACCAAACCGCAATCCAATTTTGAACCGTAAATAAACCAAGGAAATAAAAAAATCGGTGGTTCACCCGATTTACCCGGGTCGGGTAACCCACAAATCGGATAATCCGCCCAACTCAAAGATATTTGAAATTACGATTTTAACCTTACTGAACACAAAGAGGGAAAAATGTGACACCGATCGGATTCGAACTCGGGTGGCTAAACTGATAAAAACAGACCAGAGCCACTGAACTATCGTGTTATATTGTTAATTTACTCAAGCTATATTACTTATAAAGTGATTTGGGGAGAAGTGATCAATTCAAAACAAAAGGGTATCCCAAAATTAAATCTATTTTTGTATAAATAAACCAAAAACAATATTTTATTATGTTTTTAAATTGTTCCGTTTTTATTTAAAATTTTAAAAATAACTCGGATATATTAATAGGGTATGTTAAACTGGTAAAACTATGAAAACTGGTAAAACTATGAAAAACGGGTAAAACTAAGTAAAACTATTGTCGTAAAACCGGTAAAACTGAGTACAACTGTTTTCAGTATAGTCAGTTTTACTGGAACTTTAAATTTGATTTTACAGTTGTACAGCTGGTTATACTCAATTAATCTATGAAACTAATACTTCAGTATATTAATATGAACAATTTTGGATTTTTACTTGGAAAATGATGGAGACATAGCCGAGAAATTTAAAACAAAAAAAAGAGTACTACATAGGGATCCTACTACATAACCGAGAAATTAAAAACAAAAAACCAGAGTACGAGAAAAAAATTAATTGAGATAAGGAATAAATTGATTCATGAAGAATAACTTTATGCACCGTTTGTACATGAAGCATTCCGGACAATTGATTTCCATATCCAGAAGATGGCAAGATGAAGGGGGCTTTCGGTTCCGCAATGTTTCACTATAAACCGGTATCTTATTTATAGTGATTCCATGAAGTATCCTCCTCAAGTTCTTCCAAACGCTGGCCACCAAATCCTCCTCATCTTCCCGCCAATCACGGAAAGCAACATTATCATATGGACCTAGAGGATCGTCATGGAGGAAGCGCAGAACACCCCAGAGGTAAGCAGCTTCCAGAATCTCTTCCTTACCCTCTCCCATGGCGGAATTGTGTATATGTAACAATCCGATTTCCACATCACCCTCATGGAAGTATGTGAGGATACCTGATGTAAAACCGGCAGAACTTAGTAAAATTATTTATGTAAAACTAAATAAAACTGAGTAAAACTATCGATGTACCTTTCACGAAGTTTGCCGTGCAGTTGGAATGAAGTACGCATTCGTCCAGAAAATCCAGGTTTTCATACGCACTGAGGGAATTCTTCACCATGGTTGATAGAGAGAGATAACGGAGGACTCCTTCACTCTTGCCTGTTTCGTTCATAATTTTGCATGTTTTTCGCAGGTTGAAGTAATCGACCGGCGAATTTTTCTCGGCTTTCAGTAAGACATTGGTGAGGATCGAGATCGGAAACTGTTGAAATCGGATCACCCTCCTGTTGGCCATGGTGAGTCTCTGTTTTTTCTCTAACTTCTCTCTGTTTGTTTTGTGTGGAAAACGGTTATGAGAGAGACGAAGAAGTTCTCTCTATTTATAGACCCATATGTGACGGGTTGCGTCCATAAGACGCAGACAGATATGTGACGGTTCGCAAGCTTGTAATAATGAGCATCTTTCTTGGGTTTGTCAAGCGACGGGTTCTCATCCGTGTAATAATGCTCCGTTTAATAATGCTCCGTTTAAACGGAGCACGCGATGTGACGGTTCGCCGGCTTGTAATAATGCTCCGTTTAATGCAGGGGACAAAAAAGCAAGAAAGATGCTCATCATTACAACGCTCTTCGAAAAACAGAGAATCACACAGTTTTACACAAGTTTTTCTCGGTTATACTAGTATACGAAACAATAGAATTTTGGCGCCAAAACTTAACACATATCGACAAGTGTTTCGAGAAGTGTAAATGTCATATCGATTTATTAATACATGAAATAGGTCATTAAAGGCATAAATGGGTAAACGTCCATGTCATATCGATTTATTAATACAGAGAAAACAGATGTAAGAGAGTGTTAAATTTTGGCGCCAAAACTTAAGACATAGTTTTACAGGAGTTGTTAGTTGTACAAATTTTCTTAATAGTTGTACTTTGGCTGTTTTCAATATAATCAGTTTTACTGGAACTTAAAATTCGATTTTATAGTTTTACAGTTGATTTTACTCAATTAATCTATGAATATAATGCTTTTGCATATTATTATGTAACAACTTTCGATTATTGTAAATTTATACTCGTATTATTAAAATGATCTTGAAAGTGTATGAACATTGTTGGTGGAATTGGTGTATAAACATTGTTGGTGGAATTACTTAGTCGATCGAATTTTCCCAATCTTATTTGATGTAATGTCACCCATTGGCCATAGTTATGATTAGAGTGATTTTACAAGTTCAAATTTCATAAGGTTATATGTTAAATATTTTTTATCCAATGATATTAATTATGAGGAAAAATGGGGAAAATGTTATTTAAACCATCAACCATCAACTTTCGGGCCTCCCGGATACATGACCCGGATCCACACGGATTCTTTCAATTAAAAAATCCCAAATCATTCAAAACCCTAGAAATCGAAAAATAATTCTCCATCTCTTCTCAATTGATTTCGTTCCTCCATGAGTTACGATACATCTTCGTCGACTGTTGAAGATGGAGACCGAGGGTTTCCGGCGAAGTGTCACTGTGGTAAAGGCGTCGTCATTCTCACGTCTAAGACGAAAGACAACCCAGGAAGACAATTCTTCAGATGTTCAACCATGAAAGATGTAAGCATATTGTCAAATAATTTGATGATAATGATTTTATGCTCTGTTTTTTGTTTATGATTCATTACATATTGCTTTTGTTTTTAAACCCAGAAACATTTGTTCAAATGGGTGGACGATAGCATGTATGAGGAAGTCAATGATGCGTTGCACAAAATTTCGAGTATTGATATTGAGATTGAGAAAGCCAAATCCGAGATTGGTTTCGAAATTGAAGCCTTAAAATGTAGGATCCATGACTTGGAGGAAGACGCATTAGTGACAAAAAGAGACCTTAACAAGGGGAGAGTGATGATCAAATGTTGTTGTGTTGGGTTCATCTGTGTTACTATCATTGTCATTGTGATGGGAACAATGGTTGTTAAGGCAAATAAGCATATAATTGAGTTTGGTCATTCTATGTAGTTCGTGGCTGTATTGTTGATTATTGTTGTCGTCTTTGTATGTTTTCGTTGGCTTTGTGTGGGAGTGTAACTTATGTTTAAAACGTGAAACATATGTTTAGTGATCACTTAGTTTTACACAGTTTTACACGGTTTTACACAGTGAAGAGAAATTAAAAATGATATAGACATAACATTCCAAAAAGAGTAGTACATAGCCGATAAATTTAAAACCAAATACAGAGTACGAGAAAGTAAATTAATACATATAAGGAACAAAATAAGTCATGTAGGACAACTTCATGCCCCGTTTGTACATGAAGCACTTAGAACAGTCGATTTCCATATCGTAAAGATGGCAACATCTAGTGGGCCTTTCGTTCCGCATCGTTTGCGTAAAAACCTTCTTCTTATCGACAGGGATTCCATGCAGCATCTTCCTCAGGTTCTTCCAAACTCGGTTTACCAAAACCTCCTCATCTTCCCACCAGTACATGAAGGGCATTTCGTCATAAGGAGAGGTCAGAGGATCGCCGTGGAGGTAGCGCAGAACACCATACAGATAACAAGCTTCGAGAATCTCATCGTCACCCTCCCCAAGCGCTGCAATGCGTAAATACGCAAATCCGTCTGCTACCTTGTTTTCTACAAAGTAAGTGAGAATACCTTCAATGAAGAATGCAGCGGTGTTCTTCCAATATAAGCATTTACGGAGAATCCGGTCGTGCAGCATCGCACGGATAGGCTTATTCACCAGCGGAGAGAGACAGAGAGATTGCAGGACTTCAGGTTTCTCTGAGGCTCGTCGCATAATTTTGCAGGTTGCTCTGAGATTGCAGTAATCGGCGGAGGAAGCTTTGCCGGTGATTTGAACAATCTTGGTGAGGATCGAAATCGGAAATTGTTGAAGACAGACAATCGATTTCCTGTTCGCCATGGTGAGTCTCTGTTTTTTCTCAAACTTCTCTCTGTTTTTTTATAACTTCTCACTGTTTTAACGAATTACTCTTGTGAGAGAGAGAAGCATAACTCTGTATTTATAGAGTGGAATCTCGTTTGATGGGTAGCGTTCATAAAGGATTTGTAATGATGAGACGTGACTGTTCGCCGGCTTTGAAGAGACTCGAGGTGCGTAAACGTCATATCGATTTGTCCCCTGCATGCGCATGCATCAAATGCGCATGCATCAAATAGGGCATTAAACAGATCCTCCATTAACTTGATTTGATAAAATTTAGAGAAGCGTAAACGTCATATCGATTTATGACTAGTTTTCTTTTACGGATTTGTTGTGCCAAAAATACCAGTTTTACAGCGTTTTACAGGTTGTACCAGTTACACACAACGATTCTTAGTTTTACCAGTTATACTAGTTTTACCGGTTATACCAGTTTTACAGGTTGTACCAGTTATACTAGTTGCACTGGTTGTCAGTTCACCTTCAACACAAATTCCAATTTGATTCGATTTCCGCGGCCATCCGCCAATATTGCCTCTGATTCTACTCAATTGGTAGTCCCAATGGTGACGAGAAACGACGGACCCGGCAAATGGTGGTCGGAGATGCGAGGCGACGGCGCCGACGAGCAAAACCCGGTTGAGGCGAGACGAGGATGCAAGGCTCGGAGGCGAGGCGAGGTTCAGAGGCGAGGCTCGGAATTTTTTTTTTTTCATAAACCAAATCAATCCAATTAAATGGATTTAAATCCCAACCAACTAAATCCATTCAAGACCCAATTCAATTAAACCAGGATCCGTAAACCAAGGGTAAAAGGGTCAAACAACATTTCATTAAACAAGGAAGGGTATGGGAGATTAGTTGGGGGTAGTGTAGATTTTTTCCAGAGCCATAAGGCTATAAGAGAAGTTGACCCGAAATTATATTCTTGAACTTAAATTAAATCCATAGAAAATTGGATTTTTTGCCAATTTAAAAAACCTATTTACCCATTCTTCAACCTTAACATTACCATCTTCGGACAATTTTCGGGCTTCTCTCTCTTCTCTTAGAGAGAGAGATTTTCTCTCGCCCTTTCGGGTTTTTTTTATTCCTCTCCCTTATCTCATCCAAATTTTTCAGGGAGTGGATATCTTTTTTCCCGGCTCTCTAGTCGGAATATCTCCTCCGACTTTCGGTGTGAATCGTTTTGTTTCGTTTCGTTTCGTTTCGGTGGTCCCGCCGGGTTGGTCCGGCTTCTTCGCCGGTGTGACGGCTAAGTCTTGCTCGTCCTCCGGTTCGCCTCTGCTGGAGGCTTAGACCTCGATTCACCTGTTCTTGGCTCGCCGGAGCTTTGTTTTTTCTCCTCTGTTCTAGCTTGAATCTCCGTCGATGGTAGGATTAATATCTCCGTTGGTCTTTGGCTCGCCGCTAGAGCCGCTATTGAGGATTTCGTCTTCCTCTTAGCTTCAACGGCATATCCGTTTTTGGATTGCCCCCAACGAAGCCTCCTCTGTCGCGATATGGTTCGGTGGTGCTTAGGAGCTGTTCGGATTCTGATTTCCAAAGCTTTTGGTGCGTTCAAGGTGGAGCCAAGGTCGCAGATCAGATTCGGTGTTGAAGCGAAGCTTTTGACGGAGGCGCTGGCTTCTCCGACTCATCGCCGGCGTTGTCTGGTGGTCGGCGTAATGGTCTGCGCCGAAGCTTCTCGTGTTTCATTCTCTGGCTGCCACGTGCTCTTCTCTGCTTCATCTGCCTACACGTGTCCCGTCCATGCAGTGCTTTATTTTCTCGATTGTGTAATGGGCTTTTGGGCCTCTATCTTTGTACCGAATCTTGCCCATTGGGCATATAAGATCTGTTTTGTTGGCAAAAAAAAAAAAAAAAAAAAAAAAAAAAAAAAACATTACCATCTTCAATTTTTTTTCAAAGCTGACAAAAAAAAATGTTCGCTTTCTGAATTTATCAGGAACTTGAGCCTATTAATTTCTTGGACCATAATTATATTTTTTATGGTTATATTTTCCTTTTTATTTTTATCAACTCTATTACATTTTTTCATATCCTATTTGTATCTGATTATTTGGGAAAATCACACTTTTACAAACTCAATTCGTGACGTTCCATATTCATACTCCGAGAAAATTCTATAGTCAATACTATCGTTAATCAGCAACATAAACCATAAACATTCAGATTTAGAACAATAACCATACTATATAATTGTAGACTTGTAGTTAAATATAATTATATTATAGTTGCATTAAATAATCAAATATTGAATTTTACTAATATCTTACTATCTTATATATAACTTATCATACTTAACCTTATTAATATATTATATGTAATACTGCTATATAGTCCACTATAATTTAGAAACAAGTAATAGAGAAATACTTTTTATAATAATAACATTACTATATAGTCAACTACAACTATTCGATTTTGAAAATATATAGTTAGCTACAACTATATTATAGTTATAATAAATAATCAGATATTTACTCGAATAATTTGAATATATAGTCAACTACAATCACATATATAACCTTAATGAGATTTTGAACTTTTCTTTTTGTTTTATCAAGTACTTAACTTTTTCTACTTTTTAAAACTAATGTTTTGTAATAATAAAAAGTGCATTATAATTAAAAATATGTTGTAAATGAAATTATAGGGTAAAATCGTCTCATTCAAGAGCAAATTTGTTAAGAGCAAAGTCACCTTTTATTTAATGGACTAAAAAAAATTAAAACATCACTACTTTCTCATGATGACACTGCAAACCACATACATGTTTTTCTTTCCAAAACGGCAGCAGGTCTACTAGATACATTGAAAGTTTGAAATACAGTGTCTAATTCACATCCCAACAACAAGGGGACATGACATGTGGCAGCTTTGCCATCCGTGTATCAACCGATAATCAGGCGGTAGAAAAAGGGGGGTCGCGTTCGGACCAGAAATCAGTTTCTCTGTTTCCCCAAGTCTATGACGGTGGTCCATATCACTGAGAAGGCGACTAAGAGTTCTACCGGATGTTTTGAAAAATTGGAAATTTTGGTACTATTTTCGTGAATTATCAATTTTAATCCTACTTCGAATTTTTCTGAATCGATTTGATCCGTGGTGGAAAATGGCGATGATGACAAGGTAAATATTCTGTTTGTGGTAAATATATGGAAAAGGAAAGAAGAGGTTGAAGTTTGTAGCTGTTATAGCGCGTTCTTTGGAGGTGTTTAGATAATTAACAAATGAAGCAAACAGGATAGTGGAATCTATATACTAAGGTCAAATGTTTGTATTAAATACTTTGAGGTTGTGTGAGGTTAAGGCTATAATTGATGACCACATTATAGAAAAATGAATATAAATTATTTGTTTTTCAAAATTATATACCAATTATGAGGAAGTTTTTTTGGTCCCACACCATTCCTCTCTTTTTCTCTTGTGTTTTAAAGAATTCATTAAAAAACAATTTATCTTCAATTGTGATGAGAAACAAATTGAACAAAAACTCCTATTTTTCATTTATTCAATTTTAAAAATGAAATTTTGTTCATTTTTTTTTTCCATTCTTTTGGTCAATTTAGTGGTCACCAGTAAAAGCTTAAATGTTTTTTTTGTTGAAATTTGGTGGATGTAATTACGGGTAAAAATGAAAGTATATATAAAAATCTTCATGGATGTGGTTTCTCGAATTCTTTTTGCTTCTCTTGTGATGGTTTCTCAGTGTGTTTTTTTCTTTTTCATTTTAGATAAATCTATGAGGGGATAAATTCATGCTTGGACTTTGGAGTACTTAGACGCAGTTCCTTGGTCAGAGACGAGGAACAAACTAAAAACCTTGATCTTACTGGTTTAGACCGTGAACTCGGTTCTGAAGAGAGTATATATCATCTTCTAAACCCTCCACTTCCACTAGCATAATAAACGACATCTTCTTCAAACTGTAACTGAAAGCTAAAGACGATAAAGGACGCCGATAAATGAAAGTCTCTGTCACCCATGTCTCCTCTCTCTTTATCCTTTTGCGTATCTGAAATCACCTCCCATATGAATGATCCTAGTGATTTTGATAGGGGAAATCGGTAGAGAAGCCGGTAACTTGCTTTGGATAGTAGAGATACCAATTGAAAATAATATATAAATATGAGATTTCTGCAATGTACACAAATTAAATAAGCAACCAAGGTCGGAAATATTGCGCTGAGTGTATCTTTTTATCGTTTTAATAGCAACTTTGTATCTTTCCATGTTTGGTTTCAATTTTGTATATTTTTTTGTAGGTTCCAGCGTAAAAAGACCACACTCACCTTCACAAGTAAGTTTAGCCCCGAATAGACATGGATAGCACATTATTCTCTTCTATTCATATTTTTTATTATTATTATTTTTTTCTTTTTTTTCTCCTCTACTCTCTTTTTACTTTCTATTTATTTTTCAATCCTTATTTTTTTCACGCTAGATAGGATGTCGGAGGTGAGGTTTCCGGCCAAATAGACCGCCGAGATGGAGATATTATCGGTCGATGTATTGGAATTAAAAAAAAAATTGGGCATAATACGGAAGTTTCGAATAGACATGGACACGTGAAATGTTGCTTTTTATGTGGATAGTGGGGCTCGTTTGTAATATGTATCCCAGAGATTCACGAATAGACGATATGATCGTGGGAGTGTCCATGATAAGCGACTTGCATGTGATATGATCGTGGTAGTGTCCACGAATTGCCTATATTACCACACCCTAGACCCTCCCAATGGATAACAAGAGACACCTGAAATGTCTTTTTTATATGGATAGTGGTGCTCGTTGTAATATGTATCCACGGATTCACAAATAGGCGATATGATCGTGCTAGTGTCCATGGTAAGCGACTTGCATGTGATATGATCGTGGTAGTGTCCACGAATTGCTAATATTGTGGACACTTAGTCTAAACTGTCCACTCGAAACTTCCGTATTAAGTCCGATTTTTTTTTTTGAATTCCAGTACATCGACCGATAATATTTCCATCCCGGCGGTCTATATGGCCGAAAACCTCACCAAGGACATCTTATCCACCGTCAAAAAAACGAGGGATAAAAATAAATGTAAAGTAAGAAAGAAAAAAAGGGAAAAGGAAGGAAAAAATAATAATAAAAAATCTATGGATAGAAGGGAAATCGTGTGACTTCTATCCATTATTCGAGCTATTTCATCTTTTAATCTGTCCACGAGGGGTAGAATGGTCCAACCAAGTCAAAATAAGTTGCTAAAAGTGTTGGGAATGTCCTGAAATCTATTTGTACTTACTCTGAGAGAAAGTCGTGTTGTCGAGATGAGACAATCATATGACACTAGGTACTCGTAATGCTTTGCTAGAAGCCACTTATGATCAATGAGTTTAGAACTCATTGCTAGTGTTATATGATCCTACAGGGTCACACACCTAAGCAAACTGGACATTGAATGTGAGGTTGATCATTAATGTAATGATCGGATGAATGCATATTTGATATGCATTCGATGTCATCTTTTCTGGGTAGTGTCGATCGACGCACTATGTGTATCGGTCGACACGGATCGACTGTGTCGATCGACACAAAGAGTGTGTCGGTCGACACAACTCGCGGATTAGCAGATTAAATCGGTTTAATCATTAGTTAATCCCGTTGCGGTTTAAGTCGACATATATAAGATATATGGTCGACCTAAACTCGAATCTAACCTAATTCATAGCCACCAGAAACAGAAAAGAAACCTCTCTGGAGATCAGATCTCTGATAGGCACTAGCATCCCTGCTGTCCAGTTCTGTGTGCGTGTGGATACCAGTAGAGGCGCAGCACTTGAGGCGCTCTAGATCTCGATTACTTGCTAAGACTTCCGCTGCATAATCACCAGGTAATCTCCAGATCTGATAGATTCAATTACATGAACCTGTAGATCCTAGGCTCGGAATTCAGACTAGGATTGCCTAATTGGATTAGGAATCTGCTAGAAATTCCTTCAAAAAGATATAAGATTGTAATGAAACATCAAAAGGTACTAAAGTGCACACAAAAAGATAAAAAGATATAGTAAATGCAATTCACCCAGCAAGATCACTGCACAAGTCTCAAGTTAATTGCACCCCGTGTATCTTTTTTATAAATAATAGCAGAGTTTTATCTTCTGAAAACGTAGTGTCGGTTTTTTATCTTTTTATGTTTTTTGTGTGTTAGAAAGACCATTTTAGCCCCAAAGACAAGAAAAATCTCGTGGATAGTTAATGATCATGACATTCCTCCTATCCATTCTTTTTATTATTATTATTATGTTTATTCTCTTCTTTTCATCTACACTCTCTTTCTTAATTTACTTTTTTCATCCCTCATTTTTTGACGGTTGATAGGATGTCAGATGTGAGGTTTCTGGCCATATAGACCTCTGGAATGGAGATAAAATCGGTTGATGTACTGGAATTCAAAACAAAAAAAATCGGACTTAATACAGAAGTTTCAAATGGATAGTCTAGACTAAGTGTCCACAATATCGGCTATTTGTGGACACTACCACGATCACATCACATACAAGACGCTTACCATGGATAGGAAGTAGCCAATCAAAAATATTTAAAACTGTGTGTTACTATGTATTGACTATTTGTGGACAGATGGTGATCAAGAGTTTACATGATTGTGAATCCGTGGACACATAATACTTAGGAAATGAGTAAGTAAAGATGGTTTTTATGTTCTAGATAACATTAGATCATCATCTGGGTTTATGTACAAGTACTCTTAACTCATTCCTTGCTACTGATGATATGTTGTGTGGCATGTTAGGACATCCTCACAGAACCAAAGCATGATAAATCAATTAATTATAAGAATTAAAACATAATAAAACTGAACGTTTTAATGATTCCGTTCCTCAACTAAAATATCAAGTGATACTTGATGTCTTTCCAATCTTGTCAACTGTCAAGACTCATTGAGTTGTGTGATAGACTTGCAGTGCAAGATGTCCGCATTTCATGAGTAAGACAGAGGTAATCATGTTGATGGACTTGCAGTGCAAGACATCGACAGTTACATGACTGAAGAGATTGATTTACTTGACTGAGCCATCAAAATCGTTTTGGGCTCAGAGACATCAGGTGGATTTGACATAAGATGTCAGTCCACAACCAAGAGTTGTATTGGATATAACTAGCAAGGTTGTTGCTTACCTAAATAGCTAAAGTTGAGTGATAGCCAGTGGCTCACTTGAATTTAGTGAAATATGGGTCTTGGATCATTATATTCATCTGAGGAAACATTGTTTGAATATAATGCGAGTTTTCTTAATTGTTAAGACTTCTCATTTCTTGAACATCATAACTAAAACCTCCCTTGTTTTTCCAGCTATGTCTAGCACAAACCATCGTAACAATTTCTCCCTACGATCCGTCCTTGAGAAGGACAAGTTAAATGGATCGAACTTTCTTGAATGGTATCAGAACTTGAGAATTGTTCTCAAACAGGAGAAAAGGACTATGTCCTTGAGAGAGTTCTCCCCAAGAAGTACCGAGCCAATGCCTGGCAGTCAGATAAGGATGCTTGGGATAAGCATTCTAATGATGCGGTGGATGTGAGTTGTCTCATGTTGGCTACCATGAACTCGGAATTGCAGAAGCAATATGAGTACGTGGAGTCGCCAAAAGAGATGATCACTAGCCTGAAAAGTATGTTTCAGGAGCAAGCACGAACTCAGAGATACCAGACGGTTAGGTCTCTGATTGAGTGCAAGCTACCAATGGGCGGACCAGTTAGTCCTCATGTCATTAAGATGATGAGTTATATTGATAACCTGGGGAAACTGGATTGTCCCATCAGCCAAGAGTTGGCTACTGACATCATTCTACAGTCACTGCCGTCAAGCTATGATCAATTTGTTATGAACTATAACATGAACAACTTGACGAAGACGTTGACTGAATTGCATGGGATGCTTAAGACTGCTGAACCTAACATCAAGAAGGACACCCCAGATGTCCTTATGGTACAAAAGGGTAAAAAGTTTAAGAAACTTGGTAAGAACAAAGGTGATGGCAAGACGAGCTGGATTGTGAATCCAAGCGAGTCTGGCCACGCTCCTAAGGTTCAAACCAGTCCTTCTAAAGATGTTAAGTGCCGTTATTGTAACGGTCATGGGCATTTGAAAAGAAACTGCAATAAATTCTTGGAAGATTATGAGAAGCTGAAGAAGACGTACGAGACTTCTTCTTCAGGTATTTATGTTATAGAAGTAAATGTTACTTCTTATAATCCTACTTATTGGGTATTTGATACCAAATGTGGAACTCATATTTTGTGAAAATGTGCAGGACCTGAGCAGAAGTAGGATTATGAAGAAAGGACAAGTGGATCTACGCGTAGGAATGGAGCAAGAGTTGCTGCACTAGCCGTAGGAGTATTTCATTTGTTTTTCTTTATGACATGTTTTAGAACTTAAAACTGCTACTATGTATCTGCTATGAGCAGAAAGATTATTTCTAATCCTTGTTTGGATATGAAAGAATATCAGTTTTCAAATTAAGAATAAGTGTTATTCATTTGATTACAGTGATATATTTTGTAGTAGCAATCCATTAGAGAATGGACTTTATGTTCTAAACCAGAATGTGCATAAATATAACATTAATACCAAGAGATTCAAGTCAAATGATACGAGTCAAACTTCTCTCTAGCATTGTCGTTTTGGGTCACATAAATGAGAAACAGATTCAGAAGCTCCATAGTGATGGACTTTTGGGCTCATCTGATTATGAATCATAATGAGTAAAGTGAATCTGGTTTATTGGGTAAAACGACAGAGGCCGCTTTCGAAATGGTAGTGTCGATCGACACAAACGATGTGTCGGTCGACACAAGTTGCGAACGGATAAAATGAAAGGGCCATAGGCTTATTGGGCTTTATACATACGGATGTGCATGGCCCGATGAGCGCAAATGCTAGAGGAAATTTTCAGTACTTCATTACCTTTACTGATGTTTTCAGTAGGTACAGTTATATCTTATTTATAAGACATAAGTCAGAATCTTTTGAAAAGTTCAAAGAGTTCCAGAATGAAGTATGGAATCAATTTGGCAAAAGTGTTGAAGCTCTATGATGAGATCATGGAGGTGAATACTTAAGTCAATAATTAAGTGATCATCTAATAGATTGTGAAAGTGTTTCGCAATTCAATCCTCATGAATCGAACTTTATTAGATATAGTTTGATCAATGATGAATCACTTAGATCTTCCATTATCTTTCTAAGAATACGCTCTAGGAAAGGTCTGAGTTTACATTAAATAGTGTTCCATCAAAATCAGTTACAGAGATTTCACATGAGATGTGGAATGGAAATGTTTCTGATTTATCCATCATGAAGATTTGGAGTTGTGAGACTTATATAAAACGTTTAATCTCTGATAAGCTCACACCCAAATCCGGTAAGTACTGCTTCATTGGTTGTCCAGACGAAACCGAGGCGTGCTACTTTTACAACCAGTTTGAGAACAAATTGTTTGTTGCTCGGAACTATGTTTTCTTGAGAAAGACTTTCTTTCCAAGAAGAACAGTGGGAGTAAAGTACAACTCGAAGAAATTCGAGAATCACAGGAGACTGTTCAACCCGATGAGGAAGAGCAGCAGTTGGATCTACAAAGAGTTGTAGAACCTGCAACTGTGGCGCCTGAGGTTTGCAAGGATCTGATGAATGAATATTAGATATACATTCAAAAGCGAGTTTTAAAGATGTGTCGATCGACGCAAAGGTTGCATCGATCGACACAGGTCGCGAACCAAAATATTTTGGTTTATGATTTAATTAACTACGGTTTAAATCTTGGTTAATTAGATCGTGGTAAAAGTCTACATATGAGATATGTGCGTGACTTTTAACACAAGACTGAAGCTCGTAGATCCAATAGGATCCGTCACGAACCCGAGAAATGGGGATTTCTCGTAACCAATTGCCGTGATCTACTGATCATTGAAAGTGACGGGCCTGCGAAATTAGAAGAAGCAATGATGGGCCTTGACTCTGAAAGTGGCTGAAGGCCGCTGAATCCGGAATGGCGATGTCCGAAGCTGGATTGGTGGAAAAGGTTTCAAGTAAAGTCATGGTATTAACTGTGAAGAAACCTATTCCAGACACCATGCTTATGTCCATTCGGATTCTCCTAGCAACCGCCACTCATAATGGTTATGAGATCTGGCAGATGGATGTGAAAACAGTTTTCCTTAATGGAATTATGGAAAAGGATGTGTACCTGACACAACCTGAAGTTTTCATTGATCCTAATAAAGCTAGGAAGATATGCAAGCTTCATCAATCCATTTATGGATTGAAGCAAGCATCTCGGAGTTGGAATCTTCGTTTTGATGAAGTAGTCAAAAGGTTTGACTTCTTCAGGAACGAAGAGGAACCATGTGTTGGGAATGTCCTGAAATCTACTGTTTTATCTCTAGAAAGTATGATAAATGTCGAGATCAGACATAAGTCATAAATACTGGGTGATCATGATGGCTTGCTAGAGTCCGCTCTTGATCTATAAGTTTAGGACTTATTACCAGTATTGTATGATCCCAAAGGGTCACACACCATAGCTAACGGGAAAGTTAAGATGGAATTAATACGGTAAGATGCTAAGGCATTTACTGTATTTGTACAGAGAGTTGGGCAGACAACAAATGGGCTTTTGTCTGTTTTGTGTCTTGGGCCCAAAAGACTAATGAGCCATTAGTTTAATTAATTAATTAAACTTGGGCCCATTAGTAAAATAAGATTGCAACAAGGGTTGCGAAACCCTCGCATTTTCTTTTTGTCTGCGATTTTGGAGCTAGGAGCCGCGGCTCATCTCTCTCTCTTTGTTGTTCTTCCATCTCGGTCTAGCAGCCAATCCCTCGCTTGTAAGAGTGTGGATACCTAGGAGGAACAAGTATTCATCTGTTCTAATCTGATCTTGTCATTACCACCAATCATTTCGCTGCAAAGGTAAAGATCAGGTTTGTTTTATGATTCGATTACAAGAACCTAGATCTGTTTAAGATTATGTGCTAGGTTGCAATTGTTGGGAATTGAACCATGGAAAAACACAATAATCCTTCAGTGGTATCAGAGCATAGGTTCATTAGATTCTTGTAATTTGGATCATATGAATGTTTAAAGGTTTTTGAATCAATTGAATGAATTAAAATTGATTAAAATCTTAAAACTCTATATCGGCTCTTGCACATGATCTCGGATCATTGTGTTGTTGGATTGCAATTGATTTCTTGCATCGCAAGAAAGAGATCTCTAATCGGGTTCCATATTGTTCTCGGCAAGGGTTCATGGGTCGATGTTGATCGATCGGCATATTGATCATGTATGATCGATTGTGAGCCGTGAGGATCAATCGGCCGTGTAATGTCTTGTATCGGCTTAGCGCACATGTGATCGATGGCCTTCGATCGCTTATCGCCGAGAGTCGATCATGTCATGTGGTCGATCGGCTGATCATGTGTATTTGATCGTGTGATCGATTGGCTCGTGTATGGATTGCGTGAGTCGGCAAGTGATCGTGTTGATGTATCGATCATTGATCGCTTGTGCCGCTTGTACCGCAAGGCCATGATTCGATCGAGATGTGGAGCATGGGCCGCGTGATCGTAATGGCCGAGATCGATCACTTGATCGTGAGGCAAGGGACGATCATGCGTGATGCCGTGGCCGTGTAACGGATCATGCGTTAATGGGCTGAGTTGGATCATGGATCCGATCGTTTGGCCCGTTAAAATTTTACGTCCCGCGAATAGTCAATCGGTTAAACCGAGCTTCGCGGTTCGTTGCCCAAACCACACCGATTTAACCGGTCCATTTAATTGGCGGTTAATTGTGTGTTTAAAGCCTTAAACCGCAAGTTAGGTCAAAATTGGCTAAAACACTAGGTGTTTCTTCCCGGTTTTGGATTTAACTGAACCGATCCAATTTAATTGGTGGTTCAAGCGGTTAACCCAAATCGCGGTTTGCTGGAAATTATTTAATACAATTGGTATTATTTAATTTCTGGTTAAACCAGATTGAAATTCAAAAATTGAATTTAACCTAAACCGAAGGCTGGTCTAAGTTTGATTTGGTTGGACCAAATAATTTAGAGCTGGTCTGGTTTAGTAAATAACCGATGGTTTTGATAGTTAATTTGGTCTTGGACCAGAATTAATAAACCGAATCGGTTATGTCAAATTATTGGGCCAACTGGAATTCTATGGTCTTGGGCCAAGAATTGGGCCTATAATTTATGACCCAACCCAAAATATTAATAAAATATTAAATTAGAAATTTCTACTTTTAGAATGTTTCTAAATTTAGAAAGTTTCTAAAACAAGTAAGTTTCCCAAAATAGTAATCTTCTATTTTTGGAAATAAAACTTAAAATCCTCAAAACCAATATCAAGCTTGGATGTCTTTCCAATCTTGTCAGCTACTTAACGCTTATTCGATTACAGATATGGCTTACAGTGTGAGGTGTCTGTTTTCGCGTAAGTAAAGTAGTACATAGTCACTAATTTCATTGGGAGTCCCAGACTTTAGTGATTATTTGGCTGTAAGAGATTGGTTTCCTTGACTGGGCCATCGGGAGTCCCGGGCCTTGAGACATCTGGTGTATTGGGCCTTGGGCCCAATTCACAACCGAGAGTTATTGGATATAACTAGCTGTGTGTATGCTTACCAAGTAAAGCTACTTCCGGGTGACGGCCAGTGGCCCACTTTGGATTTAGCTGAACATGGGTCTCGGAATCATTGCATTCTTATGAGGTTAAACAAAGAAATTTTGAATGCAATGCGAGTTTTCTTATAAGTTATTAAGATTACTCTTTTATGAACTAAATAACTAAAACTCTATTTATCTCTAAATTTCAGTTATGAATAGCACAAACAATCAATACACTTTCTCGATCCGGTCTGTCCTTGAGATGGACAAACTGAACGGATCAAATTTCTTGACTTGGTCGCGGAACCTGAGGCTAGTCCTCAGGCAGGAGAGAAAGGACTATGTCCTTGAGAGAGCTCTCCCCGTGAGGATCGGGTCCAATGCCTCTCATGCAGTATATGATGCTTGGAATAAGCATTATAATGATGCGGTAGATGTGCGTGGTCTGATATTGGCTACCATGGACTCAGATTTGCTGAAGCAATATGAGAACATGGAGTCGCCAATAGAGATGATCAGCAGCCTGAAATTGAAATTTCAGGAGCAGGTAAGAGTGGAGAGATACCAGTTGGTTAAGTCTCTCACTAGCTGCAAGCTACCAAATGATCATCCAGTAAGTCCTCATGTCAGTAAAATGATGGGTTACATTGATAACCTGAGGAAACTGGATTATCCAGTTAGCCAAGAATTGGCAACTGAGATCATTCTGCAGTCACTGCCATCAAGCTATGATAAGTTCAGAAGGAACTATATCAAGAAAGGCTTAACGAAGACGCTGACTGAACTGCATGATATGCTCAAGACAGTTGAGCCAAACGTGAAGAGTACCCTGTATAATCTCATAATGGAGAAGGGTAGGTTTACTAAACCTAATGCTGACAAGGGTGAAGACAAAGTTGTCCAGATTTTGAATCATGGCAAGCGTGTGTCTTCTGAGCCCGAGTCAGATACCTCTTACGTTGGTAAGTGCTGCTACTGTAAAGAGACTGGGCATTGGAAGAGAAATTGCATTAAATTCATGGAAGATTATGAGGAGTTAAAGTTGATGTATGAGACTACTTCCTCAGGTATTCATGTTATTACTTCAAGTTATACCTTATAGGTATTGAATACTGGTTGTGGCACTGATATTTGTTATAATATGCAGAGCCTGAGCAGCAGTAAAACGTTGAAGGAAGGGCAAGTGGAACTGCGTGTCTGGAAGGAGCTATTGATGCTGCCTCAGCCATAGGGTTTTCACTTGTAGATGCCTTTGAGACTTGGTTTTGTATTAAGTAATTGCTACAATGTACCTGCTTTAAGCAGAGTTGTTTTTCATTTTCTTGTGAAGAATTTGAATGTTTTTCATTTTGATAAAGACAAGTTTTGTTCTTTTGATCTTAATGAAATGTTAATTGTAGCACCCTATTCAAGGAATGGGTTTTATATCTTAAACCAAATAGTGCCTAATTGTAACATAAATACCGAATTGGTTTAAATCTGATGAATTAAACCTGATTTTTCTTGGCATAAATGTTTTGGTCAAATAGAGTAAATCGGATTCAGAAACCCCATAGTTATGGACTTTTGGGCTCATTTGAATGGATATCTTATGAGACTTGAATTCTGCTTACTGGACCAAAAGACAAAGGGCCCATCTTAGCCGAGCTAGAGAAAGGCCCAAAGACTTATTGGAGATTGAACATACTCATGTATGTGGTCCGATGAGCAGTAATGCCAGAGAAAATTTCCTGTACTTCATTGTCTCTACTAATTACTTCAGTGAGAATGACTGTGTTCATTTGATGAGACACAAGTCGGAATTCTTTGACATGGTCGAAAGAGTTCCAGAATGAAGTATATAATCTGAATGACAGAAGTATTAAGACTCTGGATTAGATCACGAGTGAGAATACTTAAGTCATTGATTGTGTGATCATCTGAATGAGTGTGAAGTCGTTTTACAGCTCAATTCTCCTGAAAACCTTGAGGTATTTCTGTGAGAAAGAATCAGATCTTATTAGAAATGATTGAAGATGAGTCACACGAATCTTCCATAATATTCTTTAAGAATAACGCTCTAGAAATATCTAAGTTTACGCTGAAATAGTTCCACCAATATCAGTTGAAAGACACCACGTAAATGTGGATTGGAATCGATCCAAATTCGTTTTTACTGAGTATTTGTAGTTGTGCTATTTCGCTGGTTGTCCTAGGGAAACCAAGGCTTGTTACCTTTTACGTCCATTCTGTTTTCTAAGAAGGGAAGTTACTTTCCAAGAAGAACAGTGGGAGTAAAAGTATAACTCGAAGAAATTCGAGAAATACAGGTGGCTGCTCAACCTGTTGACGGAGAGCAGCGGATGGATTTACAGATTTCTGTAGAATCTACACCTGTGGAGCCTGAAGTTCGCAGATATGAATGAATCAGTCACTAATCCGAGAGTGATTTCTCGTCATTAGTTGAACCTGATGATCATTGAAAGTTCGCATGATCTGATGATCATTGAAAGCGACCAACCTGCAAAATTCAAAGAAGCGAAAGTAAGCCAGGACTCCGAAAAATTACACTATGTGTAAGTTAGCTTCATTGATCCATTCATGGATGGAAGCAAACACATCGGAGTTGGAATCTTCGTTCTGTTAAAGTAGTCAAGGTTTTGACTTGAACAGGAACGAAGTGGAACTGTGCGTTTACTAAAAGATAAGAGGGAGCGATATTGCATTTCTCATAATGTATGTCGATGACATACTGATTCTCGGAAATAACGTCCCAATGCTGCAGTCGGTAAAGGACTGGCTTGGGAGTTGGTTTTGTGATTGACATGGGTAAAGCCACGTAGTTCTTGGATTCTGGATCTAAAGATAGAGATCCAGAAGAGCTGGTAGGACAAAATCAGGATTCTTACATTGACAAAGTCCTACACGTTTTGAGCAATCCAAGAAGGGTTTTATGCCAATGTCACATGGCATTAAGTTAAGCAAGATACAGTATCCTACGATAACTGCTGAGCTTGAATGCATGGATGAGATTCCATATGCGTAGGCAATTGGATCTATCATGTATGCCATGACACGCACTTGTTTTGATGTTGCTTTAATGTTAAGCAAGACAAGTATAGACCAGTCAAATCCAGCAAAGAATCACTGGATTGCCGTAAAGAATATCCTAAAGTATTTGAGGAATACTAAGGATAAATTCTTGGTTTACGCAGAAAGTGAGGTGCTACAAGTCGATAGAGTCTGAAAGGCAATTTTCCAATTGACAAAGATAATTCCTGGTCACAGTCCGGCTATATCTTGTGTCTGTCTGGCCGTGCGAGGCACTGTTGCTGACTCCATGACTTAAGCTGAACGTTTCGCAGCTTGGAAAGCGGCGAAAGAGGTTGTTTGGAAAGAAAAGTTCATCACTGAACTTGATGTGATTCCCAGCATAGATGAGACTAGCTGCACATCAGAGATCCAAACACCTTGAGGGTAGGTATAACCTATTCCGTGAGATAAATGACAGAGGTGTTAAGTAGATAAGCAAGTTTCATCGAATGAGAACGTTGCTAATCTATTAACGAAGCCACTCCTTATGCCTAAGCACGAGTCGCGGACTGTAGCTGTAGGATGAGTGAAATTAAGATGTAGTCTTAATTTCAGTGGGAGTTTGTAAAGGGCTTTACTTAGTTATTTTGAAAGGTTCATGTAAACATAATATTTTATGTTTATGAAATCTATGATTTCTGGATTATTTTAACTGTGATATAAATAATCGTTCCAAAATGATTCATGTCATTATATATGGGCCATCGAAGTACATGAGTAGACTTGATCCTGAAACCCCATATTTAACGAAATGACATAAATCATAGTGTCCATAGTCGAAGGTTGTTGAAATTGGAACACCAACAACCACTTGAGACTAGATTGTGTTGAGACTTATGACCAAGTTTCGAGGGGTCATAGATGCGCGGCATCAAAGTCGACACATAGGTATATGTAGGGGAGCATATGACCGGACATGGCCCGCTGATGAGAACTCTACAAGATATTAATATATGTGTCATAAGAGGTTCTCATATACGACTATAGAGTATAGTCCTTAGACCTGAGTTCGCATGCATGTGGCTGCACATGGATTGATGCACTTTGATCATTGTCTAACGCTGTTTCGTAACTGGGAGCTATAAGGACCTTGGTTGGGTGTATTATGAAGTGTATAGTTCATAGTGATGGAACAAGATGGGATTTGTCCCTGCCGTATAACGGAGGTAATATCTCTAGGCCAATCGGAGACTTGATAGCTGGTAAGAGAGTGGCCACTCCCAAACGGACTTGCCCAAGTCGTTTGAATTGTCAGTATCAAATCTGGTCCGATTAAAATGGTCTGGCTATATAAGGATGACACGCATCTTGCCTTATGCCAGATCGAGATATTGAGACAAAAGGACTAGGGAATGTAGGATTCCAGTACAAGTGAGAGATTGTTGGGAATGTCCTGAAATCTACTGTACTATCTCTAGAAAGTATGATAAATGTCGAGATCAGACATAAGTCATAAATACTGGGTGATCATGATGGCTTGCTAGAGTCCGCTCTTGATCTATAAGTTTAGGACTTATTACCAGTATTGTATGATCCCAAAGGGTCACACACCATAGCTAACGGGAAAGTTAAGATGGAATTAATACGGTAAGATGCTAAGGCATTTATTGTATTTGTACAGAGAGTTGGGCAGACAACAAATGGGCTTTTGTCTGTTTTGTGTCTTGGGCCCAAAAGACTAATGAGCCATTAGTTTAATTAATTAATTAAACTTGGGCCCATTAGTAAAATAAGATTGCAACAAGGGTTGCGAAACCCTCGCATTTTCTTTTTGTCTGCGATTTTGGAGCTAGGAGCCGCGGCTCATCTCTCTCTCTTTGTTGTTCTTCCATCTCGGTCTAGCAGCCAATCCCTCGCTTGTAAGAGTGTGGATACCTAGGAGGAACAGGTATTCATCTGTTCTAATCTGATCTTGTCATTACCACCAATCATTCCGCTGCAAAGGTAAAGATCAGGTTTGTTTTATGATTCGATTACAAGAACCTAGATCTGTTTAAGATTATGTGCTAGGTTGCAATTTGGGAATTGAACCATGGAAAAACACAATAATCCTTCACCGTGTGGTTACAAGATGACTAGTGGGAGCGCAGTTGCACTTCTAGTATTGTATGTTGATAACATACTACTTCTCGGAAATGAAGTTCCATTGTATAAGTCTGTTAAGACTTGACTCGAAAGTTGTTTTCGATGAGAAATATGGGAGAAACCATATACATTCTTGGAATAAGAATCTATGGAGATAGATTAGACAAGCTAATTGGATTGTGTCAAGATACTTATGTGATAAGTTCTTACACAGATCCAGTATGCATGATTCCAAGAAGGACTTTGTGAAAATGACTCTTGGTATTACTCTTAGCAAGACACAGTGTCCTTCGACACACGCTGAACTAGGGCGAATGAGGGCCAGGCTACTGCTAAAGGCATTGGATGTCTTAAGATGTGATCTTAATTTTAGTGGGAGTAAATGTTATTAATTTTAGTTATGATATGATGTTCGTATAAACATAATTTGATTATGTTATTGAAATCTGACATCTGTATTATTTAATAATGGTTATTAAATAATAGTTCCAAAGTAATTTATGACATTTTATAGGTCATCAAGTATGTGACTTGATCATGAAACCCTATAGATAATAAATGACATATATTATGTTGGTCCCTGGTCGAGGTTGTTAAAGTGGGACATTAACAACCACGTGAGACTAGTATGTGAGGTGACTGATGACTAAGTTTCATGGAGTCATTAATAAGAGTATTAAAGTCAATCACATAGGTATGTGTTAGAGAACACATGATCGGACATGACCCACTGATGAGAACTCTACGGGATAGTTATATAAGTGTCATGAGAGTTTTCATTACGGCTATAGAGTATAGTCCTTAGACCTGAGTTCATCATGATTTCTTACATGTGAATTGGTCCGCTTTGACCTTGTCAAACGTCAGCCGTAACTGGTGATCATAAAGACATTGATTGGGCGTATCATGAAGCGTGTGAAGGAACAAGGATGGAACAAGATTGGAATTGTCCCTCCTATATAACAGGAGATAAATATCTCAGGGCCCATCGAAGATTTGATACTGAGAAAATGTGTGGCCACACTCAAACGAGGTGATTGTCAGTCGTTTGGCTTGTCAGTATAAATCGGAATTCGATGAACATGATTTTGGCTTAATAAGGATGACACGGATCTTGCCTTATGCCGGATCGAGATATAGTGACGAAGGGATTATAGGAATAGATGATTCCAGTACAAGTGGGAGATTGTTGGGAATGTCCTGAAATCTATTTGTACTTACTCTGAGAGAAAGTCGTGTTGTCGAGATGAGACAATCATATGACACTAGGTACTCGTAATGCTTTGCTAGAAGCCACTTATGATCAATGAGTTTAGAACTCATTGCTAGTGTTATATGATCCTACAGGGTCACACACCTAAGCAAACTGGACATTGAATGTGAGGTTGATCATTAATGTAATGATCAGATGAATGCATATTTGATATGCATTCGATGTCATCTTTTCTGGGCAGTGTCGATCGACGCACTATGTGTATCGGTCGACACGGATCGACTGTGTCGATCAACACAAAGAGTGTGTCGGTCGACACAACTCGCGGATTAGCAGATTAAATCGGTTTTATCATTAGTTAATCCCGTTGCGGTTTAAGTCGACATATATAAGATATATGGTCGACCTAAACTCGAATCTAACCTAATTGATAGCCACCAGAAACAGAAAAGAAACCTCTCTGGAGATCAGATCTCTGATAGGCACTAGCATCCCTGCTGTCCAGTTCTGTGTGCGTGTGGATACCAGTAGAGGCGCAGCACTTGAGGCGCTCTAGATCTCGATTACTTGCTAAGACTTCCGCTGCATAATCACCAGGTAATCTCCAGATCTGATAGATTCAATTACATGAACCTGTAGATCCTAGACTCGAAATTCAGACTAGGATTGCCTAATTAGATTAGGAATCTGCTAGAAATTCCTTCAAAAAGATATAAGATTGTAATGAAACATCAAAAGGCACTAAAGTGCACACAAAAAGATAAAAAGATATAGTAAATGCAATTCACCCAGCAAGATCACTGCACAAGTCTCAAGTTAATTGCACCCCGTGTATCTTTTTTATAAATAATAGCAGAGTTTTATCTTCTGAAAACGTAGTGTCGGTTTTTTTATCTTTTTATGTTTTTTGTGTGTTAGAAAGACCATTTTAGCCCCAAAGACAAGAAAAATCTCGTGGATAGTTAATGATCATGACATTCCTCCTATCCATTCTTTTTATTATTATTATTATGGTTATTCTCTTCTTTTCATCTACACTCTCTTTCTTAATTTACTTTTTTCATCCCTCATTTTTTGACGGTTGATAGGATGTCAGATGTGAGGTTTCTGGCCATATAGGCCTCTGGAATGGAGATAAAATCGGTTGATGTACTGGAATTCAAAACAAAAAAATTCGAAATTAATACAGAAGTTTCAAATGGATAGTCTAGACTAAGTGTCCACAATATCGGCTATTTGTGGACACTACCACGATCACATCACATACAAGACGCTTACCATGGATAGGAAGTAGCCAATCAAAAATATTTAAAACTGTGTTTACTATGTATTGACTATTTGTGGACAGATGGTGATCAAGAGTTTACATGATTGTGAATCCGTGGACACATAATACTTAGGAAATGAGTAAGTAAAGATGGTTTTTATGTTCTAGATAACATTAGATCATCATCTGGGTTTATGTACAAGTACTCTTAACTCATTCCTTGCTACTGATGATATGTTGTGTGGCATGTTAGGACATCCTCATTCAAGAGCTTTAAGCATGTTATTGCCTAATGTTTCATTTACAAATGATGATTGTGAAGCTTGCATACTTGGTAAACATTGCAAGTCTGTTTTTCCTAAGTCCTAAACCATTTATGAAAATTGTTTTGATCTTGTTCACTCTGATATATAGACTGCTCCTTGCATGTCTAGAGAGAGTTATAAGTAAAGTTCAAAAGTACGATCAAAAGTATTTAAAACACATTCTAGACGCTTCCGTTGAATAAAAGGTGGTCAAGAGTTCTACTATGTATCAACCATTCGTGGACACTACCACGATTATATCACATGTTAGACGCTTCTGATGAACAGGGGGTGGTTAAGAGTTCAAATGATTGTAAATTTGTGGACACAAAGTACGTGTGGACCACTACCTATCCAAAAACAACATTTCGATTGGCTACTTCCTATTCATGGTAAGCGTCTTGTATGTGATGTGATCGTGGTAGTATCCACGAATAGCCGATAGTGTGGACACCTAGTCTAGACTGTCCATTCGAAACTTCCGTATTAAGTCCAAATTTTTTTTTTGAATTCCGGTACATCAACCAATTTTATCTCATTCTGGCGGTCTATATGGCTGGAATCCTCAGCTCTCCCATCCTATCCACCGTCAAAAAAATGAGGGGGTGAAAAAAATGTAAAGTAAGAAATAGAGTATAGAAGAAAAAAAGGAATTAAAAAATAATAAAAAAGAAATATATAGTTTTATAGCATGTGTCACATATCTATAAAAAAAACCAATCGATCCCTTTTCTTCTTTTCTCATGTATGTGAGAAATAAATTAGTCTTTTTAACACATAAATCACATAAAAGATATAAATTTGCACTAGGTTTTCAAAAGATACAAAATACAAGGATAAAGAAAAAAGATACGATTGGTGCAAGACACCCACAAGTCTATGTTTTGGAATTGGTAATGTATTGCTATTTGCTAATTAGTAAATTTCTTTAAGAAAATAGAAAGTCACTCATCATTGTATCCAGTGGCGGACGCAGGTCCAAGCCAACGGGGTCCTATGCCCCCTACTCTTTTTTGTATTTTCTTTACTATTTTTAAATTAATTTGATTAATATTTATAATTTATTAAAGAAATATAAAGGGTGCCCCCTACTAAAATCTAGTCTACATCCGCCCCTGATTGTATCCTCTGTTCGAAAACGCGTTAGGCGTTACTCTGACGGTCGGGTTAGGTCTAGCACCTAGTAAGAAAATCAGAGATTAAGTGGGGATTACGAGGAGCCTAGTTTTTACCTATAAAATGTAGTCATATATTATAGCTAGTGGCCTCGCACTTCAATCACAGCCAAAGTGACGCGGGCTCCACCCCCTGAAGCGTGTTTTAACAATTTTTTTTTATTTTCATTACCCTCACCTTCAACCTCTCTCCTTCTCGACCGGGTTACCTGTAGCCGCCTTTTCTTTGTTTTTCCCCCGATTTTATCAGTTTCTTTTCTTTTTTTGTTGTTTTATCACAAAATACGACAGATCTATTAAAAATTTATCAATTCCTCACTTGAATCGAAATAAAACTTTTTTTTTTTTGAAAATCCGATTTTTTGAACGCATAGAGGTAAGGCACGCCGGCCACCGGCCGCGGCGGCGACTATACGGACGCCTAGAACGCGTTTTCGAACATAGATTATATCTAACATTTTCGATCAAAATTTGGTGACCCATTTTAAAAATTCAACCCGACCTAATTACAAAAATCATTATGGGAAAACTGCCTAAAAGTTCTCCAACTTGTCTAAAATAATCAAGACGCTAAAAACATTATAGTTTTGTCGACTTTACTAATATAATTCCTAACTTATTTTGACACAACCAAATTAGCCTAGACATTAAATTGACTAACGACCGTAATTAACTTCGTCTAACCCGTTTAATCATATTGTTTAGTGAAAACAAAGTCATTTTAATAAAAACCTTATTTATTCCCCATTTCGATTACCCTAATCCCAAAATCAAATCGTCATTCTCTCTCTCGAGAAATTTTGTTTTCATGATAAGAACGAAGTAGTGACGATCTTCCTTCTATTCGATCCAAGAGTTCTGCTGCTACATAGGGAGGGGAAGGTACTATGGAAGAGGTTGAATCTCACATAGGCAAAGGAAATTCGTCATGGACGAAGTTACTGATGCTACTGATGCTACACACAGAGGCGAGGCTAGTATATTTTATAGTAATGGAAGCGACAATGGTGGATTAAGAACTTAAATCTATTTTCATCATACAAGCGAAGAAAGGACTGCCCTTGATTATTTTATGTCTTAGAAGTATAGATCCCCACATCACATCCACACGCAAACTTCGACGAGAACCCACAATTTCTTTTTTTTTTTTTTGAATACCAGGAGGTTCGGGGCCCGTGGACCCGTACGTCCCCTCAAGGCTGAACCCAGACCAGGTTAAATTCATTCTCCTTAGGAGAGGGGATCCCTCACAACGTGGATCGAACTCAGGCCTGGCGGAGGTTACTAACATTCCTTTACTAGTTGAGCCAACTTCCCGTTGGTAAGAACCCACAATTTCCATATGAGCTTACAATTGATTTCTGAGAACTACATGTCATTGTAGGATAGGTGAACAACCACAATTTTGGTATTAAAAAAAATCAAGAATGAGATTACGATACTGATTTCGAGAGATAGAGAGAGGAAGCTTGAGAGAGAGGGATTGAGAGACCGTGAAAGAGTTCGACATTGCTGGTGTATAGGGATGTTATAATGACCTTTTCGTAAACGGGCCTCGTATATAAAAATAAGTCCGTTTAGATCCGTTTAAGTTACATGTGTTAATGGGTCTAAACGGGCTTATCCGTTTAAGCCCGTTTTATTAATCGGGTTTTTGTGATTTTTAAACGAATATCCGTTTAGACCCGTTTAACTTTTTTAATTATTTTAATAATTAAAAAATAAATCATAAAACTACTATAAATTATAGAAAATTCCAAAAAATAAAAAAATCTCCAAACAATTAAGAAAAAATATAAAATAGTTTTAAAAAGTAAAGATTTAAATTTTAATGTTAAAAATAAAATATTTATTTTATATTTTATATACCATATAAAATTAAAGAATTTCAATAAAAATATATATGATATAGAAAATAGTTTTAAAAATAAATATTAAAGTTTTAGTATTAAAATAAAATTATTATATTATATTTTATAATCGATCTAAAATTTAAAAAAGTTCAATAAAAATATAAATGATATATATCAACCCATTTTTTTGGTTAAAACTTTTTATTTGTAAATGTATAAAAGATAGTATTGAAGTAATTAAATATCGATGAATTACCAACCATGCTAGTAGGATATAAAAGTAATTGACAATAATTTTTTTTTTGAGAGGACAAAATATTAATTATTATGACATATGAATTATATAAGAATGATAAAATATTCAACTAACAATTTTTTCATTAATATGGTGTTGAATTAATGTACAAATTATAATATAAAATATATCTTTTTTGTATTTTTGTTTTTATAATAAAAATATATTTATAAACGGGCTTAAACGGTTATGTATTAACTTAACAGATCTAAACAGAAGGACCTAAACATGTCTAAAATATAAACGTGCCTAATCGAGTACGGGCCTAAACGGACACGGGTCTAAACGGGCTGCCCCCCGTTTTAACATCCCTATTGGTGCATGGTTAAATCGATTTGGGAAAGAAATTTAGGTTTTCTTTTTATTAAACGATGTTGTTTTCGCTAACCGAGAGTATTAAACGGGGCTAGACAAAGTTAGTTATAGTCGTTAATCAATTTAACATCTAGGCTAATTTGGTTGGGTCAAAATAAGTTAGGGATTGTATAAGTAAATTAGATTTTGATCCGCGCTCAGCGCGGAATATGATTTAATAATTTTTTGTTTACTTTTTTGATTTTATATTCGAGATCGCTATATTGGTTTATAATACTATTTATTTTAATTATTAACATTTTCCGAACGAAAAAAATATTAGTTTTCGGATCTATACACTAAATTATTTAATTTTTAGATTATATATCGTGGATATTTTTTGTTTTTATTATAATTACATATTTACGTATATTTGTTTCCATTTTTTTTTTTATCTAAATGTTAAGTTTATATGATTTTGTTTCTCTTTTTGGTTTTGTTAGCTTAATAAATATAAACGAAAAGACCATACCCGCTTATATTTAAGATCCATTTAAATACATATATTTAATCTCGGTAGAAGTAACATCTTTGATAGTTCTATTAGTGGTTTTTAATATTTACCTAAATTTCTTATATATAAAATCCCGATTTATTAACCCAACAAGAATTTGGAAATCGATCGGTTTATTTTGTTCAACAAAAAATATTCAACTGAATCAATACTTTTTAATTCGGATTAACTGACCTAAATAGATACTGCTTGAAAATCACCTAAAACCGTTCAATAAAAGGACTTGAATGGCATAAACATTAAGACATGTATCTTAAACTAGACAGAATCATTTCATACACGAGACGGCTCATTTCATACACGAGACCTGTTAAGGCCCATTTAAATAAGGGTCGTTCTAACATATATACATATTTCCATTATCGTTTAATTTTGGTTAAGTTCACTACAAGAAATATGCACATTCTTTGCGCGAAAATAATGCTATAATAGGTGTTTCATAGCGAATTCGTAAATTCTATGCATCGGCAACGATCATAGGTACCCCTCTCTACGATAGCTTTTGTATGTATGCTACGATAAGTTCACATATGATATCAATACTTGGATGATGTGATTTACTTTACTAGAACACATATTTTTTTTTTGTTTTACGAGTTGATTACAGTTCATATTTCGTGCCATAATAGTCCCTCCTACAAAAGCAATCATATTTTTTTATTATATGTATATTTATAGCGTCTTCTAATGCTGTAAAATTGTATGTTGAATCCGATTTTTTTTTTTACGAGTCATATTATATACTATAATATATGGTAGAAACAATAGCTCATGAGAATTTTTATACTAAATGTTCTTATAGCTTTGGAATATGCTTTAATACACTAAGTCATGGATGATTTTAAACGCTATCATATAAAACTGTAACTGTTTTTTTTATTGCTATTGTAGGATTTTTCAGAGAGCTATCAATTACAAAATCAAACATGAACCATTGAAACCTGAACCATTCAACACACAATTTGATAACATAAGTTCAAATCCAATCCATAACACAAGTCATTTATCAAACATGAAGCAAGTCTGAATTCCAAATACATAAGACAATACATAAGTTTATTAGCAGTCTTAAACTAACTAAAACTAGCTAATCCGAGGCCAAAGTTTCTTCATTCCCTGCATCAATCAAAGAACAATTACATCACTTCAGCAACCACAATAGTATATTCAAAACCAAGTGATTGGCATCATGATAACACTTACTTCAGTTTCTAAAATTCAAAAGATGACCAATTTATCCATTGGCCTTGCGATTGATGAACCATGTGCATATTTCATAGTCTCGATTTCATCTGATTTCCTCCAAACTGTTGCACCATCTACCATCACTGCATCTACCCACACTCTAGCTGCATTCGGATCCAAGCTAACAAAGTGGTTTTTGTTGTGTTTCCTACTGGTGGTAGCTCACTTGATGCAATCTTCTGTGTAGGAGATTTTGTCCTATTCCATATGTTGGGTTTTGAAAGACAACTTTGCTAGGTAGCCATGATACAAAAGACTGTACGCAGTCCTGAATGTATGTGATCTCCAACGTAGGCCTCCATATAAATGTCTCAAGTTCATGTACCACGTCCATAAAAAATTTAACAGCCTTCGGTCCGAGTGGGAGTCCATTAACCAATGCTTTTGGCTCTTGTGTCTGCCAACGACCTTCAGCGACAACTACATCATCATTAGTCAAATCCAGTAGTTTGCATTTGTGTAGAGAATTTGCTTTTGAACCCTATCAAACACATTGAAAAAACAATCTCATCAACGACCAAATCATTAACCTGACTACTATAAGAACAAAATAAAAACCTTTACCAGTTGTGGAATGTCTTCTGGTTGGAGCCCCTAACCTAGTTCAACACATTTACTCTTAGGCCATGCAATCACATGTCCTACAACTTCCTTAATTGTGTACATGCTTGTAGCAGGTCTCCAGAGGAATGCTTCTGGTACAGTAGGAGCGTCAACCAAGACGTAACATCCGTAGGGCCTAGTCGACTGTCATTCACTATATCATCTAGGTCAGAAGAAATAATATACCCCTCACCAATGTTCCCATCATCATCAGCCCAAACAATCAGAAGACATCTCAGTTGTGATCTTTTGTCCACACTCTATAAAATGTTTGGGAGTAAAAAGTCAGATTGTAAACAAGCAAATAAATGATCATCTGATATGAATGACTTCCTCTTTCAACCGAGTTTTCACCGCTAAATAAATCACTCATGTATCTGTAACAAAAAAAAAAAAGCTTAAAATTATGTAAAAACTAATGCTCATAAAGAATAAATAGAGAAGTGTCAAACCTGGTTTTTCACTTTGGAAAGGTCAGCTTGTAACTGAATGACCTTTTATTGGAGATTAGCTTGCTTCTCTTGCATTTCAGAAATAGTTTTGTGCTTAACTTGGAAACAAGCTAATTTGGTTTTACTCATATTTCTACCCATTGCTCTCACACGACCAGAATTTTCAGGTCCTAACAGTTGGATAAGTGTGTCTTCATCTTGATTTATACCAGATGATGGATTAGCACTATTAACAATCTCAGGTGCCTTTTGTTGTATATCAGAAAACAAAGATTTTAGTGCTTATGTAGTAGAAAAACCAATCTTCTTAGCTGCATTTGTGTTTATAGGAGTTCCATATTTTCTGGTATGTGACCTGACCCAGACTTTGAGCCTTGTCACTTCAGATGGGTCTTCAGAACAAATTTTATATGGAAACAAAATATGTCAATAGTCTTGTCTAAACATTTATAAGTATACAACATAATTGTAGTATGCTTTCCATCTCTTCTGCTAGCCTAATCATTCCCTTGCGACTACAAGTGTGAGGAATTTGTTTGCATCTTCTTTCCTTATAGCTATCACTGACCACCTTGAATTCTTGACTAGTTTTGAGCTTAACAAATTGGCGCCACTCAGTAGGAGAAACATTCTTAGGTTGCAGATTCATCCTTTGTTTGTTATTCTCAGCTTTATTAATGTGTGTTACTAGGCGTGATTTGGATGATCTCCACAAGCATCCCATATGCTTAAGCACGGCAACCCTTTGGTACTCTTCATCTAGTTCAAACCTTGCTTGCACTCACATACAAAACAAAACAGTAAGCTACAAGTTGATTAATTTCATTTATAATTGTAATTGTAAATACAATGTTACCTTGACAGATTTCCAGAGCACTGTCTTGACTTCTTGACTGAGTTTTTTCCTACTTTCAACTATGACTGGAACGTGTTCCCTTACTAATGGACCTAAGTACGACGACAACTTCACAGAACCAGAACCATAAGGTTCTCCCATGAAACTGAAATCTACTTGCACTCTGGTATTTGGATCTTTGGCGATGCCTTTCATCCTTGTGGGTCCTCGCCTTCTCTTACGGGAACGTGTTGTGTCACCATCATGACTTCCAGAAAGTTCAACCTCACCTTCGGACTCTTCATCATTCTTCTGCTCTTTTGACTGGTGCTCTTTATCATCATTCTGCTCTCTTCATTGATGCTCATCATCATTCTGATGCTCTTTCGACTGATGGTCATCATCATTCTTCTCCTCTTCTAATGGTTTCTCACTTGGTTCTTGTTCTATTGCTAACATCTTCTCTACATTATCCACTCCTGTTTCAACAGGAGTCACACCTTCAACTTCATCGTTTGCTTGTATATCTTTTTTTCTTCTTCCTCGCTTCTTGTTCTTTGGACGTCCCATATAAGTTCACTTGAAACCAATTACAAGAGAAAACACAGCTTAATATTCTGATAAATAAAAAACAGAACATGAAAGAAATAAAGAAGCACACAACAAGCAGACATCAAACAAGAAGACAATGTACAACAAAAATACACACAAAAAGTAAACAATGAATGACAAGTTTCACACATATATGCCTTCACAATCTAATCTGACATTATCAGCTTCACCAATGGTAACATCCATGTCAATATCTGATAGTAGAGGCTCGATGTCTGCATTTCCTTCTTGAATATCTTCCTTACTATATCTTCTTGAAGGCCTTCTCATGACAATATACCAGTTTGATGACTCATTTTCCCTTGTGTAAAAGACTTGCTTTGCTTGAGATGCTATTATGTACGGATCACCTGAAAAGAGGCTTGGCTTTGATTCAGATTAACAAGAGTAAAACCATCTTCAATCTTCACTCCATTACCCTTTACTGCCCATTGACACCGGAACAGAGAAACGTAGAAAACATTATAATCCATTAGAATAATGTTAGTTACTCTACCGTAGTAGGATCCCAAATCTACCATCTGAGATGTGTCTTTTGCACTAGTTCTACAAACAATAGTAGCCTCATACTATTCAGACTTTTCCTATCCACTGACATTGTGTGAAACCGTTGCCCATTCACTATATATCATGTATACGACCTTGCAGAACAACGGGGACCATAAGCTAACCACTTAAGTGTTTCTTCATGCACTTGTATAATAAAGAGGTACCTAACAAAGTAAAAACAAGTCAAACACATATACAGTAGGCATACCATAAGAAGAGAACTGGGAGTACATATAACTGACCCGTTCTTTTAGTCAAAATGCAAAATTCTTAGTATGCATACTCTATAATATTGATGCATCACATCGACATCTTTTATTTGAGTCTTGTTAATACTGTAGATGCTCACTTGTAGCAGATTGAAAATTAGAAGAAATGAATCAGACTGTTAGTCTTAAAAAATGACAAAAATAGAAATTTAGATAATATGATAATTACTCTACAAAAGGTTCGACCAGAGCCATATTTTGGATGATAACATGATGTGCTACTTTCTTCTCCATTTCAGTAAGAGTGATTAGAGTGCCAGTGGATATCAGACAACCCTGTAAGATAGAGTTGTTTTCGTACTCCATGTTTCTATCTACTTTCTCCTGAACATTTGTTGCCTTCTTCAGAAATTCACTGCAAAACTGGATATATTCCTCAGCTAGATAAGACTCATCAATGCACCCCTCTGGTCTTGCAGGATTTCTCACAAAGTCTTTGAGAACTTTCATATACCTGAAAAAAGTGAGAACATATCGATTATAAACAATATATTAGCAACCAAGTAGTTAATTTTAAAACATATTACCTCTTGATATATCATGGTTTTTACCCATTTTATGCCATGATATAGATGTGTTTTTAGTGTCTTTTGTGTTATTTTAGAGTCTTTTACAGGTTTAATCAGGTTTGGAGCTAATGTGGAGATTTTGGAGTATTTTGGGAGTTTTGGAGCATTTTGGGCGAGAGTTTAAACTCACTGCCCGATTTGATGATCATGCATCGATTGACACACCTTTGGTGTCGATCGACACACTAGCGAGATGGGCCGAAATACGGCGGTTTATGAAGTAATGAAGATTTGCAGAAAAGCCCAGAAAAGTTCCAGTATTTACACAGAAGCCCCAACCGAGTTTATGCCTATATATTTAGAGTTTTGGCTTTTATTTTAGATACGCTTTCATACTTAGAGCTAAGAGATTTTTAGAGCTTTTGGGGCTGATCTAATCATGTACTTCATCTATTTTGGAGAAGATTTTGAACCCCTTTATCTATTTAATTTCTTATATGCAATCTATTATTTCTATGATTTCTGTTCCATTAATCATGTCTGAGTAGATTCATAGTTAAGTTTAGGGTTTCTCATTAAGGATTTTATGACTTGCTAGACTTGTTTAATTCAGTTAAGGATTCACATGATTAGAATGTTCTTCAAACTAAATTGTGCTTAATGCTAGTTCTAACCTGATCAATTAGAATCTAGATCTTTGGTTGCTAAATACGACACGAGAGTGTGGTTTAGAATCTGAACTATTTAGGTTGAGTAATTAAATTATTCGCAAAGAGATTTGGTTTAGTTTAATTGTGAACATATCGAACTTGAAATTAATGCTGGTTTAATCTGTTAGTAATTGCAAAGAGATTTGGATTACTGCATTTAGACTTAGAGGATTTTCGCAAAGAGATTTGGTTAATTCTAATTCCGTGATTTGAGTTCTAGAACTGAGTTTAATTTGATCATGACTGATTAACTTGTCTGCTTGTCTGATTTCCTGAGAATTCCCTAGACTTAGCGCTTTTAGTTTATTGCTTTCAAAACAAATTCCTGCTACTGATTTACTTTATTTGCCTTGCTTTTATTCCATTCACCACTTGCTTTCTTCCTAGTATTAATCTCTTTCGTTCCGAATCTATTGAATACCGGAGTCCCTGTGGATTCGATAACCCTATATACTACATTGATATTACTGTGCACTTGCAGTTAGTATAGGGATTAAAACTCGACCTATCAAGTTTTTGGCGCCGTTGCCGGGGACTCTTAGAGTCTTCGATAGGACCGAACTTAGGGTTTTTACTAGGAATTTTTCTTTTTTGTTTTTGTTTTCGTTTTTATTTTATTTTACTGATTTCTTCTCTGTTTTCTCTATGTCGCAGGTACCGATTTCGCCTTGCGTCGATCGTTGCACCTCTTGTGTCGATCGTCACTAAGCGATTTGAGATTGAATCGATTTTTGCACTGTTAGCATCGATCGTTGCTTGACGATTACAGACAGTTTATGCAGAAGCGTGAAACTCGAAGTAATCCGAACTTAAGCCTAATCAATCTCGATCTTGAAGAACTTGGACGTCTAGAGAGGACTAACAGAAGAGAAAGAAGAGAAAGAATGGTAGTACAGAGGCTGATTCTGTTACGCGATGCTCAAGGTACTCTGAGGAACCAAGATAACAACCCGTACAATGCTGCTTGGCAAAGGGTTGATGCTGAAGGGAATGTCATCCCTGACCCTCCTGAGCCACCGCAACAGGAGCAGAACCAAGCGCCAAGACAGGCCCAAGGTAGAGAGATGGTTGTCCATGAGAGAACCTTAGCTGACTACAACAGACCGGATGAGTTTCATGCAAACCGGTCAGCTTTGGTGATTCCTGGCTTTGAGAGGAATGATTTTGAGATCAAGACCATCTACTACTCGCTGATGAGACAGAATGCATTCCATGGTCACCCCACAGAGCAGCCCATGGATCACATTGATTCATTTGAGGACATAGTCACTGGCATGAAGTATGATGGAGTTTGCCAGGATTACTTGTTCCTTAAGCTCTTTCCGCACAGTCTCGCTGGAGACGCTGGTGCATGGCTGAAGCAACTGCCACCTGGGCAGTTTGATACTTGGGCAGCCCTGAAGAGTGAGTTCTTGCGTCATTTCTATGATGATGCGCGTTCAAACCAGTCCAGACAGGACATTCTCACATTTTCCCAAGGAGCTGTGGAGCCTTTAAAAGCTGCCTGGATGAGATTCAAGAAGTACCAGCGTGACTACCCACACCATGGATTTACTAAAGTTCAGCTGCTTGGTATCTTCTTCAGAGGCATAGATCTGCCATATCAGTCTGCGCTGGATAACTCCAGTAATGCAACACCAGGACTCCTGCACAAGCTAAGCAGTTGATTGAGAACCTAGTGAGCAGCAACAGTTGCAAGACTATGGATGAGAGGAGGAAGAAATCTGGTGGAAGTGTAGAGAATACAGAGATGGCTGAATTGAGATCTAGAATGGACACAATCTGCAATCTCCTGGCTAATAAGAAAGCTGTCCATTTTGCTCAAGATGTTGAGGTAATTCAGACTGAGGAGGACACTCAGGAAGAAGATGTGAATTACATTGGAGGATCTGGTTTCCAAGGTAACAGATTTGGTAATCAGCAGGGTAACATATTCTTCAATGGAGGACAAAAGAGTGCCTTCACAGGCAATCAGAACTCTTTTGGACAGACTAGTGGTTTTCAGAAGCCCTTTGGACAAGGTGCTCAGAGAACCTATGGATCTTCATCTTATCAGACTCCTCCTGCACCTACAACTCATGAGAGTAGGATGGAAGCAATGATGGAACAACTTATGGAGAGTCAGACCAAGAGTACTGTGGAGAGCAACAAGAAGTTAGATGCTGTCTATGAGGACCTCAATGGGAAGTTTGAGTCTCTGAACACTCACATGAAGCAGTTGGATACTCAGGTGAATCAGATCTCCAGCTCTATGAAGGGAAAAGGAGTAGCAGACACTCATATTAAAGCCTGGTCTGTGTACATAAATGATGGATCTCACCTAGGTGAAAGATTTGAGCTAAGTACAGCTGAATTGGTGAAAGAAGAAGAAATCTCGGATTTTGGAGAAAAACTCTCGGGTGAAAAATGTGAAAACAGTGTTGCATCGATCGACACACATCTAGTGTCGGTCGATGCATGTCGTGGACAGACAGACTCGCCGGATGATAATGATATTGATGCTGATTTAGAGCTTGCCCGCTTATTCCCTGAAGTGTCTGAGATCACTCAGGAGGAGATTTATGCTACATCCAGCAGACTATATCCTTCAGTATCTAAAGTGATTAAGCAGGAGATTGAGGAGCTTAAGAAGCTAGAGGAGATTGGTGAAGACTTGGAATAAATTCCATCTTCTGATGATCCACCTTATCAACCATGTGTGCAGAGGTACTTGAACAAGATGCTGCCTTTAGATGAGGAGCTGAGAGATTGGGTGATTATAGTCCCACAGCATATTAGTGATGTTCTGCTAACTAAGATCCCGAAGAAGCTGCCAGACCCTGGTGTCTTTGTGCTTAACTGTTCTATATTCGAAGATAGTTTTAGGCGCTCTCTTTGTGATTTAGGAGCTGCTGGAAGTCTTATGCCATACTCTGTGGCAGAGAAGCTGGGAATGCTGGATTTTAAGCCTACTAGGACCTCTCTTGTCCTAGCTAATCAGTCTATAAGAGTTCCGGAAGGACTTCTTGAGGACATCCCGGTGGGAGTTGGAAACTATTTGGTTCCAACAGACTTCCTAGTGCTGAAATACGACTGTGATCCGGATGAAGCATTACTACTTGGAAGACCATTCTTGGCTACAGCGGGAGCAGTAATTGATGTTAGGAACAGTTTAATAGACCTCCATCTGGGAGATGAACCGCTGCGTTATGAGATGGATAAGCTGCGAAGACCACTGATAGATGGGCAGACATTCACCATCATGGAAGCAGATGATGAACAGCCGGATGACACTGTGATTATAGATCCTGGAGCGCATTTTACTCCATCTTTTCTTGGACACGAGCATTCTACGACAGCCTACTCGCCACCCTGGATGAGGAGACTTGAATGGAGACAGAAAAAGTCTCTGTCAAGATCTCTTGATGCCTGAAAGATCTTGTTCGTCCGGTCAAGCTAATGACCTTAAACAAGCGCTGAGTGGGAGGTAACCCACTGTTAGGTTTAGTTGTTTTTCTTTTTCATTTTTGGTGTTTTTCTTAGGATTTCACGTTTTTATTTGTTTTTAAGTTTCAGATACAGAACACGAGTCTGGAGATGTGTAACGATCGATGCACTTGTGCACCGGTCGTTGCAAGGAGATTTGACGAAGAAGGGTGATCGCATTGTGACGATCGTTGCTCACTAGTAACGATTGTTGCAATTGGTTTAATTGCAAAATTAAGGTACGCGCTAAACCGGAAATCGATTTCGATTTGACCAGCATCGGTCGTTGCCCTTAAGTAACGATCGTTGCACACACGACCGAGGTAAGTGGCCTTAAACCCTTCTCTTCTCTTTTCTTCCTCATTTTCGCCGTCCGTACACCGAGAGTTTCACACCCAAAAATCGAAATTCTTCATCATTTTCTTCGTTTCAATCACTAATACTTCCTATTTCACACTCTAAATCCGTTTCTTTAGCTCATATCTCAAGAATCCAAGGTAATGCACCTCTATTTTTCGATTTTCGGATTCAATTTTAGGGTTTTAGGGTTTGAGATTTTTGAATTGAAATTTGATGTTTGCGTGCATAATTAGACTGATTTTAGGATGTAGGTTGCGATTTTAGACTGATTCGAGATAATGTGGCACGAATTTGGACTGATTTTGGTTGATTGTTTGCGGCGAAATCGCCTTGCAACGGTCGTTGCATTTATTTAACGGTCGTTGCTTTGCGATTTTGGGAAATGTTCGATGAATGAAATCGCCTTGCAACGTTCGATGCCTTAGATGCAACGGTCGTTGCTTCGCGATTTCACAGAGAATCTGCCGAGACTAATTGTTTAAATTTTTTCTTTGTCATGCAGATGGCATCTCACAGGCAACCCCGCAAGAAATGAGCAACAACATCAGCAGCCACACGACAGTACATCCCACCACCAGAGTGGTTTCACAGAGACTCTCAGCCACCTGAGCCATATGTTAGAGAGGGTCCAGCAGTAGCACTGCCTTGGCCCCGATCAGATGCTACAGAGATCCCGACAGCCAGACAGTGGCCAAGGAACATTCGCACGTTCCTCAAGACTGCAGATTTCACAGAGCGACCACTGCTTAACCAGTGGGATGAGTATGATTCGCTTCTCTACAGTGGTTGGTGTGGGATGACCATCAAGCCAACCAAGTTCGCTGACTACTCTACCTGCAAGATTCTGGGGATTGATGAGCAGGTACTTGCTGTGAGCAGTGGCATTGGTCTAGGAACAATGCCAATGCGCCCTTATGATCTCTATCCTGAGCTGGTCAGGCAGTTGCTAGCCACTTGCAGAGTGGTTTACCCAGATCCCGATAGTAGGAACGCTACAGGAGGTATCTTTACCTTCATGAGTTGGGGAGTCAGGTATCGGTTTCCTCTCTTAGATATCTGCAGGATCTACGGGTTCAGTACTGAGCCGAGGCGCATTGCTATGCCACTTGAGTGGGATCCAGATGAGGCTCGATCATTCTGGGAGTGTATTGGCAGTGGTCGATACAACTCCAGGACCACACCGGTGAAGATGATGAGGCATCCTGTGCTGAGATATGTCTCGCGTATCTTGTGTTGGAGCTTGCTATGCAAGTTTGAGTCCAACAAGATGCGCAAGTATGAGATGGAGATGCTGTTTATGGGGCTGAGAGACCAGTTTGCAGAGTCTGGTGTGAGAGATCCTACTAAGGGTCTCAACTTGGGAGCTGTCTTCGCTTTGCATTTGTGTGATCTGCAGACGAAGCCTTTTGATGGAGTCAGTACTGAGACGGTAGGGAGCTTGCTTACTCCCATTTTTATGCATTGCGGGATTCCTCTACAGGGCACATAGTGTGATAGAGACAAGGAGTTCCTGGACTGCAGCCATTTACAGAGCGCTACCTGGCTCAAGGAGGGGCGCATTTGGGTTTATCAGGACCCGACCACTGGGATGTGTGGTATAGAGCTTCCTGCTGCTAGGTGGACACAGATTGATACTTTGGAGGCTCTGAGATTTCAGCCTCCTGAGACTGAGCAGCGTGGGATTCCTTTTATGGCTCATCCGCTGGGAGAGCCTTCCACACGAGCTTCGACCTCTGCTGCCCCTGCGCCTGCGTCTGCCCCCGTCGACGATGTGGGTGATTTTCCCGAGCCTACAATGCCCTATGGAGCATATTCTGAGGCAGAGTGGAGAGAGAGATCTGATGGTATTCTACGGGTTGTTTGGAACTTCATGCGCACTTGCAGCTGCAGGAGGCAGCCACAGATTCATCAGCCCGTACCTGACAGACGTCGTCGACAGCGATCTCCTGAGGATGCCAGTGATGCTGAGAGATATGGTGACATAGATGATGATAGTGAGTGAGTGTAGCTGTCATCTCTGGATTGTCGGTTCTGTACTCTGATTTTCTTATCATCTTTTCTTGCACTTTTTCTTTTATTTTGATACTATGTTTGGATGGTTCTACTTGATTAGATACATTTGTTGCTTCGGTTTTACTCTGTTTCTAGTGTTTTCAGCTTGCAAGTTTTGAAAATGACATAACCCGACGGACTAACCTGCTAACTTGCTGACTGATCCGATGTATGCAGTACGTCGATCGACACAATACGACAGAAATCGCATTGCAGCGATCGATGCGGTCCTGAGCAACGATCGATTCTACACGAAAAATCGCCTAGCAACAGTCGATGCACTTAGTGCAACGATCGATGCCTGAGTGCGACAGAGGTAAAACCCGAGAGAACTTAACCATCCTTAAACAAATTTTTATTTTCTTTTTGCCAACCCTTCGCTTGACACTACTGGGGACAGTGTGTTTTAAGTGTGGGGGAGGTTCTACTAACTTCTTTCTTTTGTTTTCTTAGAGTCAGTTAAATTTTTCAAATTTTTTGTTTTATTGAGTCAAAATTTGTTTAAGTAAGAAACAATGATTTTTTGAGAAGATTAATAGCACTTGCAGGAACTTAAGTAACCATTGGGATGAAGCTGCAGATTATCTCTGACTATTAGAAAACCCAGACATGGATCAACCTACTGAGGACACCCACATCACTTCAGGTATCAGAGGATCCTTTTACTGACTTCACCCTAATACTGACTTAGATTTTCTCACCTAAGGGCTTGGTATACTTTGTGTCGGATTCCCTTGTTAGTTCTGACACAGCCTGTAAACATGTTCTATTTAGTTCCCTTCTCCCCTTCCAATTAAAAAAAAGAAGATAATAAACTGAGGATGAGTTAGTAACTCCGAAGTGGTCATGGGAATGGTAGCTAAAACTCTCATATCCTGTGCATCCATGGAATGTGTCCAAAGTACACCCCTTAACGGGAAGAGCACTGATAAAAAAATAAAATGATACCCAAAGGGGAAAAATCAGAATGCTAAGGAAGGGAAAAGAGAAGAAAGGGACTAGAGAAAGATAGTATGGTGGTCTAGAGCTGATAAGGTAAGAGTCCATGTGCCTCTGATCGATACTCCTTAGGTGAGACCGCACTTAAATACTTGCAGAAGTCAGTAGGGTGAATTTGAATGCGTGAATGTGATTGTGGAGTTTACTTAGGACAGTTGCTAAGTGTGGGGGAAGTATTTGTTGGTCTTGATGTCTGCAGGTTGATTCTTTCATGTGGATTACTAAGGGGAATCTGAGTGTTACTGCTTCTAAGATGAAAAGAGTTTCTGAAGAGTTTTCAAACCTCTTCACTGCATTTTAGTTCTCTGTTTTGCTTGAGGGCAAGCAAAGGCTAAGTGTGGGGGAGTTGATATATCATGGTTTTTACCCATTTTATGCTATGATATAGATGTGTTTTTAGTGTCTTTTGTGTTATTTTAGAGTCTTTTACAGGTTTAATCAGGTTTGGAGCTAATGTGGAGATTTTGGAGTATTTTGGGAGTTTTGGAGCATTTTGGCCGAGAGTTTAAACTCACTGCCCGATTTGATGATCATGCATCGATCGACACACCTTTGGTGTCGATCGACACACTAGCGAGATGGGCCGAAATACGGCAGTTTATGAAGTAATGAAGATTTGCAGAAAAGCCCAGAAAAGTTCCAGTATTTACACAGAAGCCCCAGCCGAGTTTATGCCTATATATTTAGAGTTTTGGCTTTTATTTTAGATACACTTTCATACTTAGAGCTAAGAGATTTTTAGAGCTTTTGGGGCTGATCTAATTCTGTACTTCATCTATTTTTGAGAAGATTTCGAACCCCTTTATCTATTTAATTTCTTATATGCAATCTATTATATCTATGATTTCGGTTCCATTAATCATGTCTGAGTAGATTCATAGTTAAGTTTAGGGTTTCTCATTAAGGATTTTATGACTTGCTAGACTTGTTTAATTCAGTTAAGGATTCACATGATTAGAATGTTCTTCAAACTAAATTGTGCTTAATGCTAGTTCTAACCTGATCAATTAGAATCTAGATCTTAGGTTGCTAAATACGACACGAGAGTGTGGTTTAGAATCTGAACTATTTAGGTTGAGCAATTAAATTATTCGCAAAGAGATTTGGTTTAGTTTAATTGTGAACATATCGAACTTGAAATTAATGCTGGTTTAATCTGTTAGTAATTGCAAAGAGATTTGGATTACTGCACTTAGACTTAGAGGATTTTCGCAAAGAGATTTGGTTAATTCGAATTCCGTGATTTGAGTTCTAGAACTGAGTTTAATTTGATCCTGACTGATTAACTTGTCTGCTTGTCTGATTTCCTGAGAATTCCCTAGACTTAGCGCTTTTAGTTTATTGCTTTCAAAACAAATTCCTGCTACTGATTTACTTTATTTGCCTTGCTTTTATTCCATTCACCACTTGCTTTCTTCCTAGTATTAATCTCTTTCGTTCCGAATCTATTGAATACCGGAGTCCCTGTGGATTCGATAACCCTATATACTACATTGATATTGCTGTGCACTTGCAGTTAGTATAGGGATTAAAACTCGACCTATCACCTCTCAAATGGGTACATCCATCTACAATGGACTGGTCCACCAAGCCGGGCTTCTCTTCCTAAATGCACAGTCAAGTGAACCATGATGTCAAAGAAACTTGGTGGCCAAAAGCTGCTCCCTGTCTATCACTCTCGAACACAAGTGATTGAAGAAGGAGCATAACCGTATAATGGCAAGCCTAGGACCTTTATGTTGGGATTATGTCCTGAAATCACATTGTACTTACTCTAAAGATAGTTGTATTGTCGAGATCGGACAATTCATGTGATACTGGGTAGTCATAATGTTTTGCTAGAAACCGCTTATGACAAATGAGTTGTAACTCATTTCTAGTATCGTGTGAACCTACAGGGTCACACACCTAAGCAAGCTGGATACACTTTGTATGGGATTGATCATTGGCACATGATCCGATCAATTTGTATTGGATACACATTGAATTGAGTTTTAAGAGGTGTGTCGATCGATGCAAGGGGTGCAACGATCGACACAAGGTCGAAACTGAAACCGTGGGCCTATTTATAGGAGCCAGGTTACACGACCTAATCTGATTGAGCCGTCAGTGTCGCTTCTCTGAGAGAAAGCAGAGACACAGAAACTCATAACCCACAGGAGATCCGATCACCGGTACTAGCATCCCGGCGGATTTCAGCTTGTGTGCGTGTGGACTACGATAGAGGCACAGCGATTGAGGCGCTTCAGATCTCGTTTACCTGTTCCAATTTCCGCTGCCAATCTCCAGGTAATCACGAGGTCAGTTCTTAGATTCGATCACCTAGACCCTGGATCCTAGGGATTCCAACAGTGGTATCAGAGCCATAGGGTTTTAATAGATTGAATCAGTTGCCTGGAATTCGATTAGAATGGTTTTGATGGAATTGATGCTAGCTAGGATTCGTTTTGATAATTATAATCTCGGATTTATTAGTTATCGTAAATGAAGAACTGTGTTTTCGCACAGCATCGATCGGTGCACTGGGTGCATCGATCGATGCAGCGCGAAAATACATAAGCGATTGTGTTTTCGCATAGTGTCGATCGACACAAGTTTGTGTCGATCGATGCACCGCGAACTCGCCTAATTAAAGAATGGGTTTCGATTCAGAAATCGCACTGTGTCGATCGACACACTGGGTGCATCGATCGACACAGGCTGTGCGAAAGGATATATCGGTTCAATTGGATTGAACCGGTTTTCTCGCATGGTTATGTCGGTTTAATCGGATTAAAATTCCATGATACCCTACTGTATCGATCGACACAGGTTTAGTGTCGGTCGACACAAAACAAATTCGGTCAGCCTGTGTCGATCGACACAGGTTAGTGTCGGTTGACACAGACCGAGCGAATGGTTAATCGGTTAAATTGGATTGGACCGGTTGTCATGCTTGGTTAAGTCCGAACAGATCGGTTTAAATTGGATGAATTAGTTCAATTGGATTGAACTGACTATCGTAATTAAAATAAACCGATTGGGTTAAGATCAGTTTGATCTGATAAGTCGGTTCAATTGGATTGAACCGGTTATCAAAACTGCCTTCGGTTTAGGTCTATGTCGACCGTCGCACATGGGTTGTGTTGATCGACATGACCGGTTCAATAAACCGGGCTAATTGGATTAACCGGTTATTGAAGTACGGTTTTGTTTGGTGGTGTCGATCGACAGACAGAGTCTGCGTCGATCGACACAGTATTCGAAATTCTGGTTGTTGAACCTTGAATTTGCAGAAACCAAACTAGACTTAAACATTCATCAAAGATTAGCTTCAATGTGGTCAACTGTCAAGACTCATTTCGTTGTGTGATGGTCTAGCCAAGAGCTTGGTGTCCACAATTACGTGAGTAAGGCAGGTAGTTGAGTTGATGGACATGCAGTGCTAAACATCAACAATTACATGACCTAAGAGATTGATTTGCTAAACTTTTGGGTTTAGTTTCCTCAACCAAATATCAAGTAACCTTGATGCCTTGCCCAATCTTGTCTACTGTCAAGACTTGTGTCGTTTGTTGGATAGTCTTGGAGTCCTTGTATCCACTCCAACATGAGTAAGGCAGGTGGTCACTGACAGATTTGCAGTGCGACTGTCAATGATCACAAGACAGAAAGAGATTGGTTTACTTGACTGGGCTGTCAGAAGTTCTGGGCCCAGAGACATCAGAGTGGATTAGACATAGTTTGTCTTATCTGCGACCAAGAGTTGTACTGAGTACAATTAGCAATGATTTGCTTACCTAGATAACTATATTTTGAGTAACGGCGAGTCGCCCACTCGAATTTTAGTAATCTGAGGATCTTGGATCATTATATTCGTAGAGGAAACATTGTTTGAATATAATGCGAGTTTTCTTATTAGATAAGATTTCTCATGATATACATAACTAAATCTTTGTTTTTCTTGGATTTCAGCTTATGTCTATGACTACTTTCTCGTTGCGATCCGTCCTTGAGAAGGACAAGTTAAATAGATCCAACTTCCTGGATTGGTATCGGAATCCGAGATTCATTCTCAAGCAGGAGAGCAAGGACTATGTCCTTGAAAAGGCTCTTCCAGAAAGGCTTGGGACCAATCGCTCGCATGCAGTGTATAATGCTTGGAATAAGCATTATACTGATGTGGTAGATGTGTGTGGTCTGATGTTGGCTACCATGAACTCAGACTTGAAGAGTCAGTACGAGAACATGGAGTCGCCAATAGAGATGATCACCAGCCTGAAACTGAAGTTTCAGGATCTGGCACGAGTTGGGAGATTCCAGATGGTGAAGTCTCTCACTGGGTGCAAGCTACCAGAAGATGCTCCAGTAAGTCCTCATGTCATTAAACTGATGGGTTACATTGATAACCTGAGGAAACTGGAATGTCCTGTCAGCTTAGAGTTGGCTACTGACATCATTATGCAGTCACTGCCGTCAAGTTATGACAAGTTCATTAAGAACTATATCAAGAAAGGCTTGACGAAGACGTTGACTGAGCTGCATGGCATGCTCAAAACAGCAGAGCATGACATCATAAAGGGTAAAAGATTTGAGAAATCTTGTGTTGGCAAGGGTAGAGGCAGGGCCGTCCAGATTTGGAATCAGGATAAGCTTGTGTCATCTTATAAGCCCAAGTCAGGCCCATCTGGTGTTAGAAAGTGCTTCTACTGCGATGAGTCGGGGCATTGGAAGAGAGATTGCATTAAATTCTTGGAAGATTCACAAGAGATGAAGGAGATGTATGGTACTTCTCTTTCAGGTATTGTGTTATTAATTCAAGTTCTACGTGAGTATTGGATACTAGTGGTGGTACTGATATTTTTTTTTTGAAATATGCAGGACCTAAGCAACGGTAGAACGTTGAAGAAAGGGCAAGTGGAACTGCGCGTCTGGTCTGAAGCAATGGTTGCTGCATGAGCCGTAGAGATTCTCCACTTGTAGGAGCCTTTCATACTTGGTTTTAGAAATTAAGTAATTGCTACTATGTATCTGCCTTGTGCAGAAATGTCTTTCATTTTCTTGTAAAGAATTTGGATGTTTCTCATTTTGATAAAAGACAAGTTTTGTTCTTTAGATCTTAATGAAATATTATATAGTAGCACCCCATTTGGAATGGGTTTTATATCTTAAACCAGCAAAAGTTAAAATATAACACAGATCTAAGTCTGATAAATTAAACTCGATTTTCCTTGGCATAGTCTTTTGACCATACAGAGTGAAGCGGATTCAGAAGTTCCATAGTTATGGACTCATTTGAGATATGAATTCTGTTCACTGGACCAAATGACTAAGGCCCTTTTAGCAGAGCTAAAGGAAACGGGTCAGAAGCTTATTGGGCCTTTCACATACTGATGTATGCGGCCTAACGAGTATTAATGCCAGAGAAAATATTATGTACTTCATTATCTTATTGATGGCATCAATAAGTATGGCTGTGTTCATTTGATGAGACACGAGCAGGAATCCCTTGAGGAGTTCCAAGATGAAGTGTAGAACCAATTTGACAGAAGTATTGAAATCCTCGATTGAATCGCGGAGGAAAATACTTGAGTCAAGAGTTGGGTGATCATCTAACAGAATGAATCGGATCTTATTAGATATGCTCCGATTAATGATGAGTCACATGAATCTTCCATAATCATTTAAGAATACGTTCTAAAATGTCTATATTTACGCTAAATAAGTTTCTATTAGAATCAGTGAAAAACACCACATTGTATGTGGACTGGGTGATTTCCAAATTTGTTTTTCTGATTAATTGGGATTGCAAGGTTTGTGTAAGACAGTAGTCAATAAACAAACTTGAACCCAAATCTGATAAGTTCTACCTCGCTGGTTGTCCTAGGGAAACCAAGGCATAGTACTTTTGTTGTCCGGAACTGTGTCTTTTAAGAAAGATCGTACTTTCCAAAGGGAACAGTGGGAGTAAAAGTACACATCGAAGAAATTCGATAAACACAGGAGGCTGCTCAACCTGTTGAGGGAGAGCAGCGGTGAGATCTACAAAGTGTTGTAGGATCTACACCTGTGGAGCCTGAAATTCGAAGATCCGATAGGATCCGTCACTAACTCGAGAGTGATTTCTCGTAGCCGATTGTCGTGATCCGTTGATCATTGAAAAGTGACGAGCATGCGAAATTCAAAGAAGCGATGGTGAGCCCCAACTCCGAAAATTGGCTGGGTATGCATGTTAGCTTCACCGATCCATTTCTGGATTGAAGCAAACATCTTGGAGTTGGAATCAACATTCTGATAGTGTGGTCAAAAGTTTTGACTTGATTAGAAAGAAAGAAACCATGCGTTTACTAGAAGACTAGTGGGAGCGTAATTGCAATTCTCACACTGTATGTAGGTAACATACTTAATCTCATAAACGACGTTCTGACACTAAAGTTTTATCAAGATTTGGGTCGGAAGTCAAGTTTAACGATGGACATGGGAGAAGGCCATAAAAGGTCTTGGAATAAGGATCCATTGGAATGGATCGTGTCAAAATTCTTATGGTAATAAGGTATTAGACAGTTCAAATGTGCTTGATTCCAAGAATGGCTTCACACCAAAGGTCTTATGGCAATAATATAAGCGAGATGCAGTGTCTTGGACATTGGCTGAGCTAATAACAACATTAGCAAGATGAAGTGTTTTGAACACTGGCTGAACTAATATTAATGAGTGTGATTGCTAATGCTGCTGCAACAGAATCCATCATGAATGCCATATTTTGCGCTCGTCTAGATGCAGCTTACGCATTTAGGAGGACGAGAAAATACCAATATGTTCCGATAATAGTCACTGAACAGTTGCCAGAAATATCCCAAGTGTTTGAGAAATACTAAGGATAGGTTCATGGTGAACTGATAAAGTGACGAACCAGTTGAAAGTAGTTAGACGGACAAAGACGATTCCCAATTCACACCTGGTTATGTCCCTTTGTCTGAATAGCGGTGCTATCTGTTGGAAAGGCTCCAAGCAGTGGACCGTAGAATAGTGCTCTTATCCAATGGCGGTGTGGTTGTTGAAATCGTTTCAAGCAATAACACCGCAGTCTCTTCCACAACCTAAGCACCAGATTTATTATGTTGCTGTAGGTATAAGATATCTAAAGAGATGATCTTGATTCTAGTGGGAGTAACTTTAGTTATGTTATAGTCTTTACATAGACATGCCATGGTAGTGTTTATGTAAGTTAAAACTGACATCAGCATTATTTGATCATTGGATGATTAAATAATGGTCCCAAGAATTTTATGTTCATTTTATAGGTCATCAAGTTGAGGACTTGGTCATGAAACCCTATAAGTAAAAGATGACATAAATTATGATTGTCCCTAGTCGAGATTGTCAAAGTGGGACACTGATAATCGCGAGAGACTAGCTTGTGAGGTGGCTGTTGACTAAGTTTCATGGAGTCAATGATATGAGTATCACAGTCAGTCACATAGATATATGTTGGTGAACATATGATCGGACATGACCCGCTAATGAGAACTCTACAGGATAGTTATATCTGTGTCATGAGAGTTTCTCATTACGACTATAGAGTATAGTCCTTAGACCTGAGTTCATCATGCTTTCTAGCATATGAATTGGTGCGTTTTGACCTTGTCAAACGCCGTTCCGTAACTGGCGGCTATAACGGCATTGCTTATGCGTATCATGAAGTATGTGTAGAAACAGGGATGAAACAAGATGGAATTTGTCCCTCCTATATAACTGGAGATAAATATCTCAGGGCCCATCGAAGATTTGATACTGAGAAAATGCATGGCCGTTCTCAAACGAGGTGATTGTCAGTCGTTTGTTTTATCAGTATAAATCAGAAGTTCGATGAACATGATGTTGGCTATAATAAGGATGACACAGTCTCTTGCCTTATGCCATATCGAGATATAGTGACGAAGGGATTATAGGAATAGGTGATTCCAGTACAAGTGGGAGATTGTTGGGATTATGTCCTGAAATCACATTGTACTTACTCTAAAGATAGTTGTATTGTCGAGATCGGACAATTCATGTGATACTGGGTAGTCATAATGTTTTGCTAGAAACTGCTTATGACAAATGAGTTGTAACTCATTTCTAGTATCGTGTGAACCTACAGGGTCACACACCTAAAAAGCTGGATACACTTTGTATGTGATTGATCATTGGCACATGATCCGATCAATGTGTATTGGATACACATTGAATTGAGTTTTAAGAGGTGTGTCGATCGATGCAAGGGGTGCAACGATCGACACAAGGTCGAAACTGAAACCGTGGGCCTATTTATAGGAGCCAGGTTACACGACCTAATCTGATTGAGCCGTCAGTGTCGCTTCTCTGAGAGAAAGCAGAGACACAGAAACTCATAACCCACAGGAGATCCGATCACCGGTACTAGCATCCCGGCGGATTTCAGCTTGTGTGCGTGTGGACTACGATAGAGGCGCAGCGATTGAGGCGCTTCAGATCTCGTTTACCTGTTCCAATTTCCGCTGCCAATCTCAAGGTAATCACGAGGTCAGTTCTTAGATTCGATCACCTATACCCTGGATCCTAGGGATTCCAACACTTTAGGTAACAACCCTTTAAGTGCGGTAGGAAGAAGTTGTTGCATTAACACGTGATAGTCGTGTGATTTCAGACCTGTGACTTTGCAGTCATCTAATGAAACACCTCTTGATATGTTAGAACAATATCCATCTGGGACTTTGAAGTTAAAAAGTCACCTGCAAAAGATCTTCTTCTCTGTCTTTGACAAAGACCACGGTGCTGCAGGAAGATATGTTCGTTTTCCCTGGGTGTTAGCGTGCAAATCCTGCCTAATACCAATCTCCTCTAGATCTTTACGAGCCACAAGACCATCTTTTGATTTTCCACAATGTAACAATGTAGAAACTAAATTTGCAGCCACATTTCTCTCAACATGCATTACATCTAAGTTATGCCTCCCCAGGAGTTCCTGATCAAAACAAATACAAAATAGACAACCCAAGTTAAACAAAGCCCAATAGGTGAATCATGAAAAATAAAAGAAACACATGACATTAAAAGTTTACCTCTCAGTAAGGTAGCTTGAAAAAGATTGACCTCTTCTTCCATCTTGATAACTCATCTTCATCTACTTTTAATTCTTCCACTTCCTCTTATTCACTGGATAAGTCCTCACTATCTGAGACTAAATCAGTAAACTCATTCATTTTTCTCTTACTTGCACATCGTTTGAAATTTCCAAAGTCATTACTGAAATTTCTCGGGTTTTGAGAAATTTTACGTCCAGTTAATATTCTTCCCCTTCTCCCTTGTTCACCTTTTCCATCAAACCACTTCTTCTTTCCCCTAAAACTATGTGTTGGTGGTAGACCCTTTCTATAAAAAATGTAGACATGTTTCCTGGTGAACTTTAACCGCATACTGTCTCTGTTTTTCCCACATAAAAGACATGCCACTACACCCTTAAGTTTACAGCATGCGAGATTCCTATACTCGGGAAAATCACTTATTGTCCATAGCAGCATTGTCTTAAGAGTAAATGTTGATCTACTAAAGGCATCATAAGTTAATTCTCCATAGTTCCATAGATGGTTTAGATCCTCGGTGAGAGGTTATAAGTAGACATATATACTATTACAAGGCTGTTGTGTACCAAGAATCAACAATAAAAGCATGATGTTCTCCTTCTTCCTGCATAAATCAGGTGGCAGATTATAGTTAACTAGCAGTACATGCCAACAACTATATCTGGTATTCTTCATGTTGAATGGATTAAATCCATCTGTGGAAAGTCCAAGCCTGATGTTCCTTTCTTCAGCTGCAAAGGAAGGGTATTTTGCATTCATTTGATTCCATGTCACTGAATCCACAAGGTGATAAAGTTTTCCATCACCGCTTTTGTTACTAAAGTGCCACCTTAAATCCTTGGCAATCTCCTCAAACCGGAACATTATCTTCAACCTTAGGATTATTGGAAAGTACTGTAATACTTTATATGGGACACCTTTCTTTGTTTCACCAGTGTGCATATTAGTCTTCCATATTGAAGCCTTGCATTTTGGACATTTCTCGAGCTTCTTGAACCTCTTTCTGAATAAGCAGCAGTCGTTGACACATGCATGAATCTTCTGGTAGCCCATATCAAATTATTTCAAAAAACATTTCACCTCATACAGTGATGTGCGTATGACATTATCTTCTGGTAGCATCTCAAGCAATGTTTCCAGAAGATCATTGAAGCTCTTATCAAACCACCCATTATGTGTCTTCGTCTGAACAATGATACAATTTCTGACAACTTGCTATGGTTAACACAAATTGGATACAATGGTGTCTTAACATCTGCAAGCTTTGCAAGGAACTCATCTTCTTTCTTGTCCTCACCCTCAGCAATGTCACTCAATTCAGCCTTACTAGCAAACTCCTCATCCAAATATTCAGCATCTTGATATAACCCAAATATCTCGTCATTCCATTGACTTAATTTGCTTCACCGGCAACCCCTGAGTTCAATTATCCATGCATATACCAATCAGACCGCATCTTATAAGCCTCATCCATTCCCGTCGTAACCAGATGATCAACAAAAACACTGCCTGAGTGCCAATATATATTTTGGCAGTCAATGCAAGGACATACAATCATACCATTCCCTCCCAAAAGCCGCAGCTACATCCCGTACAAACTTTACAGCCCCTCTCTCATAAGCAGGATCAACTCTTCGTTCCAGAATCAGAAGAAAAACAAAAGGCAAACAAGTAAAGTCTCTAAACACCTACTGAAACCTAACCTATACAATTCAATTCTTTACATGCAAAGATGAACCCTTGCTTTGTCGATCATTATATGTTCTAACCTTAATTGAAACCTTTAGCAGCATAGAGAACCATTTAATAGTTAAAGAAAGATTTTAATACAACACAAAATCACTCAATATTCAGATCAAATAACAAATAACTTGTCATCAGACAATAACTCTATATTAAAATCTTAATAATTCAATTTCAGAGAAGATCAGTATATAAATCACGAAACCAAACAAAGCAACAACAACATTAAACCAAAGTGAAACACATAGATTAACAAGCACAATAATGTGAGGAAATGCGGTACACACCTGTGATGTGATAAGAGCGAAAGAAAAGTCTCATATTCCCATTATTGCACTCACAAACACTTTCAAAAGAAATTTACAGAGTGGGTACAAGGTTATGCAATAAAAAGTTAAGAATTGAAAGTTTTATTTCTAGTTTTGATGTGTTTGACAAAACAAACTAAAGTATTGGGGAACATATGAAGCTAGAATCCACAAAAATCAGAACATATGCATCGCAAGTGTCAGAGAACAAACAAAGCTAGAATCCACTGAAATCTTAACCAAACATGTTTATTTCTATCATATTTTACTAACATTAGCAATAATGTATCCAACTGCATGTATCACCTGAAACTAACATAAGCAAGAGAAATGATAGATTTAGATCTAGATTTGTAAAGTGTGACATGCATGTAGAGTATAAGAGAACATATGAAGTTATAATCCACAAAGTCCATACGGTGAAATGCATGTAAAGTACAAGAGAACATATGAAGTTAGCATCCACAAAATCCATAACAGATGCATCGAAACCCAGATCCCTAAAATCAAAATTAATAAAAGTCCAAACTAAGAGAAATGTTGTTAAGAATCACGACAACTCGAATTACAGAAACAAGGGCAAAGAAAATGCGAACGAGCTAGAGAAATCAAAGTAAGAATACATGCCTTTGATTTTAGCTCACTGTCAAGAAAATGATTGCGAAATTAGGACCGTCGAGAGTTAGGGTTCTAAGGAAAAAGCTGATCTTGGTGGCTGGGAGAATCGTGGGAAAATTAGAGCTCTGATTTTGTTAGAGATGATTTTGGGCTCAAGAGAGAAAATGAAAATGGAGAGGGAAAATTAAGAGGGAAAATGAATCTGAAGAGGGAAAATGAGATGGGTTGTTCACGACCCTAAATTTTGAGCTAAGTATTTGGAGGTTCAGCTAAATTTAGCTTTCCGCTTATGGAAACTCTATTATAGCGTTTATCCAATGCTATAATAGAGTTTTTAAATTTCGAAAACATCTACGATAATAGTTCACTAAAACGAGATATAGTAATCTGCTATGAACATGACTTTTTCTAGTGGTTTTAGATTTATTTTATCCTCAATTGCTTCTATTTTATTTTTGGCTTTGTAATATTTTAACAATAAACAACAACATTTCCATTAAAGATCCAAAGCATACATAGTACGTGATCACATAAAACATGAACTACTAAAGAGAACATATGACCATTAAACAAGATCATAAACAAACACATAGTCATGTCCAAAACAGATCAAGTTCTGAAACATTGTCGGATAAACTTAAAATCAGTAATCATACTTCATTCCACCATTACCACTTTATCTTCTAGCCAGGAAATAATCGTTCTATGTGCATCTTCCATACACTCAATCTTAGAAGATGGCCTCCAAATTTCAGCATCTTTAAGCTTCACAACCCAGACCCGACATGCGTTATGGCCCAAAGGTACAAGGTGGACAACTTGGTATGGATCATTCGATGACCAACGACCTTCTGCAACGACACATTTTTGTCTGGACATATTTATTAACTAGCATTTTTATCTTTCTTGAATGCCAGACGCTACAAGATAAACCAGAAAAACCAGAACGGTATTTCAACCATCGCACCACAACCAATATTGTAAATCATAATCCACAGCCCATCAAGCAATTGTAACACTATCAAAGAAATTACATGCAAATTTCTAATAACTTCATGTGTTTTTTTTAGAAGCTTTCGAGGTTGCTGCATATTTATTTATAGGCGCTTTAGGAGTTACTGGATATTTCTCTTGTTTTTAACTTTTACCTACTGCTTTAGAAGATGATGGGTGAGTATCATGAGTTTTTGAGTTGTTAACTCCATCACAAGTCTATTTTCAGGCCATGATATGAAACAGTTCAAAGAATCCTCCATATTTCTCATGTCAACTGTAGGCCTCCATAGATATGCCTTTGGATTTACTACCTCATCCACAAATACTTTAACTGCATTTGGACCAAGAGGAAGTCCATTCACCAACACTTTGGGTTCACGAGTCTTCCACCGGCCTACAACTACCACTTCATCATTCGTAATCTAATCCATGAGTTTGCAGTTGTGCAAGGGCTCTGCGGAAGAAGTGTGAAAAATAGATAGAAGAATTAAATACCAATCTAAAGCGGAAGAGAAGCCACATAGAACCAAAGTTAAGAAACTTAACCTTAGGAGCATTGTCTTCTGGCATGAAACCTTCAGTTCGAACATTACAATAATTGGCAGGATCGCTAATTCTATAGGATAAATTTTTTAAAAAATCCATGCTCATACCTCTAATTGCAACCAGGAGAAGCTATTGCGTCAGCACATGATAATCATGTGATTTTAGTCCTTAATACTTAGATTCTTCTATCTTGACGCACCTCGGTATATTTGAACAATAGCCATCCGGACCTCTGAAGTCAAGTAGGCGCTTATAGAATAGTTTATTTTATTTGTTGGACAAAGACCAAGGAGCTGGAGGTAGATACATTCTTTTTCCACAGGGTTGAGGATGTAAATCCTTCCTAATACCAAGCACTTGCAGATTTTTTCGAGCATTAAGACCATCTTTTGATTTTCCACAAGACAACAATATAGAGACAATGCTAGCAGCAAAATTTCTCTCCACGTGCATAACGTCTAAAATATGTCTAACTGGTAGTACCTTGACAAACAAAGACAGAGAAGACGAAATAATGTTACTCAAAAACTATTTTCCATCAATTATGGAAAAGATAAATAGAAATGAATCTTAGAAACATACCTTTCAATAAGGAAATTTTAAAAAGATTGACAACTTCTTCCATCTAGATAGCTCCTCCTCATCTACCTCTGATTCACTGGATTCATCATCAATATCTGATATATCATGGTTTTTAAAGCTTTTGACTATGGTATATGCATGTCTTTATAATCGAGTCTTCTAGTGTGTTTTGGAGTCCTTTCATGTGTTTTACAGGTTCTAGCACGTTTGGAGCATACTTGGACATTATGGCGCATTTTGGAGCTTTTTGGATAGTTCGTGCGAGAAAAAGAAATCATAGACGAAAGCAGAGCTCAATGTCGATCGATAGAGATGCGGATCAATAATTTCTCGCCGAATTAATGAAGATTTTCGATATTTTCAGCTTGACCCAAAAGTTTATCATAATTATAAAGAAGCCCAAAACGTGTTTAGACTATTATATTAGTGTTTTAAAGCCATTGTTTAGTCTACGCTTTACTTATCAGAGATTGAGAGATTTTGGGGCTGGTCTTGTACTCGAAAGAAAAGAGATTTCGAACCCTTGCTTTTCTATCCCTTTTATGTTATTTGGATTTCTATTCATCATGTTTATTGTTATGATTGCCATGTTTGAGTAGTTCTCCTGTTAGGTTTAGGGATTTCATGGAATATTAGGTTAATCAATCTGTAGGGATTCATACATTCTAGTTCTTCATCTAGGGTTGTTCTTAATGCTTATTCTGAATTAGCTACCCAGATTTATGATGTTAGGTTAATTCTCGCAACGACAATTGGTTAATTAGCTTGAAAAACATAGATGAGCAATTTGTCTATTCGCAAAGAAATTTGGCTTAGGGAAATTGTGAACGAAACAACCTGATATTAATGCTTGTTTAGGATATCTAGAACTCGCAACGAAAGTTGGTTAGCTAGGTTGCTAGACATAGATAATACTCGCAACGAAAGTTGGTTTCTTATGCTTCTGTGATTCAAGTTCTAGAACCATACTTAATTTGATCCCGATTTATTGATTAGCTAGTATTTCCGATTTCCTGACAACTCCCTTGACCTGACGCTTCGCTTGATTGATTTACAAACCGTCTGGTACTTGTTTTCTGTATCTGATTTTATTGCTTTCATTACTACTTCTGCTTAGCTTTATTCGACCCTCTATAATCTATCATAAGATTCTTTAGTCACTGTGGATTCGACCCCTATATATTCCTAGTCACGTCTGTGCACTTGCAGTGTAGCTCTAGGGATAAAACTCGAGCATATCAAGTTTTTGGCGCCGTTGCCGGGGACTCTTTTGAGTCTTCGATAGATTTGAGTTTAGAATTTAGATTAGGCTTTTCGTTTTTATTTTTCTAATTAGTTTTTCTTTTTGTTTCTGTTTTTGCGTTTCAGGTTCGACGAAGAACATGTGGATCGACCGACACCCAATTGGAATCGACCAACACTCTCGCGATTAGCATCGATCAACGCTCTGCTAGCGTGGGTCGACACACTCTGCATGAACTAGACAGTTCATGCCTGATCACACACTAAGGAGTAATATGGACAAGGAGCTCGTGAGTCTCGGACTTGAGGAGCTTGCAAGGTTAGAAAGGACGAACCGGAAAGCTCAAAAACCAGCTAAAATGGCAAATCCCAATGCTGTGATTTTGATTCGGGATGAGCATGGTGTTCTGAGGGATAGAGAGAACTATGTCTGCAATGAGCATGGTCAGAGACTTGATGCTGATGGGAATTTGATTGTTCAGGAGATTATCCAGCAGCCACATGATGAAGAAGCTCAAGGTGGACAGGAAAATCCACGATCTGAAGAGCCGCCTAAAGCACATAACCCTCTAGCTAGAGGACACTAGCTGATTACAACAGGTCTGATGTGTTCTATGCTAACAGGTATGCGATTGTACTTCCTGCATTTGCGCGAAATGACTTTGAGCTGAAGACTTCTTACTACACGCTTGTGGGACAACACCTCTTTCATGGACTCCCACATGAGCATCCTATGGATCATATAGGGACGTTTGAGTCTTTGGTTACTGGAATGAAGCACAATGGAGTGAGCTATGACTTCCTGCACTGCAAGATTTTTCCTCCCTCTCTTGGAGGAGAAGCTGCAACTTGGCTGAAACAGATTCCACTTGGGACTCTGACTACTTGGGATGCAGTGAAGAGGAAGTTTCTGAGGCACTTTTATGATGATGCTAGAACTGATCAGCTGAGAGAGGATCTTCTACAGTTAAAGCAGGGACCTACAGAGGCCTTGATAGCAGTTTGGGTAAGGTTTAAGCTGTACCAGAGAGATTGCTCTCATCTTGGTTTCTCTGAAGTTCAGCTACTAGACATTTTCTTCAGAGGAGGATATTTGTGGTATCAGACGGCTTTGGATGTTGTTAGCAATGGAAACTTCAATACCAAATCTCCAGAGCAATCTAAGGAGCTGATTGATAACTTGGTGTGTAGAATTAGAACTAAGAATGCTGATCTGGAGAGGAAGAAATCTTGTGGAAAGGTTGATAGTTCACAGATGGCAGAGATGAATAACAAGATTGATTCTGCCCATAACATCTTACTTGGGAAGAAACAAGTCTATTTTGCTGCAGATGTTGATGAGTCTGAGAACGTCAATTACATAGCTGGAGCTGGTTATCAGGGTCAAAGATATGGAAATCAGCAAGGACAGACTTCTGGTTACACACCAAAGTCTGCATTTCAGAGACCCTTCCAGCAGAATAGCTCATTCATTAGAGACTGGTTCTTCTTCATATCAGACTCCTCCTCCACAAAATGAGCAGTCTGATAAGATGATGGGTTTATTGAAACAGCTATTGGAAGGCCAACAGAAGAGTACAATAGACTTCAATGGAAAGATAGATGCTCTGTACCTGGATTTGAATGGGAAGATTGAGTCCCTGAGCACTCATATGAAGAACCTAGATGTTCAGGTTCAGCAGACTGCTGGAATAGTCCAAAGGAAAAGTGGAGCCTGAAGGACTGAGCAGAAGCAATAAGTCAATGATGTCATTGCAGAGAATGAAATTGATTTGACACATGAGGAAGAAGACATCATTGCTGATTTTCTCGATGAACTGTCTATGTCTGCGACGTGCGTCGCACGACACACCTTTGATGTCGATCGACACACAACCGATATGAATAATGAATCTGATTTTGAAAAGAAAGCGTAGATCGACACATCCTTTGAATCGATCGACACTGATCGCAGACGAATCCAGAAACCTGCAACAGCCCCCAAGCGAGTCTATAAGCCTCCTTTGCCCTATCCTAAGGCTCCTAAGAGGTCCAAGCAGGAGCTAGATAAAGCTAATTGCATTATAGTGATGGATAAGAAGCTGATTAAGATCTCACTGGTCGATGCTCTGAAGAAACACCCTTCTCTAGAGAGATACGCAAAGAAGATGATCTCTACTGGTGGAGATTTGAAAGAAGAGGTGTTGGTGCTATCTAATCAGGCCAATCCAGTGTTGCAGAACCAGATTCCAGAGAAGCTTCCAGACCCGAGAGTCTTTGTGCTAGACTGTTCCATCTTCAAGGATAGCTTCAAGCGTTCTCTGTGTGATTTAGGATCTGGTGTGAATCTCATGCCATACTCTGTGGCTGTGAGATTAGGACTGATGGATTTCCAGCTTCCTAGGATCTCTCTTATCCTAGCTGATCGATCGAAGAGGATCCCGGAAGGAGTTCTTGAGGACATTCCTATCATAGGTGGAAACTACTTGATTCCAACAGACTTTGTGGTGATGAAGTATGCAATTAAACCGGATGATCCTCTGCTGCTTGGTAGATCCTTCTTAGCTACAGCTGGAGCAGTGATTGATGTGGGACATGGTCTGATTGATCTCCACCTGGGAGATAAGCCTTTGCAGTTCAAGATGAATAAGCTGCAGAAATCCACCATTGATGGACAGAGATTCAGTGTTGAGGTGGAGCTAGAGATTTAGATTGGAGAAGAGGAGATGGCGGTTCATCCTGAACCTGCTCTAACATCTTCAGAACCTGCAACTGCTCATAAGCAGAAAGCTCCAGACATCTCACATCCACCCAAGCAAAGGTATGACTCCTCTAAACTTAAACCCCCTAATCCACTTGCTGTGAATGTAGGAAAACGCAGTATCCCACCCACGCTTCGCTCCCACCCTGTTATATTCACTCATTCCCTGGGAAATCTCATGATCCTAGTGCTTATACACCACCTTGGATGAGGAGACATTCACATAGTCACTCCTTGTCTCTGTTGAATCCCCCATAAGTCTGATTTCCTTCCCATAGTCAAGATACTGACTTAAAACAAGCACTGAGTGGGAGGCAACCCACTGGTGAGTCTATTCTTACTTTATTTTTTTGTTTTGGTTTTGTTACTTTGCTTTTTATGGTTTTGGTGTGTTCAGGCGTGAGAACAGGAAATAATCGCCATACGTCGATCGACACGGTCATGTGTGTCGGTCGACGCAGAGGTTGTTCGCAGGTTACTATAGATATTTACCGTGTCAATTGCGGTTTAGCCAGTGGTTACTCTCAAAACCGTGAGGAACGAGTAGCGTCGATCGACAGCACCTGACATTGGTCGACACAACTCCGCGACAGGTAAGTATTCTGACCTTTTCCCATCTGTTCAATTTGATTCTTGTTCTCACCGAGCCCAAGCTTCTATAACATTGGGGACAATGTTGTTTATGTGTGGAGAGGTAGCTACTGAGGCACCATTTTCTGTTTTTTTAGAGTCAGTTGAGTCGTTTTATTGAGTCAAAATTGAGTAGGAAACAAAGACTTTTTGAGAAGATCACTATACTTGCAGGAACTTAAGTAACCATTGGAATGACTTGCAGATGATCTATAACTATTAGAGAAACCCAACACAGAACAGCCTACTGAGGACACCCATATCACTTCAGGTATTCAGAGGATCCATTACTGACTTCACCTTTAACTTGACTTAATTTTCTCGCTTAGGGGCTTGGTGTACTTTGGATCGGATTTCTCTGTTAGTTCTGACACAGCTTGTAAACCTTTCCAAGTATGGTTCCCTTCTCCTCTTCCTTAAAGTAAAAAAAGAGATAAGTTGCGGATAAGCTAGTAACTTCGAAGTGATCACGGGAGTGGTAGAGACCTCTATTACCTCCTGTGTATTCATGGAATATGTTCAAAGTACACCCCAATACGGGAAGAGTACTGATACAAAAAAATAAAATGATACATAGTGGGGAAAAATCAGTTGCTAAGGAAGGAAAAGAGAAGAAAGGAATCAGAAAATGATAGTATGGTGGTCAGGTGCTAACAGAGTAAGAGTCCATGTGTTCTTTGATCGATAATCCCTAGGTGAGATCGCACTTATTAGATTATAGAAGGTTGTATGGTGAATTTGAATGCTATGGATGTGATTGTGGGGTTTACTTAGGACAGTTGCTAAGTTTGGGGGAAGTACCAGTTGGTATTGATGTCTGCAGGTTCATTTTTTCATGTGGCTTACTAAGGAAAATCTGAGTGTAGTACTTTGACGATGAAACGAGTTTCTGAAGTTTTCAAACTTCTTCTCATGATCTTGGTTTTCTGTTTGCTTGAGGGCAAGCAAAGACTAAGTGTGGGGGAGTTGATATATCATGGTTTTAAGGCTTTTGACCATGGTATATGTCTTTACTATCGAGTCTTTTAGTGTGTTTTGGAGTCATTTCAGGTGTTTTACAGGTTCTAGCACGTTTGGAGCATATTTTGACATTATGGCGCATTTTGGAGCTTTTTGGAAAGATCGTGCGAGAAGAAGAAATCATAGACGAAAGCGGAGCTTAGTGTCGACCGACACTGCTATGCAATGATCGATACATATGCGGATCAAGAATTTCTCGCTGAATTAATGAAAATTTTAGATATTTGCAGCTTGGCCCAGAAGTTATCATAATTATAAAGAAGCCCAAAACATGTTTAGACTGTTATATTAGGGGTTTTAAGCCATTGTTTAGGCTACGCTTTACTTATCATAGATTGAGAGATTTTAGGACTGATCTTGTACTCGACAGAAAAGAGATTTCGAACCCCTGTTTTTCTATCCCTTTTATGTTATTTGGATTTCTATTGTTTATTGTTATGATTGCCATGTTTGAGTAGTTCTCCAGTTAGGTTTAGGTATTGTCATTAGGGATTTCATGGAATATTAGGTTAATCAATATGTGGGAATTCATACATTCTAGTTCTTCATCTAGGGTTGTTCTTAATGCTTAATCTGAATTAGCTACCCAGATTTATGGTGTTATGTTAATTCTCTCAACGACAGTTGGTTAATTAGCTAGAAAAACCTAGATGAGCAATTTGTCTATTCGCAAAGAAAATTGGCTTAGGGAAATTGTGAACGAAAGAACTTGAGATTAATGCATGTTTAAGATATCTAAAACTCGCAACGAAAGTTAGTTAGCTAGGTTGCTAGACATAGATAATACTCGCAACGAAAGTTGGTTTCTTATGCTTCTGTGATTCAAGTTCTAGAACCGTACTTAATTTGATCCCGATTTATTAATTAGCATGTATTTCTGATTTCCTGAGAACTCCCTTGACTTGACGCTTCGCTTGATTGATTTACAAACCATCTGCTATTTGTTTTCTGTTTCTGATTTTATTGCTTTCATTACTACTTCTGCTTAGCTTAATTCGACCCTCTATAATCTATCGTAAGATTCTTGAGTCTATATGGATTTGAGCCCTATATACTACTAGTCACGTCTGTGCACTTGTAGTGTAGCTCTAAGGATAAAACTCGAGCATATCAAGTTTTTGGTGCCGTTGCTGGGGACTCTTTTAAGTCTTCGATAGATTTGAGTTTAGAATTAAGATTAGGCTTTTCTTTTTTATTTTGCTAATTATTTTTCCTTTTTGTTTCTATTTTTGCGTTTCAGGTTCGATGAAGAACACGTGGATCGATCGACACCCAATTGGAATTGATCGACACTCTCGCGATTAGCATCGATCGACACTCTGCTAGTGTCGGTCGACACACTCTGCATGAACAAGACAGTTCATGCCCGATCGCACACTAAGAAGTCATATGGACAAGGAGCTCGTGAATCTTGGACATGAGGAGCTTGCAAGGTTAGAAAGGACGAACCGGAAAGCTCAAAAACCAGTTAAAATGGCAAATCCCAATGCTGTGATTTTGATTCGGGATGAGCATGGTGTTCTGAGGGATGGAGAGAACCATGCCTGCAATGAGCGTGGTCAGAGACTATATGCTGATGGGAATGTGATTGTTCATGAGATTATCCAGCGGCCACAGGAAGAAGAAGCTCAAGGTGGACAGGAAAATCCACGATCTGAAGAGCGGCCTAAAGCACCTAATCCTCTAGCAGGAGGACACTAGCTGATTACAATAGGCCTGATGTGTTCTATGCTAACAAGTATGCAATTGTACCTCCTGAATTTGCGCGGAATGACTTTGAGATGAAGACTTCTTACTACACGCTTGTGGGACAACACCTCTTTCATGGACTCCCACATGAGCATCCTATGGATCATATAGAGACGTTTGAGTCTTTAGGTTCTGGAATGAAGCACAATTGAGTGAGCTATGACTTCCTGCACTGCAAGCTTTTTCCTCCCTCTCTTGGAGAAGAAGCTGCAACTTGGCTGAAACAGATTCTACCTGGGACTCTGACTACTTGGGATGCAGTGAAGAGGAAGTTTCTGAGGCACTTTTATGATGATGCTAGAACTGATCAGCTGAGAGAGGATCTTCTACAGTTAAAGCAAGGACCTACAGAGGCCTTGATAGCAGTTTGGGTAAGGTTTAAGCTGTACCAGAGAGATTGCTCTCATCTTGGTTTCTCTGAAGTTCAGCTACTAGACATTTTCTTCAGAGGAGGATATTTGTGGTATCAGATGGCTTTGGATGCTGCTAGCAATGGGAACTTTAATACCAAATCTCCAGAGCAATATAAGCAGAGCTTAGTGTCAATCGTCACTGCTGTGCAATGATCGATACAGATGCGGATCAAGAATTTCTCGCTGAATTAATGAAGATTTTGGATATTTGCAGCTTGGCCCAGAAGTTTTTCATAGTTATAAAGAAGCCCAAAACGTGTTTAGACTATTATATTTGGGTTTTAAGCCATTGTTTAGGCTACGCTTTACTTATCAGAGATTGAGAGATTTTGGGGCTGATCTTGTACTCGTCAGAGATTTTGGGGCTGATCTTTTTTTATCCCTTTTATGTTATTTGGATTTCTATTCATCATGTTTATTGTTATTATTGCCATGTCTGAGTAGTTCTCCAGTTAGGTTTAGGGATTCTCATTAGGGATTTCATGGAATATTAGGTTAATCTAGTTCATACATTCTAGTTCATCTAGGGTTGTACTTATTGCTTATTCTGAATTAGTTACCCAGATTTATGATGTTAGGTTAATTCTCGCAACGACAGTTCTTTAATTAGCTAGAAAAACCTAGATGAGCAATTTGTCTATTCGCAAAGAAATTTGGCTTAGAGAAATTATGAACGAAATAACTTGAGATTAATGCATGTTTAGGATATCTAGAAATCGCAACGAAAGTTGGTTAGCTAGGTTGCTAGATATAGATAATACTCGCAACGAAAGTTGGTTTCTTATGCTTCTGTGATTCAAGTTCTAGAACCGTACTTAATTTGATCCCGATTTATTGATTAGCCTGTATTTCTAATTTCCTGAGAACTCCCTTGACCTGAGGTGTTGCTTGATTGATTTACAAACCGTCTGCTATTTGTTTTCTGTTTCTGATTTTATTGCTTTCATTACTGCTGCTTAGCTTAACTTGACCCTCTATAATCTATCGTAAGATTCTTGAGTCTCTGTGGATTCGGCCCCTATATACTACTAGTCACGTCTGTGCACTTGAAGTGTAGCTCTAGGGATAAAACTCGAGTACATCAGTATCCAAGCCTGATCCAACACATTGACTCATCTTCCTCTTCCTTCCAACTACTTTGACATTTCCAAAATCATTCTTGTAGTTTTTTTAGTATCTGGTATATGTTATTACCCCTCAGAATCCTACCTTTTCTTCCATGCCCAGCTTTAGCATCAAACCATGCTTTATTTCCTCGATAAACATGTGTGGGGGGCAGACCCTTTCGATGGCTCATATATACCTTCTTTCTGAAATTACTCAACCACATACTTTTTGTGTGTTTCCCACACATAGGACAACCCATTTTGCCCTTAACTTTTCAGCCTGCAAGATTTCCATATGCCAGGAAATCATATATGGTCCAGAGAAGCATCGCCCTTAACGTGAAAGTAGTGTGACTGAATACATAATATGTTAACTCTCCCTTATCCCAAAGATGGTTTAGATCCTCTATAAGGGGTTCTAAGTACACATCTATATTTTTTCCAGGACTGGTTGGACTAGGCATCAGCAATGTCAACATGATGTTATCCTCCTTCATACACTTGTCAGGTGGCATAGTTGACTAGCAAAACAAGCCAAGCACTATAGTTAACATTCTTCATGTTGAACGGATTAAACCCATATGTGGAGATTCCAAATCTAATGTTCCTTTCATCAAGAGAAAATTATGGGTATTTTTCATTCATTTTTCCCACGTAACATACTCAACTGGATGACGACTTTCCATCGGTGCTCTTATTAGTAAAATGCCATCTTTAAGTCCTCGCCATGTCCTCTTACCTGAACATCCTCTTGAGACGCGGAATTATAGAAAATATCTAAGTACTTTTTTGGAATTCCTTTCTTCACATCACCAGTGCGCATGTTAATCTTCCATTGTGAAGCGTTGCATTTATGACAATTGTCGTGATTTTTAAACTTCTTTCTGAATAGACATAAGTCGTTTACACAAGTGTGTATCTTCTCATAACCCATATCAAAAGACTTCATAAACTTCTTCACCTCGTACAAGGATGTGTGCAAGATATTATCCTTGGGTAGCATATGTGGCAAAGTCTAAGGCAGAAGATCGAAGCTTTTGTCAGACCAACCACCATGTGTCTTTAGCCTAAAGAGTGAAACAATCATTGAGAGCTTGTTGTGGTTTTCATAACTAGTATATAAGGGTGTTTCTGCATCATCTAGCTTAGCAAGAAACTCATATTCTTGCTTATCCTCACCCTCAACAACCTCATTTAAATCACCCTGCCTAACCAGCTCTTCATCAAGAAACTCAGCAACTTGGTATAGTCCTAAAATCTCTTGGTTCCAGTGAGTGACATTTCTTATACCCTTAGTCCCTGATATCACTTCTCCATGATGGTACCAATCCTCCTGCATCTTGTAACTCCAATCCATTCCCTTTGTTACAAGATGATCGATAACAACACCGGCTGTGTGACGATATATGTTGCGGCAGTCAATGCATGGGAAAATGATCATCTGATTTTCTCCTAAACCCGAAGACCTCACAAAATCCTAAGTGCTTCTCTCATACTCAAAATCAGCTCTTAGGTGAATATAAATGAAAGCAAAAAACAATGACAAACCTTAAACTCTCTTAATCCCCCCCATTAAATCCCTAAGTATATATTGTTTTAACATACCTGTGAAGATGAACCCATGACTTTTCGACCATTATATGTTCTTACTTCTTACCCATAACCAAAACAAAACAAACCAATAAGAATAACTCAAACACCAAACAAACACATTGACATTCACATTAACACATTGACATTCACATTAACAATATCAAACAATCAACAACTTAAAAGCCAGAAACAATGAAACCAACAAAACAGACAAACTAAACCAACAAAAAACTCAAAATTGGATAACAAGACTAATCTCTATACGCTTCTGCAGTTGGGTTAGTGATTTCAAGTTGTCTTCACCCCAAAAAGAAACCCTGAAAACTCTTAATGTTGCAACCGAAACCAACATGCAAAACAATCTCATGAATGTATGTATTTATAATGGGAAAAACAAACATATTTCAAGCGAATTAGAAAAATAACTCAAAAAGGGATTACTTGGAGATTGTAAAGGAGGATGATTCTCTTGCTTATCTTTCTGTTAGGTCCTCGAAGATATCTATAGGGCTTTGAATTTGGGTACAATGAGAGGTAATTGAAGTAATTAGAGAAATCAAAGACATTGTCGATGACGAAACAAATCTAGAGTTCAGAAAGAAATTGTAAATCGATTACCTTACTTGGGTTTTTAGTTCAATTTTTTCAGCTTAACAAGAGCGACGGAGATGACAATAGATCAAGCAGGAGGAGAGCTGGTTTCTTTCCAAGCTTCGTTTACAGACCGATTTCAGATGGAATTCACGACTAAGATGGGTTGAGATGATGACCAGAAATCGATTTGGAGGTGAAAGGAGTTACAAAGGAAAATGAGAAGTAGAGCTTTGTTTTTTGGCTATCGAGAGTGAGAATGGCGGAAAACATGAATTTTGGCTACGTATTGCCTTCAAAATAATTTTCAGCTTCATGGTAGTTTTTTTGTTTTCGTGTATTAAAAATATTTCCCAGCACTAATTTAATGCTACCATAGAGTCGACATCCGATTTTGTCACTTTTCGTAGCAGTTATTGAATTCGTGCTACAACGAACTGCTATTAATGTCCATATCTCTTGTAGTGCGTAAACCTCCATGTGATTGTTTTTACTGGAACCTTCATTAGAAAAACAAAAAATGACATTAACATCCAACCTTTGAGTTAACAAGGATATCAAAAAACCATTAATTGCCAAATATATATTTTGCAACCCAAAAGAACCCCCCTCACAGACTCGCACGGCCGTCGAAGCAGACTTCATCACCAGATGAATCATCTGTCTCTATCTTCATCACCACATCGTCAGAGCTTTGGTTTGGTATATTCCTCTCTTGAGTGGTCCCGTGAATCTCATTTTCTTCATATTTAGACATCATAGGTCTGTAACACTAGCAAATCAACCCACAGAGAAATGTATAAGCATTGTGAATTTTTTTCCTTGAGTTTGGGTTACAGAGGCACATTGTTGCACCGAAGTCAGATTATATCTCGCCAAAATAATTGGTTACCATACAAACAATAGTCTAGCAGTTAATGTAATACCTATTAAATCAGCTATATCGGCAGTTGTAATCTCATCCTCCCCTGTCACGTTAACTGCCTCAATTCCTTCGTTAGTATTATCACTGAGAATTTTCACTTGAATACATGGCTCCGGGCTATAGGTATATAGATTTTTTTACCGCCTCATCAAACATCGCAAGCTCCTCTGCGGAAAATATTTCATCTATTACACTCATGCTGGCGGGGAAGAACCAGAGTAGGAAAGAGTTAATAGAGATGTCAATCATGAATTCAACTAAAAATATAATTATAAATTATACAAAATAGAACCTTTGTGGATTTTTTTCGTTTGTAATATTGTTAGATATGTTATCCGACACACTAGCTCTAGCTTTCCCTTTATGATCCTAGTGTAAGATCTGTTGGCGCGATCCCAACAAACACATTTGGAGTGGCCACTCCATTACCCTCAGCAGCCGCAGTTGTTGGGTTCGCTCCAGACACGTTGCTGCAATAAACGGTTAATAATCATCATAACGTTACTATATATTATGTTGTCTTAAGTAAATACCTAGTTAGCGAGTTGTAAACGCCAGCATTTCCGTTCAAAACCTCCCCCATGTCCAAGATATAGTTGGGTAAATCACTGGAATCAATTACAACTCACCATAAATCCCTGCTAAACATGTAGATAATGCAACCAAATACCTCCAATAGTATGCGGTTCCAAACTCAACTTAGCATTTTCAGACCCCACTCTTCTAGGTTCAGTATTAATAACAGGCTCATCGCTAAGCCGTATTATTCCATCAACGGCCATGGGAATGCTTGGATCCTCATACGCCGTAAAAAGGTGGTGCTACTTTAAACTTCTCAGAATCTAAGGTGCTGAGCCAATTTATTGCACTCCCTAAACCTTCGAATTTCACTTTCTGCAAACATTTCCGCCATTATAACCACATTGCATCTACAATTGCTATTGTAACCCGATTTTGACGTGGATACTAAATAATTTTGAAAATACCAAATTTCACCTCGGGTATCTAAATCAACCAACCTAGGAATATTTTCTTGTTGTCTATGTGCATGTTGGGTTGATTGGCAGTCTTCCCATACACCCCATGTCATTATACTTTCCCTTGTCCCACATCTTGTTTGAGGACTGGTGTATCATCTATGCCAATTTTCCATCAAACATATACAGTAAAAACTCTATAAATATTTATTGTTGGGACTTTGATATTTTAATAGTTAATAGAGTTGTTAATTTATAGATATATAACTATTTTGAAAAAACAATATATTCTGCAAATGGTTATCTTATTATATATATATTTTCTAGTTTTTCTTTTATATAAGACTTTATTTTCCTTGATTATTTACATATTTTGTGTTTTCATATTGTTTTTTTTTAATTATACTTTTTAGTACTAGTTTTAAAATATTGATATTACAAAATCAAAAATGACAAATCAAATACATAAAGAGTTATGTGAGTACAAGAGAAGAAATAATAGCTATCGGAACTTGAAGATGATATTATGATACATTTGGAAGGAATTATGCATAAGGAATCAATTATCGTGTTTATAACTTTTCATAATTTGTTGATACAATTCCAAAAAAAAACACCATAAATTTTGGTACAGTAAAAAAAATTTAGAGATGAGTTCCAAATTTTTTTTCAATTTCAGGAAAAAAGAAAACAACATTAAATTCATAATTTCATAAGATTGCATAAACTTTATATATTTCATATTTTCATAAGTTTTTCCATATGTTATTTATTAATTTATAGCACTTATGGGACCATATATTTACATAGGATTTGAAAATAATTTATTATCTTATTTATCTTATCGAATTGAGTGATATTTTGAACCAGTCCAACTTGGGACTTGATAAATTTATTAATTGATCGTAATTATTAATTAATCAAGTATTAATTTATAGTGTTTCTACTGTATTTACACAATTTAACCTTGCTAATGATCTAATGTAGTATCTAAATATATCATATTAGCGGTAGTTTCCCCTTCTTTAATCAGGACCTCGAAGCTTGCCCTACGCTGAATTGTAGAATATAAGTGAAGTACAGTCGTACATATACTGATTAGATGACATGAATATAATTAAAACAAACATTCTTCATGTCGAATTAAGTCGCTATAGGTCATAAGAGGGGCATAATTTGTTGGACCCATCAAGTACTTATCATCAGCCCCCACTCCGAGCAATGATGAAGTGGCATTTGTGTTGAAATCCAAAAAACATTTGAGTTAACATCCAACCTTTGAGTTAACAAGGATATCCAAAAAAACATTAATTGCTAAATATATATTTTGCAACCCAAAAGAACCCCCTCATAGACCCGCACGGCCGTCGCAGCAGACTTCATCACCGGATGAAACATATGTCTCTATCTTAATCACCACATCGTCAAAGCTTTGGTTTGGTACATTCCTCTCTTGAGTGGTCCCGTGAATCTCATTTTCTTCATGTTTAGACATCATAGGTTTTCAACACCAAAAAATCAGCCCACATAGAAATGTATAAGCATTGTGAATTTTTTCCCTGAGTTTGGGTTACAGAGGCACACTGTTGTGCCGAAGTCAGATTATTTCCAGGAGACCCTGTATTTTCACGCAAGTAAGTTATATCTTGCAAAAATAATTGGTTACCATACAAACAATAGTCTAGAAGTTAATGTAATACTTGTTAAATCAGGTATATCGGCAGCTGTAATCTCATCCTCCCCGCCACGTTAACTCCCTCCATTCTTTCGTTTGTATCATCACTGAGAATTTCCACTTGAAAACATGGATCTGGGCTATTGGTATATAGATTTTTTACCGCCTCATCAAACATCGCAAGCTCCTCTACAGAAAATATTTCATTTATTACACTAATGCTGGCGGGGAAGAAACCTGAGTAGGAAAGAGTTAATAGAGGTGTCAATCATGAATTAACCTAAGAATATAATTATAAACTATACAAAATAGAACCTTTGTGGATTTTGTCGTTTATAATATTATTAACTATGTTATCCGCCACACTAGCTCTAGATTTACCTTTATGACCTTCCAGTGTAAGACCTGTTGGTGCGATCCCAGCAAACACAGTTGGGGTGGACACTCCATTACCCCAGCATCCGCAGATGTTGGGTTCGCTCCAGACACGTTGCTGCAATAAACGGTTAATAATCGTCATAATGTTACTATATATTATGTTGTCTTAAGTAAATACCTAGTTAGCGAGTTGTAAACGCCAGCATTTCCGGTCAAAACCTCCCCCATGACCAAGATATAGTTGGGTAAATCACGGGAATCAATAACAACTCACCATAAATCCCTTCTAAACATGTATATAATGCAACTAAATACCTCTAATAGTATGTGGTTCCAAACTCAACTTAGCCTTTTCAGCCCCCACTCTTCTAGGTTCGATATTAATAACAGGCTCATCACAAAGTCGTATTATTCCTTCAACGGCCATGGGAATGCTTGGATCCTCGTACGCCGTAAAAAAGGTGGTGCTACTTTGAACTTCTCAGCATCTAAGGTGCTGAGCCAATTTATTGCAGACTCCCTAAACCTTTGAATTTTGCTTTCCGTAAACATTTCCGCCATTATAACCACATTGCATGTACAATTGCTATTGTAACCCGATTTTTTCGTGGATACCAAATAATTTTGAAAATACTAAATCTCACCTCGGGTATCCAAATCAGCCAACCTAGAAAGATGTTCTTGTTGTCCATGTGCATGTTGGGTTGATTGGCTGTCTCCCCATACATCCCATGTCACAACACTTTCCCTTGTCCCACATCTTATTTGAAGACTGATGTATCATCCCTGCCAATTTTCAATCAAACATATTAAGTAAAAACAGTATAAATTATTAATGTTGGGATTTTGATATTTTAATAGTTTATAGAGTTATTAATTTATAGATGTATAACTATTTTGAAAAAAAAATTATCTTCTTCAAGTAGTTATCTTATTAAATGTATATTTTCTAGTTTTTCTTTTATATAAGACTTTATTTTCCTTGATTATTTACATATTTTCTGCTTTCATATTGTTTTAAAAAAATTATACTTTTTAGTACTAGTTTTAAAATATTGATATTACAAAATCAACAATGACAAATCAAATACATAAAGAATTATGTGAGTACAAGAGAAGAAATCATAGCTATTGGAACTTGAAGATGATATTATGATACATTTGGAAGTAATTATGCATAATGAATCAAGTATCATGTTTATAATTTTTCATAATTTGTTGATACAATTCCAAAAGAAAAACATAAATTTTTGATACAATAAAAAAATTAGAGATGAGTTCCAAATTCTTTTTTTTCAATTTCAGGAAAAAAGAAAACAACAATAAATTCATAATTTAATAAGATTGCATAGGATTTATATATTTCATATTTTCATAAGTTTTTCCATATGCTATTTATTAATTTATAGCACTTATTAGACCATATATTTACAAAGGATTTCAAATTAATTTATTTATCTTATCGAATTGAGTGATATTATGAACCAGTCCAACTTGGAAGATGATAAATTTATTAATTTATCGTAATTATTAATTTATCGAGTATTAATATATAGGGTTTCTACTGTATATTACACAACTTAACCTTGCTAACGATCTAATGTAGTATTTAAATATATCATATTAGCGATTGTTTCCCCTTCTCTAACCGGGACCTCGAAGTTCGCCGTACGCTGAATTCTAACATATAAGTGAAGTACAGTCATACATATACTGATTAGATGACGGGAATATAATTAAAAACAAACATTCTTCATGTCGAATTAAGTCGCTATAGGTCATAAGAGGAGCAAATTTGTTGGCCCATCAAGTACTTATCATCAGCACCCACTCCTAGCAATGATGAAGTGGCATTTGTGTTGAAATGCGATACTTGGTTTGGAACATCTGATGACCTAGTTAATGAACGGTCGTCATCAAGGTGCTCCATGGTCTTATTTATATCCCTAGGAGTCACCGACATTGATCTTTGACCAAATGTGTCATCTTTTTTTATAATGTCGTTAAGCAGTGTCATGGAGAAGGGGACGGTTCCCGATGACATAAGAGTGTCCCAGTAGACAGCCACCTCATCCAGTCCCGTAGGCGTTGGACCAATTTTACCCGCATGTGGGATACCCAAGGACAAGCTTGTTTTACCAAACTCATACGGTACACACAACATTTCAATGGCCGACCGCCTCTCGAAACGATATTTGTCCACAACTAGTCCTCCTACAGTCACATCTATGGGCATTTCGAAGTGCTCCACCCGTACCACCATGAACAACTTCACATCTCCATCATCAACCATGTCAATAGGGAAGGTTCGGTTACAATCTGCACCAAGCATGTAGTTGGGTAATCGGTATGTTAGGACTAAATGGTCTTAGATTTGGTATATTGCTTTCACCATTTCCGGAGTGCTCCGATCCTCTAGTTCTCCTGGACAATCAAACCGAAACTGGGCTGCTAGTATCTTGCATGAAGTCCCAGTATCCATCCGCCGACCTCACCCACTCTCCCCTAAGTAGATGTACTAGTCATCCTATGATTTATAAATCGTGCAAAGTATAACAATAAAAAAAATGAGAGACATGTCATAATAACTATATTCTAAAATACACAGCTAATAAATACGTTAGCAAAACTTTGAAAGTTTAACACTCCTAAGAACAACTTTGAAGCTAACATTTCTGCTTGTTACATATTTAAGTTTGGGGATCGGAAGTACTTGTCTATTTGTAGAAACTATAACGCCAACCTATCAGGAGAATATCTGATCTCAAATATGGTCACCACTTGTATTTAATACTCTAAAATCGACTTGGCGACCATTAAGACAATGAACATTAAATTGAATGCAGATTACCTTTTCGATTAGGGCCACCAACTCTGTCTCTACTTCTTTTTTTACATAACCTAATTTTTTGTTGATCTCTATTTTGTTGTTGTTGTGTATTTCTTTGTTTTCTCAATAACTTCTGCGTTTTCATTTATAGGCGTATAAACCCTGAATTATTTGCCATCGATATATATACATTTTTGTACGTAAATAAATTTAGATTTTTCTGCATATCTCGCGCACTAAATGCTCTATTGGCGGGACAAAAATAATGTGGTTAACACGGCTTCTTAGCCGCATAACATTCATCTTCCCTAGATATATAAAGTATCCAAATTTTATCAGAGTTATTGCATTCTATATACACAAAAGATGTGGAAATTAGGTAAGGTGAATAGTGCTGCGCGTGTGGCTCAATTTGGTGTGTCATGTTACGCTTGTACCCCTAGAATTAATGGAGATTCATTATGCATAGACTCTAGGAGTAGCTGTTAGTAGAGGACGCCCGTGTCAGTCTCTTGTTTGCAACTTGGCCATTTAAAATTTATAATTAGTGTGTGGTAAGAAAATCGAGCTAGGTAAAAAATCTTTGTATATGGAAAGTGTTAAAGATAAGAGTAACATCTCTCCACGTATCTTCACCTTTAACCTCACAAATTTCCTAATTTCTAACAAACCATCTCTTTTGTTTTCTCAGTCCAGCTAGTCTTCTTACAGTCTACTTTCGGTAAGACAAATTTAAATTAGCTTACACCCTTTTTTTTATTTTTCGTCATTCGACCATAGTGAACTAAAGATTTTCGTTTATAGCATATGTCATGTCTGGCGTCTTAATTTAATGTATCTTGTTGTCTGTAAGGATTCGCTCGGATCGTTGGGAGGTAACAATGTCGACGACCAATCTGACCATGTTCAATTTCCTACTGAGAATGACTCTATGGGAGAGTCTGAGGATGAAGGTTCTGGCGAAGATTCAGAGGATGAAAGGCATAATGTCGAGGTTGGTAACATGCTAAAGAATTAGTAGCACCAACATTTAATAACTCCATCTTCAATACTTATTTGTTCAATTCAACATGAAGAGTTTTGTGTTAACCAAGGCGTAGAAGATAGTATGGATGTGGAAGAACCAGGAGAAGTTGCTGAAACAGTGCTAAAAATGGTGAACCAGAGGTAAAGTCACATACTCTAACAACATTACATGCTATATCCTAAAAGCATTATGTTCTAATTTAAATTGGACATTTACCGTTACTACGCTTACAAACTATATTCAACTTATTTTCCTCTAGTTCATATAGTTGTTAACTCAGGTCTAACGAGGTCATAAACATTTTCCCCTCTTCCAGGTGTGGAAGTGGATGCCGCTGCAAATGTTGTTGTAGCAGAATGCTAGTTTGATAAGGTATTATCATATTAAACCAATCTTTTTTTCTATCAACTTTTGCATATCATGTATTAATTATCGACCGTTTAATATCAACTTTTATTTCTTTGTATTTAAATAGATTGGTGATGAAGTTGTTCCAATGGTCGTTGGACGTCCTCCTGTTGCCGTCAGGAAAAGCAAAAGGGCCCGTGTTTTATCAAACAAGTTTGGATTCCAATTCCAGTGTGACAAAAGAATGCACTGGAACATTAATAACATTGATGTCGAAGGCGAGGTAGAGAAATTGTTTGATTCTGTTGAAGATCATGTTTTCTTCACGGCCTAAGCGTCATGATCTTTTTCCCTACTCTTTTAAAACAATTGTCGCTTATGTTAACGTCTATTAGATTGTTGCATCTCCTATCTTCCATAACGTTTATCAGATTTGGTTGTTTTATAATTGTTAACAACTTATCACTTACGACTATATTTTAGTTGACGGTTATCCTTATTATAGTACTTGTATTGGTTATTAACATGTTTGGTCTTGTCATCTAACTTTGCCTCATTGATTTATGAGTTGTACAAGTAACCTTCTTTTCTAGTTGGTTGGTAACACCATGTGTTTACAAAAATGGGTGATCTTTTCTTCAGGAGTTTTTATTCGAATATAATGACGTATCCTTAAATGCTATGTAATATAATATCACTTTCTTAATCGGTTTTATAAATGTTAACTAATGTAACCGCTCCCTAAAACCAGCTAACTAAAATTGTGAAAACAATGGTGGTTAATAAATTCAAAACTATTAACCTCTATGACCGTTTTCGTTATCACCCAACTGATTTAACACTCACTCCCAACATTGATAACGGTTAACAAATTAAAGGCCATTAGAACATCACAATAATTTATGACCGTATATTTTTATTTGTCTTCCCACAAAAAATCACATGGCTCTGATGCTCAATAACATAACACTTTGTCGAAAGGTGATAACTGATAGTTCAATATTCTGCTTTTTTCAGATTTTGTGGTCCAAAATTAGCTCGGTAAATCCAAGAATATATTACACTGTTTTTATTTTGCAGGTGGCATGAGATTTTCTTTCAACTAATTCTGGCTCATTTAATGTCCCTGACACACGCGCTCAATGCTCAGATGTAGGGGTATTCTCGTCAAAAAAATGTTTGGATTCTAATTACACAAACATTGCTGATAGAATCTTAATTTTTGTAGTATCTATGTATATACATTTATATCACCCATTTTATCATGTATCTTAAATGTAATGATTACACTCGATGTACACCTCACTCTCTCTTACTTATGTGGCCTGGCTTCGAGGTCATTTGTGTTATTTCTTCACGTCCAAAATGGTTTCAAGAGATTAAAAGCTACCACTTTAATTTGTGCTTCATTTTTTATTATTGGGCTTATTGACCCAAAAATATATATTATCCCCGTCAACAATATATGCCCATCAGATTTAACTGATAAGCAAATTTCTCGTTCAATGAATATTGGAGACAAAAATCCTTTTTCCATGATATTTATGATAACATGGGAAAGCCTTAATTTTATTGCCAATGGTCCTTTCGACCACAAATGTTCAATAAAGCTCTCGAAATTATCATCTTCGTAACTTTAGAGAGGTTGTCATGATTACGCATTTTATCATGATGAAGTCAACGAGGGCATCTTTAGAGGGCTTGTAATAAATAACTTAATCCATGATTATCACATTGATACCGGAGAGGAACTCCGCCCATGAGTTTCCACGGTTAAATTTGATCACATCTAATAAACCAACAATTACCTTGAGTTTGCACATAATAATGTTTGAACTACATCAACTCTTTTATCCCTCCAAGAAGATTTGCGTGTTGACCATCTCATGTTGGTTGTTATCTAGTGGTTGCCAAAAACGACAGGAATATCCTTTTTCGACAAGAGTTTAATCAAAAGCTTTGGAAAAAGAATTAGTGAAAATTACACTCAATAGCATTAGTTTTAGGTATAATTACTACACTAACATTTAAAAAAAAAAAATTACTACACTAACAATTGTTCTCATTTTCTACTAGAGTAGCATTCATTTTTTTGGTAAAAGACTAAATGGTCCTACAAGTTAATTTGAATAATTTAATTTTGTATAATATTTTTCTAATTCAAATAATTCTTTTGTATAATTAAAAATTTTAAATTTAAGTAAAAAAAAATAGTCACTAAAGGAGTTCGTAATTAGTTTTATAAATTCTGTTTTCAAAAATAAAGAAATAATATAAATAGTTGTATAAGTAAATCATTAAAATAAGAAATTACTACAAATATTTTATTTTTTGGATAATGTTTTTAAATTTCAATTAAGAAAATAAAATTAATAAAAATAATTTTATAAATAAATAGTTTAAATACAAAACAAAAAAAATTATTTTTCAATAGTTTTTGGGTCAAAAATAAGAAATAAGTACATAAATATTTTTTATAAATAAATATCATTTAAATAAGAAATTGATACAAATTATTATTTTTGGTTATTTAAAAAAATCAAAAATAAGAAATAAATACAAAAATATTTTTAATAAATAAATAATTATTAATAAAAGTTATTTTTGGTTCCTAAATTTATGAAAAATATCAATATTTGAAAATTTTGTATTTTTCGCAAATTCGTAATATTAGTGGGGTACTAACCAAATTAGTAAATTCCCAAATAAATTTATATTACTAATTTAAATCTGTAACAAACAACAAATTTGAAACATGAAGAAACATATTTGCAACATTAGAAACAACTATGTAACATAAAAGCGATACAACAATAATTAACTTATGCAATTTTAAGTGTTACAAATTTATATAAATATGTAACAAATGAAATAACTCTCCAAGACTATTATCCAGATTTATAAGAAAATCAGTGAAACAAATCTGTAAAAAATCAAAAATTTGTAGCCCGTATACAACAAATTTGTACCACGTCAGCAAAAAAATTAATAAATAGTAATTTTCAAAAACGTTTTGATGTGTTGCAGATATAAATAAATCTGCAATAAAGTCAATAAATCTGCAACAAATGAAAATAAATAGGTGCAAATTTATACAAAAATTAGTAATTAAAATAAATCTGCAACACATGCTGCCGATTTATTTCAAAAGTTAGTGTGGATTTATTTCGGCGAAAATGTGTTATTTTTGAAAATACATTATAATGACATTTGTAATATTTGTTTCTTCATAAAGACAAATAAGGATATTTTGGTCCCAAATTTAACCTTTAAAATTCAAATCTCAAGTGCTGTTACAGTATTTTCTCTATGTTTTAGTGCTAATAGAGTCATTCTCCCAAAAAATTATATATTCTTTGAAAGAATTTCCAGAAGAGTAATTATCGTCCTCATTAGGTTGGTTGTTGGGATTTGTGGCCAATAAAATGTACACTTCCTCTCCAAGCTGTGGGAAAGCTCAAACGTTTTCTTAAAGATGAGATTACAACTAATCTGAGGGATGTTTTCTTGTGAACAGGTTCATTGACAAGCTTCTTCTCATCAATTGTCACATATAAGCGCGCAGATTCTCCCTCTATCTCTTTATCAAGGGATACTGGAGAAATGTAGATATAAAGTCCCCTTTTACTATCTTCATGTAAAAGAAACTAAAACTGTCTTTTGGGTATGGCCAACGTGAAGACAAAAGAAATACCAACGTTGCATTGGCTTAGCGGTAATCCCCATGAACATCTTTAATGTAAGTGTTTTGGAGATAGCAGATTCAAGTTACGGTAAAGGGGGTTTTCTTCCAAATAATAATGAATTTAACAATGGTGTGGGTTACACCTTAGAGGACATATGGACTCCAAACCTTCTAATCATTCACACAAAAAAAGACCAGAGAAATACAAGAGGAAATGGGTTGTCTGTAGAACTGTTTCATTTAGTCTTATATACAGATTTTGACTCATTATTTGAAAGAGATATTTATAACAGATACTATTTGTTACTTTTTAATTACAATTGTGTTTTTGTTCTTTGAATTTGGACATCGATACCTCCGCTCGGACAAGAGGATAGCTTTTATATTTTTTTAATCAACAAGGTCCCAACAAATCATCAAACGAGACGGACAAAATTGACGAGAACTCTTCACTTTTTTGTGGTTGCTCTGTATATCATAATCTGATAAAGAATTTAAATATTTGACAAAAGTACTGTGATTTTAATCAATTAGGAACACGATATGGATCACGTTTGTTGACATGTAGTGCTGTCAGTTCTATGGATATGTTTTAACAAGAACTAGATTTTGACCCGCACTTAGAAAGTGCGGGTTTAATTTTCTTTACAAATTTTACTTTTTATTCATTTTGTTAATAGTAGTTTAGATTTTTAATTATGTAATCTAATTTTGATTATAATTGTTTAACCAACATTATAAACAGTGAGTTAGCAATTTAGTTTTTTTTTAAATGAATTATGTGTTATTTGGAGGAGATATATCGTAAGGATTAAGAGATTAAAATAACGATTTCGCATTATATATTTTAATCTGCGTTGTATCGTAAGATCATAGTTTAGAAAAAATATATATATGTGAAAACAACTATTGTAAAAGTTATATGGTATATGTTTAATTGTTATTTTATTTATCTAAAATATTATTTTATAAAATACATGTTGTAGTCGTATATATAATTTGCAAATTTGATGGAACTATCCGTTAAAAACTTCATTCAATTTGTAAAGCATAATTTGACGCTTCAAATATTTGAATAATATAAGTATGAAATTATTTTATTATTTTATTAATTTTAAAATATATCATCTGAAATTATTTACTATATGCGATTTTTTATAGAAAATTTATAATCAAGATTGGCTAATTAATTTTTCAACCCGTTTGGCTAATTAAATATTTTTCAGTTTGATGGAAAAACCTGCTAAAAGTACAATCGTAAAAACATCAATCGTAATATGTGTATATATATATATATATATATATTTGAAACAAAATAAAAAGATATTAAAATATATTTCAAATATTTGAATAATATAAGTATGAAATCATTTTAATATTTTATTAATTTTAAAATATATCAGCTGAAATTATTTACTATATGCGAATTTTTAGAAAATTTATAATTGAGATTGGCTAATTAATTTTTCAACCCGTTTAATTAATTAAATATTTTTCAGTTTGATGGAAAAACCTGCTAAAAAGTACAATCGTAAAAACATCAATCGTAATATGTGTATATATATATATTTGAAACAAAAAAAGATATTAAAATATATTTCAAATATTTGAATAATATAAGTATAAAATCATTTTAATATTTTATTAATTTTAAAATATATCAGCTGAAATTATTTACTATATGCGAATTTTTTTTAAAAAAAAATTTATAATCGAGATTGGCTAATTAATTTTTCAACCCGTTTAATTAATTAAATATTTTTCAGTTTGATGGAAAAACCTGCTAAAAAGTACAATCGTAAAAACATCAATCGTAATATGTATATATATATATATATTTTTTTTTTGAAACAAAATAAAAAGATATTAAAATATATTATAAATATATTTTGAATTAAATCATAAATTAAAGAATCTTAATTTATATATAATAGTTGATGTATAAATTATTCATTATATTTATCAATTAATTTGTTTTGATTTTAATTAATTAGGAAAGTGGGACCCATTAAATTTTGGTTGTTTGGCTACATGTTTAATAATTGTCTTGTTTGGAAACATGGATTGTAGAGATAATGTTATATTCCCCTAATTACCCTTAATGAAGGTTACAAATCCTAATAATATCAAGGGTAAATTTCTGGAACAACATTTATGTACCATGGCCAAACTCCAATTTTTTAATAGTATTGATTACTAGACTATCCAGCTTTTTTACATTCCAGTATTATTCATAGAGAAATTCGGCTAATAAATACTGAAAAATTAACTATTGTCCTAATAATACTTTCATAACTTAAAAAATGTCCATCTGATATATTCTTTTATTGTAAATCCTATTCTAATCTTCTGATTAAGTATAAAATAAATATAAATTATTAAAAAATATATATAAAATAAAAGGTAAATAATTATGATTTTAATTTTTTTACTTTAAATAACTTTTTCGCATTGTTTATTATGTCAACTATCACTTTCTTTTTCGTCGCCAATGCATTTTCGCTTGTGTTCATCTACCTCCACTTCTGAAATTCCAAATGTGCATCACTCCGACTTCAGCTATGCGACTCTGCAACTCCATATGTGCACTCCGCATGTGCGCCTTCACTAGTGCGCCTTTGCATCTACAAACACAACAAGAAAATACACTAGTAAAAAAATACCCTATAGCCACGTTTTTGTCACGACAAATCGTGACTATTTTTTAAATAGTCACGAATTAGTCACGATTTGTCACGTGACAAACAAACGTGGCTATTTTTTAAATAGTCACGAATTAGTCACGATTTGTTACGTGACAAACAAACGTGGCTAGATCGTGTCCAAAACGTGACATTTAGTCACGTTTTTGTCACGATACAAATCGTGACTTAATATAGCCACGTTTTGTCGCGAAATATTCGTGGCAAACCTATTTTAGTCACGATTTAGGCACATATATTTCGTGGCCAAGGTTTGTCCAATCTAAAATTTTCAAACCTTACCCTTCAAACCCTAAACCCTAAACCATTATCATATTATAAATCATACTCTTAATCATAAACTATTAAATCAAAATACAAACATTAATTATAAAAAAATTATTATTTTTAAATCTAAAATTTCTAAATCTTACCCTCCCAACCCTAACCTCTAAACCATTATCATACTATAAATCATATTCTTAATCATAAATTATTAAATCAAAATACAAACATTAATTATAAAATGAATTATTATTTCCAAATCTAAAATTTCAAACCTTAATTTAAAACCTTATACTCCACACCCTCAAAATCCTATACTCTAAACACAACCCATTAAACCCTATACACAAAACCATAATCATACTCTAAACCTAACTCTTTCATAAACTATAAAATCAAAATATAAATTAATTATATATACAAAACTAATATTTAAAATCTATAGTATAAACAAAACTATACATAACTAATACATAAAACCCTAAACCCTAAACAAAATCTAAAACTATAAAGTATAAACAAAGAAATCTAACTAACAAAACTCTAATTCCTATAATATATCCATAACTAAAAATTAAATACTTACAAATTTTATATCTCTAAACTATAAACTTAATATAAATCCTAAATAAACTCTAAAATTAAAATACTTTAATACATATTTAACTTTTAATTATTATTCTCAAACATAAAAACTAAACATAAAACTAAAAAATTTAATAATAATTGAGATACTTTACATATAACTAATTAATAATAATATATTCTAAACAAAATAATCTTATTGATTAATAAGGTTTCACATAGATCACTAACTACAACCATTGGATTAAAATAGATCTATGGTTGAAATTAGCCTTAGACAAAACACAGATCTTATCTCTCTCTCTCTCTTCTCACGCAACCCATCTTCATCCCCTACCTCTAAGCCATCATTATCCTCCTCTCACCAACACATCTCAATATCTCATATTTCAATCGTTTGTTTCAGAGTACCATAGAAAACAAATCGGCTTCATCTCCTCCATAGAATCGCGCCGCAGAGCTCGCCACGGCTCCGCCACAGCTCCGCCACAGCTCAGCCACCTCTCAGCCACATATTCGTCTTCTTTGTCACTGTCTCCACGAATTTCCTCCTCTCGTCTTCTCTGTCAGTCTCTCGCTTCTCCTCCCTCCACCAACGCCGCCGTCACAGCCTCATCGTTGCCTTACTCCGTCGCAGCCTCATCCTCAGGCAAGGCTTACTCCGTTGCAGCCTCATCCTTCCGCCGTTGCTCCGAGCCCATACTTCTCCGACGTCGTCACAACGGCGTCAGTCCGTGGAACACAAATCATCGTTAATAATTCGTCGTTATTCAATATTCGCCATTAATTCGTCGCAATGTAACAACATAACATATTCGTAGTTAATTTGTCAAGAACATTTCGTCGTTAATTCGTAGCAAAGTAAGCAACAAAATAACGACGAAATAGGATGGTCGCAAGACAGCGTTAATTCGTAACAAAATTAGCAATAAACTAACATCGAATAAATGACGAAACCAAAAATCTATATTTAATAAAAAATTAAGTCGTTAAATCAATGTTAAATGTTCGACGTTAATTCGTCGTAAAGATATTTGTTGTATTTCCGTCGTTAATATATTTTGTCGTTATTACGTTGTATAGATATTCGTCATACTTTCGTCGTTATTGTATGTCGAATTAACGATGAATCTTTAAAATATATAAATATATATATATATATATATATTAATTTAGGAAATTAAATTTAATAATAATATAAAATAAAAAAATCTTACTATAAAAATATTTTATAAACTGAAATAAAAACCGTAATACAAAACCATAATTAAACTATCCTACTAGTTCAACTCCAAATAGGTAGCATCTAAAAAGTCTGCGGCCTCGGTCAAGTTCCGGTCTCTGGTACAACGTCCCCGGTGCGGAAAAAGACGTCTGAGACGGTCCCGTCTGGCTCGGTTCTCTAGCTGTCGCCGCCGCAGCTCGTTTCCTCGCCATCTCCTCCAAACCCCGTGCAAACCGAGTGTTATCGTCGGCAAGAAGATCGAACAAGCTATCATGAGCTCGTATAGACTCCTCGTAAGCAGCCGTCTTCTCTTCCAAAGCGTCCGTCTTCGTCTTCAACTTTGTGATGACAGTATTCGCAGAATGAAGCTCGGTCCGTAAAACGGCCGCTTCAAGGTAAACACCTCTCGAATGTAACGTAGAAGCGACCGGAACATCCTGAACGAATCCAATTGCTATGATCCGTCCTTTCTTTCTAGGAGCAACCTAAAAGTAAAAGTGAAAACAAATAGGTAAATGTTCAAAATAACTTGAAAAATAGTTGAATAAGAAGAAGGAAATGAATATTTACCTCGGTGAAAATTTCATTGATCTCCTTGTTCGTCAACGTATCACGGATCAGAGTACAGCCCGGTGAGAGCTCATATGATAGTTGCGTCTCACGTTTTGTGACTCGAGACATCACTTCATTGTAGAGCGTCTCAGCTGAAGGACTCACAAAAATACCATTCTTCTTTTTCTGAGTTGCTGCGTAGAGGTCAGGCAGCGATGGAAGCTCTCCGTCCTTAGCCTAGATAAAAATTAATATAATACTTATATTTATTTGAATATTTATATAAATGAAAGAAAAGAAGTACTAATTTACCACCATATCTAAGTGCATGCCGGCAAAAGATTTTTTCCTGGCAGTATGGGGCGTTGGTGGCTAACCATCCGACCTCGGGGTCAACCGATATGAAGAGTAATTTGCGGACTTGTTCACCAAGTGCTCATCAACCCAAAAGCGCTTCAAGCCATCCCAAACAACTTTCGATAAGTAACCGGCTTCGCTTTGTCTTCATTCACTCTTCATCCCTTGTTCTCCAGTCAGAGGCGGTGTCGTTGAGGCGAAGCATCACCTTTTTCTCGAACTGCGCCTTGACAAGCTCGTGGGGTGTATTATAATCCCAATGCCACTTTTTCTAAAATTTAAAAACAAAAATATTAGTAGAAAATAAAGATAATAAACTAAAATGATTAAAAATATATGAAAAATTAAACAAGAGAGATTACCGCAAAACACTTGAACCAGGAGTCTCGGGTATGGCTCTCGGTCTGACTTCAGTTCGCGTGAGGCTCTCTGAAATAGCTCTTAATTTTAACGGAGATACTTCAAACGATACAATTATCGATCAAAAACCTGAAATTTAATAAATAATATTAACATTTATAATTATAAAGTAAATAATTTTTTTTGTTTAAAAAGAAATATTTTATTTTATTATCAAAAAGTCTTGTATGGACGGGATGTATGATCGATAGAGAAGCCTGGCCCGGATGCGCAAGGAGCTGCTCGACTGTCATATGCGCATATAGAGCAAGCGCATCCTCGGGATATGCACCGGCTGGCTTTACGGAAGGTGGCCACGGAGGCAGTGGTACATAAGGAGGCGATATGCAATAGGCGCAGACGGAGCAGGTGGTGTCCGGGATATGGACTCCGTTGCTGAGGAGGACGGACCTCGACTTGATCATGGGGGCGGGTCATGAGTCTCCATATAATTAGTTAGTGACGCTTATTATTACATAATAAAAAGAAACTCTTCTTCTTCCCCATTATTCTCTCCTTCTTCGTGATTACTCTCGTTCACCTGTCACAGACAGCCGGCGACGTCTCCTCCCCTGGCGAAATCCGACTCAGCTTAAGTTCACCGTTATTCGTTGCTAATAGCATGTATTTAACGATGAAATATTATAATAATAATTAAAAAAAAAAATTTTCACACATACTATAGAAATATACAACTTTTTCGTCTAAGTTACTTGAGGCATTATCGGACTCTTCATCGTCATCCCATTCATCGATTTCTTTAGACCCAGCTTCTTCTTTTGTGCCCTCCGTGAGCATCTCAAAGTGTCGATTGTGGGGATCGATAAGTAGAACCTCATATGTCGTGTTAGTAGGTGTTGAAATAAAATTGTGACTATCTTCTTGCATTGGCGTATCTTCTACACCAACTATATGACCTCGTGGAGAAACTATGGTAACAGACAGCCAACGGATCCCAGATTTCCTAACTCGCGGGTATGATATGAAAGTTACTTGCTCTTCTTGTGAAGCTAGTATGAAAGGCTAGAATTGTTTGTACCGTCTTGCGGCATTCATGCCACGACTCCAAATTCTTAACTCGGACACCACGACCAACCATTGGAACAAACAAATAACACTTAAATAACACTGTTTTCAGATTCGAAACTCTTTCTCGATAATTTCTTGCAACACCCCATAAAAATTTGTTTTACCCCTCACACATACACCATATTTTGTAGTCGCTTTGTGTTAGTCATGGTTGTATGTGTGAAATATGTATCCGCGAGTGCAATACATGGGTGCAGTTGTTATTCTTGCGATTGAGTCTTTAAGCAGCTCAAGAAACTATAAATGATAACGAGTATCACCAGGATCCACCTGCATATAAGTGTATTTGGTTAAGCCCCAAAGTATATAAATTTCAAAATTGTTATATTGAAATATAATTAACTTAAGCAGACTTGGTCCTCTATCCATATTGTGAAATGTTTGTCTTTCAATCTGTTGATCTCATTGTCGAAAACCCCCTAGATCGCTTCCAGAACTTGAGTCTCAAACATGCAGAAACACCAAACATTTAGATATAACAACATAGTTAAGTAAAAGTACTTGACTGTTAATGTAAAATTATGTATATATACCTATTAAAAGGACGAGCATCCTCACAGTTTAAAAGGATGTATGTATGTGCACTATGTATATCTTCCACACTACTCCACCATACTGATTTCAATATACCGCTTAGACGACCAACATGTGAAAATATGTTTGGAACATCATCAACCGGATATGATTGTCCGACTCCACCATCATCGTACCGCTGAGGCCTTCTCTTACATGTACGGACTTATGTAGCGAAATAATATGATGTAAAGTGAGACGTTTCTTCTGTTAGACTTCCAGCAACAATACTTCATGGTACCCTTGCTCGATTTTTTGCCTTCCCCTTTAGATGTTTCATGAAATGCTAGAACGAATACATCCACCAAAATTTATTAGGTCCACCTAGTTCTTCCTCATGTGGGAGATGGATAGAGAGATGTTTCATGACATCAAGAAATGACGGCGGAAAGATCTTCTTTAAATTACATAGCATTACAGGAATATTAGCATGCAATTGTGCAATAATTTCTTCTGATAGAGTGCGTGTGCTGAGATCTCGGAAAAAGGATCATCCTGTCAACAAAATTATATAATAATATGCATTAGCTTTCATAACTTGAGCAGTTACTCGAATTTAAAAACATTATTTAGTTCACGTACCAGCAAGTGCTTTGTTTACTTTCCCGAGAAGGATTTCAACAAAAGAAAAGGGAAGTAGTCGTTGCATGAACACATGACAATCATGACTCTTCATTCCTATGAATTTTTTCCCTTGTTCAACAAACTAGAGAGATTAGAAACATTACCTGTCTGGGAAACAAACATTTGTTTTACCAAGTCGAACATGGCCGGTTTAACTTCTGAAGTCAACACAAATATAGGAATTGGTGCAACTCCGCCTGATGTGATATGTTACTCGTTTCGTGTGAAAATATCAGGCAAGTCCAACCTTGATTTCAAGTTATCTTTACTTTTTCCTGGCACATTCAACAATGTATGCATGATGTTATCAAATAATTTTTTCTCGATATGCATCACATCAAGATTGTGTCTCAGCAGATGATCTTTCCAGTAAGGTAGTTCCCAAAAAAATCTTATGTCATATTCATGCAATATGGACACACTAGTATCCCGTGAGTAGTCCAACCTGATAACATTCCATATGCGGGAAAGTCGTGTATCATCCACATAAGAACCGTCTGCATTTTGAAATTATTTTTCCTCAAACAGTCATACGTTTGAACACCGGTGGACCGCAACTGCTTTAACTAATTTATCAGGGGTTGTAGAAATATGTCGAGCGACCGCTTTGGATGCTTAGGACCTGGGACCAAAATACTTTACAAAAAACAATTCTCTTTGCATACACATATTTGGGGGGGAGGTTGTAAGGAGTCAATATTAATGGCCACAAATAATATTATCTACCAAACATACCAAATGGACTACATCCATCCGTGCAAAGACAAAGGTATACATTTCCAACCTGTCAAGCAAATTGGAGATGTACCGTCTTAAAGTATTTCCACGCCTTTCCTCTGGAAGATGAGTCACCGCCTCATCCGTCTGTAAATGCTCAACTTGCCATCTCATAGAAGAAGTTTTTCTTTCGGACTGAAACATCCTTTTCAACCTCTTCAGTATAGGAAGGTACAACATCAATTGGTACGGCATCGGGTTTCGTCCGCTTCCTTGCGGCTTATATCTTGGTTTTCCACAAAAATGACACTCCTACAGCTTATCACCGTCTTTCCAAAAAATAATGCAATTATCAACACATACATCAATATTCTCAGAAGGCAAACCAAGGCTATAAAGCATTTTCTGAATCTCATAATAACTTTCGGAAGCCAAATTATCTTCTAGTAAATATTCTTTAAAAAGATATGCCAGTCATCCATGCAAACCGCAGCTAAGTTATGATCAGTTTTAATATTCATCATCCTAGCTGTCAATGATATTTTGGACAACCCTTCTCTACATTCATCATAGAGTGGCTGATGTGCTACATATAGCATATCACAAAATCGTTTGGCATCTAACTTGGGTTCACAACATCATTCTGATAATTACTTATTGTTTGATGAAATGCATTTGTAATCATTTCATGCAACATATCATGCTCATGATAATTATGCTCTCTGTGATAACCGAATTGATCATGATTATAAAGCATTTCATTTTCAGGCTGAACATTGCTACTACTACTTCCTGCATCATATCCATTATTGTAACCTTCTCCGTGTTGATACCATATATAATAATGCGGTGTAAATCCTCTATTCAATAAATGACGCCAAACCGTCTCAACAAGAATAAACTTACGATTCATGCATTATATGAATTCCATCTCAAAACTCCTTTGTCACCTCTCCTTCCGCATCCTTACGTTGATACATCCAACTCCATAATTTGTATATATACATCTTTTTGAGAGAGCTGTAGTTTTTGGTGTTTTAAGTTGCGATTTTCGTTTTTAAGTATGAAATATTTATAGAAATTTTTCACGAATTAGCAAGGAAATATTAAAGACTATTTAGCAATGGAATGAGATAACAATGATTTAACGACGACGATTTTTGGTCGAAATAACAATTGATATACACATCGTAACAAAACCAGTATATGTTATTAAAACGTGTATATCTATCAAATAGCTATGTTACATTTTGATGTTAATTCGTCGCTTTGTACTATGAATTTTTTTTTCATCGCTAAATTGTAGCAAATCACAACGTATTAACGACGAGATATAGTGACTTCATGTATTCATCATTAATTCATCGTACTTTGCTACGATTTAGCGATGATATAATTTTTTAGTAAAGTAACGACAATTTTACTCCGAATCTTAGATTCGTCGTAAAATTGTCACAATGCGATTGCTAATTAGCGATAGAGCGATTTCATAGCTAAATTGTGATGCTAAAGTATTGTTTTCTTGTAGTGAAATCCGCCTCCACGACTCTATTGTTCACCTCTACATCTCTGACATTGCTTCACCTTCTTTTGCCTCTCGCTGCAGCAGAGATGTTTTCATCTCCGATTTTACATTTCCATCTGCTCCTCCTTCTTAGTGGTAGAGACCTTTGCACCTTCGAATTGCGGCTTCTGCACCTTATGTAATTCATGATTGGATTCAAATACATCTACTGGTTTTATTTTTTTTGTTTCTTTACTTCGTATTGCTTGATATGATTATGTGTTCGTTTGGTTATTTTGCAGATATTCGATGCAGTTATGGGGGTATGTATCCCAGATACGGCTATGTAGTTCTTATGGATCAGTGTTTTGGAATCTTCGATTTCTTATAGTAGTGTGAGACTAGTTTATTGTTTCTTGTTACAGCTGGAATTGGTAAGCTTTAATCTTTACATGAACACCATAAGTGGTCCAATCCCTTCATCTCTTGGCAAACCAGATAAACTTGGGTTCTTGTATGTACCTATACTCTCCTTCTTCTCTTTCTTTAACTTTAATATGCCGCTTCATTGTTTATAGTTTCATAATTTTGCTCTATTTCTTTCTAAGAAAACTATTAATGTATGTGCTCAAAAATTTCGGAATCTCTAAAAGAGTAATAAACTAGAGAATACATTTGCGCCATAGTCTTGAATTTAACCTTGGGATGGTTCCTACCGATTGGGAGAGTAATGAATCTCATATAATCAGAAACTTCAGTGTACTTGTGTAGTGCAAATGTTTCAGAGGTAGAGTGAGGCTAAATGTACAAATTTCATGACCCTAAAAGTCTTATATAATTGAATAGATTTCTAAAGAACACTAGTTCATGTTCTTATAAATATTTTATTTTAAAAACTGTATATTTGTTGGGCTCATTTAATTCTTAACTGACATGGTTTTATACTATTTTTGGCTAGGTGTCTTAATATGCGCCTATTATCTGTGAAATTTGTTCTTAATATGCGACTTATAGAGCGAGAATCAATAGTATTTACATTAGACTTGATACTATAATAGTATGATAATATGGTTATGATTACATCTCTAGTAGTTGATTGAATCAACAAATTAGTGTTTATATCTTTACCATATGACTATTATGCTTCTCTTGCTCTCATTTAGTATTTCTTCGCATATATCAAAACACACTCCTTATCTCTAAAATCATGTGTATTTTTGTTGACCTTTGTTTCTTGTTTATTTATTTTCTAACAAAACCTTCATTTTGTTTCAAGAACTACAAAGATTTTGTAAAGGTCACACAATTAAACAACACCAAACAGCATAATTACGGCAAAGTGAGTTAATGATCCAAATAAGTGGCAAAAAGTCTGTCATAACCATATAGTTAAAAGTTCAATTTAAGTTAGTTATAATTCTAATTATGTTAAATTCATAACGGTGAAGGTCCTCTGAAAAGAAAACCACTACACGAAATTTGAATATTGATAGTATAACCAGATAGCGTTTTATGTTTATGCTATTGTTGACTAAACCAGTATTTTAAGATAGCGTTTGGTTATTATTAAATGATATCAATGTGTTAAACGAGACAAAATAATTACAGGCGTTATCAATGTATTATTATTATTATTATTATATTTAGCGCTTGTGAATATCACAGTAAAGCGCTATTGATATGTTAAACGGGGACTGGAAATTTTAATCCCTTGCATATGTTAGAAAAAAATATAGAAAAAGTGTTGAGACTTTTATCTCTCTGTCTCCCTCTCATTGTCCAATTTCACATCACCACAAAACAAATCCCACAACCTACATCTGTATCTCTATCTTTTTCTTCAGAGAGTTAATGAGAAAGCCTTCAGTCTCTTTTCTCTTTTTTTTTTGTCTGCAAAATCGATTATAGTATTCTCGATCTGTTTGTATGTTCTCTTCTCCCATTCGCTCTGAAACTCTAGAGTTTCTAGGATTTTTCAATCCTTTATCTAATAAGGATTGGAAGAGAAAAATAAATGTGTTTCTCCCTCCTCTAATGGCCTGCTGCGTCACCAGTGGGTTTATCTGACTGGATCTGAAAAACAAAGGGAAAGATTCAAAGAAGAAGTCGAAGAAGCGATACGATTTCTTCTATCTTGACGATGAATTCAAGGCTGATTTCCAAGGGTTAAGGACAACTCAGCCATTGATTGTGAAGGTGATTTCGATGTGGATGATGATGTATTTGCAAATGTGAAGCCATTTGTCTTCACCGGAATGATCAAACTCGTAGCTTCCTTTCCCACCGCCTTAGTCTCCACTGGTAATATATTTGGGATTGATTTGAATCTCACTGAAGTTCATGAGTGTTCATGAAATTTCATTTTTTCATTTCAAAAGGAAAGATCAGAGTTTTTCTTTATGATTTTTTTCAAATTTGATTGCTCTTTGATATGGGTTTCTGGATCTTAATTCATGATTTTATCTCCATATTCAATTTAGTTACTTTGAAGAGATGATTTAGTTTTTTATGTGTATTTTTGATCTTCCTTTGTCATTTTATCATATGACTGATTGATATTGTGTGAAAACCTTAACAGAGGGAAGTTTTACATATGATGGATCCACCGGAGCTTCGTCGTGTAACATGTTACTCAAACCCAAGTGTTAATGCTGGTGACGTTGTGATATTAGTCGAAAACTTTGGCATCCCTTCTGGTTTGTGAGCGGCTGAATCATCACTTTCCAGTCAACAAGTATGTAATGGACTTAGTGTGTTCTTCTTCCTCTGCAAATTTGTCTCAAACTCATTTTTTGACATGATATGATGATAGGTTAAAGTTGTTAACAAACATAGAGTTGCAATATTTACAGTGGTGATATGATAATTGCTTGTTTCTGACTTCTTCTATCGTTTGAAACTTTGTTTAGGTTCTCTAGAGGTTCTCAAAGCTTCTTTCATATCTATGATAACCATTTATTATGATTTTGATGAAATACTGAGTTATGTCTTGTTTTTTGCAGGAAAATGTGAAGACAAAACATCTGCAGCTGATTTATCAAATGGTAAGATCTCTCTTTGTCATTTGTTAAATGAATCATTTTTGGTGTTGGTTAGTTTACTGATTGGCTCTTTTTCTTTCTTTTGGTTATTATGTTAAAGACCAATTATGTTGAGTTTTTTTCTAACACTACCCATCAGCTTATTTCTTACAGGTGAGAGGATTGAATTGGTTTAATCAGCCTGTGTTTCTTCTTCCTATGCTAACCATCATACTTCCATTACCCACAACTTCTATATTATAAGCCAACGACTATATAATCCACAACACAAGCGCTGTGTGATCTGGCTTTACAGTTTGATGAAGTTTGTCATTGTGGTGATGATAAAGCTTTATAAAAGTAAGACTTCTCTCTCTCGAATTTAATCTTCATTTGTATTAATGTTTTCCTATGTTTCTTAATCTGACTACTTGGTACAGCAGGTAAAAGAATTACACGAACACCTTAGGATAATATCTTCTTATAATCTCCTCGAGCGATTTTGTGACTGTATCTCCTCCATTATCTCATAAATGCTGAAGCAAAGGTTTTTTCCACTATATTCTCAAGATTTCTTTCACTCTACAAAGGTCTCAACTTTTCTGTTTATATATATTTTTGTTCCTATTTAGTTTCTTTTGTTTCCTCTCTGATATATGATATATCATGGTTTTTAGGGCTTTTGACCATGATATAAGTCTTTGTTATCGAGTCTTTCAATTCGTTTTGGAGTCTTTTCAGGTGTTTTACAGGTTTAGGTACATTTGGAGCTTGATTGGACGTTTTGGGAGCATTTGGAGCAAATCTGCACTATATGGAGATTTTACAGAGTTCACTGGCTGCATCTGCGTAGTGCGTCGATTGACGCAGTATGTGTGTCGATCGACGCAGTCACTATTCCAGAATTCTGCGCACAAAAATCTGCATTCTTGGAAAATTATAGCTTTTGCCTAGAAGTTTCTTAGACTTACAAAAAGGCCCAAAACGTGTTTTAACTTATATATTAGAGTTTTAAAGCCATTGTTTAGGCTAAGTTTATTGCTATTAGAGATTGAGAGATTTTGGGGCTGGTCCTTTATTCGAGAGAGAAGAGATTTCGAACTCCTGTTTCTTTACTTCTTTTATGATATTTAGTTTTCTATTCATCATGTCTTTTGTTTCATCTGCCATGTCTGAGTAGTTTACCTGTTAGGTTTAGGGATTCTCATTAGGGATTTCAAGGATTCATACTTTCTAGTTCTTCATCTAGGGTTGTTCTTAATGCTTAATCTGAAATTAGCTACCTAGATTAATGATGTTAGGTTGATTTCCGCAACGACAGTTGGTTAATTAACTAGAAAGAACCTAGATGAGCAATTTGACTATTCGCAAAGAAATTTAGCTTAGGAGAATTGTGAACGAAAGAACTTGAGATTAATGCATGTTTAGGATCTCTAGAACTCGCAACGAAAGTTGGTTTTCTAGGTTTCTAGACATAGATAATACTATAACAAAAGTTGGTTTATTATGCTTATGTGATTCTAGTTCTAGAACAATTCTTAATTCGATCCCGATTGATTGATTAACATGTGTTCCTGATTTCCTAAGAACTCCCTTGACATGAAGCTTCGTTTGATTAATCACACCATTTTGATTTACTTTACTGTGTATTTACTGTGTATTCTATGTTGCGGCTTAGCTTAATTTGACACTCTATAATCTATCGCAAGACTCTTGAATCTCTGTAGATTCGACCCCTATATACTACTAGTCACGTCTGTGCACTTGCAGTGTAGCTCTAGGGATTAAAACTCGAGCATATCAATATACGCAGCGTCCTGGGTTCGCAATGTTCTTGAACTTAAAGAACTTAAATATTTGTTTACGCATAGATACGGAAATTCGATTGACTCGTTTGTAAATCGAGAGGTGAGTTTTGATTTGTTAAGTTTTGCCATTCTTGTTAATTAAAATTCATGTTATTGACTAATCTTGGTGTTTAACATGCAGCTTGTTGAGGAACTTGTATGGAGAAAACCTTCAGTGGAAGTTAGGGTTTAGACGTTGCAAGAGGTTGCTCAAGAATCTAAGATCAGAGGTGATCATATATCTCTAACCTAGATCTACTTAAACAAGAGTTCAACATTGGCTATGTAATTCTAATTTTATTATGTATTTCGTTTTTATTTTGTAAATAAATTGAATCCTTTTAATTTAATTTATTCATAAAAAATAGCTCAAAATCCAAAATATGTGAAATAGATGACAAAAAATAATTAATTAGAAACAATTACATTTATATAAATGCAATTTGAAAATATACTATATAACAATTTTGGTTATGACGTAACATACAGAAAATAACATAATATAATTGCTATTGTATTTTTAAATATCACAAATAAAAAAGGTGTTATTATATATACAAAGCTATAGCATGTATAAAAACGTTATCTAAAGTGTTCGACCTATTATCGCGGGTGATGATAAAGTGCACCTAATAGTGCTATGGTATCGTTAAATAGCATTTTATGGACGCTAATAATACTCGATTTTCTTATAATGAACACAACAACGGCCATAAATTGAGCATCATCACTTATTTTCCAGCCAATTTTGTAAGTTTCAATCCAAATTTTTTGTCTTCATTTTATTTATATGGTCTCCTTATTAGTGTGTGCGCAATGCTTTTGGTTAACCTCAAAAACATCTTAATCTTATGGCTTAATTGGAAAAGAATTCATGGCACATGTTTGGATTCAGATTATTGTGTCAAAATAGCAATATGGAACTGGTTTTAACTTTCCAATTTTATAACCACTATTTATTTTTGTCTTTGCTGATTTGTTAGGTATTAGAAGCTTGTGTATATTTGATTTCCTTTTGTTGAAGTTGTTTCCAAAAAAACCCTTTTTTGCAGGAACATCAAAATGCTTTAGTAGATGTCCGACCAATAATCCCTCTTTACAGATTGTCTCCTTATTTCTTTCTATGTATTTCAACAGCGAGTCGTTCTCTTGGGTGGTGGTGGTGAGTTTTTTGCTTATCTTTCTTCATAAATGAATTTTTTCCATAAAACTGTTTATAAATACGTGATGTGTGTGTGTGTGTGTGCATTTGTTCTTGCTCCCATATTTATACTCAATTATGTGCATGTAGACATACAAAAAAAAATTGTTGATGTTGTTTTCACTTGATTCCTCTAGTTATACTACTTCTCTCATGGTCTCGTGAATCTTAAACTCTTTCGTTTATACAAGTGATTTGATTTATTCTACTTTTATTTTATTGTTTAATGGTAGAGAAAAGTTATATAGACATTAGTTTCATGATCGGATTTTACTAACGTCACAACCGCTTCTGTTTTTTCAACTGATCTAGGGGCTGATATAGAGTTACAAGAGTGCGTTTTTAAGTATGGTCACGAACCGCAATGTCAACAACAGATGCAAAATGTCGCTAATGATTATATTGTAGACTGATTTTCTGAATGAGTACAACGAAGTGAAGAGAGACCCAGTCTTTTCTCACATTATGACGATTCATGAAAATTGTCTACATTTTTTTGGAAGATTGATGCATAGGTTCATGTGTAACTAAATCGTTACCGCAAGACTACATGAGCACTAGTTTACCTTTGCTAGAAGGTCTCTCAGGTTCTCATTTCAAGAATTCTACGCCATTATCGGACTAAAGTACAAGTATGACGAGGATGACAAATGCGACTATGAGGAGTGAGATAACGATCATGGTTTCTGGAGTAAATTGTTAAGGAGATAGTGAACAATTAGTATTAAAATTATAAAGGATATGCACTTAAATGGTTTTAACAAGTAAAAGTGTCGATAGCTTGAGGTTGACGTTGGTGTATTTGTGTGTGATTGCTGGTTTGGTAATGGCCCTGGAAGAGAAGACTTATGTCTCACACACCTACACCAACTTGGTGATGGATAATGATAAGATGCGGACTTATCAATGGGGTCTTCACTCATTCAACCTTCTTGTTGAGTCAATCATCAACTCCAGAAAGAATTTGACTAGGAAGAAAAGCTAGGTCTTGGATGGTTTTTCATACGCATTGTAGATTTGGATCATGGAAGCAATTCCTGAAATTTGTATTTTGTTGGGTCGAAAACTCAATGGAAATCTGAGATGTTCTAATTGGACATGAGCTGAAAAAGTATCATATGAGCAGAGTACTCAGATAGAGACCGCATTTATATCGAAGGTGAGTTTTGCAAATGAAAACAACAGACACATTCTATTATTTCTCTTACTCAAAAATCAATTATTTACTAATGTCTTCTTTTGTGTAGGATGTGTTTTATCCGAACATCTCTATACATGAGAATATGGATGTCAATGAGAGTATTGATTTTATAAGATCCGATGAGATGACTGATGAAAGAGTTAATGTGATCAAAGACTTAATCCGAGGAGGACATAATTGGACAAATCAAATGTGGGAGGTGGATGAAACTTGGATGACTTCAATTCCGCAGAAAAAAAACCAGAAAGATGAGGCTAATATAGTCGTGAATAATGAGATTGCAGATGATGTTGATGACGTTGGAACTCAGAATGCTGCAGAAACATCAGCTTCGGGATTGATCAGGAGTAAGAAAAGGCTTCCAAATCGTTCACAATCCTAAAAGCAGAAATTATTGTGCCAAAGATAATAAATAAAATGTGGAAGTCTGGATAAAAACATGAAATCATTCATTAAAGGATTCTTGAATGATTTCAAGAATCCTTGGGGAAGATGCTTGATAAGAAAATTGATGATCGAATTGGGAAACTTGAGACTCGGTTCACATACTAAAAGTTGCATTCACACAAGCATTATTAACGAGAAACTATGGTGAGCCAACGAACACTCCAAAGGCCAGTACATCAGATCGCGCTAAAGACAACCGTTCTCCGAAACAAGGAAATGTAAGGAAAAAAACTAAATCTTAAACTTGTTATATTGATGTGGGAAATATTATGAAATATCTTGTTGTCTTCGTTAGATTAGTTTGTAAAATATGCATGTTGATGTCTCCGTTTTGTATTTGGTTTTCGAAAATTAATGTTGATGTCTTTGTTTTGTAACTTGTTTTCGGAACTTCATGTTGCTGCTTTTGTAATATATTGAAAATATTTCTTTTGATGTTTTTTCATAAATCGTTTTGTAACATGATTTAAAAATTGCCTACGTTACGTCATATTAACTTAAATTATTTGTTACTATTTATTTGTAATTATAATATTCTATTAAATTGTGGGTTGTGATATGTAACTAATTAGTCACCTTACATCTATATAACATTTTATACTGACAAGTCAAAACAGTTGATGGAAAAAAAATAAACTCCATCGGTAATCTTTTTAAAGTCAACTTGACCCAGACATCAGATATCTACGCGGATTTGGGTACGCAATAATTTCTCCATAAAATTGTGGGGTGTCGATCGCAAGATTCAGTAGTGGATGATTTTGATCCAGTTCAACATTCACAGGCCCATGAAAGAACAAAGTGAATGACACCAAAAAAGTTCATTTAAATCACACACTAATGAAGTTTACATTACCAATGTTATATGATGTTGAAGCAACCGAACAACAATAAGTAAAAGCAGACGATCCATTAGTCTTCTTGCCTGGAAAATCATTTAATCAGCTAGTCAATTTTGTCTTCACCCACATAAGTCATTAACTTTTTATCACTATGATTTATTTACGTTTACAAAATCAATTAAATTATTATATATACGGTGTTAACATTTCACGGTCCTACAAATAGGTCCAAGTGTGTTTAATATGGAGTTAGCCACACATATAATGGAACCTAACAAATAACTTCACAACCATGTTTGGAATCCCTTGTTTATTTTCTTAAATTGAAATATGTTATTAAAATAACTTAAGGTTTTTACAATTTTTCAGGACATGGACGCAGTAATATACGATTCTAAGAGATAACATCTCTACGACGATATAAACCAAATCGTATTGCTTTCATGATGTACTTATTCATAAATACAATCAAGTGAATACATGAACTACGAAAGGAGTTTCAAATCGAATGGAACCCTCTTAGATTACAAAAAGGTGTTATCCCGTCACATGGAAGAACAAATAATACTTGTATATATATATATATATATATCGGTAAAATAAAGAAAATATAAAAGCAAACATTCGAGGAAAATATTGCTCAATTATCACATATTTCATTGATCAAATACTAGGTACATAGATAACAAGGAAACAAAAAGTATGTAGAAGAACAGTGGTGGTAAACTCTTCTGCTAGAACGTTCACAGTGTTCATCATGAGTATGAGTATGTTTCAATTGTTCCGATCTTTTAACGTTTAAAATGTTTTCGGTTCAAAACAAAAGCCTAAAAATATATTAATAAGAAAACCAAGTACGACAATGAAAACGAAACAACATCGATCTATATTGCTCTATCACATTTTCTCTATTGTGGCCTTCAATTACACAGTGGTTGCACTTGATTCTCTTAGACCTTTGTGATCCTTGTGACGAGCATATATTGTCTTCAACGGTTTCATGTTTTCTTTTTATTCGCCTACCAGCAGCTCATCTTGTTTCAAATGGTAAAACTTGGACGTGGTCAACATCATTTGGGACAAGCCATGTATCCTCAAGAAGAGTTATATGATTAATGCATTCCTCATAAGTTGTTTTCCATGAAGAAGTGGTATACATGTCACCAGTGAGTGAGTGGGCTTGCCTTCCTATTGAAAACTCTGCTTTAATAGCATGTCTGCAATGAATTTTTAACAAGTCATACTTTTCACACAAAAATTTCTTCTTCCCAAATAAACAAGGTTTCTTCCCCTCTAACTAGAAATATGATGAGTTAGCAAAGAGATATGGGAAAGAATCAGTGTCAACAGTGGAATCAGGGCGAAGCAATCAGTGTGATGCAGATCGGGGGTTTGGCGATCTCAAATTCGAATATCAGATTCTTGATGAAGAGTGTTCCAGGAAGGCGATTCAGTGTCAGGTAGATGTAGAAGTCGAAGCGGAGTGGGGAAGACAGAATTGAGAATCAGAACAAAGTGCCAGAACGTGGACGAGATTGAGGGTCGAGAATTGAAGCAGTAGTGGAGCAAGCTGTGTGAATTCGAGGAGCTCGAGGGTCGAGAACTGATTCAAAGTCTGTCAGTGACGGATAATTCGGGGATTGAATTCCTGTAAGTGGGGAAGAATGGAATACCCTGTCTCCAGAAATAGTGTCAAAGGGCAGAAGAAAAGTCAACAGGGGAAAAACTGTAATTTTACCAAAGTCCAGGGGTAAAATGGTAATTTTGTCAAAATATGAGACGGAAGCCAAGACGTACCAAGTGTTCTTCTTTTTCAATAAAAATAACATTTATAAGACCAGAAGTGTAAGAAACGGAGCTTAAATAGTTTTTCGGACTATCAGAATGGTAACCGATAGAACCGAGAAATCTTATAAAACTCATAACCGGAGCTATGGAAGTCCAAATGAAGATTCAAGTTTATAAATTCATCTAAAATCATGTAGAATCAGTTTTTGGGGATTGAAAGATTTATAGAAGCATATGAGGGATTTCTAAAATATTAAACGCGAGAATGGCTAAACCGAAGCATCGGGAAAGAACGGGATTATGGAATGATTTGGGCGGTTAAGGGCATGGTTTTGATCATAAAAACATCTCAGAGGACATATGTCTACCTGGATGGCGCCACCTCTCCTTGGCTGAGTGCAATGCATGGTTTTTGGTTCCATGAACCATTTTGCATGGCATCTCCTATCACTTCAACATTCAACTCATCCAACAAAAGCTTTCACTATAGCCTCTAGCTCTATTTATCGGTTCTCTCTCTATCCATCACATTCAAGCAAAAACCCAGTATCCTCTTGAAGATTCAAAGAAAAACTTCAAGAACACTTGAATGTTCTTGTTGTTCTTGAACACTTGGGGTACAAGAAAGCTTATATCTCCTAAACTAGAAGCCTGATCCATAAACCACTTGCACCAGTAGCTTCACCATCTTCTCCTCTATAACCGCCGCTCCTCAGCCGTTGCCACCGTCGCCGGAGGTCGCTGGAATCTTACAACCGGCAGATTCTTCCTTGTCTCTCTCTCTTCTCCTTGGTGTTTCAAGCCTCCTCTCTCCTCCTAGAAGTTTTGTCTCATATTAAGAACCATTCTCAATGGCTGGAGCTTATTTCTAGTCGCCGGAAACCACCAAAAGTCGTCGGTCAACGCTCCACCACAGCCGGTCAATGCCAGTCGCCGGAGAACTCCTTTCCGCCACCAATCTTCAACCGGTTCTTCATCAGTGGTTTTGCAATGGTTTGGACTTGGGTTAACATCGGTTCAGAAGTGAAATCGGTTTAGTTAAACCAGTAAAACCGAGGTCAACTCCGGTCAACGGTTTGACTTAAACCGGTTTCACTAAACAGGTCAATTGAATTTGGTTCAAGTTAGTTCAATGGTTCAGCTGGTTCAACCGGTTTGGTCAATGGTCCAAGGCTCGGTCAATGGTTCAAGAAGGTGTCAAAGTCAACGGTCGGTCAACGGCTGGTCAACGCCGTGGTCAACGGCCGGTCAACGCCTGAAACCGAGCCGGTCAACTCTCGGTCAACAGCCATTTGGTGATTTGATACTTCGGGGATTTTTTGTTAGAGTGTTTGGGGTGCAGTTCGTTAATCTCGGGATCCGTGCTCGCATCAGTTCCGTCAATTCGCCCCTTATCCATTGTGAATCGGCTCATCTCGTAGAATAGATAGAATGCATGTAGACCGGGAAACCAAGCCGTAGCTTAGGATTGCATACCCATTACTTGAATGAATTGATTGATGATTGGAATTTATTGGTTACCTGTAGACCGGATAGGATTTTGAGATGCATGCTAGGAACCTAGGATTAAACTGTTGTTTGCCGCTAGGTTGTTAGTAATAATTTATTTCATGATAGGACCGTATATGCATATATATATCGATACTAAAGAACGTTATAAAAATGAAACTATATCACTACAAAAAAAGTCCACATTAATAGCAGATTATTATAGCACGGTTTACTGGACTGCTATCGTATATGCATTTGGAATTTTTGATATTTTATCATAGCATTCTATAAACGCTATGTCATAATTTCACTCAGCGGGAAGCTGAAATCACTTGTCCGCCAAACATTTAACAAAATTTTACAATTTTTTGGCTCTTGTTTTCATTTCCCCCTTTCTCGAAAACCCTTATAAAAAATCAGACTCTAGCTCACTCTCTCATAGCGGGAACTCAAAATTTTCCTGTGAACCTAATATCTATTGTGGCTCCAACACCAAATTTTGGTCTTCTAAAATTTTTATCCACAATATTTTTTGAGTTTTGGAAGAACTTTTTACCCCTCTTTTTCATCGACAAGAACTTTTGTTTCTCTTCTCTCATCTTCCTCCTCTCTCCTTTCTACCACCGTCTCCTTCGTCAATCTGAACCTTCATTCATAGCCTCCACTGTCTTTCTTCTTTCTCAACCGAGATCTCCATCCTCACCCAAACCCTAAAAACGAATCTCGATCTCTCACCTCTATCACTATAAAATTTCATATCTGGTCAGTGGAAAAAGTTTCAAAATCGGAATGATTCTAGGGTTTATGGTTTTGGACAATTTCTCTGGGGATTAGGTCGTGCACAAGATGAAGCATAATCTAACGATGTGTTTGGTTTAGACGATGAACTTCTCGAGATGGCTCTGAAGCCTGTTATCATTGTTGTCTTCCTCTACCCAATCACTCGAAAGGTATTTTTTAGAATTTGAAAATATAGTCTAACGATTCTAAAAAATTCTCTGATTTTCTAAGCCTATTTATGAATCGTGCTTGTAGATGTTTCTGAATCGTGAAGTTGGTGTGATTGGCGGATGTTCTTTTTGCTCATAGGATGAAGAAAAGGCTGAATGAGTGGCGGTCTGAGATCCTAAATGGTAGGAATGCATCCTCTGAGTCTCTGGCGATCTCAACCCAGAGTACTGAAACTGTGTTCTACCACATGCGTCCAGCTCTCAGTCTGAACGGTTTCACTTCTCATCAGCTCAGAGTTATTAAATTGGTAATGCTCTATGTTTTGAGATTGATTTATCATAAAAATGTTTTCATCTTTTCTTCAGACTTTTTTTTATCTAAACTTTGCCTCTGGATTTGGCCTTTGCAGGTTTTAGGAAAGCATTTTGGAGATCTTGCGTACATACATGGAAATGATAAAAGTTCATGTTCACAAGACAATGTTGTGTACACTGATTTCAAATCCGACAAGGAAAATCTCATGGTAAGGTACCATTTACATTGCTGGAAAGATTATCTTTACTGAGAGTGATGAAGTGAATTATTTGGTGATAGCAAAGTTCAGGCTCTAGTGATTATCTAGAGATAGTGTAGTAGTCACTGCTTAAAAGCCTAACTATGGACAGGTAATTGTTCAGCTATCTTGAGGAATTTGTGAACGCAGTTGTATTCAGGAGCTGAGTGGGTTTTGTTATGAACAACTTGTGTTTGTGTGTGTCTTCAGCTAAAAATATACAGAGTGAGAACCAAAAGAACACTACAGTGTCTGATAAGAACACTATTTCTCTGTCTCTGTCTGGTGATTCTGAGGGTAGTTTCAGTGATTCAGTTGATAACTCAACCCAGGTTAAGAGTTAAGGTTCAGATTTAATGTTGGATTGTGATGTATCTCTTAAGAGATTTCAGCAAAGTTAGTTCATTGTAGAATTAAAGTGCTTTTGTCTTCTTTTGTGCTTAGGTCGGAGCCGTGAGTGTTGAAAATATCAAACGTGCGAGTATGTTGGATCAAATCGACCTTGAATTCAAAGGTAATTTAAGATCTTGATATATCTTAGTGATTGTGTTTATGGTTGAAGGTTGAATCAAGAAAGGCCCTTTTGTCAAATCACTTATTATAAAGTTTATTACTTTGTATTCTTTTGCTTCTCTTAATTGTAGTTGTTTCAACTAGTTTGAAACAAATAAAGACTGATGAAATAAGTGAAGAAAATGATGAAGAAAAATGTGACAAACTTTTCTTTTCTTACTTTTATTTTGTGACTCAATTGTATCCTTCACTAATGCAGCATTCATGTCTTTGTTACAGCAGCACAGAGACAAAATCTTGAATCTAACACAGTCTGCTTTGTCTACTGTTTCATCTCCTACTTGTAGCCGCTACAAAAGATGTTGAGCAACCAAAGGTTAATGCCTTCACAGGGGACAAAGATGACGAAGATCAATGTAATAAACCTCTTCCCTCTCTGATTGCTCTGATCTTTTGTCTCTGCTTTATTTTGTAATAATACTTAAGATGGTATTACTATACTCTAGGGAAGCTGTTGATGGTATCCACATGGGTGTTAAAGCAGAGGTTCTCCCTCCAGATACTGATTGCCATCACTCTGTGCTTGAGGTTTGTTCGTTTCCTACTAAGATCTATTCCCTTGGCAGATTTAAAATTTTGAGAATAATAGTGAATCTGCAACTTCTTGATGGCAAGAAGCATTTTCAACCACATGTTTCTCCATGACTAGGTTCTCTCTTTTGCTCTTTTGTCGTGATGATTATGGTGGGTATGGGTTGGTTCATGTGTATGATGATTATGGTGTGTGTAATTTCTTGTGGTGAAGTTGTTGCTGCAGCTAAGTTCGAGGAACTTTACCGCTCAAGTTGGGCTATCGATAACTGTGTCAATGATGGAGAAGTCACAAGAATCAAGCTTGGCAATTTCTGTGGTACAAACAAAGGAAATGATTTCTACGCTAAGAGGAGCTTTGTAATGTTTTTTTGCCTTAGTTTTTGATTTTAAAATGTTTGTGTAAGACATTTTGATTTATTAGTGAAATTTTAAAATTTTAAATCTATTTCTTTTTGTACAAATAAAAATATATTATAAAAAAATAAAATAATCCTAATAGTCAATTATTATAATAATATTATGAGAAATAAAAAAAGCTATTACAGATAGATTCAATAACAAAGGAAAACATAGCTATCATAAGTAATTCCAGTAATAGCAAGAAGATATATCGCTATAATTTGTGGACGTTATTATAGCACGGACGAAAACGCTATCACATGTGGCCTATCTATTATAGCTGGGGCAGACATAGCCATTTCAAAAACGCCATCAGTCACATACAATAGCGTTTTTCGTGAGCTAAGAATAAACATTTTTCTTGTAGTGTATACGGGAATTGAGACGACAGTAAAATACGGATTAAAACTTAACAAACGTATAGACTATATAACGGGTTGGGATTAGGTTAACTAGTGGGTTGCGGTCAAATGAATGATTGAAATTGAGTTAATCATGAGACGTCGGGAGTTAGTAAGTTACTAACTCAAAATCGACGGATCAAGGAGATTATTAAAAGATACTTAGGGAAGAGTAATTAAGGAATGGTGTGATCGATGAGCCGTCTACGGATTAGCAATCTGCTAAATCCAATGTAGCGGACAAGAATTAATTAAAAGTCGTTAGAAAACCCTAATAGGCTTGCATGTGTGGTTGATGTATTGTTGCTTTGATGTGGTTTGAGCTTTGTGCAGGCCTGTTTAGACTGTCTCGGTCTTGGGTCGAGCGGTTCTTAGGGACACTTATTTCGGTCATGGGGCCGAATATGTTTTTAGTTGCTGACTTAGTATGACACTGAGTCAGAGTGGTGGTGTTGGCGTGAGTTATGCTTGCGGGATAATGCGTTATTTAATTGTTGTTGATGATTGTGTGATTGGTGCTAGAGTCCCAGTGAGTCTGCGTATTTAAATTACTGCACTAGGATTCTAGGGTGCGTTAGATCCCGCAAGTCTAGGTGTTGAAGGCGTTCTGGTACTTCCGACCCGATTGGATCCTCGGGTAGTTGCCTAACCAGATCGTGTGCCTTCGGGTGGTGATGCTGGTTATAGCGTGAACCTACTGAGTGACGCCGGTAGGTGTGCGGTTCAGAGAATACGGGGTCATATCCTAGGGCCGGACTACATGGAAGCTTAGGTTATCGTGGGGTAGCCCGAGTCACTGCGTATCTGTAATACCATGTTTCTAAAGGGGCGTTACAGTATCGATGGACTGAGAACAGTGTCATAGGTCGTCGGACTTCGTGTTAAGTTCAAGGAGTAATGGGTAGTTGTAGTTACCTAGTCGAGGGCTATATAAACCCGTGGAAGTTATCGAGTTCGCATAAAGTGGGCCCAGTGGAGTATGTTCAGTTTGCGCGATAGTTATATCGAGTCCAATCGAGGACGTGTGCCGCAGTGCTTTCGATTTCTTTTGGAAAGTGCTTTCGATTGAGTCCAATGGAGTGTGTTGTGGGTATATCACGTCGTGGTAGTACGTGATAGACCATTTCTTCTTTTGTTTGTTATTTTGGCTTTTTGGGCGAGAAGTGTAGTTTTAGATAGATTAGAAGCCGTTAGTGGGGGAGCCGATTCACTGGGTGATCTTAGATCGCTCATTAGACTCTTTTTCTCAGGTTTAGCAACGACGGACGCGGGAGGTCCTCGGTGTAGTTTCGGGATCGCTTGTCGCGGGAATTTTTACTCAGTGTTCCGGTTGTTTTATTGGTTCGACTTTGGCGCCATTTTATTGCGTGGATTTTGTTGTTTGTTGACTTTAATAGCAAAGGTTGTTTTATCAATGTATAAACGTTATGTAAACGTTTATTTACTCAGTAATGAACATGTTTCCCTGATATATTGGTTTAGTCCGAACCGACACAACTCACGGAAACAATACAGGTTGCGAAGCTTTGTATTGTGAAAGTGAGGATAGCGGGGTCAGGGATAGGTCAGTGTGAGCCTTTTTCTCAAACCGATCTGTCTCTGGCTTCGTCTTGTGACAAACTTTTCCTGTTAGACTTGCCCGGGTTCGACTTGGTCATGTTCTTGTTTGATAGTTGACCGGTCAGCTCGGCGGTCAGCGGATAATGGGAAAGGGGCGTTACAAAAGGTGGTATTAGAGCCAGGTTCGTCATGGGTTCTGAAACAGTTCATTTCTGAGTCTTTTCCGTGTTTTATCGAGTCAAATGTGTTACCCAGTCATCCGTTAGAGAACCGAGCCGCGTCTGTCAAACCCGGGGTGGGATGGGAAATAGGATTTTGTATTATCTGTACTAACATTTTCTATTTCTTTGATTGCAGTCATACATCAGAGTGCCCCAGGGCGGGTTGCGTAATGGTGCGTGTGGTGCAGAGATTATGTCAGGAGCATCATGAGTGGTCAGGGATCTACTGGGCATGGTCAGGGTCAGCTAGGTCCGCCTGCATCGGGATACTCTCGGGGTTCGCTTACGACGAACCGTCCCCCGGTTCCTTTGCGGGCGCTAGTTGGCGCTAGAGCAACAGAGGTTGAGTGGACACCGTTGCCAGTACCATTACCAGCATCATTGGAGGATGACGCCAATACCGAGGACCATATGTTGGGATGGTGGAGTGGTTCGGATTGGCAGATATAGAGCTACCGCCGTTACCCCCGGAGCCATCCACTCAGCAGGTGCCACAAAAGCCTATCCTAGAGGCGCCTGAGGTTTCCCATACCTTTCAGCTTCGGAGACTTTGATCTTAACTCGTAACCTGCGGGTTTGATTTGGATATGGAGCCCATCGATGCATATCAGCACGAGGAGTGGGAGCGTCATGTCGATGAGCATACAGCCATGCTCGTCGACGCAATGATCAGCGAGTCGGACCGCATCACCAGCCGCGCCGAGAGTCTCATTCACCTTCTACCCCTCTTGAGCCAACCTCGTCGCAAGAGTCTTAAGAGCCACCATCTGATTCAGAGCCACCTTCCGAGCCGTCTAAGTCGCCACCTCCGGAGATAACGGAGTATTCTCCATGCAACACTTGTGGCGCGCGGGGTTTTTATTTCTATTGGTGCCCCCATCCCGTTGATCCGCGACACCGGGAGCCTTATCAGCCAGTCCCAACGCCAGATTTTTGTCAGGTATCTGGCATGATGGCCACCTCGCCCTGATCTGCCCGACCGCCGGGCCAGGACCTCGCATGTCAGCCCCCGGATCTAGCCGAGCACCGGTACCCGGACCCTAGCGAGCAGGACCCAGCCAACCTGATCTCGGCCCTAGCAGGCTTCCTTCTGTATCTTCGGTTGCCTGCCATCTCTGTGGTGACGAGAGTCACCTAGCACCAGCCTGTCCTCGTAGGCCACTCCCAGCGCCTTCTACCGCCTGTCATCTCTGTGATCGCGAGGGTCACACCGCTCGTTTCTACCCGATGGCTGAGCCACACTACGTCGCAGCACCATCTCGCAGCGCGCACCTTAGCACCCTCCTGGCACGCCTGCCATTGGTTTCCTTTGTGAGCCGTATTGCCGCTTGTTCTGGGCATTTCGGTCTTGCTGGAGACGTTAGGATAGGGTTAGTCTAGGCCAGGTAAGTATGGTCAATAACCTTGTTTTGTCAGTGTATTATCGTCTTTGTCGAATCTCGGTATGCAGCGGCGCAGTTTTGGTTTTTGGTTATGGCAGCGACCGCCTATGTAGTGACTCTAATCGGACTTATGTACTAAACTTTTATATATGTGATATGATATTTTATGTAAGTGGTGGATGCAGAGTGTTCGGCTTATTATTTTGAGTAGCGTAGTAATTATTTGCATGCGTGTGATGGTTATGAATGCAATTAAATTACCATGTGAAACCAAATCATGAGCAGGATAGGCGATCGCTCATCATAACCCAAAACCCGACCGCCGACATATCCGGACCGATCTGTTGATTTCTTGATTGTGTGTGGTAATTGCTTGATTTTGTTTCTTGATTGCGTGATTACTTTAATGCTTTGAGTGGTGCATTAGATGGTTAGGGTTGCATCGTGTTCGGTAAAGAGTAGCACCGTTAGGTTGCTAGATGTGTTGGGTTAGATTGTTAGGTTGCTAGAATGGAAATAGTTAGTAGCCTTTAATTAAGTATTTGAGCTAACTCGAAAGTGGTTGTGTTCGGCAGCTTATTTATGAGAAAGCGGAATTATAGAATATGGTTTTTTAATCATGGGTAACCGTTGGGTACATGATTAAATAACCATATATTTGTGAGGAAGTGATATCGGAAGTGAGTTAGAGCGAATTTAATCATTTTGGTGGAATGTTGTTGAATTATAAGCGCATGACGGAATGGACGATGTGGTATGGATACGAGACTGAACCCGAACCCAAAAGCAAGACGGAGTACAAGAAATCCGCGAGACAGTTGATACGAGCTGTGAAGAATTCAGTATGAGTTGTTTGCAGCAAGCATCAGTCGGAGTGAAGCCGCCAGTATGATGAGTTAGCAAAAAGATATGGGAAAGAATCAGTGTAAATAGTGGAATCAGGGCAAAGCAATCAGTGCGATGCAGACTGGAGGTTTGGCAATCTCAAATTCGAATATCAGATTCTTGATGAAGAGTGTTCCAGGAAGGCGAGTCAGTGTCAGTAGATGTAGAAGTCGAAGCGGAGTGGGGAAGCCAAAAGTGAGAATAAGAACAAAGTGGCAGAACGTGGATGGATCAGAGGGTCGAGAATTGAAGCAGTAGTGGAGAAAGCTGTGTGAAGGTCGATAAACTAGTATGGTTGAGTCAGAGAAGTGTCAGTAAGCATCAGAAGTTGGTTATGTGTAGCAGTATTCAAGCAAGAAGGTATCGGAGTTGGGGTAGCGAAATAACTTACAGGGTTCAGTATTGATTCAAAGTCTGTCAGTAACGGAGAATTCGGGGACCGAATTCCTATAAGCGGGAAAGAATGTAATACCCTGTCTCCAAAAATGAGGTCAACGAGCAGAAGAAAAGTTAACAGGGGCAAAACTGTAATTTTCCCAAAGTCCAGGGCCAAAATGGTAATTTTGTTAAAATATGATACGGAAGCCAAGACGTGCCAAGTGTTCTTATTTTTCAATAAAAAGAATATTTAGAGGACCATAAGTGGAAGAATTTAAATAGGTTTTTCGGACTATCGGGAATAGAAACCAATAGAACCGAGAAATCTTATAAAATACATAACCGGAGCTACGGAAGTCCAAATGAAGTGATTCAAGTTTCTAAATTCATATAAAATCATGGAGAATCCGTTTTTGGGGATTGAAGGATTTATAGAAGCAGCTAAGGTATTTCTAAAATATTAAACGCGAGAATGGCTAAACTGAAGCATCGGAAAAGAACGGGATTATGGAATGATTTGGGCGGTTTATGGCATGGTTTTTGATCAGAAAACATCTCAGAGGATAGATGTCTCTACCTGGATGGCGCCATCTCTCCTTGGCTGAGTGCAATGCATGGTTTTTGGTTCCATGAACCATTTTGCATGGCATCTCCTATCACTTCAACATTCAACACATCCAACAAAAGCTTTCACTCTAGCATCTAGCTCTCTTTCTCGGTTATATCTCTCTCTATCCATCACATTCAAGCAAAAACCCAGTATCCTCTTGAAGATTCAAAAAAAACTTCAAGAACACTTTAATGTTCTTGGTGTTCTTGAAGACTTGGGGTACAAGAAAGCTTATATCTCCTAAACTAGAAGCCTGATCCATAAACCACTTGCACCAGTAGTTTCACAATCTTCTCCTCTATAACCGCCGCTCCTCAGCCATCGCCACCGTCGCCGGAGGTCGCCGGAATCACGTTGGAATCTTACCGCCGACAAGATTCTTCCTTCTCTCTCTCTTCCCCTTGGTGTTTCAAGCCTTCTCTCTCCTCCTAGAAGTTTTATCTCACCTCAAGAACCATTCTCAATGGCTGGAGCTTCTTTCTAGTCACCGGAAACCACCAAGAGTCGTCGGTCAACGCCGGAGCCGGTCGCCCGATAACTCCTTTCCGCCACCAACCTTCAACCGGTTCTTCATCAGTGGTTTTGCAATGGTTTGGGCTTGGGTTAGCATCAGTTCAGAAGTGAAATCGGTTTAGTTAAACCGGTCAAACCGCGGTCAACGCCAATCAACGGTTTGACTTAGACCGGTTTAGCTAAACCGGTCAATTAAATTCGGTTCAAGTTAGTTCAGTGGTTCAGCTGGTTCAACCGGATTAGTCAACGGTCCAAGGCTCAGTCAATGGTTCGAGAAGGGGTCAAATTCAACGGTCAGTCAACAACCGGTCAACGCCGTGGTCAACGCTTGAAACCGAGCCAGTCAACGCTCGTTCAACGCCCATTTGGTGATTTGATACCTCTGGGAGTTCATGTCAGAGTGTTCAGGGTTCATTTCCGTAATCTCGGGATCCATGCCCGCGTCAGTTCCGTCAGTCCGCGCCTTATCCATTGTGAGTCGGCTCATCTCGTAGAATAGTTAGAATGCATGTAGACCGTGAAACTAAGCCGTAGCTTAGGATTGCATACCCGTTACTTGAATGAATTGACTGATGATTGGAATTGATTGGTTAACTGTAGACCGTATAGGATTTTGAGATGCATGCTAGGAACCTAGGATTAAACCGTTGTTTGCCGCTGGTTGTTAGTAATAATTGATTGATGCATTCATATAGATATTGCATGATAGGACTGTATATGCATATATATCGATACTAAAGAACGTTATTAAAATGAAACTATATACAGGAATTAAGACGACAGTAAAATATGGATTAAACCTTAACAAACGTATATACTATATAACGGGTTGGGATTAAGTTAAATAGCGGGTTGCGGTCTAATGAATGATTGAAATTGAGTTAATCATGAGACGTCGGGGAGTTAGTAAGTTACTAACTCCAAACCGACGGATCAAGGAGATTATTAAAAGATACTTAGGGAAGAGTAATTAAGGAATGGTGTGATCGATGAGCCATCTACGGATTAGCAATCTGCTAATCCAATGTAGCGGACAAGAATGAATTAAAAGTCGTTAGAAAACCCTAATAGGCTTGTCTGTGTGGTTGATGTGTTGTTGCTTTGATGTGGTTTGAGGTTTATGTGCAGGCCTGTTTAGACTGTTTCGGTGTTGGGCCGAGCGGTTCTTGTGGACACTTATTCTGGTGACGGGGCCGGATAAGTTCATAGTTGCTGACTTAGTATGACACTGAGTCAGAGTGGTGGTGTTGGCGTGAGTTAGGCTTGCGGGATAGTGCGTTATTTAATTGTTGTTTACGACTACGTGATTGGTGCTAGAGTCCCAATGAGTCTACGTGTTTAAATTACTGCACTAGGATTCTTGGGTGCGTTAGATCCCGCAAGTCTAGATGTTGAAGGCATTCCGGTACTTCCCACCCGATTGGATCCTCGGGTAGTTGCCTAACCAGATCGTGTGCCTTCGGGTGGTGATGCTGGTTATGGCGTGAACCTACTGAGTGACGCCGGTAGGTGTGCGGTTCGGAGAATACGGAGTCATGTTCTAGGACCGGACTGTATGGAAGCTTAGGTTACCGTGGGGTAGCCCGAGTCACTGCGTATCGATGGGCTGAGAACAGTGTCCTAGGTCGTCGGACTTTGTGTTAACGTCTAGGAGTCGTGGGTGGTTGTAGTTACCTAGTCGGTGGCTATGTAAACCCGTGGAAGTTACCGAGTTCGCATAAAGTGGGCCCAGTGGAGTATGTTCAGTTTACGCGATAGTTAGATCAAGTCCAATCGAGGACATGTGCGGCAGTGCCTTCGATTTCCTTAATATTTCCTTTCTTTTGGCAAGTGCTTGTGTGTTGTGGGTTTATCACGTCGTGGTAGTACGTGATAGACCATTTCTTCTTTTGTTTGTTATTTTGGTTTTTGGGGCGGGAAGTGTAGTTTTAGATAGATTAGAAGTCATTAGTGGGGAGCCGATTCACTTAGTGATCTTAGATCGCTCATTAGACTCTTTTGTGTTTTCTCAGGTTTAGCAGTGACGGACGCGGGAGGTTCTCGGTGTAGTCGGGATCGCTTGTGGAGGGAATTTTTGATTCAATGTTTCAGTTGTTTTATCGGATCGGCTTTGGCGCCATTTTATTGCGTGGATTTGATTGTTTGTTGACTTTAATAGCAAAGGTTGTTTATCAATGTATAAACGTTATGTAAACGTTTATTTACTCAGTAATGAACATGCTTCCCTGATATATTTGTTTAGTCCGAAACGACACAACTCACGGAAACAATACAGGTTGCGAAGCTTTGTATTGTGATAGTGAGGATAGCGGGGTCAGGGATATGTCAGTGTGAGCCTTTGTCTCAAACCGATCCGTCTATGGCTTCGTCTTGTGACAAACTTTTCCTGTTAGACTTGCCCGGGTTCGACTTGGTCATGTTCTTGTTTGATTGTTGACCGGTCAGCTTAGTGGTCAGCAGATACTGGTTACCAAATTTTGTGTCATATTTTACCACTTTTTAGTCGAATCTATGCTTCATTGCATATATTTACATTTTTTTCAACACGTTTTTGCTTCTGAAATGTTGTTGTTTTTTCTTACGGCATCACAAAAGAAAATTGAACTGGTTTTTCCATGTCTTTTTCTCTTCAGTGTTGTCTTTTTCTATCAGACATTACATCATCAACACCATCAGCACCATCATCACCAACAGCCGGAACATCAAAGAGATTTTCTTGAAATTGATATTCTTTTCCACTATTCGAATCAGATGGCTCCTTATTGAAATCATTACTTACCGTATTATTTTCAATTCCAATTGTAGTTGTAAATCTCACACATAGTTGTGTCGACGTTGTCTTCCTTACATATGCAACGAAATTTGTCATTTGACGATCATTAGCAATAATAATTGGAGGTAATTAGTATTGATCAAATCTCTAAGAAAATAATTGAATTTGATATCTTCAACTCATCAAGGATAGGTACTAGAATCCAAAGCAAGTAATCTCCCTACTTTATCATCGTCAACATTAAATCTCCACCGGCTTACTGGCACACGATTTCCAAACACCACAAATTTCATGTAAGTTAATCGATCCGAAAATAGTAGCACGGGTTATGAAAAGGATTTGATGTAAAAGAATAGATAAAAGAACGGAAAAAACTGAAAATAGGATATGGTTGAAATTTGAAGAAATATTTTGTGTGGATACTATAGAAATGGATAAAATGTTCAAAATTGTGTTCATAGATTTTCTCTTATTTGTAACAAATTTGGTAGAATATATTAAAGACAGAATGATGGGTTGTATGTTCTACAGATGGTAGAATATATATATTCTACAAAAGAGTAGAATAAAGAGTAAACTTCATAATATGTATTCTACTAAATGTAACAAATGGTAGAATATAATAAAAACTGTAGAATTCATATTTTTGTTGATATGATATATTTATAACCGTAAATTTTATATTTTATGTGTGGTAAATCATAGTGAAAATGATTGATTTTATATTTAAAATTTTGTGGATCATAGTGAAAATCATAAAATACAAATTCTACGGACATTCAGATTGTAGAATTTAAATTTTATTATTTACAAAATAAATAAATAAATAATTTTTAAAAATCAATAACAACATAATAAAATTAAAAATATATTTTTCAATTTATCTTATTTTTAACTGTTTGTGATTTAAAGCAGTTGATATTTTTAACATCAATAAAGGTAATTATGTTAAATTAAGGTAAAAGATGAAAAATGTATATAAGAACAATAGTCAGTGTTTCATTTTACATGAATTCCCTATTCATAAGTATTTGATCGATGATGTTTTTTTAGTCCTCTATAATATTTCATTAAAGGGCCCATTGGACCAACGGTACAGGATGCACAATTGTAGAATGTTAAGTGAGTACAAACAATAGGGCTATGAAGCCCAAAACAAAGAAACCCAAATTTTGGATCAGATGAACTTGTGCCCGGCCACGTGAAAGCGGCGAGATGCCATGCGTCAATGCAGAATAGCGCTGACTAAAATTCTGGCAAGGATGTTGCACCGCTACACCGTGTTCTTCCTGCCAATCTAGCTTCACCAGACATAACCACAACATCACCGCATTCGATTAACACCTCCACTATCAACATCACAAGGACTGATTCTGGCGCCTAGTAGTTGCAGGTAAAGAAAGTGCCGTCGAACCCGTTCAGCTCGAGCGAGCATCAGACCAACCGACTCTACGCGCCCAGTGAGCTGCATGAAGAGAGAGAGACAGAGAGAGAGAGAGAGAGAGAGAGAGAGAGAGAGAGAGAGAGAGAGAGAGAGAGAGAGAGAGAGAGAGAGAGAGAGAGAGAGAGAGAGAGAGAGAGAGCTCATCGGCAGTTGTGGCAAAGAAGCACCGTGAAAAAGAGCGGAAATATGCATATAACATGGATCTAAGAAAAGCTGTACCCGGTGAGACACCAGAAACAAAAACCGAACAAATCTCCAACGCTAATTTACAGAAGAAAACGTCAGAAAATTGATCGCAATTTATTAAGCGGAAAATCCGCAGCAAACAAAGCCAAAAATAACCTAACCGCCAATGAAGCCAAAAACAGCACCGGCGGCCGGAACCGATCACCATGTAAGAAACGAAGTGTAGAGAGTGGTGAGAGAATTTAGAGAGAGAAAGTTTTTGATTTAATAATAATCCACATTCACGTATGTTAATTTCTGACAGAAACAAACAAAAATAATTAGCCGACATAAAAAAACGAAATTTTGCGTTAAATAATTTACCATAAGAGCATGACCATCAATGAACCCCCTATGGGGGTTCTTAAAAAAAATATTTTTTTTTTTTTTTTTTTTGGAAAAGTGTAAAAAAAAAAAAAATTCGAAAAAAAAAATTAGACGAATGATAAGCCGCCACGTGTCATGAACAGTGTAAGAACCGGTTCTTAAATAAGGATTTTTAGGACCCGGGTTCTTAACTATTCACGTGGGACCCACGTGAATAGTTAAGAACCCGGGCCTTAAGATACCTCAATGGCCATGCTCTAAACACCATTAGGTTAAACGTTTTTAATTGAAATTAGTTGACTCGTAAAAGGGGAAAGGTTGGCTTAAGGGACCAAGTAGCCGGAGAGGGGAGAAAACATAATTCTCTGTCCCCAATTCAATAATACCTTTTAAAAAATATTTATATTTACTCGCCTTTTTTTTATCAAAATTTATTGCTCAAAGACTCGTCGGACCACAAAATAAACGTACAAGGGTTTCCGATGTTAGGGCATCTCCAACCCACCTCTATATTTGCCTCTAAAATAGAGTTTAGAGGCAAATCTACTCCAACCCACCTCTATTTTCACCTCTAAAATAGAGATCTCTATTTTTTCCTCTATATATAGAGGAACTCTATTTTTACCTCTATAATAGAGGTGAACTTTTTAATTTACAAATCAGTCCATTAACTTTCAAATACTTTTATTTATGACCAAAATAATTAAATATCAATATTTTAATAACTAACAATATAAAATTAATAAATTATAAATTATAATATTTTAATAACTAATATATAATTTAAATAATATTATCATTTTATAATTGTAAAAATATAATAAATGGGTTAAATTGTAACTTTTATAAATAAAAAGTATTAATAGTAAAATAAAAAAGAATATTAGAGAGAATATTCCTTTTTAGAGGAAAATATAGAGGAATACATTGGAGCAAAACCCACCTCTATTATAGAGTTCCTCTATTTTAGAGGTAAAGATAGAGGAATACATTGGAGATGGTCTTAGACCTGCAGCCGTCGGGTAGCCGTGCCGAAGCTCCGAATTCTAGCGGCGGCGGTGGTGGTCGAGATGAGCTAATCAGAACGTATAAGGGTTGGAAAGGGAATAACGTGAGCTTGTGTCTTTAAGATTTTGCTTTTGTGGGTCAGATTTTAAGTCCTTTTGAGTAAGATCTGAATCAAAATCATCAGTTTTGGTGGGATTAAACACTATTGTTGTTTACCCACAAGTTATGGAATAATCATTATCTTCTTTGTGTTTTCTGGGTTCATTCTTCACCAGTTTAGAACTAATAAGTTGACTTTTATTCCCTAATTTTGACATGTATGAATTTTGACTTTGAAAGCCCTCAAATCCTACTTGGATTCTCGTTAAAACCAGCAAACATATTTTTTCATCTAATTATTCACCAAGATTTGTGCTTTCCCTGAGAGACCTCTTGCAAGAAACCATTAGCTAACCATTGCCGCATATAGTTAAGCGTTACCTGGTTTGTTTTGGTCTCCTACATAGGTCCTCATGTAATTGTTTGATTTTCTACAGTTTCTTGGATAATGTGTCTTCTTAGCTGATGAGACTGGGTCTGCATAGTTTGTCTTACAAAGTTAGAGCTTTTGGATGTTACAAGAGTTGTTTTACTGATTCTTGAGTTATTCTTTCTCCTCCAGGTGTTCTTCTTTGGAGGACGGCTCGTGTTTGGACCTGATGCTCGATCTATACTCATCACCATCTTCTTGATTACAGCTCCTGTCACTATCTTCTGTGTTTTTGTTGGAAGAAAATTTATTGATGACTTCCCTCACCATAGAGGAATATCAATATTAGCCATTGCCGTGGGTCTGAATTTATTAGTGAGTTCCTCTTTTCTCATGAATATTTGTTCCCTGATCCCCATTCTGATTTTGCTTCTGATTAAGCATATCCCTTCTGCATATTGATGATAGATAAAATTTCTATCTTTGTGTATCCACAGGATCTTATATTTCTTCTTCTAACCTCGGGGAGAGACCCAGGAATCATACCACGAAATCTATATCCTCCTGAACCAGAGGGTATTGAAAGTAATGGAGAACCACGTCTTGCTCATACTCCTCAGAGTCGGTTGCCTCGGACAAAAGAGATGATTGTGAATGGAATCGTAGTGAAGATTAAATACTGTGACACGTGCTTGCTTTACAGACCACCACGTGCTTCTCATTGCTCAATATGCAACAACTGCGTTGAGAAGTTTGATCACCACTGTCCTTGGCTTGGTCAATGCATTGGATTGGTAATGGACCCTTATTCTTCTTATCTATATCTAAGGTTTCTGGCGGTTAAATGAGTTGTTTTTAAATAACATTTCAGTCAGCCTGCTAATGAGGATTCGAGAGTAACTAACAGTATATATTCATGCAGAGAAACTACAGGTTCTACTTCATGTTTGTACTGTGCTCGGCTCTTCTCTGCATTTATGTCCATGTGTTTTGCTGGATTTACGTCAAGCGTATAATGGATAGTGAGAAGATAAACATATGGAAATCGCTAATCAAGACTCCTGCTTCCATCGCGCTAATACTCTACAGTTTCATCTCTGTCTGGTTCGTCGGTGGGCTTACTGGTTTCCACTTGTACCTGATCAGTACCAATCAGGTACGCTCTTGCTTCATTATGCTCCAAAACCTTTGGATAATTTAGCTGATTGTTTTCTGTTATGGTCATGGCAGTCAACTTACGAAAACTTTAGGTATCGGTATGATAGACACGAGAACCCCTTCAACAAAGGGATAATTGGGAATTTCATGGAAGTGTTCTGCACAAACGTTGCCTTATCTAAGAACAGTTTCAGAGCAAAGGTATCAAAGGAGCCAGTGATCCCACCAAGGTTAGTAAACGGAGCGATGTCAAGCCCGAGCTTGCAGAAAGTTTCACAGGACATAGAGATGGGGAGAAAACCAGTGTGGCACGAGACAGTAGAAGAAGAGCTCGGTGACATGGACAAGGACATGGAAACATCGGTTACATCGCGGGATTTGAGCAGAATGCTTCCACCAGAAGAATCTGAAGGACGCGGGATTATGCATTCTAGAGAGTCGAGCAGGGGAAGGAGAGGAGGTAGCTGGGAATTCTCAAGCCGTGTTAACGAAGATTTAAGAACCAGAGATGAGTCTGTATCGATAAGAGTCGGCGAAGATAACTCGGAGTCTTCAGACATTGATGCTTCCAGAGATTTACTCGTTGAGATATCTGATGCAGCAACCGTTAGAAGCAGAACCGGAACTGGTATAGGACGGTTATAGTCTCCGGCTTAAGCCAATTACACTATTTAAAAAGGTTGAGAAAAGAGGAAGAATATCAAACAAGATTGTGATTCATTGAGGTTTGTTTACCTCGTTGTAACGAGTTTGTGTAAAGTATGTTTTATTTGATAAAAAGCTTTTTAAATTACTGGCAAGAAAAATACTTGCAAATGTTTGGACCAAAATAGTAAACAAGATACCGAAATTTTTAGTATAACATAGTCTCTCTGTTCAATAATATAAATGTTTAAGAACCTTTATTGTTTCATTTATAAGATTTTCTTAACACTATTATGGATTATTATAACTATACAAAAAAATTTACAAATAATACTACATTCCTTCTATAAGAATCCACGATTACAATTAACGGTTCTACATGTTCCTAAAAATTTTCTTATAAGTTTGTCTCTATTAATATTGTAGAAATTGCGCTCGAAATTTCGAACCCACAACATCACGATGAACTAGTAATGCTAGGACACATGTGCGGAATGTCAAGACTGGTATTCTAGCTGGTAAGTATTATAGTTGGTAAAGGTAATGTTGGAGTGGTAATGTAAGTGAAGTGCACCTAGAACTAATGAGAATGTCAAACTCGACTAAAGCAAATAGATACGATCAATATGGAGAAAGAGACGATGTCGGTTTTGTACAGTCAGAATCAGATAGGCAATTGTTGTTGATAAAGCAACAAGATGAAGAATTGGACGAGCTCAGTCAAAGTGTACAAAGAATTGGAGGAGTGGGGCTTACTGTACATGATGAACTCGTCGCACATGTACATCACTTCTCGGTTGGAATCCATATTGATATGACGCATTCATGTAATTCACCTCGAGCCACCCGAGTATTGGATCTTGGTGGGGTTTCATGGCAAATGACATTCTTGGCATTTGACTACGGCTTGTTGTAGCCATTTCTTGATTTTTAGACCTTGAGGTCAAGGTCTCTTGAAGAGAGAAAATTTGATATAGAAAAATGGATAATTAGGTATTGGACATGTGGAGGGTCAATATGTAATAAATCAAATTGGTAAAGTAAAGTTATAAACAAACATTTCTCCTCAGAATCGTTTTATTGAAAAATTGTTAATGGAAAATATCTCTTTCTCCTCTCTTTCTTCTTGTTCTTGATTGTTGATGATTTTCTGAGTTTGAGAATCCAAATTCTCAACAAGATAGTCCCGAATTGGTGTTTCACGAACATTGATTTGGTGTTACTAAGGTTGGTTGATTCTTTTCATTATCATGTTATAGTTTTTCATGTGTTTTATTGTTCATAGAAAAATAAGAGTAGATCACTATTTTATGTGACCTATATATAGAATCCAATGAGCTTTTAACTTTGGGAAAAACATTGATACGAGAATAGTAAAATATTTACATCAATGTTTTAGTGTTTTATTTTATTAGTTAGGTTTTGGTATTTTCCTTTCAAAGTTACAGTGTTTTCCTTTTTGCATTAGGGTTATGATTAAGTCTCTATTAATTAATGAGAAAGTAACTTCCAAAATTTAACCTTATTCTTCAAGAGAGACTAGGGTTAAGAGGAAGTTTAGCCCAAGTCTTATATCTAGCTGTGAACAAACGTTCATATCAACATTTAATACTGGAAGGACTTCAAGTTTGAATTGTTTAGATTTTCTTTGATGACGGAATATGGCATTGATGGGTGAGAAAATTAGAGAAAAATCAAGAACTCTCCTCCTTTATATTCATATCCGTTGGACATGAAAATACTCAAATAGTAGTTTATGGTTTCTTTCGATTGTTAAAACAATAGTATCAACGGTAATAGACTTTCAAGAGTGGCTTTGATCTTAAAGGAGCTCTCATAAAGATACCAAATAGTATTAACGTGATGCAGGTACGGATAGAGATGGATCCAAAGCTGCCACTACAAGAAAACAGGGATTTAGCTACGGTAATTAGCGACTGCATTTATAGTCGCTAAATTTAGCGACTGGGTTGCGACTAACTATGCGACTAGTAGGTTTTAGTCGCTAAATAGTCGCTAAATTGCGACCACAAGTTATTAGTCGCTAAATAGTCGCTATTTAGCGACTGTTTAGCGACTAAATTCGGCGGGTCGCTAAACGGTTTCTTAATCAGTCGCAAAAAGTCGGTATATATCACGTTTATATTGTGCCCACGCGTGTAGTACCTAATTTTGTAACTAATTTTTTATACGGTCGCTAAATTGTCGCTATATAGTCGCTAAAATTTATATATATACAAACTTGTAGTTGGCTTCTCTTCAGCCACACAACAAGAAGATAAACGATTTCTAAGAAAAAATTCAGAGAAAAACGGAGGAAATCGTTTTTTGAGTCAAAAAATGTCGGGAGATTATATCTACACTAATGGTCGGGAATGGATGTATAACCAGATCGATCCATCAACGGGAAATTTCACGGCAGAATTCATGGCGGGGGTCGATAATCATTTCATCCCGTTTGCAAATAACCAGCCCTTTGCGCAGAGCAACGCCGGTAGGTTTCTCTGTCCTTGTGGTACTTGCATGAATGATAAACCTGTTATGTCGGGGAGATTAATACAAAAGCATTTGTATAAGAATGGATTTATGCCTGATTATTATGTTTGGTATAAACATGGCGAAGAAGTCGATATGGGTTTAGGAACGAGTTATGCTGATACGACTTGGGTTAGTGGGAGTGAAGGAATGGGTAATGTAGTAGAAGATAGATATGTGGATATGGTGAATGATGCATTTCGTGATAACGTACAATTTGATAACTATCATCAATATGGTAGTTATCAGAATGTGGAGGAACATGGTAGTTATCAGAATGCGGAGGAACATGTACATAATCATTCGAAAAAATTCTACGACTTGTTAGAAGGAGCGCAAAATCCATTGTACAGTGGTTGTCGTGAAGGTCAATCGCAGTTATCCTTAGCTGCTCGAGTCATGCAAAGGAAGGCAGAGCATAACATGAGTGAAAGGGCAGTGGATTCGATATGCGAAATGTTTACGGAGTTTCTACCAGAAGGAAATCAGGCAACCGGTTCACATTACGCGACAGAGAAATTGATGCGCAATTTAGGCCTCCCATGTCAATCGTTTGATGTTTGCTACAACAACTGTATGATATATTGGAAAGATGACGAAAGGTTAGATACATGTCGGTTTTGCAACTCACCTAGATGGAAGCCTAACGAGCAACACCGTAGGACCAATATACCATACAGCCGTATGTGGTATATGCCTATTGCTGACAGATTAAAGAGAATGTATCAGAGCGAGAAGACTGCAGCAGCAATGAGATGGCATGCCGAGCACCAGGCCAAAGAGGGAGAAATGTGTCATCCGTCTGATGCGGCAGAGTGGAAATACTTTCAAGATAAGTATCCCCTGTCTGCACAAGAACCCCACAATGTTTATCTTGGACTATGTACAGATGGGTTCAATCCATTTGGCATGTCTAATAATCATTCCTTGTGGCATGTGATCTTGACTCCATATAATTTACCCCCTCATATGTGCATGAGTACGGAGTACTTGTTTCTTACAGTAATGAATTCTGGGCCAAAGCATCCACGAGGTAGTCTCGATATATTCCTCCAGCCTCTTGTTGAGGAGTTGAAAGACCTGTGGTGTAATGGAGTCGATGCATACGATGTGTCCTTGAATCAAAATTTCAATCTAAAAGCAGTTCTCATGTGGACGATAAGTGACTTTCCGGCGTATAGCATGCTATCGGGATGGACTACCCATGGCAAATTATCTTGTCCATGGTGCATGGATGATACAAAGTCTTTTTATCTGCCGAATGGAAGAAAGACGTGTTGGTTCGATTGTCACAGAAGATTTCTTCCTCAAGATCATCCCATGAGGAAAAATAAGAAAGACTTCTTGAAGGGAAAGGATGCTAGGAATGAGTATCCTCCTGATTCTTTAACCGGTGAGCAAGTTTATTCCTACCATTTGCGTCGTGTAAATCCACCAAAAACTAAGGATGTTGGTGGAAATGGTCATGAAGATAAGATGCTCGGCTATGGCAAGAAGCATAACTGGCACAAAGAAAGCATATTTTGGGAGTTACCATACTGGAGGGACCTTAATCTTCGACATAATCTCGATTTGATGCATATAGAGAAGAATGTTTTTGACAACATTATAAAAACTCTTATGCGTGTGAAGGGTAAATCCAAAGACAACATCCCATCGAGATTGGATTTAGTTAACTTCTGTTCTCGGCCACACTTGCATGTTGATAGTGCTGGTAGAGCTCCATTCCCAGTTTACGCTTTGACAAACGAAGCCAGGAAAAAGTTATTGGAATGTGTGAAGCATGAGGTCAAATTCCCAGATGGTTATGCTTCAGACTTAGCAAGTTGTGCTGATTTGGGTAATGCACAGTTTTCTGGGATGAAGAGTCATGATTGCCATGTCTTTATGCAGCGACTACTTCCATTTATCTTTGCAGAACTCCTAGACAAGAATGTCCACCTTGCCTTAGCAGGTACCGGTTATAGTATTTGGATATGTAGTTTCGGGTTTGTTTATTGTATTAACCATTTGCTATTTAAATCTCTTTATATATGTTGTAGGGATTGGAGGATTTTTCCGTGACTTGTGTTCAAGAACTTTGCAGAAGAGTCGCGTCCAAATTCTAAAGCAAAACATAGTTATGATTCTTTGCAATTTGGAGAAGATCTTTCCACCATCATTTTTCGACGTGATGGAGCACCTTCCTATACATCTCCCCTACGAAGCTGAATTAGGAGGCCCTGTTCAATACCGGTGGATGTACCCTTTTGAAAGATTTTTCAAAAAGCTGAAAGGGAAAGCGAAGAACAAAAGATATGCAGCTGGATATATTGTTCAATCATATCAACTAGACATCATAAGTGATTTCATATATATGCTTAATGTTATCTTTAATGTTCATGACATGTTACTATTGTTTTAGTTATAAGGTTAATGATTCATGTTTAATTAGAATTTATAATATGTAGGTTTACTTGTAATTTGCTAAGGTTTAGTGTTCTAATATATTGTAATTGTGTTTGTTAACTCTTAAAGAATGTAAATTAATTTCTAAAATAGCGACTACTTAGCGACTAAATAGCGACTAAATAGGGTTATAGTAGCGACTAAATAGCGACTAAAAGGTTATATTATTTTGGCGCCACAGATTAAATGGCCCGCCAAATTATATAGGCCCAAATACATTAAGCCCGCCAAATTATTTGGCTAAACCGGTCATAATTTGGAAGAAGCGGGATTAATTTCCCTCCGGTTTTCTCCCAAATCGCCAAAAGGGGTCTAACCCGATTCCTAAACCTAAATTCATTTTCATCCTTAGCAAAATTTTCATCGCCTCTCTCGTTCTCTCTGGCGATCTAGGGTTTCATCGCCTCTCTCGTTCTCTTTGCGCTCTTCGATCGTTCTCTTTGCCCTCTTCGATTTCTCTTCTTCATCTCTCAACCGTTATCTGTTCAATCTCTCTCTGTTCTCTCGATTTCTCTTTTATGTTACAAAAACCCTAAGTCGCTCTAAGTCGATCTCTCTTTCTTTGTCTTCTCTCGATCTTTGTCTTTGTCCGATATCTCCTCTCCGTTTAATCTCCGATGGCTCCAGCAAAAGGTAGAGGAAGAGGTCGAGGGAGAGGAAGAGGAGGGAGAGGAAGAGGTCCAGTCGCCGTCGACGCTCAGCCTTCCTCTTCCACGCAAAGTCGGCCAGCGAATCTACCTCAACAGTATGCTTTCACTCCGGCGAGCGAGGGTTCTCCCACACCGCGCCCATCTCTGACGCAAACTCAGCTGCATGTTCGTAACTATCCACCGCCGCAGATTCTTTTTCAGAACAACTCGACCAGTCCGACACAGGCGTCTCAAGGCCACTCTCCGAATCCTGAGTCTCAGAGAAGAGACCCTTTGCATGTAACTCCGAGGCAGAACAGTCAAGGTCAAGTAACTTCGCTCTAAATCTGTGTGTGCGATTTAGTGTAGGACTTATGCTTGTTTGTTCTTGCTTGATATTTTCATAGTTCTTAAGGCTTGTGTTTGCTTGAGATTGTATTAGCTCTTATACTAACTGTCGGTGCAATTTATTAAAGGACTTGTGTTTGCTTGAGACTGTATGTGCAATTTATTAAAGGACTTGTGTTTGCTTGAGATTGTATTAGCTCTTAATGCTTGTGTTTACTTGAGATTGTATGATGCGTTGTTGGTATTAACTCTCTGTTTTGGTATCATAAGGTATTAGCTCATGTTGCTTTATAAGATTATATGATGCGTTGTTGACCTTGGTTGCTTGAATGTTGGTCTTATAGGACTGTCTGTGAGTTAAATGACTTGTGATTGCTTTAGAATTTATTAGGACTTGGTATTTATTTGCTCATGTTGCTTTGGTTTTTAGTATCATAAGGTATTAGCTCATACCTCTTAATGCTTGTGCTTACTTGAGATTGTATGATGCGTTGTTTGTATTAACTCTCTGTTTTGGTATCATAAGGTATTAGCTCATGTTGCTTTATAAGATTATATGATGCGTTGTTGACCTTGGTTGCTTGAATGTTGGTCTTATAGGACTGTCTGTGAGTTAAATGACTTGTGCTTGCTTTAGAATTTATTAGGACTTGGTATTTATTTGCTCATGTTGCTTTGGTTTTTAGTATCATAAGGTATTAGCTCATACCTCTTAATGCTTGTGCTTACTTGAGATTGTATGATGCGTTGTTTGTATTAACTCTCTGTTTTGGTATCATAAGGTATTAGCTCATGTTGCTTTATAAGATTATATGATGCGTTGACCACTATTTCAGGTCAAATGACTCCTCCACAACCTTCTCCTGCTCGTTCAGTTCAAGTGTCTCAACAACCGAGGGCTTCTCAGAATCCGAACTCCGAAGCTAACATCACTCATGCGCCTGAAACTCAGCAGTCCAACCAAATGAATGAAGATGACATCGACGGAGTTGATGACAATGCTGATAATCTACCAAATCTCGAGGAAAGCCGTCTCCGCTATCTTCAGAGGCTGCTGTCCATGCCAGGCCGTGAGCAGTGGACGACCGTGCTCTCTCCAATACTTCCTCAGCCGCCAAACACTACTTGGTATAACCATCTCTCTCTCTCTCTCTCTCTCTCTCTCTCTCTCTCTCTCTCTCTCTCTCTCTCTCTCTCTCTCTCTCTCTCTCTCTCTCTCTCTCTCTCTCTCTCTCTCTAGTTAGATTGTGTTTTGCTCTGTTTAATTAAGTCATGATATGTACTGATTTTTGCTCCCTTTGTAGGTTTGGACGTGACAAGTCTAGTTTGGTCAGGAAGATTACTAAGATATACCAAAACAAGTTTGATGGACCATTCTACAGCTGGAGCCATGTGCCACGGCCGCGAGCAGAGAGATACTTCCTTGAGTTTGCGGTCAGTGTAGTACATTAGTCTAGTCTTTTGTTTTACTTGTCATCAATATCTTACTAACTTCCATCTGCTGCTTCTTGTAGAAAGAGCACCACTGGGATTTCCTAATAACAGGGACCGTGCAAGCATATTTTGAGGCCATTTGTCAGAGAAGGATGAAGGATATGGTCAGCAAAGCTCATGTTTCAGGTGTGCGACCTTCGTGGATCCCAGGTGAATTCTGGACGCCAATGGTGGCCTATTGGAACACTGATGAGGGTAAACAGAGGAGTGGGACCGCTTCTGCATGTCGGAATTCTGATCGTGGCGGTCTCGGTCCTCACAGGAACTACAGCGGGCAGAAGTCTTTTCTGCAAATTAAACAAGAAATGGTAAGACTCAGACTTCCTCTATATATTTCTTCTCTTAGTATATTTACTTTGATTTAACCAATTTATCTTCTGTTGCATTTTCAGGAACGTGACCTGGGTAGAGAAGTAAGTTTTGGTGAAGTCTTCCTGAAGACCCACACCAAATCAGATGGAACCTACATAGACTTGAAGGCGCAAGGGGTGGGAGAGAAGTATAAGGAGAAGGTCGAGGCAAGGAAGGCTGAGCTTGAGGCAGAAACATCTGATGGGACTTCGCGACCAAGGCAGCTGACAACTGAGGAAACCGATGAACTGTTCCTTCAGGTAACTAAGCTTTTGTGAAATCATAACCATCTATGTTTTAATGTTTATGAGAGTACATATGAGAATCTGTTACTGCTATGAATCTCTTGAGTTATTGGTATTGAGATAGATGTGTTAATGATCTATGTGATGTGTTGCTGATTTGTTTATTGTTCAAATGTGTTAGTGTTTCTGTTTTTTGAGTCATTTGTCATTCCCAAACCAATTTTCTAACTGTGTGTATCTTTCATGTTTCCTAGTCAACAATTGTCGATGATAGAGGCCATGCTTATGGTATTGGAAGTCTAGGAGAGTATCACGCCTCTCAAAAGCGCAAGTACCCGGGTACCTATTCAACTTACAACTCACTGCAAGATCAGCTACAAGAAGCACAACTCCAACTTGAGGCACAAGCTGCTGAGCTAGCTAGACAAGCTAAGGAGCATAAGGAGTTGGTCATGGTGCAAAGGTATCTTCAGAAAACAGACCCATCATACCTAGACTTCTGCAAAAGTCAGACTGATGAGCCAGAACCTAACTCTTCTCCTACTCCACAAGACTGATATGTATAAGCATGTATAAACTTGTTTATGTTTATAAGTGTTTGAATATTATGTTTGTTTTGATTAAGACAATGTGTATGCTTAGTAGCTACATAACTTTAATGTAATGTTTTTTGGTTGTTATAAGCGTTTTAGATTCTTAAACAATTAGAGTAATCAAAATACAGGAATATAATAGTGGAAACCGAAACCAAAACTAAAACCAAATTAGAATTGAATTATTTCCGATTCCATCGCTAAATAGTCGCTAATTAGTCACAAAACAGTCGCTAATTCGTCGCAATCTGGACAAAATATTTAATCCAAAACCTAAATTAGTCGCTATATCGTCGCTATATAGTCGCTAACATGGTCGCAAATTAGTCGCTAAACAGTCGCTAATTTAGCGACTATTTAGCGACAACACATTTTGCGACTATTTAGCGACAACACGTTTAGCGACTATATAGCGACTGTTTATTAGTCGCTATATTAGTAGCTACTAAGTCGCTCAATAGTCGCTAATATTTAGCGACTCAGTTGCGACTAATTAAATTAAGTCGCTAAATAGTCGCAAATTAGCGACTAATATAGCGACTAATAAATTTAGAGACCATAGATTAGCGACTAATCACTTTAGTCGCTATTTAGTCGCTAAATCGAAATTAGCGACTAAATAGCGACTATTTCAGCAGTCGCTAAATCCCTGTTTTCTTGTAGTGTGTTGGTAGTGTAACTCTCTCAGCCTTAAACAGAAGATAGATTCAAGATGGATTGATGATGGAGATAAAGCAGCTGGTTGTGTAACACTTTCTGCTTGATCTAATGAATGGAATGAAAGTGAAAATTTATAGATGGTTGCCACAATATCTATTGACAGGAGCATTGATAAGACAAACAAGAGATGCTTCTCACAATCTCTCAAGAACTCAGACTTGGAATTCAAGCAGGTTCAGAATGCCCTCTAGATAAAAGGGGGAGTTTTATTTCATCTAGGGTAAAGAATACATGCCTGTTAACGGACTTTATAAATAGTCAAAGCAGGTTTGCCCTTGTAGGGGTCTTGAAGCAAAATATAAAGTAATAAAACTACTTTTTTGGACTCTAAGACAATTAAAATAAAAGACAGACTCTTAATGAAACTAAAAGAAACGCCAAACAAAGAAAAAGAGCCGTTAGAGACATAGCATAATCAAATGTATTCAAAGACTTACCTTAGCTTGGTCTTGGACGGTTTAGATGAGTCTTTAAACCGTTGGCAGTGTGGTAAACATGGTAAGCTCCTTTGTGCTCTCTTTGTTTGTTGAATGGGCAGTGAGCAGGCTTAGATTGATGCTTGGTCCATCTTGAATGTTGAATAGCTTGCTCTTGTTGCAATCTGCTTGTTCTTGATCAGAAGCTTCTAAGATAGGCTGGTGCAAGTTGAGTAGATGTTCCACTGCCTTGTTGAACTCCTCTCTTAGCACTCTTGTTCCTGATCTTGTCCTTGGTCCAGCTCTAACAAGTGGTACTTGTGGTTGGATTGGTTCCATGACCTCATCATTCCCTCCCCCTTGGAAAGGTTCTGTCCTCAGAACTTCTTCTTCTTCATCTTCATTGTAATGAGACAAATCAGGGACATTGAAGGTAGAAGATATCTGAAACTCACCTGGAAGCTCCAGCTTGTAGGCATTGTCATTGATCCTTTCTAGCACTTTGAATGGTTCATCTCCTCTTGGTGCAAGCTTGGACTTCCTCTGGTTTGGGAACCGTTCATGCCTCATGTGCATCCACACCCAATCTCCTGGTTGGAATATCCCTTCCTTCATGTGCTTATCAACTTGTTGCTTGACTCGTTCAGCCTTCTTCTCCAAGTTCTGTTTAACCTTCTCATGAAGCTTTTTAACAAACTCAGCCTTGGTTGCTCCTTGTGGACTTGAATAGATAGCATGTGGCAGTGCGGTAAGATCTAAAGGAGTAGTGGGTTTAAACCCATAGACAACTTCAAAAGAATAACGGTTAGTAGCAGAGTGTGTAGCATGGTTATAAACAAACTCAATGCATGGTAAGCAAGATAACCAAGTCTTTAAATTCTTACCAACTATGGCTCTCAATAGAGTTGAGAGGGTGCGGTTAACTACCTCTGTTTGGGCATCAGTTTGAGGATGGCAAGTGGTTGAAAACAACAGTCTTGTTCCCAACTTCCTCCAAAGTGTCTTCCAAAATTGGCTAAGGAACTTGGTATCACGATCAGACACAATGGTTCTTGGTATCCCATGTAGCCTCACCACTTCTTTGAAGAACAAATCAGCTATTTGCACAGCATCATTGGTCTTGTTACATGGAATGAAGTGAGCCATCTTTGAGAACATGTCCACAACTTTGGTAGCCTTAAAACAAAATTCATAGAGATATCCACCCAAGGTGCATTAGGAATAGGCAATGGTAAGTATAAACCGTTTGGATGTAACATGGATTTAACCTTTAGGCAAGTAATGCATTTGGCACAATTCCTTTCCACATCTCTTCTCATGTGTGGCCACAAGAAGTGCTCCTTAAGAACACCCAGCTTTTTGTCCCTGCCAAAATGACCCATTAAACCACCTCCATGAGCTTCTTTGGTCAGTAGATCTCTCATGGATCCTTCAGGAATGTATAGCCTTTTGTCCTTGAAGAGGAAACCATCCTGTTGATAGAATGCTCCAAAGGCTGATTTGGTGGTTTCCTTGTAGACTTCTTGAAAGTATGGATCAGCTTCATACACACCTTTGATGTGTACAAATCCCATGATCTTAGCCTCCATTGTAGATATAAGAGTATGCCTTCTAGAAAATGCACCAGCTACAATGTTTTCTTTGCCTTTCTTGTACTTTATCATGTATGTGAATGTCTCCACAAACTCCAGCCACCTTGCGTGTCTCTTCTTGAGATTGGTTTGGCCTCTTAGGTGCTTAAGAGTCCCATGGTCTGTATGAATCACAAACTCTTTAGATAGTAAGTAGTGTTGCCAAGTTTCAAGTGACCTTATCAAAGCATAAAGCTCTTTGTCATATGTAGGGTAATTGAGTGTAGCACCACTGAGCTTTTCACTAAAGAATGCTACTGGTCTTCCTCCTTGAGTTAGAACAGCTCCTATTCCTGTTCCAGAAGCATCACATTCAATCTCAAATGGAATGTCAAAGTTAGGAAGTACCAAAACAGGTGCATGGGTTAAGCATTGTTTGAGCTTGTTGAAAGCTTCCTCCTGAGCTTGTCCCCACACAAAGGTTGTGTTTTTCTTGATCACAGAGGTTAATGGTGCTGCTATAGGGCTAAAATCCTTCACAAATCTTCTGTAAAAGCTAGCCAGCCTATGTAAACTCCTCACATGACCGATTGTAGATGGTGTTGGCCACTCTTGTATGGCTTTGATCATCTCCTCATATACCTTTAATCCTTGTGAACTCACAACAAATCCTAAAAACACCAATTGATCAGTGCAGAAGGTACATTTCTTTAAGTTTGCATATAAGCCTTATAATCTAAGTGTTTCTAGAACTTGTTCTAGATGTTGGATATGATCATATAAGAAATGGCTATATATTAATATGTCATCACAGTAGACAACACCAAACTTACAGATGTATTGCCTTAGGACGTGATTCAGGAGTCTCATGAAGGTACTTGGAGCATTTGTAAGTCCAAATGGCATGACAAGCCATTCATAAAGCCCCTGCTTTGTTTTGAATGTTGTCTTCCATTCATCTCCCTCCTTCATCCTCATTTGGTGATAACCACTCTTAAGATTTATCTTTGAGAAGATAGTGGCTCCACTTAGCTCATCTAGCATGTCATCCAGCCTTGGTATTGGATGCCTATACTTGATTGTGATGTTGTTTTTAGCCCTTTAATTAACACACATTCTCCAAGAACCATCTTTCTTAGGCACCAACAAAACAGGCACGGCACATGGGCTAAGAATCTCCTGTTACGGAAATTCGACCTAGTCAATATTACGGGCTACGATCTGAAATGTCCGAACTACGAGGTGGAATACAAATATAAAGTGAGGTCGAAATGATTCTTTATTGATCTTAAGGCCATAGCCGAGCTATGAACAGGATGGTACGAGGTGTGAGTCCGTCGAAAGACGTGCTCATTAAGCAATGCTTGAGGTCGGAGCTTTATAGAAGTAGCTCGGCCTCTCGCAAGTTACAATCCCCTCCCAAACGAAGAGCGAAGGGTCCTATTTATAGCGCTAGGATGCTGACTTCTCTTTGGGCCGTTGACTCCTTCGCGGGCATATCTTCTTGGTCCGACATTGAGTATAAATGATTTAGACAAGATTTCCAATGGGCTTTGGATGGGTGCTAAACCCATATCCAACAATTAGCCCCCCCCCCCAATTCGTCGAGCCGTGATGCTGAGGTCGGCGAATTTCTTCGAGAATTTAAGTTAAGTGGAAATCTTGTTGGATTTTTTTCTCATTGGTTTCATAAGCTCTTTTCTCTTGGTTTCCTATGTGGTCTTTAAGGAAACGAAAGGGCGCAGACTGCTCTTGTCGCGATTTTTGTGTTTCGTACAAAATTGCGCCTTTCTTCTTACGAGGCTTCGTCTTTTTCGGATTCCGCCTCTTCTTCCAGGTAATTATCATTTTTTCGCAGTCTTTGCTCAGTGCTTATCCTCGCTCTTTCTCGGTGATTGTTCCTCGATTGTCTTTAGTTCTGAAATTATGCGGGTAGATTCTAGCAAGCTTTCTTCTACTCGTAGCGATTGAAGGAACTTGGAGCCAATTCTACCAGATTCAGAATTGCTGTCAGATTCCCGAAGCCTAGGATCTAGGGTCTAGTTAATTGAATCATAGATCTGACCTTGTAATTACCTGGAGATTGGAACCGAAAGATGAGCAGGTAAACGAGATTTCTGGAGCGCCTCAGATGATGCGCCTCTACTGCAGTCCACACGCACACAAGCTGGAATCCGCCGGGATGCTAGTGCCGGGAATTGGATCTCCTGGGGACTGAGTTTTTCGAGGTTTCTACGTTTTTCTCTCTGATAGAAACTCTCTGGGCGGCTCTCACTCCTTAGGTCGAATCTATAAAACATGTTTATATATTGACCTCGAGGTGAACCGAAACATCAGTTTCGGTTTCGCCCTTGTGTCGACCGACACACCCATTGGTGTCGATCGACACACGTCTTGTATCGACCGACGCACCCAATTGTGTCGATCGATACACCTCTTTGAAACTCAAATTCAATGTGTATCTAATACACATCGATCAGACCATATGCCAATGATCAATCTCATACAAAGTGTATCCAACTTGCTTAGGTGTGTGACCCTGTAGGTTCACATAATACTAGCAATGAGTTACAACTCATTTGTCATAAGCGGTTTCTAGCAAAACATTACGACTCCCCAGTATCACATGAATTATCCGATCTCGACAATACAACTATCTCTAGAGTAAGTACAATGTGATTTCAGGACATAATCCCAACAATCTCCCACTTGTACTGGAATCACCTATTCCTATAATCCCTTCGTCTCTATATCTCGATATGGCATAAGGCAAGAGACTGTGTCATCCTTATTATAGCCAACATCATGTTCATCGAACCCCTGATCTATACTGATAAAACAAACGACTGACAAGCACCTCGTTTGAGCACGGCCATGCATTTTCTCAGTATCAAATCTTCGATGGGCCCTGAGATATTTATCTCCTGTTACAGGAGGGACAAATCCCATCTTGTTCCATCCATGTTTCTACACATACTTCATGATACGTATAAGCAATGCCGTTATAGCCGCCAGTTACGGAACGACGTTTGACAAGGTCAAAACGCACCAATTCATATGCTAGAAAGCATGATGAACTCAGGTCTAAGGACTATACTCTATAGTCATAATCAGAACCTCCCATGACACTGATATAACTATCCTGTGGAGTTCTCATTAGCGGGTCATGTCCGATCATATGTTCACCAACATATATCTATGTGATTGACTGTGATAATCATATCGTTGACTCTATGAAACTTAGTCCAACAGTCACCTCACATGCTAGTCTCGCGCGGTTATTGGTGTCCCACTTCAACAACCTAGACTAGGGACAATCGTAATTTATGTCATCATTTACTTATAGGGTTTCATGATCAAGTCCTCAACTTGATGACCTATATGATGACCATAAAATACTTTGGGACCATTACTTAATTATCCAATAATCAAGTAACACCGATGTCAGTTTTAACTTACACAAACTTTGCCATAGCATGTCTATGTAAAGATTATAACATAACTAAAATAACTCCCACTAGAATCAAGATCATCTCTTCAGATATCTTATACCTACAGCAACAGAACAAATTTCGTGCTTAGGTTGTGGGAGACTCTGCGGTGTTCTTGCTTGAAACAATTCCAACAAACCACACCGTCATTCAGATAAAAGCTCTATTCTACGGTCCACTGCTTGGAGCCTTTCCAACAGATAGCACCGCTATTCAGACAAAGAGACATAACCAGGTAGAACCGGGAATCGTCTTTGTCCGTCTAACTACTTTCAATTGGTTCGTCACTTTATCAGTTCACCACGAACCTATCCTTAGTGTTCCTCAAAAACTTGGGATATTTCTGGTAACTGTTCGGTGACTATTACCGAAACATATTGGTATTTTCTCGTCATGCTTTATGTGTAAGCTGCATTTGGACGAGCGCAAAATATGGCATTCATGATGGATTCTTTTGCATCAGCATAAGCAATCACACTCATCGATACTAGATCAGCCAGTGTTCAAAACACTTCATCTTGCTAAGATTATTGCCATAAGACCTTTGGTGTGAATCCATTCTTGGAATCAAGCAAATTTGAACTGTCAAATACCTTATCAACATAAGGATTTTGACATGATTCAATTAGCCTTTCTGATCCATTCCAATGGATCCTTATTCCAAGAACTTTTACGGCCTTCTCCCATGTCCATCGTTCAATTTGACTTCCGACCCAAATCTTGACAATACTTTAGCGTCGGAACGTCGTTTATGAGATTAAGTATGTTTTCTACATATAGTGTGAGAAATGCAGCTACGCTCCCACTAGTCCTCTTGTAAACACATGGTTTCATTTCTTTTTCTAATCAAGTCAAAACTTTTGACTGTATTTACAGAACGTTGATTCCAACTCCAAGATGTTTGCTTCAATCTATAAATAGATCGGCGAAGCCAACATGCATACCCAGCCAATTTTCGGAGTTGGGGCTCACCATCGCTTCTTTGAATTTCGCATGTTCGTCACTTTTCAAAGATCAACAGATCCTGACAATCGGTTACGAGAAATCACTCTCGAGTTAGTGACGGATCCTTTCGGATCTGCGAATTTCAGGCTCCACAGGTGTAGATCCTACAGCACTTTGTAGATCTCACCGCTGCTCTCCCTCAACAGGTTGAGCAGCCTCCTGTGTTTATCGAATTTCTTCGATCTGTACTTTTACTCCCACTGTTCCCTTTTGAAAGTATGATCTTTCTCAAAAGACACAGTTCCGAACAACAAAACTTTGTTCTCGGATTGGTCATAAAAGCACTAAGCCTCGGTTTCCCTAGAACAACCAGCGAGGTGGAATTTATCAGATTTGGGTTCAAACTCATTAGCTGTCATCCCCAAATTATCAGAAACAACTTACTTGAAAAACTTCCAGTCCACATTCAATGTGGTGTCTTTCAATTGATTCTGATTGAAACCCTTTTCTGCGCAAAGACAGACATTTTAGAACGTATTCTTAAATGATTATGGAATATTCATGTGACTCATCATTAATCGGAGCATATCTAATAAGATCCGATTCTCTCAGATGATCACCCAATTCTTGACTCAAGTATTTTTCTTCCGCGATCTAATCGAGGATCTTAATACTTCTGTCAAATCGAATCTATACTTCATTCACATACATACTTACTGAAGTCATCAATAAAGGTAATGAAGTACAGAAGATTTCCTCTGGCACTTATGCTCATCGGTCCGCATACATCAGTATGTGTAAGGCCCAATAAGCATCTGGCCCGTTTTTTTTTAGCTCTGCTAAAAGGGCCTTAGTCATTTGGCTCAGTGGGCAGAATTCATGTCTCAAATTATTTATAATCAAATGAGCCCAAAAGCCCAAAGCTATGGAACTTTTGAATTCGCTTCACTCTATGTGGTCAAAACGACTGTGCTAAGGAAAAATCGAGTTCAAGTCATCAGACTTAAACCTTTAGTATTTTTTTGTTATGTTCAAACTCATGCTGGTTTAAGATATAAAACCCATTCTAAACGGGGTGCTACCATAGAATATTTCATTAAGATTTAAAGAACAAAACTTGTCTTTTATCAAAATGAAAAACATCCAAATTCTTACAAGAATATGAAAGACATCTCTGCACAAGGCAGATACATAGTAGCAATTACTTAATTTCTAAAACTAAGTATGAAAGGCTCCTACAAGTGAAGAATCTCTACGGTCCATGTAGCAACCATTGCTTCATACCAGACACGCAGTTCCACTTGTCCTCTCATCAACGTTCTACTGTTGCTTAGGTCCTGCATATTTCAAAGATATCAGTACCACAACTAGTATCCAATACTTACGTAGAACTTGAAACAATAACACAATACCTGAAGAAGAAGTACCATACATCTTCTCCATCTCTTGTGAATCTTCCAAGAATTTAATGCAATTTCTCTTCCAATGCCCAAACTCTTTACAGTAGCAGCATTTATCAACATCAGATGGACCTGACTTGGGCTTAAAAGATGACACAGGCTTATCCCGATTCCAAATCTGAACGGCCTTGCCTTCACCCTTGTCTATACAAGATCTCTCAAATCTTTTACCCTTTTTGATGTTCTGCTCTGCTGTCTTGAGCATGCCATGCAGCTCAGTCAACGTCTTGGTCAAGCCTCTCTTGATATAGTTCTTGATGAACTTATCATAACTTGACGGCAGTGACTGCAGAATGATGTCAGTGGCCAACTCTAAGCTGACAGGACAATCCAGTTTCCCCAGGTTATCAATGTAACCCATCATTTTAATGACATGAGGACTTACTGGAGCATCCTCTAGTAGCTTGCACCCAGTGAGAGACTTCACCATCTGGAATCTCTCAACTCGTGCCAGATCCTGAAACTTCAGTTTCAGGCTGGTGATCATCTCTATTGGCGACTCCACGTTCTCGTATTGACTCTTAAAGTCTGAGTTCATGGTAGCCAGCATCAGACCACGCACATCTACCACATCAATATAATGCTTATTCCAAGCATTATATACTGCACGCGAGCGATTGGTCCCAAGCCTTTCTGGAAGAGCTTTCTCAAGGACATAGTCCTTGCTCTCCTGCTTGAGAATTAATCTCAAATTCCGATACCAATCCAGGAAGTTGGATCCATTTAACTTGTCCTTCTCAAGGACGGATCGCAACGAGAAAGTAGTCATAGACATAAGCTGAGATCCAAGAATGACAAAGCTTTAGTTATGTATATCATGAGAAATCTTATCTAATAAGAAAACTCGCATTATATTCAAACAATATTTCCTCTATGAATATAATGATCCAAGATCCACACTTCACCAAATTCTGAGTGGACGACTCGTCATCACCCAAAATTTAGTTATCTAGGTAAGCAAATCATTGCTAATTGTACCCAATACAACTCTTGGTCGCAGATAAGACAATCCATGTCTCATCTACTCTGATGTCTCTGGGCCCAGAACTTCTGATAGCCCATTCAAGTAAAACAATCTCTTCTGTCTTGTGATCATTGACAGTCGCACTGCGAGTCTATCAATGAACACCCGCCTTGCTCATGTCACTGTGGATACCAAGGACTCCAAGACTATCCAACAATGAACCGAGTCTTGACAGTAGACGAGATTGGGCAAGACATCAAGGTCACTTGATGTTTAGTTGAAGAAACTAAACTCTGAAAGGTTAGCAAATCAATATATTAGGTCATGTAATTGTTGATGTCAAGCACCGCAAGTCCATCAACATAATTACCTGCCTTACTCACTTAATTGTGGACACCAAGCTCTTGGCTAGACCATCACACAACGAAATGAGTCTTGACTGTTGACCATATTGAAGCTAAACTTTGATCAAGGTTTAAGTCTAGTTTGGTTTCTGCAAATTCAAGGTTCAATAACCAGAATTTCGAGCTCTGTGTCGATCGACGCAGACTATGTATGTCGATCGACAACACCAAACTTAACCGACATAGACCTAAACCGAAGACAGTTTTGATAATCGGTCCAATCCAATTGAACCAACTTATCAGATCAAAATGATCTTAACCATTCAAATCGGTTTATACTAATTGCGATAACTGGTTCAATCCAATTGAATCAATTCATCCAATTTAAACCGTTTTAGCCAGTTTCAACTGATCGCGATAACCGGTCCAATTCAATTGAACTGTTTTATCCAATCAAACTGATTTAACCCATCGGTTCATGCTAATTGAGACAATCATTTCAATCCAATTGAACCAATTCATCCAATTTAAACCGATCTATTCGGACTTAACCAAGCATGATAACCGGTCCAATCCAATTGAACCGATTAACCATTCGCTAGGTCTGTGTCGACCGACACTAACCTGTGTCGATCGACACTTGACCGAATCTGTTTTGTGTCGACCGATACTTAACTTGTGTCGATCGACACAGCAGCTTTCTGATTTTTCTTTGCGAAAAACCCTAGCCGCCGTTTCTGTCGAATTCACATCTCTGTGTCTGTGCGAAAACACAGAATCATTTTTCGATCAGATCGATCTCACCTGTTCTTAATCAAACAACCTAGTTTGCGAATCTAAATCATCAAATTCAATTAAACAGGTTGATTCAATGGAAAATCCTAAGGCTCTGATACCACTGAAGGAACTTGGAGCCAATTCTACCAGATTCAGAATTGTTGTCAGATTCCCGAAGCCTAGGATCTAGGGTCTAGTTAATTGAATCATAGATCTGACCTTGTGATTACCTGGAGATTGGCAGCGGAAGATGAGCAGGTAAACGAGATTTCTGGAGCGCCTCAGATGCTGCGCCTCTACTGCAGTCCACACGCACACAAGCTGGAATCCGCCGGGATGCTAGTGTCGGGAATCAGATCTCCTGGGGACTGAGTTTTTCGAGGTTTCTGCATTTTTCTCTCTGATAGAAATTCTCTGGGTGGCTCTCACTCCTTAGGTAGAATATATAAAACACGTTTATATATTGACCTCGAGGTAAACCAAAACATCAGTTTCGGTTTCGCCCTTGTGTCGACCGACACACCCATTGGTGTCTATCGACACACGTCTTGTATCGACTGACGCACCCAATGGTGTCGATCGATACACCTCTTTGAAACTCAAATTCAATGTGTATCTAATACACATCGATCAGACCATATGCCAATGATCAATCCCATACAAAGTGTATCCAACTTGCTTAGGTGTGTGACCCTGTAGGTTCACATAATACTAGCAATGAGTTACAACTCATTTGTCATAAGCGGTTTCTAGCAAAACATTACGACTCCCCAGTATCACATGAATTGTCCGATCTCGACAATACAACTATCTTTGGAGTAAGTACAATGTGATTTCAGGACATAATCCCAACAGCGATGAGTCTAGGTTTTCCGAGTCATTCGGAGATAGTCTTGTTGAATCTATGCTGATTGAGATTGATGAAGAGTTTTTGATGTCTCGGTCTGGGCGAAAACCTCGCCGGTTTCGTGGTAGTCGAGTTGTGATGGATTCTCCTGAGGATCGTACCCTTACTGATGAAGGGGGGTAACTTTCTGGTGATGGTGGCGAGACGAGTCACCGGGAAGACGATGTTAAGGTTGGTGGTTCGGAAGATCGTTCAGGAATCATCGCCGCCATCCTTGGTCATCATTCTGGGTCGATTTCTAAACAGGCAGGAGAGGTGAAGGCTATTATTCCCAGAGTGATTCGTTCATCCATTTGCGAGCAGGCGGATTTAGACGGTGTTCGTGGATGGTGTTCTCGTGTTTCCGGTCTCGAGCTTCGATTGTCATCCTTACACGAGCGACCTTGGGACGCTCCTCCTGGTTGGGTCTGTTTGTACGAGTGCTGGTTTACTGAGTGTTACTTAATTTTCCCCCTTCCTAAAGTCTTGGTTGAGTATTACGAGGCCAAGGAGATGGCCCTCTGTCCGCTATTCGCAATATATTGGGTGTTTTAATCATGGCGGCTGATAGCGAGGTTGAGATGTCTACTCGGTTTTTTGAAGAGCTGACGTCGTTCTCGGTTAACCAGGGGACCTCTGGTACTTTTAATGTGAGATTTAGGCATGGTCGTCGCTTGAGGGTAGTGTCCGATCCTCCGGATAAGACTTCTGACTGGCAAGATAGCTACTTCTTTGCGCATGTTAACGATGCGCTAACTTTTGATACGAGCAGGGTTTTCAGATCAGCCTGGAACTATAACCCTGGTAGCTTTCCTTATTATGTGTTTGTTTGCTGACATCATTTAGTTTTATGGTCGTGTTTTCTTCTTTGTTTTGCAGTTCGCTCTACTTCGGGTCGCTGGTCCGTGACGTTTTCGAAGGACTTGGAGAAGTTAAGAGCTCACGGTGGTGTGAACTGGCCTTCATCGAAAGACGAAGGGGCCAAGAGACTTTTTGATCAAAGGGTCCGTAATTGTCTAGGGAAGGTTGATTCGGTTATGTGTACTCTTCTCCTCTCCCTCCCCATTTTTTTGAAAAAGGGAAAAAGCCGTAATGCTGATGTTTGCTCTCCGTTGTGTTGGTAGTTTGCGAGATGGATCCTGTTTTGGAGAGCGATCCGCCATCTCCCCGGCTGTCCAGGAAGAGGCCAAGGATGTCTGAAGTTCCTGCGGCGGTAATAAAATCGCCGGTGGTTACGATTGACGACGTCACTGACGTCCGTGAAGATAGGACTGGTCAATTTCAGGAGACGCCGGAGGATGGCGCGAATCAGGGCGTTCTGCCTGCTGGGGCCTTTAACGCGGAGAGGCGGGAATCGAATCCTGAGGGTGGTGTCGAGCCTTCTGGGGAGGTTCGACCTTCTTGGTCGTATGTGCACAAGGGGAAGACACCCTTAATAAATGATATGTTGTCGTGTGCTAATCTTGTCCAGAGGCTCACGGCCGGTCCATTCAAGGATCTGATGCCCATTGCGGACATGCACAAACCGCGTCTGCAGGAGAAGTTGAGTCATCATCTGGTTAAGGTGTGCGTCACCTTTAATCAACTTTGGGACTCTTATGAATTCGAGAGGTGTCAGGCTAAGTCGACGGAAGGCATCCTTAGGGAACAGATTGATGCGCTGTGGCATTCTGCTCGTGAGTTGAAGCGGGTTCGTAAGGAGCTTGACGAGGCGAAGGGGGCTTCTGCTGCTTTGTTTTTGGAGAAGGAAAAAGCTGCGGGCTTAGAGAAGCGTTTGGTCGAGCTTGAGGATGAGAAACATAGTCTTTTGTCTGAGGCTGATTCTCTCAGGTTGAAAGTTGATTTCCTTGCTGCTGAGTGTGACGGACTTCGAGAGTCCATTGATGAGCGTCTTCGGTCTGAGCGGGAGTCCGTGTATAAGAAAGCTTCCGAGCGTCTGGAAATGCTGAGGGCGGAGAGGGAACATGGGGATCGTTATATTCCCAAGCTCTTGGAGTTCAATCAGGTTACGGGTGTTCTTAGCGCATATTGTCTGCTCGCGGACGGTGGTGTCCCGATTCCTCCTACGTTGATCGCTAAACTTGAAGAGGATAGGCTTCGCTTGGAACGGAAAGTCAACGAGTTGCGACCTGACCCTTTGGATTCTGATGTATTTTTCATGTCGCCGCAGTGAGGTGATGTTGAGGGCAGGGTTACTTCTGGCGTACCCGACCTTCCATCTTGACTCCCTTGCTGTGAGAGTCAGATCGCTTGTCTTTCTCCCTTTGTTTTATTTTTTATTTTTGTGAACGTTGTATGAACAGAGCCTTCGTTTGTAATTATACGTGTACGTTGCTCGCTTTCTTCCTCCCTTTTATTTTTGTTGTTTCCGTCTGTTCACGCGAGCTGACTCTACCTCGTTTTTGCCCGTTAGAGTTTGCTCGGACGTTTTTGGTAGACGTGTTGTTTTGATTTTCGAGGCTTGGTCCACGCGTTATTATTGCTTTCCGAAGTAGTTACTTCTGCATATTTATGGAAAGGTGGACTGCCGTTTTCGCATTGAAGGCGTGCTTTGGTAACTGACGCGCTGTATTAATTGCGTTATTGATGCACTTGTTGCCCTTGGTGGTTATAAATACTCCCTCTTTTCCTCCGATCTTTCATATCTTGTTATTCGTCGCTTTTCTCCTTTTCTTTCTTACTGAGTGTGGTTCAATTCTTTCTTTTTGTCTTGATTGTAGAGTTTGGTCCCAGTGTGTCGTGGCAACAAAGCCGCTCTGCCAATGGGTTTCTCGTTGGTGCTTATCGTTGGTCGACTCCGGCCACCAGAATTTATGTTTTTCTGGTTTTTAAGCGGGCTCGTGTTTTTCCTGCGAAACGGGGGTTGTCGATATATGAAAATGTACTGATATCCGCCCTTGCTTGTTGCTTTTGCAAACGTAAGGGTGACGCACGGTCCTTCCTGTTGGGTAGATCCGATGCGTTGCTGATTTTAGTAATGTGCCAAGGGCTGTCCTGTCTTTAAACTTGTCTCTTTTGACGTAAGTGTGTTGCCTGCCCGTTACGATGTGTGTTCACTTTTCTTATCTTTTTGTTGATCCGTTCTTCTTTACTTTGTTTTGCAGGGCAGCGGGCTCGATATCAAGCTGGTTTATTCTCCGTCGGATAAGGGGAGGGTTCCTTTGGGAAGAGCGGCTGATGTTAGAATGGCCAGGGGAACCGTGGGGACGGGCTTCGGGGTCGGGCTAACATTTTTGGTGTGCTGAGGTTGGCTTGCCCGGGCCTTCTTACCCCACAATGATCCTCCTCGGTTTGGTTTCGTCGTTGTACACTGATGGGCCTCTGCCTTTGAGGTCGTGCTGGGTGCAGACGAAATCACCTTTCAAGAAAGGAGTTCGGCTCCTTATCGGATATCGTACGAGCTCCAGTCCGGAAGAAATCATCTTTCAAGAAATTAGAATTGTTTTGTAGTTTTTTTTTTGGTTGTATGTTTCTTTTTGTAATTTTGAAGAGAACGAAATAAAAGAAAGAAGAGTTTTATATTTGTCTCCTTCCTTGTCGTTTTTTTTATTTGTTGTTTGCGAGCCGTTTCTCGGCTTTAGGGCGAGATCAAATTTTAGGTGCGAGTACGTGCTCGACTTATCCTGCTTTTGATTTTCTCGGATCGAAACAAAGCTCGCCCATTTATATACATAAGTTTTTGAGTGCGAGATTGGGCTCGGCTTACCTCGTCATCTGCTAGGTTATCTAGGTGCGAGTACGTGAGCGGCTTATCCTGTGGGGCCCTTGAACATAGTTATGCGGAGGAGGTCCGGCTTACACAACTTTTTCTAAGGACTTGTGCGGGTCTGGCCCCGGCTTACATGTCGTTAAAACAACGACGTGACGCAATGTCACTGTGCATCGGACACGTGTTTATTGGATCGATCATTTGGCCAGAATGTCGATTGTTAGTTGTTAAGCGGCTAAGTTATATGAAAGTGCACAAAGATACTCTTTAAAAATTTGAAAAACCTAGTGGCGGCTGCACCTTACATAGGTTACCTACGTACTCCTCTAAGGGAGATCAAGCCAAGCGTAGTTCTCTTTTTTTTTTACATACTTTGAGCCGTAGCTCGGTTACTAGCATATATATCTAGATATGGGCTGAGTAGAATTATGACGTTTTACTTGTGGGTGTGGTGCTCGTCATACCTTTTTCGAGGTGCGGATTTTGTCTTTCTTCGTCTGGGTGCGAGGTGGCGATCGCTTGTTCGGATATGAAGCATGACGCTTGTCGCACTCTGCGCTCCACTGTAAAGTAATACCTTGAGATCCTCTGGCTGCCGCGGAGTGTGAAGATACCTTCCGGTGTTGGGAATTTTATGCATTGGTGGTATGTTGAAGGTATTGCTTTCATAGCGTGGATCCAAGGGGTTCCCAAGATCACATTGTAGATTGCGGGTCGGTCTATGACGACGAATTTGACAAACTTGGTCAGGTGTCCGACGTGCACTGGTATCTTGAGGGTCCCGATTGTTGTGGTCGTGTCTCCGGCGAATCCAGTGAGGGGTTTCTCCGAACGCTTCATCCTGTAATCGCGGAGTTCCATCCTTTGTAAAGTCTCTTCGAAAATGAGGTCGACAGAGCTTCCTGTGTCGATTAGAACATTGGTAACTTCACAGTCGCCAATTTGGAGTTCAACGATGAGCAGGTCGTTGTGCAGCTTGTCGAGGCCCTCTTCGTCCTCCGTGTTGAAGGTGATCTCAGTTCCTGGTTTCAGCTCTTCGGGGACGTTCCTACTCCATTGTTGGCGTGCGTCGGCTTTTGGCTATAGGCCGTTATCGATCTTACCGAGTCGTTGCAGGTGGAAAGTCCCCCCCCCCCCATGATCATGTTGATCCGCTTCCTAGGTGTCGGTATGTCCTCTTCCTCGTCGTCGCGGGATCGCTTTGGCAGTTTGGTGTCAACGTCACTCTGCTCCGTTTTCTGCTGGCTTATTTGCCTTGCCTTTTCCTCCTGGATTAGCTTGAATCGTTCTCCTTCGTTCTTGGGTTGTCGCGGTGTTTCTCGATTTCCGGGGGGCGCTGACGGGGGGTTGCGGTTGGTTATGTTCGTTACCCCTTTTTGATATTCTCTGAATAGGAGGTTTCAGAGATGCCGACATTCCGCAGTGTTGTGTCCGGAGTGCTGGTGGAATTTACAAATAGTTTTTTCTTGGTCATCGGACCGTACGTATTTGTACCATGGTCGACCTTGCTGGTGGCTCGTTTGATTGCGTCCCGGTTGTTGGAAGGTTTGTTGACTTGTCTGCTGCTGCTGCTCACCAACGTAGAACGTTGTGGCTTTCTTCCCCTTGTCGTCGGGATTATCAGGAGCTGTATCTTTACCTTTCTTCCCTGAGGCAAATTTCTTGGCAAGTAGATCCTTCTCCTCTTCTATCTCAACAAAGACGGTCGCTCGGTAGAGGGCGTCCTCGAGGGTCTGTGGCTTGTTTATGGCCAGCTCGTCACGGAAAGGCGATTCATACCAAAGCCCATTTCGCAGTGCTGGGAGCCCTTCGTTATTCGTTACTGTGATCTTTGAGACGATAACTTTGAACATGTCGATGTAGGATCTGAGGGGTTCTTTCGGTCCTTGGCTTACATCCCAGAGGTTGGCACTAGAGGCTCCTTCCTGAATGAACATGGAGTAATGTTTCAGGAAAGTGGTCGTCAACTGATGTAGCTGTCGATGGAGTGAGCTTCCAGCCGCGAGAACCAGTTGAGGGCGGCGCCGCTCAAATTTTTGACGAACAACTGGCAGAAGCTGGCGTCGCGTTCCTCTGGCGAGAACAAGGTTTGTCCCATCGCGATAGTAAAGGCCGTCATGTACTGCCCCGGATCCGAGCTACCGTCGTAAGTAGGCAACTTGATCTTCCCAGGATGTTTGACTGGCGTCCCTGTTATCTTACTCGTGAACGGTGTGTTTTGGGTTTCCTTCAAGACCCTATATATTTCGGGGGCTGAGCTAGTCGCTTTGTGAACCTTCGACGTCATGTGATCCAGTTGGATCTTAAGCGATTCGAGCTCGCTGTTCCTCCAACCCTCGATCCGACTTTGGATGTGTCTGACCAGTGGCAGTTCTAGGTGAATGGTTGGTTGCCTGCTAGATTCGGTATTCAGAGGTGGTGTTTCTCCGAACAAGACCCTTGGAAGCCGCGGGGTAGGATTTTCGGTTGCTTGAGATGTTTGGAAACCGGTGGACTGTAGGTAGTTGATATGTTCCCTACATGAGTCTTGATTGCTTGTACGCGCGTCGAGACGAGCGTTGTTATCTCTGGTCAGCTCGTCGACCTGGGCCATCAAAATTATTATTAGAGAGGAGACGTCCTGGTTTTGATCGCCTGAATGTACTCCGTCCTGACGTGTGTGGGCTATCCTGGTTTGGCCGATCCCGGCGTTAGCTGGCGAAATTGGTGACTCCGAGCTCGGGCGAGCGGGCTTCGGGTTTGCTCAGGCGACTTTGGATCGTTATCTGTTAATGATGGTCTTGTCATCTTGGCTTCGTCTTAGATCGTAAAGAAGTTTATCGCATCCCCTCAGACGACGCCAATTGTTTATACGGAAATTCGACCTACTCAATATTACGGGCTATGATCTGAAATGTCCGAACTACGAGGTGGAATACAAATATAAAGTGAGGTCGAAATGATTCTTTATTGATCTTAAGGCCGGAGCATAGCTATGAACAGGATGGTACGAGGTGTGAGTCCGTCGAAAGACGTGCTCACTAAGCAATGCTTGAGGTCGGAGCTTTATAGAAGTAGCTCGGCCTCTCGCAAGTTACAATCCCCTCCCAAATAAAGAGCGCAGGGTCCTATTTATAGCGCTAGGATGCTGACTTCTCTTTGGGCCGTTGACTCCTTCGCAGGCTTATCTTCTTGGGCCGACATTGAGTATAAATGACTTAGACAAGATTTCCAATGGGTTTTGGATGGGTGCTAAACTCATATCCAACATACCCTTTTGACATGAGCTCCTTAACTTGTTTTTCCAGCTCCTTAGCTTCTTCAGGGGTTGACTCTATAGGCTGGTCTGTTTGGTAGAGGTGCTCCTGGTACCAAATCAATATGATGCTCTATGCCCCTTAGAGGTGGAAGGCCTGAAGGTGTGTCTTCTGGAAAAACATCCTTGTACGATCCAAGAGCGTGTGTACCTCCTTTGGTAGCTCATGATCTTCAATCCCTGAAAACAAGCTTTCTCTAAAGATCATGAGTAGCACCTGCTCTTTATGATCTAAAGATTTCAGAATACTCATTGGAGAAATATATAAGCTTGTCTTACTTGCCTTAGCTCTTTTGTCCATAGCCAGTTGCATGGTATGAACTTCATGTGGTGTGAGAGGAGTGATATATCATGGTTTTCACCGGTTTTAGACCATGATATAAGTATGTTTTAGAGCCTTTTGGTGTTTCTTTAGAGTCTTTTACAGGTATTATTAGGTATATGCACGTTTGGAGCAGATTTGGTGATTATGTCGCTTTCTGGAGCATTTTGGAGATTTAACCCGAGAGATAGAGTTCAATGTCCAAAACAGAGGAGTGCATCGATCGACACAACCTGTGCATCGATCGACACACGAGCGAGATGGGCTTTCCTCGGCGAGTTTAATGAAGAATGTGGAAATTGCATTTTTCCCATAAGTTTCCAATAATTACAAAGAAGCCCCAGCCGTGATTAGAGCTTTATAATTAGGTTTTTGGTGTTTAATTCTAGATACGCTTTCATACTTTGAGCATAGAGATTTTAGAGCTTTTGGGGCTGATCTGAACCTGTATTGCTTCCTGCTTTTGGAGAAGATTTCGAACCCCTTTTATTCTTACTCTTTATTTATGCAATCTATTTATTCTATGATTTGTGTTTCATTAATCATGTCTGAGTAGATTCATAGTTAGGTTTAGGGATTCTCATAAAGGTTTTCGTGACTTGTTAGATTAATTTATCAGTTTAGGATTCATAACTTAATTGTTCTTCAACCTGAATTGTGCTTAATACTAGTTTCTAACCTGATCACTTAGAATCTAGACTTTAGGTTATTAAATTGACACGAAAGTGTGGTTTAGAATATGAACTATTTAGGTTGAGCAATTGAATTATCCGCAAAAAAATTGGTTTAATTGAATTGTGAACATATCGAACCTGCACTTAAGGCTAGTTTAATCTGTTAGGAATTGCAAAGAAACTTGGATTTTTGCCATTAGACTTAGAGAATTCTCGCAACGAAAGTTGGTTAATTCTACATATGTGTTTGAGTTCTAGAACCAGACTTAATTTGATCCTGAACTGATAGTTTATCTGCTTGTCTGATTTCCTGAGAACTCCATAGACTTAGCGCTTTTAGTTGATTGCTTACAAACCACTCCTGCTACTGATTTACTTTTCTGCTTGCTATTTAGTTTCTAATTAATTTCACCTAGCTTAACTTGACTGTTCTACAATCTATCGTAAGGTCTAGAGTCTCTGTGGATTCGATACCCTACATACTACTGTCACGTCTGTGCACTTGCAGTGTAGATCTAGGGATTAAAACTCTGATCGTATCAAGTTTTTGGGGCCGTTGCCGGGGACTCTTTTGAGTCTTCGATAGATTTGAACTTAGGGTTTAGACTAGGATTTTCGTTTTTGTTTTTGTTACTAATATTTCTCTGTTTTTCTCTGTCGCAGGCCTGACTTTCGCTTAGCATCAATCGTTGCATTCATCTGAAACGATCGTTTCAGGGCGAATTTGAGTTGAATCGATCGTTGCCTCTTAGCATCGATCGTTGCACTACGATTACCGACGGTTTATGCAGACGTGTGATACCAGAAGTAATCCGAACTCGAATCTCGTTAATCTCAGGCTTGAGGAACTTGCTAGACTAGAGAGAACAAACATAAAGGATCAGCGATCAAGGATGAACAACAATCGCTTGATTCTGATACCTGATAATGAAGGCGTCCTAAGGGACCGACAGAACAATCCGTACAATGCTGCTGGGCAAAGGATTGATGCTGAGGGACGAGTGATCCCTGAACCTGAACCTCAACCTGAAGGTCAGAGGCAGATAGTTGCTGCTAATGAGAGGACTCTTGCTGACTATAACCGACCGGATGAGTTTTATGCTAACCGGTCAGCAATTGTACCTCCTGGATTTGAGAGGAATGATTTTGAGATCAAGACTGTCTACTACACTCTGTTGAGACAGAATCCTTTCCATGGTCTCCCACACGAGCAGCCGATGGATCACATTGATGGCTTTGAGGTTCGTCACTGGGATGAAGTACAATGGGGTGAACTATGATTTTCTCAACCTTAAGCTTTTCCCCTATTCTCTTGCTGGAGAAGCTTTGGCTTGGCTGAAGCAAATTGCACCTGGCAAGTTTACTACATGGGATGCTGTGAAGAGAGAGTTCTTGAGGCACTTTTATGATGATGCACGCTCTGATCAGTCGAGACAGGATATTCTCACCTTCACCCAAGGTCCTACAGAGCCTCTTAAGACTGCATGGATGAGGTTTAAGAAGTACCAATAGGATTGTCCTCATCATGGATTCACTGAAGTGACATTGCTGGGCATATTCTTCAGAGGTATTGATCTCCACTACCAGACTGCGTTGGACAATTCCAGCAATGGAAATTTCAACACAAGGACTCCTGAGCAAGCTAAGACACTTATTGATAACTTGGTGAATAGTAATAGCACCAAGAATGATGATAGGAGAAGGAAAGAGTCTAGTGGGAAGATAGATAATCTGGAGATTGCTGATATCAGGAGCAAGTTAGACACTGTTCATAGCTTGTTGACTGGAAAGAAAGTGGTCCACTTTGCTCAGGAAGTCGAAGTGTTTTAAGCTGAAGAAGATCATCAGGAAGAGGATGTGAACTACATTGGTGGCTCTAGATTCCAAGGAAACAGGTTTAGTAATCAGCAAGGTAATAGGTTCTTCAATGGTGGACAGAAGAGAGCTTTCACAAGCAATCAAAACTCTTCTGGATTTGGACAGAATGCTAGTTATCAGAAGCCTTTTCAGCAAGGTAATCAGAGGACTTATGGATCATCTTCATATCAGGCACCTCCTGCTGATAATGCTCATGAGAGCAAGATGGAAGACATGATGGAACAGTTGCTGAAAGGACAGACTAAGATTGTTGTGGACTTCAACAAGAAGTTGGATGTTGTGTATGAAGATCTGAATGGGAAGTTTGAATCCTTGAGCACACATGTGAAGGAGCTTGATGCTAAGGTTGCGAGGACTGCTGGATATGTTCAGAGGCCAGATGGATCTCTTCCGGGACGGACTGGTGCTAATCCTAAGTATCAGTGCAATGCAGTAACACTAAGAAGTGGTAAGGAGTTGTTTCCTGCCCAGAAAAAGCAGTTGAGTTTGGAGGAATATCGTGGAAATTGAAGAGATGGAAGATGAGATCCGCGGAATTCTCAATGCATCGATCGACGCACCCAAGCAATGATCGATGCAAGGCGAAAATGGAGATGATGTACCCAAGCTGGACGCAGAGGTCGTAACAGAGTCACCCAGCAACGATCGATGCAACACTAGCAACGATCGACGCAAGGTGACTGCCGAGAGTTCAAACGCAGAAAACCTGAAGAAGTCGAACGAAAGGGTTTATAAGCCTAAGGTCCCTTTTCCTAAGAACCCCAGGAAAGCTAAGAACGATAGGCAGTATGCTAAGTGCCAAGAGATCATTAAAAAGGTGAAGATTGAAATGCCTTTGATTGACTCTATGCAGATTACTCTTGTGATGAAGAGATGTCTTAAGGACTTACTAGCTGGTAAATGGTCTGATGAGGAGAGTGTAATGATGATCACAGAGGTGTGTAGTGCAGTGATTCAGGGCAGAATTCCTGAGACGTTGAAAGATCCAAGAAGTTTTGTGTTGGATTGTGGTATCTACAGGGAGAGATTTGAGAGATCTCTATATGATCTTGGTTCTAGTGTGAACCTTATGCCCTTCTATGCTGCTAAGAGACATGGGATGACAGACTTCCTGCCCACTAGGATCTCACTAGTTTTAGCAGACATAACAATCAGAATTCCTGAAGGAATATTGGAAGATGTGCCTATTATGATTGGCCAATGTGTGATTCCTACCGATTTTGTGGTTCTGCAGTATGGAGAGGAACCAAAGGATCCACTAATTTTGGGTAGGCCTTTCTTGGCTACTGCTGGTGCTATGATTGACTGCCAGAGAGGTAAGATAATTATGAATGTGGGTGATCTGAAGATGAGATTTGATATGGACAAACTGGTGAAGAGACCAACCATCGACGGACAGGCCTTTTATGTGGACACACTCAGTGATTTGGCTGCAGATTACTTCATAGGACACATGCTGAGGACCCACTGGAGAGAGCTTTACTGAGCACTATAATGGAGCTGGAATACCTGCAAGACGAGCCCGCAATCTGCTATGCGAGGCTAATGGATTCTTTTGAGCAAGTGATGCAGTTGGGTGTGTTTGACGCGACGTTGCATCGATCGACACAGCTAACGCATCGGTCGTTGCAGGTCGACAGAGATTGGGCAGAGGAAAAAGCCCCAAAAATTGAGCTGAAACCACTTCCATCCGGGCTAAGGTACGCATTTCTTGGACCTAATTCGACATATCCAGTGATTGTTAATGCTAGTTTGAACAATGCAGAGCTCATTCTACTGCTAAGCAAGCTGTGCAAGAATCGCAAAGCTCTTGGCTATTCTCTTGATGACATTTCAAGTATCTCTCCGGAGCTGTGCATGCATCGGATACATCTTGAGGACGAGTCTAAAACATCAGTTGAGAATCAGAGGAGGCTTAATCCTAATCTTAATGATGTGGTAAAGAATGATATCATAAAGCTCCTAGATGTTGGGATCATCTATCCGATTTTAGATAGCGATTGGGTTAGTCCAGTCCATGTAGTGCCTAAGAAAGGTGGAGTTACAGTAGTGAAGAATGAAAAGAACGAGATGATTCCTACAAGGACTGTGACTGGACACCGGATGTGCATAGATTAAAAAAAGCTCAATGCTGCGAAAAGGAAAGATCATTTCCCTTTACCTTTCATTGATAAGATGCTGGAGAGGTTAGCAAATCACCCTTAATATTGCTTCCTAGATGGATATTTAGGCTTCTTCCGGATTCCCATCCATCCAGAGGATCAGGGAAGGACCACCTTTACTTGTCCATATGGCACATTTGCATACCGTAGGATGCCTTTTGGACTTTGTAATGCACCAGCCACCTTCCAGAGATGCATGATGTACATATTTACTGATATGATTGAGGACTTTATGGAGGTGTTTATGGATGACTTTTCAGTCTATGGGTCATCTTATAATGAGTGCATGGATAATCTGTGCAAAGTGCTAGCTAGATGCGAGGAGAAGCACTTGGTTCTTAATTGGGAGAAGTGCCATTTCATGGTCAGAGATGGCATTGTGCTTGGACATAAAGTGTCTGAAGCAGGGACCGAAGTAGACCGCGCTAAGATTGAGGTAATGACCAGCCTTCAAGCACCTGATTCTGTGAAGTCTGTGAGGAGCTTTCTTGGACATGCTGGTTTCTATAGACACTTCATCAAGGATTTCAGTAAGATTGCTAGACCACTAACTACTTTGCTGTGTAAGGATACCAAGTTTGAGTTCAATGCAGACTGTCAGACTGCGTTTGAACAGATCAAGCAAGCATTAGTGAGTGCTCCTATATAGTGCTAGAAATTTGATTCAAAGCCCGCGGGTCCCGCCCCGCTAGACCCGTCGCGGGGCGGGTGCGGGTCAAATTTTTTTTTTAAAGTTTCACGGGGCGGGTGCGGGTTGGAATTTTTTTTGGCGGGGCGGTTGCGGGTCGGGAAATTTTACGATGCGGGTTCGCAGGTACCCGCAAATTTAATTTTTTTTAAATTTAAATTTAATATTTTATTAATATTTGTGAATTTTAGTGTTTAAATTTAAAAATAAAATATATAAAATTTATTAAAAATACTTAGTTTTTTAAATACAAATTATAAATTTACGTTTTTAAAATTAAAAATTTTATTAATAAATTTTGTTTTTATTTAAAAATATATATATATTTAAAAAATAATTAATATTTTTAATATTTGCGGGTTACGCGCGGGTACCCGCGAAATTAAGCGGGGCGGATGCGGGTGAAGGTTTTGAATCCGCGGGTTTGGCGGGTCGGATTTTAGCGGATCAAAATTTTACTTAACCCGTCGCGGGTCGGGTTTGCGGGTCGCGGGTTGACCCGATTCCCGGCACTACTCCTATAGTTAAGCCACCAGATTGGGATTTACCTTTTGAGATCATGTGTGATGCGAGCGACTATGTTGTAGGAGCTGTTCTGGGGCAGAAGAAGGACAGAAAGCTTCATGTTATTTACTATGCCAGCAGGACACTAGATGATGCGCAAAGGAACTATGCCTCTACGGAGAAGGAGTTATTGGATGTTGTCTTTGCATTTGAGAAGTTTCGGCCCTATCTTGTTGGTTATAAAGTGATTGTACACACTGATCATTCAGCTCTGAAGTATCTGATGCAGAAGAAGGATGCTAAGCCAAGATTGTTGAGATGGATTCTGTTGCTTCAGGAGTTTGATATTGAAGTGAGAGACAGGAAGGGAGTTGAGAACGGAGTTGCTGACCATCTGTCAAGGATTCTGGTTGAAGAACACGTCCCCATTAATGACTTCTTGCCTGAGGAGAACGTCAATATGATCGGAACAATATTCCAGACTGATTCGGACAGGAATTTGCAGAACTGTCGGATTAATCGCATTGCGTCGATCGATGCAACATCTGTGACGATCGATGCATGTGACGAGGACGCAACGATCGATGCTACCCTTTGTGACGATCGTTGCAGTGTGGATACGAGCCCAGAACCTTTTACGGTTTGAATCGGACAATACGACTTCGAAGTTGGTGCTGTCGCGACGACTAGTCGACCCTGGTATGCAGATATAGCTAATTACCTGGCTGTAGAGACTGAACCAGATGAGTTGAAGGGATATTCAAAGAAGAATTTCTTCAGAGAGCTCAGACGATACTATTGGGATGAGCCTTATCTCTACAAGCACTGTTCGGATGGTCTTTACAGGAGATGCATTGCTGAATCAGAGGTTCCAGATATCCTATACCACTGTCATGGATCAGGTTATGCTGGACATTTTGCTACTTTCAAGACTGTGTCTAAGGTTCTGCAAGCAGGTTTCTGGTGGCCTACGATGTTTAGAGACGCTCATTCTTTTGTCTCTCAGTGTGTTTCCTATCAGAGGAGAGGGAAAATCAGTATGAAGCAAGAGATGCCTCAGAATTTCATTCTTGATTATGAGGTTGAGGTTTTCGATTGCTGGGGCATAGATTTCATGGGTCCTTTTCCCTTTATCCTATGGGAATAAGTTCATCTTGGTTGATGTGGATTATGTGTCTAAGTGGGTGGAAGCAATAGCTAGTCCGACCAATGACTCTTCGGTGGTTATTAAGCTGTTTAAGACCATCATATTCCCTAGATTTGGAGTACCTTGGATAGTAATTAGTGATGGAGGATCTCATTTCATTAATAAGGTTTTCGAGAAGCTGCTACAGAAGCATGGAGTTCATCACCGAGTTGCTACTCCTTATCACCCTCAGACTAGTGGACAAGTCGAGGTCTCTAACAGACAGATCAAGGAGATCTTAGAGAAGACATTTGGGAAGACAAGGAAGGATTGGGCAGCAAAGCTAGATGATGCACTATGGGCTTACCGACTGCATTCAAGACACCACTTGGGACTACTCCATTCCATTTGTTGTATGGAAAAGCATGTCATCTGCCAGTGGAGCTTGAGCACAAAGCAGCATGGGCTGTGAAGCAGATGAACTTCGATCTTAAGTCTGCTGCAGAGAGGAGATTGGTACAGCTTAATGAGTTGGATGAGATTAGGCATTTTTCTTATGAGAACTCAAAGCTGTACAAGGAGAGGACCAAGCTTATCATGACAAGAAGATTGTCTCTAGACAATTTGATCCTAATGATCAGGTACTTTTGTATAACTCTCGTTTGCAATTGTTTCCAGGTAAGCTGAGATCGAAGTGGTCTGGTCCTTTCATGATCAAGGAGGTACGTCCTTATGGAGCTGTCGTTCTAAACAGCCAGGAAGGTAAGGAATTTACTGTCAATAGACAGAGGGTGAAGCATAATTGGGCTAAGGCCGAGATTCCGAGAGGTCAAATTCTGCCTCTGGATAATGCACCTTCTGCCTGATTCAGCTGAAAGGTCAAGCTAATGACCTTAAAAGAGCGCTGAGTGGGAGGCAACCCACTGTTAGGTTCGTTTTTGTTTTCATTTTTCGTTTTGATTTTGGTGTTTTGATTTTTCTGTTTAAGTGTGCTCAGAGGCGTGAGAAACAGGCAGAATCGCATTGCAACGATCGACACACATTGTGCATCGGTCGATGTCGTTGCGATTTACGGTTTGCCGGTTCAATTACGGATCAGACACCGGTTATCTACTTAACCGTGGGCATAATCGCCTTGCATCAATCAACACCTTTGTGGCATCGATCGACGCAGGCCGACGACAGGTAAGTTAATGCAATATCTAGGTCTTCAATGCATGGGTTGATTATGAGAATCACAGCCTCATAACTTCATAAAAAAGTCAAGGATTCTCATTCAATGACAATGGCTAAATTGGTGCCAAGAAGACTAATATTTGAATTTAGCTAATTTTCCTCTTTTTGTATAAATGTAAATCATTTCTTTTAATGTATTTTATTGTAAAGATCATCTTGTAAGAGCTATAAAAAGCTCAATTGTTCTATTGTAAATAATATAGAAATTTTTGGAAAAAATAAGAGTTCTCTCTTATAAAGCTTTTATGTTTTGTTCTTTGTTTCTCTAAGAGTTGTTGCATTAGCACAACATCACACTTAACCTCATCTGTGTACTTGCCTATGCTGAATGGCACCAAGAGTTGCTCATTGATCTTCAGCTCAGTCTCATCATTCAGCCATTTGAGTCGGTATGGCCTTGAATTCTTGGTCTTCTTGAAGCCTAGCTTATCAACAAGATACTTGCTAGCCACATTAGTACAAGAACCACCATCAATTATCAAGCTACATACCTTTGATTCAATGCTACATCTTGTATGAAAGATGTTTTCCCTTTGAATTGTCTCTGGTTCAAACATAGCACTAAGTGATCTCCTGGTCACTAAGATCTCTCCAGTCTCTGGATAATTAGTGACTTCTTCTTCAGATTTAGTATGCCCTTCCTCTTCCTCATCTTGTGACTCATACTCCCCATTGTCTCTTATAACCATGACTATCTGGTTTGGACACTCCCTTGCATAGTGTCCCTTACCTTGACATTTGAAACAGGTTATGTCACGGCTCCTTTGGGTCTTATTTTGTTCTGTTTGAGGTGTCATGGATGATCTTGGAGTAGTCTTCTTGAACCGGTTGTCTACCTCTGTAAACTTGACTTTGTCAACACTCTTTGATGGCTGAGGATTCCAACTAGGCTTGCTTTTGTTGGTGGCAGTAGTCTTCCTCTTGATATGTTGCTCTCTTTGTATGACATGGTGCAACAATTCTTCCAAGTTCTCATAGTTCTGCCTCTTTACCTTCCTAGAAATCCTGTCTTGTAAACCATCTAGGAACTGAGCCATAAGTGTCTCCTCTGAGTCTTGAACCTCCAGACGGTTATTGAGTGTTTCAAACTCTTCAAAATATTCTTCTACAGACTTTTTTCCTTGTGAAAGCTTCCTGAAATGTTTATGCAAGTCTCTAGAGTAATAATCTGGAACATATCTCTTCTTGAGATGGAACTTCATGTCATCCCAATCATTGATCATCCCACACCTAAGCCTTCTTCTTTCAGACACTTCTCTGTCCCACCAAGCCACTGCATTGTCTGTTAACTGAGCAACATGTACGGTCCATCCTTCTTTCCCAATCAAGGTAGGCTTTTGGATTGACCTTTCCAACAAAGGTAGGAGGCTTAAGCTTAAGATCTTTTCCACAATTCCTATCCTCTTCTTGGTCTCTATCTCTGCTCCTGTTTCTGACATGGCCTCTGTTCTGCTCCTTGTCCCTGCCTCTTTGATGTTGTCTCCTAGGTTTAGGGTCTGGTTCTGGATGTAAATCATCCTCTAGGTCAGACATGTCCTCATCAGTCTCCTCTTCTGCTTGTTGTCTTTACTCTCTTTGGAGGTTTCTGATTGGTCCCCTGCGTGGTGCAGGAGGTATGACTCTTTGTACCAGATGTGTATACGTTCACTGATACTCCTCATAACGTCCAACATCTGGTTCATGGTGATCTGAGTTGTTGCAGCCTCCTCCTCTCCCATGATGGTGTACCTAAAAGTTGACACAACAATTCAAGGTATCAATAGGTCCTAAGCTTATGTGTTTGAGAGTTAAAACAAGGTTATGCACGTTTTAAATCTCTTGACAAGGCAAATAAGGATTAAACTCGGTTTAATAAGCTTTAGGAAGGTTGAAAACAATTTTAGGAAGATTAGGAAGGTTTTTAGGAAAACTGGTTCTATAACTTTCTAAACGAAAGGATTTTGGCTTTTAAATTGGACCACGGTTTGTTTAAAGCACTAAACTCCTTTCTTTGGTTTGAATCAATTTGAAAACGGTTTAGGAAGTTTCACAAATCAATTTAGGGCTTTGGGGTTTTCGAAAAGGGTTTGGGCGGCTGGTTTCTCTTTTGGAAAGATTCAAACTTCCTTTTCTGCTTGTCTCACACGTTTTTGAATCAAGATATGGTAAAATAGCTTTAGAAAAATATGGCAACAACACTCTTTTGGGTTTTTGTTTGAGAAAAATCGAATCAAAACAACTAAACTTTTTCTCTTTTCTTTTGGAGTTTATGAAAACCAGACTAAGAACAAGCAACAAAACGTGAAAGAACTTGAAGCAAAAACGATTTTTCTTTGAGTTTTTGGTTAAGGAAACAAAACAAATGACTTTTCTTTTGGGTTTTAGGTTTATAAAGCAAAACAAAATTATTTTCTTTGGTTTTTTTTTTGATGCAAAGTCTAAGAGAAGAATGAACTAGATGCAATAGGATGAGCAGATGAAATATGGTAATGAACTAATGATTCAAGTGCAAAACAGAACAATATTTACGGATTTTCTTATATGAATGCAAACAAATCAGAACTAAGGCTACACAGAATGAATGAACAAACGATTTTATGAGTTTTTAGATGCAGTATGCAATTGAAACAAAAGCTAGAACCTAGATGCAAAGGAAACCGAAAGGAAAAGGAGTAGATATACCTGATCTAAGAACCTTTCGGCTCTGATACCAGATGATGCAGGCACAGATAGAGATGGATCCAAAGCTGCTGGTTGTGTAACTCCCTCAGCCTTGAACAGAAGATGGATTCAAGATGGACTGATGATGGAGATAAAGCAGTTGGTTGTGTAACACTCTCTGCTTGATCTAATGAATGGAATGGAAGTGCAAATGGATCGATGGTCACCACAAAGCTCTATGGACAGGAGCTTTGATAAGACAAACAAGAGATGCTTCTCACAATCTCTCAAGAACTCAAACTGGAATTCAAACAGATTCAGAATGCTCTCTAGACAAAAGGGGGCGTTTTATTTCATCTAGGGTAAAGAATACACGCCTGTTAAGGGACTTTATAAATAGTCCAAGCAGGTTTGCCCTTCTAGGGATCTTGAAGCAAAATACAAAGTAATAAAACTACTTTCTGGGACTCTAAGACAATTAAAATAAAAGACAGACTCTTAATGAAACTAAAAGAAACGCCAAACAAAGAAAAAGAGTTGTTAGAGACATAGCATAATCAAATGTATTCAAAGACTTACCTTAGCTTGGTCTTGGACGGTTTAGATGAGTCTTTATACCGTTGGCAGTATGGTAAACATGGTAAGCTCCTTTGTGCTCTCTTTGTTTGGTGAATGGGCAGTGAGCAGGCTTAGATTGATGTTTGGTCCATCTTGAATGTTGAATAGCTTGCTCTTGTTGCAATCTGCTTGTTCTTGATCAGAAGCTTTTAAGATAAACTGGTGCAAGTTGAGTAGATGTTCCACTGCCTTGTTGAACTCCTCTCTTAGCACTCTTGTTCCTGATCTTTTCTTTGGTCCAGCTCGAACAAGTGGTACTTGTAGTTGGTTTGGTTCCATGACCTCATCATAACGGTTGTGAATTTTTAGTAAAGACATGAACTGTGAAGAACAACTAGCTACATTTTAATATTAATTATCAAACAACTTTTTATATAATCACCATTGATCTTAGGATGGCTATGGTAACCTTTTGGAATTGTTTTCTCCTTTTTCTGGAAACAACAGTTAAAACTTCAGACATAATCATCATGTGGGCTTAGGCCCAAAACCAAGAACTCATCACTTCACATTTGGGCCAAGAAGTGTCAGGCCTAACTCGTGTGTGAAAACGTGAGTTATTTCCTACACCTGAAACAAAGAGGAAGCATAATACTTATTAAGTAATGAAACTCTTTTAAGTATTATAAAAGGACAAAACAAGTATGTGCCTTCTACTCCTATTACGAATAGGAAACATAATGCAAAGTGAGATTAGGAGAACTCAAGCATTATATAAAGAAGACAAGGGATAACTCATTCGATACAAGCAAATACAATAACATCACGAGAGCAAAAAGGCATACGTGAGAACAAAGCACAAAGAGAGCTACAAGATCAAGGGAGCTAGAAAAACTTTTAGTTTCTGGACTTGGATCTTAAGAGTTTTCATATATAGTGTGCAGGATTTAAGCTTTGATTAGAAATTTAGCATATAAACTTACTTCTGATTGTTTGACAAAAAAAAACTTACTTCTGATTGTTTGTAGAGTTATAATCAAAGAGTTTAGTAAATCAGTTGTGGATACCGTTTCTACCCTTTTGACATAACTAACTGATGAACACTAGATAACCAATTTTTGTGTCGGTTTTATTCCGCAAACAGATGAACAATTAATTTTGAATCAATCTAAATACAGCCTAAGTGTACAAGTTAAAATCTCAACAAAAACGTTTTGTGCTCATATTGCCTAAAATCCCACCATATATAAACATGTCTTGACAAATTCTAGTTTCATATGCACATATATATTGTCATGTGTCCTTGTCTTAAAAATGAGTGACGGAACTTTGGGCTGAAATCAAATGGCCTAATCTAATTTCCGTGTCGACCAGAAAATTACAAGTTGTAGTAGTCTCTTTGTAGCAACGACAAAGCTTAAAAGAGAAGAAAAGAAAAAAAAACAAATTTGTGTAGTAGAAAGTGCACTTTTAAGTTTTAAGCATAGAGATCATCCTCTTTAATAAGTGTGGAGTGGCAATAGTTTTTATTTATAAAAAAATGATGAAAATATTTTTTTGTAAATCTTCTTTTTCTGTTAAAAAGTATTTATATTAATTTAAACCGAAATTGGAACTACAATTAAGTCAAGAGTAAACCATATACGTAACCTGAAAATTATGTGGTAAATTAAGTGGGTTATTGGTTTATGTATTTTAATTAATTTTTAAATCCAAGTGAAATCAGGTGTTATTGGATCATTGATTTTAAAATCATTTCCAAAATCATGTGTTATTGGTTCTATGATTTTAGAATCTTAATTAAAATCCTATGTTATTGGTTCTATGATTTCAAAATCCAAATTAAAATCAAGTGTTATTTAATAGTAAAAATGTATATACGGGTTTGATTTTATCATGGATTTGAATAGATTTTTGTGGATTTTAAAGTTAAAAATACAAAGACTCAAATTCAAGTGAAAACCTAAGGATTTCGCAAATATTAGTAAAATCTATGTATTAAATTTTAAAATACACGAAAATATACAAACCAATAACACCCCCTTAATGAAGTAAAGGAAGCAATGACGTAAGAAAAGACAACACGAACGAGAATATAATTCATTAACACTTAATCTAATACTATCAAGTCTTATTTGAAAACTATGCATACTCATAATATGTTAGTCTTTTTTTTTTTGAAATATGTTAAAATATATTCAAAAAAACTTTTTACATAAGAGTTTTGAGCATAGCAAAAGAGCAAATCTAAATTTTACAGACTTTGATCAGATTCTTGTAGAGAACCAAAAAGTGAGAGCATTCTCATATTTCGTATCTCCCAATTCCCTCATCGTACTTAGACGGTTCCGAACAGTTTTGTCCAGCCATTTGCAGAGAATTTCGGCTGGTACCGGCTGCTCTCCGTGCTTCCTTTTGTTGTGTTCTCTCCATATCGAGTGAATGGAAAGTTGAAACGCATAATGAATGGTGAAATCTGTTAACCGATCCATACCGTGAGAAAGGAGAATAATGATTTCGTCCCAGTTTTCAGTGAATCTATCTCTTAAAATTCCATACACTAAGATTCGCCAAACTCTTGCCGAGTAGTCACAGGAGAAGAACAAATGATTGCGTGTCTCCAATGGCTCCGAGCAGAGTACACAAGATGTGAGTGCTCCCACATTCCAATTCAGCATTCTATCTCCCGTCGATAATCTGTTAAGAACAGCCAGCCATGCCATAAAAGAATACTTCGGAGTGGAGAAAGAGAACCATATACCTTTAGCCCAGTCCATTTTTTGATGTGGAATCCGGATCTGATTCCACGTTTCTTTTGAGTTAAAACCAGTCTTGAAGATGTCTCCCTTATACCTCCATAATGGGGAGTCATCATCCCTGATTCTTGAGCTTCTGCGGTGGATTTCCAATGATTGCTCCACCTGATTCAGAAACTGATTTCGGTGTCTTCTTCTCCCACTTCGTTGCAGTACTTCTCCCACCAGTGCATCGAGTGGAACACCCATATCTATACTTCCTCGTTTGCCTAAGACATCAATTAGAACTCCCTGAGGACTCCAATCATCATACCAAAAGGAGGTGTTCTTCCCATTTCCGACTTGCATCTTATAGAAATATCTTGCCAACTCTCGATATTTAAGCAATTTCCTCCATATCCATGAACCTGTCGATGTACTTTCTTCAATAGCCCAGAAGGATTTTCCTTTTAAATTGTTCATTATTATCCACTTGCTCCAAAGAGATGGGGCAGTGGCTAATCTCCAAATCAATTTTAGAATACATACTTTATTCGCCACTTCCACCGACTTCAGACCCAAACCTCCTTCTTCTTTGGGCTTACAAATTTCCTTCCAAGCTACCTTAGTCTTTCTTGGGTTGAGTTCCGGACCAGACCAGAGAAAAGCTGAGCAGAGACTTTCGATTTCCTTAATGCATCTTTTTGGTAGGCGGAATGCAGCTATCCAAAAATTGATCATGCTATTTATCACTGAGACCAATAACTGAAGGCGACCCGCAAAGGAGAGTTGTCTCGTAGACCAGGTACTAATTCGGCTCCTTATCTGCTCCACCAATGGCTTGTAATCAGTTTTTGAGAGCTGCTTTGTAACTAGGGGGTAGACCTAGGTAACGAACAGGTAAAGAACCCATCTCCAGAGCAAACCTTTGGGTTGTTTCTTGTTTTGTAGCCTCTGATATCCCTGACATGTAGATCGTGGATTTCTCTATGCTGATATTCAGTCCCAATTGTTTCGCGTAAACCTCAAAGACCTTTCAAACACCTTCCAGTGATCTAATCGCTTCATCGGTGAAGATCATTAAATTATCCGCAAAACATAGATGTGTTAACCTGATATTCTTGCACTTTGGGTGATACCCAATTCGTCTTGCTTCAGCCTCGTAGTCAAGTCTTTTAGAGAGGACATTCATGCATAATACGAATAAGTAGGGTGATAAAGAACAGCCCTGTCGTATCCCCCTTTCACTCCGGAAATAGCCAGCTAACTCGCCGTTAACCTGAACTGAGAAAGATGCTGTCGAAACACAAACCATAACCCACCCAATGAAAAAGGCTGGAATATCCAATGATCGAAGAACTTGCTTCAAAAACCCCCATTCAACAGAATCAAAAGCCTTTGAAATGTCAATTTTTATTGCATTCCTCGGCGGGTGCAGATCCTTGTGATAATCTTTCACAACTTCAGTCGCCAATAAGAGATTCTCGAGTAACAGTCTACCTTTAACAAAAGCAGATTGGTTCAGACAAATGAATCTTGGAAGGAGTTCCTTTAGATGATTGGCGAGCAGTTTTGAGATCACCTTGTATATGACATTACAAAGTGATATCGGCCTGTAGTCTCTCATTTCGATCGCTGTAGTTTTCTTTGGGATTAAAGCAAGTATCGTAGCATTCAATCCTTTTGGCAAGAAACCGGTCATAAAAAAGACTGAATCGCAGTGATGAAGTCATTTTTATCACATACCATGCAGATACGAAGAACTCCGTCGTATATCCATCCGGGCCGGGTGATTTGTTCCGAGGCATAGCAAATACTATTTGTTTGATTTCCTCCTCTGTGACCTGTCGTAGGAGCTGTTGTTTATCTTCCTCCGAACATGAAGATCCTTGTAGATTCCTTAGCTCATCCAATGAAACCTCTTCCAACTCATGTGGTCTCTTTGTAAGGAAGTCCCTGAAAAAACCCTTTGCCTCATGTTTGATTTCTTCTCTATCGGCAACCAGCCTTCCATCTCTACATTTGATCTCATTAATGGTGTTTCGGGCCTGTCTTGCTTTTATTGCATTATAGTACGCTCTGTTGTTCTTATCTCCCACTTTCATCCAATGAAGCTTGGATTTTTGACTGAGGTACTTCTCTTCAATATCTGCTAACTTTTGCCAAACCACATCAGCTTCTGCTTCCCGTCTCATCCTTTCCTCACTCGGGTTTTTTTAATGTTTCTTCCTGACATTTACAAAGGGCCTCATATGCTGATTTTGTTCTCTGAGATAAATCGCAAAGCATTTATTTTCCCAGTGTTTTCAGAATCGGTTTCAAACCTTTAAGCTTCTTCGATAATCGGTGGATAGCCGACGTTGAGTGGAAGATCGGATCAGTACCTTGACAGTAACCTTCAAGTTCTTCTTTGTACTGTGGATGGGTAGTGAGCACGTTGACAAATTTGAATGGCTTCTTTATTCTGATCATGCCTTCTTTTATATAGAAACGACATCGAAGATGGTCAGAGCAACCACCTGATTCAAAAATGCAGTACAACTGGTTGTACTTCTGCCCCCACGCATTATTTACTAACGTTCGATCCAGCTTCTTACATATAAGATCCACATCCCTTTTGTTACTCCATGTAAACAAAGGGCCTTGATACGACATATCTGAAAGTTCACAGTAGCATACAACCGATTGGAAGTCTCTCATTCCCTGTGGTACTACTCCATTGCTTTCATACAAAGAATGCTCATCTGCATCTAAGATTTCATTAAAATCTCCTTTGATAATCCAAGGCTTTCCTCTCATTAACCGTGAATCATGATGAGCTTTTAGATCCCCCCAAAGGCATTTCCTGTCCTCAACAAGATTTGATGCATAGACAAATGAAGAAAAAAATTCTTCTCTGCCACCATCAAGCTTAACGCACACAGTAACTACTTGTGCAGACTTATATACCAGTGTCACCTGCACATTCGATCTCCAAACCACCCATATACGACCCAACCTATGGTTCTCATAGTTTGAGAGAAAGTTCCAGTCCTTGAAAACAGAGTTAACAATTCTTGGAGCTTTATCTTCCTTCACCTTCGTTTCTAACAGTCCCCCAAATTCAAAATTATTTTTTGACAACCAATCTTTGACAACAACATGCTTCTCCACCTTATTAAAGCCACGAATATTCCAGAAGAACCCTGTCATATTAATGATTTTTGAGTGAAGTATCCTTTTTCCGATCTCCAAGGATCTTGGAACTCTTTATATCTCCCACCCCCAACACCTTATGAGAGTCCTTCGCTTCTCTTCTCAAAGATTTGCGTGTTGTAACTCCCTCAGCGTGAGAATTTTTTCCAGAGCCATTATTTCTCCTTGGTCTTCCGACCTGCTTTCTTTTTCCAAAGTCATTTGTCTCCTCTAGATGTTCCTCTTGAGAAACATGTTCACTGATTTCCCCTTCTTCTTCCTCCACTACAATCTCTTCATCGTCCATCTCTAAATCATCATCATCATATTCCTCTTCGGACTCGTCTATGTCCTCTCCATTTTCACATTTGCCCCTTAAAGAGTCAAAACGAGATTTGGTGAGGATGCTGACTTCTCCAAACTTCAACATACTTTTCTTTTCTAGGTTTTCACAGCCTTTAAAGGTGTTTTCCAACCTTCATTTCCATTACTTCATTTATTTTCTTTACCATCAGTTTTTGAAACACCAGTTACCTCGTTTATAGTCGCCAATGCTATCTCCTCATCATTTATCAGTGTTGTAGCACTTGCTACAGCTTGCTTTTCATCACTTCCATTTCCCATTTTTTCCTCGACATTGTTCCTTGTTACGTACTCGCTTGGAGCTTTAAGGCGGCCCTGTTTTCCTGAATCTAATTTTTCTCCAAATTGTTGATTCTTCTTAGAGATTTTTGCTTCCTCCACCGTTTTCCTCACACACTCCTCCGTAAGATGTCCCCAAGTCAAGCATCCCGTGCATCTAGGCGGTAACCAGGGATACTCATAGGAGACAGTAACCTTATCCCCATTTTCAAGTTTAAAAGTGTATTGTTTTGGTAATGGCTTTGTGAGATTGACCTCAACAAAAACCTTTCCCTCCTCAAAACTCTTACACATCTTTGTATATGGGTGTAAACGAATAGGCTCCCCAATTGGACTGGTTAAACATGATAGCCCTTTCCATCCAAACATAGAAGCAGGGACATTTTTAACCACAACCCAAAGGGGAATTGACTTCATTGCTGGCTGAATCTCCTCCACATTTGGACTCCACTTTGTCACTATCATCGGAATATCACACACATTCCACATTGCTCTCCGTAGAACACGATTACGAATCACCTTGTCCTTTATTCTGAACTTCACCGTGGTTTTATTCACAAAGAAAACATCCACTTGTTTTGTTCTATCCCCTAGAGGCCACATTCTGTTCACAATTGCGTGAATTTTTCCCACATGAGGGACATTGTCGAGGAACTTTCCGACGAGCAGATCCTCCCATAGCGGTGGATCATCAATGAAAACCTCCTTCGGGACCGTAAAAACCCTTTCGCCATCTACCTCTTCCACCTCTAATTCATATCGTTTAAGTTTGCTTTTATTTTGCACCACTGATGAATATGAACCTCCCTTTCCACTTCCACCATTAATCTGTGTTTTTGGTTCTTCTTTTAACTCTGTTCTGGTCTCAACAGAGATCTTTATCACGTTGGGATCCACTGTTAAAGCCCCTCCCACAATCGAATGTCCTTCCACCTGAGAACTCCCAAACCCTTCCACCGTCTTCACCACATCATCCCGAGCTCCCTGACTCTCTTCAAGCTTCGAACCAGACGGAGGCTCCGCCGGCAAAGACATGCCGTAGAGATAACGAAAACCCTAAACCTTGATCGCCAATTTTTCGCCTCGCCACACTTAAAGTCGAGAAAAGTATAAAAATTGGTTGATAGAATTTTTTAAAAATCACCCGCACTATTAGCCGTCTAGCCACCTAAACGACCGTTTAACTGCCTAAGCAGCCGCCTAATACCTTTTTCTAGAAAATTGTTAACTTTTGCTTTTAACTTGTAAATATATTTACAAAATCATTAAAACAGTATTACTTGATCTTTGAAAATCAAAATGATGAATATTTACGATCGGTTTTTTTCTCCTTTTTTGTATGTTATTAAATCAAGACAATATATATTTTTGTATCTTATGATTTGTGAGTAATTATTATTTTTGATTTCATAGTAGATATGAATTATAAGAAATAACAATTATCTTTTATATAATTTGTGTTTATTTATGAATGTTATATTAATACATGCATAAAATTTTAAATTATGTTGTATTGCATAGAAAAATATTTAAATCGTTATAAAAGAATTCTATTGCACATATTCTTTGAATTATCCTGATTTTCAATAAATTGTTAAACTTATGCTAACCGCACATATATGACCTAGCATGTTTCCAAATAATAATTCCAACGCGGTTGTTCTATGGTTAATTTGACGGATTCGATCGGAAGAGCGACGAAGATGAAGCGACCAACGCAACAAGTTGGTTACCGGAATCTTTCGTCGGCGGTTTGCATGCCAATTCCCTTTGGTTTTGCGATCGTGTCATCTCGAGCTCCACGTTTCTCTGTGCGACAATTTGAAAAATTTGACTTCTCGGTTTCCAATTGTTGGGCATGTTTCGGCCCATTTATTGTGTTTTCCATTTCAATTCTTCATCTTTAGACTCTTATGTAAGTTGCCTATTTGGACTTTTCAATGAAAACGTATATCGAAGCCAAAAAAAAAGTAAAACACAACAAGCTTTTTGTCGATTACGATTTGGATTGATTAGGCCCAAATGGGAGAAATGTTATACAGAGCAAATTAACAAAACACGGTATGATAACAAAACGGATTAATTGCGGCCCAAACATGGCCCAATCAACTCGAGAGGACCTTGTGTATCAGCCATGTGGTGCTGACTCACTGCCACACGTCAACTCCACTGTGATCCCGTCATGCAATCGGCGCCGGAGGAGTCGCAGTCACCGGCGGCGACTGGATAGCCGTGACATCGCTAAAATTCACTATATCGACCCAATTCGCTGCAAGAAGATTTTCCGGAAAGCAACGCGAGATGAAGATTTGGATCCAGTTGCTACCAATCCGTCGTTGGTTTGAGGGGTGCAAGAGATGCTCTGTGGCCCACTTTATTGGCCATATTTTGGTTCCAAAAAAATTTGGATCCTTCGATACAAGTCACTATGCAGGTAGAGGAGTCATCGGAATCAGATCTTATACCCCAATTGATGGAAGAGAGAGAAGCAACCAGGTCTTGTCCACCGACTGAAGAACCGGCAAACGAAATAGGTCTCAAACTCGCCGAAACGAGGATTGGAAGATACATATATGGAAGAATATAAACATGCAGATCTGAGTCTTCACTTATTGTGCGGGTTAACCGCAAGCTAAAGTCGCCTAAAGCGAAGCCGAGTTCGGCGATCCACCGGAAGCGAGAATCAAACGATCTCTCATCTCAGTAGAGAGAAAAAATGGAGAGAGGTCGCCGAAGGACAAAACAAAGTAACCCGGACCGCCGGCCGGACGAGAGCCAAGCCGGCAACCGGAAAAAGTACGAGATGAAATCGACGAGAAGTTAGAGAGAAGAGAGAGCGTTAGGAGAGAGAAAAGAGATAGGTGACTTTCTAAACACAACAAGCTTAAAACCAGGCAAATCTACTAGGTTGGCACAACCCCAATTTGATGATTTTCTTAGAATGTCCATCTGACCACATAATTGAATAGTCCTTACTCGGAAAGTCCAAAAATCACTTACAACAAAATAATTAAAAAAATGAGAAAAAAAAAACGAAAGAGAGAGGAGAAGAGAAGAGATGGTTTTATTTTCAAGATCCGATTTTTTTCATTTGACGAAAGGGGAAGAGGTTGAATTCAAATCTTCTCTCTTCTCTCTCCCGTGAGAAAGGCACATAATTTTCCAGATCTCTCAAATCATTGAATTTTATTAACCGAGAGGGGAGAGAGGAGGAGAAGGATTCATTTGGAGCTGTGAAGGAACAATATGATTACGATCCCTTACCTTACCGCTGTATCCACCTACTTCAGCTACGGCTTGCTCTTCGCCTTTGGCCAGCTTCGCGATTACTCCCGCCTTATCTTCGATTGGTGGTCCACCAACAATCTCCAGGTTTTTTGTTCCCTCCCTCTACATAATACATTTGTTTTCGTTTCTGGATCCTGATGATTTTCACTTTTCGATTATAAGGGATACGCGCCCATCTGCTTGGCACATGAGGATTTCTACATCAGGCGATTGTATCATCGGATTCAGGTATCATCGATTAAAAGCCGAAAGATTTCTATAAATGTTGTCTCTTACGATGATTCATTCACAGGCTTTGGTCCTTGATTCCTAACTTTTGTTTCTTCATATGTTGCAAGGATTGTTTTGGACGTCCAATCTCGAGTGCGCCTGATGCTTGGGTTGATGTCGTCGACAGGTACTCTAATGACAACAACAAGACCCTTAAGTGAGTATATCCTTCCAATGCTTTTTCGCTTCTTTGTTACATTTGAAGAGAATATGAAAAACAAAACGTGTAAAGGTTGAAAATTTTAACTTTGGTTTCAGACGAACAACAAAGAGCACGAGGTGCCTTAATTTGGGGTCTTACAACTATCTTGGATTTGGTTCTTTTGATGAATACTGCACGCCTCGTGTTATCGAGTCTTTGAAGAAATTTTCAGCAAGTACATGCAGCTCCCGAGTTGATGCAGGTACCAGTTTCGTTACGGTATTAGAGTCTTCAGTCCAACAATCTCTTCTCTTTCTTTCCTGACGACATCCTCTTGTTTCTGCCACCAGGAACTACATCTGTGCATGCAGAACTTGAGGAATGTGTTGCTAAGTATGTGGGAAAACCTGCTGCTATTGTCACTGGCATGGGCTACGCAACAAACTCTGCTATCCTTCCTGTCTTGATTGGAAAGGTATGACTGCTGTACACCTTGTGATGTTAGCCCATGTTACTCCCAAAAAACTATGTTTAAGTAGCTGCCTTGTATTCAGGGAGGGTTGATAATAAGCGATTCTTTGAACCATACTTCAATTGTCAATGGTGCTCGAGGTTCAGGAGCCACTATCCGTGTTTTCCAACACAACAGTAAGCAACTCTAATGCTTCACTTTCCATTCGGTTAACTAAGGGTGACGTACCTTTATGGTATCTTGTCGATTGCTTCTCAGCACCTTCTCATTTGGAAAGAGTGTTGAAAGAACAAATCGCTGATGGACAACCTAGGACACACAGGCCTTGGAAGAAAATTATTGTTGTTGTTGAGGGTATTTATAGCATGGAAGGGGAAATTTGTCAGCTTCCCGAGATTGTCTCAATATGTAAGAAGTATAAGGTGAGGTAACATGGTACACTTTTTAATGTTCAACATTGATAAGAGATTAAGGAACTCTTTGCAACATCAAATTTCTAGACATCTTTGGTTGTCTGATGTGTAACCGAGGTTCTCTAACCTCTTGTATATCTTTGTTTCAGGCGTATGTTTACTTGGATGAAGCTCACAGCATTGGAGCAATTGGTAAAACAGGTAGGGGCGTTTGCGAACTTCTCGGAGTTGACACAGCTGATGTGGACATAATGATGGGAACTTTCACAAAATCTTTCGGATCTTGTGGTGGCTATATTGCCGGATCCAAGGTTAGCAATTATATACCTTTTATTTTCATTTACTGATTTTTTTTGTTATATGATTTGTTTAGGCAAGTAGTGCACTTCATCTCAAAATCAACCAAAGGCTTATAGAATATTGTTTTTATTTTTTTGTAGGACCTCATCCAATATTTGAAGTACCATTGCCCGGCTCACCTTTACGCAACATCAATTTCAACTCCTTCAGCACAACAAATCATATCAGCCATACAAGTTATCCTTGGAGAGGACGGTTCAAACAGAGGTATCTCTATAGTTCTTTTGTTCTCTGAGCTTCATAAACTCAAGTTATATAGTCTCAAAGTTCTTCTGTAAACATGGGCAGGTGCACAAAAATTAGCAAGAATAAGGGAGAACAGCAACTTTTTCAGGGCTGAGCTGCAGAAGATGGGATTTGAGGTTCTTGGAGACAACGATTCCCCAGTCATGCCAATAATGCTTTACAATCCAGCAAAGATCCCAGCCTTCTCAAGGGAATGCTTGCGAGAAAACGTAAGTCTCTCTTATGCTATTTCCCAATATTTCATTTGCTTCCACACAAGATCTCATTAACCTCTTAGCTTGAATGGGAAATGTAAAACTGTGAACAGGTCGCAGTTGTGGTTGTTGGTTTCCCAGCTACACCTCTATTGCTAGCCAGGGCTCGTATTTGCATATCCGCATCCCACTCAAGAGAAGATCTTATTAAAGCTCTACAGGTAAAAATAAATTCTTGCATAGTATATAAATGAGTTGAGTTGTACCCCCAAAAGGCTTAAAAAGTCTAAGAAAGGGAATGTGCTTATGAATAGTTTATCCACTAATAGATATTGTACGTTTTCATCGTCGTCTCCGTGTTATATGACAGGTTATAAGCAAAGCTGGTGACCTTGCCGGAATCAAATATTTTCCGGCAGCACCAAAGAAGCAAGAAGAAGAGAAAGATACCATAAAATTGGACTAAAACTATCAGTTTCGTACCAAAAGAGGTTTGGTTACTACGAATTAGCATTCCTTGCGGTTCGTCTTTCGTTGTGTCACATCTTCTACTGGTCGTGAAACTTGTGATGGTTGTATAGTTAATTGTATAGTTTCCTTCCTTAATATTGTTGCTCCTAAATTACAGATGCTGCTATTTGATGATGACACTTTTGCTTTGTTCACGAAACTATGGTGTCTAAGTCGTTAAGACCCAACGCGAATTCTAGTTGCCTACTTTGGTAGCATTTGTAATAGGGGTTGTTGGTAACTTAATGACCTAAAAAAAACCTCTAAACCGAGAACCAAATAAACCAAATAATCAAACCCATAAGCGGATTATGGCCCTCGAACTAGCCCTGGGCAATCGGATACCCAATCGATGTTTGGTTCCATCCATTCGGTTCTCGGGTATTTCGGTCCTATACATAGAAGTCCCAATCGGTATTTTACAAAAAAATTGGTTCGGTCCGGTTCGATCATGTCGGGTTCGGGTCGGTTCTCTACTTCAATGTAAAATCCGAATAAACCCGAAATAGTTTCGGATATCAATCGGGTTCGGTTCTTTTGTAACCAAAGTACTCAATATAACTTTAAAAACCCCGAAAAAGATCCGAAAAATCCGGAAAAATATCCGAAAAATCCAGAGTAAAACCCGAAATACCCGAAAAAAACCCGAATAGCCTAAAAATTCTGAACCAAAACTAAAAAATACAAAATCCGAAAAATATCTCGCCCCGAAAAATACTAATTTATATTGTAAATTTAATAGTAATAGATTTTAATACTTATAAGTGAATATCTCCTTAGCATTTTTATGTAGTCTTAAAATTTTTAATAAATTAAAAGAAGTGACTACTAATGTAGTAGAGTTATTGGTATAATTCGGGTAAATTCGGGTACCCAATTGGATATCGGTTCGGTTCGGGTAATACCCGATATCCAAAGTAACTTGCACTTAGGATCCAATCGGTTATTTTGCTGGATCCAAACCGATACCGACTTTTTCGGTGCAGATCCGGTTCGGTTATTATGCCCAGCCCTACCTCGAACAAAAGAAAGAAGTGCATCAAAAAAGATAGAGCACATGTGGGATCTTCTGTGGCTCCTTGAATCTCTCCTGAACTACCTCGGAATTGTAAAGAAAACAATGACATTCTATTTTCTATTACACACTTCTGATCCTTTGCTTCTCAATGATTTTACAGCCAACCCGAATGACAATATTCACATCTAACTCTAATCCGCGATAAGCCTGAATTTATCATATCCAAGTCTCCCGTTTCGACATCCCAAGTGAACAGAAGAATCTAAGTGCTTGCTCCTGTTTCTACATAATGAGATAGCTAAACACTTAACAATGCTAATCAAATGCTAGACTGAACATTCAGCTTCACATCCTTCAAACTCTTACTGCAAATCGGTATATACGCTACACCTATTCAATTGCAAGTTTCTTATCATCAAGAGACCATCCATGGAAACATCTAAAGGTGAAGTAAAGAGAGATATCAAAAAGTAAAAAAAAACAAACTTCTCCGTACTTCTTCTTCGTCATCTTCTTCTTTTCCCACTTCTACTTCTAGTAATACTACTGTAGCTAATGCTACATTCAAACAAGAAACAGCAAAGATAAGAAACAATCGAGGAACGAAATATAATAGCAAAAAGGAAGAAAATGATTTACATTACCATGGCTGACTAACTCACCAACAAAAACAACAACAAAAAACATGTTCTTTTTCTTCTCAACCGATCAAAATTCTCCATTTTCTCTCTATCATGACTCATGAGAACTCCCTACCAAGCTTCTGAATTGCAGAGAACATCTTCCTCCTCGACCCAACAGCATTAATCCCCATATCTTTCAAATCTTCCAATGTCAACATTGGCAAAACCTCTTCATCAACCTCATGTATCTCAAACATTGGCCAGTATCTCCCTAACCCTAACTCTTGTAACCATATCTTCACCCCTTCTCTTCCTCCTCCACCACCACCAATTCCGTCCATGTTCGACGGCTCTGACAACTCGAACTCTCTGCTTTCGTATCTTCTTCTACCGTAAAACCCACCACCGTCTCTCACTAAAGACTCTTCTTTGAGTGGACTCTCTGAGTCTTCTCTACTGAAATCCCTAAACCCACCTTCCAATTCTTCCCCTTCGCTAATTTTCTCGTCGCCACGATCAATTTCCCCAATTTTCGATACCCAATTGGACCTTACTCGCTTCGCTCCTGTTGTTGCAAAAGCACCCGTCGATGACCCGACCCGTTTCTTGACCCGCCAACTCCCAACACCATCCCTTTCATCATCTAGGGTTCCGCTATTCTCGTACCCAGAACTCAAATTCGTTAGGGCTCGAGTCCTCGCCGACGACTTGATCATATCTTTCTTGTTACCCGTCGCCGTTGGTGTCCACTTTGGTTTCCTTCCCTGAGAATCGTACGCCGCGTGGTACTGGTCACCGCCGATTTCGCCTAATCGAACGCTTGGTCTCCTCAATCGCTTCGATCCGGCGGCGGTAGTCGCCAACGCTTCGGCTGAGGTTGACGGTAGCGAAGGAGGAGCGCCGCCGTTGGGTTGCGGATTATTATTGTTACCTGGCTGCAATTCGGCCATTTCTAGAAAAATTTGAGGTTTTCTTCAAGGCAGTGGTTTCTTGTTTCACTTTATGTGGTTATGCGAGTGTTGAGCTACTAGAGAAAATGAAAGGTCAAGTCTTTTTGCTGAGCTATTTAGGTTTATCTGGAGAAAGTCAGAATCGAACAAGAACGAGGGGAGAGAGAGAGAGAGGGAGATGTTCACTTCTAGACACGTGTACGCTCGTACACAAACTAACAGTTCTTTAATAACAATAAAACCCTTTAACTTCCGCCAGTTCCATCTTTAGCCCCTCAAAAACTTTTTATATTCTAACTGATGTTAATAATAAAAATGTTTTTTGTGCAATTCAGAAGATGCAAGTTTTTAGATTTCGCCAGTTAGGCCAGTTAGCCGATTTGAGTCATGCGACTTTTGTTCTATTTTCGATTTCCGGCGACTTTTGTTCTATTTTCGATTTCCGGCTTATCGGAAATCGGGGTTTTTAGTTTTCTTTCCGATCGAAACTTGTCTAATTGCTTTTGTTGTTCTTTTTCTCGTTCTCTGATTGGTTTGTCTTTTAGGTTTGAATAAGGTTTTGATGTCGCTTTCCAGCCTGCTCTCGCCTACTGCGGTTTTCCGATTAACATCGGAGCTTGACGACCCTCTTTCTCTGCTCTCTTTCTCGTCGCGAAGACTGGTTTTCTCCGCTAATTTCTTCGGTGGCTTCACGATCTCGGAGTAATATCTCCACAGTTTTATCCCGCTTCTGGTTTTGGGAGTGTAATGGCCAAATCGATCAGTATGTGGCCGGCGGTGGAATTTCCTTGGCTTGGCGTTCCCGGGTTGCTAATTGGAGTTGTCTTTCTCTTTCATGTGGTTCTTCTCCGACGGTTTTTTCAACGAAAGGTGCATCGGCGGCTTGGGTACATGTGATGCAGAGCGTTGGCGTCGTCATGTCTTTATGATGATTCGTCATTGGAACGGTGGTTGCATGCTGGCATCGTTCTCCAGCCAACACGTAGCCTTTCTCGGCTTTATCTCTTCATTTTGGGCTGATTGATGGGCTTTTTCTTTTTATCTCTGTTTGGACTGCATTGTTTGTATTTCCAAGTTGCATTTTGCTTTTCTCGGACTAATGAAAGCCAAAATTGACAAAAAAAAGATTTAGTGATAAAATGTGTTTGTAACTATTAAACTATGGGAATTCGGCCATATAAATCCCCAACTTTGCATGAATGGCCAATTTAGACACCAACTTTTTGTGTGGCCACGAAAACACCAGAAAATTCATTGACTTTCGTTAAAAACCCAAACTTTAGGTTGACTTTCCAAATTAACACGCCGTTTACCGATTTAACAGAACTTTAACGCAATTAAAAACAAGCTGTTAAATCGGTAAACGGCGTGTTAATTTGGCAAGTCAAACTAAAGTTTGAGTTTTTAACGAAAGTCAATGAATTGTCTGGTGTTTTCGTGGCCACACAAAAAGTTGGTGTCTAAATTGGCCATTCTTGCAAAGTTGGGGTTTTATATGGCCGAATATTAAAAAAGAAACCAATTGATGAATGCGGTTTAACCAATAAGGCGAGATTTTTTAATATTAATTCTCCATTTTAAATTTATCAACTACTACATATTAGGATCCTAAATCTCTCCTCGACGCTCTCTCTTCTCTCTACCCAAAAGTCGTGTTTTCACTGATTCTCGTTTCCGGCCAACGGTTCCAGGGATCTTGTCGGTTCCTTTGGCCGGGTTACTTTTGTTAGCCTTGTTCTCTAGTCTTCACGATTTTCGTTTTCTTTGTGTACCATATTAAATGGAATCGTGGTAGGTTTGTAATAATCCAAATCTTTGTTAGGCTATTATCCCGATCTTTTTCGGTCTTGTTCCCAGAGGGTTCCGGGTTTTCCGATATATTCCACGGTGCTACACAGCCATCCACCACCGATTCCTCTTCTATCTGTTACCCGCTTCACCGTGCGCTCATAAAGCTGTTGGTTCCGAAGCCCGCTCGAGTTGAACGGGTCGGCTTGTGTTTCTATGTTCTTCAGAGTTTTTCCTTTTAAGGATTTCTCTGTCATCTAAACGTATAGTTCTTGAATATGGACGTGGACATTTTTGCATACTTAGCTTTGAAACAAAGCGGTCAAGGAGAGCCTAAAGACACTGAAGAGAGGAGGTCAAGGTATGAAAAAAAAAGAGCAAGAGAAAAGATGAGTCGATTTGACGGTGTCCCGTGTCTGGGTATTTGCTAAAAGAGTACAGGTGAGAGGGAAGCGTAGTATAGAAAAGGCACCGAGAAACATTTTATATACTTTGTTTTACAATTAAAAAAAAAACGGAAATTCGGCCATATAAATCCCCAACTTTGCATGAATGGCCAATTTATACACCAACTTTTTGTGTGACTACGAAAACACCAGACAAATCATTGAATTTCGTTAAAAACTCAAACTTTAGGTTGACTTGCCAAATTAACACGCCGTTTACCGATTTAACAGGATTTTTAACGTCTGATTAATGGCGTTAAGAAATTCTGTTAAATCTGTAAACTGCGTGTTAATTTGGTAAGTCAACCTGAAGTTCGGGTTTTTAACGAAAGTCAATGAATTGTCTGGTGTTTTCGTGGCCACACAAAAAGTTGGTGTCTAAATTGGCTATTTTTGAAAAGTTGGGGATTTATATGGCCGAATTCCCATTAAACTATATATTAATGCATCAATATTTACCGCGCCATCGTACATAAACATTCTTTTTAATAGTTTCTTTATTATAAAGCTTAATTGCATAAGTCACTTAAGCAGTGTTTTGAAACCCGACCCGGACCTGCGGTCGAACCGGTAAATCCGGTGACCCGGTAAACATTCCGGATCGGGTTATATGCAAAAACCGTTTAGTTAAAAACCCGGAAAATCATAAAAACCCGAGGTTTATTTGCAACCCGATAAACCGGTCGAACCGATCAACCCGGATAATGGAATTTTTCTCTCTTTAATTAGCGTAGTTTATAACAAGTAGTTACATGTTTTTAATGGACATGTAAAAAAAAGATTTTTTGATCCCGTTGACTACGAATCTATTGACAAGACTGAGTTTTGGTTGTAGAAAAAGACGAACCAGGCGAACTTGATTATGATGAATTAGAAAATGTTCTTACTAAAGAATATCCCAAAGATGACGAAGAGCCAAACCCAAAAAAGTCTGATGGTATATTTTAGAATGTTGATTATTCTTATCATTTTTCTTAGTTGTATATAAGATTGACTAAACTATGTGATTTGTGGTTCTTTAGATTTTGAAGACTTTACTATGCCGCCTGAAGAATAAGAAAGATAGAGATAATCGAGATTGGTTGATGTGTTCCGTTTTTATTTTATTTTTGTTATCGGTGTTTTACTAATTCTAACTATGTTGAGAAATTTTTTTTCTATTTTCTTTCTCTAAATTTATGGGATTGTGATGTTTTTATTCTTCATTAAGAACGTTCACATATAAAAAAAAATTAACGTATGGTTTTTACATTTTAATAAAATTGTGTATTGTATGATTAAGAAGACTACACATCAATATATATATATATATAATTTCATTAGTTTTGGACCGCGGGTTGACCTGCGGTTGGCCCGCGGTTGACCCGGTGACCCGATGATCCGGAAGACAGTCCGGTTCATTGTCCGGGTCGGATTTAAAAACATTGCACTTAAGTAATCATATTTTGACACATACTATTTTATTCAATTTTCTAATGACAATACTAAATTTATTCCATTACTTTTATTTTATAAATTTTCAAACTCTTTTAATCGATTTATCATTTTTATCAATAAACTCATATATTGTAATTCAATTTTCTGTTTCAATTTATTTATTAACTATTATATTATTAAAATTATAAAAATAAAAGAAATTAGATTTTACGAATCATCAATTCACATTTCATAAGTTTTAAATTTTCTCTTTTTATGGATATATAAAGCTTTCTTTCATAAATAATTTTTCACATCAAAATATGCATTTTTGTAAAAAATTTATTTTCCAACAATTTATATGTTGTTTAAGAAAACCCAGATTCCATTTAATATTTTATGTATCAAGTTTGAATAAAAAAACTAAAACTAAAAATTATTCTTCAAATCATAATTTTATTGACAAAATTTAAAGAGAAAAGGCATTATTTGGCACTAAAAACATGTCCAATCACAAGCGTGGCACTTAATTCTCCGTGTCAAAACAATAGCATTTTTAATTCGGGCAATTTACCATTGTACCCTTCCTCTTGTCAAGCGATTAGGTCACGATTGTGAGACGGCGGAGATTCGACGGCGATTCCGACGATTGACGACGGAGATTGACGACGGAGAGATTCCGCTCCACCTCGGCTTGTGCTACTCCGATACAGATAGATAACAAGCGAGGTAAGAATCGAAGTAAGAATCGAAGCAAGAATATTATCGGTTTGATTTCGTTGCCTTAGCTTATTGATGTGTTCACTGCAGTGTCTGCTGCGATTGACGACGGAGATTTACGACGGTGCTAGTCCGATACAGATAGATAACAAGCGAGGTAAGAATCGAAGCAATAATAGTATCGGTTTGATTTTGTTGCATTAGCTTATTGATGTGTTCACTGCAGTGTCTGTTATTTTCAACCGATTTCGTTTCATTAGCTTATTGATTTGTTCATTATTATGAATCTGTATAATCTCCAATGTCTGCTGTTCTCAACCGATTTTATTGCCTTAACTTATTGATGTGTTCACTCCAATGTCTGCTGTTCTCAACCGATTTCACTGTCTTAGCTTATTGATGTGTTCACTCCAATGTCTGCTGTTCTCAACCGATTTCATTGCCTTAGCTTATTGATGTGTTCACTCCAATGTCTGCTGTTCTCAACCGATTTCATTGCCTTAGCTTATTGATGTGTTCACTCCAATGTCTGCTTCATTTCCTTAGCTTATTGATGTTTTCATTATTATGAATCTGAATAATCTCCAATGTCTGCTGTTCTCAACTGATTTCATTGCCTTAGCTTATTGATGTGTTCATTATTATGATTCATTTCCGTTTTGTGGTTGTAGATCATGTTGGATCTTTATTGTGTCTGTGGTGAATGGAAAAGAGACGAGAAGATGCAGTGGGAATTTGAAGTTGATGATAGCAGAAGAGTCTCACTGTTTGATGTTGAGGAAGAAGTCAGTTTCAGTGATCTAGTAAAGATTATCACCGAAGACTTTGATATAAAGAATAGGCAGTTTAGTCTTTCTTATGGGCTTCCTCAACGAATGAAGGCTTTTGTCGAAGAGTTTCCTCCAATAGCTATAGGAAATGATCGAAAATTAAGAACCTTTATCAACAAAAGAAAGGTTGATCCTGAGATGATCCGTCTTTGCTTAACGGTTAGTAATTGGTTCTTGAATAGCTTTATAATTGTAAAACTTTTAAATTCATATTGATTTACTTTGTTATTTATTTCAGGTTGGTGATATATATCCTCCAGTATTGGAGAATGATTGTAGCACAACTGAAGAGGTAATGTCTTTTTACTAGACGAAATATCTGTTTAGTAGTTGTTGTTTATTATTCAGTAAAGTGTTCAAGATTAACAGGATAGATTTCCTAATCAGATAAAGATCTTATTTGGTCACTCTTTGTTGTAGGTAAATGTCAGTTCGAATATAAATGGCATGTTTCAAACTGCTGCAAACAAGAATTCGCATGGAACACAGAATGTAAGACTTCTTGCACCATTATTGTAGACGAAATATCTGTTTAGTAGTTGATGTTTATTATTCAGGATAGTCTTCCAGATTAACAGAATCTTAGTTGGTCATTTTTTGTTGTTGGTCATTCATTGTTGTAGGCAACTCCAGAAACCAACAATTCGTCATCAACTTATGATAGAGGAGAGCCTTCTGTTCTTTTGCATCCTGTTCCAGATCTTCCTCCTCTTCGTACCGGGTTTTCTCCTTCAACATCAGGTGATGTTATATGTGTCAACAGATACTTCAAGAACAAGCCAGAGATGATGACAAAGATGAAGAATTGGGCGTTGGAGTGGAAGTTTGAATTCAGGACGCTTTGGTCAAATAAGGATAGAGTTATTTTAGGTTGCGTTGATGCTAAGTGCACTTGGAAGATGCGGGCAACAAGGCTTCCAGATTCTCAGTTTTTTGTGGTGAAGAAGTATGTACATGGACATACTTGTGACACGACCCACAGAAACGTGAATCATAGGCAAGCAAGTGCAAAACTGCTTGGTGCTTTAATTTGCAGCAACTACGGAGAAAAAAGGATGGTCTCAATCCGAAGCAGATTATTGAGCAAGTTAGGATACATCATGGGGTTCAAATCAACTACAAACAAGCATGGAGAGTGAAAGAAGAAGCTCAGAAATTAATGAGAGGTACTCCTGAAGACAGTTATTATAACTTGTCCAAGTGGTTGTTCAAACTTCAAGAGACAAATCCTGGATCAAAAACGTATCTTGAGATGGATCCTGCTGGGAAGTTCAAGTATGCATTTGTTGCATTTGGAGCATCAGTAAGAGGTTTTTCATTGATGAGGAGAGTTATAGCTGTTGATGGTACATTCCTCAAGGGTAAGTTTAAGGGGACTCTACTAGGAGCTAGTGCACAGGATGGGAACTTCCACTTATACCCTCTGGCATTTGCAATTGTTGATTCAGAGAACGAAGAAGCATGGTCTTGGTTTTTCAGAGGGTTGACATTTATGATCCCTGATGCAGAAGACCTTGTTTTTGTTTCTGACAGGGCTCAAAGCATCGCAGCAGCTCTTGCAAAAGTTTATCCTCTTGCTCATCATGGGATTTGTAGGATTCATATGATCAATAACATCAAAACAAGGTATGGAAAAACCGGACTGATTCCTTTGGTAGAATCTGCTGCTAATGCCTATACAGTCCATGAGTTCAATGCGCTGTTTAGTGATATAAGAGATGGAAGTCCAAGCTTAGCTAAGTATTTGGTAGATGCAGATGTCACGAAGTGGGCTCGTTGCTTTGCTCCAGGAAACAGGTACAATATTATGACCACAAACATTGCAGAGTCTCTGAATTCGATGTTAAAAATGCCTCGTGAGTTGCCAATAATCTCACTGCTGGAGACTATCAGATTGACGCTCACGACATGGTTTCACGAGCGCCGGGAAGCTGCCAAGAAAAATGAGAGTATTGTTACACCTCGTGTAGTGAAGAAGCTGGTATCAAGATATGATGCTGCTATGACACTTAATGTCTACCAGGTTGATAGATATGTGTTTGAGGTTAAAGATGAAGTTTGTTGTGAATCTGGAACAGAAGCATTGCACATGCAATGTTTTTGATATAGATAGGATTCCTTGCATCATTGCTGTTGCTGCTGCTAAGCGTTCAAAGTTGGATGAGAACAAATATGTGGAGGCTTTCTACTCCGCAGAAGTGTTTGCTAAAGCTTATGCTGAAAGCATACATCCTTGTGGAGATTTGACTACATGTGAGTATCCAGAGGCTGTGGCTGGCTATTCATGTCCACCACCAAAGACTAAACAAAGCAGTGGCAGACCTCCAACTAAGAGGATCAGATCAGTTGGAGAGTTTGGAGTTCCAGGTTCTAAATCCAAATCACATAAGTGCAGTAGATGTGGTGTTCCTGGCCATAACAAGAGCTCCTGCAGAACAGCGATATGAGGATAAGATTTGGAGTTTACACATGGATGCTTGCAAGGATTACGAGGATGACACATCATACATTACTTTCCGAATTATTCTTCTCAATATGATACTCTCCCTTTATTTATCATTTATAAGTGTTTGCAACATTATTTGATGAGATTTGATTGAACATTGGGCTCTCTTGAACATTTCATATTTTTTTCGTTTCAGGAACAAAAATGTATCGTCTCTTTTAAATGTTGGCTGAAAACGATTAAAAGTTTTAAGTAATGCGTTCCTAAAACTGATTTATTGTTTCCTGAAAGGTTTCAATTTAGAGTTACGAATGTAAAAATATTCGTAATACCTTCCTTGAAAAGTGTAAGTCCTTCCAGAATTTTATTAGTTGTTATCAATATATATAAATTTCAACTTAGTAGAATATTCGAAGTATTAACTTAGCCTAGTGCCTAAATAACATAATTGCATATCAATCATGTCCCAAGTTCGAACCAATTTGACAATTTATTATTATTTTTTAAAATTAAATAATTTTGGAAGACCTTCCTGAATAACTGTAATAGTTTCATCTATATTCAGATGTACTATAATATACAAGTTAGTTTGCTTTATGAATATCATTCAAGTCCGACGACCAAAATTTGAACAAATTTTTAAAATTATAGATTTAATTTAATACTGCTTCCTGAAAACTATCGGTTTCAAAATTTACGGTTACCCATTGTTTTTGTCTGAAAAGTTACATGTTGGAAAGTGTGTGACTGGTCAAAGATGAATGAATTGGAAAGATGTAACTTGTCAGTGATTGTTTTAAAAGTTGCATCGGTTCACTATTTCCAAAGTCGACTGGACACCCATTTCCTTTGTCTATATATAGAGTCACATTTACATATACATATATATCGATTTGTTTCACTTGTTTCTTCCTTTCATTCTTCGAGTTTAGGTATCTCTGTCTCTTTCTCATTTACAATTATGTATCTCTTTCATCTTTCATTTGGCCAGTTTTTAAATACAATTTCAATTTTTAATACTTTCCTTTCGCTTTATAAGAGAAAGGTTGAAGAGTTTTTACATGTGTTTTTTCTAAAAATGTTGCATGCGTTTCCATATGTTGTTGTAATTCAGAAATATATATATATATATATATATATATATATAGATATATCTATATATCTATATCTAAACATGTTGCTTGCGTTTTATTCAGGAAATCATGTCGCTCCTACAAATACATGTTAAGAAGGCTCTGAAAAGTTTGGAGAAGAATCCATTTCCATTTGTTAGCATTGGTCCGGTCGAAGATGACTTTTACAAGTGGGAAGGCATGATGATTGGACCTGAAAATTCTCCATACGAAGGAGGCGTGTTCAAATTTTCTCTCTGGTTTCCTGTTGAATATCCTTTCAAACCACCAAGGTTCTTCTTTAAAACAAAGGTCTATCATCCGAACATTGATAAGAATGGGTACGTTATAATTCCTAAGTTGATAGTCTTGAGGGAGTGGACAATTCTGGATACCATTCCAAAACTTCTGGAATCAATTCATTCTTTGCTGAAAGAACCAAAAGTTGGAGAAGATGATCAGGTTGTTGATGAAATTGCGGACCTCTACATATCTGACAATGTTGTGTTCAAATCCCTTGCTGAGGCGTGGACTAGGGAGCATGCTACTATCTGAAATTACATTTTATTATGAATATTTATGTTTTGCCATTGTTTGTTATTTAAGACTAAATCTATCTATGTACCTCCTCTCTCTTTATATTGTTGTAATGATATTTATGTTTTAAAAATGTTTGTCCCGTTTCTTATTAATTCAAAACACTTTGTATTCAAACCTTATTGCCACAATGTTTATGAGACCAATTATAAATTGATTTAACTAAAATATTGACGGTGATTCAGTAATTACACAAACCAAAAGAATGATGGACAATCGTTTCGAATTAAGATGAACAAATTCTTTAACAATATTTGGGTATAGCTTCCTGAATATATATTATGATTTCCATAAAGTGAAGTAATTTAAGAGATGAAAGTCTTATCTGATTTCTAATGACGTAGTTTGAGTTCAAAAAAGAACATACTAATTTATCTCATGAAAGCCGCAGTCTTGAATTCAATTGAACAACTTTACAAAGATGATAGGAAACTCTTGATGAATGGTTTGCAGAATATCCCCTAAAAAGGGGTGGTTTTGTTATTCGAGAGTGTACATTAATTTGTTTGGGGTTTAGGGTTTACAAGTGGTTTAGGGTATAGATTTTAACCACTAGAAAGAGTATATACACTATTCCATAGTTTTAATTAATTTGCTTGGGTTCATCAAGTAGTGGTTTAGGGTATAGATTTTAAACACTAGAAAGAGTATATACACTATTCTGCTTGGGTTCATCCAGTAGTGGTTTAGGGTATAGATTTTAACCACTAGAAAGAGTATATACACTATTCCATAGTTTTAATTAATTTGCTTGGGTTCATCAAGTAGTGGTTTAGGGTATAGATTTTAACCACTAGAAAGAGTATATACACTATTTTGCTTGGGTTCATCCAGTAGTGGTTTAGGGTATAGATGTTTGCGCTTAGGGTTTAGAGTCTAAAAATAGGTTAGGAAGACGTTCCTAAAGTGTAATACGTTTTAATTAATTTGCTTGGGTTCATCAAGTAATGGTTTAGGGTATAGATTTTAACCACTAGAAAGAGTATATACACTATTTTGCTTGGGTTCATCCAGTAGTGGTTTAGGGTATATATTTTAACCACTAGAAAGAGTATATACACTATTCCATAGTTTTAATTAATTTGCTTGGGTTCATCAAGTAGTGGTTTAGGGTATAGATTTTAACCACTAGAAAGAGTATATACACTATTTTGCTTGGGTTCATCCAGTAGTGGTTTAGGGTATATATTTTAACCACTAGAAAGAGTATATACACTATTCCATAGTTTTAATTAATTTGCTTGGGTTCATCAAGTAGTGGTTTAGGGTATAGATTTTAACCACTAGAAAGAGTATATACACTATTTTGCTTGGGTTCATCCAGTAGTGGTTTAGGGTATAGATGTTTGCGCTTAGGGTTTAGAGTCTAAAAATAGGTTAGGAAGACGTTCTTAAAGTGTAATACGTTTTACTAAATACAGCAGAAAATAAAAAAAATACCCATATAGGGATTCAAACTTGGGACATGAGAGACGTTATGTACGCAGTTAGTTTAAGAATTGTATAAACCATCTGAGCTATCTATTCGGACTTGTTAGTTTGCGAATTCATTTAGTGTTATCAAATAACGTTTCAGATTCAAAACCAAATAAGATCTTATCGCTTTTAATCCTCTTTGACGAAACTCTTTGTAGATCCGGAAAAAAACTTTAAAAGGGGATCGAGCCAGATTCTCTTCCATTTTCTTCATCATTTCTGGGAAATTGATTTGTATTCTCTGTCTAAATTACCGGGCCAATCAGGTACGCAATTTCTTTGATATCTCAAGTATTTCCTATTGGAAACTAGGGTTCTCAGGTATTTATGAATTGTGATTGCAATCTTGACAGATATGGGCCGTTATAGTTATAGCCAGCCATCAAGTTCAAGTGCTAGTCTTGCTGATTCTGATTCTGTAGGTAATGCTGCTGTAGGTAAGTATGTTGTTGGTAACATGAGTCAATTTAGGTACGGCTGATTGTTGAAGAAAATGATTACAGTCTTGCTGATTCTGATTCTGTAGGTAATGATGTTGTTGAAGAAAATGGGATGCTTACGGTTTGCTATTGCGGACGTAAGGAAATACTCAAGACATGCCATTCTCAATTGAATCCGGGTAGAAGGTTTTTTACTTGTTCTAATTCTGATGATGGAGAATGTCACATTTGGAAATGGTGGGACGAGGCTGTGACAGAAGATTTGGTCGCTCTTAAGAGTGATTTCTAATGTCATTAAAAATGCAGTTCTTGACCATTGTTGAATCACAGACAATGCGTGATGACATTATAAAAGCTCATGACAAGATTGATGCATTGAGGAAGCTTCAGGTAGAGAATGAAGAAAGGATTGCAAAGCTAGAGAAAGTTTTGATAACCAATAATAAGTCGTTTGCTGCAATGGTACCATATATTCTGTTGGTGGCATTTGCTCTTCTGTTTGTACTTCTTCTCATATGTGCTAAGTTTTAATTGATGTTATGACTTATGATGTAATGACCTTAGATACTTGGTGTGTGTTTCTTATGGAATGCTTTTGGACAATCTTCCAAAATTTGTAAAATGTTTTGTAACATAATTAATAAATATTAGGCATTAAGACTTCAAATATCCTTCTGTTACAACCAAAATGTTCATAGATCTTAAAAAGAAATAAAGCAAAAACAAGCCCAACAAACAATCAGTTTGACCCCCAAATGTTCGGTCCCTGTCCTGATGTCCACTTTTCAAAGGTATCTGGAATGACTCTGCAGAAGTACTCCATTTCTATATCCCAAAAACATTTGTCGCACATGTTACCTTCTTTTTCAATTTCACTCCACGGGGATATCCAGTTTGTAAGCGTAGCACAAGAGCAATTATAAACTCCTCCCATATTGAGTTGGAAACTCCTTGCTGTGATGAATTCTGGCGGTTGTCTTGGAGGATAAGCGTTTAGGCTAATTTTTCTAACAATCTGTCTAAGTTTTTCAGCAGATGCTCTTGTGAACTCGAACTTTCCAAATAACTCATCGTCACCATCTTTATTAAATGTCTTCCTTATCATACCGTATGAGTATATCGCCACTTCATAACCACGATTGGCTGCATTCTTCACTGCTTCAATTCCATCGTTTTGACTTTCAGTGTACAGGAAGTCAGAGATTCCTTTCAGGAACAAGGCTGATGTGTTATCCGCTTGGTAACACTTACGAATGAAACCATCAGTTACACCAATATAGTTTCTGCGCGCACGAACTAGATCAACGGATTGGTAGAATTCTTCTCTTTCCGCCATATCTCTTACTGTTTTACAAGTTATCTTCGAATGCTTGAGATCCATAAAGTTATCCTCGCAAGTATGAATGAGTACCTTCATGATTAGATCCTCTGGCAGCGCAAGAAGATTGAAAGGCTTGATGGCTTTTCTTGCCCTTGTAACTGAACGTGTCTCGTAATGATACATTTTGTGTCCTGGTAAATACCATTAATCGTCTATCATATTTGCCTTTCGAAGATGAGCACTGTTATGACAATTATAGAAAACAGTTCTTTATATAGAGTCGAAAGGCGGTTTTTAGAAAACAAAGAGACATGAATTCCTAGAGCAACGAAATGAAAAGACGCATATTAAACAAAGAGACATGAATTACGTGTCTCTATGATGAAGATGACTTTTGATTATATCAAAAGCTATATATATCTCTTATTTAGACAAGACAAAAACGATATATCGCGTTTCTTGATATTCCTAGAGCAACGAAATGAAAAGACGTTTCCACCAATGACGTAAACTATTGGAACTCGTAGTGTAATGAGTAGAACTGACAGTTAATTACTGTGATTTACTGTAGTGCAACTTGTTGATATTTGTACATATTACATCTGTTTTGTTAGACAAATTACCTTGGGCTTTTCCTATTTTATTGGGCTCATACCAAAATTGATCATTTAGAAGTGTTTTCAAAATTATTTGATGGAACATTTCATGTTTTTATCGTTACAGGAACAAAAATTTATCATCTCTTTTAAATGTTGGTTGAAAACGATTACAGGTTTTAAGTAATGCGTTCCTAAAACTGATTTATTGTTTCCTGAAAGGTTTTGAATTTCCAGTTATGAATGAGAAAACATTCGAAATACGTTCCTTAAAAAGTGTAAGGTCTTTTCAGAATGTTTTAAATTGTTGTTAATATATACTACTTTCAACTTACTATAATAATACACAAAGTGTTCCAGTTTGAAAGACTTTCTAATGTTTTTGTAAATTTTCCAGTTTGGTTCTTAGGACTATTGTAAATGGGCTTTGTAAACTGGCCACCATATAAATTTGTAAGGCTTTCCAGATTTATGACTTATTGTTTTTACGTAGTTGTTTTTGAACATTTCTGAACATACTAAAATGGCCACCATACTTGAAGAACAACATTAACTGAAATAAATCATGCCATGTTATCAAAATGAAGAACAACAAAGAGAATTATCCAAAAAAAGAAGTTTAAACATGGCATTGTAATCCAAAAAAGAAAAGACAAGAAACAAAAGTCATCTTATGGATTTTGCTTAATTTGGCCAAACAAGAACTAATTTGGTCAACTTGTCTGCAAAATACCATTTTTCCTCTGTCCAGAAACACTTGAAACATGACTCTCTTCCCTTTCTACGAGTTATCCAGATATATGGTGCGCAGTTACAGTCGTTGACACTGTAGATTTCGATATTGGCTTTTGCTTCCTCAAACCACTGTGGAAGTTGATACCTCTGCCGTGGAGTACTATCAAGATGAAGCTTCCTTCTGCATTTCAGGGCAAATTTTTTTGAAATCTCTCCATCATACTGATCCGATGGGTTCATGATGTTGTCAAGGCAAGCCCTTGCGTATATAGCAAGATCATAACCTCCATCTGCTGCTTGTCGAATCAATTGGAAACCTACTTCTCTATTTCCTGCTCTAAACATTTCGCTAAGACCCAACAAGTACAAAGCAGAGAGATTACCGTTTTGAAGACATTGTTCCCTAAAATTAGAGAAACCTGGATAACGTCTGATAGGAGTTTGCATTTCCACCAAATCTACCTCATGCAGAAACAAAGGCGTCTCCAGGATGGATTTCCAAGATCGAGAAACCGCTTTTGAAATGATGTACTCGGTATATGAACATTCACTTTTTCTGAGCAAGATGTTGTGGATGATTTCTGAGGGAAGATGAGGTATATTGCATCTAACCGGCTTCATTCTTTTTCGAAATATGGATTTTCTTGTAGATTTTGTGGAAAGAAGAAGATTAAATTTGAAACCCATTAGAAAAAAACAGAAGAAGAAGATTTTGTGGAAAAGAAGAAGAAGATTTTGTGGAAATATGGATTTTCTCGTCTCTCTATGATGAAGATGACTTCTGATTAGGCCAAAAATATACATCTCTCTTAAATAGATAAAACAGAAAGAATAATTCGTAGAGTGGCGTCTCTTGAAATTCCTAGAGCTCCGAAATGAAAAGACGTTTGCAGAGATGACGTAGACCATTGGAATTCGTAGTGTAATGCGTACACACTGTTGGGCTTTTCTTTTTTGTTGGGCTTATACTAATTGTCTTACTAAAAAATAGGTTAGCAATATCTTCCCAAATATTTGATATGTTTTACTGAATACAGCAAAAGAAAAAAATTTCCATATAGGGATCGAACTCATGACATGAGGGTCGTTGTGTACTCGGGTAAACGAAGTGTATAAACCATTTGGGCTATCTGTTCGGACTTGGTTGTTTATGAATTCATTTAATCTTATCAAATAACGTTTCAGAATAATAAATCAAAAAATTCCCATATAGGGATCGAAATCAAGACATGATGGTCGTTGTGTACTCGGGTAGTGAACGAAGTGTATAAACTATTTGGGCTATCTGTTCGGAGTTGTTTGTTTCTGAATTCATTTAATGTTAACAATAACGTTTCAGAATCATAAATCAAAAAATTCACATATAAGGATCTATCTCAGGGCATGAGGGTCGTTGTGTACGATGGGGGTAGTGAACGAATTGTATAAACCATTTGGGCTATCTGTTCGGACTTGTTCGTTTATGAATTCATTTAATCTTATCAAATAACGTTAGGAAGATCTTCCTAAATGTGTAACCACTAAGAAGGATGCTTGCGCTTAGGATTTAGATTCTAAAAATAGGTTAGGAAGATCTTCCTAAATGTGTAATACGTTTTACTGAATAAAGCAAAAAAAAAAAAAAAAAACAAATTCCATAAATATGGAAGAACTTCCAGAAATTGTGTAAAGGGTTCCTGAATTACTAAAATACGAACATAACATTCAAGTCAACAATAATATCAAATTGCAAGTTCACATTCAAGTCAAAGGTATCAAGTCAACACAAAATCAAAGGTTTACAACTTGAAAAACAAAAGCAACAGTAGTATCTTATACTTCTTCAACTTGATAAACAAAAGCAACAGTAGCATCTTCAACTTCTTCAACTATATGGCATTTTTACCTTTAAGTCTCGATAAACTCCTCAAAGATTTCGCAAGCTAACTTTGATCTTATATCTTGTGATTTCTCATCGGAAATTCCTGACATATCTCTCATCCCCAGGGAGTGGCACTCTAACATCTTCACCACAAAGAAACCACAGTTGGAATGTAAACTAGTCTTTGGAATATCTTTTGCCTGCTCTACAGTAAATGATGTAACATCATTGAAATCTTCATTAGATACTTCCTCAAGCAAGACTGGAATCATCTCTGCATCAAATGGCCACATATAATCTACCCAAAATCAGTAAAAACAAACATAAATAATACATAATCACTACAAATATGATTATACCTGCATATTTTTGCACTTGAACAAAACAGGCATTGATATCCTCAGAAGAAAGACCGCAACTGTAGAATGTGATCCTCCTTTTCTTGAGGTTTATAACCATTCCTATCCAATGCCTAACTTGTGTTGTACGTGTAACACCATACACGACCTCCAATTCATTATCCCATTTCCTTTTAGGATAGCTTTCACCTGTCAGGATAACAGTTCAATAACACAGAGAATGAACACCATCCAAACTAAAGAAGAATCTCATTGAAAACTAGAGAAGAATTTACTTGTTACAACTTCAGTTATCTCTTTCTTGAAAACCGAACGCTTTATGGGTTGAGGAGGCTTCTTGAATCTGTCATAAACACCATCCAATCTAGAGAAAAATTCCATTGAGCAGAAGCAAGATTGTGGAAGCCGGTTATTATGGAACCAAGCAGCATTCTCGTTTCTTCGGGATTGCAACACTTGTAAAGCTGCATTTATGTGCTGAGAAAAACAAAAAGATGAATAATAACGTTGATGTTACACAATCATATCTTTCATAACAAAATATGATTTGTATACAATAAATATTTACCTCTGTATCCAGCGAATGTTCTGGACTTTCGATGCTTTCAAAAAAATGTTTAGTCACATTACATCCATCAATTACAAGGGGTCTGTGGACAATATAAAAATTTAGTTAGTCACCACAACAAGATCACAACAACAAGATCACAACTACATAGTTAAATATTTAGTTATTTACACTCTAACCTTGCATGTTTGCCTTGTAATTGCATCCAGTCTACAAGCTTTGAATAACGAGAGAATGCAGGAGTCATGAATGGATCCACAGCTAAATTCATCTTTGGTGTTACCACTAATGCATGGTTTCTTGCCTTGAAGGGAGTCTTAGTCGATTTTGATTTTTTGTGTTCTCGTTTGCTTCTTCTCAGGAACGTTTCATTCTTATCTGGTTGTTTCCTTTTCTTGTTTGTTTTTTCAGTTTTCTCCTTCTCAGGAGGGATTTCTTCCTCTGAATCAAGAACTTCCTGAAAGAATAAATGTTAAAAAACAAGGTTATTAAACATTTTATTTCAATTGTCTTAATTTTACCTTATTACTTACTGGTTCTGATGTTTGTTCCTGACTTTGCTGATTAGCAGACAATATAACATTTACATTGTCCTCTTCCTCTTCAATTGCTCGTAGTTGACTTGCATGGAACTCAACAACTTCAGTGGTATCAGTTAGATAAACCATGTATTTGCTTCCAAGCAACAGGGTCCTAATACTTCCTTTACACCAGTTGTTCTTGTAATATGCTTCAACTCTTTTCAGCAACTCAAACTCTCTGTGGTCATCAACTATAGGCTGTGTTGGCGTCAGAGGCTGTGTAGTACTTCCCGTCAGAGGTTGTGTACTACTTCCCATCAGAGGTTGTGTAGAATCCTGCGTAAAAGACTATACAATATATTTTTATCAAAAAGACACTTTCAACATGTTTTTAACAATTTTGGTACTGCTTAATGTATATGTATATATGTTACCTGATTAGGAGTCTTGGTACAAATCTTATTTACCAAATTGGTTAAATAATCTCGATAACCCTGTCCATTGCAAAACATAATAAAAACTTCCATTAATCTGTTAATAGTGTATAATAGTTTATTGCCAAACATGTAAATTGTTGTTTACCTCAATTCTTACCTCATCAACTAATGAATTATCCAGAACAGGAGATTTGTTACCAGCTGGATCTTCCAAATTCCCTTTATCAATCTGGCCATCTTCTACTGTTTTATCTTCAGATTTTTCCATAGTTGGAGACTTGGAAACATCCTGTTCATTCAACAACTTCTTTTCAATTTATGAATCACAGGACATTATGAAAACATGTAAATTGTTGTTTACCTCAGTCCTTACCTCATCAACTAATGAATTATCATCCAAAACAGGAGATTTGTTACCAGCTGGATCTTCCAAATTCCCTTTATCAATCTGGTCATCTTCTACTGTTTTATCTTCAGATTTTTCCAGAGTTGGAGACTTGGAAACATTATGTTCATTCAACAACTTCTTTTCAATTTATGAATCACAGGACATTATGAAAACATGTAAATTGTTGTTTACCTCAACATTTAATGTTTCAGCTTGATCTTTTTCCAGAGTTGGTGACTTGGTAACATGTGGATCCAAAACATGAGATTTGTTACCAGCTGGATCTTCCAAATTTCCTTTATCAATCTTGTCATCTTCTACTGTTTTATCTTCAGTTTTTTCCAGAGTTTGAGACTTGGAAACATCATGTTCATTCAACAACTTCTTTTCAATTTATGAATCACAGGACATTATGAAAACATGAAAATTGTTGTTTACCTCAACATTTAATGTTTCAGCTTGATCTTTTTCCAGAGTTGGTGACTTGGTAACATCTGGATCATCTACCAGATCTTTATCAGTTTGTTCCTTGCAAAACATTAGGAATACATTAGCAGCCTGTCAACACAAAATTTGATTCATGTATTTGTACTATTGTTTCAAATGTAAAGTTTTACCTTTTGTGTACTATTGCGAGACAGAATTTGAGTGGGTAGCTGTGAATCAGGATCTTGATAACAAGTCTGAGTTGGTGTTAACATGGGAGTGAGATCCACCTGGTTTGTATTATAATGGTAAAACAAAAGTTAGAAAGACAGAATGTTTAGAAAGTGATTCCTGAGACAGACAGTTTGAAGAGTTTCCTTACTTTCTCACTAAACTCAGTATCTTCATGATACGGCTGAATAGGTGAGCTGGAAAAAAAATCCTCTGGGTTTGCATTGTCCTGGGTTAAAAAAACAAACGTTTAGAAAGTGATTCGTAAGACAGACAGAATGCTTCATCAAACGAATTTAAATCTCCTTACATTCTCATTACACTCCGTATGTTGATTATTATCCTCAACTGGTGGTGAGCTGGATGAAATATGCACTCGGTTTGTGTTGTCCTGTAAAAAATCAAAAGTTAGGAATGGATTCCTAAAACAATAAGAACGATTCCTAAAACGAAATACAACTTACATTCCGAATATGAACTTGCTCTTTGAGTCCTTTAATGTCATCCTTGACATTCTTCATGTCATTCTCCAGGGATGTCAACCGGGTGATAATCTGTTGGAACCCATCATCCATATTCTTCTGAAGATTTTGTAGTTGATCAAGTACTGAGACACCTGAGGATGAAGATGGTTGAGAATTGACAAATTTGTATCCGGAATTATGAGCAGTCACCATCGCCTCTACAAAGTCAAGGCAGCCATTTTCCCAATCTGTTTTGGTGAATCTGTAGCCATTCTTTGATAGATCTGCAATTGAATCCAGGTTTGAATCTGGGATATCAGCCATAGAAACAGAATTTTCTGGATCATTTTCAATTGCTGGCAACACACAGACGACCCTTAGCTACAAAACAGAAGAAAATTTTGGTTAGATAAACTGAAAAGATGTAAAATAGAAGAGAATCATATGAAAATATGTTACCTCATTTAAAGATTCAAAAGCCAGAACCTGCTCTTTGCTTGGACTGGATGTCAAAGCATATTTTTCACATAAGTACCAAGGTTCTGTTGATGGCACATTCCTTGGTATTCTGCTGCTGAAAGCTGATTGGAAGTTTGGAATTGATTCCAAAATCCAAAGTTGCAGTGCTAGCGGATAACCTTGAAGCTCGTACTTCACCTTGTTGATGTTATTCTCTAAGACCCTGTTTATCGATTTCAGAAGTATCTGGTATGAATCCCTTCCCCAGGGATATTCCAAGAGTGTACCAATGTCCTTTGCTATTTCCACATATTTCTTTGGGTATTTATGCTTTCCATAAATACCTAGAAAGATGCTTTCAATAAGCAAAAGCATCCCCAAACTGAATCTGTCATCCTTCTTTTCTTTATCTGTAATTCGAAGTTGTTCAACCAAATCATCCAAACTGTGTTTACCATCCAACAAACTCCAATCAGACGTGTCTTCTTCTGTCATGCTACTGGATATTGTGTTGCCTTCACATTTCAGTCCTGTCACCATGTGGAACTCTCTAATAGAGAACCTGAGAGGTTGAGCTCCAAAATGAAACCAAACCTGTAATATAAAAGCACAAAACACATGTTAAAAGACATAATCAAACAAACTGAAGATGAAAGAAAGACAGAGATATTACCTCATTCTTCTTCACAGTAATTAGACATCTGCTGAGAATTGCATGAACAATTTTCGCAGAAAACAGTATATGTCTATCATGGAGCCTTAGAATCCGTCCCATAAACGTATCCTCGATTTGTTTCATCTCTGATTTGGACAAAATCCCGCGCAGTTGAACAATGTAGGAATCATACGTGGGTCTGTTTATAGAAACAGACTCGCTTGGCTCACAACCAAAATTGTGCATCAATGAAGGAAGAGTGATCATATACTGTGAATCTGTCATCTGCAAAAACAACAACTATACATCACTTATCCCAATTTCGAAACAAAAACAATAACTATACAAGCAACACAACAACTTCTAAACATCAACTTCTAAATATGATACTCTCTCAAATGTTTAGGAAGTGATTCCTGAAACAGACAGAATGGTTTCATCAAGCGAATTTAATACAACACAACAACTTCTAAACCACTACTTGGTATGTTTAAAAACAACCACGGAAACAGTAACTACACAAAGCAAGATACCAATTTCGAAACAGAAACAGTACAAAGCAACTTCAGTTAACAAAGCAAACTTGTAAACCGAGACAAACAAAGACAAAACCCAGTATCAAGATAACACACAAAATCAAACAGACACAGATAGATAACAAGCGAAGCAAGAATTGAAGCAAGAATAGAAATAGTTTTCAGGTATGTATCAAACAAACAACAAGCGAAGATTATATCCAAATTCAACAAAATCAAACTGATACAAGGACCTAGAATCGAATCAGTTCTCAGGGTTGTATCAGACAGACAACAATCGCTATTTAAAACCAGAGACTCAACATCTTTAAATCTAGAATCAACAGACAAAGCCTAAACCAAATCAGATTAAAGCCACAGAAACAATTCGTATATGGTAAGTAATTTCTCTTTACCACGGAGATTAGGGTTTAGGCCGGAAATTAGGATATGAAGCGTTCGCCGAAGAAGAATCGATCGATGAAGAAGAATCGATCGCCGGAGTAGACTAGATTTCCGGAGAAGACTCGATCGCCGGAGAAGAATCGGTCGCCGGAGAAGACTCGATCGCCGTATTAAGGAGACTCGATATCGATGGCGATTCAGGCGGCATAGAGCATCGAGACCGAAAGGAGAGAAATGAGGAAATTAGGTTGACCCCCAAAATTATCTGAGGGCATTTTTGACTTTTACCCTTTAATGAAATGCTACATTCCGGATTCTCAGCGCGTGATGCCAGTTTTTGGAGAAGGAGTGTTTTTTGTGCCTTTAATGCGAATTGCCCAAATTTAAATGATAAATGAATATATCTATAAAACTCTATCCTATCAGGTATTTCACAAAAACCTAAACCCACATATATATATATATATATTATTTTAAATAGTTTTGAATTTTCCATTTTAGTTTTCAATTTTCTTGTATTTTTTGTCAAATAATTGTTTCACGTTATTGCAAAAGAAAATTGTGGAAAATAAAATGATTATTCGTATAGATTTAATCATATGATTATAAAAAAAATTCAGTCTTGATTACTGGGTGAATTGCACTGAGTGTATCTTTTATATCTTTTTCTTGCAAATTGGGATCTTCTTAAATGTTTGTTCAATTGTGTATCTTTTTTTGATGAGAGAGACAATGAAAAGTCAAAAATGCCCTTATGACTAAATGACCTGAGCAATTACTCATTTGCTAACTAGAAATTTTATAGTTGGGGTAATTTAATAATTGATAAGAGGCTTTTAATTTAGGGTAAAACAAAAAGGGGGAAAAAAACTGGTCTCTTTCGATCTTCTCTCTTACGAGCTTCTCTCTTCTACAGCAACAGTAAGGTAAGCTTATTAGAAATAATCAATTTTGTTTCGACCCCCAATCTGAGAATGAAGCTACTGCGATTGATTTTGTATTTTTCAGGCAATGGTGGACAAAGAACTACCGAGCAGATTGTACAAAACAGATCGATATCCAGATGGTAGACTGAATATATACTCGAAACTGGAGATACTAAACAAATTTTGGCAGCTATTGAAGGATACGCCGGAGTGGGAGAGATTACGGGATTCTAGTTTTGGAGATTTGTTTAGGCTCCAGGTAAAGCAGTGTTCAATTTCAGGGAAATTGATACATGGGCTACTGGGGAGACAACTAATTACGAAAAAGAAGTACGAGTTGAGTACAGTTTTTGCAGGGCAACCACTGCGATTCTCATTAGTTGAGTTTGGAATGATAACAGGCTTAAATTGTTGCGAGTTCCCAGAAGAAGAAGACCCAGAAGATCGGAGTATAGTGGTGGTGAGAAGTACTTCGGAATGGGAAGATTTATTTGGACAGATGAGTAAGACCATTAAGAAGGGGGACCAAGGGGTTAAGATTTCAGACATACTTCAAATGCTTGAGGATAGAGACATGGATAGAACAAAAAGGTTGAAGCTTGCGCTGATATGTATTGTTGATGGAGTGCTTATTTGTAGCAACCAGGTTGCAAAAGCAACGCCAGAGTTTGTTGAGATGCTCAGCGATGTTGATAATTTTTTGAGCTATCCATGGGGAAGAATGTCGTTTCTTAAAACAATTAATTCAATGAAACCTGGCCCGAGAACGGGAAAAATTGGTGAAGATCCGGCTAAAACATTCAGAACTCAGCTGCAGCAGCAAACAAAGGTCGTCTATGGATTCCCGCTTGCATTCCAACTTCTAGTTTTCCGATGTATTCCCGGATTCTTGGAGAGGATGCCTGACCATGAATCAACTATGAGCTTCATGGATACTTCTTTCGAAAGGATCCCGAAAAACAACTGGATTAGTAGTGAGACTGTAATAGACGTAGAGTTTGGATCTGAGGTATGTGTAGTTCATTATTGTGAATATTAAAACAAATCCGTGTATCCATACAGATGTGGTATATTTCTATGTACAGGTAAAAGTGGTACCGTATTTAAAACCAATGGGACCATTTGGAGAGGGCTGGGGGGAGTGGATAGACGAGATTAAAGATAAGAAGTTGGTGTATCTTGAAAATCTGGTGGATAGTGATCACAACTTTAAGAAGGAGGAGTGGCCTGGGGGAGATTCTTCGCAGAAGCTAATTAAATACGTCCGAAAGGCTATTGTAGAGAACAAAAAAAAAAAGAAAACCTTCATTACTCGCTATTGAAGATGGCATTGAACACGTATCAAAGACTGTTGGGGAGAACAAGAAGAGAAAGCTACCGTTACTTGCTATTGAATATGGAAGTCTAACAGAGACAAGTTCTGTTGGTGATGATAAATTCAAGAGTTGGGTGGAGAAGAAAATCGAGAATTTTGAAAAAGAGGTGGCGTTGTTGAAGCGAAGAAAGACGTCAAAGGATTGTAGGTTGCGTGGAATCAAACGTCTGAACAGCCCAGGCCAGAAGTGTACGTTGACAGGGATGAAGAGAATTTTCTTAGGTGAAAGAGAAAAGGGGAAGAAGGATAATTGTAATTCCAAAGGGGCGGAGAATGTTAATACTGGAGTTGGTGATCAAGGTGTTGGAAGTCATGCGACAGACGAGGGCACTAATCGGGATAATGTGAATTCTATTATTTCTCAAGTTATCAACAGTGTTGATGAAACTTTTTTCGATCAAGAAAATCTGGGATCTGAATTTAACATTGGCAACTTTTGTACTCAGCTGGATGACACAATTGATCCTTGTAAAACAAGGGATGAATCAATTTTTGGTAGGGCGATGCAGCATATGGGAATGATCAAAGATGGGGAGGAGGAAAAGCACTCGAAAGATGTTTTGTATGCAGCTCAAAGTTTAGAAAACCTAGGAAAAGGTGGGGTTGTAAACAGTGCTATGTTGAATCCATCAAACCAGGTGATATGCTTATATGCTGAGTTTGCATCCATAAGTTATGGTATTTGACTAATTGTACATAATGTTTACTTTGCGGTGGTCTTAAATCTTTGGGATTTAGCATGGCGAGTCCAAAACAGGCAGCCCTGTGGAGGGATTTGAAGGCGATGTGTTGGCCAAGAGTGAAATTTGTGATACAGAAGAAAGGGAAGTCATTCAGCATCAGGTAATTATGGACACGATTGCATGTTTTAAGTAGTTTGATATTTATGGATACGTTGGCTACTTTAAGGTACAGAAGGACTCGGAGCTTCCATTGCAAACAAAATCTGATGACATACGCATGGAAATCGCAGTGGATATTTCCAGGGTCAATGACGAAGAAGGACAAGAGGAGTTAGCTGGCGAGAGAGTATCGATGGATAGTGAAGTGTGTACTACCTTTATGGATACCTTTGAAACATTGGATTAATTGGAGTATTATCCATTTGCTAGATTTGGTAGATATAAGTTTTGTATGGATGTTTGGCAGGTTAATAAAGAAGAGCGTGAAGAAATAATTGACGGTGCATCCATTGGAAACAAAAGTGATAATGCTGCTGCCGGGCTTAAACAAACAAATGGACAGATGCAAAGTCAAATTGAGAGTTCATTAAGTCAGGATTCGACGGGAGATGGAGAACTGGAGAAAGATAGTAAGAAAGTATCCACTGACGATGAAGTGTGTACTGCGATGGAGGTTTGTATCGCTTAATAGAGGCTGTTGAAGATAAGCTTTTGTATAAATGTTCTTCTTAAAGGGAATAACAAGGTTAGTGTATTTTTTTGGGGCAGAGCGATCCAGGGACTCATGTTGAAGGAAATAAGGAGGGAGTATCCATCTGCTGCGATCTCGGAAGAATGATAGATGGACCGAAGTCTGTGTGTGGTGAAGAACAGGCAACGGGAAGAGAGTCTGAAGTTTTCTGTGAACAAAAAGATGAGGAGATACCCATGGAAGGCAAGGTGGACAGTTCCTTTAAGGAGAACAAAAAGGTAGATGGACAGACGACAAAGGAACCAGCGAAGGTAGTTTAGTAAATGTTTATAAAAAATTTGGACTACAGAGTAAATAAATTAATTTATGTGTGTGACAGGAAACAGTAGGTGTACCCTTTAATGAAGGAGTTAGCTTAACAAGGAACAAGCCTAAAAATAAGAACCACGGACGCAAAAAGAAGGCGAGGAAAATAAAAATATTGAGTGGTAGATCTGAAGAACCGGTTGAGCTAAGCGATTCTTCTCCCCCACCAAAGCGTGTTAAAGAAAGTCCATCGAATGATGAGATTGAGCTAGCTCGGGTATTTGTAGGGTTAAGGGAAAGCGAAGATATGTATTTTGAGCACAAGGACGCCTGGGAAGAAACGCTGAAGCTATTCCCAACGAGGTAATAAATGACTGTGCTTATAGAAAAGGATAGTATGATAGATGTACTTACATGCCGTGCAATTTGTAGGAAATACGATCTGAAGAACTTGATGTTTGGGGAGGTGGCTATCAATAACCAATTCTTGCTTGACATTGCTGAGCCGAAGAAGTTTTTGAACACAACAGTAAGTATTTTGAAAGTTTGTTAAATATAATGGAATAGAAGAGTAACATGTATGGTATCTGAGTACTTCAGCATATGCAGGTACTTGGAGAATACATATACTTGAAACATGCTAGGTACTTCGCAACGGAGAGGGTGGTGTTCCTTCCACCTTGGTTTTCCAACCATTTGCAAGGGCGACATAGGAGCTTTATGAAGTCAAAAAAACCGCGAGAGTACCATTGGGACGAACGCATGAAGGAGTATGTATACGGGGAGTGGACGCACGGCCGGGCAAAGGCTAGGTGGTTTGAAGATGTCTCAACAGCTTACGTTCCCATGAATTGGGACGACGATCACTGGGTTGGGGTTGTTATTAATTTAGATTTAGAGACCGTTGAACTACTAGACCAGTTGCCAATCCATAACAGTGGTGCCAAAGCTGCTACAAACATTGCGCCAATTGTTGAAATGATTCCTTACATTGTGGAGGCATTCTTCAAGCTCGACCCAGAGAGTAACAGTATGAAGCCAAGGGAGAAAACGAATTCGGGGAAACAGGAACTGAAAGGGAATTTACCGCCGTATTCATGGAGTCGTTTAAAGACAGTGTACACGAATGATCGAGTAGGTGATTGCGGACCTGTTACAATGAAGTTTCTTGAGTTGAATGCCCTAGCTAGATCAGATGGAATAGAAGCGATGACAGATGAATTTGTGGACCAGTTTAGGCAGGAGTATACCATGGAGAAGTGGATAGTACCACAAATTTACGAATGAACTTTTATCTATTCTGTGTGATTTGTAACATTCATGGATTGTGAGTTATGTGTTTGAGACGTGAGGATTTGTTTGTCTTTCCGAACTTGGAAGTATTTGGTTTACGTGTGATAACATAAATTACGTGTTCCTATTTTGATAGGTATCAATTCGAATATGGGTGGATAGACAAATTGAAGATAAGTATGGGTGGACAGGTGATATGAAGTTAATCTATGGATTCATACTTAGCAATATTTAAGAATTGGTAAATATGCAAATTAGGACGGATATCGATATTGCTGAAGGTATGAATTGACGTTGGACTTAAAATGATAAATGAAATAGATATAGGGACGATATAGATAGTTAATAACTGAGAGCTATGTGGCTAGCATATTACATGTTTGAACCTAGAAAGTGCGTTGATAGACAACATGTTGAGTTTATAACGTTGTTGATATTATTATTTGTATGTAAATAATGGATGGGGATATAATATATGAAAACAGGGGATAATGTAGAGTAAAACAAATGGATAGCGTGGAGGGTAATAAGAGCAACGTATCCATATTTGGGGAAGATTATACGACGAGAGTTTTGATTTATTAAAGAAAGAAGTAATTTATTGGTTTCCTTGTTATTGACTGTAGTAGAGGGTAATAATGACGGGGGTAAATGTTGTAGGCTCGAGGCCTGGGATATTAACTTAGGTATTTGATTTTATTTTTTTCACTTGCAAAAAAGGTTAAATGAAAGACAAAAAAAAGTACAGATTCATGGATAGTTTCGTGAGGTAGACGTGAGATGATTTGATTGATCGAATTGGAGGTACACTGGTCGATAAGATTGGCGGGAATGGCAAGAGAGAAAGTATATTATAAAATTGGAGTCAGTTATAATGACGTGTTGGAAGTCGTAAAAGTGATTTGACGAGACACAGAAATGATGACGGTTTGAAGGGTCAGCGTCACGAGAAGCTGGGTTGAGGGGTTTAAAGTTGGGGATTTGAGACAAGTAAAATGGGTATATGTACATGAATATATTTTGTAAGATTTCCAAGATTTATAGGCATTTCAAAAGTTTAGTGGATAGAAGAAAGGCTAAATTAATACTGGGTGGATAGTTTGATGTATTGGTAGATAATGTAACCGAAAAGTAAGTCATAGTTATAAATAATATTAAACATGTTTACGCAAAATAATAACAAAAATATAAAAGTTTAATTGGGTGAAACGGCATAAACAGACGCGTTTTACATTGCGACATTGGCCCAACCGCCGCCGCCTTCCCAGCCGCCTGCGTTTTCCTGTCCGCCGTTTTCATGACCGTGGTTTTGTCCCCCACCATTGTGCACTACGACCTGGCCCCAACCGCCTCCATTGTCATCATGACCCCAACCACCAACGTTTTGCTCATAATCAGGCCAAACACCGTCGAGGGGATTTTGGGGTAGCACAGGCCATTCAAGAAAAGTCTGCGGGATTATTTGGAAGAAAACAGCTTGCTCGATAGTCCAAAAACAAGCATTGCACATGCCGCAACCTTTGATATCCTCGGCGGTGATACTAAGCCAATAATTAAAAACGGAGCAAGGGCATGATCTTAAACTTCCAACATCAGTTTCATCCCTTATGAGAGAGAGGTCGACGGCTATTCCGATAGGCCAGGAGTAGCGCTCGAATTTCCTAACGTCCTTCCTAAGAGCACGGATAGCGGAACGGGAAAGAAATGGGATAGTCGAACCTGAGTCAAAGGATGGGTAAATAGATTGCCAGATGACTTCGAAACAATACATGGCGGATTTGCAACCGGCGATGGCAGAAGATTTAATCTTTTGAAAAGCTTCTAATCTTCCATCGTATGTGTACATGAAGTCGGAAATTCCCTTCAAAAACAAAGCAGAAACGTTTTTGGCACCCAAGCAAGCATTGTACAAAAGCGTGATGCCTCTTTGGTCTCCTTCGGATTGGCCCTCCTGGATAAGGTTAATTCGAGAAATAGTATCCACGTGATCGGCGTCTTGAGAAAGAGTTTTGCCGCGGATTTTGAAGTGTTCTCGAATATGATCACTTGCATTCTTCGCAAGGATTATTCTTCTTACTTCGGGCGGCAGGTTTAGAAGGTTAGCACAAGTCATTCTGAATGAACAGATTTAGGACTATGGAGAGAGTGAATGCGTATAGAGATATTGTTTTTATGGATGCCAGAAGGTCGCCACGTTTCAGTTTCCAACGTGAATATAAATTCCGTAAGACAAACACGTATCCATAAAATTGTTAATTTGATTGGACGCGGAATCCGAATTGCAAAACAAGTAAAATTGAAAATTAATTTTATTTAATTATATTGCTCATATTATGTATAGGTATTATAGCTAAAGGGAAAGACATATGGATAGGTGATTGTTAAATATAATCTGGTTAACTGATGGATAGACATGGGGCTGCGAAAGATGGATAGACAAATATTGTTTTCATGGAAGCCAGAAGGTGGCCACGTTTCAGTTTCCAACGTGAATATAAATTCCGTAAGACAAACACGTATCCATTTTATATTGCTCATATTACTCAATTTTATTTGAAAACACGTTTCAATTTTATTTAATTATATTGCTCATAATATGTATAGGTATTATAGCTAAAGGGAAAGACATATGGATAGGTGATTTTTGAATATAAACTGGTTAACTGATGGATACTTAGGGGAATACCATGGAAGAGAATAAGTGAGAATGGATGGTAATTGAGATTGCCAATAAACATTAAGCGATAAATAAAAAATTCGTGAATTTGAGGCCGCATTAAGTTTGGGATAAATAATTAACGAAGTTGGATGTGTAAAGGAGATCTGTTTTAATGATATTCATTTACTAATAGATAAGATTAGATTGACATAAAATCTGCAGTTTGTTATATTATACATGGATACAGAAGCAGATTCTAAAGCATAGATAGACACAGCAATATATGTGGAATCGGAAATCGAAGCAGTAGATAACTTTTAAAGTCAGTAGAGTAAATGACTCATATCTGTTAGTTTGGTTTCAAGGTCTTCAATCTTTGAAAGGAGAAAGTCGACCCTATCAATTAAACCTGCCATTTGAGACTTGTTTGATTCTTCTTTCAGGAGAGCCTCAACTTTAAGCTTTTGAATTTCTTCAGTAACTGCGTCGTCCCACCACTTTTTGAATGCACATCCATGACATGGACCCTACGAATGGATAATGGGTTAAAATAAAATATAGAAATGCGTTACCACAATGGATGTTAGTAAAAAGTTATACATCCGATAGATCGTAAAGACATGTATAGAGGCGCCTTCCTTTACTCTCAGGTAATGTAGAGGTCGTTAGGAACAAGGAAGCCTTGCAATCGCAGCTCGTAGGAATACCTAATTGATGAGTGGTTTGAATAACTGGCCTTATATCGGATACAGGCTGTCCCCATTTGTAGCTAATTTTTTTAGCTGTATCACTCATACTGTAAGAAGGAAATCAAAAGATGGGGAAACAGAGCAGGTTGAGTGGTGATTTCTTCTTTGGGTAGACTACTTATAGCAAGAATAGAAATTTTGGACTGTTAAAACAAAAATAAAGAGTTAAAGTGAACGTTAAAAAGATTGGGTACAGTGTTTCTATTTAACAAGTACTAATTGGATGGATAGATGGGTAAAAAGGATGTTAGTTATCTTATACACGGATAGTGAAATAGAGAATACGTCTATCCATGTAGATAGTTCAAACTTAATGATGAAACTGGTCAAAGCGAAAGAAATAGGATTTGACTAAAGGAAAGGGACATTAACTTAAAAGAGAAGGAGAGAAGATAGAGTTGTAGTAAAAAAACAAAAACAAAGAAGGTCCAAAAGTAGGCATTAGCCGAGAGTAAAAACAAGCAATGTGGTTACCAAGTTCGCTACTAGCCGAAATCGCAGCTAGGGTCGCAGAAGATGGCGTTGATGCTTGTGCGAATCTACTTAAGGCAGGCCCTGAGGGCTTGAATGCGGTTTGTTCACCGGAGGTGTATTCAAGAGTCCAACTGGACAGGAGGCATGACTTCACTTGGTTTGCAAACGAAGATTTATCGTGGTATTACAAATTCTACAGGAAGTGCGTAGAGCACAAAAATCCGTTTGCGATGTACACCGAAAGTCTGCGCACTGCATTCAATTTGGGCGATCTAGAGAAAGCTATAGCAATTTTACATGGGGTGAGGGAAGCGTATCCCCATGCGGAGCTAATATATATTATTCTTAACTGGTGCGCAGGTAGAAGCTGCAACGCTGAGTATAAGGTTTTCAGATCTAAACGATCATATGATGAGGCAATGGCTATTGGTGAGATGCTGGTGTACCACGTGCGTGCGGTTATGCCAAAAGAAGTTGACAGTTGGCATGATTCTTGGAGCTGCAGCGATTTGGATGATTGTTGGTGGGTTCACACGATGATGGGTGAGAATAGTGGGGATAGGTGCGAGAACTGTTTCTTCTATTTCCTATCCATTAAAATTAGGAAGATGTCGTAAGTATTATCCATGTAATATATTTAATGATAATGATGTGTATCCATGATAATGGATATAAAAGTCTAGAATGGATTGTATAACAATAACCAATATAGTCAGTCGTTGATATGAACTAACTGTAGACAAATTGGCGTGTAACTAGAAAGGTGGAGACTGGTTTACTGTTTGTAGACAGTAAAGCGATTTAACTAATTACTATACTTCGTTGGTATTGGGTTAAGTACAGAAGCTATGATTAGACAAGTTAAGTGGCTGAAAAGAAATGACGCAGACATGCTGACACATAAAGTAGACATTAATTAATGAAGAGTGTTTAAGTCCCCGATTTCCCAAGTAAAGACCGAAATGACAATCATAATGAAAAAGTTGTGAGGTTGACCAACGTTATTAAATATATGGGGGAGGTAGTGGCTAGTCTGTTTCAATGGATGGATAAATAGGCAAGATAAGTTTTAAAATGGATAGTAAAGTACAAATTTAATTATTAAAATGCCAAAACAACCTAAGGTAATGACAGATTGATAATTATAATGTTTTTTTGGGTACAATTGATACTAAACTGATGATATAATTGATAGGACAAGAAGAAGAAGGGTTTACATATCCACCATAGAAGAATGGATAGAATAACAAAAAGTTACAATACTAAATGGTCTACATATCCACCATAGATGAATGGATAGAATAACAAAAAGTTACAATACTGTTGGCGAATAACATAGAAAGCGTTAAAAAACGGTTATATCTAAACGCCCTGAACCGCAGGAATGGTGATTTGCCCATTAACTCCGACCAACACGGCGGCGCCTTGCTCGTGATCAACAACACCATCAACAAAAGCGGCCCAAACAACAGCGTCGTTTAGGGCGGGTGCTTCATATAGTTCGGCCTTTGCTTCCCAGTCAATGAGGTCCACCCATTTGAAAAAAGTACCCGGGATTACACGGAAGAAAACAGAAGTTTCAATAGACCAAAAGCAGAGATCGCACATACCGAGACCTTTAACTTTTTCGTCTAGAAAGTCAAGCCAATAGCGATGGACAGAGCACGGGCATGATGAAATTCTACCATGGTTAGTAGAGTCAGATATCGCGGTTAGATGCGCGGAGATGTTCATGGGCCAAGTTATGCGCTGAAATTTGCGGACATGCTTTCTAAGGTTGCGGATAGCAAAACGAGAAAGAAAAGGAATCGTTGAACCTGAATCCAGCTCAGGAAAGATGGAACGGCGTATGACTTCGTAACAATATAAGGCGGGGTTGATTCCCAGGACCGCGCATTGCTTAAGGCGGGCAAATGCATTAGCTCTTCCATCTGTGTACAAGAAATCCGATATCGCTTTCAAAAAAATTGCGGTTGGATTCTTCGCATCTAGACATGCGCGTTCAAGATGGAGTATCCCTTGATAATCGTGGTGCGTCTTGATAAGTCAACCTCAAACAAGGTATCCATGTGACCAGCATCGTCGCGAAGTGTCTTGCAGACAGCTCGGATTTTGAAATGCTCGAGTATGTTCTCACTAGCATTTATTGCAAGTATAGACCTCCTTAATGCAGCTGGCAAGTCGAGTAGAGTCGGAGAGGGAACGATGAAAGGGGAGGGGTTCATTGAGCTCATCTTGGGTAATGCGAAGGGCAAGTGTGGACAGATGGGTATGTGAGTAGACATAACATATTTATATATTGCTTTAGACCTTTAAATAATACTAAAACAACTCATTAAATGATTATGACAAGCAAAACAGTGTAGGAGTACATAAACGAAATATAAGTAAATAGGGAAAATGACAATTTGAACAACTTAATGGGTATAAAATATGAGCCCTATTTGATATTACAGTGAGTGAGTATCCATGGCCATATATAGAAGGTCAAATATAACTTGAGTATCCATGGACATAGAAAAAAGTTGAAATAGAACTTGAGTATCCATATATGTAGTTGTAGTTTTTAACAACTAGTTCAGATTGGTATCCATTTTTTTGCGTTAAATATGATAAAGAGTGTATCCAGCTCAATTACATAACGAAAAGTGGCAAAAGAAAGACAAAACGACGAAAATGAGTTTAAGTTTATTGAATAAGGTAGGGGGTATAGAAGATGGGAAAGTGTACAACCAAAAGCTACTGGCGTCGAATCCTCGCTTATTATAAAATCACTACAATCAGCCGGGATATAGGTGCTCCTTCAACTGGCAAAAAGCCCAAGCAACTGCACAAGAAGACACTGCGGTAACCCATATAAAACACAACCTGGTCATCTTTTCCTCCACATGCTTCTTTGTAGGAAAAGAGTTGTTGTTCTTTGCGACCTCGACGGAGATCTTTCTAGCAATTTTGAACGCTAATTCGTCTCGAACTTCGTTTGACCAATTTTGTAAAAGACTAACGTCCTGTTGTATCTTCTTGAAATCCTTTGAAACCCTGTCTACCTCTTTCATAATCGCGTCGTCAACCCAATCGCGAACATGACCTTCGATTGGGAACTGTTCAGAAAAATGAAAGTGGATTTCTAAAGAAAGGATGGGAAAATAATTAAGTAGAATAGAAGAGAAATCTTATATCTTTTTCTAACCCGGCTAGCTTGTGGGCATTTGAACCACCTTCGATGAAGGTTAGCACGATTTCTAGCATATCCTACTTCAATGCGTTCCCCACACCAACACATGGTTGGGGCTGCGATGCCTACCGATCTGCAGGGTAATGGTTCATCAGAAGTGGGAACAGTAGAAACAGAAGCGAAACTCATTTTGTGAAAAGTTGTTAATACGTAACAGGGGGTCTCAGTGGTATAACTCGTGTGGTAGAAGGTCCAAAGTATTCTGAAACATGTTCAATATATAAGGAAAGTGATGTAGCTATGAAAATTAAATAAAAAGAACCATCCACGACAGGTATGTAAAATGGATAATTTGAAGGGAACCGAAAGAAGTAAGTAAGTATGGGTAACTCAAGTATAGCTGAATCTAAGTTTAATATACTTAGATTTCGGTCAAAAGAAAAAGTTTTGGCCGCCTGCTTAGTAAATCGTAGTAGTAGCTTTATGGGGGAAAACAAAACCCACATCAATAGTTACAAAAATAGTCAACATCAAGTCAAATCAAAACGAAGTAATGCAACAGGTATCCATCGAAAATGATGGACAGCTAAACAATAAAATGTGCCATCCAAGATGAAAGCGTTTTAAGTAGCCATTCTTAATCAAACAAAATACATGGCTCGTTATAAAGAGTTTGTTATTAGGTTTTGCAAGTAGCACGGTTGTGATTAACTCCTCCGCATTTGGAATATCGGTTTGGGGTTGATCGAGGGGTTTTCTCCTTCTGAATACCATATTGCAGAGATAAAAATTAGAAAATTATAAAAAGTAAATGTATATAAACATCAAAGGGTAAGGGTATTGCCTAGGATTCGCCGATGGAGGGATACTTTCCTTCCTTAGGTCTACCAGAGGGTCTGTTAACGTCTGGTGGATAAAGGTACCGGTTGCGAACATCAGCCGGTATATCGATGTCGTTAGGATTCCCACCTGGGTTGACCACTCCTTCATAAGTCGCCCTCCAAATGGATGTCTTATAATGAGAATCGCAGAGAGACGCGTAGGATACGTCATGACTGTCCGCGGCTATTAAGGCGTGGCCGCATGGGATTTTAAGCTTGTCAAATAACCTGCATGTGCATCGCTTGTCCTCCAGAAGAACATGAAACGATTCCCCCCCAAACTGGCCGACAATTTCGAAATTCCAGTTCGTAACACTAGCTATCTTAGAACCGTGGACTGACTGCATATGTTCATCCATTAGCTTATCAACCTCGATTGAAACTTCTTCTTTGTGTGCCGCTGATTTCTTTCGTCTACAACTGAACCACCTAGTCAACATAGACCGTATACACTTGACAAGATCTACAATAGGTTCGCTCCTACCATCAAGTAGAGCTTTGTTCAATGTCTCGGCTATATTGCTTGTCATAAGATTGTAACGTTCACCTTTGAAATATGCTCTGGTCCAGTGTCCAACGCCTATATTGTCAAGATACTTTGCGCATTCTGCATTGCTGTTGCGTATACGATTGTATGTTTCACGGTAGGTACCAATTCTGTATGAATTCCCAGCCAAATTGACCAGTTGCGCGAGACCTCCAGATTTAAACCTTGCTTTAACATTCCTTTTGACGTGCTCAAGACATGCTCCATGGTGAGAACGCGGGAAAATCCTACCTTTTGCTTTGTATATTGACTGGCATCTGTCAGAAATAAAGGTTAATGTGGGGCTGTCAGCAATAATCTTTTCAAGCTTGAAAAAGAAATACATCCAGGACTCCTCATTCTCTTTGTCCACGATACAGAACGCCAGTGGAAAGACTTGGAAATTTGCATCCTGTCCACTTGTAGTAAGCAGAACCCCCCCCCCCCCCGTATCTACCACTCAAATGTGTACCATCCACTATAATCATTCTGCGAACCTTCGCAAAACCTTTAATGGATGCGCCAAATGCTAAGAACAGATAGAGGAACCGCTCGCAGCCTAATGCGTCTACCTCGGTTTCGAGATCAGCAATCGTGCCAGGGTTAGCGAGTTTTAGCATATATAAAAACTCTGGCAACTTCCTATACGATCCATCATCTGTACCTCGTAGCATCGTGATTGCCTTCGACCGTGCGCGCCAACACTTGTTATAAGATGAATCGATACGCAATTCCTTCATCAATAAGGCTTTGAGTCCAGTCGGTTTCGGACCAGATGCGGGATCTGAATATTTATCTTTGAAAACAGTGGCAATGACCTTTGTCGTCCCAAGTTTCCGGTACTTATTCCTAGTATCAGTAGAGCAAGAGTGATGTAACTCTGCCTTGCGTACCTCCCAAAAGCCTGTGTCCTTCGACTCATGAACCATAACACGCCAGTTGCAACTATTATCCGGACAATGGATAACAACCTTGTGAAGAGTGGACACAGGTTTTATGTAATGAAACTTGTTCCTTATGGCATGGATTGCTAACCATACCAAACAATCGTCTTTGCTCTTGAATAGTTTACCCTTGTAAAGATCATCACCCATTGAGTCTAAATCTAAGTCAGGGATGGGATCTCGTTGATAAGTGTTGTCATCCACCAATGGCGGGATATCAGCTGGTTCTTCGTCGGTAGGGTATGAAGTGCCACCAGATTCAGTACCGCGCCACCTAAACACGCATTCTTGCTGAACAGGACGGGATTCAACAGCCTTACGTTTCGATGTATTACCTATTCCAACGGAGATTTCAGACATCACATCCAGGGCGTTGGAGCCTCCATACTCATCATCGATGAGGTTGGACCAAAACTCACGATCCACATTGCCAACATCCACTGGTACCTCGTCTGACGATCCATTCTCATCACTATCAGGCGTACAGTTATCTTCTTCACCTCCTACTAACATATCAGAATGATCAGGCACCGGGTGATTAACAGTTGCGATATCGGTGGATACATCTTCTTGGCTATCTAACAAATTGAAACTGAATGGGCCCCTCTTGTCTGGAGCGTGCTCAACAGAACTATCCACTAATGCAGTGGGATTTGGGGGGGTTGGGAAGTGTTATTTTATTTCTCCCGCGGTCATTGGAGACATTCTCTTTCATACCCGAAACGTAATTAACTTCTATATCCACTAAATCGTCGCTAGGTGGAATGTTTGGTAGCGCTTTTGTTATTATATTCTCGTTGAGGAGGCCATCTTCTTGACTATCGCTGTCCAATAATTCAAAGCTGAATGGTGGCTTGTTGTTTCCCAAACGTTTCTCACTTATGTCCGTTAAATCAGCGTTGGATGGATACTCTGAAACCGAAGACAAATAAAGTTGTTAAAGTGGGAATTTTATCAGGATCGAAGTTATCAGAAAACAAGGAATGACCTTACCACATTGAACCGGTGAATCGTTTCGAGAATTTGAAACCTTATCAACAAATTCTTGTTTAACGAATGGCCTTACACATGGAACTATTAATCCATCAGAACGTCTGACTGGAGGTGAACATGAACGAAACATCAAGTCAAGCGCTTCAACAGTGTCATCGTCGAGCATGACAGGAGAATTTCTGCTACCAGAAGGAGTTGCATCACCAAATAGATTCCTAGGAGTTATGGACCCCACTCGGTGAACTAACTTGGAAGCCTTTTTCTTTACAGAGTCGCCTTCTTTCCTAACTATTTTACCCAGTGACAAAAATAGCTTCGTTGACCGGTCAGATGACAGTATATCTAAAAAACAGGAAAGCCCGAAATCTGTTGTGACGATGATAGGCGGCGAGCTGTCATTGCAAACAGAGGACAAAGTAAGAGAAGGTGTGTAACTGAGCTTTAACTTCGAAGCACATTCCAAACCAAACTCGGCCATAACAGCAGCAACGACCTCTTTCATCTTCATGCTCATGTTCATTGGGACGACCCGAGAGACCCTTTCCATGTCCACTATGAATTTCCATTCTCCATCGCCGGTGACGAGCCAAGAGCCACAAACCACAACACATTTCATATTTTCGTCTGGATAAGCTTCGGTATCCATGAGTTTGGAGCAAATATATCAAAAATTCTAAACAGGTCTGACATATATGGGACATATATTCATATTGTACAATGTGTATGAATTACTTAGTTAAGTTAAAACTAGTTCACAACAAACTAAATTAGAAGCAAATGTATAACCAATAAGAGTAAAATAGTTAGATGAACTAAGTAATTAGATTGGTAAATTGACTGTAAAAGGGAGGATAAAATAGACATTTTAACTTACTAAAAGACAAAAATAGATACAAAATTGAAACCAGCTTTTGAAAGATACATCTTTGCTATTACTTTCCCAAAATGATATAGTGGGTGCAATTATTCCCTTGATTAGTGCTTTACAGATTAATTTTCAGCGTTTTAAAATGTAAATATTCCTAAGGGTTTTTAAGTGAAACTGGTTGAAGTTAAGGAGGGGTTATTCATCAATACACATAATTTTGTCAATTGTTATCGAATTCCAATTTTTTTGTAAGAAAACAAAAAAAACTGAGAAGAAACAGACAAAACTGAAGAAAAAAGTAAAATCCTGAGCAAAACCCTCAAACTAAAATACCGCCGTTTAAATCGCCTCCGGCCAGTCTAATCATCGACGTTAGCAGCTCAATCTATCGTCTCCGTCTGTAAGTTTAGAAAATCCAAACTGTGTGCTTGGTTTCTGGATGAAAGGAGACTCCTTTATCGGTGATTGTTAACTGGCACTTGCAAAAGTTGTCTCCTTTTGATTTCGGGTTGTTGTGATGTACCTTAAAGAAGGATGTTCGTTGCTGTTGAAAGTTCAAAAACCCATTATCCCCTTTGTCCTCAATACAAATCTCAATGGGAAATTTCTCACCGAAGCTCCAAACCCTGCTACGGAGATCAAAGAATTTGATGTTGTAAAGAGGCTTAGACAAGAGTCCTATGTCCCCTTAGCTTTGCAGTTCTTCAAATCCATTGCCAATTCAAATCTCTTCAAGCACACGCCTTTGACATTCGAGGTGATGATCAGAAAGCTTGCAATGGATGGTCAGATTGATAGTGTTCAGTATCTTTTGCAGCAAATGAAGCTCCAAGGGTTTCAGTGTTCTGAAGATTTGTTTGTTAACGTTATTAGTGTATACCGGCAAGTGGGTTTAGCTGAACGAGCAGTTGAGATGTTTTATAGGATAAAAGAATTCGGGTGTGATCCTTCAGTTAAGATATATAACCATGTTTTGGATATTTTACTCGGTGAGAATAGGATTCAGATTATTTATACGGTTTATAGAGACATGAAGAGAGATGGGTTTGAGCCCAATGTGTTTACTTATAATGTCCTTCTTAAGGCGTTGTGTAAGAACAACAAGGTGGAGGGAGCTCAGAAGTTGCTAGTGGAGATGTCAAATAAAAGCTGTTCTCCTGATGCGGTGAGCTACACCACAGTGGTCTCGTCGATGTGTGAGCTCGGTATGGTGAAGGAAGGTAGGGAACTCGCGGCAAGGTTTGAACCTGTTGTGAGCGTCTATAACGCTTTGATTAATGGCTTATGCAAAGACAATGATTATAAAGGAGCGTTTGACCTGATGAGAGAAATGGTGGAGAAGGGGATATCTCCTAATGTTATCTCATACTCGACACTTATCAATGCACTTTGCATTTCTGGAGAAATTGATGTCTCGTTCTCGCTTCTGGCACAGATGTTGAAACGAGGGTGTCATCCAAATATCCATACATTGAGTTCACTGGTAAAGGGTTGTTTTGTAAGTGGTACGACCGTCGATGCTCTAGACTTGTGGAATTCAATGATTAGAGATTTTGAGTTACAACCAAACGTTGTAGCGTTTAATACTTTGGTACAAGGATTTTGTTCCCATGGGAATATGGCAAAGGCTCTGTCTGTCTTTTCACGCATGGAGGCAAACGGATGCTCTCCAAACATCAGAACCTATGGCTCTCTTATTAACGGCTTTGCCAAAAGAGGTAGCCTCGAGGACGCGGTTGATACATGGAATAAGATGCTAACTAGTGGATGCTCTCCAAATGTTGTGGTGTATACAAGCATGGTGCAAGCTCTTTGTAGGCACTCTAAGTTCAGAGAAGCTGAATCTCTAATAGAGATTATGTCCAAGGAAAATGTTGCTCCTTCTGCCGCAACGTTTAATGCATTTATCAAAGGTTTATGCGATGCAGGGAGGCTTGACTGGGCCGAGAAAGTGTTCAGACAAATGGAGCAGCAATACAAGTGTCCTCCCAACATTGTAACGTACAACGAGCTACTGGATGGGCTGTCAAAGACAAACCGAATAGAAGAAGCTTATGGTCTTACCCGAGAGATTTCAATTAGAGGTGTAGAGTGGAGCTCAACGACTTACAACACGCTTTTACATGGATCATGCAATGCAGGTCTCCCCGGGATAGCTCTGCAGGTAGCAGGGAAAATGGTGGCCGATGGTAAATCTCCGGATGAGATAACGAGGAATATGATAATATTAGCGTATTGCAAACAAGGGAAAACTGAGAGGGCAGTCCAGATGTTGGATCAATGTTCATGTGGTGGAAGAAAGTGGCGGCCTGATGTAATCTCATACACAAACGTGATTTGGGGTTTATGCAGTTGTAATTGTAGGGAAGATGCAGTGGTTCTTCTTGAGAGGATGATAAGTGAAGGGATTGTCCCAAGTGTTGCTACATGGAATATATTGGTTCGTCGTTTTATTCTTGATGACAACTTGAGCTGATGATCAGTTTACCATATAGCAAGTCAAACTTGTTGGGAAGCCATTTGCTTCTCTGTATGGAAATCTTGTGATCACATGGAAGCTTAGCCTGTGGGTCTTCACTGGAGTCTTCAAGAACTCCAAAAAACATTTCGATCGTTGAAAGAAAAATCAAGACGGCTGGTTTGGTGTGACAATACATTAGTGAGAGATTGCTAAGCAAATATGATAGGCAGGTGTGCTTTGGTCAAGCTTCTGTTGTAATATGATAAGCAGGTGCGCTCAAATATTCTGATTTTGAAACCCTTGATGGTATTTATGATTAAAGTTTACTTGAGCTTTAAGATCTTAATTAACGTGAGATTATAATGAACTTTGTACTCAATGGCCTTTTTACACAGAATTGTAGGACTGTAAAAGCTTGTTCACTCACATTATATCTAATGTAATTGCCTCGAGAGCAAGGTACTCGAAATCTCTAGCTTGCAGTTCTATCTCACATTTACCTATCTCTGGTGAAGAAAATTTTGGAAAACAGGACAACAAAAGAATCAATCACTAAACAAAAGAGATTACGCAGAAAACTCTCACATCGATTGGTCTTCAACTCCTATAATGACGATATAGCAGAGATTGTACTTTCTTTTGAATCTAACGTCGTCCTTTGAACCTGCTTTGCGCTGTGTATGGTAAGTAAAAAAATCGATTTCTACATAAGCAGTTACTTTAGTCAGCTGGTGTAATGCAAAGCTGACTATGTCCTGGACTGTGCTCCAACGGGTACATGGTCGTGCTTCTCACATACTTTTGATGGTCCCTCGCAGTTTTTCTGAGGTGTGAGACCTTTGGACGCTTGTTTTTGCTTCTCTTCTTTACTATCGAGCATGAAGCTAATGGGTCTGCAGATCCTGCTCCAACTCTCCTGCACACGTTGAATGGTTTTTTGCAGAAAGATGATAAGTTTTTGAGGCAGATTATGTTGCGCAAAATAAACAAGATGAAATTGATTACCTTAAGAGCTTCTCTGCTGCAACTCTTGCAGATCTAATTGTTTTGCGGCTTGGCACCCATTTCACCACTCGGTTTGGATCAGCTCTCATGGGAGAGTGTATTTTAATGAGCTAAACAAAAACGAAGAGAACAAAGTCAAAACAAAAAAGCTTCAAGGGGTCTCCGAATCTATAACAGGCCAATGCAAATCTAATAAACAAATCAAGTGATTGTTGCCATCTGCCACAGATAAAATGTAACAACTTGGACTGGATGAATGGATAATGAAGAAAAACAAGAAACCAGAGACTTACACCCAAGCATTCCATCATCTGGTAGTAAGCTCTACCATGCAAAGGAGTATGTCCTTGTCGTGATTCTGAAAAATATCTAGTCCTGAAAGGAATATTACTAGAGACTACTGTAAAACATAAACGTAGTTAATAAGTAGACAAAATAAATATGGGTAGACTTCATACCACTCTTTATATCCTGGGTCCACTGTGAAACCATACATATCCACTGAATCGCAAGTCGAGAGAGCAAATTCAAGAGCCTTGAGCCCAGTTCCTTTGGCTGCTGAGCCAAATGAAGCACCAAGCATTAAGTACACAGGATTTTTAATTGGAACTTCCTGCACAGAAAGAAAAGTCTTCAAATGATATTCAAAGACGAGGAACAGCTTTCAGATATTCAAAACCAAAGAGTTAAGAGACAAATAAGTGCAAGGTACAAACCCGAATCATCTTGTTCATAATATCATGAATTGTTGTTTTTACTAGCAGTACCTCTTGCTTTTTTTCTGCATGGTTTCAAAAGGATCAGAGAGGATATATCTATTTGGAAGCATAAAAATTGCGGCACACACAAATGAATAGAAATAGAGAAACAATGGCGATAACCATGAAGGAATGGAAAACAGTTATACAGTACCATCCAACTCCACGACTTTGTCCAGGGCTTTTGCTGACCCTCGATTAAGAAGACGGAATGTACTTTTCTCTCCTACATATTCCTTGTAGTTCTGCAAGAAGATGTTCCAAAAAAGAGAAGAACGAAGAAGGTACGCGAGAGAACAGAGGGAACAAAAGAACTGGAAGTTAGATAAAAGAACTCATCATTAACCTGAATTGGAGCACCATTTTCTCTAATAACCGCATCGTAAGTATCAATCTCTTTTCCGAACTTTGTTTTCAAAAGATCACCAGAGTTACCAATAACAGCACATCTCTCATACTGCCGGGGAAAATATGGAGGTGTTTCAGGAAGCACCAATGAAAGCTTCTCGATGCATAAAGACTTATTCTGGCACCGATTACTGCACCAGAGCGCAAGTTGCATTAAGGCCAAAAAACGGCTAACAGTATGTTTACAAACTACTTGATATATTGTGACCGGGACCCATCATTTATTAGCAAGTTCTGAGGTCTTGTCAATGAAACCGGATCAAATTATGAACCAATTAACATGCACTTCATCCCTCGTATAATGTCAGTCAACACTTACAGTTGTATTCCTTTATTGATTCTGCGCCATGCATAATCCTCCCATCCATTCGGTAAGGCATCAATATATTCCTTGGTAAGTATCGTAGAGCTATTCCTGACCTGGTCAATCAACTCGTCAATTAACTATCATTGTATTATAAGAACTGAAACTTTACAAAGACTTTAAGAAATGCAACACCCACTTGTTCCCATGTAGCTACTGCTTCACACAAGTCAAACTCATATGACAGTCCTTCAAGCTCTCCAGACTTAGGATCTTTCTGTTGTTGGACATAATCCAAGACATAAAACAAGGTAGAGTACAAATATTCAATACAGCATTTTGCTAGACACTAAGACAACGATTATGACAAGCTTAACTCTGCAATGTATAAAGTCAAGTAATCAAAATAAGATCAATAATTAGTCAGAAGAGAGCATTTACCCATTTGGGTATAGTATCCCTGGGGAAGTTTATTGAGACTTTACAATAATCTCTACCAGTAGCAGCTTGTAGTCCCAAGCCATTTGCACTCTACATCATTCCAAATAAACTCTTTTAGTCACACATGACGGTTCCAACTAAATTTAAAAAAGAAACATAGAGTTTGCATCACAAAAGAAACATACATACAAGAACAAGAAATTCAGCAACTCATAAATATAATTGAAGATGAAAACTCAAGCCAGGACCTAATTTTGCATAATTTTTTTTATGTTGAGAAGCTCTTAGCCGATAAAAACAATGTCTCATTTTGACTCAGGTTCCGATCTGAATTGATTTCAACCATTTCAATGACAATCCATTAATTGTATTAGTTCTAATAAACAAATCTCCAGATTCAGAAGTAAGATTTAAATTCCAAGTGACTGATGTTCACTGAGAACAAGCACAATTGGATCAACAAATGACAATGAAGCTAACATAGATCACTAACTCGGATTTACTTACTACACACTTCTGGAATCCGCTCTGCAGGGACTGCAACGCCTCTAAATCTTCATTGGTAAGCCGATTTGATTCGTCTAAACCCACGGAATCATCTTCTTTATCATTAATCATCGCCATACTTCAGAAAATCACGAAATACACACTACAAGCATCTACTCTGGGACAACGACGGAGTATATACTTACAGAGATTTGAGACGCCGATTATGTAGATGAGAACAGCAGAGATTCCAGTAGTTAAAGCTAATAGGAATATCAAGTGCAAGAGCTTCATCGATTCCCTCAGCGAGTTTCAGCTTCGATCTTTTTTCAGGAAACGATGTGAATTTATTGATCTTCCAAAGTAATTACGCGAAAGCTCCGATCTATGAACACTAGTGAAAACTGCGTGTAGTCCCCGTTTAGAAATTTGAGACGGCAGACAAGTTTTCCAGAATGCAAAACGCTGCGTAGTTAAATAAAGATGCTAAAAACCGCAGAAGGAACGCCAAGATGTTCTAATACTCCTTTTCTATTTCTAGTGAAAGAGAGAGGAATTAGTTCCTCGTTTTAAAATTCTTACTTATTATGTGTTATGGAGAATCGGCTAATTACTTTCTACATTTGTTAAGTTGTCTTTCCAAATCTCAGGTTGATGTTTGATCCATATGCCAAAATTGTATATGATTATCTCCGAGGAATAGAAGACATTAGAAAAACTAAGGTGTGAATATATTCTATTATAACATTTATCTGGGGAATTCTCTACAAAGACTTTTGTTCTCAATCTGGTTCTTTGTTCACAGATATGAACCGTGTTTTATGCTGGCACATCTTTTCACGAAGACTCTGGTGAGTTAACATTTCCAGTTCGGATTCTTGTAAAAACTCTCTTCATAGCCATCCTTAGAATAAAACAAATTATTGTATGAATATCGTTAAAAGTCCATAATCTCTGCGAGTTTAGGTTTCACTATTTCAAAGGAAACAACTCATTTCTTAAAGAACTTTTCCTTTCCAATACAAAGATTCCGCATGGTAGGCTTACTTTCTTGCTTCTGTCTACTAAAAAATACTTTCTTGCACATGTATATTACAACGTCTTGTCGACGAACCACGAATGATTCTGCATTAAAATGTGTAGGGAAGAATATGAATCATTTGTTAGCATATGGATCAGTAGAAGCATCTTTTAGCTTGTTGTGGAAGTTTGGGATGCTAGAAACTCCAATTCTAGTTAGTGATATCACTTGTATCTTGTTGTAATTTTACTGTATCATTACGTCTATCTAACCTCAATATATTCTAATGCAGCATATCTTGTACACCATGGTTTCAAGCGATGAGACAAAAGAACTAACATGCTTCTATTAATATACAAAGCATAGTTTTTAAACTCCCATCTTTCTCCTTTTATAATTATTTTCCTTCACAAACTTCTCGTCCAAACCTTTAAAAGTATTGACTTTACTCTATTCTCTTATTCACTTCAGCCTTATGACTTGCCACATTAGTAATTACAGATGGTATTTATCAATATTTCCCCCAACAAAATCAAGCTTGTGAAGGAACTCAGCCAATTCTAACAAATTCAGAATTGCATCTTGTTCCTGAAGCCTAGGATCTGGGTTCGAGTAATTGAATCTAAGAACTGACCTCGTGTTTACCTGGGGATTGGCAGCGGAAGGATGAGCAGGTAAACGAGATCCAGAGCGCCTCAATCGCTGCGCTCTACCGTAGTCTACACGCACACAAGCTGGAATCCGTCGGGATGCTAGTACCGGGAATCAGATCTCCAGGGATTTTCTGTGTTTCTCGAGGAAGAGGATCTGTTTTTCTGTCAAGAAAAACTGTCTGCGACGGCTCGCTACTTAGGTCGTGTCTCCTGGCCCCTATAAATAGGTCCACGGTTTACAAACCGTAACATCAGTTTTGGTTTCGACCTTGTGTCGACCGATGCACCAAATGGTATCGATCGACACACCTCTTGTATCGATCGACGCACCAATGGCATCGATCGACACACCTCTTAAACACTAATTCAATGTGTATCCAATACACATTGATCGGATCATATGCCAATGATCAATCCCATATAAAGCGTATCAAGCCTTCTTAGGTGTGTGACCCTGTAGGTTCACACGATACAAAAAATGAGTTACAACTCATTTGTCATAAGCGGTTTCTAGCAAAACATTATGACTACCCAGTATCATATGAATTATCCGATCTCGACAATACAACTATCTTTAGAGTAAGCACAATATGATTTCAGGACATAATCCCAACAATCTCCCACTTGTACTGGAATCATCTATTCCCATAATCCCTTTATCGTTATATCTCGATATGGCATAAGGCAAGAAACTGTGTCATCCTTATTGTAGCCAACATCATGTTCATCGAACTCCTGATCTATACTAATAAAACAAACGACTGACAATCACCTCGTTTGAGCACGGCCATGCATTTTCTCAGTATCAAATCTTCGATGGGCCCTGAGATATTTATCTCTTGTTATATAGGAGGGATAAATCCCTTCTTGTTCCATCCTTGTTTCTACACATACTTCATGATACACCTAAGCAATGCCTTTATAGCCGCCATTTACGGATCGACGTTTGACAAGGTCAAAGTGCACCAATTCATATGCTAGAAAGCATGATGAACTCAGGTCTAAGGACTATACTCTATAGTCGTAATGAGAAACTCTCATGACACAAATATAACTATCCTGTAGAGTTCTCATTAGCGGGTCATGTCCGATCATATGTTCACCAACATATATGTATGTGACTGACTGTGATACTCATATCATTGACTCCATGAAACTTAGTCAACAGTCACCTCACAAGCTAGTCTCTCGCGGTTGTCAGTGTCCCACTTTGACAACCTTGACTAGGGACAATAATAATTTATGTCATCTTTTACTTATAGTGTTTCATGATCAAGTCCTCAACTTGATGGCCTATAAAATGAACATAAAATACTTGGGACCATTATTTAATTATCCAATAATCAAATAATGCTGATGTCAGTTTTTCATAAACATGACTACATCATGTCTATCTGAACATCATAACTAACATAACTCCCACTAGAATCTAGACCACGTCTTCAGATATCTAGTACCTACAGCAACAGCATGAAACTCATGCTTAGGTTGTGAGAGATGCTGCGGTGTTCTTGCTTGGAACCATTCCGACAAACCACACCGCTATTCTTTAATAAGCACTATTCTACGGTCCTCTGCTTGGAGACCTTTCCAACAGATAGCGCCGCTACACAGACAAAGAGACACAAACAGGTGGGAACCGGGAATCATCTTTGTCCGTCTAACTACTCTTAACAGAATCGTCATTTCCTCAGTTGAACTAGAACCTATCCTTAGTGTTTCTCAAACACTTGGGGATATTTATTATAACTGTCCAGTGACTTTTACCGGAACATATTAGTATCTTCTCGTCATGCTATATGCGTAAGCTGCATCTATACGAGCGGAAAACATGGCATTCATGATGGATTCTATTGCATAAGCAAAAGGAATCACACTCATAAATACTAGCTCAGCCAGTGTCCAAGACACTGCATCTTGCTAAGATCGATACTAGCTCAGCCAGTGTCAAAAACACTCCATCTTGCTAAGATTATTGCCATAAGACCTTTGGTGTGAAGCCATTCTTGGAATCAAGTACATTTGAACTGTCCAATGCCTTATCAACATAAGGATTCTGACACGATCCATTTAGCCTTTCTAATCCACTCCAATGGATCCTTATTCCAAGAACTTTCACGGCTGCTCCCATGTCTATTGTTAAATTTGACTTCCGACCCAAATCTTGACAAGACTTTAGCGTCGGAACGTCGTTTATGAGATTAAGTATGTTATAAACATACGGTGTGAGAATTGCAACTGCGCTCCCATTAGTTTACTTGTAAACACACGGTTTCTATACGTTCCTGATCAAGTCAAAACCTTTGACTGTTTTAACAGAACATGGATTCCAACTCCAAGGTGTTTGCTTCAATCCAGAAATGGATCGGTGAAGCTAACATACATTCCTAGTTAATTTTTCGGAGTTGGGGCTCACCTTCGCTTCTTTGAATTTCGCATGCTCGTCACTTTTCAATGATCAACAGATCACAACAAGCGGTCATGAGGAATCACCCTCGGTTTAGTGACGGATCCATCAGGATCAGCGAATTTCAGGCTCCATAGGTGCAGATCCTACAGCCCTCTGTAGATCCAACCGCTGCTCTCCCTCAACAGGTTTAACAGCCTCCTGTTTTTCTCGAATTTCTTCGAGCTGTACTTTTACTCCCAATGTTTTCTTGGAAAAACAGAGTTCCGAACAACAAGGCTTTGTTATCGGATTGGTTGCAAAAGTACTAAGCCTCGGTTTCCTTAGGACAACCGGCGAAGCAGCCCTTATCAGATTTGAGTTCAAGTTTGTTTGTTGACAACTGTCTTACACAAACCTTGCAATCCCAATTTAATCAGAAAAACATACTTGGAAATCACCCAGTCCACATCCAATGTGGTGTCTTTCAACTGATTCTGATAGAAAACTTAATTTGCGTAAACATATTCATTTTAGAGCGTATTTTAGAAAGGATAATGGAAGATTCCTGTGACTCATCATTAATCGGAGCATATCTAATAAGGTCCGATTCGTTCTCTCAGAAACACCATTTAAGTTTTTCCAGGAGAAAAGAGCTGTGATATGACTTCACACTCACTTAGATGATCACCCAATTCTTGACTCAAGTATTTTCCTCCGCGATCTAATCGAGGATCTCAATACTTCTGTCAAATCGGTTCTATACTTTATTTTGGAACTCCTCAAAGGATTCATACTCGTGTCTCATCAAATGAACACAACCGTACTTACTGAAGCCATCAATAAGGTAATGAAGTACTGAAGATTTCAAGTCATCAGACTTAAACCGTTTGATATTTATGTTATATTCAAGAGTATATTGGTTTAAGACATAAAACCCATTTATCAAAAGGGGTGCTACCATATAATATTTCATTAAGATCAAAAGAGCAACAATTGTCTTTTATCATGATGAAAAACATCCAAATTCTTTACCAGAAAATGAATGACATCTCTGCATGAAGCATGTACATAGTAGCAATTACTTAATTCAAAAACCAAGCTTGAAAGGCTCCTACAAGTGGAGAATCTCTACGGATTATGTAGCAACCATAGCTCCATACCAGACACACAGTTCCACTTGTCCTTTCCTCAACGTTCTACTGTTGCTTAGGCCCTGCATATTTCCAAAATATCCGTACCACAACCAGTATCCAATACATATGTAGAACTTGAAGTAATAACACAATACCTGAAGAAGAAGTACCATACATCTCCTTCATCTCTTGTGAATCTTCCAAAATTTTTATGCAATCTCTCTTCCAATGCCCTAACTCATCACACTAGAAGCACTTTCTAACACCAGATGGGCCAGACTTGGGCTTATAAGATGACAAAGGCTTATCCTGATTTCAAATATTGACGGCCCTGCCTCTACCCTTGTCAACACAAGATTTATCAAATCTTTTATGCTTTATGATGTCTTGCTCTGCTGTTTTGAGCATGCCATGCAGCTCAGTCAACGTCTTCGTCAAGTTATTCTTGATATAGCTTTTGATAAACTTATCATAACTAGACGGCAGTGACTGCAGAATGATGTCAGTGGCCAACTCTAAGCTGACAGGACATTCCAGTTTCCCCATGTTATCAATGTAACCCATCATTTTAATGACATGAGGACTCACTGGAGCATCCTCTGGTAGCTTGCACCCAGTGAGAGACTTCACCATCTGGAATCTCTCAACTCGCGCCAGATCATGAAACTTCAGTTTCAGGCTGGTGATCATCTCTATTGGCGACTCCATGTTCTCGTATTGACTCTTTAAGTCTGATACCATGGTAGCCAACATCAGACCACACACATCTACCACATCAATATAATGCTTATTCCAAGCATCATATACTGCATTCGAGCGATTGGTCCCAAGCCTTTCTGGAAGAGCTTTCTCAAGGACATAGTCCTTACTCTCCTGCTTGAGGATTAATCTCAAATTGCGATACCAATCCAGGAAATTTGACCCATTTAACTTGTCCTTCTCAAGGACGGGTCGTAACGAGAAAGTAGTTTTAGACATATGCTGAAATTTTAACAAAAGAAAATTTAGTTATGAAGCTCAGGAAATGAGAAATCTTATCTAATAAGAAAACTCGCATTATATTCAAACAATGTTTCCTCTATGAATATAATAATCCAAGATCCATACATCACTAAAATCTGAGTGGATGACTCGTCATCACCCAGAGTTTAGTCATCTAGGTAAGCAAATCATTGCTAATTGTACCCAGTACAACTCTTGGTCGCAGATAAGACAATCCATGTCCTATCTACTCTGATGTCTCTGGGCCTAGAACTTCTGATAGCCCAGTCAAGTAAACCAATCTCTTCAGTCTTGTGATCATTGACAGTCGCACTGCAAGTCTATCAATGATCACCTGCCTTACTCATGTAACTATACTACTACCTGCCTTACTCATGTAATTGTGGACACCAAGCTCTTGGCGAGACTATCACAACAACAAAATGAGTCTTGACAGTTGACCTTATTGAAACTAAGCTTTGATCTAACACACATCCAATGTGTATTAGATAGGTTTAGAACATTTTACTTCTAATTTTAATTAAGTTTTAATTGTTCTTTATAAACCAGGTTTAAGTCGAGTTTGGTTTTGCAAATTCAAGGTTCAATAACCAGAACTGTGGGCACTGTGTGATAAGCAAAAATGCTCAGTTCCTCTTCACTTACTTCAGTTGCAAGTATACAACCTAGTCATTGTAGTTTTGAGGTGTCAATCCACTTGGGTGATTAAACACACTAAGAATACAAGTGTTTTCTTAATCTAAGTGCAACCAATTTAGTTTGTGGGTTTTGTTTCTAAAAACTATTAATGAAACCAAGCTCCAAACACAGTTAAACAAGAATGTAAACAACAATGAGTTTAAAAACAGAATAGAAACAGAGCATAAGCAGATCAATAAGAATGTTGAAGACAATTGATTAAAAACTAAGTTCCTTGGGTTGAGTTTTCGGTTCGGGTGATCAATTATTAGTTGAGAAATATTTAGAATACAAGGGATGATTTCTTAGGCTAAGAACAACATATCAAGCTACTCCACTCTCATGATAATAACCCTATATCTATCAAGCATTAACATCAACTCTCGTTGGCAATTTCAAGATAGATATGCATTATGAACAAGTTCTTATTACCACTAAACACCTTAAACATCAACTCTCATTGGTTAAGTATGTAAAGCACTTGATAGAGTTTCAAACATTAACTACACTTCTCAGTGCTAGCAACATTCAAGTTCAAGGAATTGATTAGCTACTTCAATCCTAGCATTAAGAACTTCTAACAAGTAAGAGATCAATATTCCCAAGTTCTAAACAACCTAAACCATTTCTAGATCACCCTTACCTTCACTCAAACCCAGAAACTTAAAGAAAACTACTCACTAGCCATAGCAATAACAAAGCAAGACATGTTTAAAGAAACAAGATTGAAATAACAAGAAGATGAATTCAAGAACAAACTAGAATTGCATAAAAGATCAAGAAAACTAAATTGTTTGAAGTAGATGTTTGCAAGAGGTGATATGGCTCTTCATACACACTAAGAGCCTTTAAATAGATCATAAAAACGTGCATTAGTCGACCACAAACACATGGGGTGGTCTACAAGCCAAAAGTAAAAGAAAAAGAGGCATGTGTGAAAAAGTAGGTTCACAGCGGCCTGGGGAGGCCGCTGCGTAACCCCGCTATGAATGCCCAGCGGCCTGGGTGAGTCGCTGCGCGGGCCGCTGGATAAATTGGTCTTCCGCGTGTCCTTCGTAGCGACCTGGGGTGGCCGCTGCGAGAGGCCGCTATGGGTGCCCAGCGGCCTGGAGATGCCGCTGTGCCAGCCGCTGGAGAATTGTGTCTTTCGCGTGTCCTTCATAGCGGCCTGGGGAGGCCGCTGCGAGAGCCCGCTGTGAGGTTCCAGCTCGATCCTTAGCTGTTTTTCCACTTTGTCAAGGTGCTCCTTTGGTCCCTACCTTCTCCACCATTCCTTGGTGCTCCTTTTGGTCATCCACCACCTACAAAAAGAACAAACAAAGCACACCTAACCTAATGATGCCTAAATGCACTAACCTAAAGTTAAGACACAATAATGTTGTCTAAATGCTTTTCCTAAAGCTAAATAACACTCTTAATCATACCTAAAAATACTCAAAAACACAACACATCAACTCCCCCAAACTTGTTTTCTTGCTTGTCCTCAAGCAAACAACAATAAGAAGAAAAGGGGAGAGGTTTGAAGTTGGAGACTCATAACCAAAGAAATCTATTTTAGCCTTCAATGTGATGTCCTTAGGAAATGATAACATGTTGCAAAAACAAACTCCCTAATCCACTCTAATTTCTCAAGGCTTATCAACACACCAAATTTTATTCTCTTAAGCACACTGTCAAGATTCAACCACTCAACATTCCACCAACTTTTACATTCATTCTTCTTATCAAAGTGAAGTCTCACAAATGGGGATTAGATCTCAATCAATTGGCTTGGCATTAAAAGGCTTCAAGCGGTGTTTAGAGGAAGGCTTTTATCTTTTATTTTGGTGGCTAACTCTCAAGAAAAAGGAATGCTAGACATATTGCAAAATGTGGCAAGACAAGAACAATTTATGCATACAATTCTCAACTCTCATAATCTTACCCAAAGTGTTTCCCATTCCCAATTAGCCAATCTCCCTTCAATCTCTAATCCAACCATTTTGACTTTTTTCATTTTTGGGTTTTGAGAAGTTAATCTTTTCATTTCCTTAAACTCTTTATCTTTCAATTTCTTTTTCATTTTGCACTTAGAGTTTTCCCATTTCATTTTCTTTTCCCAAGTGTTTCCCTTTTCTTTTTTCATGCCATTGGTCTTTTATTCTTTCACTCCCCATTTCACTCTTTTTCTTTTCTCATTCCCAATCCCATTTCAAGTGCTTATACCCCAAATGCTAAACCAATATGTGAACTCCTAGACTAGCATATGAGAGCTAATCATTGTCGTTCTCATACTTTTAACCTTTTGCACATGTTTAGCATTATCAAAAAGAGGCCTCACTCAATCAATTCAATGAAGGTTTGAAAGAAAAGGGTAGGGTATTAAGGTGTGGAAACCATTCTAAGAGTGAGAATGGCCACTTGGATTAACAAAGAATGGTAAAATGAGGTAAAGATAATCCAAGTGTGTATGTAGTGACCATGATCAAGCATTTAAAACCCATAAGTGAGAAGATTAAATTCGTTTAAGTCCAATAAGTGAGTTGGTTTCAACGTTGAGGGTATCCTTCTTGACAAACGTATTGGAGTGGTGTGATCAAAGCTTGAAATTTACAAGTTTTTTAAGGGCTGTTTAAGCAACATGGTATGATTAACAAGGGCATCATATTGAGTTCTAAAATCTAGATTTCTTGCAAGGCATTTATATCATTGTCTCCTATGCAAATGCTTCCTAGAATGCTACTAGACTCGATCCTAAGAAAGCGACAAATATGAAACTAAGTGCTCTTTTTTTTTTTTTATGTTTTTCAAATTTTTCAATTTTTTGGTTTTTTCAAAAACATAATTATTCACAATGCATCACACAAAAGTAAAAGACTCAAGAGAAATAAAATGTGGTTAGGTGATCACCCCCCCCCCAAACTTACTTCACACCGGCTCGGTGTGAAAGCAAATTTAGGAGAGCTAAAGATGGTAAAAGAAAAATAAATTTAAAAATATGTACGAAGTGGTGGTGGTTACCTCAGTAGTAAGGAGGTGCGGTGTCGTCCTCTTCCTCTCCTAGGGATAGGGACTCGTTGCTGGAGCCGGGTGATGGTGGTGGGATGTGGCGTCTGGCTCTGCGACGTCGCTCATCAAGGGGAGCGCGACCAGGTGCTCTTCCGGATGAGCTGGCACCTTCTCCTTGGTACTGCTGCCTCGGGAAATCCTCCGAGCTTGCTTCTTCCTCGCTTGATGAGTAGCCTTCGGGTTTCTGCACCTTTCCCTTCTTCCCTGTCACCATGTAAGCCAAGTACTTAACCTGTCGCTTCAGTGCCTTCGTCTTCTCCTTGTACACCTTCTTTGTTTTGCGTCCCAACTTCACCAGCTTCCCAATGGTTCTATCCTGAAGCTTGTTCCAGCGTTCTAGCTTCCGGATGTAGCTATGAGCCTCCCTCAACTGTGCTCCCTGAATCACTTCATCGGAAGCATGGAGGCGATAACGGGCAGTCCCGTAGACAGGACTCGGTGGCCTGATCTGCTCAGTATCCTCTGCTGGCTCAGTAGCTTGACCTGCTCCGCTGCTTGTACCTGCTTCCCCACCTTGCGAGGAGGTCTCAGCTGCCTTCCTCTTCTTCTTCTTGTTCAGGGTCTCAAGCGGTTCTACAACCGAGCTGTGGAAGTATCGCGGGTCAGGTGTGAACACGATGTTGTTCTTGTCCTGTAGAGAAGTGATGGCCAAGTTTGGGAGAAGCACATTTGCGGTTTGCTGCGGACCGGCCCTGAAGGTGTAAGCGATTCTGTCCTGTATCTTCCCAGCAAGGAAGTAGGTCCTGTTGAGGTGGCTCTCGTCCAACCTCGATGATGCTTTCCCGTTGACCAGCAGGATTCCCAATGCCCTGAAGATTGGTGTCAATAGTCCTCCAAACCTGAACACCGGTGTCCTGTCATGTGATCTCAGCGCCTTCTTCCTCATAGCCGATAATTGTCTCATGAAGTACCCTACCATACCCAGCTCATGGTAGTTCCCGTAGTTGATCTCCGGGATATCAAACTCTGTCATTACCGGTTGTAGACCTACTGCCAGAAACCTCAGCCCTTCTTCTAATACCTTGTTGTTCTCCCTTCTTGCAAACAAGGTGTAAGCCAGCAGCTTCTCCACATATCGGATTGCTGGGTGTGCAATATCCGAATTCTTCATGTTTCCGGTCTCGTAGGGGGTCCGGGAGATCGTGCTCCACATCACTGTGGGGAGAAGTCCAATCTCTGGCAGCTGGTTGTTCCACATGTCTCGGAACCCAAGAAGTTGGGATATCTGCTTGAAACTTATCTGGTACCTTTTCCCACCGCAGGTGAAGGTTACGTGCCCATATCCATTCTCCTCGGAATATCCATCCGTGTATTCTATTACCTTAAAGGTACACATAAACTGATGGCATGCTTCTCTATACACCGGATAGGCTTCTCCGAGCATCAAGCTCTCTAAGCTCATGGCGCTCAACATAGTCATCACGTCGTCATATATACCCAGCTTCTTACAGACTTGTGGATCCCCGAACTTTGTCTCAGTCCATGCGTACGAATCCAGCTTGATCCTTATCTGCCCAAAAGTGTAACTCTTCGGGACCTTCTTCCTCTTCTTTGCTGGTTTCTTGGCCGGTTTCTGTGCGGGTTTCTTCGCCACTTTCTTTCTTTTCTGTTTCCCTACTTCTTCGTCACTACTGGTTGAGACTTCAAGCATCTCGTCATCATCCTCGTTTTGAACAGCTGGTTCCTTACCCGAGCGATGGGTTTGTGCGCTTTCCTCTGTCTGGCCAGCTCGCCTTTCGGTCCTTACCATCTGCATAGATGCAAATTTAAAGTGATCAATCCGCGCAAACATCAACACAAAAGTAATGCCTAAAATCTGAGCATTTCAGTTTTCAACCAATAATTCCTCAAACAACCCACATATAGGTAGTTACTAACTCCAAACGTCATCCATAAATCATTTTCACTCAATTCCCAGCATTATTTCAAGTTCTTCATTATGTTCTTCCTTAGGTTCTTTCTTTTTCCACACAAATCTCAATGTGTTATGAATTGGGCATGGTTTCTTTTGCAAAGTATGATCAAGATATCCTAACAAAGTTTCAGGAACAATCAAATCACATTTTCCCCAAATTTCAACTTTCTTCACCAAGAACCCTAGAATCTGAAAAATCCGAATTTTAAGCAATTTAACCGATTGTTTTTCGAATTAACAGCATGGGTGTGTCTAGAATCATCCAGAGAGCAAGTTCAGAGCATCAAACATCATAAAAATCGAGACCAAAAATTTTCCATGAAGAACAATGGATTCGAAATCTCATACCTTGGTTCGATTTGATGATGGATTATGATTCTAGATAGGAAGATGATGAAAAACCGTGAGTGAAAACACAAGAAACCACTGAATTTGGTCTAAAACCGAGAGAGAAATCGAGTTTTTAAGCTTTTAGACGAAAATGGAGTTTTGGGAAGAAGAGTGAGAGAGAGAGGCTGGGTCGCGATGGTAATGGGCGAGCAACAAACTCGCAGCGGCCCAGGTACCTCGCTGCTGGAAGCCGCTGCGAGGTTCTTTTACCTGTAGCGGCCCAGATGACTCGCTGTATGGGCCGCTGTGTAAATACACGTTCCGCAAATTTTCTCCATAGCGGCCTGGGTACCCCGCTGCGCCTGGCCGCTATGGATTTTTCTTCCCTGTAGCGGCTGGATGACCCCGCTGCCTATGCCGCTACGATAATTCGTCTTTCGCATAGATTTCCCACAGCGGCCCAGGTACCCCGCTGCGCCTGGCCGCTGTGAGTGTTTTTCAACCGTAGCGGCTGGACGTCCTCGCTGTGCAAGCCGCTACGGAATTTGACGTTCCGCGTGTACTTCACAGCGGCCCAGGTACCTCGCTGTAGGTAGCCGCTGTGGGTTCTTTTCCTTGATCCGGCTTTTCTTTAAGGTCATCCTTGCCTCCGTTCATTTCCACATGCCTGAAAACTTACACACAAAACTAAAACACACATAAAAATCACAGAAGAACACACCAATCAAATCAAATCAAAGAAAATTCACACACTATATACAAAGGATAACATGGGAATGCCTCCCAAGCGCGCTTGTTTTAAGTCTCGAGCTTGACTCTCTTACTTTCTCAGGTTGGGGTTGGTTCCGTGAGAAGAATCGATACCTCCTCTTCCACGGGGTTTGATGCTGAGTAGACCTTGAGCCTTTGTCCGTTCACAGTGAACTCACTTCCATTCTTGTTGAGAAGAACAATGGCTCCGTAGGGCCTTACCTCCTTGATGGAGAATGGACCTGACCATCTTGATCTGAGCTTCCCAGGGAACAATCTCAGCCGGGAGTTGTACAGCAATACTTGATCTCCTGCCTTGAACTCTTTCTTGATGATTTTCTTGTCATGAAATGCCTTTGTCCTTTCTTTATAAATCTTCGAGCTCTCGTAAGCATCAAGTCTTATTTCGTCAAGCTCATGGAGTTGGATAAGGCGCTTCTCTGCTGCAGTCTTGATGTCAAAATTCAGAAGCTTGATAGCCCACATTGCCTTGTATTCCAACTCGACTGGTAGGTGACATGACTTCCCATACAACAGATTGAAAGGTGTTGTGCCAATAGGTGTCTTGAAGGCAGTCCTGTATGCCCAAAGAGCATCATCAAGTTTCTTCGCCCAGTCTTTCCTTGAACTCCCGACAGTCTTCTCCAGTATAGCTTTGATTTGCCGGTTTGATACTTCTACTTGCCCGCTGGTCTGAGGATGGTAAGGTGTTGCTACCTTGTGTTTCACTCCATACTTCCTAAGAAGACTTTCAAACACCTTATTGATGAAGTGAGTTCCTCCGTCACTGATCACAACTCTTGGGATGCCAAACCTGGGAAATATGATTGATTTAAATAGCTTAATAACTACCTTTGCATCATTTGTAGGATTTGCAATGGCCTCTACCCATTTCGACACATAGTCCACTGCTACCAGGATGTATTGGTTCCCATAAGAGGATGGGAAAGGTCCCATGAAGTCAATCCCCCATACATCAAATACTTCAACTTCTAGTATCGGGTTCTGTGGCATCTCGTTCCTTCTTCCAATGTTGCCCTTTCTTTGGCAGACATCACATCTTGTCACATATCCGTGAGCATCCTTGAACAAGCTGGGCCACCAAAAACCTGAATGTAGCACTTTTGTAGCGGTTTTGAATGAAGCGTTGTGTCCCCCATACTCTGAGCCGTGGCAGTGATACAAGATCCCTTCCATCTCTTCTTCTGGAACGCATTTCCTGTAAAGTCCGTCTGAACACCTCTTAAATAAGTATGGTTCATCCCAATAGTATCGAGTAACATCCCTGTAGAACTTCTTCTTGTGGTAGCTGTTGAGGTTGGGTGGCTCTCTTCCACATGCTAGGTAGTTGACAAAATCTGCATACCATGGTAACTGCTCGTCTTTTAAACTTTTCGCTTCCTCCATCTTCAAGACTGTGTTGTACCCGTCTCTCAAACTCTGAATCATGAGAAGTTGTTCTTCCGGTAGAGAATCATCTATTGGTACTTGCTCATCAATCCTCAGCCTTGACAAGTGATCAGCCACTCCGTTCTCAATGCCTTTCTTGTCTTGTATCTCAAGGTCAAATTCCTGGAGTAAGAGTATCCATCTCAACAACCTTGGTTTAGCATCCTTCTTAGCCAATAAGTGCCTCAAAGCTGCATGGTCTGTGTATACAACTACTTTTGATCCCACCAGGTATGATCTGAACTTGTCGAATGCAAACACTACCGCCAAGAGTTCCTTCTCTGTGGTTGCATATCGGGTTTGAGCATCATCAAGGGTCCTGCTCGCATAATAGATCACGTGGAGTTTCCTGTCTTTCCTCTGGCCTAAGACTGCTCCAACTGCATAGTCGCTTGCGTCGCACATGATCTCAAAGGGAAGGTCCCAATCCGGAGCTTGGACTATTGGTGCACTCACAAGTGCACTCTTGATCTTGTTGAACGCTTCTAGGCACTCTTCATCGAAAATGAACTCTGTTTCCTTGCACAGCAGCCTTGTTAAAGGCCTTGCGATCTTTGAAAAGTCTTTGATAAACCGTCGGTAGAATCCAGCGTGCCCCAAGAAACTTCTGATCCCTTTGACTGAGTTTGGTGGCTGTAAACCCATCATCACATCTATCTTAGCCTTGTCCACTTCAATCCCCTGTTCTGAAATTTTGTGCCCAAGAACTATTCCTTCTTTCACCATGAAGTGGCACTTTTCCCAGTTCAGCACCAAGTTTGTCTCCTCACAACGTTGAAGTACCCTGCACAAGTTAGACAAACAAGCAGCAAACGAAGAACCATACACAGAAAAATCGTCCATAAATACTTCCACCATTTCTTCAATTAGATCGGAAAAAATTGACATCATGCATCTTTGAAATGTTGCTGGAGCATTACACAACCCAAATGGCATCCTTCGATATGCAAAGGTGCCATAGGGACATGTAAATGTCGTTTTTTCTTGGTCATTTGGGTGGATGGGTATTTGAAAGAATCCACTATACCCATCAAGGAAGCAATAGTATGGATGGTTTGCTAAGCGTTCAAGCATTTGGTCAATGAATGGGAGAGGGAAGTGGTCTTTTCTGGTGGCTGAGTTCAACTTCCTATAATCAATGCACATTCTATGACCGGTTATAGTTCTTGTAGGGATTAATTCATTCTTTTCATTTTTGACTACAGTTATACCTCCCTTCTTTGGAACTACATGAACAGGTGAGACCCAGGTGCTATCTGAAATAGGAAAGATAATCCCTGCATTCAAGAGTTTTAGAATTTCTTTTTTAACAACTTCTTTCAAATTAGGATTCAGTCTCCTTTGGTGCTCAATTGAAGTTTATGTTTCATCTTCCAAGTGAATTCTATGGGTACAAAGTGTAGGTGATAATCCTTTAATGTCATCAAGTGAATACCCTATGGCTCTCCTATATTTTCTCAGTTCAATTAGGAGTAAGTTCAATTCATTTTCATCAAGGTTTTCACTTACAATGACAGGATATGATGAGTTTGGTCCCAAGAAAGCGTACCTTAGCCCATCCGGAAGTTGTTTGAGTTCTACCTTAGGTGCCTTCAGCTCACACCAGTCACTGTCCAAGCTAGACTCACAATTGCTAGCTGGTTTGGCTGCTTCTTTCCCCTCCATGGATTTGATGCTGTGGACTTCTTTAGGTAGCTCCAGAAACTGGGTGTCTTCTTCCATCACCCTGCGAGAGTCAAGAAGTTTGGTGTATTCTTGTACTTCCCTGTCTACCTGCTTAGTCATGCTGTCCTTGGTGGTTAATACTGTCTCTAGGGCGTCCTCCATAGCAAGCTCTTCCAAGTACTCGTCAGCTAGAGCATCCAATGTCTCAACCCAAAAAGCTTGCCCTTGAATTGTTGGTTTCTTCATGACTTCTTTGATGTCAAATTTCAGGATGTGGTTCTTTCCCAAGTGTAAGTCAATCTTCCCTTTCTTCACATCAATGATGGCTCCAGCAGTAGCCAAGAAAGGTCTTCCAAAAATCAGGGGGTCCTTTGGTTCTTCATCCATCTCTAGAACCACAAAATCTGTCGGTATTTCGAAATTTCCAACCATGACCGGAATATCTTCAAGCATGCCAACCGGAAGTCTCACTGACCTATCAGCCAACACAAGTGAGATTCTACATTCCTTGTAGCGAGTGAAACCAAGGCTCTTTGCTACTGAGAGTGGCATCAAGCTCACACTTGCTCCAAGATCACATAAGCATCTCTCAAAGGAGAGTGGTCCCAAAGCACATGGTAGAGTGAAGCTTCCTGGATCTTCTAGCTTCCTTGGACTGGTTTTTCTCTGGATGATAGCACTACACTCGTGGGTTAGGACAACCATGCCTTCCATCTCTTTCGTTCTTTCCTTTACTGCATCTTTGAGGAATTTGCTGTATTGAGGCACAAGCATGAATGCATCCATCAATGGCATGGTGAGCTGAATCTTCTCCATTTGCTTGTCAAAGAGTGCTCTATACTTCTCCAAGAGTTGCTTCTTAAACCTTCCAGGAAAGGGGAGTTTTGGTTCATAGGCTGGTGGCACAAAAACTTTCTCCTTGGATGTAGAGGCTGAACCGGTTTTTGCTTTCTCCTTTGTTTCCTCATACATTTTGCCTTTCCCTTTTATATCTTTGACTTCTTCTTCATCATGCCTCTTCTTCTCAGTGGTTTCCTTCTGTTCTTCAAGTTCAAAATCCATCCCCCCAGCTTGATTCTCATTGTCCTCAATGACTTCTTTGGATGGTAACTCTCTTCCACTTCTTAGTGTGATGGCATTGATATACTCTTTTGGGTTTTGCTCCGGTTTTCCAGGAAGAAAACCTGGTGGTCGGTTTGATGATGTTCCGGCTTTGTTGGATTGCTCCATGTTCCCCATTCTTGATGTTAGGCTTTCCATTTGTGTCTTCATTTCCGTCATGGCTTTGTTGGTACTCTCTATAAAGTGCTTCAGCATTTGTGTTTGATCATCTGTTTTTTGGTATGTGTTTGAACTTCCTTGTCCCTGAAAATGTTGGTTGCCTTGATAGTTACCTTGGTTGTTGTTGAACTGTTGGCGTTGTTGGAAGTTGCCTTGGTTGTTGTAGGATTGCCTCTGCTGGAAGTTTCCATTGTTGAAAGCTGGTTTTGTTTGGAAGTTTCCTTGAAGTGTTGTTTGTTGCTTTAATGGGGGGTAAGACTGATCTTGTGGGTTCTCCACATTGTTACTTCGGTATGAGAAGTTTGGGTGATTCCTGTAGTTCTGGTTGAATCCTTTGTTGTAGCCTTGTCCTCCAATATAATTCATCTCAACCTGTCCATCAAAACACATATCATTATCCTCTTCTATGTATCCTTGTTGTTGATCAAATTCTCCCACAAGGTTTACTTCCCTTTTGTTTGCTCTAAGCAACTTGTCCAGTTTCTCATTGAGGGCTTTAATTTCTTTCCTTGAATCATCTCTGTCTCCTCCTTCTCTGTAGGTCCTGTCATAGTCCTCCCCATAGTTGGTGTCACTGGTTGCCAAGTTCTCCACCAGCTGCATGGCTTCTCTTTCATCTTTTTGGAGGAAGTTGCAGTTGCTAGCTGTGTCTAGCACCATCCTGTATTTTGGCAGTAGACCTCTGTATAATGTGCTGAGGAGACTTTCCTTGGTGAAACCGTGGTGAGGGCATTTGTTGGTGTAGCTCTTAAATCGCTCCCAAGCTTCTCCAAAGTTTTCTGTGGTTTTTTGTTTGAAGCTTGAAACTTCATTCCTTAACTTTGCTGTCCTTGATTTGGAGAAGAACTTGGATAGGAATAGCCTTTTGCATTCGTCCCAAGAATTAATTGAGTTTGGCGGAAGGTTTTTCTCCCATTCGTGGGCTTTATCTCCAAGTGAGAATGGAAAGAGTATGAGCTTCATTGCATCCTCAGAAATCCCGTTGAAGCGGACAGTTCGACAAGCTCTGTCGAAGTTGTGAAGGTGGTCTAATGGATCCTCCATAGGTAAGCCATGAAATTTGTTTCTTTCCACCATGTTGATGATGCTGGCTTTAATTTCGTAGTTGTTGTTTGCCACTGTCGGTGGGATGATCCCAGAATTGTAGTCATTGATGCTAGGTTCGTCATAGTAGCCAATGGCTCTAGTTGCTCTTGGTTGATGTTGTGGTCTTCTTCCTTCGTTGTTTATTTCACCTCTCTCTTGTTGGTGTTCCTGGTCAGCCATATCGATTTGTTCTCCTGCCAACCTTTGAGCTTCTCTTCTTTTTCTTGAAATCTCTCTCTCTAATGCTTTGATATCTTCAACTCGTGGTACAAGGTTTGTTGGTCCCCTGCTCCTCAAGTTCATGCACTTCAAAGAGAAACCAAAATAGAGAAGATTAGTATCTTTGTAACCAAAAGACTTAGTCTCAAGTAAACATCAAATCCTAATGGTTTAATTAACACCCAAGATGGCAACGGCGCCAAACTTGATAAGCAAAAATGCTCAGTTCCTCTTCACTTACTTCAGTTGCAAGTATACAACCTAGTCATTGTAGTTTTGAGGTGTCAATCCACTTGGGTGATTAAACACACTAAGAATACAAGTGTTTTCTTAATCTAAGTGCAACCAATTTAGTTTGTGGGTTTTGTTTCTAAAAACTATTAATGAAACCAAGCTCCAAACACAGTTAAACAAGAATGTAAACAACAATGAGTTTAAAAACAGAATAGAAACAGAGCATAAGCAGATCAATAAGAATGTTGAAGACAATTGATTAAAAACTAAGTTCCTTGGGTTGAGTTTTCGGTTCGGGTGATCAATTATTAGTTGAGAAATATTTAGAATACAAGGGATGATTTCTTAGGCTAAGAACAACATATCAAGCTACTCCACTCTCATGATAATAACCCTATATCTATCAAGCATTAACATCAACTCTCGTTGGCAATTTCAAGATAGATATGCATTATGAACAAGTTCTTATTACCACTAAACACCTTAAACATCAACTCTCATTGGTTAAGTATGTAAAGCACTTGATAGAGTTTCAAACATTAACTACACTTCTCAGTGCTAGCAACATTCAAGTTCAAGGAATTGATTAGCTACTTCAATCCTAGCATTAAGAACTTCTAACAAGTAAGAGATCAATATTCCCAAGTTCTAAACAACCTAAACCATTTCTTGATCACCCTTACCTTCACTCAAACCCAGAAACTTAAAGAAAACTACTCACTAGCCATAGCAATAACAAAGCAAGACATGTTTAAAGAAACAAGATTGAAATAACAAGAAGATGAATTCAAGAACAAACTAGAATTGCATAAAAGATCAAGAAACCATGAGTGAAAACTAACCACATTTTATTTCTCTTGAGTCTTGCCTGGGGAGGCCGCTGCGTAACCCCGCTATGAATGCCCAGCGGCCTGGGTGAGTCGCTGCGCGGGCCGCTGGATAAATTGGTCTTCCGCGTGTCCTTCGTAGCGACCTGGGGTGGCCGCTGCGAGAGGCCGCTATGGGTGCCCAGCGGCCTGGAGATGCCGCTGTGCCAGCCGCTGGAGAATTGTGTCTTTCGCGTGTCCTTCATAGCGGCCTGGGGAGGCCGCTGCGAGAGCCCGCTGTGAGGTTCCAGCTCGATCCTTAGCTGTTTTTCCACTTTGTCAAGGTGCTCCTTTGGTCCCTACCTTCTCCACCATTCCTTGGTGCTCCTTTTGGTCATCCACCACCTACAAAAAGAACAAACAAAGCACACCTAACCTAATGATGCCTAAATGCACTAACCTAAAGTTAAGACACAATAATGTTGTCTAAATGCTTTTCCTAAAGCTAAATAACACTCTTAATCATACCTAAAAATACTCAAAAACACAACACATCACTGTGTCGATTGACGCAGACCATGTCTGTCGATCGACACTACCAAGCAAAACCGGACTTCAATTACCGGTTAATCCAATTAACCTGGTTCATTGAACTGGTCATGTCGATCGACACAACCCATGTGTGACGGTCGACATAGACCTAAACCAGAGATAGTTTTGATGACTGGTCCAATCCAATTGAACCGACTCATCAGGTCAAATTGATCTTAACCGATCAAATCGGTTTATATTAATTGAGATAATCAGCTCAATCCAATTGAACCAATTCATCCAATTTAAAACGATCTGACCAGACTTAACCAAGCATGATAACCGGTCCAATCCAATTGAACCGATCAACCAATCGCAAGGTCTGTGTCGACCGACACTCAACCTGTGTCGATCGACACAGCAGGCATCTCAGGTTTTCTACGCGAAAACCCTAGCCGCCGATTCTGTCAAATTCCCTGTTCTGTGTCGACCGACACACCTTTTGTGTCGATCGACACCACACGAAAGACAAAATCGTTTCTGATCAAAATTGATCTAACCAATTTTAACTGTGTCGACCGACGCACCCATTATGTCGATCGACACATTAGGGTAACAAGCAATCCGATCTCCAAGTTCGGAACCCTAAAATTTTAAAGGAGGTTTTGCGGCGTGTCGACCGACACAAGGTTAGTGTCGATCGACACCATGCGAAAACCTTCGTTCATCGTTTTAATTCACAGACAAAAACCAAGTTTTTCTTGATTAAAACATGAAACATCAAGCATAAATCTATTCAAATACATCAGTTTTCGAATTATATGCTTTAGATTCAATGATTAAAACCCTAAGGCTCTGATACCACTGAAGGAACTCGGCCAATTCTAACAGATTCAGAATTACATCTTGTTCCTGAAGCCTAGGATCTGGGTTCGAGTAATTGAATCTAAGAACTGACCTCGTGTTTACCTGGGGATTGGCAGCGGAAGGATGAGCAAGCAAACGAGATCCAGAGCGCCTCAATCGCTGCGCCTTTACCGTAGTCCACACGTACACAAGCTGGAATCCGCTGGGATGCTAGTGCCGGGAATCGGATCTCCAGGGATTTTCTGTGTTTCTCGAGGAAGAGGATCTGTTTTTCTGTCAAGAAAAACTGTCTGCGACGGCTCGCTACTTAGGTCGTGTCTCCTGGCCCCTATAAATAGGTCCACGATTTACAAACCGTAACATCAGTTTTGGTTTCGACCTTGTGTCGACCGATGCACCAAATGGTATCGATCGACACACCTCTTGTATCGATCGACGCACCAATGGCATCGATCGACACACCTCTTAAACACTAATTCAATGTGTATCCAATACACATTGATCGGATCATATGCCAATGATCAATCCCATATAAAGAGTATCCAACTTGCTTAGGTGTGTGACCCTGTAGGTTCACACGATACAAAAAATGAGTTACAACTCAGTTGTCATAAGCGGTTTCTAACAAAACATTATGACTACCCAGTATCATATGAATTGTCCGATCTCGACAATACAACTATTTTTAAAGTAAACACAATATAATTTCAGGACATAATCCCAACAGCTTGCCCTCTAGTTTGGAAGAAAAACCAGTGTATATGGAATATTATGTCGTCTAATTTCAACTGCTACAAATGTCAATACTTCAACCTTCCATTGGCTATGTTTAGTAATTGAATTCTCTTGTATGACTTTTTATATTTGAATATCCATATTTTGTAACACCTTTTCTATTTAAGCTTCTCTTGTATCAAAACTGTTGGAATTGTGTCCAGTAATCTCGGTACTGTCTCTAGAAAGTAAGAGTATGTCAATGATCAGACATAAGTCATATAATACTGGGGGTCATGATGGCTTGCTAGAGTCCGCTCATGATCTATAAGTCTTGGACTTATTACCTTTATTATATGATCCCATATGGGTCACACGCCTAAGCTTACAGGAAAATGTGTAGGAACGGTGTAGCAGAAGTACGGTAAAAGTGCTAGGCATTTACTGTACTTAGAGAGAATAATTGGGTTTGGCCACTGTGTGTCGATCGATACACAAGGAGTGTCGATCGACACAGTGCGCGAACGCCTCAGAGTTAATTGGCCTTTGGGCCAAATGGCCCAAAACGAACTGAACGAGTTATATAAACTTAAGACGAGTTCAGGTCGAAAAGAAGCCCTAGCCGCGAGCCTCCTCTCTCTCTCTGCGCCGATTCCTTACTGGTCTAGCACCCTCTTCCTGCTCGGTGTGCGTGTGTGAACCTCTGGAGGAGTTATCTCTCGGTGGCTCTCTGATCTCTGACATACCATCCCTTTCCGCTGCAATAAACAGGTATAAGGTGAGATCATCAATTGTTTCTATTCGAGAAGAACCTAGATCCGCATGTTTAGGATAATCTGAATCAGACAATTGAATCAGGATTCATCTAAACATTCCTTCAGTGGTATCAGAGCCATTGGTTCTGGTTTTTCTTGTTTAGATTCAAGTTTAGGATTGTTTTTCTTGTTTAAAAGTGTTTTGAATCAACTACTGATAAGAGAAATCACTTAAGCAACAAGAATTAAAACCTAAACACACCTAAAATCGCAGAAACCAAGCTATATTGATTTGGTAGAATGCGATTTTCATAAGTCAGTATCGACTGCGATCGCATGGATCGATCGATACGATCGCATGGATCGGTCGATACAGTCTATCGGCTAACCCTGTTAACGCGTGAAAGCATCGATCGATGCAGGATCGATGCAGGTTCGATGTTGGTGCATCGACCGATGCGGTTGGTGCATCGATCGACACGGTTAGGGTTTTGACTCGGATCCGTGCATGCGTGAGAGCATCGATCGATACAGGATCGATGCACGATCGATGCAGGATCGATGCTAAGAGCATCGACCGATGCGGTTGATGGATCGATCGACACGGTTGGTTCATCGATCGACATGGTTGGTTTAAGGCTCGGTTTAATTTTGATTAAAATTAATTCGTCCTGGTTTAATAAACAGATTTAATAATTTTATTAAGTCTGGTTAAACCGGGACAAGAAATCCAATGTCGAAAGAATTATTGGATTTATTGTCTAAACCAGGATTTTCTAATTTGATTTGGTTGGACCAAATAAATTGAGAAAATCCGGTTTAGTAAATAACCGGTTGACAATTGTGGTCATCGTAGTAATTAAAATTTGGTTAGGCCAATTTTAATGAACCAGACCGGTTATGTCATTTAATTGGACAATTGGGTCATGTCTTGGACATGGACCAATTCTTGGGCCTCGGGCCAAGAAGTTAAAACAATTGGGCAAATTATTTGAGTCTTTCTTCAGATTAATTTAAAATTTATTTTATAAAATTATAAAGTCGATTTTAAATTAAAGTTTCCGAAATTTTGAAATTAGAAAGTTTCTTAAATTAGAAGTTTCTGGATTTGCGGGTTTTGGATTTTAAAGAAATTTCTAAAGTTAGAAAGTTTCCGTTTTTAGAAAGTTTCCAATTTTAGAAAGTTTCCAAAAATAGTAGGTTTCCAAAAATGGAAAGTTTCCCGAAATAGTAATCTTCTATTTTGGGAATGAATCTTTGAATAAACCTACGAACCTCAAACAATATCAAGCGTTGGATGTCTTGTCCATTCTATGTCAGCTGTCGAAGCCCATTCAATTGTATTCATGGCCTTACAGTGTGAGGGTGTCTGCTTTTGCGTGGATAAGACGGTTTGTGATTCATAAATGTCATTGGGAGTCCCAGACATTAATGATTACATGACTGTATAGTCTGGTTTTCTTGACTGGGCCATCGGGAGTCCCGGGCCTTGAGACATCAGAGTGGATTGGGCCTCGGGCCCAGATTCACAACCAAGAGTTATATCACGGATATAATTAGCCGATATAGGGCTTACCGATATAAGCTAAGGTTGGGTGACGGCCAGTGGCCCACTTTGATCTTAGTTATATGTGGATCTTGGAATCATTATATTCTATTGAGGGTAACTTATGTTATTGAATATAATGCGTGATTAATCATATTAAATTTAATACGAGATTAATCATATTGAACATATTAACTAAAATCCTTTTATCTTAATTTTCAGTTATGACTAGCACAAACAATCAAAACACTTTCTCGATCCGGTCTGTCCTTAAGATGGACAAGCTGAACGGATCAAATTTCTTGACTTGGTCGCGGAACCTGAGGCTAGTCCTCAGACAGGAGAGAAAGGACTATGTCCTTGAGAGAGCTCTCCCCGTGAGGATCGGGTCCAATGCTTCTCATGCAGTATATGATGCTTGGAATAAGCATTATAATGATGCGGTAGATGTGCGTGGTCTGATATTGGCTACCATGGACTCAGACTTGCAGAAGCAATATGAGAACATGGAGTCGCCAATAGAGATGATCAGCAGCCTGAAATTGAAATTTCAGGAGCAGGTAAGAGTGGAGAGATACCAGTTGGTTAAGTCTCTCACTAGCTGCAAGCTACCAAATGATCATCCAGTGAGTCCTCATGTCAGTAAAATGATGGGTTACATTGATAACCTGAGGAAACTGGATTATCCAGTTAGCCAAGAGTTGGCAACTGAGATCATTCTGCAGTCACTGCCGTCAAGCTATGATAAGTTCAGAAGGAACTATATCAAGAAAGGCTTAACGAAGACGCTGACTGAACTGCATGATATGCTCAAGACAGTTGAGCCAAACGTGAAGAGTACCCTGTACAATCTCATGAATGAGAAGGGTAGGTTTACTAAACCTAATGCTGACAAGGGTGAAGACAAAGTTGTCCAGATTTTGAATCATGGCAAGCGTGTGTCTTCTGAGCCCGAGTCAGATACCTCTTACGTTGGTAAGTGCTGCTACTGTAAGGAGACAGGGCATTGGAAGAGAGATTGCATTAAATTCATGGAAGATGATGAGGAATTAAAGTCGATGTATGAGACTACTTCCTCAGGTATTCATGTTATTACTTCAAGTTCTACCTTAAAGGTATTGGATACTGGTTGTGGCACTGATATTTGTGATAATATGCAGAGCCTAAGCAACAGTAGAACGTCCTTAAAGGTATTGGATACTGGTTGTGGCACTGATATTTGTGATAATATGCAGAGCCTAAGAAACAGTAGAACGTTGAAAGAAGGGCAAGTGAAACTACATGTCTGGAAGGAGCTTGGGATGCTGCCTCAGCCATAGGGTTTTTCACTCATAGATCCCTTTGAGGCTTGGTTTTGTATTAAGTAATTGCTACAATGTACCTGCTTTAAGCAGAGTTGTCTTTCATTTTCTTGTAAGAATTTGAATGTTTTTCATTTTGATAAAAGACAAGTTTTGTTCTTTTGATCTTAATGAAATATTAATTGTAGCACCCTATTCATGGAATGGGTTTTATATCTTAAACCAAAGAGTGCCTAAAAGTAACATAAATACCGAATTGGTTTAAATCTGATGAATTAAACCTGATTTTTCTTGGCATAAAGTCTTGGTCACATAGAGTAAGTCGGATTCAGAAATCCCATAGTCATGGACTGTTGGGCTCATTTGATAAAATATCTTATGAGACTTGAATTCTGTTTACTAGACCAAAAGGTAAAGGGCCTATCTTAGCCGAGCTAGAGAAAAGCCCAAAGGCTTATTGGACCTAGAACATACTCATGTATGTGGCCCAATGAGCAGTAATGCCAGAGAAAAATCTCTTGTACTTCATTGTCTCTACTGATTACTTCAGTGAGTGTGACTGTGTTCATTAGATGAGACACAAGTCGGAATTCTTTGACATGGTCGAAAGAGTTCCAGAATGAAGTATAGGATCTGAATGACAAAAGTATTAAGACTCTGGATTAAATCACGAGTGAGAATACTTAAGTCATTGATTGTGTGATCATCTAAATGAGTGTGAAATCGTTTCACAGCTCATTTCTCCTGAAAACCTGAAGGTTTTTCTCTGAGAAAGAATCAGATCTAATTAGAAATGATTAAAGATGAGTCACACGAATCTTCCATGATATTATTTATGAATAACGCTCTAAATTATCTAAGTTTACGCTGAAATAGTTCCACCAATATCAGTTGAAAGACACCACGTAAATGTGGATTGGAATCGATCCAAATTCGTCTTTACTGAGTATTTGTAGTTGTGCTACTTCGCTGGTTGTCCTAGGGAAACCAAGGCTTGTTACTTTTACGTCCATTCTGTTTTCTAAGAAGGGAAGTTAATTTCCAAGAAGAACAGTGGGAGTAAAAGTATAACTCGAAGAAATTCGAGAAATACAGGAGGCTGCTTAACCTGTAGAGGGAGAGCAGCGGAAGGATTTACAGATTTCTGTAGAATCTACACCTGTGGATTATGGAGTTCGCAGATATGAATGAATCAGTTACTAATCCGAGAGTGATTTCTCGTCATTAGTTGAACCTGATAATCATTGAAATCTGCACCTCTGAAGCCTGAAGTTCGCAGATATGAATGAATCAGTTACTAATCCGAGAGTGATTTCTCGTCATTAGTTGAACCTGATAATCATTGAAATCTGCACCTGTGGAGCCTGAAGTTCGCAGATATGAATGAATCAGTTACTAATCCGAGAGTGATTTCTCGTCATTAGTTGAACCTGATAATCATTGAAAGTTCGCATGATCTGATGATCATTGAAAGCGACGAATCTGCGAAATTCAAAGAAGCGATAGTGAGCCCGAACTCTCCGAAAAATTACATTTTATGTAAGTTAGCTTCATCGATCCATTCATGGATGGAAGCAAACATATCGGAGTTGGAATCTTCGTTCTGTTGAAGTAGTCAAGGTTTTGACTTGAACAGGAACGAATTGGAACTGTGCGTTTACTAATAGATTAGTGGGAGCGATATTGCATTTCTCATATTGTATGTCGATGACATACTGATTCTCGAAAATGACGTCCCAATGCTGCAGTCAGTGAAGGACTGGCTTGGGAGTTGGTTCTAATGATTGACATGGGTAAAGCCACGTATGTTCTTGGATTTTGGATCTAAAGATAGAGATCCGAAAGAGCTGGTAAGACAAAGTCAGGATTCTTATCCCGACAAAGTCCTACACGTTTTCAGCATTCCAAGAAGGGTTTTATGCCAATGTCACATGGCGTTACGTTAAGCAAGACACAGTGTCCTACGATAACTGCTGAGCTTAAATGCATGGATAAGTTTCCATATGCGTCGGCAATTGGATCTATCATGTATGCCATGAAACATACTTGTTTGATGTTGCTTTAATGTTAAGCAAGACAAGTAAAGACCAGTCAAATCCAGCAAAGAATCACTGGATTGCCGTAAAGAATATCCTAAAGTATTTGAGGAATACTAAGGATAAAATTCTAGAGTTACGGAGAAAGTGAGGTGCTACGAGTCGGTAGAGTCTGAAAGGCAAGTTTCCAATAGACAAAGATGATTTCCGATCACAGTCCGGTTATATCTTGTGTCTATCTGGCGGTGCAAGGCACTGTTGCTGACTCAATGACTTAAGCTGAACATTTCGCAGCTTGGGAAGTGGCGAAAGAGGTTGTTTGGAAAGAAGAGTTCGTCACTGAACTTGATGTGATTCCCAGCATAGATGAGACTAGCTGCACATCAGAGGTCCAAACACCTTGAGGATAGGTATAACCTATTCCGTGAGATAAATGACAGAGATGTTAAGTAGATCAGCAAGTTTCAACGAATGAGAACGTTGCTAATCTATTAACGAAGCCACTCCTTAGGCCTAAGCACGAGTCGCGGACTGTTGCTGTAGGATAAGTGAAATTAAGATGTAGTCTTAATTTCAGTGGGAGTTATTAAAGGGCTTTATTTAGTTATTGGATATGTTCTTAAAATAACATTTAAGATGTTTAATGAAATTATTATTTCAAGATTATTTTAACTGTGATGAAATAATCGTTCCAAAGTGATATGAACCATTTTATAGGTCATCGAAGTAAATGACTTGATCTTGAGTCATCGAAGTCATTTAGCTTGATCATGAGACCCTATATTTGATAGATGTTTTATATCATCCCGTCCCTAGTCGAAGGTTGTTGAAATTGGAACACCAACAACCGTGTGAGACTGGATTGGTACGTGACTTATGACAAAGTCTCAGTGTGTCATAGATGCGCGGCATCAAAGTCAGTACATAGGTGTATGTTTGGGAACATACGACCGGACAAGACCCGCTTATAAGAACTCTTCAGGATATTTATATCTGTGTCATAAGAGATTCTTATTACGACTATAGAGTATAGTCCTAAGACCTGAGTTCGCATGCATGTGACTGCACATGGACTGATGCACTTTGATCATTGTCTAACGCTATCGTTCTGCGATAGTTATAAGGACCTTGTTTGGGTACATTATGAAATGAGTAGTTTACAGTGATGGAACAAGACGGAATTTGTCCCTCCAATATAAATGGAGTGAATATCTCTAGGCCAATCGGAGATTTGAATACTGGAAAATGCATGGCCATGCTCAAACGGACTGTCCCAAGTCGTTTGGATTGTCAGTATCGAATCAGAGTCCGATGAACAAGATTAGGCTTTATAAGGATGACACCAATCTTGCCTTATGACTAATCGAGATATTGTGACAAAAGGATTATGAATACAGAGATTCCAGTACAAGTGGGAGATTGTTGGAATTGTGTCCAGTAATCTCGGTACTGTCTCTAGAAAGTAAGAGTATGTCAATGATCAGACATAAGTCATATAATACTGGGGGTCATGATGGCTTGCTAGAGTCCGCTCATGATCTATAAGTCTTGGACTTATTACCTTTATTATATGATCCCATATGGGTCACACGCCTAAGCTTACAGGAAAATGTGTAGGAACGGTGTAGCAGAAGTACGGTAAAAGTGCTAGGCATTTACTGTACTTAGAGAGAATAATTGGGTTTGGCCACTGTGTGTCGATCGATACACAAGGAGTGTCGATCGACACAGTGCGCGAACGCCTCGGAGTTAATTGGCCTTTGGGCCAAATGGCCCAAAACGAACTGAACGAGTTATATAAACTTAAGACGAGTTCAGGTCGAAAAGAAGCCCTAGCCGCGAGCCTCCTCTCTCTCTCTGCGCCGATTCCTTACTGGTCTAGCAGCCTCTTCCTGCTCGGTGTGCGTGTGTGAACCTCTGGAGGAGTTATCTCTCGGTGGCTCTCTGATCTCTGACATACCATCCCTTTCCGCTGCAATAAACAGGTATAAGGTGAGATCATCAATTGTTTCTATTCGAGAAGAACCTAGATCCGCATGTTTAGGATAATCTGAATCAGACAATTGAATCAGGATTCATCTAAACATTCCTTCAAAAACTTGTAATAGATGATTTTTTTTTATGTATATCAATAAACTGCATGCATCTTTCTTCAAGCAATTTATCATTCCAGTCTTGTAATTTATCATTCTAGTCTTGTAACAGCCAATATAATGTATTGGACAGTTTTTTTTCTTTCTATTTTTCAGTTTAGAAATCTGCATGCAATGCTTACGGTTACTGATATTTACGTTTCAAACGTTCAGATTTCTAAAACTACCCTCTAATTTCCTTCATGATCTTCGAGTTGACAAACATTAACTGTGGACAGTTTTTATTTAGTATAATTATACAATGTTCTTTGTTAGAAAATTTAAGAGAATTTCAATAAGGAGGAGGATAAATTAAGACTGAAAAATTGCTCGATTGATTTCTAATGCACTAAGCTTGTACAAACTAAAAGGACATATTTTATTAGGGATATTTCATTTTCTTTTAAAATCACATTTTATTAGATTTAATATTTGTACAAATTCTTTAAAAAATCAGCTTATTCGATTAGTCATTTGTACAACTTATTAAAATCACATCTTAGTTAAAATTAGGGGTTTCATCAATACAATCTATAAATAGTATTTCAAGGGACTTGAAAGGCATTTATAGTTAAATTAATGAATAGAAATATCACATGTTATGATGGTATTTGAAATTTTGTTTTAAAGTAAACATTTATTTCAGTTTAATATTAAAAAGAAAGTCAAAACTCATGAAATGAGAAAAAAAGATTTATCGAAAATCAAAATTAGAAAATTTTCAATATCATCTTCTCATTTTTATAAAACAGAATTTGTCAAAAAACATTTAGTATACATCATTTAAATAATTTTAAAAATTGAAAGAAGAAACCTCAAATATCCTAATTTTGTTTTTCAAATACACTCAAATTTTAATTCTCTTTACATTTTATTTGAAAAAGAGATATAAAACAAATAATTTTCAGATTCTCAATCATTTTTCTTTTATTGTCATTATTAAACCACTCAAATTACTATGGAATTTATAGAAAAATCCTTACCAAATCACCAATGAATACTTATTTTTATTTTAAATGCCACCAAAGCCACCCAAATATCCTCAAATGTTCACCTAAATTCCATCAATTCTAAAAATATCCCAAAATATTTTAAATCCCTAATCCAATAAACTCCCTAAGAATTTATATAGAATAAAGAAAATAAATACCCATAAATAAGAAAATCGCAAATAACAAATCCTAATTAATTGGAAACTATCCCACAATTATTAATCCATAAACACATAACTCTTAATTCTAGATTTAATTTTGAATCAATCAACATTTTCTCCTTGTAGAATGTCAACTTAAGCAAAACAATTTTAACACTATAACCTATTTAAAATGTACGAGCAGAACAACTAGAATTATAGGGAATACCAGTTTGTTGTTATATTGCAAGGTAAGAGTAAAAATAAGAATAACAGTTGGGAGTTTTGTTTCCCTTTTATTGCTTTTAAGGTGACGGCCTTGTGAGAAATGTCTTTGTATTTTTATGCACTTAGAGCTGGAGCAAGCGTAGTAGCTGGGGAAGCACCACCAGTTGTTGGCCTAAGAAAGTGAGTAAATTATAAGTTGATTCTATAATGATTTCAGCATCAATGAGAATATATAGCTCCGGAAGACTTACAGTCCAGCTAAAACTTTGACAGCATCATAGATAACCCATTGCGCCCTAGTAAGTGTTCCTATCATGAAAATGCGAAGAGGAAGGCCACGGGTAAGCAGACCCCATAACCCTAGCCTATTTACTGCCTGTAGCACGTTAAAGAATCAAAACCAAGTGATCAGTAGCAATGGATTGAAGTATGTTTTTTTTATAGAGTTTAACTTACATCAGTAACAGTTGCTCCTTTAGAGTTATTGAGGAAAGAGACCAAGTTATCTGCAGGATGTGAGATGACGGCGCAGAAAATTCCAGCAATGTATCCACCGGCAAAGCTAACACCAAGCTGAACTGGCTGCGAGCACTCTTCCTTTGGTGTTGGAATCACTTTCTTGTATATGAGCTCCACAGTGTTTTCAAAAGTAGCAAATTTCATCATCGTATCTGCCAAAACCTCAATAATTATTTACTGAAACACTAAATGTTCTTTAGTGTTGTGTGGGGGACTTACATGGAATCTGGCGTCCCCAGAGAGGAACAAGCCCTTTGAATAACCCGTTAACGCCTTCAGATCTAATGATCTTTGGTAAGCCGTCAGATAAACCGCGGGCGAAACCAGGCTGAGTCTGAACCCTGACTTTGACAGCTTCCATCGGACAGAGAGCCACATCAGCTACGATTTCCGCAGATGCCGAGCCAGCGAGGTAAATCAGGGTCTTGTATTTGGCTGCGTTTTCTGGTCCAACGATATCTGAGTAGTATTTTTTGGCGTACTCATACAGACCGTATTTAAACGCTCCTTGAGCACTGTACCCTATGAGCGTCGGTGACCAGCCTCTAGTGAAACCTTTGAGCCCTTGTTCTTTTATTGTTGTCTTGAAAGCACAAGTTATGTTCTTGTACTTGGATGGATCAATCTGAAAATAGTAAACAAAATGAGAGGTTTTTTATTTATTTTTTAAAATTCGTAGAGGATCAATCTGATACTTGGACAATGATTGAAAGTCTCCGACGCAGTTGAAGAGTCGATGACGTATAAAACAAGGAACGCATAGGTGGACACCAGGTGTTAAGTAGCATAAAATCATAATATATAAACTCGAAACGTGAAATCAATGAACTTTACTAAATTGAATAATTGACAGAAGAAAAAAAAATCGAACAAAAATCGCAGAAAGATGCATATATATTTTTTTACGGTTTACAAATCACATGTTTTTCACAATTTACTAATGAAATGCAATTATTACAAACAATAATTAGAGTAGAAGTTCAGGTTTTGTATCTTGTGACTTAATGTTAGGAGGTGTTATTGGAATGAAGAATTTAATGTATTTTACTGCAGTGAGATTTAAAAGTATTTTAATAGATTTAGTTGGATTCTTTAGTGATTTGAAAATACACTGTAGATTTTAATGGATTTGTTTGTAATGAAATTTGATTAATTATTATGGATTTTAATGGATTTATTTTATACTAACAAGTCAATTATTATGGATTTTAATGGATTTATTTATACTAACAAGTCAATTATAATTTTTTGCGACTGTGGTGCAAACACTTTTTGGTGTTTTTGGACTTTGTAATCGTTTAATAACGCAGACAATACTGAGATGTCTCATCAACTATTCCTCTCCACTCGCATATCGTCATCTTCGTCTCTCCCTGTGAAGAGTAAATGCTGCCGAGGAAAAGCAGTAATGCCAGCAAACAAAGATTTGTTGTTCGTCTAATTGAATTCGTCTCTCTCGGTTTAAACCCAGTTTCAGTTTTTTTTTAAAGCCACTAAAGAAGAACAAACGTTTTTAAAGAAAATCAACCTTGCTCACCTTTAAACATTAGATCATAATAACCCCCCGAGAGATTTGATGAATAATTTAAATTTTTTTCTTCTGACCTCACCACCTGTAAATCCCAGAATATGCTCTACAATAAAGAATCAAAAACCATGTTAACATTGATTCATAACAAAATCAAAAACCATATTAACACCCCCATGTCTAACATCAAACGTTCTCTGAATTTGCTTCAAATATTGGGTCACCGAAAAACAAAATCAAATCTCATAAACCACACATTTCTCCTTTAGCCCAGTTCAATTCTTCTTTCTCTCACTTCTAAATCATAAGTTTGCAAACACATCATTTGTTCCCATATGGTGAAAATAATTGAATTGAAACATTCACAACAAAGCCTATCACATATCATCGATGATGACCCAACCACTTTTCTCCAATTTCTGGTAAATGTTTAGATGCAGTCTTCATTTTTGTCTAATTTTTCTTTTTTTCTATTTGATCTCAAAGTACTTCGAAATACCGAGGGTGAGTGTAGGATTTGTTTTACACATATTTTAAATAAAAGAATCCATTAAAATCCACAGTAACTGAAATCTACTAAAATCAAGTGGAAATTAAATAACATGGAATTTTAAAGTATTTCTATCTAATACACAATTGAATAACAAGGGATTTCACCCTGAATTTGAAATACACCTAATTCCATTAATAGACCTAATCCAATAACACCCCCTTAGAGTTTCCAGAATTTCAATGACGAAATAAACAAAAAGTAGTTATTTCATTTTTTTTCCAATGAATCTATACTATAAAAACAAGGGAGCATTTAAAAAAAAACAACTTTGATATTACGTGTTATATTACGAAGAATGTCATTGAGTTTATTAGAAAATTTTATTATTCATTAAGGATAATTTTAGGTTTATGAAAACTAGTCATACAAAGATATTTGGACGGATCTGGATTTGGAATATGGATATACACGCGGATCCTAATTTTTTAAATCTGGATCGTTCATTTCGTAGATTTAATATTATCCATCAGATTAGTTTGTTTTATTATTCCTACCATTTATATATTTTTAATTCATTTTGTCAACAGACTTACCATTTATATTTATTTTCGTAGCCTATATTTTAGAAAACTGAAATATGTAATATTGATGAATATATTTTTTACAATCTTGATGAATATCACGTAATCCCATATTTATATAAACTATTTCGAATATAATATTAGTTTTTATGAAAATAATATTTATTTATTATTACTAACATTATTTTACTTTGAAAATAATATTAGTTTGTTCAATATTAATTTTTGATATTATTTGTATTTCACTATCTCTATTGCTTGAAAATATTTCATATTATCATATTTATAAATTTATATAGTTATAACATTTGAATATCATATTTGATAACAAATTATATTTCTAAACGTTTATTTTCAAAACATATTTTCCAATATATTAATTGATATTATATTTTTAATAACCACTTAAAGGAATATCCTATTTGCTTTCATAAAATCTTCATTTTATTAAATTATCAATATTATTTTGCTCAATACTCATTGTATCTATTATAACAAAAGCATAAATCAATGATTTATATAAAATATTAGACAAATAATGTGGTAGCTAAAATAAAAAAAACTTTTTTAACTAATTTTAACTTTAAAACGTGTGAAGAAGTTTCCAAAATAAAATATCTTATAAGAAAAATTATAGTAATATTTGTTAGCTATTAGTGGAATATATTTAATATTCCTTAAAAAGTGCCACTAGAATAGGCATTATATATTTTCTAAAGCTTGCTTGCTACACCAACATTCTCGATATAAATTATTGGGAGTTGGTCATATCTTCTCATTCACAAAAATTCAATCGTTCATCATTTCCACTCTGAGAAATTTGACGACACATCGTGTTTTTCTTATAATCTTTCTCTCTGTTTTATTAAATAGTTTGGATTAAATCGTAGTTAGTATAATTTGTTTTTGTTAGTTTTTGTTTTTGTGTGGTTTTCATTATTTATTTGTCCCAAGTTTTTTTGTTTATGTGTTCCTCTTATTTTTCCAGCGTATTTGTTTTAATCGGCCCAATACATGTTGTCCCGAAAGCGAGCGAAATCTGATTCAACCAGTTCCTTTGATATCATTAGAGAAATATGAATCAGAATTCTGTCACTAATTGACTTTAAAGGTTTCTTTCATTGAATGAGAATCTTTAGTCAATTTCTTATATCGTTTCACTTTGTTTTTTTTTCTAGAAGATCTACACATGGTTTCTTTGGCTTCTCTCCTATCTGATTTGATACATTAGATTGTATTGTTTTCTATTCCGATTATTTTTTTTGATGGAAAAGAAAGTGTGATACTTCTTTAGTCTAATGGACCAGAAATACCAACGAATTTAAAGACAAACCGAGCAACTTAAATCGGTTTTTGGAATGCATCTCATAGAGAAAAACAGGAGATATACTAAGGTAATTTTTCAAGTTTTATTTTTTATTAGTTGAAATATATTAAAAATATATTTATTTATGTTAATATGTGTATATTACCAATATTTATTTTTATTATTTATAAAAGTAATTGTTATATTAAATTATTTAATTAAATATCACTTGATTTAATATTTAGTATAAAAATATATTTGTGGATTTCAAAATTTAAAAGTCTTAAATATATTTTATAATGTACTATTTGTTTTTATACAATATTTTATTTTATAGAATTAAATATAAAAATAATAATAGAGTAATTCATCAATTTTTACAAATCGAATATTTTTTTTTTTCAAATCTGAAAACAACTCTAAAAACTTAGTTATAAATCTAATATTTAAAATTCTAACTTTAGAAATATTTAGTTTATTAATTAAAAATTAATTAATATTAATTTAAGTAACTTTTTAATATTTACTTTTGAAAATTGTCGAAAGATGTATTTGTGTTGTTTTGTGTATGATTACTTTAATTTAATTTTAAATTTAATAAAAAATTATGTATTAAATCATATAATTATATTTATCAATTAATTTAATAATTAATTATGCTTATATATATTATATGATTTTTATTTTTTATAAATCAAAATTTATTTAATATTAATTTGTAATCATATTTTAATAATAGTTACAAATTTAATTATTTTTTATAAAATTTTATTATGATAGAAAAAATAAATGAAAATATTTTAAAGAGTCGTAGGCTATGCCTCTAAAACGACATCGAACGAAATGATATTTTACGTCACCCTTACATGATGGCTTGAAAGATCATGAACCATCATACTCGTCCAACTGGATTGGCTCCATTCTCAAAAGTTTCATTATCCAAAGTGAATGTCGTAGCAACCAGTAATTGTAATAATTTTGATGACGAGAATGCAGACACGGTAGAGTCCGTGATCGCTTATGAATAAAGTGGTAGACATGGGCGTGGAAAGAGATTCCAGTCTCATAAATTAAATGAAAAATTGTGTAATGAAAACACAAACGAGAATGTTTGTTACATGTTTGGCATAACATGAAATTGGATATGTACATGTCGTATGCCAAAATATTTAGCCATTCTGTATGGAAAAGTACATAAGACAAGAGAAACGATATTAAACCGATTTCATCTCGATTGAATTTTTTTGATGTCACAAGTTTCTTGTTGATGGGATCAACATAGAACTTAGGTCGACATGACATGATATCATGAATTGGGATTCATGATGAAAAATCGGTTTGGCAAACAATGTTACAGTGCACGTTGTAGACGATATTTCCCTTGTCTTAAAAATAAAAGACTCCGCCGAAAGCGTGAGTATCCTATCGGTAATGCAAAGATTATGAAAGGCATGGATGAGCCGATTTTCAATGCTGAGGGGAACCAAATGTTATATTCTCCTAAAATCTCGCGGACTTTTGTTAAGTTCCGGAGATATATCGAAAGAAAGACAAAATGACATTGAAAATATTTGCATTACATCGGAGAGAAAACATACATTGGAAGAGTGCCAATGATGTCCTCCGAATTATAAAAATGGCCAAATCACTTGGTTTTTGGCCAAATCACTATTTTGGTTGAAATAGCTCATTGCGTATGATAGTTTGATGAAAGTGAATTCTCCGCGTTAGGGGGAGGATTGAGAGAATCACCAAATGATAACACCTAGTGTATACACTCTTTGGCTTATCTTGATCCTCCTACTAATCACGCGATGTGGAAGTTCAAAACAAGGATCCAAGAAAGTAATTCATGACCAATGTTGGTTATGTTCTTGATCCTAGAATGGGATTCATTCGAGATGGATATATAGTACGAGTTATCATCTCGAGGGGGAGAATTAAGGAATCCCACATAGACAATAAGTTGATAATATTGGTAAAATGAAATCCTAGATTTGATCACTCTGGGGAGTTCATGTTATGTAATTTGTCACTTATTGTATGTCGATGAGATAAATTTATGATTATGTTCACACTCAAAATGAGCTTATTTATAAGCAAATCCAAGGGATTGCAATGACCAATTATAGTGAAATTTAATCTCCATGTTTTATCATGGGTGTAAGATATATACTTTCCACACCGCATATAAGTAACATCCGCAGAGGATGAAACGTAAGAGCTGGAAATGAATCTCGCACTAATAATGTTGAGCTATCACTCGGTGATGTGCTCGTTGTAAGATTTGCCTATTATTATTGTGGTGAGAATTTTCTCCCATCATTATAAAGAGAATCGTGAATAGTTGGAATCCTTGAACAAATGAATGTGAACTTGAGGTTCAAAGTTTCAAAGGATCATTATTCAGATATATTGCAAATCTAATGCTGATGAATGAGATTTCATTGTGATCCTTCCATAAATGAATAATGAACTTGAAGTTCAAAGAAATCTCATATTCCAGCTGAGAATGCTCCTATAATAATAGTGTGTCTATGACACGTTAGTAACGTGATAGACCCCTTTGGTTCCAAAGATAAAGAAAATCCTCGAAAGAAAAAGGAGCAAATAATTATTGAAAAGAGGATTAAACTCCCGAAGAGGAGTAGTGAGACCGTTGGCATTGGTTAATAATAAGATCAGGTACCTGAATAAAAATCAATGATATTGATAAAGAGATCTCGATTAACCATGCATTACGGGGAAAATATGGACAAAAGACAGATATGATTGTCGATAAAACGAATGATATAGCGCGCATGAATCTCCGCTCTGCAGTTAAGCGTAGAGAGAAAATAAGGATCACGAGTCTCCGCTCCGAAGATGAGTGTAGAGGAACAATGAATATAACGAGTCTCCGCTCCAAAGATGAGTGCAGAGATACAAATATTGGCCAAATGATATACGTTTCCGGAAACTCTATTAGAGCAAAACTTATGAAAAGTTGTCGCAAGTTAATAAAGATAATCAGGAGGAGAAAAGGCGTTGAAGAGACAAGATTGTCCTCAAGCACTCCAAGTTATAAACCTCGTGAAAGGTAAGTTATTTTAAATATAGCATCTCAATTTATAAACCTCGTGAAAAGAGAGTTATTTTAAATAAAAGGAATTCGTCTAGAAGACGAATATGATGCACAAAAGTATGAGAATTCCATTAACTTCGCCCAACGTGAAAAGGTATGGGCTAGAAATGAAATAAAAGATAATGATGGAATGTTCTCCTTTTTGTGTATCCAAAGATCTTGAAAATGAAAATGATCCAGAACCAAGGTCAGTATCGGAGCCATAAAAGGCCTGATTGGGAGAAAAGGCGAATAGCCATCAAGAATGAATTACTCTCCTTCAATAAAAGAAATGTGTTTGGACCTGTGGTTATTACACCTAAAAATGTAATGTATGTCGGGTGTAAATGGATCTTTGTGAGAAAATGAAATGAGAAAACCGAAGTCACAAGAAATAAAACACGTCTTGTGGCATAAGGGTTTTCTCAAAAACCGGGATTGATTATGATGAAATATATTCCCCGATAATGGATGCAATCACATCCAGGTACTTAATGAGCCTAACGGCATTGAAAAATCTAGAAATGTACCTTGTGGATGTTTTGACTACATATCTATATTGATCACTACATAGTGACATATATATGAAAATCCCAGACGGATTTAAGATCCCAGAAGGATCAAAGATTCCAAAAGAATCTGAAAAAAATTTGTTCGGTCAAAATACAACGATCACTTTACGGATTGAAACAATCCGGACGCATGTGGTATAATCGCTTAAGCGAATTTTGTTGAAGAAAGAATTTATAAATAATGCGATATGCCCTTGCGTATTTATAAGGAAATCCTCTTCAGGATTTGTGATCATTACTGTTTATGTTGATGACCTGAACATTATTTGGAACTCAAAAGGTAGTTGATGATGCAAGAACTCATATGAAAGAAGAGTTTAAAATCAAAGATCTTGGAAAGACAAAATTTTGTCTTGAGCCCCAAATAGAGCATGTCCAAGATAATATATTTGTGCATCAATCAAATTACACCACAAGGGTGTTAAAATGCTTTAATATGGATAAAGCAAATCCTTCGAGTACTCCAATGGTCAATAGATCGTTTAATGTTAACAAAGATCCATTTCGACCTTGTGAAGATACCGATGAAATATTAGGTCCAGAAATACTTTATATGAGTGTCATAGGTGCACCCATGTATCTTGCAACAGTACCAGACCAGATATAGCTTCTGCTATAAATCTGCTTGCAAGATACAGTTCATCTCCTACGCAGAAACATTGGACAGGGATAAAACATATCCTTCGATATTTTCGAGGTACGATTAACTTGGAATTATATTATCCTCGAAATTCTGCGCTTGGTCTTGTAGGTTTTGCAGATGCAGGATATTTATCTGATCCACATAAAGCTCGACCGCAAACTGGATCAATTTTTATAATGGGAGGAACTGCGATCTCGTAGCATTCTCAAAAGCAGACGTTGATTGTCACGTCTTCACATCAACGAGAAGATTATCACATTTCATAAGGCATATCGAGAATGAGTATGGGCTAGATCCATGACTCATTACCAGAAGTTGGCGGGCTAGACACCGAGAAAAAAAGCCAACGATAGTATTCGAAGACAATTCTGCATGTATCGCTCAACTCAAGGAAGGTTATATCAAGAGCGATAGAACAAAGCATATTTCCCCGAGATTTTTCTCCTACATTCAAGAGCTCGATAAAAATCAAGAAGTGGACATCCAGTATATCCGCTCACGTGATAATGCAGCAGATCTTTTTGCGAAGGCGCTTCCTACTACAACATTCATAAAACATACTCAAAGTATCGGAATGCACCATTTGCGAGATTTCTGAAGAAAATATCATCTCTATCTATCAGGGGGAGCTTACGTCACTGTACTCTTTTCTTTGTCATGGTTTTTATCCTACTGGGTTTTTCTATGATAAAGTTTTTAACGAGACAGTACGTAACATCCAAATAGATAATCAAGAGGGAGTGTTAGATAAAAACAATAGTGATTATCCATTTGCATTACTATAATATTATTTGGTGTAAATATCTTACTATGTCGGTTACCTAAACCGACTTGAGAGCATTATAAATTGCTGCTCCATTGTGTAATACACGAACAGAAGAAATCAATAATTCAAACTCTCAAACTCTCAAACTCTCGCCTCTCTCCATATATCCTCTCCCTCTCATCTTATATATTATACTTACATATATATCAAACACATGTTTTATTTATTATTATACAACAGTTTTTATTTTTTTATAAGTCAAAAATTAGTTTATAATAATATTTTAATAATAATTACAAAATTAATTACATTTAGTTAAAAAATAAATAGAAAATAATCATAAAATTAATACTCCGTGTTAGCGCAGTAAATATTTATTTTAATTAAAATAACAATTGAGACTAAACATAATTAATTATAAAATGCTTTAAAAATGATTAAAAACAAAATTAAATATCGTCTAAAACTCGGAATATAAAACAAACAAAAATTAAATATCAAAATAAAACATTGTAGTTAGAGCATCAACAACGGCGGTTCTTAACGCCGGTTCTTAAAAAAAAAATATAAAATATTGTGTGGATCCCACGTGGACCCTACACAATAGTTAACATCCGGTCTCTAAGACCATGAACATTGGGGGTTTTTAAAGGTAGGGGTTCTTAACTATTCACGTGGATCCCACGTGGGGCCCACGTGAATAGTTAAGAAACTGTCTCTTAAAATCCTTATATAAGGATCGATCCTTACACTGTTCACGCCACGTGGCGCGATGCTATTGGTCAATTTTTTTTTTTCGACAGATTTAAAAAAAAAAAAAACAAAAAAAAAGTTAAGAAACACACGCCGATAACACGGCTGTGAGTGCTCTAAAAATTCTTATTTAAGGACCGACTCTAGACTGTTCATGCCACGTGTCAGCTAGTCATTGGTCCTTTTTTAATTTTTTAATTTTCTTTTTGCATCTGAGAAAAAAAAATTATAATTTTTTTAAGAATCCCAATGGAGTATCACCATTGGAGATGCTCTTAGACATCTAAAACTTAAACAAAAAATAATAATTTAACTACTATATATAAAAAAAAACATAAATGAAAAATATCAATAATTTTTTACTCTAAATTAAAATGAAAAAATATTTCCATAATCAGTGCTGATCTTTTTTTTTTTTTTTAAGGAATCAGTGCTGATCAGACCATAGTAATTCTCAAATTCAAGTGTTCTTGGCAAATATTTACGTTACCAACCACATACATAGCTTATAATGAACGATCGAAAATATTATATTTAGAACTTCAGTACCTGCATATTGCACTTGAGAACGTCGAGCGGTGTAACTGCCGTATGGGTGATGCCGCAGCTCAGCATACCGCCGACCGTACACGCCGCGAAATACGCCGGAGAGTACATTTCTACTTTCTCATTCGGCGCGGGAATCACGAAACTTGGACCGTTGGATGAGACTGACGAAGTCGGAGAAATCAACGGCAGTTTCGTGGTTGACTCATGCAACTTAAACAGACGACGATCGGCAGAGTAAAGGAAGCTCGGGATCAACGATCTGCTTGAGTTGCTGGACTCCGACATTTCTGGAGAGGAGAAATAGAAAAGTGTTGGTTTTGACTTTTCTTACTGGAGAGAAATGTTTCTATTGAGACATAATCATACTTCCGACACAACTTTTCTCACAAACATAATCATTTACTTTCTTATATTGTTTGTATATTTCTCTTAGGATTCTCTTTTCATAGGATTCTCTTTTATGTACCCAAATGTGTTTATAAACACACACCACGGTGAAGAATGAGAAACGAACACAAATTCAATCTTTCATCATATTAATTTTCATGGTATCAGAGCCTTGAAAAAAAAAAAAAAAAAAAAAAAAAAAAAAAAAAACTTGATTTCTGTCTTTCAGTCAAGTTCTATTCTCAGTCAAGTTCTATTCTTCACTTTCTTTTTGATCGCTTACCTCTGCCAAGTTTGTTCTTTCATCAGACTTATTCTTCTTTACATTTTCTTACGAAACTTTTTGCTTCATCATGAGTGACGTAACAAGAATCTCAGCCACCGACACCACCATCGTTGACGTTGAAGCAACACGCCGCACCATCTCTCCTTATGACCTTACTGCTAGTGACAACCCATGGGCAGTCATTTCCAAACCTCTTTTGAATGGTCAAAATTATGATGAATGGGCTGCGAGTCTTCGTATGGCTTTAAGTTGCCGCAAGAAATTTGGCTTTGTTGACGGTTCTATACCACGACCGAACAAGGGTGATCCTTATTATGAAGACTGGTTGGCAAACAACCACTTGATTGTGACATGGATGAAACTCACAATTGAAGATCGATTGCGTTCTAACATCTCTCATCGGGAGATCGCAAAAGACTTATGGGATCTTGTCAAACGACGATTCTCTGTCAAAAGTGGAGCACGCTTTCAACAACTTCGTGTCTCCTTGGCCAATTGTCGTCAGATGGGCTCCTCTATTGAAGATTATTTTGGTCGTCTTACCCAAATTTGGGATGCTATGCAAGAGTGTAATCCGAGCAAAACTTGCTCCTGCAACAAGTGTGAATGCAATTTGGCTCTCGCCAAAGAAGAAGAGGTTGACAAAATCCGCGTTCATGATTTCTTATTTGGGCTTGACGACGTTCACGGAACTATTCGTCAACAGCTTTGCGCTCAGATTCCCACTCCTGATTTGGACACTGTTTATCAAACTTTGCGTCAAAATGAAACTGTTCTCTCTAATGCACGCAAAGAACCTGAATTGATGAGCTTTGCGGCTCACACTTCGTCCACCACCACTTTTGCTCGTCCCCGATCTGATGTAAATCAAAGAGATTTCTCCTCCACAATATGCACAAGTTGTGGACGAAAAGGGCATGAGGCTGCAAGATGTTATCGCACCATCGGGTATCCAACTTGGTGGGGAGATCGCCCAAGAGGAAAGCTTGAAAGCTCCACCATCAAACCTTCTACATCTCGTACTTCTGGACCTCGTGCTAATACCTCTCAGATCGTTTCTAAGGCACCACCAACTCAAGCAAACGCTGCGGTTTTAACTATTGTAGATCGACAAGGGCTAAGTGGGTTTTCGGACGCTCAATGGGAAACTTTGATGCGTGTCTTTAAACCAGAGAAAACAGATCGTTTAAGTGGTAAGAATGAAGATGTTTCATGGATATTGGATACAGGAGCAACACACCATATGACTGGACGTATTGATCTCTTTGAGAATCTTCGTCCAATTTGTCCGGTGTCAGTTACATTACCTGCTGGAGATAATGTTCTTTCTCATAAACAAGGGACAATTATTCTCACCTCACACTTACGATTGAATAATGTTTATTTAGTGGAGGGTTTTCATACAAATTTGATATCATTCGGACAATTGGTGTCTGATAATTATTGCGTTGGACAGATAACCGACAAACTTGTCGTTTTACAGGACCGCACCACGAGGACGCTGATTGGAGCGGGTGAGCGACACGGCGAAGGACTTTACCACTTTAAAGGGATTGAGACTGTGGCAAGTGTTCAGAAAAATGTTGGTGATGATAGATCTTTGTGGCATCGTCGTCTGGGTCATCCGTCTTCTCGTGTTGTGGGTTTACTACCGGTTTTTAAGACTTTTCCCCAAATTAGTGTTGATTTGCATGAGGATTGTGATGTTTGCCTTCGTGCGAAACAAACTCGAGCTTCGTTTCCACTAAGTAATAATAAAGCTTTGGGAGTTTTTGAATTAATTCACTGTGATCTTTGGGGCCCTTATCGAACGACGGCATTTTGCGGATCTCGTTATTTCTTGACCATTGTTGATGATTATTCTCGAGCAATATGGATATATTTGCTTCCTGAGAAACGAGATGTGGGCCCTACTCTCAAACAATTCTTCTCATTAATATCACGACAATTTCATCAGGATGTGAAGGTTGTTAGAAGTGATAATGGCATGGAGTTTCTGGCGTTGACAAGTTTTTTTCGTGACAATGGAATCATTCACGAAACATCTTGTGTTTACACTCCACAACAAAATGGTCGTGTAGAACGTAAACACAGGCACATTCTTAATGTTGCTCGTGCATTGCGTTTTCAAGCTGGTCTCCCTATTAAGTTCTGGGGAGAATGTGTTCTAACCGCTGGATATCTCATAAACCGTACACCATCTCAAGTTCTCCAAGGGAAGACTCCATTTGAAATGTTGTACAATCGGCCTCCTGAATTTAAACATCTACGTGTATTTGGGTGCTTATGTTATGCGCATAACATTAATCACCAAGGAGATAAGTTTGCAAGCAGAAGTCGAAAGTGTCTTTTCATTGGCTATCCATACGGGAAGAAAGGATGGCGCCTTTATGATCTTGAGAAAGAAACTTTCTTTGTTTCTCGGGATGTTGTTTTCTGTGAAAACACGTTTCCTTACTCTGACATGGAACACTCGGCATCTGAAGATCTCCAACAAGAACAAGTTTCTCCGCCGTCTTATCCCTCATATGATGATGATGCAGTACTTCCTGTAGTCTCACCTCAAACAATTCAACAGGCGAATCTACCATCTACAACAGATATGATTGCTCCATCATCAGATTCAACAATCTCTATCGGTGATTTAAATTCTACACATGTTGAACAATCAGGCGTTGACACAATTGACCAACCTGAGACAGAAGCACTCGGTCGTGGTTGTCGCAAGAAAACTGCTTCAGTTAAGCTTACCGACTACGTAGTGAACACAGTCTCTCTCTCTTGTCCTTCGCCTAGCTCTCCCGACCAATTAGCAACCTCAGGTACACCTTATCCACTATCTCATTTTCTAACGAGTGCACGTTTTTCCACCAGCCATTGTTGTTTCCTTGTTGCTTTAACAGCGGCTGTGGAACCTCGCTCTTTCAAAGAAGCTATGCAATTTGATGTTTGGAAAGATTCAATGGGTGGCGAGATTGATGCTCTTGAGAAAAATAATACTTGGGATCTCGAGGAATTGCCACCTGGGAAGAAAGCTTTGGGATGCAAGTGGGTGTTCCGTACAAAATTCAAATCAGACGGTGCTATTGAACGATACAAATCACGACTTGTCGTTCTTGGCAACAATCAGGTCGAAGGCCTTGATTATAAGGAGACATTTGCTCCTGTTGCAAAAATGTCCACTGTTCGAATATTTCTTGATGTGGCAGCAAAGAGAAATTTCGAAGTTCATCAGATGGACGTCCATAATGCTTTCCTACATGGTGATCTTAAAGAAGAAGTTTGGATGAAACTTCCACCTGGTTTTGGTTCTCCGGGTGAGACTCGCGTTTGCAGACTTCGTAAATCGCTATATGGTTTACGACAAGCGCCTCGATGTTGGTTTGCAAAGTTGGCAACTGCTCTTCGGGAGTATGGATTTACTCAATCAAAAGCTGATTACTCTCTTTTCAGTTTCATACGACCAGACGTTTGTGTTCATGTTTTGGTATATGTTGACGATTTGATTATTTCAGGCAACACTATTGACGTCATTCAACAGTTCAAGGATTACCTATCCACCTGTTTTCATATGAAGGATCTTGGGGTCCTCAAATATTTTCTTGGTATTGAGGTTGCTCGAAGTTCTGCTGGATTCTATTTATGTCAACGAAAATACGCGCTTGATATATTGACTGAAGCTGGTCTTCTCGGATGCAAACCAGCTGGTTCTCCTATTGATCAAAATCATCGATTAGGATTGGCTTCGGGAGATGACATTGCTAATCCAGAACGCTATCGTCGCTTGATTGGAAAGCTCATTTACCTTGGTAATACCCGTCCCGATTTATCTTACGCCATTCACATTTTGTCACAATTCATGCAACATCCAAAAGAGGATCATTGGCAAGCTGCTCTTAAGGTCGTTCGTTATCTTAAAGGAACTTTGGGACAAGGAATTTTACTACGTGCTGATTCTCCCCTACATCTTACCGTTTGGTGCGATTCTGACTGGGCAGGCTGTCCTACGACGCGTCGTTCTCTATCTGCATGGATTGTACAACTTGGAGACTCACCCGTCTGTTGGAAGTCAACTAAACAACGGGTTGTCTCTCGTTCTTCGGCTGAAGCTGAATACCGTGCCATGGCTGACGCAACAAGTGAAGTTAAATGGTTGAAGGCTTTGCTTCTTGAATTCGACATTGATCATAAGGAACCTGTGACTCTTTTTTGTGACAGCCAATCAGCTCTCCATATTAGTGCTAATCCGGTTTTCCACGAACGCACAAAACACATTGAAGTGGATTGTCATTTCATTCGTGACAATATTGAAGCTGGAATTATCAAGACCGCACATGTTTCCACTAAGAATCAACTCGCTGATATCTTAACCAAGGCATTGGGAAGAAGAGAATTTGACGGTTTTTTATCCAAGTTGGGCATCCAGAACTTGCACGCTCCAACTTGAGGGAGGGTATTGAGACATAATCATACTTCCGACACAACTTTTCTCACAAACATAATCATTTACTTTCTTATATTGTTTGTATATTTCTCTTAGGATTCTCTTTTCATAGGATTCTCTTTTATGTACCCAAATGTGTTTATAAACACACACCACGGTGAAGAATGAGAAACGAACACAAATTCAATCTTTCATCATATTAATTTTCAGTTTCTTGTTTGTTTGGACGCTAATTATAATATGAGGCTGTATTTATAGGTGATGGGTATCGTTATGAAAAGTCATACTAAACCGGTCAATTTTGTTGCATCGTTTACCAATTACCATTGACTGACGTCACAAAACATTCAAATACTAGTTTGTCACGACTCTTTGCGTGTCAAGTGTCAACAAAGATTTGCATTTGCATTACTGATATAGTCCTTATTTTGATAAAAATATTTTAATTGTCTACTGAATAAATAATTTTTAATATAATTGCTCGAGTTAGGATTATCACTTTTCTTATATCAAGACCGGTCCAAGATATTTGATGGTCCGAACAAAATATTATGGCTCCTTTTATATATTTATATATAATTCACAGTCTTAAATAATATTAGATTTAAACGGATAAAAATATTTTTAAAAAAATTTAAACAACATTTTTAGTTGAAATAATATAAAAAACTCAAAACTATTACTTAAAATATAAAACATTGCTTATAGATTTTTCTGCATAGTCATTTATCAATTCAATATCTTTTGTGACATAGTAGATTGAACAATTCTTGATAAACTTTAGTTTGGCGAAATTTTTTTTATATTGATGCAACTGATATTCGAGCAAAAATATGGTTCTAAAAAACAAAAAGTTGATGTCTCTAAGCGGCGGTTTAGTTCGCCTATTCTCTGGCACGGGTCTGCTTATACCATGATGAAGGCTCAAATTCATAAATGAAGAAGTATAGTCTAAGATAATAAAGAATGCACTAAGTGTAGTAGAGTCTCTGATGTAAGTAGAGTCTTTTGGATGGTTTAGCAGGATTCACAAAAGATCGGTTATTGGTCCGGTTAGGTGATTAAACCAGCCGCCCTTGATCGAAGCTGGTACGTGTGGTTTGTACACGTGGAAGCTCACACTCCCATTGGTCCAAGTATTCATATAAGGCCAATGAAAGTGTGTCGTCTTTATCCGTTACATGAACTGTAAAATTTTGTTACAGTCAATGGAAAGACGATCGAGAGAGAGAGAGAGAGAGAGAGAGAGAGAGAGAGAGAGAGAGAGAGAGAGAGAGAGAGAGAGAGAGAGAGAGAGAGAGAGAGAGAGAGAGAGAGAGAGAGAGAAAGGGTGACGAGTATTGTATGGCGGAGTTTCATCGGAGCTAGTGCATTCTTGCTGGGAAACCAGCTCCGGTGAGTATAGCTCTCTTCCACATCGGAAGAGGAGGTGAACACCGGGTCACCAAATCCGTGTGTTCTGTTTTTCTCTGTTTTACTGACGTCGTTGATCGTTTAAAGCTCATAGAGATCTCACGCAATCCGAAATCGTAGAGACTTAGATCGAACAAAGTGGTATCAGAGCCAGGTTCTTGTATCAAAGTCTTGAAGATCGAAGATGAAGACTGACAAGGCCTATCCCGGCCATAGGGCCGGAACGGATTGTCACTACTTAGCCATTTTATCTTGAGGTTCATTTGCGAACCTCAAGTCCGTTCTATCTATACTTAAACGATTTCCAAGCAACACTCATTCGTTTATATCAATTCCATTAATTCTTAGACTAAGGCAATAACAACGAGATAAATAGATATTTATTAATAAGTAAAGGTAGCAATACATGTGGTAATATCATTATGCTATTATTCATCTATCCAAACACCACTCGTCCTCGGGTCTATATGTCCGCGACTAATCCCCATGATCTCCTGAAATCATATAAAACATTATAAGTATAAATTATATCATATATGGTTCAACAACCTAGCATGAAATCGGTTCTATATGTTCCCCAATGCAACAATCAATATTATAGTCGTTCTAAGTTTCATCTAGTTCGGTCCAAATCCTAACCGGCCGAGCATTTTAGAACCGGCCGTGTCCATTGTTCGGACGCGTACCGCGTTCGCATGCTCTCGGACCGTCCCGCGTTGCATGGCCGTATGCGATCGCTCGGGTCGTGCCCAGTGTCTCTCGACCGTACCGCGATCGTCAGTCCGGTAGCGTAACCGCTTGACGTAACGAGAAGTGGGCTGCGTTGACGAGCGTACTCGGCAGCGCTTGCGCGTCCCGTCCGTCAGTACGTCCACGTCATGCCGCGATCGCTGTCCATCCGGCTGACGCATATTCCGATTGTTCGCGATCCTTGAACGGTTGCGTCAGTCCGCGAAGGGACGTGACTGTTCGCAAAGAGGTGCGACGACCGATCGACAGACGTGACCATCCGGAGATGATTCACGGCCGCCCGCATGATCGTACCATCCATCCGTGTATCGCGAACTTTTCCGCGACCGCCAATCGTTCGTCAAGGCGCCATCGACCGAGACCGTGTCTGTCCGCCAAGTCTGCCGTATGCGATCAGCCTCCTTCGGTCTTATGTCCATCCAGACGACCGTTCGGTAGCGCCTGATCCATCGGCTTATCACGCTTGGCCGGCAGTCGATGCGTGCGTCTTGTCCGTCCGACCACGCTTAACCACGATCATGGCCCATGGCCGATCGTGGTCTTTTGGGAAAGGTTGACCGAATCCTAAGCCAAGTCATGGCCCCTATCATCCGGTCTACTTTCAGAACAAAAGAAGAAGAGAAATGGTTCGCGTCAGTACGTTTGATCCGACCGTCGACCAAGCGGTTCACTGCGGTCGCGGTTGATCCTTAGACCTTTCACGCACCTTGGATGTGGTCGTGGTCTTGCTGGGAGTTGTTGATGTCTCTCCAGCCATCCTTAACTATTTCCTTCTCGCCTTAACCACCACCAAGTCCGATCTTAATTCCGTCGGCTTTCTCTCTAGAATCCGGTCGCTCTCTCTCTCTCTCTCTCTAAAACTCTCTCAATTTAGGGCTTGTGCCTTTGGGAGAATTCTGGATGTTTTCTCTCTTGGGTGTCGTGCGCAAATTGGCCAAGGAATGACCTATTTATAGGCTTCCTTGGCGCCAACTTCCCCCAAGCGAATGGTCATGAGTTGTTGGCCGAAAATTCACAACTTCTCTTGGTGACCATTCGTTGGTAACCGCCCTGGTTGGTCAGCTAGTGTCACTAGCTAACCAGCTGACCCGTGACCTTAACACTTGAGCCAGCTGAGCTGAGCTGGTTGCCAGCTTACCTAGCTGACCAGCTGGACTGTTCAGCTCAGCTGAGCTGAACACTATTCTTCCACACGTAGCCAAGCTCTTCCCAGCTGAGCCTTGGCCCCAAATCGCCCATGGAACACTTGAATTAGTCTCTCTCGACCTTCTGTTCATGTTTCTGGTTCCATGGCCCGTCCTGTCTGACTTAGGCCGGTTGGGGGATACTACAAGTCTCCCCCCTTGAAATGGATTCGTCCCGAATCCGCGTCAAGGTTTTTATACCACTCTGGGTAATCGGCCTTCATCATGTTCTCGGTTTCCCAAGTTATTTCCTTGATCCCGTTGTGGATCCATTCAACTTTGACCATTTGCACCACCTTCTTTCGGGTTGCTTTTTCCATCCTATCTAGGATTCGGAGTGGCTGGATGTCAATGGTTAGGTTTGGCCTAAGTTCCCTTGGAATCTCAGGCACCACTAAGTCTTGATCCCCTAAGCATTTGCGCAATTGTGAGACATGGAACACATTGTGGAATGCGTCCATCTCACTTGGAAAATCTAACTTATAAGCGACCGCCCCAACCCGTTCAATGATTCGGAACGGTCCCAAATATCTGGGATCAAGCTTGCCACGTTTTGAAACCCTTGCCCGACCCTTGAAGGTGATCATCTTCAAGTAGACTTGGTCGCCTACTTCGAACTCAAAGTCCTTTCTCCTTTTGTCTGCATAGCTCTTTTGACGGTCTTGAGCTTCCTTCATCTTGGCCTTAAGGAATCGGATTCGTTCCGTTGTTTCCTCTATTATGTCTGGTCCAACTATGCTTGACTCACCTACTTCGGTCCAGCACAGTGGAGTTCGACAAGGCCGCCCATACAAAGCCTCATAAGGTGATATTCCGATGCTTGTGTGATAATTGTTGTTATACGCAAACTCGGTCAAGGGTAAGAACTTTTCCCATGAGTCGCCCCATTCAAGAACACACGCTCTTAGCATGTCTTCTAGGGTTTGTATGGTCCTTTCTGATTGACCGTCCGTTTGGGGATGGTAAGCCGCACTCATGTTCACTCTCGTTCCCAGGGACTTTTGAAAGGCTTGCCAGAAATAAGAAGTAAACCGGCCGTCCCTGTCAGAGACTATACTTGATGGGATCCCATGTAACTTCACGATCTCATCAATGTATATCTCAGCCAATTTCCCAACTCCGTCCGTCTTCTTGATGGCCAAGAAGTGGGCGGATTTCGTGAGCCTATCCACCACAACCCAGATGGCATCTCGCCTGTTCCGGGTCGCAGGTAAACCCGTCACAAAGTCCATGGCTATGTTATCCCATTTCCATTCTGGAATGGGAAGACTTTGTAACAGACCACTCGGGACTTGGCGTTCGGCCTTGATTAGCTGACAGGTTGGGCACTTGGCCACCCAATCAGCTACATCACGTTTCATCCCGACCCAATGATAGTACCGTTTGAGGTCATGGTACATCTTGGTTTGACCGGGATGAATTGAGAACTTAGACTGATGAGCCTCTAGTAAGATGACTTCCTTCAGTGCCCACACGTTTGGCACACAGACTCGGCCATTTACCACAATCGCCCCATTGTTGGAGATTTGGTATTCCGTGTGGTTGTTCTCTGCGGCCTTCACCAACTCCTCATCATCCTTCTGAGCAAGCCGGACCTTAGTCAGAATGTCTGCTTGGTCCGCTGCTCCTAAGCCAGCTGGCTCCTCTCCCACGGCCAATGCATTGAGACGCAAGGAACGGACCATTCCGACCAAGGTGTCTGCATCCCGTTCAATAGCCACCTTGGTCCTTTTCCTACTTAAGGCGTCGGCCACGAGGTTGGCCTTTCCCGGATGGTAATTAATGTCCAGATCGTAATCGGCCACTAGTTCCATCCATCTTCTTTGTCGAAGGTTTAGCTCAGGTTGGGTGAACACATACTTCAAGCTCTTATGGTCCGTAAATAGTTGCACTTTTGCTCCGTAGAGGTAAGATCTCCAGATCTTAAGTGCAAAGACTACTACGGCCATCTCAAGATCCTGAGTGGGTTAATTCCCTTCATGTTTCCTTAATTGCCTTGAAGCATATGCAATCACCTTTCCTTCTTGCATCAACACGCATCCTAACCCATTGATTGACACATCCGTGTATACCACGTAAGGCACATCATCTTGGGGTTGGGTCAGGACTGGCGCCTTAGTCAACATCTCCTTGAGTTCCGTAAAACTCTTCTCCGCGGCATCAGTCCAAACAAACTTCACGTTTTTTCCAGTCAGCTTCGTCATGGCCTTGGCCATGCTTGCAAACCCTTGGAAAAAACGCCTATAGTATCCGGCCAGACCAAGAAAGCTTCGGACTTCTGTCGCGTTTCTCGGCCTTGGCCATTCCTCAATTGACCGGATCTTTTCCGGATCAACCGACACTCCTTCCGCCGAAACAATGTGTCATAGGAAGCCTATTCGCTCTTGCCAGAAGCTACATTTACTTAGCTTGGCATAGAGCTTCTGTTCCCGCAGCTTCTCCAAAACGATCCTGAGATGTTCCTGATGTTCCTTAGGGTTCTTGGAGTAAATTAGAATGTCATCAATGGATATGATAACAAACTTGTCTAACCATTCCCGAAAGATACCGTTCATCATCTTCATGAACGCTGCCGGTGCATTTGTTAGACCAAAAGGCATGACTACAAACTCGTAGTGTCCATACCGAGTCCTAAATGCGGTTTTCCTCACGTCCTCTGGTGCTTTCGGGATCTGATGGTATCCCGAAGCGAGGTCGATCTTAGAAAACACGGTAGAACCCTTGAGTTGGTTTAACAACTCGTCTATCCGAGGCAATGGGTACTTTTTCTTCACAGTAACCCGGTTGATGCCCCGGTAGTCTTTGCACAAGCGAAGGCTCCCGTCTTTCTTCTTTACGAATAGGACATGCGCCCCCCAAGGAGAACTGCTCGGCCTAATAAAGCCTTTGTCCAACAGCTCCTCCAGCTGCTTCTTCAACTCAGCCATCTCGGCTGGGTCCATTCTAGATGGCGCCTTGGATAAGGGTTTCGTTCCGGGTTAAAGTTCAATGATGAACGGATCAGACCTGTCAGGCGGTAAGCCTTCTAATGGTCTGAATACGTCCTCAAAGTCCTTAACCACTGGGATCTCCCCAACCTTCGCCTCTGGTCCGACCTCCTTGGTCATGATAGTGGCCAAGTATGCTTCGCATCCTTTAGCCAACATCTTCTCCGCTTGGATAGCAGAGACGACCAAGCTTCCTGAGGTCGGCCGTATTCCTTGGAATACTACCTTTCCCTCCGGCTTCACGAATTTCACCCTTCCTCAGTGACATTCAATGGTGGCTAGGTCTTGGCCGAGCCAGTCCATACCCAAGATCACTTCGTGATGTTTGAGTTGGACCACCACTAGGTCAGCCGGTATACTCACGCCTCCAATGGAGACGGGTACATCACGAACTAACCCTAGCATAGGCATTACTTGCCCACCGGCGGCATTCACAATACCTTGTCCGGCCACTTGTTCCTTTTGGAACAAGCATTTTCCAATCATCTCGGGACTCACAAAGCTATGTGTAGCCCCATAATCAAACAAGGTCAATGTCTCTACACCGCCTATAAAAACGGTCCCAGTGATCGCATCGTAGGAGCCGGCCTCACCTGAATCCTTCACCAGTTCGTAAACCCGAGATTTCATAGTTTGACCCTTGGCCGTAGCCGCGCGGTCTCCCTGACCCCTGTTCACTTCTGGCACCTTCTGCTTCCCATCTTGGCACTTGGGACACTCGCGGATGCAGTGCCCAGCTTGGCCATAGTGGTAGCACGTCACTGATCTCTCGGTCACCTCTTCACGCCCCTTGTTCTGTGGACAACTTGCTGACTCGTGGTCTTTGCCGCCATACTTCGCGCATGCCGCACTGGCTTTATAACACTTCCCCAAGTGTCATTTGCCACATGTGGCACATCTGGTGCGGTCAGAGGATTGGTTATCAGCCGTCTGATCCCTTTTCCTCTTTAGGTCCTTTCCGGGTTGGCTGGACACTTTGTATTTTGAGCCAACGCGGTTCTCCTCAATCATGTTGGCTTCCACCGTAGCTGCCCTCTCGACTAGCTCGGAAAAATTGTTGTAGGTACAAACCGAGCAATGGGTACGTAACTCCACTCGCAGGCCGCGAAGGAAGCGACGCACCTGAGCCGGCTTGTCCTCAACATCCCGTCCCACGTAACGTCTGAGACGGTCGAACTCGGCCTCATACTCTCGGACCGACCTGCGGCCCTGGACCAAGTTCAAGTACTTGCCTTCTATACGATCCCAAGCTTCCGCCGGGAAGTACTTCCGGTTGAACTCAACCTCAAACTCCGCAAAGGAGTTGATGAGGCCTTTGGTACGCCTGTCTACAGACATCCACCAGTTGTGTGCGTCCCCTTCCAGGAAGTGGATTGCAATGTCCTTGCGGTAATCTTCAGGGCAACGGGTGGAACGGAAGTTCCGGACAAGCCGTGACTTCCATTCATCAGCCTCAAGCGGGTCAGCACTTCCCTTGAAGTGTTTTGTGCCCAACTTGGTAATGTGGCCAAGGACGTCGAGGTAATCCACCTTTCAAACCTTTTTAGGGGCCGGTGACTCTACCACTACTACGTCCGGATCCTCATCACTCGGATCCGTAGTCTCGGGGACTTGGATCCGCGGCTCACCCTCAACCGGTTTTTGACCAGAGAGGTTTTGGTTCAGTACCGTGAGCTGGCCCATAACTTCCTTCAACATGGTCCACATTTGGCCGATGTTCGGGACCGCTGTCAAAGGATCACCGCCACCACCACCTGTGGTGTCATCCATCTCATGGCCGGTCTCATCTCGAGCCGTATGAGACGAAGACTCACCCATGTGCTCCTGATTCCCGACTTGGACATTTGGTTCTTCAACCCTAGTCCCGTCCGGAATCTGTGAAGCAGTGGGTCCAGTGGCCGTTGGGTTAACCTTAGGACCGGTTAACCCTGGCGTGACAAGGGTGGTCTGGACTCTCGGGACGTGGCCGGTCGCAGACGCCTCCTTGTCCTTATTTCTCTTTGACTTGCTTTTTCCAACCTGAAGATTCAACAAGAAAAGGTCACATTCAAGCAATCTCCAAGTCCTAAAAAGTCTAATATTTCTACACGGACAATCTAACCCCGGACGAGTGGTGTATCCCTTAACCCATAACCTAGGAAATAACTCCGCTCTGATACCAACTTGACAAGGCCTATCCCGGCCATAGGGCCGGAACGGATTGTCACTACTTAGCCATTCTATCTTGAGGTTCATTTGTGAACCTCAAGTCCGTTCTATCTATACTTAAACGATTTTCAAGCAACATTCATTCGTTTATATCAATTCCATTCTTAGACTAAGGCAATAACAACGAGATAAATAGATCTTTATTAATAAGTAAAGGTAGCAATACATGTGGTAATATCATTATGCTATTATTCAAGTATCGGTCCTAATACAATCTATCTATCCAAACACCACTCGTCCTCGGGTCTATATGTCCGCGCCTAATCCCCATGATCTCCTGAAATCATATAAAACATTATAAGTATATATCATATCATATATGGTCCAACAACCTAGCATGAAATCGGTTCTATATGTTACCCAATTCCCCAATGCAACAATCAATATTCTAGCCGTTCTAAGTTCCATCTAGTTCGGTCCAAATCCTAACTGGACGAGCATTTTAGAACCGGCCGTGTCCATTGGCCGGATGCGTACCGTGTTCGCATGCTCTCGGACCGTCCCGCGTTACATGGCCGTATGCGATCGCTCGGGTCGTGCCGAGTGTCTCTCGGTCGTACCACGATCGTCAGTCCGGTAGCGTAACCGCTTGACGTAACGAGAAGTGGGCTGTGTTGACGAGCGTACTCGGCAGCGCTTGCGCGTCCCGTCCGTCAGTCCGTCTGCGTCATGCCGCTATCGTTGTCCATCCGGCTGACGCAAGTTCCGATCGTTCGCGATCCTTGAACGGTTGCGTCAGTCCACGAAGGGACGCGACTGTCCGCGAAGAGGTGCGACGACCGATCGACAGACGCGACCATCCGGAGATGATTCACGGCCGCCCGCATGATCGTACCATCTATCCGTGTATCGCGAACTTGTCCGCGACCGCCAATCGTTAGTCAAGGCGCCATCGACCGAGACCGTGTCCGTCCACCAAGTCTGCCGTATGCGATCAGCCTCCTTCGGTCTTACGTCCATCCGGACGACCGTTTGGTAGCGCCTGATCCATCGGCTTATCACGCTTGGCCGGCAGTCGATGCGCGCGTCTTGTCCGTCCGACCGCGCTTAACCACGATCATGGCCTATGGCCGATCGTGGTCTTTTGGGAAAGGTTGGCCGAATACTAAGCCAAGTCATGGCCTATCATACGGTCTACTTTCAGAACAAAAGAAGAAGAGAAATGGTTCGCGTCAGTCCGTTTGATCCGACCGTCGACCAAGCGGTTCACCGCGGTCGCGGTTGATCCTTAGACCGTTCACGCACCTTGGATGTGGTCGTGGTCTTGCCGGGAGTTGTTGATGCCTCTCCAGCCATCCTTAACGCTTTCCTTCTCTCCTTAACCACCACCAAGTTCGATCTTAATTCCGCCGGCCTTCTCTCTAGAATCCGGTCGCTCTCTCTCTCTCTCTCTAAAACTCTCTCAATTTAGGGCTTGTGCATTTGGGAGAATTCTGGATGTTTTCTCTCTTAGGTTGGCCGAATCCTAAGCCAAGTCATGGCCTATTTATAGGCTTCCTTGGCGCCAACTTCCCCCAAGCGAATGGTCATGAGTTGTTGGCCGAAAATTCACAACTTCTCTTGGTGACCATTCGTTGGTAACCGCCCTGGTCAGCTAGTGTCACTAGCTAACCAGCTGACCCGTGACCTTAACACTTGAGCCAGCTGAGCTGAGCTGGTTGCCAGCTGACCTAGCTAACCAGCTGGACTGTTCAGCTCAGCTGAGCTGAACACTGTTCTTACACACTTAGCCAAGCTCTTCCCAGCTGAGCCTTGGCCCCAAATCGCCCATGTAACACTTGGATTAGTCTCTCCCGACCTTCCGTTCATGTTTCTGGTTCCATGGCCCGTCCTGTCTGACTTAGGCCGGTTGGGAGATACTACAAAGACAACGAAAACAAAGATGGCTATCTTCGATGGCAAAAGGGATTTTGGTTTATTGAGGAAACAAATGTTCGCAAGTCTTAGCATTCAAGGTTTGAAGGATGTTCTCACAGAGAAATCAGATTCTACAAAAGCGTCAGAAGAAGATGAAAAAAACATATCTTAAGAAGAAGAAGAAACTTGAATTGGATGATACAAGGCAAAAACGATGTGAAAATGCTATGAATCTTATCTTCCTTGCGGTTAGCGATCAAGTTCTGAGGAAACTTGATAATTGTACAACAACAGCAGAAACTTGGTCAACATTGGAAATATTATACATGGTAAAGACCTTACCAAATAAAGTCAATGCTCAGCTTCTGGTATACTCTTTCAAGATGCAGGAATCCAAAACAATATATCAGAATGTTGATGAGTTTCTAAAGTTGATTGAAGATCTGAGTAACTTGAGTATAGAAATTCCAGAAGAGGTGCAGGTTATACTCTTATTCAATTCTTTACCAAGCAAGTATGATCCCCTAAAGGATACTTTGAAGTACAATAAGGAAGTCATCAAGGTTGAGGATGTTACTAACACTGCAAAGTCTAAAGAAAGGGAGTTTAAAAACTCATCTCACTCCAGGTCAGAAAGAGAAGGTCTTTCGTTAGAGGAAGATCTCCTACAAAGGGTAATCAATTAGGGAAGAACAAACAACGCATGTCAAGATCCAAGTCAAAGGATGGAAAGAGGGTATGCTAGACATGCGGTAAATAAGGGAATTTCAAGAAGCAATGTTTCAAATGGATTGAAAGGAATAAAAGGGGGGAAATCTCAAGAAAGAGGAGAGTAAGCTCTGGCCAGAGATGATGCTAAGGACTTAGTTGGACTTCTTGCATCAGAAGTTAATCTAACCATGAGCGAAATCACTAGGGATGAATGGATACTAGATACAAGTTGTTCTTTTCACATGACATCAAGAAAGGAATACTTCATAGAGTTGAAAGATACTAATGGAAGAGTACGGATGGCTAACAATACGTTAGCAGAGATAAAAAGAGTTGGATCCATCAAATTTATGAATTCGGATGAAACTACCTTTATACTTCATGATGTGAGGTATATGCCAGATATCTCAGGAAATCTCATCTCTCTGGGAACACTGGAAAAAAAAAAAGAGTGTGAGTTCAAATCTGGAAATGGAACTCTCATAGTCAAAAAGGGGGTGCACTATTTTCATGAAAGCTCAACGCAAAGAAACTCTATATATTATAAACGGTCTGGCTAAGGTAGCAGAAATCAATACTGCAGAAGCTAACAAGACTCAGAATGGCTAGACTCAATTATGGCATAGCAGGCTAGGACACATATGACAAAAAGGTCTAGATGTTCTGAACAAGAATAGATGTTTCAAAGAAGGGAAAGTCTCATCTCTGGAGTTTTGTGAAGACTGTTTTAGGCAAAACACAAAGAGTCAGTTTTGGATCAGTTCAACATACTACAAAGGATAAGCTTGACTATATACGCTCTGATTTTTTGGGGTTCTCCCAATGTACCACCTAGATTAAGCAATTGTCAATATTTTATCACTTTTACTGATGATTTTTCTAGAATAGTATGGATTTACTTTCTCAGGACCAAAGATGAAGCTTTCAAACACTTTGTGGATTGGAAGAAGATGGTGGAAACACAATTAGAGAGAAAGGTAAAGAAGTTAAAAAATAAAAACTGACAATGGCTTAGAATTTTGTAATATGCAGTTTGACATGTGTTGTAAAGATGGAGGTGTGGTGAGGCACAAAACATGTGCATAGACACCACAACAAAACGGTGTAGCAGAGAGACTCAACAGAACCATAATGAACAAAGTCTGAAGCATGTTGAGTGAGAGTGTACTAGAGCAAAGGTTTCGGGCAGAGGATGCATCAACAACAGTTTACCTAATCAATAGGTCACCTTCTTTTGTATTGGACTTCAAAGTACCTGAAGAAATTTGGAGCTCAACAATGCTTTCTCTGAATGAGTTAAGGGAGTTTGGATGTATAGCTTATGTACATTCAAGTGATGAGAAGCTGAATTCACGAGCCAAGAAAGGGATGTTCACAAGCTATCTAAAGGGAGTAAAAGGATACAAAGTATGGCATTTAGAAGAACAAAAATGTGTCATAAGCCGGAATGTAGTCTTCAGAGAAGTGGTCTATAAGGATATTATATCAGACAATGACACAAGTATGTTTTCTGATCCTTTAGATTCAATTAATGTCAGTTTAAGCTTTGATGTTTCAGGTAGCAGGAAAGATGAAAGAGATATAGTTCAAGATGGAGCACTACCAGAAGCATTATGATCCTTTGAAGTTCAAGATGACCAGTCACAAGATGATAAATATGATGAGTCAGAAGGAGAATCTAAAGAACCATGAAGCTACCAGTTGGTCAGGGATAGACCCAAGAGGACTTGGAAGCCATCAATCAAGCTAAAGGATTATGAGGTATATGAGGATAATGACTATGCTGAGTATATATGTGGCTTGACCAAGAATCAATGAGTGATCCTGATAAGAGTGAATGGAGAGAAGCATCAGTTGAGGAAATGCAGTCTTTGTGGAAGAATCAGACATGGATTTTGGTTGACAGGCCTAAGGACAAAAGAGCCATAGGATGCAAGTGGGTCTTCAAAAGAAAGGTTGGCATAGTAGGGGTTGAGAAACCAAGGTTCAAAGCTAGGCTGGTTGCCAAGGGTTACTCGCAGAAAGAGGGAATTTACTACCATGAGATCTTTGCTCCTGTAGTCAAACATGTATCTATAAGATACATCTTATCAGCAATGAATCAATACAACATGGAGCTTCAGCAACTGGATGTGAAAACAGACTTCCTTCATAGCTTTCTAGATGAACAAATATTCATGGAACACCCATAAGGCTTCATAGATCAAAAGAATCCAGATAAAGTGTGTCTTCTCAAGAAATTTTTATACGGATTGAAACAATCCCCAAGGCAGTGGAATAAGCGGTTTGATACTTTGTGATTCATAACAGATTCACTAGAATTGAGTATGATAGCTGTGTATACTTCAAGGAGTTAAGCAAAGCTGTGTTAGTATATCTCCTACTCTATGTGGATGATATACTAATAACATCTACAAATAAAGTTAAAGTTCAGAAGCTAAAGGACTTATTAAGCATTGAATTTGAGATGAAAGATTTGGGAGATGCCAAGAAGATTTTGGATATGGAGATTAGCAGAGATAGAGTAGCAAGAACTCTAAAGATAACACAAGAAGAATACTTGTCAAAGGTTTTTGGGATCTATGGTATGTACCAAGAAAAGTCATAAGATACACCATTAGGAGCCCATTTCAAGCTAAAGTCAGCAATTGATAAAGAGTTTGAAGAGAAAAGGGAAGAAATGGTACTCAATGGTTAGCACCATACTTGATTTGGCATATCCAGTTGGTGTAATAAGCAGGTTTATGAGTAAACCTTTGAAGAAACACTGGTAGGCTGTCGAATGGGTGCTTAGATATGTTAAAGGAACATTCCAGATGTGTTTAAGCTACAAGAAGGACAAGGAGTTTGTCATAAAAAGTTATTGTGATGCAGATTATGGTGGAGATCATGATCAAAGTAAATCAACTACATGAATGATCTTCACAGCTGGTGGGAATGTCATAAGCTGGAGGTCTACATTGCAGAAGATAGTAGTGATGTCAACAACATAAGCTGAATATGTGGATTTGGCAGAATTGATCAAAGAAGCAGTATGGTTGAGGGTTTTGCAGAGGAGCTTGGATTTTATCAGAGTACAGTTGAGATATATTGCGACTCACAAAGTGAAATAACACTCTTAAAGAATGCAGTACACCATGAGCGCACAAAGCACATGGATGTGAGGTATCGTTTTGGAAGAGATTTGATTAGCAAGGGAGAGATACAATTGTTGAAGATTGCAACAACAAACAATCATGCATACATTTTTACAAAAGTACTTTCGGTATACAAGCTGAGAAAAGCATTGAAGATGCTTCACATTTTTAAAGAATAGAAGCAATGCATCCACGGAAGGATGCAGCGCTCTGTAGAGAACGCAAGGAGCTCTGGTGATCAAGAGCAAAGAGCCACCAAGTTGAAAGTAGAGTGATCTTAGCCTAAGGTGGAGATTTGAAGATGTATATTCCAATTTCATAAAGAATGCTCTCTGATGTAAGTAGAGTCTTTCGGAAGGTTTGGCAGGATTCACCGAGGATCGGTTATTGATCCGATTAGGTGATTAAACTAGTCGCCCTTTATCGAAGGTGGTACGTGTGGTTTGTACACGTGGAAGCTCACACTCCCATTGGTTCAAGTATTCATATAAGGCCAATGAGAGTGTATCGTCGTTATCTGTTACATGAGCTGTAAAAGTTTGTTACAGTCAACGGAAAGACGATCGAGAGAGAGAGAGAGAGAAAGGGCGATGAGTATTGTATGGCAGAGTTTCGTCTGAGCTAGTGCATTCTTGCTGGGAAACCAACTCCGGTGAGTATAGCTCTCTCCACATCGGAAGAGGAGGTGAAGACCGGGTCACCAAATCCGTGTGTTCTGTTTTGCTCTGTTTTACTTTCGTCGTTGATCGTTTAAATCTCATAGACATCTCGCATAAACCAAAATCGTAGAGATTTAGATCGAACAATAAAATCTATATATGATCAAGTTCGGTCCAAAAACGATAAAGCCAATACACATGAAGATAGTTAGAAATGATGATAAACAAAAAATAAGAAAATATTTACCTATCGCAATAAATCTACTCCGAAAAATATCAAAAGTTTTTCCTCGCAAAATTCAGATTTCAGCATGATCTCTTCAATTGGTAAATATAGTTTTAATCGACACTATCTATTATAAATAAAGTTCTTCTTTTATATTTCACATCAATTAACCCAGTAAAAACATTGATAATTATATAATTAATAGTCAAACTTTAAATTTTATTTTTTTCATTAACTCGTCCAAATGACAATTTTTATATAGTAGAAAAGGCATATAATAGCACTAAAACATACATTATCACAAATATAGCAACAAAAAACAAAATTGACATTTTTATCATTATTTTAGATTATAAAGACTTTTATAGCCTTATATAATTTAAGGTTTAGAGTATTATTTAGGGTTTATGGTTTAGTATTTAGGATTTATGGTTTATTATTTAGGGTTTAGGTTTTATGGTTAATGTTAATTTAACTTTATCCTTTTTAATGAATGCTATTTTGGTCGTTTTCCTTCTTATTGCTATATTTGTGACAATGTCTGTTTTGTGTCATTTTTGTGATTTTCCCTATATAATTATGTTTTTTTATCCGTATAAGCTATCCACATCATCACAAAATTATTAATTATATTATTTTATTTCATTATTTCTATAAAATCATTATTTTTACTTTATATTAATATCACTTATCTAAAAATCATAAATTTAGTTATTTATGTACATGTTAACCTTATCAAGAAAAATACTATAATACTAATTATATATTTTAATTATAAGAAGATAAAAACTGTGAGATTCATTTACAAAATAACTATATAATTTTAGAATGTATAAAAAACAGGATCGAAAATGAAATAGTTTATACTTATGTTATATGAATGGCAACGAAATTAGGATGAAATAATGTGTAAGGAAAAAATAACTATATAAGTGAATATAAAAATCACAATAGGTAGATATATGAAAAACACAAAGTTAATACCTAACACAATTTTTTATTTAAAGAAAAACATGAAATTAGAACATAAAAAATAATTTAAAATATTTTACGCTACATATTACAAAAACATAATTCACGTCACAAGATAATGAACCTGCTAATTAGGTTAACCAGAAAAGACATTATAAATATATCTAACATAAATTTGTTTTTTCTGAAAAATTGAATCAAACTCATATAACTAAAATAAATTAGTTAATCTATATTAAAGATACATCTTAAATACGAATGAATCAATAAAAACACTAAATATATAACGTTTATATAAACAAAAATTAAAATTATATATATAAATAAAATAGTTAAGAATTATTTGACGAAAGAGATGAAAAAGAAAAAAAATATATATCAGTGAAAATACATAAAATAAAAATAAAAATATAACAATGAAAAAATAAAATATAAAACTCAAAATGCATAAAACCCGCGTGTGTGCGGAATTAACATTAAACGATCTATCCGAGAACTACATTTCAATCTTAATGTTATTTACCAAAATTATTTTATTTTAACAAAATACATCTAACTAACTTATATAAGATTAACTGTCGAATTAGTTCTTGTGGCAGTATACATTCAACAATGACATATCCAAGTAGTATATAGTATGATTTACAAAATGCAGTCCAAGCTCTTGTGGTCAAGTGGTTGGGGACGGGTCTTGGACGCTAACACGTTCCGGGTTCGATCCTCCTTCCATGCGAAACTAAGTCATATTTGTTTAAGGACATCCACATGGATATGGGCCTTGCTTTAGGGGCCCATTTGAATACCCGGAGAGAGGGTCTATCCATGGACTGCACCTCCCCTTGGGGATTAGTCTAAGCCCTTCCATAGGCTCGGGATACCCCCAGGTTAATCAAAAAAAAATGATTTAAATGCAAGATAACAGTATCTTCTTGTGTCTACGGTACGCAGACTAATTTGACAGATTCATTAAAGATTTATCAACTATAATAAGATCATAAGATCGCATCCGTAATTTGGTCCTGGAAATTTCTCAGACAGCATCCTCCTTTACAGAGATTCATTTCTGTTTTACTCTAAGATCTGGAAATGCAGCAGCTCATGCAATTGCCTCATGTTCTAGACACCCTTTCTCAAGTGTTTTATACAATTCTTTTCTTCCACTATGGTTATCTGAACTTGTTTATTTGGATCTTGTTAACTCTCAGTTTTAATATCAATTAACTCTTGGTCGGGAAAAAAACGATCATATCATTTCCAACTTACCTTTGAATTCATATTAAATAATAAATTTTATATTATATAGACTGAAAATATCCATCAACACTTGACTACTGGGTCCACGGCCATGGTGGCCAGGTCACTTGTGCTCCCCCAATGCTCGCCTTTGTTTTTTCTCCGACGCAAACGCTGTCGTTTTCACTTCTCTATTATTCTATTATTTCAACACTTCCTCTCCAAATCTCACCGAACGTTCTTTCCATCCGTTTTCTTTAATTTTCTCGAGAAAATCAACCTTTTTCCCAAGGAATTCGTTTTTTTCTCTCTTGTTCACCTTCTTTCTGCTCGCTTAATACTGCGATTACATCCGGCTAACTAGTAACTTCACGAACGTGACTGATGGATCGGAGGAGGGCGGGTAGCCCGGTGTATGGTCGCCAGTGGAGTGACGCGTCGAACAGTACGGAGTCGACGTCGCCGGCGATGTCTCCTGCTCACCGGAAACAGCTCAGTGGTGCTGGGGGTTTCTCCACCGTCAAGCGAACTCAGAACGTAGCTGCTAAAGCGGCGGCCCAGAGATTGGCTCAGGTCATGGCCTTGCAGAACAAAGACAACGGAGATGAAGATGAGGAAGATGATGATGAAGATCTAAGCCTCAGATTCGCATCTACTTCTCTGAAACCTGCTCGCCATGCACCTTCTTCTCTGTCTTCTACTGGAAGCAATAACAGCAACGGAAATAGTAATTTGCCGGCTGTTTCTTTCGTTCCCCGCAATAGATCGCCATCGCCTGCGGTGAATTCCGTATCCCTGCTTCTAGAATTAGCTCAGATCAGTTTGATTTGATTATGTTATGAGCTGTTTGTTATTTCTGGGATGGTTCTTTAGGGCTAATTGTTTTTTTTATTTTATTTTAATGGTTTGATTAGATAGGCAGGAACTTCGCTGAGCAAGTGCCTTCAGTGCGTTCTGCTTCAGCCGGAAGACCGTCGATGTCTGCTAGATCCACGACTCCGACTCCTAATCTAATGCCCCCAAGCAGGGTGTCGGTGAAAGCTCCGAATTCTATTCCTCCGCTTGATCCTCCAACTAGAAACAGAGATAAAAAGTAAAAACTTTGTTGCTTTTTTCATTTAAGGTTCTCAACAGCTTTGCTTCTTGGCTTAGTGGAATAAACAATATTGGTTAAGTATCTGGACTCTGGAGTTGGTATATAATCTGTTTTGTCCTCAAAGCTTCCTATAGAGGTTCACGAGAAATAGGAAGTCAATAGATAGTAATTGCCCCTGGTTTTGGTTGTGTGGCTTTCGTCTAATATCCTGATATTTAATGTTTTTAGGTTTTTTGCTGATCTACCATCTGTAAATTCAAAAGAAAAGGGTGATCAGCGGGAAGCTTCAGCTCTTCGTGATGAAGTATGTCATAGTTTCTTTTTAACCTTTGGGGTATCTAGTCAACATACCTTGTATTCACATATTGGAAATTACAGTCAAATCAGAATTTGTGCATGAGTCAGAAGATATGTCTTGAGGCTGATTAAATTTTAACTGCAGCTGGATATGCTACAAGAGGAGAATGAGGTTGTACTGGAGAAGGTTCGATGTCTCTCATGGAATCTTCTTTTAAATAATAAAGCTGTTCACCTCCGTTGTCCATAACATTCATTCTTGATTACAGCTTCGTCGAGCGGAAGAAAAAAGGGTGGAAGCAGAAGCTAGGGCTAAGGAGCTCGAGAAACAGGTTCGCCAGTCGTCTGCATCTCTTTGTTGGCAATATTTATTAAACTCATGTCGCAAATTTTATCTTGTTAATGCACCCTACTTCCTTGTTGCTTTTCTGTATTTTTAGGAGAGACTATAAATATGTACCTAATATCTAGGTGGACATGCTGAGTGTATACAGATGCTATGAACTTATACTTTGACCAAAATCTTGTATAAGCAGGTTTAGTGAGATCTAGGTGGCTTTGTAGACTATTTTGGATAAAAACATACTAAATTGGACGGATTTATTCTTATGCGTTTACCACATGCAGTTTCAGCGATTTACTTATAGTCACATGTACTTTAGTATTGACAGCTGTGCAAGGTTTCATTTGTTTTATCTTTTTCCTGGAAAGGTTGCCTCTCTTGGTGAAGGAGTGTCTCTGGAGGCAAAACTGTTAAGCAGGTGGGTGCCTGTGCCTTCTTTTGCTTCTCTTTGTGTTTCTCTTTTCCAGAATCATGAGTGGTAGTTATGATCGCTGATGTTGAATTGTGTCTTTCTATAGGAAGGAAGCAGCATTGCGTCAAAGAGAGGTTAGTGTAAACAGAAATAACGTACATTACTCTATTTTCCTTGCAGATTTAGTCTTCTCATTAGTCGAGTTTCTTTCTCCGCCATTCTGATCCCTATCAAAGTCTTTTATGTAAAACATACAAATTAAGCTGTGGAGAAAAATTATTCGTGTCACAGGCTGCTCTAAATGCTGCTAAACAGAAAAAGAATGGGAAGGATGAGGAACTTGTTTCTCTACGTTCGGAACTTGAGGTAAGGTACATTGGTGTACTGGTTTCATTAGATGCATCACTTTTATTTGCATGGTGAAACAATTTCTTATTTTTCCCTGCTATGTTCAGAGCTTGAAAGACGAGGCTGCTACAGCTGCAGAGCGGCTTCAAGAAGCAGAGTCTGAAGCGAAATCTCTTCGCACAATGACTCAAAGGATGATTTTAACACAGGACGAAATGGTTTGTCGTGCAAGATTGGGTGTCGTTATCTACTAATCATGAATAAGTTTCTGAGTTTCTAAATTACTGATGAATTATTGAATCATCTAGGAAGAAGTAGTCCTGAAGAGATGTTGGCTTGCCCGGTATTGGGGTTTGGCTGTGCAATATGGTAGGTGATTCATCCATTTATAAACAAAAGATCTATTCTGAAATAAAGGAAATACTCTCATAATACACTTTTCACATATTTGTGTGGTAGTAATGCATCAAGTTCATCTGATATTTGCTTTCTCCGATGGTATCCGTTTGTAGGCATTTTTGCGGATATAGCACTATCCAGGCATGAGCAGTGGTCAGCGTTGGCTCCTCTTCCATTTGAGCTTGTCACCTCTGCAGCACAGAAGGCCAAGGATTTATCCTGGGATAAAGGCTCGTCTAATATCTGTTTTAGTTTAAACTGTTAAAGTATTCCTTGCTTATTGTTGTAAAAAAAAAATATTCTGACCAGAATATTAATGAAGCAGGTGGGAATGATCGGAGTAAAACTGCTAGAGATTTGAGTGATCTAACTGGAGAAGGAAATATTGAAAGTATGCTTTCAGTTGAGATGGGTTTGAGAGAGCTAGCATCATTAAAGGTGTATACTCTTGTTTCTGAGTTACCTTTTAAATATTATCACCTTGCATAGATCTCCAAAGATAACGTTTTCTATTCTTCTCTAATTCAGGTTGAGGATGCTATCATGCTAGCATTTTCCCAGCAGAGAAAACCGAGTTTGATTCGTCAAACTGTTTCAGGTATGTATGTAATTACGAGATTTTAACACCAGGCAAATGCACCGTGAAAAAAAACATATGCTTTACTTCATGTTCGCTTCTATTCTTAAAATGTTAAAACGGTGGATGATCATTGTGTTCTGTTGATACTTAAACACCTATAAGCTCTTTGTAAGAAATATGCAACTGTATCTGCTTTAAAAATGATTTATGTATTCGTTTTTGTTCTCTTAGTAATGGCATGTCTCCAGAGACCTGGTCACATCCAGTTGAATGTATTGTTTTTAGCATCCTGCATAACTAAAACAAATGTTAATTTTTCTTCCTCTCCTATATCTTACAGATTCTAAAGGTCATGGAGAATCCAGATTCGTAGATGCATATGGTAAGGAAAAATTCTCTCTAATCCTAAGAGAGAGGGAAGGCCCTTTTTGTTCTTTTTGTTTTCTTCTCTTTCTTTACTATCCCTCCCTACGTAGAGGTTCTTGGGGTCGAATCTTCACCACCTTGGATGCTGTGTAAGGGTTGCACCTTGTCTAGCCACATCCGCTCGGTCTTTCACTTAGTGCATAGTTGTCAGTTTAGTAGAGAAAATGGTCGAGAAAAAAGAACCTGAAAACACTTGACCGGGTTAGAGATAGGATCATCAATGCCGCCTACCTAAAAGGGTTGTCTGTGGTTGTAGATTTTATCTCTGTCCTATTCGGAATATCATCATATGTCAACGTCATCAGCCATATCGTGATTTTCTACAATTTGTTACAAACGTGTTATTTTAAATGCAGAGTTGGGTGAAGCTGAACAAGAAGATGTTGCCTTTAAGCAGGTACATTCTCATCATCATATACACTTGTTTTTGATCCGACACCACACACTATCCTCCATGTTGCACACCTTCTGTTGTGCTAATTGTCAGACTTTCAATGATAAACCTGCATTAGTCATCACAATAAAAAAAGAAACCATATCAAACCAAAAGTAGCCACACCTCAATACTAGTTGATTCCAAGAATTATTACCCATTAGTATCGTGATTGCAGTTTTGCCTATAGGTAGAAAGACGTAGAGCAATGGAACTCATAAGTCCAAAAAATGTAGATCTTTTTGCCTATGAGTTCCAGTAAAAAAATGTCGTCTTAACTGCTACAATTAACATAACGCAGGCATGGCTGATGTACTTCTGGGGCAGAGCTAAATTACACGGTGTGGAAGAAGACATTGCAGAAGAACGTGTCCAGTTATGGATCAGCCGTAGCAGCGGGAAATCAACGACGACTTCTCACGATTCCTTGGATGGTAAAATCACACTCGAGCCATTTTATTTCCAGTTCTGATTTCTTCTTGAATAGCTTTAGTAGACAATATGAAATCTATTTTGATTGTGTACAGTGGAAAGAGGATTGATAGAGCTAAGGAAACTGGGAATAGAGCAACAGTTATGGGAAGCTTCTCGTAGAGAAACCGATCAGGATCAGCTTCCATCTCCTACTTCTTCTCCTTCGAATTACGATCAAGATGCTGATTCATAGTAAAAGTATTTCCTCTCTTATAATTTGTTACTCTCTTCGGTAGATGAAATTTTCGGTTTGTATATTTATTTCGAATCTGCGTGCCGTTCTTTCTTTTTTTCCACACTTGACTCTGTAAGCTTTGGCATTCTTGTTTTCGCAATTTTAAGTGAGACACAATTCAACAACAGAATGTGTCTGGACAGAATGTCCATCTTCTCCGTCATGCTATCTTCCAAAAGCCTCATACTCGCTTCACAGGCTGGAATGTCTCTCCAATGCATGATCTTGCTCAATGTACTCATCCAATGTTGTTTCACCAATACACTACAACCGTCAAAAATAGAAAACATGAGTCTCTGGTACTATTGTTAATTTACATTTTGACCATTAGAAATGAGGTCTATTTTGATTGTGTACAGTGGAAAGAGGATTGATAGAGCTAAGGAAACTGGGAATAGAGCAACAGTTATGGGAAGCTTCTCGTAGAGAAACCGATCAGGATCGGCTTCCATCTCCTTCTTCTTCTCCTTCAAATCACGATCAAGATGCTGTTTCATAGTTAAAAAGTCTTTCCTCTCTTATAATTTGTTACTCTCTTGGGTAGATGAAAGTTTCGTTTTGTATATTTATTTCGAATCTGCGTGCCGTTCTATCTTTCTTTTTTCCACACTTGACTGTGTTAGCTTTGGCATTCTTGTTTTCGCAATTTTAAGTGAGACACAATTCAACAACACTTGGAGAGAAAAAAAGAAAAAAAGAAACATAAAATCACTAGACACAGCAACTAGATCTTCCATGGCTTCTCCATTCTTACCATTCAACAAAATTTCCATCTTCTCCATCATGCTATCTTCCAAAAGCCTCATAATCGCTTCACAGGCTGGAACGTCTCTCCAATGCATGATCTTGCTTCCTGTCCTCATCCAATGTTGCTTCACCAATACACTACAACCGTCAAAAAATACAAAACATGAGTCTCTGGTACTATTAATTTACATTTTGACCATTAGAAAGAATGAGAAAATTTTACCTGCAAGAGCTGTGTATGGGCACCCTTCTCCCCTAACATTTACCTTACTTGCCCGGAGAAGCCAAAGTCGCAGTTGAAGCGAAATGTTTGCAGGACCGTGAAAGCATATTATTGTTGTTGAAGTTTCACTTGTGGTGCGCCCAACATCGGATGCGTCACTTTGCAGATCAGCACCGGACTGATCGCGTGCTGGAGATTGAGAATCTGGTTTATGTAAAGCTGCAGTCTTACAGACATAATTCAGTGGTTATGAGGAACAATCAGAAACTAACGCCGAAGTATTATGGGCCGTATAAGGTCTTGGACAAATGTGGTAAGGTGGCTTATAAGCTTGAGCTTCCTAGTTACTCGCAAATACACCCAGTCTTCCATGTTTCATAGCTTAAGCTAGATGTGGGAATGCTGTGACGTCGGTTGATCTACTTGCAAGGAACCTGAGATGGTGCTGGAGAGGAAGATGGTGAACAGGGAAGGTCAGGCTGCGACAAAGGTGCTGGTCAAATGGACTAACAAATAAGTTGATGAAGCAACATGGGAGTTCTTGTTCGATTTGTAGAGGAAATTTCCAAGCTTTAAACCTTAAGGTCAAGGTTCTTCAAAAGAGGAAGATTTGATATGAGAAATTGGCGGCAAGAATTCAAATGTGCCATGTAATTATCCGATATCTAATTTAGACTCTATTGCATTCTTTTCTTGTTAGTTGTTACGATTTGATTCTACTGTTGGTGTTAAGAAGCTTTTTCTCTCTTGGAAAAGGCCATTCCAATAGTTTTGACAATTTTGATTTCCTCTCTACTCTCTGTTTTGAACAGTTGTTCATTGTTGTTTGAGTTTTCATTCTCTTAGTCGGAATATCTGCACTTTGAGGTCAGAATTCGTGTTTATCAGAACATTGATTCTTTGTGGTTTAGTTGTTTGGATATAGACGTTTAATCTTTATCATTTACATGCGTTCGGATGTTGCTCCCAAATTCTCCAGGACACGAGCTGCAACACCTTCCCCTTCACGAAGAAGACCAAGCAGAAGATGTTTTGACTCGATGATGTAGTTATGCCCTAAATAACAAAAAGTTGTCAAGTTGATAAATAAAAAACGTGTTAAAGTTTCATTAGTCAAGAAAGCTAATGTACAATGTATGAGAACCTCCTGAAAACGCAGAGAACACACGAAAGATCACACTAAAGAGTTTCTCAGAACATAAATCTTATTTAGAAATCTCTTGAACAAATTATAAAGAATCTTGCTCAATCAATTTTACTTGACTTCACAACAGTGAATCAAGACTGACCAATTCCTAAATCTACCCAATTCCTTACCAAGCAACAACAGTTGCTTATCTCTCTTTTCACTCATCAAGTTCACAAACTTCGCACACCCTTTTTCTATGTTACACGGTTTCTTCCTATTCAATACAAAAGCGGCTAAACCTAATGTCAAAAGTGTCTCACTCTTATATACTCATGTTCTCTCAAGTTTATCCGAGTTTCCATTCAGCAACTTCCATATCTTCACTTTCCTAAAATACGAGCTGCTGACTTGTTATCCACGTCATACCTATGCGTCACTCAGGTCGTCTCCTATGTTACACAAACTCAGCAGCTAACCTTGATTCTTCATTCTCCCCCTTTTTTGTCTGAATGTGATAACCGATTCAACCTGTAAAATCATAACTAAGAAAGCAGAGGTATGTAATCACAACTTTAGCATTTAGATAAATCAATGCTTGTCTAAAACATATGACCGCGAGTAGATGCACCAATAAAAACAAGTATTCAGCATAAATAGAGTTCAGCAACACAAGCAACCATTAGGAAAAAAACGAAAAGATAAGCAAAAGATAAAGCTGAAACTCAGTGACTCAGTCTACTCAATCATCCCTACAAACTTAGCACGAGGTTCATCACTTGTTCCACCATCTTCTGCTGTCCTAGAGTATCCAGGGTAATCTCCCCTGAATGGATTATCATACCAAGACAAAAATAATAGTAAGCACATGTATATAAAGATAAAAAACAAATCAGAACGGTCTTACGAGCAAGACGACTCTTGATAGAAAGTAAACTTGCAAGAGCGTTGTTGACATCAGTAACCAAATCAGGTTCTTCTTCCACATGATCACCAATTGAATCGAAAGCAATGCAAGTTGTGTTGGAACTTCGAGCCAATTCTACCAGATTCAGAATCCTCGCGAGTTCCAGATAGCCTAGGATCTAGGGTCTAGTTAATTGAATCTGGATCTGATCTCGTGTTTACCTGGAGATTGGCAGCGGAAGATGGTCAGATAAACAAGATCTCTGGAGCGCCTCAGATGCTGCGCCTCTACTTCAGTCCACACGCACACAAGCTGGAATCCGCCGGGATGCTAGTACCGGGGCTCGGATCTCCTGGGAACTGAGTTTTAGAGGTTTCTGTGTTTTTCTCTCTGAGAAAAATTGTCTAGGCGGCTATACTCTTGCTAGGTCGAATTATAAGATCACTTATATACGACCTCGACGGAAACCGAAACATCAGTTTCGGTTTCGGCCTTGTGTCGACCGACACACTTAGTGGTGTCGATCGACACACATCTTGTGTCGACCGACGCACCCAATGGTGTCGATCGATACACCTCATTAAAACTCATATTCGATGTGTATCCAATACACATCGACCAGACCATATGCCAATGATCAATCCCATACGAACTATGTCCAACTTGCTTAGGTGTGTGACCCTGTAGGTTCACACGATACTGGAAATGAGTTACAACTCATTTGTCATAAGCGGTTTCTAGCAAAACATTATGATTACCCAATATCACATGAATTGTCTGATCTCGACAATACAACTATCTCTAGAGTGAGTACAATGTGATTTCAGGACATAATCCCAACAATCTCTCACTTGTACTGGAATCACCTATTCCTATAATCCATTCGTCTCTATATCTTGATATGGCATAAGGCAAGAGACTGTGTCATCCTTATTATAGCCAACATCATGTTCATCGAACTCCTGATCTATACTGATAAAACAAACGACTGACAATCACCTCGTTTGAGCACGGCCATGTATTTTCTCAGTATCAAATCTTCGATGGGCCCTGAGATATTTATCTCCCGTTATACAGGAGGGACAAATCCCATCTTGTTCCATCCCTGTTTCTACACATACTTCATGATACGCATAAGCAATGCCGTTATAGCCGCCAGTTACGGAACGACGTTTGACAAGGTCAAAACGCACCAATTCATATGCTAGAAAGCATGATGAACTCAGGTCTAAGGACTATACTCTATAGTCGTAATGAGAACCTCCCATGACACTGATATAACTATCCTGTGGAGTTCTCATTAAGCGGGTCATGTCCGATCATATGTTCACCAACATATATCTATGTGACTGACTGTGATAATCATATCATTGACTCCATGAAACTTAGTCCAATAGTCACCTCACATGCTAGTCTCGCTCGGTTGTTAGTGTCCCATTTTTAACAACCTTGACTAGGGACAAACTTAATTTTATGTCATCTTTTACTTATAGGGTTTCATGATCAAGTCCTCAACTTGATGACCTATAAGATGAACATAAAATACTTTGGGACCATTATTCAATTATCCAATAATTAAATAATACCGATGTCAGTTTTAACTTACACAAACACTACCATGGCATGTCTATGTAAAGTTTACAACATAACTAAAATAACTCCCACTAGAATCAAGATCATCTCTTCAGATATCTTGTACCTACAGCAACAGAATAAATTTCGTGCTTAGGTTGTGGGAGAGTCTGCGGTGTTATTTCTTGAAACAATTCCAACAAACCACACCGCCATTCAGATAAAAGCACTATTCTACGGTCCACTGCTTGGAGCCTTTCCAACAGACAGCACCGCTATTCAGACAAAGAGACATAACCAGGTGGGAACCGGGAATCGTCTTTGTCCGTCTAACTACTTTCGATTGGTTCGTCACTTTCTTAGTTCACCACGAACCTATCCTTAGTGTTTCTCAAACACTTGGGATATTTTTGGTAACTGTTCAGTGACTATTACCGGAACATTTTTGGTATTTTTCTCGTCATGCTTTATGCGTAAGCTGCATCTAGACGAGCGCAAACATGGCATTTATGATGGATTCTATTGCATCAGCATAAGAAATCACACTCATTAATAATAGCTCAGCTAGTGTCCAAAACACTTCATCTTGCTAAGATTATTGCCATAAGACCTTTGGTATGAAGCCATTCTTGGAATCATGCATATTGGAACTGTCCAATACCTTATCAACATAAGGATTTTGACACGATCCAATTAGCCTTTCTGATCCATTCCAATGGATCCTAGTTCCAAGAACTTTCACGGCCTTCTCCAATGTCTATCGTTAAATTTGACTTCCGACCCAAATCTTGATAAGACTTTGGCGTTGGAACGTCGTTTATGAGATTAAGTATGTTGTCTACATACAGTGTGAGAATTGTAATTACGCTCCCACTAGTCTTCTTGTAAACGCATGGTTTCATTTCTTTCTGATCAAGTCAAAACTTTTGACCACATTATCAGAATGTTGATTCCAACTCCAAGATGTTTGCTTCAATCCAGAAATGGATCGGTGAAGCTAACATGCATACCCAACCAATTTTCGGAGTTGGGGCTCACCATCGCTTCTTTGAATTTCGCATGCTCGTCACTTTTCAATGATCAATAGATCACAACAATTGGTTACGAGAAATCACTCTCGAGTTAGTGACGGATCCTTTCGGATCTGCGAATTTCAGGCTCCACAGGTGCAGATCCTACAGCACTTTGTAGATCTCACCGCTGCTCTCCCTCAACAGGTTGAGCGGCCTTCTGTGTTAATCGAATTTCTTCGATGTGTACTTTTACTCCCACTGTTCTTTTGAAAAGTATGATCTTTCTTTAAAAGACACAGTTACGAACAACAAAACTTTGTCCTCGGATTGGTCATAAAAGTAGTAAGCCTCGGTTTCCCTAGGACAACCAGCGAGGTAGAACTTATCAGATATGGGTTCAAGTTTGTTTGTTGACTACTGTCTTACACAAACCTTGCAATCCCAATTAATCAGAAAAACAAATTTAGAAATCACCCAGTCCACATCCAATGTGGTGTTTTTCACTGATTCTGATAGAAACTTATTTAGCGTAAACATAGACATTTTAGAACGTATTCTTAAATGATTATGGAAGATTCCTGTGACTCATCATTAATCGGAGCATATCTAATAGGATCCGATTCATTCTGTTAGATGATCACCCAATTCTTGACTCAAGTATTTTCCTCCGCGATTCAATCGAGGATCTTAATACTTCTGTCAAATCGGTTCTACACTTCATCTTGGAACTCCTTAAGGGGGTTCCTGCTCGTGTCTCATCAAATGAACACAGCCATACTTATTGATGCCATCAATAAGGTAATGAAGTACAGGAGATTTCTTTTGGCACTAATGCTCGTTGGGCCGTATACATCAGTATGTGTAAGGCCCAATAAGCCTCTGGCCTGTTTCCTTTAGCTCTGCTAAAGGGGCCTTAGTCATTTGGTCCAGTGAACAGAATTCATATCTCAAATGATTAATAATCAGATGAGTCCAAAACTATGGAACTTCTGAATCCACTTCACTCTTTATGGTTAAACGACTATGCCAAGGAAAAGTCGAGTTCGAGTCATCAGACTTAAACCTTTAGTATTAGTGTTATATTCTAACTTTCGCTGGTTTAAGATATAAAACCCATTCTAAACGGGGTGCTACCATATGATATTTCATTAAGATCTAAAGAACAAAACTTGTCTTTTATCAAAATGAAAAACATCCAAATTCTTTGCAAGAAAATGAAAGACATTTCTGCACAAGGCGGATACATAGTAACAATTACTTAATTTCTAAAACCAAGTATGAAAGGCTCCTACAAGTGGAGAATCTCTACGGCTCATGCAGCAACCATTGCTTCATACCAGACACGCAGTTCCACTTGCCCTTTCTTCAACGTTCTACTGTCGCTTAGGTCCTGCATATTTCAAAAATATCAGTACCACAACTAGTATCCAATACTTACGTAGAACTTGAATTAATAACACAATACCTGAAGAAGAAGTACCATACATCTCCTTCATCTCTTGTAAATTTTCCAAGAATTTAAAGCAATCTCTCTTCCAATGCCCTAACTCATCGCAGTAGAAGCACTTTCTAACACCAGATGGGCCTGACTTGGGCTTATGAGATGACACAGGCTTATCCTGATTCCAAATCTGGACGGCCCTGCCTCTGCCCTTGCCAGCACAAGATTTCTCAAATCTTTTACCCTTTATGATGTTTTGCTCTGCTGTTTTGAGCATGCCATGCAGCTCAGTCAACGTCTTCGTCAAGCCTTTCTTAATATAGTTCTTAATGAACTTGTCATAGCTTGACGGCAGTGAATGCAGAATGATCGATGTCAGTGGCCAACTCTAAGCTGACAGGACATTCCAGTTTCCCCAGGTTATCAATGTAACCCATCATTTTAATGACATGAGGACTTACTGGAGCATCCTCTGGTAGCTTGCACTCAGTGAGAGACTTCACCATCTGGAATCTCTCAACTCGTGCCAGATCCTGAAACTTCAGTTTCAGGCTGGTGATCATCTCTATTGGCGACTCCACGTTCTCGTATTGACTTTTCAAGTCCGAGTTCATGGTAGCCAACATCAGACCACGCACATCTACCACATCAATATAATGCTTATTCCAAGCATTATATACTGCACGCGAGCGATTGGTCCCAAGCCTTTCTGGAAGAGCTTTCTCAAGGACATAGTCCTTGCTCTCCTGCTTGAGAATGAATCTCAGATTCCGATACCAATCCAGGAAGTTGGATCCATTTAACTTGTCCTTCTCAAGGACGGATCGCAACGAGAAAGTAGTCATAGACATAAGCTGAAATCCAAGGAAAAACAAAGATTTAGTTATGTATATGATGAGAAATCTTATCTAATAAGAAAACTCGTATTATATTCAAATAATGTTTCCTCTATGAATATAATGATCCAAGATCCATACTTCACTAAAATCTGAGTGGGCGACTCGCCATTACCCAAACTTTAGTTATCTAGGTAAGCAAATCATTGCTAATTGTACCCAGTACAACTCTTGGTTGTGGATGAGACAAACTATGTCTAATCCACTCTGATGTCTTTGGGCTCAGAACTTCCGATAGCCCAGTCAAGTAAACCAATCTCTTTAGTCTTGTGATCATTGACAGTTGCACTGCAAGTCTGTCAATGACCACCTGCCTTACTTATGTAGCAGTGGATACCAAGGACTCCAAGACTATCCAACAAACGACACGAGTCTTGACAGTAGACAAGATTGGGAAAGACATCAAGGTTACTTGATATTTAGTTGAGGAAACTAAACCCAAAAGTTTAGCAAATCAATCTCTTAGGTCATGTAATTGTTGATGTTTAGCACTGCAAATCCATCAACATAACTACCTGCCTTACTCACGTAATTGTGGACACCAAGCTCTTGGCTAGACCATCACACAACGAAATGAGTCTTGACAGTTGACCATATTGAAGCTAAGCTTTGATCAAGGTTTAGGTCGAGTTTGGTTTCTGCAAATTCAAGGTTCAATAACCAGAATTTCGAGCACTGTATCGATCGACGTAGACTATATCTGCCGATCGACACCACCAAACAAAACCGGACTTCAATAACCAGTTAATCCAATTAACCTGGTTCATTGAACCGGTCATGTCGATCGACACAACCCGTGTGTGACGGTCGACATAGACCTTAACCGAAGACAGTTTTGATAACCGGTTCAATCCAATTGAACCGACTTATCAGATCAAACTGATCTTAATCATTCAAATCGGTTTATACTAATTGCGATAAGTGGTTCAATCCAATTGAATCAATTCATTCAATTTTAAACCGTTTTAACCAGTTTCAACTGATTGCGATAACCGGTCCAATTCAATTGAGTCGACTTATCCAATCAAACCGATTCAACCCATCGGTTCATTCTTATTGAGATAATCAGTTCAATCCAATTGAACCAATTTATCCAATTTAAACTGATCTATTCGGACTTAACCAAGCATGATAACCGGTCCAATCCAATTGAACCGATTAACCATTCGCTAGGTATGTGTCGACCGACACTCAACTGTGTCGATCGACACTTTGCCGAATCTGCTCTGTGTCGACCGATACACAACCTGTGTCGATCGACACAGTAGGCTTTCTGTTTTTCTTCGCGAAAAACCCTAGCCGCCGAATCTGTCGATTTCGTTGTTCTGTGTCGACCGACACACCTAGTGTGTCGATCGACACTGTGCGAAAACACAGACTCGATCTTGATCGAAATCGATCTGACCTGTTCTAACCAAACAACCTAGTTTGCGAATCTAAATCATCAAATTCAATAAACAGGTCTGATTCAATGATAAAACCCTAAGGCTCTGATACCACTGTTGGAACTTCGAGCCAATTCTACCAGATTCAGAATCCTCGCGAGTTCCAGATAGCCTAGGATCTAGGGTCTAGTTAATTGAATCTGGATCTGATCTCGTGTTTACCTGGAGATTGGCAGCGGAAGATGGTCAGATAAACAAGATCTCTGGAGCGCCTCAGATGCTGCGCCTCTACTTCAGTCCGCACGCACACAAGCTGGAATCCGCCAGGATGCTAGTACCGGGGCTCGGATCTCCTGGGAACTGAGTTTTAGAGGTTTATGTGTTTTTCTCTCTGAGAAAAATTGTCTAGACGGCTCTACTCTTGCTAGGTCGAATTATAAGATCACTTATATACGACCTCGACGTAAACCGAAACATCAGTTTCGGTTTCGGCCTTGTGTCGACCGACACACTTAGTGGTGTCGATCGACACACATCTTGTGTCGACCGACGCACCCAATGGTGTCGATCGACACACCTCATTAAAACTCATATTAGATGTGTATCCAATACACATCGACCAGACCATATGCCAATGATCAATCCCATACGAACTATGTCCAACTTACTTAGGTGTGTGACCCTGTAGGTTCACACGATACTGGAAATGAGTTACAACTCATTTGTCATAAGCGGTTTCTAGCAAAACATTATGATTACCCAGTATCACATGAATTGTCTGATCTCGACAATACAACTATCTCTAGAGTGAGTACAATGTGATTTCAGGACATAATCCCAACAAGTTGAGTGTCCGAGAGGCGCACTATCAGCTCGATAGACTGGAACATCAAATTGGAATGCCATGATTTGAAAGATTAAGTTAGGAAAGATAATCTTTCGATCCATCTCAGTTGTCTGAGCCATTTGGAGAATCTGCTTATGCACCAGTCGTCCAAAATTGAAACTTCTTCCTTTGTGCAGCATAAAAAGAAACTTGAGATGCACCTCAACCAGCACAGTCTTGTTTGATGTTGGCATCCAGTTTGTACATCATATCTTGTAGAGCACTTGAAACATATGGAGTAGATGATGAAATTAAACACCTTCCCACTTCTCTCATCGTCCTCCAGTGAGAACAGTGACAACCTGATTAGTGTTCTCCTCATTACAGTCACACGGATTGGCAATGTCTGGCGTCATAAACATACGGTTGATCAAGTAAGGTGAGAAGTCATACATATTTTGCCTAACAAATACCAAGTGAAAGCCTTCTCTATCTTCCCAATCGCAGAGATTCACCACAAACTCTTGACCACCCGCGGAAAATACGATGACACATGGAGAACAGTGTAGATCAGACCAACTCTTTCTATAAATCTTCGAACTTCACTCAGTGTCTCATCCTTCATGGGTAACACCTTTTGATTAAGAAAGCTTTTGTGTAACATGTGTTTGTAGCGCCTTTTTGCTGTCTGGGAGGGATGTTTGGAGTCAAACGGTGCATTGAGAACAGCCACCAAGTCAGGATAGATCTCATTCTTGTCAGCAAACATATGTGTGCTTTCAGCATAGTGTTGATCAAACGGAACGTAAAGATGATCTTGTACTGGTGCTGATTCTTCATCGGTGGTATCTCCATCATACGGATGATCGACGACTAGTGGTGCTTCATCATCCCATAAGAACCCTCGAATGGGTGTTCTGGCATCGCGTGTGTCAAGTAACACCTTCCTGGTCTGATAGCGAGTAGCATGTGGTGGAGGCGAAGACATTGTTCCAAAAAAAACTTTGAATTTCTTAGATGAACATACTGATTGCGGCTCTGCAATATAAAAAGGTAATCCCTTTGTGAGCTGGTGCCCTAATGGACTTAAAAACACAAAAACGTTAATGACAAAAGAATGGGCTTCAGCCCAAAAGTCATACGATTAAGAAAACCACCAAACTATTTCGTGCTTGTGAGGCCCATTTAGACACCTGTTAGAGGAGAAGTGAGGGAACCAAGCTTCCAAAAAAACAAACGAAAAGAAATTATTTACATACGATTTCGAGGAGCATGGTCATGTTGAATCAGGTCATGTACCCACAAAGATCAAGTCCTTTTCTCTTCCAAGACCAACAAAAATAGCTTTCCTTAGCCAAGGTGCTGACATCTCTGTTCCATTCAAGGTTTTCATACCACAGACTCTCTGCTTTACCCAATTGAGTGATTGTTCTGAACTGAGTCATACACATTCTTTGACAGAGGAAGAACTTTAGGACAGCCAAGCGGGGTGCTAACTTTAAAACATGGACAGATTTTCTCAGCCGAGATGCTTTCATCCGAGACAAACCATATCATTTTTTTGTTATTCTTTCGTTTCTTATTCATTGGGATTGGGTGGACAGCTTTTTTCAGCCGAGATGCTTTAATCTGAAACACGCTTTGACTTAAATTTCCCAATTTTCCTTATTGCATACACAAGAATTTTTAGCACCCTTTCACTTGATCGTACCAGAAGTTCTTTATGTCCACATCACATACGTGTTTATATCCACATGCTCAGATATGATTCAGTCAGTGCAAACTTTTAATCAAAGCAGTGATCAGATTCAAACTTAAACTGTTTTAGCATCCTAGTCCAAACCGACTGCTCATCCTTTTAAACTTAACTTGATTAGCTTAGATCATGAAAATAGTACCTTTTGTTTGGTTATCTCTTCTGAGTTTTCGAGTTTCATCTTGTGTGACTCAGCTGATTCCAGCTGTCCCGCACTCCCCTGCAATCCTGGCATCTTAACAATCACAAACTCCAAGAGCCTTCAGTAAGTACAGAAAGCTATTGAAATCAAGAGGTTTTGTAAATATATCAACAAGCTGTTGTTCCGATGCAACATGCTTTACTATAGCTAGTTTCTCCTCAACCAATCCTCTAAAAAAGTGATGTCGAATATCAACATGTTTAGTTCTCGATTGTTGCACATGATTCTTAGATAAGTCAATTGCACTTTTATTGCCACAATGCACTAAAAAAGAGTCAGTACTGATACCGTAGTCAATTAGCATTTGTTTCATCTATAGGAGTTGTGTGCAACAGCTGCCCAAGACAATGTACTCTGCTTCAACTGTTAACAGAGATACATAGTTTTGCTTCTTAATGTGCCATGATACGAGATTATTACCCAGGAAGAAACACCCTCCAGAAGTCCTTTCCGATCATCTAAGCATCCTGCCCAATCCGCATCGCAAAAACCTGCAAGATTCGAGTTTGTATCAGTTGTATACTTTAGACTATAGTTGATTGTACCTTTTACATATCTGATTATCCGCTTGACAGCCATCATATGCGACTTCTTAGGATTCGCTTGATATCTCGCACATAGTCCAACACTCAAGCAAATATCCGGTCTGCTAGCAGTTAAATACAGCAGACTTCCGATTATAGCTCGATACAGGCGTTCGTCCACTTTTTGTCCATCTTGGTCTTTAGACAGTTTGTTGGTTGTACTCGTAGGTGTTTTGGCAGTCCTGCACGTCTCCATATAAAATCTTTTGACTAAGTTCCGAGAATAAGTGCTTTGTGTCACCGTGATTCCATCTTCGGTCTGTTTTACTTGAAGACCAAGGAAATAATTAATCTCACTCACCATACTCATCTCAAACTCTCTCATCATGGTTTTGACAAACTTTTGAACCAGATTCTCCTTAGTAGCTCCAAAGATTATGTCATCAACATATATTTGCACAATAAGTATACAGTTGTCGTCCACAAGGATGATCAAGGTCTTACTACTCCTCCCCTTTTGAATCCTTGTTCCAAAAGAAACTGTGTCAGTCGTTCATACCACGCCCGAGGTGTCTATTTCAGTCCATACAGAGCTCTTTTGAGTTTGAAAACATTGTCTGGGTGTTTAGGGTCTTCGAAGCCCTTTGGTTGAGCAACATAAACTTCCTCTTGCATTAATCCGTTTAGAAATGCACTCTTCACATCCATCTGATAGAGCTTGATTTTCAGCTTGCAGGCTATCCCGAACAACAATATGATGGATTCAAGGTGTGCCACAAGTGCAAAGGTTTCATTAAAGTTTATTCCTTCAATCTGAGAGTACCCCTGAGCAATCAATCGCGCCTTGTTTCTAACTACATTTCCATCCTCATCTATCTTGTTCTTGTAGACCCACTTTGTTCCAACTACATTTACGTCACTTGGACACGGAACCAAGGTCCAAACATTCAGACGATTAAACTGGTCAAGTTCCTGATGCATAGCATATGTCCAAAACACGTCATCAAGAGCCTCTCAATTGGTTTTCGGCTCGATAAAAGAGACAAAACATGCAAGCTTCACCATCTCTTTGAAGTCAATCTTTCTATTCCTAGTCTGACTTTCATCATGGACATTTTCTATCACATCTGCAATGGAATGGTCACGACTGACCTGATTGAACCCTATCATTTGCAGATTCTCATCCGACATGTTATCATTATCTTGCTCCGTATTCGCTTCGGGTTGATTCTGTGTCTTTGTAACACGCACAGGTTCCTTCGTTACCTCCTCCAGAGTATAGTTGTTTCGATCATCGAAGATAACATTAACAGACTCACATATGGATCTTGTCCTCTTGTTGTATACCCGATAAGCCGTACTGTTAGGTGAGTATCCCAAGAAAATCCCCTCGACACTCTTGGCCTCAAACTTTCCGAGCTGGTCTTTGTCATTCAGAATATAGCACACACACCCAAAAACATGAAAATATCCAAGATTAGGTGTCTTCCCTCTCCAGATATCGTAGGGAGTCATCTTGGTACCTGGTTTCACATAGGCTCTATTGATGATATAGCACGCAATATTAATAGCCTCAGCTCAGAACCATGGTGAAACTTGATTACCATGGAGCATGGCTCTAGCCATTTCTTGCAAGGTTCTATTCTTTCGTTCTACAACACCATTCATCTGGGGGGTTCTAGGTGCTGAGTATAGATGTCGAATACCCTGACTTTGGCAGAACTTGTCAAATGTTTCATTCTGAAACTATCCTCCGTGGTCGCTTCTAATTTGAGCAATACAGTCCTACCATTTGCGATCTCAAGTGCTAAGATTTTGAAACTTTCAGCTGCTTCAGATTTTTCTCGCAAAAACCGAACCCAAGTGTATCTAGAGAAATCATCAACCAGCACAAAAATGTATCTTTTTCCAGTGATACTTTCAGGGTTCACGGGTCCCATAACGTCGATGTGAATAAGCTCTACCACCCTCTTAGATCGAATCTCGTTCAATTGTTAGTGCTGAACCTTGACTTGCTTTTCTTGACAACATGCTTTACATACGGTTTCTGTTGAGCTTTCTAGCTTAGGAATCCCTCTGACCACTTCTGCACTTACAAGTTTGTTGATGCCATGTATACTCATGTGTCCGAGCTTCTTGTGCCAGAGATCTAGCTGCGATTCAACAGAGGTAAAACAGTTCTTCAAAGGTTCCCACATATAGCAATTGTTACCAGACCTTATACCCATTAATACCACTTGCCCAACTTCATTTATTGCCTGACAATCAACCTTGGTGAAGATAACTTTAAGGCTTTCATCACAGAGTTGGCTAATGCTGATCAGATTGGCCTTTAATCCCTGCACTAGATACACATTCACCAACTGTGGTTTTCCATCTCTCTGCATTTTACCTACTCCGACAATTCTACCCTGACCACCATCACCAAACGTGACATGTCCTCTTTTCATAGGTTCTACTTCATCCAAAGTTTCGACACACCCTGTCATGTGGCGTGAGCATCCGATGTCAAAGTAACAAGCTCCTCCATCAGCCTTCACAATAGAGGTATAAGCGACATTACTTATCATAGAGAGGTTGCATACGATGTTGTCTTCCAATGTCGTTTTTGGTGTTTGAGGCAAACTCGTGTTGGTATACAGATCTTCTTTAGCAATCCACACTTTTCTAACACAGGTTGGTTCAATGAAACACCTATTTAACATCCAAGCCTTGCAGATTCTGTTCCAGAGAACCCAGTACTTAGCCTTCTTGTGACCTCTCTTCCCACATCCAAAACAACCTTTCTCTATCCGGTGTTGAATCTTGACATCACTGGAGTCTCTGGTGTTGTAATTTACGTTCACACTCGAGGTAGGAACGAAATTAATTCTTCCTCTGGTCGCACCTGATTCAGTTCCTTCTGAATATCCTACACCCTGGTTATCCTTAGAAGATTTCTCCATTGCAAGTATCTGATCCATACTCTCTGTTCCCTTGTTCAACATTCTAATCTTTTTATGATTCTCGGTTAGATCATGTTCCAGACACCTATTCTTTTGTTTATCCTCATTAAAAGCTTCCCAAACTCTCGAGAATTTATCCTCAAGAGCTATGTTTTTCTCTTTCAGCTCCGCTAGCTTTCGCACTTACTTGGAGTAGGCAGTTTCACAACTGCGGTTTGGTGCCTCGTTTGATGAGGTTTGTTCCATCTCAAGAATGTTCACTTGAGCTTTCAGCATAGCTTTGTCTTTAAGCAGTTGCAGGTTCTCATGACTCAACTTCACCCAATTATAATACAGGGTACTATACTCCTGCTTAACATCAACCTCCTCTTCATCTTATTCAGAATCCATATCAGCATATTCAACCGTCACTTCTTCATTATGAGACACAAGAGCCACGAAGTTTAGCAGTAATTCTTCGTCTTCATTGTCATCATCAGATCCAGTATCACTGAAGCAGACATACAATTTTTTTTTCCTTTCACAACACTTGGACATCCAGCTCGAGTATGACCGAAACCACGACATTATGAACATGTGAGTTCCTCTCTCTTAATCAGTGGACATTTGTTCTTGAAGTGACCAAAGCCCTCACACTCATGACATTGCATATCCTTCTTCTTAGAAGTTTTGTCACATTCAGTACGAGATGTCCTTGGAAATCTCTCAGATTCTCCTCTCGAAGTCTTTCCAAACGCTTTGTTTTGTCATTTCTCCACTCTCTTGATCATCTTATTAGAGTTTCTAGCCACCAGACTCAAGTTTTCTTCAAGCTTCTTAACTCTGTCACCTTCCTAGTTGGCATTGAATGCAATGCCGCCACTGGGCTTCTGTTGTTGATTTGTCACTTCCATCTCATGTGACTTCAACATACCCACTAGCCTGTCAAACTTCATTTCATATGTATTCATTGAACATTGAAGTATGGCCTTCTGTGCTGAAAATTTTGCTGGTAGACATCTTATAAGTTTCTTTACAGGCTTCTTCTCATGATATTTCTTTCTAAGTACGGATGCTTCATTGGCTATAGTACTTAGCTTAGCTGAAAAGCTACTGATGGTTTCGTCTTCTTCCATAAGCAGGTTCTCAAAGGTAGATGCCAAGTAATCAAGACGGGTTCGCTTCACGATTGCATCACCTTCGAAGTGATTTGTCAGAGTATCCCAAGCATCTTTTGCTGACTCACATCCTTGAATGATTTTGAACTGCTCAGTGCTAACAGCCGACATGATGGTGGATATCTCCCTTGAGTTGAATTTTGAAGCGTTCTTTTCATCATTTGTCCACTTATCTAAGGGCTTTTTGACTTTCGTCTTATCCTCCAAGATCTCTTGTGTTTCCATCCAACCATTCAACACCGCATTCCAAGCCGATTCATCTATTGCCCGGATCACATGCCTCATACAAACCTTCCAATGTCCAAAATTACCTTCATCAAGCATGATGGGTTTCTGAATAGCAATGAACTCCTTAGTATCCATGTTATCACCAAGATCTCAACCTGATTGATGATTTGAAAATCCAAAGATTGACTGCTTTGATACCATATGAAAACGCAGAGAACACACGAAAGATCACACTAAAAAGTTTCTCAGAACACAAATCTTATTTAGAAATCTCTTGAAAAAATTACAAAGAATCTTGCTCAATCAGTTTTACTTGACTTCACAACAGTGAATTAAGACTGACCAATTCCTAAATCTACCCAATTCCTTACCGAGCAACAACAATTGCTTATCTCTCTTTTCACTCACCAAGTTCACAAACTTCGCACACCCTTTTTCTGTGTTACACGGTTTCTTCCTATTCAACACAAAAGCGGCTAAACCTAATATCAAAAGTGTCTCACTCTTATATACTTCTGTTCTCTCTAGTTTATTCGAGTTTCCATTCAACAACTTCCATATCTTCACTTTCCTAAAATTCGAGTTGCTGACTTGTTATTGTTGGGATTATGTCCTGAAATCATATTGTACTTACTCTGCATGATAGTTGTATTGTCGAGATCGGACAATTCATGTGATACTAGGTGGTCATAATGTTTTGCTAGAAGCCGCTTATGACAAATGAGTTGTAACTCATTGCTAGTATTATGTGAACCTACAGGGTCACACACCTAAGCAAGCTGGATACACTTTGTATGGGATTGATCATTGGCATATGGTCTGGTCAATGTGTATTGGATACACATTGAAATCGAGTTTTAAGAGGTGTGTCGATCGACACCATTGGGTGTGTCGATCGACACAAGGCTGGTCCCGAAACTGATGTTTCGGTTTATGACTTAAACGTTTTGGGTTTTAGTCCAATGATCGGTTTTAGTCATTCCAGGTACATATATAGGTTTATATGAACGACCTGGAACCCAAATGGTGAAATCGAGCAGCCGCCTCTCTAAACACACAGTTTCCCAGGAGATCTGATTCCCGGCACTAGCATCCCGGCGGATTCCAGCTTGTGTGCGTGTGGATTGCAGTAGAGGCGCAGCATCTGAGGCGCTGGAGATCTCAATTACCTGTTCATCATTCCGCTGAAAATCTCCAGGTAAACACGAGATCATCGGTAAGGATTCAACTAACTAAACCCTAGATCCTAGGCTTCAGGAACTTGATGGAATTCTGAAACTGTCTGAATTGGCCCAAGTTCCTTCAGTGGTATCAGAGCCTTAGGGTTTTAATCATTGAATCTGAAGCATGTAATTCGAATAATGATTTATTTGAAGAGGTTAATGCTTGCTAGTTTACGTTTTGATGAAAATAATCTCGGATTTTGTTTCTTATCGAAAACGAAGAACCTGTGTTTTCGCACAGTGTCGATCGACACAAGTTTGTGTCGGTCGACACACCGCGAAAACGATCTTAAAACTTTAGGGTTTTCGCACAGTGTCGATCGACACTAAGTTTGTGTCGGTCGATGCACCGCGAATACACTTATTAAAATTTGGGTATCGATTTTAGAGATCGCACTGTGTCGATCGACACACTGGGTGCATCGATCGACACAGGCTGTGCGAAAGGATAGATCGGTTCAATTGGATTGAACTGGTTATCTCGCATGGTTAAATTTCCTGATACCCTACTGTGTCGATCGACACAGGATAAGTGTCGGTCAACACAGGCCTTGCGATTGGTTGATCGGTTCAATTGGATTGAACTGGTTATCATGCTTGGTTAAGGTAGATTAGATCGGTTTAAATTGGATGAATTGGTTCAATTGGATTGGACTGGTTATCTCAATTAGTATAAACCGATTTGATTGGATAAGATCAGTTTGATTGGATAAGTCGGTTCAATTGGATTGGACCGGTTATCGCGATTAGTTAAAACTGATTGAATCGGTTCAATTGGATTGACCGGTTATCGGGTTTTGTTAAGGTTGGATGCGAGCCGTAATCGTTTGGTTATTGAACCAAATGATTGAGAAACCGAACCAAATGACCTAACCCACTTTTGTTAGAACAATTAAAACTCAATTAAAATTAAAAGTTAAACATGTTCTAAACCCATTGAATACACATTGGATGTGTATTAGATCAAAGCTTAGTTTTCAATATGGTCAACTGTCAAGACTCATTTCGTTGTTGTGATAGTCTTGCCAAGAGCTTGGTGTCCACAATTACATGAGTAAGGCAGGTAGTTGTGTTGATGGTCTTGCAGTGCTTGACATAAACAATTACATGACCTAAGAGATTGATTTACTAACCTTTTAAAGTTCCGTTTCCTCAACTAAATATCAAGTGACCTTGATGTCTTGCCCAATATTGCTCATTTCGTTGTTGGATAGTCTTGGAGTCCTTGGTATATACAATTACATGAGTAAGGCAGGTGATCATTGATAGACTTGCAGTGCGACTGTCAATGATCACAAGACTGAAGAGATTGGTTTACTTGACTGGGCTATCAGAAGTTCTGGGCCCATAGACATCAGAGTGGATGAGACATGGATTGTCTTATCTGCGACCAAGAGTTGTACTGGGTACAATTAGCAATGATTTGCTTACCTAGATAACTGAAGTTTGGGTGATGGCGAGTCGTCCACTCAGATTTTGGTGAAGTATGGGTCTTGTATCATTATATTCATAGAGGAAACATAGTTTGAATATAATGCGAGTTTTCTTATTAGATAAGATTCCTCATTTCCTGAACTTCATAACTAAAACTTTTCTTTTCTTAGTTTTCAGCCTATGTCTAAAACTACTTTCTCGTTGCGATCCGTCCTTGAGAAGGACAAGTTAAATGGATCAAATTTCCTGGATTGGTATCAGAACTTGAGATTTATTCTCAAGCAAGAGAATAAGGACTATGTCCTTGAGAAAGCTCTCCCCGAGAGGCTTGGGACCAATGCCTCGCATGCAGTATATGATGCTTGGAATAAGCATTATATTGATGTGGTAGATGTGTGTGGTCTGATGTTGGCTACCATGAACTCGGACTTAAAGAGTCAACACGAGAACATGGAGTCGCCAATCGAGATGATCACCAGCCTGGAACTGATGTTTCAGGATCAGGCACGAATTGAGAGATACCAGATGGTCAAGTCTCTCATTGGGTGCAAGCTACCAAAGGATGCTCCAGTGAGTCCTCATGTCATTAAAATGATGGGTTACATTGATAACCTGGGGAAACTGGATTGTCCTGTTAGCCTAGAGTTGGCTACTGAAATCATCCTGCAGTCACTGCCGTCAAGTTATGATAAGTTTATCAAGAGCTATATCAAGAATGGCTTGACGAAGACGTTGACTGAGCTGCATGGCATGCTCAAGACAGTTGAGCAAAACATCATAAAGGGTAAAAGGTTTGAGAAATCTTGTATAGACAAGGGTAGAGGCAAGGTCGTCCAGATTTGGAATCAGGATAAGCATGTGTCATCTTATAAGCCCAAGTCTGGCCCATCTGATGTTGATAAGTGCTGCTATTGTGAAGAGTTTGGGCATTGGAAGAGAAATTGCATTAAATTCTTGGAAGATTCACAAGAGATGAAGGAGATGTACAGAACTTCTTCTTCAGGTATTGTGTTATTACTTCAAGTTCTACGTAGGTATTGGATACTGGTTGCGGTACTAATATTTTGAAATATGCAGGGCCTAAACAACAATAGAACGTTGAAGAAAGGACAAGTGGAACTGCGCGTCTGGAATGGAGCAATGGTTGCTGCATTAGCCGTAGAGATCCTCCACTTGTAGGAGCCTTTCAAGCTTGGTTTTTGAAATAAGTAATTGCTGCTATGTACCTGCTTTAAGCAGAGATGTCTTTCATTTTCTTGTAAGAATTTGGATGTTTTTCATTTTGATAAAAGACAAGTTTTGCTCTTTTGATCTTGATGAAATATTCTATAGTAGCACCCCTTTTTTGAAATGAGTTTTATATCTTAAATCAATGTACGCCTGTAAATAACATAAATACCAAACGGTTTAAGTCTGAAGACTCGAACTCGATTTTTCCTTAGCATAGTCGTTTAAACCACATGGAGTGAAGCGAATTCAGAAGATCCATAGTTATGGGCCTTTGGGCTCATTTGATTATAAATCATATGAGATATGAATTCTGCTTACTGGGCCAAATGACTAAGGCTTCTTTAGCAGAGCTAAAGAAAAGGGCCAGAGGCTTATTGGGCCTTGCTCATACTGATGTATGTGGCCCGGTGAGCATTAGTGCCAGAGGAAAACTTCAGTACTTCATTACCTTTATTGATGACTTCAGTAAGTATGGTTGTGTTCATTTGATGAGACACAGGTCGGAATCCTTTGAAATGGTCAAAGGAGTTCCAGAATGAAGTATAGAACCGATATGACAGAAGTATTAAAGATCCTCGATTAGATCGCGGAGGATAATACTTGAGTCAAGAATTGAGTGATCATCTAAGTGAGTGTGAAGTCGTCTCACAACTCATTTCTCCTGGAATACCTGATGTTGTTTCTGAGAATGAATCGGACCCTATTGGATATGCTCCGATTAATGATGAGTCACATGGATCTTCCATTATCCTTTTTGTAATACGCTCTAGAAATGTATGTATTTACGCCAAATAGTTTTCTATCAGAATCAGTTGAAAGACACCACATTGGATGTGGACTGGGAGTTTTCCAAGTATGTTTTCCTGATTAATTGGGATTGCAAGGTTTATGTAAAGCAGTTGTCAACTGACAAGCTTGAACCCAAATCTGATAAGGGCTGCTTCGCTGGTTGTCCTATGGAAACCAAGGCTTACTTTTGCAACCAATCCAAGAACAAAGTTTTGTTGTTCGGAACTCTGTTTTTCTAGAAAGAAAGTCTCTTTCCAAGAAGAACAGTGGGAGTAGAAGTACAGCTAGAAGAAATTCGAGAAACACAGGAGGCTGCTCAACCTGTTGAGGGAGAGCAGCGGTGGGATCTACAAAGTACTGTAGGACCTACACCTGTGGAGCCTGAATTTCGCAGATCCGAATGGATCCGTCACTAACCCGAGAGTGATTTCTCGTAACCAATTGCCGTGATCTGTTGATCATTGAAAAGTGACGAACCTGCGAAATTCAAAGGAGCGATGGTGAGCCCCAACTCCGAAAATTTTCTAGGTATGCATGTTAGCTTCACCGATCTATTTCTGGATTGAAGCAAACATCTTGGAGTTGGAATCTACGTTCTGTTAAAACGGTCAAAAGTTTTAACTTGATCAGGAACGAATAGGAACCGTGCGTTTACAAGTAGACTAGTGGGAGCGTAGTTGCATTTCTCACACAGTATGTGTATAACATACCTAATCTCATAAACGACGTTCCATCGCTTAAGTCTTATCAGGACTTGGATCAGAAGTCAATTTCAACAATAGACATGGGAGAAGCCGCGTGAGTTCTTGGAATAAGGATCTATTGAAATAGATTGGGGTAGGCTAATTGGATCGTGTCAGAATCCTTATGTTGATAAGGTATTGGACAGTTCCAATATGCATGATTCCAAGAATGGCTTCACACCAAAGGTCTTGTGGCAATAATCTTAGCAAGAAGAAGTGTCTTGGACACTGGCTGAGCTAGTATCTATGAGTGTGATTCCTTATGCTTCTGCAATAGAATCCATCATGAATGCCACACTTTGCGCTCGTCTAGATGCATCTTACGCATAAAGCATGACGAGAAGATACCAACATGTTCCGGTAAAAGTCACTGGACAGTTGTAAGAAATATCCCCAAATGTTTGAGGAACACTAAGGATAGGTTCTTGTTCAACTGAGAAAGTGACGAATCTGTTATGAGTAGTTAGACGGACAAAGACGATTCCCGGTTCCCACCTGGTTATGTCTCTTTGTCTGTGTAGCGGTGCTATCTGTTGGAAGGGCTCCAAGCAGGGGACCGTAGAATAATGCTTATTAATGAATAGCGGTGTGGTTGTTGGAATGGTTCCAAGCAAGAACACCGCAACCTCCCTCACAACCTAAGCACGAGTTTTGTACTGTTGTTGTAGGTACTAGATATCTGAAGACGTGGTCTTGATTCTAGTGGGAGTTATATTAGTTATGATGTTCACATAGACATGCTATGGTCATGTTTATGAAAAACTGACATCAGCATTATTTGATTATTGGATAATTAAATAATAGTCCCAAAGTATTTTATGTTCATTTTATAAGTCATCAAGTTGAGGACTTGATCATGAAACCCTATAAGTGAAAGATGACATAAAAATTATGTTTGTCCCGGGTCGTAGGTTGTTAAAGTGGGACACTAACAACCGTTAAGACTAGTATGTGAGGTGACGTATGACTAAGTTTCATGGAGTCATTGATATGAGTATCAACGTCAGTCACATAGATATATGTTGGTGAACATATGATCAGACATGACCCGCTAATGAGAACTCTACAGGATAGTTATATCAGTGTCATGAGAAGTTCTCATTACGACTATAGAGTATAGTCCTTAGACCTGAGTTCATCATGCTTTCTAGCATGTGAATTGGTGCGCTTTGACCTTGTCAAACGTCGTTCCGTAACTGGCGGCTATAAAGTCATTGCTTAGGCGTATCATGAAGTGTTTGTAGAAACAGGGATGGAACAAGAAGGGATTTGTCCCTCCTATATAACAGGAGATAAATATCTCAGGGCCCATCGAAGATTTGATACTGAGAAAATGCATGGCCGTGCTCAAACGAGGTGATTGTCAGTCGTTTGTTTTATCAGTATAAATCAGGAGTTCGATGAACATGATGTTGGCTATAATAAGGATGACACATTTTCTTGCCTTATGCAATATCGAGATATAGCGATAAAGGGATTATGGGAATAGATGATTCCAGTATAAGTGGGAGATTGTTGGGATTATGTCCTGAAATCATATTGTACTTACTCTGCATGATAGTTGTATTGTCGAGATCGGACAATTCATGTGATACTAGGTGGTCATAATGTTTTACTAGAAGCCGCTTATGACAAATGAGTTGTAACTCATTGCTAGTATTATGTGAACCTACAGGGTCACACACCTAAGCAAGCTGGATACACTTTGTATGGGATTGATCATTGTCATATGGTCTGGTCAATGTGTATTGGATACACATTGAAATCGAGTTTTAAGAGGTGTGTCGATCGACACCATTGGGTGTGTCGATCGACACAAGGCTGGTCCCGAAACTGATGTTTCGGTTTATGACTTAAACGTTTTGGGTTTTAGTCCAATGATCGGTTTTAGTCATTTCAGGTCTATATATAGGTTTATATGAACGACCTGGAACCCAAATGGTGAAATCGAGCAACCACCTCTCTAAACACACAGTTTCCCTGGAGATCCGATTCCCGGCATTAGCATCCCGGCGGATTTCAGCTTGTGTGTGTGTGGACTGCAGTAGAGGCGCAGCATCTGAAGCGCTGGAGATCTCAATTACCTGTTCATCATTCCGCTGCAAATCTCCAGGTAAACACGAGATCATCGGTAAGGATTCAATTAACTAAACCCTAGATCCTAGGCTTCAGGAACTTGATGGAATTCTGAAACTGTCTGAATTGGCCCAAGTTCCTTCAGTTATTTACGTCATACCCTATGCGTCACTCAGGTCGTCTCCTATGTTACACAAACTCAGCAGCTAACCTTGATTCTTCACCTTCAAGCCTAAATACTAATAAACAGATCCTTACTAACCGAGCTTTAGATCTTCCTCTAGTGACAATACATGAGGAGTAAATGGGATCTCCACTGCCACAAATCCATTGCCACTTCTACAACGAGAATCTTTAAGATTGATCCCTATGGATTGAAGAACCTTTGCAGCGATTCTAGTCCCGACAGTATTTGCTCAGTCCCAACCACGTTTTGGCCATGTTTACGAGCTTTTTCTTGAGACAGCATTATGACCTTAATTGCTTTCTCGGTCAACCGCTCAAACATAGCTTTTGTAACACATCGGCTAGCTTTTCTTTTTCGGGATGTGATTGAAAAGTTTACCTTGTTGACAAAAAAATGGCTTAAAAGGATAAATGACAAAGAAATCTTGACTAGGCCTTGCCATAAGATTCATTGAATTGGAAGCCCTTAACCCTCATAAGCTCTTGATTCTCAGTACTGGTCCTTGTAAACTTTATAAACGTAAGAAATGTGGTTGCTCATAAATCACAGCCAAAATTACTCAGAAGAACTATTGTTTTTTAAAATTAATATTTTATTAATATATATAAACCGACTTAATTCGGAAATTAAACCGTGGTACAGCGATTTAAACCAGGAGTAAAATAGAAAATCAAAAGACAAATCAGAAGAGCACCAAACCCTAAAAATTGGACCCGGTTAGGTCAACAGCCGCATTAGCTGCTTTCCCGTCTTCTTCCTTCGCCGCCGGCGGCTACGAAACCGGCGAATTTTCGGTACACACCAAAACTCCTTCTCGGTATACCGGAGAGCCGACCCCGGCAACCAATCCACAGCCCGTGGGGGCCTGATCCCCTCCCCTGTCTCCCGACGGCTCCGGCTCCCGACGAAAGAAACACACGGACTCAACCGGTGAACCCCCCGCCGAAGCAGAAATCCATGGTTGTTTCCCTTCTCGGAACACTCTACACCGCTCGATGCCTATCTTCTAATCATCCGCCATCAAACTTACCTCCACTCCGGTTGGGAGAGATCGCGAAGCCACTGGTAGCGCCGACCTCACCAAGCACCGCCACCACCAAGCAACACCAAGCTCCGCGACGACCTTACTTATCACCGCTGCGGTTCCTCCTCAACAAGCATCGCAACCCTCCGAACCAGCTCGCAGACTTCCGTCGCAGACAACAATTAAAGCTGAACCTCCTCTAGACTCTGCACCGTCACTGGACACCGCAGTCCTCGCACGGCCCATATCGGACGACTTAATGAGATCTTCGATTTAATCCGACACCGCCTCTGTCTGCATCAACGAATTGGTCACACCCACCGCGCACTGCAAGAGAGAGGTACAGCCGAGACATCTCCCAGCCAGAATCGCCTCCACGACTTCGATTAGCTCACTGACAAAGAGGAGGACCTCTCGACGCCGACGGATGCCGTCAAACGCCAAAAAAATCTCCGAAATGAGAAAATCGTGACGGTGTGACCTAAATTTTAAGAGAGAAATAAGTTTGGGCTTCAACTCGAGTTCTAAAGAAATTTGCATGCTATCATGCTAAACCCTACATACATATCCGCTAATGGGTTTGAATTGTATTTCTTATTCAAATTTTACAGATACTTCTGAAGAAATATCCTTACACATATACTTATAAGAAATGTTATGGTTATGCTAAACCCTACATATATGGGATAATGGGTTTGAATTGTATTTCATCATGCAAATTTCACAACGAATCTGTGTGCCATTCTTTTTGTTTTCTTTTCTTTGTTCTCATACTTGATTTATGCGTAAGCTTTGTAACCCATTTTTTTTTTATTCTCTTCATGCAATATCCAGAAACAATTCAAAATACAAAAAACGAATCAAACGAAACACAATTCAACAACATTTCAATGAGAAAAAAACAAGAAAAAAGTAAAATCACTAGAACTCTCCTCTTCCTACAACACATGAGCACTTCCCTTCTACAACACAGGAATTGGATCTTCCATGGCTTCTTCAGTAACAAAGCCAGCACCACCTCCTCCATTCTTACCATTCAACACAACCACACTTCCTTCTGAATCAACATCAACGATCACAGAATCTCCATCTTTAATATCCCTTGAAAGCATCTTCTCCGCCATGCTATCTTCCAAAAGCCTCATAATCGCTCGTCTTAGCGGCCTCGCACCGTAACTGGGGTCGAACCCTTCATCCACCACTCTCTCTTTAAACCTCTCAGTTACTTGAAGCTCTATCTCTTTGTCCTTAAGCCTCACCACCACTTCTTTAAGCATTATATCAGCAATCTCCTTCACTTCCAGCTTTGTCAACTGTCTGAAAACAATCATCTCATCTAACCTGTTCAAGAACTCAGGTCTGAAATACTGTTTCAGTTCCTCCGTCACTAGGCTCTTGATTCTGTTGTAGCTGCTGTCTTTTTCATCGTAGTCAAGATCAAACCCGATTCTTCTACCACCCTTTTCAATCACGCTGCTTCCTACGTTTGATGTCATGATCAGAAGCGTGTTCTTGAAATCAACGGTTCTTCCTTTGCTGTCAGTTAGTCTTCCGTCTTCTAGGATCTGAAGCATCATGTTGAAAACATCTGGGTGGGCTTTCTCGATTTCGTCGAAGAGGACAAGTGTGTAGGGCCTGCGTCGAACCGCCTCGGTTAGCTGTCCTCCTTCTGTGTATCCTACGTAACCAGGAGGTGAACCGATGAGTTTTGAGACCGTGTGTCGTTCCATGAACTCACTCATGTCGAGACGGATCATTGCTTCTTCTGAACCGAAGTAGTAAGCAGCCAAGGCTTTTGCAAGCTCTGATTTGCCCACACCGGTTGGCCCAGAGAAGATGAAACTTGCAATCGGGCGGTTTGGGTTCTTGAGTCCAACACGTGCACGGCGGATGGCCCGGCTAATAGCTTTAACGGCTTCGTCTTGGCCAATGACTCTTGTGTGAAGGGTCTGCTCCATCTTGAGAAGACGGCTAGATTCATCAGACGAGACTTTCTCGACCGGGATTCCTGTCCAGGTGGAGACAATGTGTTGGATGTCGGATTCAGTGACAGTAGGTCCTCCTTCTTCGCCAGCTTCAGTCTCAGCCTTGCTCACTTCTTTGCCTTTGGCTAAAACAGCAGCTATCTCGGCTCTAAGCTCTATTTCCCGGTCACGGTGAGAACCAGCCTGTTGGAGAAGAACTCGGGAACTGTAAACACTAATCTTGGATTCATTCTACATTAAGAAAAAACTTGAAGACGATACCTTCTCAAAGTCTTGGCCTCGCACAGCTTCATTCTTCTCCTTAGTGATCTGTCTGAGTTGCTTTTCAAGCTCTCTAGCTTCCTCAGGGACCTAAACAAACAAAATTTTCTCAATCAGCTCCAATAGATATAAGGGACAATTTTCTTTTCTGATAATGCGAGAAACATGGAAATATGAACCTGAGCATGGCGTAGCCTAACCCGAGATCCAGCTTCATCAATCAAGTCAATTGCTTTATCGGGAAGAAACCGATCACTGTTCACTCAAGAGAATAAATTAGCTTGAGAAATGCTACAACTTATCTAAGATATTGCCAAAGGGTACTGTGTTGGTGAAAAACTGAGGATAGAAAAACAAGTACCTGATGTACTGATGTGACAATTGCGCAGCAGCGACCAAGGCATCATCAGTGTACCGGAGCTTGTGGTGGATCTCATATCTCTCACGCAGACCGTGCAAGATCTGTATAGCTTCCTCTACAGTTGGTTCAGGTACTTTGACAGGCTGGAACCGTCTCTCCAATGCAGGATCTTTCTCAATGTGCTTCCTGTACTCATCCAATGTTGTTGCGCCAATACACTACAACCGTAAAAAACAAAACTTGAATTTCTGGTTCTATTAGTTTACATTTTGAACAATAGACAGAATGAGACGATTTACCTGCAATTCACCTCTTGCAAGAGCTGGCTTTAAGATGTTAGCAGCATCAATGGCACCTTCCGCGGCTCCTGCACCGATCAACGTGTGCACTTCATCAATAAACAGAATTATGTCATCACTTTGTCTGATCTCCTCCATTAGCTTCTTCAATCTTTCCTCGAATTCTCCTCGGTACTTTGTTCCAGCCACTAGAAGACCCATATCAAGGGTTATAACCTGGAAATAAAAATAAAGTAATGGCAAATACTTTAAAACATATATACATGTGCACTCTTCTCAACATCTTAAATACATTACAAATGATCCAATGGGAGAATATTTACCGTTTTCCCCTCAATTGTTTCAGGAACATCTCCACTGGCAATTCTCTGTGCGAGTCCTTCAGCTATTGCTGTCTTACCAACTCCAGGTTCTCCAATAAGACACGGATTGTTCTTGGTTCTTCGAGCCAAGATCTGGACCACTCGTTCGATCTGTGGCTGCCTTCCAACAACCGGATCAAGTTTACCCTGAGACATAAGAGTGAAAAAAAGAAAATTTTCAGTCACATGACACCTTCTGGAAGATGAGTAGGCCAATTTTTATTACCTCTTCTGCTAGTTTAGTTAAGTTGGTCCCATACTCTTCTAGTGTTGGCATTTTGCTGTTTCCGCTAGATCCTCCACCGACGCTGGCGGTCACTTCATTGTTTTCTCCGACCATACGTATAACCTGATAACAATACTCAAAACGTAATCAAGAAATTGTTTCCTAGGACATAAAACATGATTGTGAGAATTCAGAATCTACGCATTTACCTGCGTCCGGATGTTGCTAGGATCTACACCCAAATTCTCCAGGACACGAGCTGCAACACCTTCCCCTTCACGAAGAAGACCAAGCAGAAGATGCTCTGACCCAATGTAGTTATGCCCTAGAATTAAAAAACACAAAACAAAAAAAATGTCAATTTTGATAACTAACATGTTAAGTTTCATCAGTCAAGAAAGCTAATACAGTAATACATAACGTATAAGAAGCTCCAACCCCAAATACTATTAAACAGAAACTTTACCAAGTTGTCGAGCTTCCTCCAGTGACAACTCCAGGACACGCTTTGCACGAGGGGTAAATGGGATCTCCACTGCCACAAATCCACTGCCTCTTCCAATGATCTTTTCCACCTCTACACGAGAATCTTTAAGATTGATCCCCATGGATTTAAGAACCTTTGCAGCGATTCCAGTCCCTTCCCCAATTAGACCCAACAGTATTTGCTCAGTCCCAACAAAGTTATGGCCAAGTCTCCGAGCTTCCTCTTGAGACAGCATTATGACCTTGATTGCTTTCTCGGTAAATCGCTCAAACATAGCTTTCGGTACACATCGGCTAGCTTTTTTTCTCCGGGACGACATTTGAAGGTTAACCTTACCAAAAAAATCTTGACTAGTAGGCCTTGCCACACGATCCACCGCATTGGAAGCCCTTAACCCTGAGAAGCTGTACATCATCTTCACACATCTTCTTGGTTTTCTGTATTCTTCTGACTGAACATGTCTTCCGGGACCAAGTAGCGGACAGGCTGTAAAATTAGCCAAGAGCCTAGCCATAATGGAAGTTGGAGGCTGCATTGGGTAATGGTAAGTCATTAGTTCTAGATCTATATAGGGTAAGACCAAAATAAAAGATAACACGGAGATGGAGTTTGGGTATTTATTCTGTTTAAAGAGAATGCAAACATCATTAAAAAACGACAACCAAGCTACAAGTCAATCAAAAAGCTCAGTGTTAAGATGCAAACTTACAATAGGGTGGAAATAATCTCAGACATTTAGTTTTACTTCTTTGAATTTATGGCTAATTGTGGAGTGCATCAGCCAGTGAAAGAGTTATCATTTTGGATATATAGAGAGAGAAAAGCTAATCATCCTCTTAAACCCGTTTATAGACACATACATAGCAGAACAGTATCACCAAGCTTGAACTTTGTTTCTTATCTCCAAAGCATTCTTACATTCATTTTTGAACAAATCGATACATAACCCTAATCTCAAAAACAGCACTTTTCTCAAATCAATACTAGCAAATGAAGAGAACCCGAATTCCTAAACCACCAAAACACACGAACTGAGAAATAGAAAACTCCACCTTAAAAAGTTCACGCAGCAGAAGAATGTAGCTTCTTCAATACAAAAGTCGCAACAATAATTGAAAAGAGAGCCAGAGAAATGGAGAGAGTGTAGGAAAGGAAAGGGTTTTAGTTTTACCGTCTACGCCTTTGGATGGAGAAGTGCGAGAGAGACTCTTCTAATGGTCTGGGGATAGAGATAGGGAAGACGAAACAAAAGAGATTTCATCTTCTACCCACATCGCCGCCTTTGATAACATACATCATCACCCACCTAACAATGTTACATATCCACCGTTAGATGTATACTTAAGAATGTTTTGCACCGTCGGATACACCTACTTTTTGTAAGTCAACCCCAAAATGAGAAGAAGGGCAACCGGTTTTGTCCGTCAAACCAAAACAATCAAATAAACCAAACAAAACCGATTATTGTATCTACTTTCGTTGGCTAGAGACGGTGTCGTCATCTTCATCGAAATTTTGCTCTTCCAAGGTTCTTAATTTCGTTGTTTCATTTTGTTTCATCTCGATTGTGAATTGAGGAATGGGGGTTCGAGATCTATGTCTGGTCAAGAGACCAGGATCGATTCATGGCTTGAGTCTTGGGTTTTTTTGATCTTAGTCGATCTGAGTTTCCAAATTCTCTGTCTTTGCATGTAATTATGTGTTCCTCTTGAGTTTAATGGTCGATCTTCAGTTTCTTGGACAATTTTTTGTTCCAGAGTTTGGGACTCTGTACTTGTCTAGGTTTCATTAGTTTTATGTTCCTTGTTTAGGGAAAAAGCTTCTGAAAAGGGTCTGAATACTCTGTTTGTGACAAAATTCTTTCAACTTTTTCGGTGAAAACGTTTAGCTGACGTTTTTGATAGCATTGATTGCTTAGCAATCAGGAAATTTGATTGATTGAAATCTCATATTTATTAGAGACAATTGATTGGTCTTTTCCGTTTTAAACAAATTTCCTATTTAATAACATCTTATGTGATGAAACGTTCTACTTCTTGGCTTAGGGGATCATAATAATCAATGGAAGAAGAGTATCGATTGAGGAGATGGGAAGATTTGGACACAGACATATTAGTGAGGATTTTCCAAAAGTTTAGCGTCTTTGAGCTCACTTCCGTTTGTAGAGGATGGAGAGCTGCTTGTTGCGATCCAATCCTTTGGAAGACTCTTGATTTGTCACACATGAGATCTAGTTTCATCAAGATCCCATTGGAACCTTATGTCTACGTCGAACGTCGTTCTGATGAGGCCCTCACTCGCATCCTCAAACTCTCCATGAATCTTAGTGGTGGAAACACCAGGACCTTGATTTTCCATTTCAACTTGTTCTTGAGTGATCATCAGCTTACTTACACCGCAGAAAGGTAAACCCTTTCTTTTTTTGGTTTCAAAACTCGTTTTCAGACAAAAACTTGGTTATGCTTTCGGTTTGGTTCAGTTGTAACTGAGTTGATTCTTCTAAATGATCTATTTTTGTTTGAAGGTGTCCAGGGTTGAGACGAATAGTTTTACCAGCTTGGAACAGAATAAAGAAGACTGGGATATGCAAAGCAATAAGGATCTGGAAAGATCTCGAGTCACTAACAATGCCGAGCATCTCAAACCCGCCTTACCTCTTAACAGAGATAGCCAAGAACTGCAAGAATTTCAAAGAGCTCAAGATCATGGGTCCATTCGAGATCTTCTTTGCAAACACGCTCATCACTTGCCTCCCTAAAATCAAAACGCTCAGCCTTAGATGCTCTGCGATCAAGCGAGAAGCACTGATAAAAATCCTTGACGGCTTACCGGATCTTGAAGTGCTCAACATATCGCATTCTTACCTCGTGGAGTACAGTGGGTGGCAACCGCAGCAGAAAGTGATTGTTAGAGAGCTCGATAAGACGATACTTGAGAAAGCATCGAGGTTGAAGAGGTTCTTGACTTGTATGGAGCATAAGACTTGTGTCATGTGTCAGAGGACTGAGAGTGATGAAGGGATTGTGAGATGGTATAAGCAGTGCCGTGCCAAGGTTCACAGTGGCCTAGGGCTAATAAACAAAAATGAGGTCTTATTAATAATTAAAATGTAATATTAAATCGATGTCTAGTCGGATTTGACACCAATTCAGTAACTCTCACAAATTTAATAAGATTTGCAAGTTTTATAAGAAAACTTATAAATAAAAAATTTGGAGAGATTTCACAGAATCGAATTTTTTATATATTTTTTGTTCACATAATTATGTTATTAGAGACATAATTTCTGCAATTAATGTTTAAAGTAAACAATATATCAATTATCAATATATTTATTTTTCTTTTTCAAAGCTATTATATAGATTAAAATATGTTTTTGTCGTCTTTTTAATAGCGTAAACATTCAAATCACAAAGTAGTAGAAAATGTTAAGCTAACAATCTAAAAACACTAACACATGTTTGTCATTTTTAAGAGGAATAAAGAAAAATATGTGAACATTGATAGAAGAAAAGACTTACTTATTACCAAAATAAGTACCAACCAAAGGGAAGAATAATATATATTGTGGATTAAGAAAGAGAAAATTAATAAAAAAGTGAAAAAGGTCCATGGATTAAGAAAATTGATCAAACATGAAATCAAACTGAATCGAATTCAAAACTATTAATAACATATGCACTCTTAAAAACAATATGATACTATATTTTATAAATTGGGGCCTCAAAAAAGCTTATATATTTAAGGGACCTGGGGCGAAAGCTCTTTTCAATACACACTAGGCACGGCTCTGGGTATAAGTATGAAGAAGATGAGTGGAAGGTTGATGAAGTCACCTCTCTTCACCTGTGAAGACTTAACTTTGGTGGCTTGTTTTTGGTCTGAACGTTATTGTGTGTATATAAATGTCGGCAATACCAAAACTTTGTATTTGGTGATCAATACTAGATCACTAACCTTGACATGAGTATATAAATAAAATTAAGCAATTTCAAATATGTTTTTTGTCCAAAAGTATTGCAGAAATGTCAAGTGATGATTTAGAAGAATCTATCTTATAAAAACAGGGGATTGACCTTAGTACATAAATGTTGTTTTCCGAAAATTTCCCTCGAGATTGTTAGAGATTTTATTTTTTCATTGAGGGTAATATTGGAATATCCGAAATTTGGTCACGAGGGAACGCGGATCTAGGTCAAGTTTTTCGTTTTCGCGGATCTCCCTTTTAATCGTGGCTGTTTATACCGATAAAATCTAATCCGACCATCCATTAAATATTTTTTATTTATATTTCTTTGCTCGCATTTAAGGAATATAGCCAACGGATCCTAAATAGATATAGCGCGGATCTTATTTTTAAATTTTCGCCGTTCATTCTTAACGTTTTAATCTAGCCGTCCAATTGATAAACACATATTCAAATTAAAAATGAATATTCACCATTAAATCTTTGTATATCGATCATATAACCGATTAGGAATCTTAATATACAATGTTTGTTACTCAAGTCTCGATAATAAATTCAAATTCAAAATGTTTATAAATTAGTTACAATAATATTCGATATCAATTAAAGATATATAGATTTTAAAATATAAAACGAATATGCCGATAATATTCTAAAAGAAAATTTGATCTAGAAAATAATCTATAAATATCAATGTCCATCACCAACAGCTTCATAGTCTTTCTTACTTTACATCGTTGCGGGAAAAGTTATTGCTGATCTTTTTTCATCAATATTTCATTATCGAATCGTATTCGTGTTTCTACATTCTTTGTTTTGTGATGGTTTGATATGATGATTATTGTTATGGTTTTTTTTTTGGTTTATATCATGGCTATTGTTATGGTTTTGGTATGATACTAATGTTTTGTTTTAAAGAGATGCAAAACATTAGTCCGATTATAAGTGGCTTCCAAGTAAATATAAATTCTTTAGTTTTGGTATTTGTTTTATATGATGTCTATTTTTATAGTTTTTGTTGTATACTAATGTTGGAGATTTAAGAGATGCGAATTGAAACAGATTATAAGTAGCCTCCAAATTATCAAAACAATAGAGCTTTTCAATACTGCAACTGTCAACCCTTAATACTTATTTTCCAACATTAAGGGTTGGACTATAAGTAGTTAAAAATTTGGTCAATCCCGAAATGTTTGGAATCATGGTTTTATATTGATATGAATTGTGTTTTCATTGTTTTTTTTTTATTTTCGTGGTTTTGTATTAAAGGTAGCCTCCAACAGATTTGGGCTAAACGGTTATGGCCCAAACGAGATTACCGAGCCAAGGGTTTTCATTAAGTGAATTACACCTTTTACTCACCACTTTTGGAAAATATTTTAGATTTTTAATCCTAGACGCTTCAGTTTCTTACTGTTTAACCAAACAATAACTTTCTTTCTCGGTAATTTCTACGAAATTTCAAAGATTCTCGACATGGCTCCACAAATTTTTCGAAAAATCTCCCAAATCAACAACTTTGTTCCTTGCATCTGGGAACTAAAAGTTTTGCTTTTGCGAGTTTGGATGTGTTCAACACACGAGTTGGGATATCCAAAAATCCAGATGCTTTTGGTCGATGAGGAAGTAATTTCTTTTTTACTCTTTCATTTGTCCTATTTAAGGTTATTGCATGTTTTAGCTAAGAAATTTCTTATATCGATTTAGAGTATGAAAATAGAGGCTATTGTTCATGTTTCTTATGTGCCAAAATTCCGCTTTGCAATGTGGTGTGAGGGCCGCTGGTTTAAGCTTGCGAATGCTCGGGTTGTACAAGCACCAAAATATGGTCCGTTGACTCCTCACGACTTCAAGCTCATCTTTGGTAAAAACACAACTTTCTGCATGGCTTACGATAATATTTATGATGGTCATTTTATGCAATTTCCATCGATTCCGGATATATTGGATGAGAGAGTTGCTGATGAATATCCTAAAGATAACGTAAATATGCAGATTTAGTATATTTGTTCTGATCATAATAATCCTTCTGTTTACAATAGACAGAATTGAATAAATTATGTGACTTTTTATAGTGTATACTAAGATGTGATTGTCTAAATTACTTTATTATTTTGTCTAGATGTTTATGGTGTTGTTACATACGTTGGAAACATTCAACAATATTGGGCAGGACCAAATTTGCATTTTACAATTCGCGACACAGGGTTAGTTAATATGCAAATCTTATAAATATTTTCAGGTATATTGAATAATATGTGGAAAATAATTGTTTGATGTATGGAATAGTATAACTTGGAAATACTTTGTCTAATAGCCTCCGGAGTCTCCAGTGTTTAATAAACGGAAAAACTGTCCACGAACTCATAAGAAGGTTTTGGAAGGATGCCAATAGGCATCTTTGTGATTCTCCGGTGCTTCTACATAAAGCATGAATCCATTAAGATTAGATATGAAATGTTTTTATTATTATAGTGATTGTATGTTCATTACATATTGTGGTTTATGATTGATTTAAACTTGATATTTCTTTGTTTTATAATATAGATGTAGCTTGGCTAAGAGGAGAGGAGCCTATTTCGGCAATTATGTACAATTAAACTGAGAATTCAGACTTCAATGGACTCCTCGACAGGTTGTGTTCATATATTTGATCCAATTTTTTATGTTTTATGCTTCAGTAGATGGGAATTGTTTTAACTTGATTTAAGAAATATCTTGAGTAGTTATTAATATATTTTCTATTGAGCTTTCTGACACATATGTATCATGTTTTATTAGATGTATTTTTTCATGTTTTTTTGAACAAGGTGTATTTATTCATGTTTGAATCTCTATAGTTTTGTAATTCAAATAATGACGAAAACGAAAGAAGATTCTTAGTGTTTCAAACTCAACCATGGAAGAACAATAAAAGATAAGCAATCTAACAATTACAATCATGCTGAAACTGAACTATGTTCGCTTCCAGATTCTATGATCAACCAGAAATCTGTTCCACTAAGCTCTAGCTCTATTTTTAATAGGGTTCTCCATGATGTAAGAAATGCACATTGAAGTTCAAGCATGGTATCATCAATAGAAAGACACTCTCAATCACCAGGATTTCCTACGAGCAAAAAGAAATTGATTTCAGGTTATCAAGATCCCTAATGTGTTAAACATTATAATATCGAGAATTTTAATTTATCTATATGGTTTGTTTTCTTAGACACAGGTAGAGAAAAATTTGAAGCTACTAAAAGACGTCGAAATGATTTGAGTTTATGTTGTAAGTTTGTAGTTACATGTAAGATTGCAAAATCCAATATTGGAGAGAAAACAAACTTTACTGACATGTTTCAACTTTTAAATTATCATATTTTGTACAGCAAACACCAGTACATTGTTATCTCCAAACTTAGTGGGAGAATCCAGTAGAAACGAAAGAATTGTTCTTGGTGATATAACTAAGTTATCAAGACAAAGAAACGAAAGTAACGAATATCATGCGGCTCATCGTTGCAAGGAGGGTAATGATGTACAAGGGTTTCCTGCGAGCAAAAGAAAAATCAGGTTACTAAAATGTTTAATATATTACATAATATATTACGAAGAATACTAATCTGTTATATGGTTTGGTAATTTAAATACAAACATAGAAAATGTTAAACCTATACTAAAAGACGTCGAAACAATATGAGTTTTTGTTGTAAGTTTGTACTTGCATATAAGATTTATATATAAACAGATTTGTTTTTGTATTAACTTTATTGACAAGTTTCAACATTCAAATTTGAATGTTTTGTTAAGCAAGCACCAGTACATATTCAGCAGGACAATCCAGTAGAAACGGAAGAACTGTTCTTGGTGATATAACTAAGCTATCAGGACAAAGAAATGAAAGTAACGATTATTCTGATAATAATCATAGCGTATTTTCTTAATATATTTTCTATTGAGCTTTCTGACACATATGTATCATGTTTTATTAGATGTATTTTTTCATGTTTTTTTGAACAAGGTGTATTTATTCATGTTTGAATCTCTATAGTTTTGTAATTCAAATAATGACGAAAACGAAAGAAGATTCTTAGTGTTTCAAACTCAACCATGGAAGAACAATAAAAGATAAGCAATCTAACAATTACAATCATGCTGAAACTGAACTATGTTCGCTTCCAGATTCTATGATCAACCAGAAATCTGTTCCACTAAGCTCTAGCTCTATTTTTAATAGGGTTCTCCATGATGTAAGAAATGCACATTGAAGTTCAAGCATGGTATCATCAATAGAAAGACACTCTCAATCACCAGGATTTCCTACGAGCAAAAAGAAATTGATTTCAGGTTATCAAGATCCCTAATGTGTTAAACACTATAATATCGAGAATTTTAATTTATCTATATGGTTTGTTTTCTTAGACACAGGTAGAGAAAAATTTGAAGCTACTAAAAGACGTCGAAATGATTTGAGTTTATGTTGTAAGTTTGTAGTTACATGTAAGATTGCAAAATCCAATATTGGAGAGAAAACAAACTTTACTGACATGTTTCAACTTTTAAATTATCATATTTTGTACAGCAAACACCAGTACATTGTTATCTCCAAACTTAGTGGGAGAATCCAGTAGAAACGAAAGAATTGTTCTTGGTGATATAACTAATTTATCAAGACAAAGAAACGAAAGTAACGAATATCATGCGGCTCATCGTTGCAAGGAGGGTAATGATGTACAAGGGTTTCCTGCGAGCAAAAGAAAAATCAGGTTACTAAAATGTTTAATATATTACATAATATATTACGAAGAATACTAATCTGTTATATGGTTTGGTAATTTAAATACAAACATAGAAAATGTTAAACCTATACTAAAAGACGTCGAAACAATATGAGTTTTTGTTGTAAGTTTGTACTTGCATATAAGATTTATATATAAACAGATTTGTTTTTGTATTAACTTTATTGACAAGTTTCAACATTCAAATTTGAATGTTTTGTTAAGCAAGCACCAGTACATATTCAGCAGGACAATCCAGTAGAAACGGAAGAACTGTTCTTGGTGATATAACTAAGCTATCAGGACAAAGAAATGAAAGTAACGATTATTCTGATAATAATCATAGCGTATTTTCTTAATATATTTTCTATTGAGCTTTCTGACACATATGTATCATGTTTTATTAGATGTATTTTTTCATGTTTTTTTGAACAAGGTGTATTTATTCATGTTTGAATCTCTATAGTTTTGTAATTCAAATAATGACGAAAACGAAAGAAGATTCTTAGTGTTTCAAACTCAACCATGGAAGAACAATAAAAGATAAGCAATCTAACAATTACAATCATGCTGAAACTGAACTATGTTCGCTTCCAGATTCTATGATCAACCAGAAATCTGTTCCACTAAGCTCTAGCTCTATTTTTAATAGGGTTCTCCATGATGTAAGAAATGCACATTGAAGTTCAAGCATGGTATCATCAATAGAAAGACACTCTCAATCACCAGGATTTCCTACGAGCAAAAAGAAATTGATTTCAGGTTATCAAGATCCCTAATGTGTTAAACACTATAATATCGAGAATTTTAATTTATCTATATGGTTTGTTTTCTTAGACACAGGTAGAGAAAAATTTGAAGCTACTAAAAGACGTCGAAATGATTTGAGTTTATGTTGTAAGTTTGTAGTTACATGTAAGATTGCAAAATCCAATATTGGAGAGAAAACAAACTTTACTGACATGTTTCAACTTTTAAATTATCATATTTTGTACAGCAAACACCAGTACATTGTTATCTCCAAACTTAGTGGGAGAATCCAGTAGAAACGAAAGAATTGTTCTTGGTGATATAACTAATTTATCAAGACAAAGAAACGAAAGTAACGAATATCATGCGGCTCATCGTTGCAAGGAGGGTAATGATGTACAAGGGTTTCCTGCGAGCAAAAGAAAAATCAGGTTACTAAAATGTTTAATATATTACATAATATATTACGAAGAATACTAATCTGTTATATGGTTTGGTAATTTAAATACAAACATAGAAAATGTTAAACCTATACTAAAAGATGTCGAAACAATATGAGTTTTTGTTGTAAGTTTGTACTTGCATATAAGATTTATATATAAACAGATTTGTTTTTGTATTAACTTTATTGACAAGTTTCAACATTCAAATTTGAATGTTTTGTTAAGCAAGCACCAGTACATATTCAGCAGGACAATCCAGTAGAAACGGAAGAACTGTTCTTGGTGATATAACTAAGCTATCAGGACAAAGAAATGAAAGTAACGATTATTCTGATAATAATCATAGCGTATTTCCTAATGATGAACAAAATAGCGGAGATGATGACTCGTGTTCTGAATACTAGTATTCTTCTGAAGGTACTATTGTTTAACAAAATCCGTGTGTCTCAATATTAAGTTTTTACATGAAATCAATAAGATTATATTCTAATGTTTTTTTATATATATTTTGATATGAATTACATTTAGTTTATGCATCGCTTCTATATGACTCTAAACGAGTTTTTAGGGAAACAACATGATGTTCAAGATTGGGACTGTAGTAGTCATGATAGTTCTGATATTGAACATACACAAAACGTTGAAGAAATAGAAACTTCTCAGCAATAAACCGCTGAACAGCGAAGCAGAATTACATCAATTGCAGCTATGTTGCAAAAAAATTTCAGTGTTAATGTCACTTATCCCAAACAGGGCTGTAATAAGGAAGATGGTAATTGATATATATTCCTCTTTTTCTTAAGACATACTTGCATCTATTTTTTAAAAAAAATAGATAATTTACACTATCATTGATGTTTGCAGAGTACGTAGACGAAGGGGGTCCAACTTATTCTTGTGGTGATTGTGGAGTTATGATGTGGTATGGAAAACGAATTGGTAAACACAGAAAAGCTGTTAAACCTATATTTTTGTTGTGTTGTATGCAAGGGCAAGTGCAACTTCCTTATCTAAAGAAACCTCCAGAACAACTAGAAAAGCTATTTAACGGAAACGATCAACTCATCAAACATTTTCATATAAACTTAAGACCTTACACCATGTCTTCTCATTTACTTCCCTTGGTGGAAATGGTGATCGATCGGTTAGGAAAGGTAGAGGACCTAATATGTTTCAGATGCGAGGGGACAATTATCATTTAATGGGAAGTTTGAGACTACTCCAAGGAAAACAAGCAAAGTTTGGACAGCTCTATATTGTTGATACAGAAAATGAGACTCAAAATAGAGTCAATGCGCCGAGGTATATATTTATTAAATCATATATTTTTAATCTGCTACTGATTTTATATTTTCGTTTGTATTACAACAAAGGCAAACATAGCAGTGGTCAGAAGTCGAAGAAGGATGGATTAAAGGATCAAATAATCAAACAATTAATAGAAATATTAAATACGGTAAATCCATATGTTTCTAAGTTTAGATCAGTTCGTGATAGGTTTAATACAAATCCAGAGGAAGCTTTCACCCTGAGGATTATTAGTACTCGTATAACGGATGGCAGAACATATAATGTTCCCACTGCTTCTGAAGTTGCTGCATTGATTCCAAATGATTTTCAACTGGGAATGAATAAGAGAGATATTTTGCTGAAACAACAATCATGAACTCTTAAAAGGATCAGCGAGGTTCATGTTCATATCTCGCCCTTCAGTATCCGCTTATATTTGTTTATGGCAAAGACTATGGATGTTAAAAAGGGCTCAGATTTAAATGGGTCTAAACGGGCATGTTTTAAAAAATAAGCCCGTTTAAGCCCGTTTACTAAACGAGTTTTCATATTTTTAAACAGGTAGCCCGTTTAGGCCCGTTAAACTTTTTTTTTCAAATTTTTTTTTCATCTTTTTTTTCACAATTATTTTTTTTTTCAAAAATAAAATTCGTTTTTTTTTCAAAAAAAATAACGGACCTAAACGGGTCTAAATGGGTCTAAACGGGCTACCCGTTAATTTAACGGGTCTTAACGGGTATGGATTTAAACGGGCCTAAACGGGTACGGGCCTAAACGGGTACGGGTCTAAACGGGCCGGGCCTAAACGGGCCGGGCCTGCCCGTTTTAACATCCATGGCAAAGACGGACTTAGACCTGGGATTAATGAACGTGACCCAGACACTACAAAAAGTTTAAAAGGATACTATAAGTATGCGACAGTGGTTTGCATTCCGGATTCAAGAGCAAAAACATGAATCTGACATTCTACTTCGACCAAGGAGATTGTTTCAGCACTTTTTGGTTGATTCTTATACAACCATCGAGTCTAGCAGGTTAAGGTATTTGAAGCATAATCAAAAAAAAAATTTGTGTTCTGACAGTTATGACTCTATCAAACAGTCTAAGAATGTCGGGGTAGAGGATATGAGTGAACATGGTCAAGAATTTATGTTGCCATCTACCCAAAACTCAAAAGAAACAAATGCCACTGCCGCATCATTATTGGAACACGAACACTGCCGGAACAACCCATGCCCACCGATTGAAGACAAAGCCGAAGACTAACCACAGAATAGAAGAAGCCGCCGGAGAGCCACCAGTCGAAAGCCACCGCCGGGTTACACCGTAAGAGGATCCTCTCTACCGGAGCAGTCGCTAGCCACCTCACTGAAGCTTACCACAAGACCAGAGTCGCCGTCACGCCCAATTGCCGGACAAAGGTCTCGTCCTCAAAGATCACCTGCCACCGCCAAGCATAGAGGAAACAAAACCAGCCTTCCACCTCTCCGCCGAGAAGAAGCAAATAGAGGCCGTACCGGGAGAGAGGAAGACACCACGCCACCGCCACGCTAACGAGTACACCACCCAGAGAGGAGGACACGCCGAGGAGACTGCCGGAGAAGAGAAATCGCCAGCCACAGACGAAGAAGACAAAATTCAGAGGAAGACACGGCGGAAGAGGCAGAAGCACCACCACCGAAGCAAGAGACGTCTCACCTCCACCGCAGCCACTGAAGGAATTTCTAGCAGTTCCTAATCCAATTAGGCAACCCTAGTCTGAATTCCGAGCCTAGGATCTAGGGTTCATGTAATTGAATCATTGGGATCTCAGAATTACCTGGTGATTAGCAGCGGAAGATTTGCAGATAATCGAGATCTAGAGAGCCTCAAATGCTGCGCCTCTACTGGTATCCACACGCACACAAACTGAACAGCAGGGATGCTAGTGCCTATAGAGATCCAATCTCTTCAGAGGTTTCTATTCAATTTCTGGTGGCTGTGAATTAGGTTAGAGATCATTTTAGGTCGACCATATATCTTATATATGTCGACTTAAACCATAACGGAATTAACCAACGATTAAACTGAATTAATCTGATTAATCCGCGAGTTGCATCGATCGATGCACTATCTGCATCGATCGACACTGCCCCAGAATATTGATATCGAATGCATATCAAATATGCATTCACTGGATCATTACATTAATGATCAACCTCGTCTTTAACGCCCAGTTTGCTTAGGTGTGTGACCCTGTAGGATCATATAACACTAGCAATGAGTTCTCAACTCATTGATCATAAGTGGCTTCTAGCAAAGCATTATGACTACCTAGTGTCATATGATTGTCTCATCTCGACAATACGACTTTCACTTGGAGTAAGTACAATAGATTTCAGGACATTCCCAACAATCTCCCACTTGTACTGGAATCATCTATTCCTTCAATCCCTTCGTCACTATATCTCGATCTGGCATAAGGCAAGATCTGTGTCACCCTTATTTAGCCAAGATCATGTTCATCGAGCTCCGATTTATACTGACAAGACAAACGACTGACAATCACCTCGTTTGAGTGTGGCCACACATTTCTCAGTATCAAATCTTCGATGGGCCCTGAGATATTTATCTCCTGTTATATAGGAGGGACAAATCCCATCTTGTTCCATCCCTGTCTCTTCACACACTTCATGATATGCCCAATCAATGCCTTTATAGTCACCAGTTACGGCTGACGTTTGACAAGGTTAAAGCGGACCAATTCACATGTAAGAGAACATGATGAACTCAGGTCTAAGGACTATACTCTATATTCGTAATGAAAACTCTCATGACACTTATATAACTATCCCGTAGAGTTCTCATCAGTGGGTCATGTCCGATCCTGTGTTCTCCAACACATATCTATGTGATTGACTTTAATACTCTTATTAATGACTCCATGAAACTTAGTCATCAGTCACCTCACATACTAGTCTCACGCGGTTGTTAATGTCCCACTTTAACAACCTCGACCAGGGACCAACATAATTTATGTCATTTATTATCTATAGGGTTTCATGATCAAGTCACATACTTGATGACCTATAAAATCTCATAAATTACTTTGGGACTATTATTTAATAACCATTGTTAAATAATACAGATGTCAGATTTCAATAACATAATCAAATTATGTTTATATGAACATCATATCATAACTAAAATTAATAAGAATGACTCCCACTAAAATTAAGATCACATCTTAAGACATCTAATGCCTTTAGCAGTAGCATGACCCTCATTCGCCCTTGCTCAGCGTGTGTCGAAAGACACTGCGTCTTGCTAAGAGTAATACCAAGAGTCATTTGCACGAAGCCCTTCTTGGAATCCTGCATATTGGACATGTGCAAGGCCTTATCACTATAAGTATCTTGACACAATCCAATTATCTTATCCAATCTATCTCTATAGATTCTTATTCCAAGAATGTATACGGTTTCTCCCATAATTTTATCGAAAAACAACTTTCGAATCAAGTCTTAACAGACTGAAACAATGGAACTTCATTTCCGAGAAGTGGTATGTTATCAACATATAATACTAGAAATGCAATTGCGCTCCCACTAGTCCTCTTGTAAACACACGGTTCCTCTTCATTCATGACGAAGTCAAACCTTTTGACTGCTTTATCAAAATGAAGATTTCAACTCCGAGATGCTTGCTTTAATCCATAAATGGATCGATGAAGCTTGCATATCTTCCTAGCTTCATTAGGATCAATGAAAACTTCAGGTTGTGTCAGGTACACATCCTTTTCAGAATTCCATTAAGGAAAACTGTTTTCACATCCATCTGCCAGATCTCATAACTATTATGGGTGGCGGTTGCTAGGAGAATCCGGATGGACATAAGCATGGTGTCTGGGATTAGGTTTCTTCACAGTTAATACCATGAATTTACTTGAAACCTTTTGCCACCAACCTAGCTTTGTACATCTGAATATAACCATTTTCGGATTCAGCGGCTTTCAGCCATTTTCGGAGTCAAGGCCCATCATTGCTTCTTCAAAATTTGCAGGCCCGTCACTTTCAATGATCAGTAGATCACGGCAATTGGTTACGAGAAATCCACATTTCTCGGGTTCGTGACGGATCCTTTCGGATCTGCGAGCTTCAGTTTTGTGTAAAAGTCGCGCACATATCTCATATGTATACTTTTACCACAACCTAATTAACCAAGATTCAAACCGTAGTTAATTAAATCATAAACCAAAATCAATATTTTAGTTCACGGTCTGTGTCGATCGATGCAACTTTTGTGTCGATCGACACTTCTTCAGAAACTCGCCATTTAAATGTATATCGAATATACATTCACCAGATCCTTTATAAACTTTAGGCATCACAGGTGCAGGTTCTACAACTCTTTGTAGGTCTAACTGCTGCTCTTCCTCATCAGGTTGAGCAGTCTCCTGTGATTTTCGAATTTCTTCGAGTTTGTACTTTACTCCCACTGTTCTTCTTGGAAAGAAAATCTTTCTCAAGAAAACATGGTTCCGAGCAACAAACAATTTGTTCTCGAACTGGTTGTAAAAGTAACATGCCTTGGTTTTGTTAGGACAACCAATGAAGTAGCACTTATCAGATTTGGGTGTGAGCTTATCAGAGATTAAACGTTTTATATAAGTCTCGCAACTCCAAATCTCCATGATGGATAAATCAGAAACATTTACATTCCACATCTCATGTGGTATCTCTGTAACTGATTTTGATGGAACTCTATTTAATGTAAACTCAGACATTTCTAGAGCGTATTCTTAGAAGGATAATGGAAGATCTAAGTGACTCATCATAGATCGAACCATATCTAATAAAGTCCGATTCTGGAGGAGTGAATTGTGAAACACTTTCACAATCTCTCAGATGATCACTAAATTCTTGACTTAAGTATTCACCTCCATGATCTCATCGTAGAGGTTTAATACCTTTGCCAAATTGATTCTGTACTTCATTTTGGAACTCTTTGAACTTTTCAAAGATTCTGACTTATGTCTTATAAATAAGACATAACCGTACCTACTGAAAATATCAGTAAAGGTAATGAAGTACTGAAATTTTCTTCTAGCACTAGTGCTCATCGGCCCATATACGTCTGTATGTATAAAGCCCAATAAGCCTCTGGCCCTTTCATTTTGTTCGTTCGCAACCTGTATCGACCGACGCATCGTTTGTGTCGATCGACACTACCTCTGTTGAAAGGAGCCTTTGTCGTTTTACTTAATAAACAAGATCCACTTTACTCATTATGATTCTCAATCAGATGAGCCCAAAAGCCCATCACTATGGAGCTTCTGAATCTATTTCTCATTTATGCAGCCCAAAACGACAATGCCAGAGAGAAGTTTGACTCGTATCATTTGACTTGAATCTCTTGGTATTAATGTTATAGTTAGGCACATTCTGGTTTAGAACATAAAGTTCATTCTCTAATGGATTGCTACTATAAAATATATCACTGTAATCAAATGAATAACACTTATTCTTAACTTGAAAACTGATATCCTTCCATATCCAAACAAGGAATAGAAATAATCTTTCTGCTCATAGCAGGTACATAGTAGCAATTTTAAGTTCAAAACATGCCATAAAAGAAAAACAAATGAAATACTCCTACGGTTAATGCAGCAACTCTTGCTCCATTCCCACTCATAGGTCCACTTGTCCTTTCTCCATAGTCCTACTTTTGCTCAGGCCCTGCACATTTTCACAAAATATGAGTACCACAGCTGGTATCCAATACCCAATAAGTAGGACTATAAGAAGTAACATTTACTTCTATAACATAATACCTGAAGAAGAAGTCTCGTACGTCTTCTTCAGCTTCTCATAATCTTCCAAGAATTTATTGCAGTTTCTTTTCAAATGCCCATAACCATTACAATAACGACACTTAACATCTTCAGAAGGATTGGTTTTAACCTTAGGAACATGGCCAGACTCGCTTGGATTCACAATCGAGCTCGTCTTGCCATCACCTTTGTTCTTACCAAGTTTCTTAAACTTTTTACCCTTTTGTACCATAAGGACATTTGGGGTGTCCTTCTTGATGTTAGGTTCAGCAGTCTTAAGCATCCCATGCAATTCAGTCAACGTCTTCGTCAAGTTGTTCATGATATAGTTCATAACAAATTGATCATAGCTTGACGGCAGTGACTGCAGAATGATGTCAGTAGCCAACTCTTGGCTAATGGGACAATCCAGTTTCCCCAGGTTATCAATATAACCCATCATCTTAATGACATGAGGACTAACTGGTTCGCCCTTTGGTAGCTTGCACTCAATCATAGATCTAACCGTCTGGTATCTCTGAGTTCGTGCCTGCTCCTGAAACATACTTTTCAGGCCAGTGATCATCTGTATTGGCGACTCCACGTACTCATATTGCTTCTGCAATTCCGAGTTCATGGTAGCCAACATGAGACAACTCACATCCACCGCATCAATAGAATGCTTATCCCAAGCATCCTTATCTGACTGCCAGGCATTGGCTCGGTACTTCTTGGGGAGAACTTTCTCAAGGACATAGTCCTTTTTCTCCTGTTTGAGAACAATTCTCAAGTTCCGATACCATTCAATAAAGTTGGATCCATTTAACTTGTCCTTCTCAAGGACGGATCGCAGGGAGAAATTGTTACGATGGTTTGTGCTAGACATAGCTGAAAAACGAGGGAGGTTTTAGTTATGATGTTCAAGAAATGAGAAGTCTTAACTATTAAGAAAACTCGCATTATATTCAAACAATGTTTCCTCAGATGAATATAATGATCCAAGACCCATACTTCACCAAACTTGAGTGAGCCACTGGCTATCACCCAAATTTTAGCTATCTAGGTAAGCAACAACCTTGCTAGTTATATCCAGTATAACTCTTGGTTGTGGATTGACATCTCATGTCAAATCCACCTGATGTCTCTGAGCCCAAAACGATTTTGATGGCCCACTCAAGTAAACCGATCTCTTCAGTCATGTAATTGTTGATGTCTTGCACTGCAAGTCCATCAACACGATTACCTTCTGTCTTACTCATGAAATTGTGGACATCTTGCACTGCAAGTCTATCGCACAATTAGATGGGTCTTGACAGTTGACAAGATTGGAAAGACATCAAGTATTACTTGATATTTGGTTGAGGAACGGAACCATTTAAAACGTTCAGTTTTATTATGTTTTAATTCTTCTAATTAAATGATTTGTCTTGGTTTGGTTCTGTGGTTTCAGGTTCCATAACCTAAACTATCGAATCTTGTGTCGACCGACACTACTTTAGTGTCGATCGATGCTGATTAACCAAAACCAATATGCGATAACCGATCAATCCAATTGATCCGGTTTTGAGTACCGGTCAGTGTCGATCGATGCTACATTAGCATCGGTCGATACCAACCCAATCGCAATAAACCATTCTTAGCGTTTAACCATCATTAACCAAGCTCGATAACCGGTCCAATCCAATTGAACCGATTCATCAATCTCGCGTGGTTTGTGTCGACCGACATAACTCTTGTGTCGATCGACACTAGGCGAAACATAAGTTTTATTCGGGTTTTCGCCCTGTATCGATCGATGCCGGATTGGCATCGATCGACACCATGCGAAAAACCCTAAATTTTATTCGGATTTTCGCCCTGTGTCGATCGATGCCGGATTGGCATCGATCGACACCATGCGAAAAACCCTAAAACGTTTTTCGAACAAAAACCCTAAACTAGGTTACTTTGATCAAAACGAGTTTTAGCATGCTTGTATCAATCATACAGAGATCCAGATTCAACCAATCTAATCAACATGCTACAGATTCAATGGAACCCTAAAGCTCTGATACCACTGAAGGAATTTCTAGCAGTTCCTAATCCAATTAGGCAACCCTGGTCTGAATTCCGAGCCTAGGATCTAGGGTTCATGTAATTGAATCATTGGGATCTCAGAATTATCTGGTGATTAGCAGCGGAAGATTTGCAGATAATCGAGATCTAGAGCGCCTCAAATGCTGCGCCTCTACTGGTATCCACACACACACAAACTGAACAGCAGGGATGCTAGTGCCTATAGAGATCCAATCTCTTCAGAGGTTTCAATTCAAGTTCTGGTGGCTGTGAATTAGGTTAGAGATCAGTTTAGGTCGACCATATATCTTATATATGTCGACTTAAACCATAACAGAATTAACCAACGATTAAACCGAATTAATCTGATTAATCCGCGAGTTGCATCGATCGATGCACTATATGCATCGATCGACACTGCCCCAGAATATTGATATCGAATGCATATCAAATATGCATTCACTGGATCATTACATTAATGATCAACCTCGTCTTTAACGCCCAGTTTGCTTAGGTGTGTGACCCTGTAGGATCATATAACACTAGCAATGAGTTCTCAACTCATTGATCATAAGTGGCTTCTAGCAAAGCATTATGACTACCTAGTGTCATATGATTGTCTCATCTCGACAATACGACTTTCACTTGGAGTAAGTACAATAGATTTCAGGACATTCCCAACAGCCACCGCGACGACGCGGAAGCCGTGCCATCTGCGCAAGAGAACACCGCCTAGAACTGCTCCGCTGTAGCCACCGAACCGACAGATCCCGAACCCAAAACCGCAAAAAGAAGACAGAGAGAAAGACACAAGACAACAAAGTCCGGCACCAGTGCTGAGAGAGCTACTGGCACCGGGAATCGAACCAGATCTAAGGTTTAAGGTTGTTGGCGGTTTTTTGGTTTGAGAGGGTTTTTAGGATAAGAGAGAGCCGTAAGGTAACGTGCATAAAATAAAATAGACAAATGTTGATATCAAATCTGAGTGTGAATCATATATACCATTTATGCTATAATTTTTTTACGTCCACAAGATATCCATAAATTACAAGTCTATATCAAAATTGATGTCATAGTATTGAGAAAAAAAAAATCATAATTTATAGTATACAAAATGTTTAGTATTTTGAAAATCCAAAAGAAATGATAAAAGAAAGAGAAAAGAGAGAAATAGAAAGAAGAGAGAGAGAGAGAGAGAGAGAGAGAGAGAGAGAGAGAGAGAGAGAGAGAGAGAGAGAGAGAGAGAGAGAGAGAGAGAGAGAGAGAGAGAGAGAGAGAGAGAGAGAGAGAGAGAGAGAGAGAGAGAGAGAGAGAGAGAGAGAGAGGAACAAAAGGTTAGTTGGGTTGGTTAGAAAGGAAGTTAAGAGGGTGAGGGTAAGTTTGAGATTTCTCTTGTTGAAAGTGCATAAAAACACTAAAATGTCTTATATTGTAATATTAGGTTGGCAAAGTTTCCCAATGTAAAATTATATTTTGCATGTGACCGCTACAGACGTACTTCTTAAATAAGTTTGAACTTCTTCCTTTTTCACCGGTTCATTTTAAGTGTTTTTAAACCAAACTCAGTGCTTCTTACATGTTGAATAGGAGTTCCACCATAAGGCTGCTTCGCACTACTCGAAAATCGTCAACAAGTGCAAGCAGCGGTGGGAAGAGGGAAATGTAGCTAAGGGGCCGCTCGAGACCGTTTCGCAAGGGTTTATTGTCCACTAGGTGAAACAAGATGCGACATTGAAATCTTCGACAAACTCAACGAACTGTAAGAACGACAGAGGCGGCGTCAGGATGGCGATCCCCAATGTTGAGGCAAAGAGAACATAGCAAGAGACGTTATCATATCCCAGCAGTATGAGGAAGGGTCGACTTCCATAACTTCCTTACCAGCTGAACATATCAAAGAAATCGTTCTTGAGGTAAAAAATTCTTTTTATTTTCTAATATTTATAATTAATTTTAAAATAATGTTGTTGTCTAACTTGTACTTTTATTTTAATTCTCGAGGAAACGCCAAAGAGTAAAGACCATTTCTTCGGTTTAGGAAACATGACTTGGAGCTGAAGTTCTCAAGTCCATTATCCTGCTTCACTCCTGATACAGACTCCTTTACTGCAACGTTAGAGGAGAAAGACGAGGAAATCACTAACTTGAAAGCGACCCATGGGGCCCTCCTCGCTAAAAAGGACCGGTACGACGAAGCATTGGCGGCTATGCAAGCTCGGTTGGACAACCTCGGATTTCGGGTTCGGTATCGGGACTGGGATCCCAATAGTTTGTAATCTTAAAACCTATTTATTTTATTGTTTTATGAATACTTAAGAATAATTTAGTTTTATTTTTATTTTTATTTTAATTTCATTTTATATAATTATTTTATAAAAAGAAATATATTAACTATCCATCAATAATCGGTTAAAAATTATGTCAGTTTTGCCTTTCGTTTTATCCTTCAGTAATATATCGGTTTTTGATTTGTCAAGTTACCGACGTTTTATATCCGTCGCTAATTCGTCGGTCACACACGGCCTGGAGTTTCTCGGTACGCGGTCGGTTATATGCGTCAGCAATTTGTCGGTTTATCCGTAGATAAATTACCAACGGATCACTGGCGGAAATTTACCAGCGGACAACCAACACAAATAACCGTTACAGAATTATACATACCCGATGGTAGGCCGTTTGTATAAGGTCTGTCAATAGATGTCGGGTTTTTGTCGGTTGTGTGTTTGTCGATAGTTTGTTGGTCTTTCTTCGATAAAATGACAGTCGATATTTCGTCGATAATTAACCGACAAATTCCATTTACCGATGAGTTAAAACCGACATAAATTTTCTCTAAGGAATCCGTTGGTTATGATTCTTATCGACGGATTATTGCCAGATATTTCCGTCAATAAATGCGTGTTTTCTTATTGTGAGAGAAGAGAGCAGTGATGAAATAGATCAGAGATTTGCATAATGGAAGCGGCCAAGAAGCTTAATTCTGCTAGGAGTTATCTTTGCGTATGAAAATTTGATTCTTTTTACCTCTCCATGTGTTTAAATATCCTGAGACGGTGTTCGCCTAGATTTTTTTTAACACTGTCATTCCATTACGAAAATAAACAACCAAAGTACGAAAGAAAGGGTTCTTTGAAAAAACAGAGAGCAACATAAAACCCAATGCCAGTAGGCATGGTACTCTGTACATAATTGAGAAGAAACCAGACAGGAGATGACTGTGGTGCTGGACCGAGCTTCCACACCTCCTCTGGATGATGCTGATCCTGTGTCAACGCTTACGCATTATGGTTGGCGTCCTGTACCAAAATGTGTCGTATCCACGATGGACCATACCGAGCTACATAAGAGCAAAACCTAAAGTCCAGAGTCACACTACGAGCTATCATCATTGCAGCTCTATTGCTACGAAGAGATGAGTGTTCAAGGGACCAGAGCCGGATTTGAGCGAGTTTATTTTGAATGTTGTTTATTAGCTCCTGGAGGTGGGGGAATCTGCCTGGGTGTAACAGAGCTTCTCTAGCCAACGGAAGGGAAGCTTCAAATATGATCCGGTCCATTTTCATGCTTGCCATTGATTCCACAGCCCAGTACATGCTTAACAGTTCTGCCTCTGTTTCGGAATGAATGTTTGCATATGAACGACGAATGTGGAAGAGTGTTTCGCTTGTATGGTTCCGAAGTAGCCATGATGACCCCACATTGTTGTCTTCTTGTAACCAGGATGACCCAATGTTTTTTTTTTGAACTTAAAGGCTTTCGTATTGAAAAGGTGCAGGAGAAATAAGAAATTACAAGCTTATAGGCTTTAGTGTTTTAGCCGGCCCAAAAAGATTGCCCGAACCAAAGAAAAATATTGCCCCACCTAGATCCCAGACTTGGACAAAAACTCAGGCAATTAATACAAAAACAGAGTCACAACAGTTTCTGATCAAGAAATTAAAAACACTCCAGACCTGAGTTAAGACCAGAAGATCGGCGATCAATCTGAAGCTAGTCACCACCGATTGAGGACGATCAAGACCCAATCATGAACGAAAATGACAATTAGATAGAGTCGGGTAGCAAATCGAAGTGGAGAAGAGGAGAACAGACGAGTAGAAGATCATGGTTTGGTCAGGATTTAGCTCAGCCATAGCTGCATCAGGGACGACGATAAGACTGGATTTGAAGATCGAAGGGACAAGATCTTGTCCTTTATTTGACGGTCCACCAGACCACATATGACAGCAGACGATCGGAACGTCTGACGGTGAATTCGAGAATTACGCTCCGCCCAACTCCAATGGATAGTGGCCTGCCAACAGAGTAGGAGCAGCCTTCGACGGATTTGGCTTCCTTGATGGCTAGCCAGCTGCATTAGTAGATTTGTCCAGACACGGTCAGAAGAGAAATTCAGTTTCATAGAGAAATGAGACCAAATAGACCATGTTTAATCGCAGCCAAAAAGTAAATGGTTCCTAGATTCCTCCGCCGCATTGCAAAGAACACAGCCACTATCAACTTGAAGTCCCCAGCTAGTAAGCCTATCTCTTGTAGGGCACCGGTTAAGGACAAAAAGCCAAGTTAAGAACGAGTGTTTGGGAATGCCACCCTTCAGCCACACTATATGAACCCAAGGTACATGTAACGCTTCCTCATTCTTTAAGACTGAGTAAATACAACCTGTTGAAAATTTTCCAGAGATGTTACCATTAAAAACCCATTCATAACTATCCTCCTCGTTTGAAAGAGTTACGGTGGTCAAATAGATATGCAAACTGAGATGATTTTCAGAACACGTTGTGTATGGGCTTTTGCCACAGGAGGTGAGGAGGCATAGTCGGTGCTACAGGTTGAGCTTGAGCAATGTGGTTATTCAGAGTGAGCCAAATCTCTGCATTTCTCTTGCCTTTTCCACGATCGACTGCGGTTCGTACCGAGTGTTCTCAAACTGCAGAGCATTCCTTGCTTTCCAGAGTTGCCATAGGATCCACGAAAAGGATAGACGTGTAACCTGAGATGTAGCTTGTGCTTTGTTCTTGCTTTTTTGGAGTAGGTGATGCATGTTCAGGAAGACCGAGGATGGGGAGAAGCCATTTGGTGGTAGAGAAATCCCTGATCTGTCCCATACCTCATTTGCTGTAGAGCAATGAAAAAGGACGTGACATATAGTTTTTTGAGCTAATCCGCATACAACACAGGTAGTGTCTATGGTGATGTTACGTGATGTTACGTGTTTGTTAGAGTCAAGATTAGCACTTTCCTAAAAAGGCCTATTCATGAGTTTAGGTCGGCCCAGAATGGAAAGTCGGTATTAAAGCCCAAGGCGGTAAAATTTAGGTTAAACCGAACTCGGGATAACCGACTTACATTAGGGTTTGGAAGGTGTCGGACTCAAGGCGCCGCGCGAGTAAAACGGAAAAGAGGGAATATTCCATAAAAGTAAAACCGATTTATTTAGGAAGATTTGTAATTATCTCTTATTTCCTTTTACTATTTAGACCGACTTGTAACCCTATATAAGGGAACCTCATATCGTTCAATAACACACGCTTTTCATAATACTTTTAGCCTGAGAGACTTAAGCAAATCGACTTTGACCTAATCTCTCCGGCGACTTCAACTTCTCTTTGCCGACTTCCATCTCGGAAAAACCGGCATTCAAACCCTAATTTCCATAATCTCACCGTGTTCTTAAATCCTTCTTTTAGAATCCCTAATTTACAAACCCTAAAACTCTTTCTATCTTTAGATAGACCGAGTTGAGATCTTACAATTGGCGCCGACTGTGGGGATTTCTAAGAGAAATTTCTGAAACGAGATGTCAGGGAATCATAAGGAGATCGATCAAGAAAACCCTAGGGTTGAATTAAGCGTTCAAGATGAAAGTGATTACAACCAGAGTGATCACGAAGACGACGCGGCGAAAGGCAGCAAGCAGCCGCGAGACGCCGCCAAGACAAACAAAGCTCGAGATGGCGGCAAACATGCCCCGTCACTCAGCGAAACAGAGGCTCAAATCGAGCAAGACAAGGTCTTAGCCACTCTAATGGCCAAGATCGAGTCACAGAACGACCTGATCAAAACGTTCTCAGAGAAAATCGACCTGCTGCAGACAGAGCAAGCAAAGATCCTTTCAGGTCAACAGTCCAGAAAACCCAGGAGAGAGGTGCCGCCGAAGGTGAAAGACAAAGTCGCCAGACGACTGGTCTATAGTACATCTGAGGAAAGCCACCATGAACAGAGCCGTAGCAGCGAGTCCAGGAGCAACCCGCGTAAGGAAAGCAACAAGAAGGATACTCGCGAGCGGAGCTCACATCGGAAGGAGGGGTCTGAAAAACCCAAACGGAGCGAAAGTCGGAGACATGACAACCGGAGTGATGAGAGGTATTCACCCGATAGGGATGAACATACCAGTCACGGGACGTGCACCACAGACGAAATTCGCGACATGAGAATGGCTCGCATCGAGACAACTATCGCCGCGAGCGAAGTATGTCGCACGAGAAAACTCATGGAGCGTCTATTCGCGGAGCAAGTCGCAACCATGTCGAGAAACAACTGACTAAGCTCAAAGACACCCTAAAAGAATTAAAAGGAGAGGTCCATGGCGTGAAGGGGTCCGCACCCGAGATCGACCGAATCATCGAAGAAACTCGTAGGACACCTTTCACCTCGCGCATCACAAACACGTATATCAGGCAAAGAGAGAAGCTCAGGCTACCGATGTACGACGGCACAAAAGACCCAGCAACCCACCTCACAACGTTCAAAATCATGGCGGCAAAGGCACGGTTCTCATCAAGCGAGGAGCGTGACATCGGTTTCTGCCAACTGTTCACCGAAACCCTGGAAGGGGACGCGCTAAACTGGTTCTCCCGACTCCTATCCAAATCAATCGATAGTTTCTCCGACCTCACATGGGCATTCGTAAGGCATCACTTTGCCTACATTCGTAAGGACACTTCGCTGAGTGCGTTGATGTCGATGACGCAAGAGAAGAAGGAAACATTTAAAGATTTCGTAGAAAGGTTCAGGGCGGTGATGACACGAGCTGAGGCACCGGATAAGTTCACTATCGCGGCCCTAACAAACGCCGTCTGGCACGAATCACCTTTTTACCAAGATCTAGTCATCAACCCGCCACTAACCATCGAAGACGCACTCCATCGGGCAAACAAGTTCGTGGAATTGGAAGAGAAGAAGGTCGCGTTAGCAAAGAGATTCGGTTCCGGCAAACAAGCAGATAAGAAGGAAGAAAGAGAACCCAGACAGCACTATGACAGTAAAAGCGCCAAAACAATGGTTGTGGACGGCACCGACAAGTCCCGGTCATCAAAACCGTGGAATAAAAGAGGGAAAGAAGCAAAGAAGGCGCAAGCAGCCTCCGCTACAGGGGATACGTACTGCGAATACCATCAAGCTACGTCGCACGACACAGCTGAATGTCGGAATCTCAGAAACGCACTCTACTCCCGACTTTCCGATGAAGAGATCAAGGCGGCCATCGAAAGATTAAAAAAGGAAGAATCATGACAAAAGAAGGAAGACAAAGCCGATGAGCAGGCTCCTAAGCAGGATAAACCACCACGGCGTATCAAAAGCATAGCTTTGAAACGTAACCGTGAAGAAGAAGAGGAGGACGAAGAAGAAACCCCCAAGACCATCCGAAGAATCAACATGATCATGGGAGGTCTAATCTCCGTAAATGATTCGGTCCGGTCAATCAAGGTCTATGAACGCCTAGCATTAGCCGCGCAAAAGGCGCCTCAACCAATCCTGTCAGATGATCCGCCCGTCATCTTTACCGACCAGGATCTCTATGGAACTCACTACCCTCATAACGACCCGCTAGTGGTTGAGCTTCTGATCGGAAGTTGCCAAGTATCTCGAATACTGGTGGACACCGGAAGCTCGATAGATTTAATTTTTCTAGATACACTCAAAAAGATGGATATTAAGGAGGAGGATATCAAGCAGAAGGCCAAGCCGCTCACCGGGTTCACAAGTGAGACGCCATACACAATTGGAACGATCAAGTTGCCTGTTTTCGCAGGAGGAGTTAACAGATTGGTGAGGTTTCATGTCATTGACAAGCCAACCATCTATAACGTAATCCTCGGAACTCCATGGCTGTATAGCATGAAGGCGGTATCCTCGACATACCATCAATGTCTGAAATTCCCGACACCTAAAGGAATCCAGACAGTCAAAGGATGCCAGAGCGCAAGCCGGTAGTGTTTCGCGAGAGAACATAAGATCAGGGTGCCTTCCTGCATGATCAACACAGAACACGGAAGAAAAGGACCGGAGAAAGAACTGATCCAGCAAGTCATCATTGACGAATCAGATGCAAGCAAGTGTGTAGGCATTGGCGCAGAATTGCCAGACGACATCAAAGGGGAACTGATCACCTTCCTACAGCAAAACGTTACAACGTTTGCGTGGACAATGAAGGAAATGAAGGGTATCAATCCAACCATTACAACTCACGAGCTGAATGTCGATCCGACTTACAAGCCAGTCAAGCAAAAGAGGCGAAAACTCGGCCCTGAAAGAGCTAAAGCAGTCAACGATGAAGTAGAGAAGCTACTTGAAGCCGGTTCAATCCAAGAAGTCAAATATCCTGACTGGTTGGCCAATCCAGTGGTCATGAAGAAGAAGAACGGGAAGTGGAGAGTATGTGTCTACTTCACGGATCTCAACAAAGCTTGCCCCAAGGATAGTTTCCCGCTGCCGCATATCGACCGACTTGTTGAGGCGACGGCCGGGAACGAATTGCTATCATTCATGGATGCGTTCTCAGGGTATAATCAAATCCTCATGAACCCAGACGACAGAGAAAAGACGGCCTTCATCACTGAACGCGGCACATATTGCTACAAAGTCATGCCTTTCGGCCTCAAAAACGCCGGCGCCACCTACCAGCGGCTGGTAAACCGGATGTTTGCAGGACAACTCGGCGCAACAATGGAGGTTTACATCGACGACATGCTAGTCAAATCTCTGATTGCCTCTAAGCATGTCGGCCATTTAAAGGAATGTTTCAACATCCTTAACCGGTACGGCATGAAGCTTAATCCAACTAAGTGTACGTTCGGAGTGACATCGGGAGAGTTCCTAGGATACGTGGTAACTCAGAGAGGAATAGAAGCTAATCCAAAGCAGATCACAGCCATAATCGACTTGCCATCTCCCAAGAACACTCGAGAGGTACAACGCCTCACTGGCCGCATAGCCGCCTTGAACAGGTTTATATCCCGGTCAACGGATAAATGTCTGCCTTTTTACGAGCTCCTACGAGGGAACAAAAGATTCGTGTGGGACGATAAGTGTCAAGAAGCATTCATCCAACTCAAGGACTACCTGTCGAACCCGCCGATACTGTCTAAACCCGAGAATGGTGAGACATTGTTGCTTTACATCGCCGTTTCAATGACAGCAGTGAGTGGCGTACTAGTTCGGGAAGATCGAGGAGAACAAAAGCCGATCTTCTACGTCAGCAAAACAATGAACGGAGCCGAAACCAGGTATCCTGCAATGGAAAAACTGGCTTTCGCAGTCGTCATCTCGGCGCGAAGCTGCGACCATATTTTCAGTCACATCCGATTGCCGTATTAAGCAGTCAACCTCTTCGAACGATCCTTCATAGCCCAGGACAGTCTGGCCGCCTAGCCAAGTGGGCAATAGAGTTAAGTGAATACGACATCGAGTACAGGAACAGGACAACCGCCAAGTCGCAAGTGATAGCTGATTTCCTTGTCGAATTATCGCCTGAATTGGACGTCGGTACCGAGATAGAAGATAAAAATTGGAAATTGTTCGTTGACGGGGCCTCATCCAAAAAAGGAGTCGGGATAGGGATACGTCTCATATCACCAACCGGCGAGATTCTAGAGCAGTCATTCAAACTGGGTTTCACGGCGTCTAACAACACAGCCGAGTACGAAGCATTGTTAGCCGGTCTCAGACTAGTCAGGGAAATCGGAGTACGGCATCTCTTGGCCCATTGTGACTCCATGCTTGTAGCCAACCAAATCAACAGAGACTACGAAGCTAAAAACGAACGAATGGAGGCTTACCGAAAGACGGCATTGGAACTCACCAGTTCCTTCGAATTCTTCGATATTGTCCAGATACCAAGGAAGGAGAATGCCCCGGCATATGCACTCGCATCGCTGGCATCTAATCCCAATCTCTGTCGACGGATCCCGGTAGAAACGATCCATGAACCAAGCATCCCACCCCCTGAAAGCAATCAAGAAGAACCTGAAGAAATAATCCTGAGTGGTGAAGACGACATATGCTACAATATTCAAGCAAAGGGCACAAACCTCATCGCTATCCTAACCGGCGACAATAAAGACTGGCGACTTCCGATAAGAGCATACCTGACAGAAGGAAAGCTCCCAAAAGACAAATGGGAAGCACGACGACTTAAAGTCAAGAGCGCGCGATACACTATACATGAAGGTATCCTCTACAAGTATTCTGCTAACAAGATCCTCCTCAGATGCATAAACGGAGATGAAGTAAGTCGGGTTCTCGAAGAAACGCACTCTGGAGCATGCGGAAACCACTCCGGAGGCAGGTCTCTCGCCCTCAAAATCAAGTTGAACGGTCACTATTGGCCGACTATGATAACCGATTGCGAGACCTATTCTAACAAGTGTGAAAAGTGTCAGCGACATGCGCCATTCATACATCGACCTACAGAACTACTCACGACGTCAACCGCGGCTTACCCGTTCATGAGATGGGCAATGGACATCGTTGGACCGTTACCATTATCCAATCAAAGACGTTTCCTGCTCATTATGACCGACTACTTCACAAAGTGGGTAGAGGCCAAGGCTTACGTCGCAATCCACGATGTCCAGGCTCAAAATTTCGTCTGGAAATACATAATATGTCGTTTCGGGCTACCTTATGAGATCGTCACAGATAACGGATCACAATTCATCTCGAAAGTATTCGAAGGATTCTGCAAGAAGTGGGATATACGCCTTAGCAAGTCGACACCGAGGTATCCTCAGGGGAATGGCCAAGCCGAAGCTACAAACAAAACTATCATTGCCGGCATCAAAAAACGCCTTGAAAGCAAAAAAGGAGTTTGGGCAGATGAGTTAGACGGAGTCCTCTGGTCGCATAGAACGACACCTCGCAGCGCAACAGGGGCCACGCCATTCTCGTTAGCCTTTGGCGTAGAAGCAATGGTACCAGCAGAAGCTAACATTCACACTCTCCGCCGGTCTCTCATGCCGCACCATACCGAGATCAATGAAAAGATGCTAATCCAAGCTCTTGACACCCTAGAGGAAGAGCGGGATCGAGCCCTACTCAGGATTCAAAACTACCAGCAGCTCGCAGCTCGGTACTACAACCAGAAAGTCAAGGAACGCCATTTTCAAGTCGGTGACTTCGTCCTCCGCAAAGTTTACGAAAACACCAAGGAGTGGAGAGCAGGGAAACTCGGGGCGAAATGGGAAGGACCCTACAAAGTCACAAAAGTCGTCAAACCGGGAGTCTACGAGCTTGAGTCAATGAAAGGCAAGGCTTTACCTCGTTCCTGGAACTCGGCAAGCCTGAAAGAGTACCACTAAGACGACAAGGCTGATTTCTTTCATAACAAAAAAAAAATGTATTGAACTACGAGTGACTTGATTCTCCTCGGAGATACGTAGGCAGCCTTTACCGGCACAGTCACAAATCTAATAAAATCCTCATTTTTTCAGATAGGATACCGTCTTGAAAGCTATGCAAAGCCAAAACAGGTTACCGTCTTGAAAGCTATGCAAAGCCAAAACAGGTAAGTCCCTTCATTAATATTTGAATATATTTAATGATACTAACAAAGTCGAGTTCTAACTCAAGCCGAGTTCTAACTCGCAAAAGCCGAGTTCTAACTCGCAAAAGCCGAGTTCTAACTCGCAAAAGACGAGCAATGACTCGCAGAAAGACGAGCAACGACTCGCACCGTTAGCATCATGCCTCCTTCCTTGCACGCGAGGTGCACATCGCGGTAAGGGAAAGCCGGGATCCGTCCTGCAAATTTTTCGTGGTAGGAGATAACGAATAAGTCGAGCAAAAAGGACTCGCACATGGTGCGAGCAAATCATACTAGTAACTATTATATAATTTTGGTTCACTATAAAATTTTGCATAACAAATTCTTGACGAAATCAAGGTAATAATTTAAAAAGCTACATGGATATGATTATAAGATATTACCAAGCAACTGATGCTTATATTACGCAAAGAAGTGAAAGATCCTCCTGAACCAGTCATGTCTATATGAAGTGAGAATATGGCCGATGGTTAGTCCACACACAATGCCTGGTACATAGCCTATTGCAGCAGCTATCCAGCTTATTACTTGATCTTGTTCTTCATCCTCCTCTTGCTTTTTTGCTTCTTCTTCGCCTCCTCCCCCACAGTTTTCTTGAAGAGGCACACCCCAGAGCCCATGATTCTCTGCAAAAGAAGAACTATTTTGGCTTTGAATCTGAGTACCTTGTGGTATTGGACCTTCAAGCCTGTTGTGAGAGAAGTTCATCCGTGACAGAAACGTGAGATAATTGGTTTTGAGAAAGATCCAGTGATTCGAGTCTGGTCAAGTTTGCTATAGATGGTGGAATACGGCCTGTGAAAGCGTTGTTTGACATATTTAGCACAATCAGTTCCTTTAGAAAACCGATTGATTTAGGAATATCTCCTTGCAGTTTGTTTCCGGATACATCGATGGTCTTGTAGATTGTGAAAACACGCCCAACCAGCTCCATATTCAATCCTTTGTTCGTCATACCCACCGATCTTTGATAGAATTCTCTGATAAGATAATATCCAAACCTAATCGGCATAGGATTTACAATGTATACGGCTGATGACATTGCAGTCCAACCCGCAAAGTAATCAGATGGCAAGACTCCAATGAAGCGGTTTTTCGAAATGTCAAAGATTCGCAGCTTGGGGAAAATAAAAGAATCTCCAGGAGAGTATATTGGCCTGTGGAACTCGTTAGAACGAAAGACAAGAATCTGTAGATTGGCTAACGATCTCAACCAGAACGGAAATTTGTCACTGAATCTGTTGTCTTCCACATTTAGAAACTCGAGGCGCGTGCAATTGATCAGAGACTTGGGAAGTTCTCCTGACAATCGGTTGTGGCCTATTAGTGGATCCATAAGAAGCCCAAGATAATGTTATTTGAGAAGCCCATAGCCCATGTATTTGAGGGTTTTCATCAAGATAGATTCTTTATATAAAGTTCTGTAATTGATTCTCAAAATGTAACTTGGCTGCCGTGAGGCAGCTTCCCTTTCATTTCTATGATAATCTAAGAAATATTTATCTTGGCCACAATCTAAAGTTTCCAGCTTTTCTTTCATTCTTGCACAATAAAGCTCTATGAGCTATTTCCCTTTCAGTTCTATATTTGCTTAATAAGTTGAATCTATCTTGTTTATAAACTGCTCACATGGTATCAGAGCTCAGCAAGTAGATCCTGACGTTATCATCACCAAGTTTCTATCTTCCCGATCTCCGTATCCATCTTCTCCGGTAGTGAAACAAACAGAAGTGATAAGCCAGTCAGTCTCAGGCTGTGTTTCTAGAAGCCACCCTCGTGATGCTTCTCTCCTGTCGGCCACAGATAAAAAAAAGAGGCTGAAATAATGGAGTCTCCATACGCAGCTTCTCACGCATCACTTCATCACTACGACCGAGCTCGGTATATGAATCGAAGATTTAACAGATAAGAAGCTAGCTCCTTGATATGCTTGTGCGAAATGGATCTGCGAACCAGCTGAGGAATGATGAGAGGAAGAAGCTCGGCAACAACAGAGAAACCAGAACCCTATAGAGGAAGAAAATTGGGTCCAACAAGTCAGGCATGTTATTGGGGACACAAAAAGGCCCAAAATGAAAGGCCCTAAGTGCAACCTTTAGAACGAAGAGGTTCATCGTGTCCTTCTCTGCCTCCAAGCCGTTCCTCTCCGTCGTTCCTCTAGTCAACGTCAAAAGGTCTTTTACATCTCTTCAACATCACTGCTATTCTGATATAAATGCAAGATTGACTATGGCTAATGGTTGAGAAGCAGTTAGCGACCAGGATTTAAGGAAATGTGGGAAGAGAATTCTTCTTCTTCGTGAAACAGATTAAGGGAGTTAAGCGGGTCAAAGAAATCCGGACTCAGTGAGACAGAGATGTCGCAAATACCTCTGAGTGAGATCGACTAAGCTCTCCAAGTTCAAAGAAACCTCTAAGGGAGCCATGCGATACTCTCCAAGTATAGGCCTGAATAGATCTCACACTAAGGTTTGTTCTTCATGGTGGATAAGAGCTATCAACCAACATTACAATGATCTTGTTTGACTACTCATGTTACTGTACATGTCATCTTCATTTGTAGTTCAAACTTAGCCTCGCCTTTCACCCGACGCTAAGTTTGCGGGGGAGTATTAGTGGATCCATAAGAAGCCCAAGATAATGTTATTTGAGAAGCCCATAGCCCATGTATTTGAGGGTTTTCATCAAGATAGATTCTTTATATAAAGTTCTGTAATTGATTCTCAAAATGTAACTTGGCTGCCGTGAGGCAGCTTCCCTTTCATTTCTATGATAATCTAAGAAATATTTATCTTGGCCACAATCTAAAGTTTCCAGCTTTTCTTTCATTCTTGCACAATAAAGCTCTATGAGCTATTTCCCTTTCAGTTCTATATTTGCTTAATAAGTTGAATCTATCTTGTTTATAAACTGCTCACATGGCCAACATCAAGCGACTTCAAGCCAACACTGATCGATTCCTCTGGTAAAACGCCAGAGAAACGGTTGTTCTGAAGATGCAAGACCGACATAGTAGTATTGAAATTCTTGAAACACCGAGGAATAGAACCACTAAAGTTGTTGTTGGATAAAACAAGTGTCTTAAGACCAACCAATTCACATATTCTCCTAGGAATCTCTCCTCTAAAGAAACTCATATATTTTGGTAACAAAGGAAAATCCTGGAATTTGTTTGAGCTTATATCGAGCATTAGTTTTCCACTATTTAGAATAACATCAGCTGGTCCTTCAAAACCATTAAAGGACTTATGAGAAGTGTTTAAATACCTCAACACTGGCAGCCTCCATAACCACTCTGGCACTTGGCCTTTAATTTGATTGCGAGAAATATCTAACTCAGTTAATCGGGTCTGATTTTGTAGAAAATTGGGAAATTCAGAAATATTGCAGGATGATAAAGTCAAGAAAATTATGGGTGAGGGAAGATGGAGAGTTGAACTGATCTTCAAATTATTCCCCGAGAGATCTAGATACCGAAGTGACCGGAGATGTGAGAAAACACTCAAGTCCATGCTTCTTGTCTTCATAAAAGAGAGGTCAAGTCTCTCAATTGACGTGAGATGCAAGAAGATGCTGAAATCAACAGTGTCCCTCCTATTGATCATGGAAGAGAATTCTTAACTACATGTGTTGTTGACAGTGTCGGCGACATGGATATACAGAAAAGAATTCTGAACTACATGTGTTGTTGACAGTGTCAGCGACATGGATATACAGAAAAGAATTTTGAACTACATGTGTTGTTGACAGTGTCGGCGACATGGAGTCTTGACAGGCTGTCTATTTTGTCTTGTATCAAATTAGGTCTAGACTTGGTTCTTTTGTATCCTTTAAAAAGGCCTTACAGCCACCAATGAAAAAAATAGACGTTGGGAAATTATTCTCCCCAGTTTTCTCTTGTTCAAATTCTCTCATCTCTCAAATCTCTCAAGCTTAAATCTTTCTTAAATCTAACATGGTATCAGAGCAATAGAGTTATTGTTCTTTGATTCTCTCTATTCTCTTACTGATTCTACTCATTCTGAGTTCTAAATCTGTGTTTTTCTCTTCATCTCTGCTCTTCAAACTGTTTCTCTTTTCTGAAACCTTCAAGCTTCATCAATGGAAGACACTGTCCAAGTAAACTCAAGCCTCAAGCCTACTGTCATTCCGGTGGTTCTCAAGGGTTTAAACAACAGGACATGGCAGAGAACAACCAAGACCGCTATCTGTGGCAGAGGACTTTGGGAGCATATTCTTGAGGACAAGACACCGCCTGATGAATATCCAAAGGAGAAGAAAGATGAGGCAACAAAGAAGGAGGAGGCAAAGTGGTTTCAAGAAGACCAATCAGTTCTGGGTTTTCTTCAAAACTCACTAGATCCGTCCATCCTTGAAGCTTACTCATATTGTGAAACTGCTAAATCACTTTGGGACACTCTGAAGAAGGTGTATGGTGATGTCTCTAATCTCAGCCGTGTGTATGAAGTGAAGACAATCAGTGACCTTCACCAAGAGGATTGTGAGTTCACCAAGTATCTTGGAAAGTTCTCATCGGCTTGGTCTAAGCTTGACATGTTAAGGCCAAGCACCATGGACCCAAAGGTTCTCAATGAAAGGAAGGAGCAAGACAAGATCTTTGGACTCCTCCTCAATCTGAATTCGGTCTACAATGATGTTATCAAATCCATTCTAAGGGAGAGTACTCTTCCTGACTTTGAAGAAGTGTGCTCAAGGATCCAAAAGGAACAAGGGAACATTGGGCTGTTTGGAGGAAAGGGGGAGCTTGTCACCGCCAACAAGAGTGTGTTCAAGCATGAGTACAGAAGCGTGTTCAAGCAAGAGGACAGGAAGCACATCTCCTGTGAGCATTGCAAGAAGAAGGGACACGCCAAGGAAAAATGCTGGATCCTCCATCCACACCTCAAGCCATCCAAGTTCAAGGATTCAAAAGCCAACATCTCTCAAGAAGTGGTTGAGCAGGCAACTTCATCTACTCAAGGAGGAGAGCTTGCCTTGTTCACTAATACTGAGTATGTGAGGAGAAGTGATTTGGAGGATCTCATCAAGGCTTATGCCTCTAAACTCTCTGGTATCACACTTTTGTCTCATAAATTACTTGCACAACCTGATCATAAAATGGTAGTAGACTCAGGAGCTTCTCACCATATGATTAGTGATGCTAAGTTGTTAAAAGATATTAAACCGGCTCTAGGTAGAGTAACTATTGCTGATGGTCAAGGTATTCCTATTGTAGGAACAGGAAAGTTAAGACTCTTTAACAAGGATAGTGATGCTTTCTTTGTGCCTAAGTTTAAGTCTAATCTTCTGTCTGTGAAAAGGATTACAAATGATCTGAATTGCAATGTTATATTTGGACCTAATGAAGTTTGCTTTCAGGATATTAAGAATGGCAAGGTACTTGGAAGAGGTGGAACACAAGATGAGCATTACCTCCTTGAGAACACTTCTCCAATCAATTCAGATTCCTTAGCTTTCAATTCCTGTTTTTCTGTTAATCAAAATGTTTTGTGGCATGCTAGACTTGGACATCCTCATGCTCGTGCTCTCAGTTTAATGTTGCCTAATGTTAACTTTGATCATTCAACTTGTGAAGCTTGTATTCTTGGCAAACATTGTAGAACTATCTTTCCTAAATCTGCTACTATCTATGAAAACTGCTTTGATCTAGTGCATTCTGATGTTTGGACTTCACCATGTCTGTCTAGAGATAGGAACAAGTATTTTGTGACATTCATAGATGAAAAATCAAAGTATACTTGGGTCACCTTGCTTCCATCTAAAGACAGAGTTTATGAAGCATTCATTCACTTTCAGAATTACATTACTATTCAGTTTAATGCCAAGATTAAAGTGTTTAGATCAGATAATGGAGGAGAGTATACAAGTCAAAGATTCAAAGAAAATCTGAACAAACATGGAATCCTACATCAAACCAGTTGTCCACATACACCCCAACAAAATGGAGTGGCTGAGAGAAAGAACAGACATCTTATGGAGGTGGCTAGATCCATGATGTTCCATGCCAATGTGCCTAAAAGGTTTTGGGGAGATGCAGTCTTGGCAGCTTGCTACCTCATCAATAGGATTCCAACCAAAGTTCTACAAGACATCTCACCATTTGAGGTACTAAACAAGACTCAACCCTTTATTGAACACTTACGTGTGTTTGGGTGTGTGTGTTTTGTCCATATCTTAGGTGATCAAAGAGACAAGCTAGAGGCTAAGAGCATCAAGTGCATGTTCCTTGGATATTCAACTACTCAAAAGGGATACAAATGCTATGATCCAATCAACAATCGTACATATGTGTCAAGAGATGTTAAGTTCATTGAGGGGCAGGGGTACCATGAGAAAAGGGATTGGGAAGGACTGAAGGATCTTTCAAGATCACCATCTGACCTTGCTACAAGTCTGAGATTTCTCTTGAATCATTTGGGAAATGGCCCTCATAAAGCACCAAGACAAGGGGAAACAGAAACAAGAAGTCATCAAGAAGAGTTGCAAGAAGAAGAACCAGTGACAGCTAATCAAGAACCCACTCAAACTCAAGAGGAAGTTCTACCTCAGAATCAAGATCAAGACAACTTGAATATGAATGATGAGGAGATTATTCATCATGAAGATGAAGAGATGGGTGTAGAGGAAGCTGCTCAACCGGTCCAACAACTCAGAAGAAGTATTAGAGAAAAGACGGATCTATCAAGCTACATCAACAAGAAGTTCTACTTCAACAATCAGGCTGTTGCTCATCCCAACCAGTCTGTTTGTTCTATTGACTTGTTGCCATCAAGTCATTGCGCTTTTCTTGGGAAGATAGAGATGAATCATGTTCCTAAAACCTATGAAGAAGCTAAAGACACCAAGGAGTGGATGGATGCTGTGATTGATGAGAAGGGAGCTATGGAAAAGAATCACACTTGGAATGTGGAGAAGCTGCCAAAGGGAAAGAAGACTGTCAGCTCAAAATGGGTCTTCACAATCAAGTATAAGAGCAATGGAGACATTGAGAGGTACAAGGCAAGGTTGGTTGCAAGAGGGTTCACGCAAACTTATGGAGAAGACTACACTGATACCTTTGCACCAGTAGCGAAACTCCATACAGTGAGAGTCACACTGTCCTTGGCCACAAACCTTTCATGGAACCTATGGCAAATGGATGTTAAGAATGCCTTTTTACAAGGAGAGCTTGAAGAGGAAGTGTGCATGACTCCACCACCGGGACTAGAGCATTTGTGTAAACCTGGTGAAGTATTGAGACTAAGGAGAGCAATCTATGGTCTGAAGCAATCACCAAGGGCATGGTACCATAAGCTAAGCCATACACTCATGGACTATGGATACAAGAAGTCTCAATCTGATCACACATTGTTTACTCTTCAAAGCCCTTTAGGAGTGGTGGTGTTTCTGATCTATGTGGATGATTTAATCATTACTGGAAGTGATAATGAGGGAATTCAGTCCACAAAGGCTTTTCTCAAAAGTTCGTTTGACATCAAAGACCTTGGAGAGTTGAAGTATTTCTTGGGTATTGAAGTATGCAGATTCAATGATGGGTTGTTTTTGTCCCAAAGGAAGTATGTTAAAGACTTGCTGACAGAAACAAGAATGAATGATTGCAAGATAGCAAAGACTCCTCTTGAAGATGGCTACCAAGTCAATAGAAAGGGGGAGAAATCAGATGAGGAGAAGTTCAAGGATGTCTCCTTGTATAGAAGACTGGTTGGGAAGCTTATCTATTTAACTCTCACTAGACCAGACCTATGTTTTGCTGTGAATCAAGTCAGCCAGCATATGCAATCACCCACAGTTTATCATTGGAGTTTGATTGAGAGGATCCTTAGATATCTCAAAGGCTCAACAGGACAAGGAATTTGGATGGGTAAGAATGATAGCACTGAGATTGTCGGCTACTGTGATGCAGATTGGGCTGGTGATAAGAGTGACATGAGATCCACAACCGGTTATTGCACCTTCATTGGAGGTAACTTAGTGACTTGGAAGACGAAAAAACAGAAAGTGGTCTCGTGTTCAAGTGCTGAAGCTGAGTATAGGGCTATGAGGAAGCTGACAATAGAGTTAACTTGGTTGAAGGCTCTACTCAAGGACTTTGGCATTAAGCAATCAAGTCCCATTACCTTTCATTGTGACAATCAGGCTGCAATACACATTGCTACCAACTCTATGTTTCATGAAAGGACTAAACACATTGAGATAGATTGTCACAAGGTAAGGGAGAAGATTGAAGATGGGACGGTTCTACCTTGCTACACAAAGAGCGAAGATCAGCTAGCAGACATCTTCACCAAGGCTGCAAGTCTCAAAGTTTGCGATCATATCTTTAGCAAACTAGGACTTGTAGACCTCCCTACTCATGATTAGAACTTCCCTGATTCATGTGCAGCATACTCTTTTTCCCTTGGTATGGTTTTGTCCCAAGTGGTTTTCCATATCAAGGTTTTTAATGAGGTGTTGCCATGATCATTCCAAGTTCAGTCTTTAGGGTGATTCCAAAGTCTAAACTTGAGGGGGAGTATTGATCATGGAAGAGAATTCTGAACTACATGTGTTGTTGACAGTGTCAGCGACATGGATATACAGAAAAGAATTCTGAACTACATGTGTTGTTGACAGTGCCGGCGACATGGATATACAGAAAAGAATTCTGAACTACATGTGTTGTTGACAGTGTCGGCGACATGGAGTCTTGACAGGCTGTCTATTTTGTCTTGTATCAAATTAGGTCTAGACTTGGTTCTTTTGTATCCTTTAAAAAGGCCTTGCAGCCACCAATGAAAAAAATAGACGTTGGGAAATTATTCTCCCCAGTTTTCTCTTGTTCAAATTCTCTCATCTCTCAAATCTCTCAAGCTTAAATCTTTCTTAAATCTAACACCTCCATGTGTGCCAAAAAGAGAGGTCAAGCTCCTCTAGGCAGACTAGCTTGGATATAGATCTCGGGATTTGCCCACTGAAATTGTTATCTCCAAGGTATAAAATTCGAAGTTTAGATGGCGAAGAGATATTCCCAATCTCAAGAGGACCGCTGAAATCATTTATTTCCAGGTAAAGCATTTCCAACGAAGGGATGAGGAAGAGAGACGACGGAACAGATCCGGAAAATGAATTTTCATGTGAACCTTTGAACTGGTTAGAACCAAGTTCGATCAAGGTGAGCTCGCTCAAATTGAGCAGCATAGGAGGAAAGTTCCCACTGAGCTTGTTACTTCCAAGTTGCAAATCTGTTAGACAGTTTAGATTTCCGATTGAATCTGGTAACTCACCGGTGAAATCGTTATCAGAAAAATAAAGATGAGTGAGATAAGAAAGATTTCCAATTGAAGAAGGAATCTTTCCAAAGAGTTTGCAACCAGTAAGACCCAAAACCCTCAAATATTTTAGGTTGCCGATGGAATCTGGTAGAGTACCCAAAAGATTATTCCACGTAAGATTCAGGCTCTGGAGATGTTTCAGTCTAAAAAGACTACTATTAGATCTCAAAGGGCCATTGAGATAACTTGCCTGGAGGTCTAACTCAACCACCTCACCTGTCTTAGGATCACAAGAGACACCATCCCAAGAACAACAATCAGTGGTGTTCCTCCAGCTCTGTGTCTTCGTCTCAACAGTTGTCACATCCAAAGAATCCACATAGAACTCACTCTTGAACTCCCATAGAGCATCCCTCTGCTCTGGACGACACAAGTGCGTAGCAGGTGAAGGAGAAACGATTATTGAGTAAGAAAAGGACATGATTAAAAACAAGCTCCATACTATCATCAGTTTCTGACTACAAGAATGCATCATATTTTTTCACTTTGATTTTTTTTCTTGTTGATGTGAAACGAGTGATGTTGATCATTGGATTGTCTTTTTAAATTGGTGGAAGAAATCGTAGTATGACTTAACAAGTCATTGATGAATGGTACAAATAATTTCACACATAAGTTTGTTTTGCTATATCTAGAAAGAACGAACATGTTTCTGCTAGTTTGTACGAAAGTTGTGTATCAATTCAATTTGTCTCTTGGAGTACAGTTTTTAGTTATAATGATTTCCACGATAACATGTTTATCACGGGTTATCGCTTTTACCATGTCCACTAAAAGATTGGAATACATGTGGCTTTAAACACAGAGGGTTCAAACTTAAATTACTTTCATATAAATGCAATTTGATGAAGGTTTTTTGCCCATCAATTCATATACTTTGTGAAAATAACTCTCTATGAACATTTCTTTATCATGTATCTGATTCGAACAATCTATGGGATATGAATTAATTCAGAGAAGCTGCGAAGAAGGTTGATCCCACGAGGAGTTCTCTTTGAATTTGAAATTTTGCTTTTTTTTGTTTGTTACGTCTCCATGTGTCTTCGCTTTTTTCAACAAATAAAGCCTATTAAGTCGATAGAGTTTTCATCGCTTAGGACGGTCGGTTTGAGCTGAGGTGAATGATATGAAATGGTTGAATGCGAACACTTTTTACTAGTTTCTCAAAAAGTTTGAAAAACTCCTTTTTGTTTTTGAATTCTTTCATTTGAATTGCAAAGTCATGTCATTTTTCTGATTCAAACACCATTTTCATCAATTTAGAACAAACCGTTATGAAAATAATTTTCTTTTGATTGAAATTTTTTCTATATTCCATGGCCTAAATCAGACCCTCAAACTTTGCAGTGTAGTGGCGAGAGATTACTGGGGATATTTGTAGTCCCTATCATCACATTCCAATTTCCTTCAAAACAATTGTATCTTCCTTCGCATGAGTACATTACTCCATCTTTCCATTACCCATCTATATAATACCACTGGACATGTTGAATCCAATCAATGTGTACATGAGGCTCATTCTCTTGATGATGTAATCGTTGAGTTCGGCATGTTGTGCTTCTTTCCGTGTTAAGAATTCCACTTCTCCCTATTTTAGTATTTCCTGAGGATTACAGTATACGTTTTTAAAAATAACAATAAAATCACTGTTATTAAACTAAGCCACCATTTTTTTGGTGTAAGACATCTCCAATTCACATCAAATCCTACAAATATATTTCAAATCCGTTTATGAACTTTTAAGGTCGCATAAAAATTCTTATGAATATCTTTCAAATTTAAAAACTTTAGAAACATTTTTTTTATTGTCTGCCCTTGAGAATCAATGGTCATTTATTGACAGCTTTGTTGAAAACTTTTTAAAAAAGTATTGTTGCGTAATTGACCATTTATTTTATTTAGTCTATATATATATATATATATATCAACAATATAACTAAGGATTTGAATGGTGACACTTTAGAAGCGGTTTTCAAAATGGTTTTAGTAAATCAGCTTTTTTTACACCAATCACTAAAAAGTGACACATTTGCGGTTTTTGAAAAGAAAAAAAAACCGTTTACAGTTTCTGATGCACAAAATTGTTTTATAGGTAAGGTACCGCCATACAAAATCGCAAGACTGCTAATAACCAGTGGTTGAAAAAATTCCACACTGAACAATAATTATTTTTTTCAAAAAAATTAAAAAAGGAAAATCGTATTTTAAACTTTCAAAGTAGAATTTAGCAGCACTTTAAACCTTAAGACATTGACACACACACTCTAAACTATCAATATAGAAAAACTCGCATATGTAAACTTGCAAGTAGTTCTCGTGTTTCCGCAGTCAAATAAGTTAACATAATGGTTAACTCCGTGACTTCACAGTAAACGACTGTTAATTTTAAAAGCAGGAGTAATTTGTGCCTATGACCATATATGACACAATATTTAACCGGATGATCATACCCCACTGACTCTTATTTTGATTTCATTTATATCCCTACATCCCTATGTTTCTTTTTTTCTCTTACTTTCCACAGACCTTCCGATTTCTACCAAACTCATCTTCAGATCTAGATCTGAACCGCAATCTCTCCATCAATCTTCTAGTCTCAGCTCTTCCTCCTTGAACCCTCAACCTCTCATCCTCAGTGTAGATCTTATCCACAATTCCCTTGTATTGGGCAGTCTCTTTCAGGTTCACATCAGTAGTATTTCGAGCTTCTTCCTCTTCTCCACATGTAGATTTGCTCTTTTATATTAGAGCTTCACTTGATAAACTTGAAGGTACTGATTGTTACTACTGATTTTGTCATCTGGTTTGAAACATCTCTTTGTGTTGTAAACAAAGTGTGGAAATTGGACTCATTAGGTCCTTCTCATCACTAGTTGAATCGGGACATTGGAAATAAACGGCTTTTTAAGGACAAAGGAACTTATGTAGTTCTCACTGGACATTTTCTTAACAAAACAAGTGATCTGAGTGGTATCTTTGACAACGTGAAACCGAAGGTATATTTTTTTTTGTTGGAATCTTCCCATCATAATGTATTATTGGATTTCTGGGTTTTTGTCTAACTGACCTTTTGGATCGTAGGTTTCGATTTGGGTTAGTATTGATCTCTCGTTAGCTTAGATCTAATATGTGTCTCAACCTTTGTTGATTTTTGGTAATTCAGCTGCAAATGACAAATTAGTTAATAATCAGAGGTTCATGATAACCCTTGTGTTTGATTTTCCTCGGTGATAATCACCAACGTCTAAGTTTCAAATTTTGTTAGATTCAGTACTTTTTAGATCTGGTTTCAATTGGATGAGATCTTGAAAATGAAAATTTCGATATTCTTTTTCTTATGTTGACCAACTGTTTGCTTGCTTATGTACCTAAAAATTTAACAACATTGAATAAATTATTAGCGGTTCAAAATAAAACTTTCGAGCTTAAAATAAAATCTTAGCGGTTAAAAATAAAATCTTAGCATCCCAAATATTATCAGATATGCAAGTCTAAATAGCATATATATCCAAAATGTTAACAGTACCAAATAAAATCTTAACGTCCGCAAATAAAAAGTTAACGATACAAATCCAAAATATATATGTACCTAAATATTAGCAGTACCACCATTGATTGCTATACTTTTTTCTTAATCTATATATTGAGTTACTATTTGTTATAGTTACGACTGTTATCAAAATTTCATCAAAAAATTTGGATGTTCGAGAGAGAGATAAAGAGAGATAGAGATAGATAGAGAGAGAGAGAGAGAGAGAGAGAGAGAGAGAGAGAGAGAGAGAGAGAGAGAGAGAGAGAGAGAGAGAGAGAGAGAGAGAGAGAGAGAGAGAGAGAGAGAGAGATGTGCATATCCAAGGGGGGCTGGACGTCACAGTCATTATCTCCTGCAAGTTGCATTGACTAGAGAAATATAATAGATGAAGGCACGCTGGTCTTTTTGCAAGAATGAATTTGGTTTCGGAAAAAAAATTCTCTTCTAGCTAATTTTTGCTGAGTTTTGTATTTTCTATCTGAATACCCCTTAAATCAAACATGCTTAATAATAAAATTATTTTTAAAATAATAAACTAAAAGAAAATTAAAAATAAAATAAATCATCTTCTCCATCTCTTTGCTCTCACTTCTCCTCCTCTCATCTCCCAAATCAGCTAGCGAAAAAGAAGAAGGAAAGTTTAACCTTCAACACCAAATCCAACAACCACGGTTTGTTCCCATCTTCGTCTGTGTAACATACCCATACTAGGGCCCAAAAAGAATAAGGAAATGGGCCAAAAGCCCAAGGCCCAACCCGTTAATTCTGGAAATCCTAGGGATTTTCCCTATAAAAGGAGAGCTAGCCCCCTCATTTCTGCACAGAAATCGAAACAGCGAAGCCCTGCTCGTGAACGGAGCCAGCCAAGCGACCAGCCCCAGCCACCGAGCGCCGACGACTACCGACCACTGCCGCCGGCCGTCGGAGCTCCAATCGCCGCCGTGACCGCCGCCCGGAGACGCAGCACCTCGCCGGAAAAGTCGCCGGAGTTTTCGCCGGAGACCGCCGTTCGCTCGCGCTTCAGATCCCGAACTCCGAGTCGTCGTCTTCTCGATTCGTTTGAGTGCAGAGCCCTTCGTTCTTCGCGTTCTTAAGGTGAGAATCTCCAGATCTGCTTCAGATCTATGCTTCTAGATCAGATCTGATCCGTAGAAGTTGTAGATCTGAGCCGTATCTTCCATTCCGTCTCTCTCTCTCTCTCTCTCGCTCTGATCTGCTTCATATCTATGCTTCTGATGGATAGAAGTTGTAGATATGACTGTATCTTCCTCTATCGTTCAGATCTGGAGCCCGAAACCCTAGATCCGTTCTCTTTCTCTAGATATGTCGTCTAAAATCCTAGATCTGTGTGCAGGATCTCCAGATCTATTGCCGGTTTCACCAGATCTACTCTCGTTCTTCAGATCTAGACTAAGGTGAGGACCGAACGTGATCTCTTTCTCTATTCTACTGCAATGTTGGGACTCGAATCCTCGTTTAATAGCGTATTTCCTAGATAGTGTAGTTCTAGCGGATGATTTGCATTGATGTGATTGAAAAGCACCTAGAATATAGGTGGTCACTTAAACCGAAAACGACACCTAGACCATAGGTTATCATTTGAACTGAAAACGTTGTTTGTACTTGATGGCTATGCGTGGTAGAACTGTTGTAGTGATTGGGTGTAGGGCGCGTAGCGGAAATTGTGCGCGTCCTTTGTATCGTCGGAAGGGGGTTTTGGCGAGCCCCCCAAAAGGAAGGGCCGACGGGCCGAGAAGTTTGGCTTTGGGCCGGTTGTGTGGGCCTTCAGGCTGTTGAGGTGTTCGTGAGTGTGAAAGCACGAGTGTGCGTAGTATTGTTTGTGCCTACGGGCGTTGGGTGCAAGGTGTTATTAACCTTGGACTCGTTTCTTGATGTTGTGCTAGTTAAAGGTAGAGATAGCGGTATTCCTAGAATCCGCCCTCATTGGGTATTGGTGTCAAACCAATTACGCATGCCTACATCGTTGTTTGTTTTGCAGGTAACCCTGGAGCGTTGCAAGGGTAGACAGACGGTGTGGTCCTACGTTTTGGGAAGCGAGATTTCTTTCTTTTCTTTTTCGTTCATTTGTTTCGTTAAGACTTATGTGTTTCTTCCGTTTCACGTTTAAAACTATTTCAGTTGGTTTGGTTTTCTTGTAAGACTCGGTTTTCTATTTCAATAAAGTAAAACCTTTTCAGTTATTTGTGTGTTGGCTCCGGTTTATGGCTTGGTTCGCGGTTTGTGGACTATGACTCGTGGAGTCAAAGAGTCGTTGACTTGGATCTGACGGGATGGGTGTTACAATTTGGTATCAGAGCAGGTTAGACCTAGCCAGTGTCGTCCTGGCTAGGTAGGGTAGGATAGTGTATTTATATTCAGATTTCAAAGTTGTTTTCAATTCTTTTCTAAATGGGGATTTCTAAAAAGTTAAGATATTAGGAGCACCACTCCGATCTCCTCCTTATATACACTCCGGAAGTGAGTTCAGTATTCAACCGTCAACTGACCCATTTGTCCTTCTTTTGCAACATGATGCCGCCTAAGAGAAGAGCCGCGCCAGCTCGACGTGACCTTGATGCTCCGTCACCAGCTTCATCGACAGACAGTGCTACCAGTGTGCATGGGTCCCAGGAACCAGTTGATGTGAACCAAGGAAGAGCGGTAGTGGGGGCTGGACAAGTTGTTGTGGATGCCGCTCTTTTGCAAGAGCTACTCGCCCTTTTGCAGGCGCAAGTTGGAAATGCTGGAGTTGCAGGAGGTGCAGCAGGAAATGCTGCAGGAGCAGGAGCAGCAGTTGGAGCCGCTGTTGGAGCAGCAATGGGAGTTGTAGGAGCAGGAGCTCCCGAAATGATACCAGATAAATTCAACGTGGCGCCAGGAGTTGCAGGGGGAGCTGGGCACGCAAGAGGAGTTATGAATGCCCCAGGAGGAGCTGTGAACACCCCAGGAGGAGCCGGCCTTGTTGCTGGAGGAGAAGGAGTCGCTCCTATGGGATTTGGATTTGTTCAGCCACCACCGTTGGTGAACCAGTACCCACCACAACCGCCACCGCCACTGCAGGCGCTTGGAGCGGTGCAAGGGATGTCCTATTGGAGCATGTTGAAGCATTTGAGGGAGATGCAAATGGATCACTTCGCTGGAGGGGTCAACGCCATTGCAGCGGACAATTGGAGGAGGAAGTTGGAGAGGAATTTGGATACTGCCAGATGCCCAATGGAGTTTCATGTGGAAATAGCGACCTTCTACCTCAAGGATGATGCACTGGTCTGGTGGGAAGGAGTACTGGAGGGCGCTCAGGGACGTCAGCTGACATGGATGTATTTTCGCGAGGCATTCAACCGGAAGTACTTCCGGGAAGTGACCATGGACATGTTGGAAGGGGAATTCCAGAACCTCCGTCAGGGAAACCGGAGTGTGCGGGAGTACGGGGAACGTTTAACCGTTTGAGGTGATTTGCAGGAAGGTACCTGACCGAGCGGAAGCTGATCCGTCGGTTCCTTGTTGGATTGAAGATTGAGCTCAAGTGCCGTTGCAAGCTGAGAGACTACTACGCATCAACGACCTGATCAAGAAGGCAGTTGATGCCAAGATTGACTGGGAGGAAGAGCAGAAGCAGCACAGGAATGGGCACAATAGAGGCGCCAAGAGGAACTGGGATACTACCCATGCTGCGGCGCCTGCAGTACCGACGCAGCAGGCGCAACCTTTGCAAGTGCAGCTGATGCAGAAAGTGGCACCCTGGGGATGTTACAAATGTAGACAAGCGGGGCTTCTCAACAGGAATTGTCCGCAGACAGTATGCTACCACCGCCAGAAGGTCAAGCTGGGGGTCCTAGGGCGTACGTTGCAGAAGTTCTCAGAGGAGTAGAGCCGATCGCGGGTACGTAAACCTTACCTGCTTGCGTGAATATTTGTAGTCGTAGTCGTTAAAGGTCTAGTAGCTTAGCTTAGTAAAAGTGTAGGATCGGTTGTGGTTGGGGGAGTAGCCGCCCACACCTTGTTTGACACGGGAGCTACGCATAGCTTTGTGAGTCCACAGTTCTCGGACTATTGGACCTTTAATGGCAGATTCATTGAAGGAATCATGAAGGTCGAGACCGCCAGAACGTAGAAAGTAGCAGGCACGGAAATCTTCGAAAGAGTGCCAGGAACGGTGGCTGGAGTCGACCTACCTACTGACTTAGCACGAGTGGATCTGGGTCGCTATGAAGTTATCATGGGTATGGATTGGTTGGTGCGACACTAGGCCATAATGGACTGCGCCAAGGCGACCATCACTTTTCCTCGTGAAGAGGGAAAGATCGTTTTCAAGGGAATGAAAACACAGATGGGGATATCAATCATATCCATGATGCAGGCAAAAGCGTTGATCAGCAGAGGGAATGAGGCATACTTGGCGACATCTGTAACGCCCCTTTCCCATTCTCCGCTGACCGCCGAGCTGACCGGCCAACAATCAAACAAGAACATGACCGATCGAACCCGAGCAAGTCGAACAGGAAAAGTTCGCCACAGGACGAAGCCAGAGACAAGTCGGTTTGAGACAAAGGCTCACACCAACCTATCCTTGACTCCGCTATCCTCGCTTCCATAGTACAAGTCGGCCGTCCTGCACTACTTCAGCGAGTTGTGTCGGTTCAGACTAAACACAATATCAGGAAAGTATATTCATTTCTGAGTAAATCAAACGTTCAACACAACGTTTAATCGTCACTTTACAAATCACTTTTCATCAACAACCAGTCAATACGTAAATCAATACAAAATGGCTCTAAGCCGAACCGAGAGAAAAACCCCAAATACATTGAGTCTAAAATCCTGCCCCAAGCCATCCCGAAGCTACACCGAGGATCTCCCGCGACCGTCGCTGCTACACCTGAAAAACACAAAAAGAGTCTAATGAGCGATCTAAGATCACCCAGTGAATCGGCTCCCCACTAAGGCTTCTAATCTATCTATCATCTATAGATTCCTGCCCGAAACCCAAAATAACAATCCATCAACACAACAGCCGATCACGCTCTACCACGTCGTGTCGAGCCCACACACAATCAATCGCCAAAAGAAAGAGAAGGCGTTTAGAGGAAATCGGGAGCACTGCGGCACATGTCCCCGATTGAGACTCGATCTATCTACCGCGCAACAACACAACACCAAAACACACACACTGGGCCCCTACGATCTTGGTGACTTCCACGGGTTCTCACTGTTACCGATATGGTAACTAACCCCACGTGACTCCTAGCCGTTCACACAACGACTAGGACACCGTTCTCTGTCCATCGATACGCGGTGACTCCGGTTACCCCCGGCAACCCGAGCTTCCATGCAGTCCGGTCCTAGGACGCGACCCCGTATTCTCCGGACTACACCCTACAGACGTCACTCCATAGGTTCGCACCTGCCAGCACCAACTGACCAGGTTATCAACTCCCGAGGATCCAATCGGGATGGAAGTACCAGAACGTAATCACACACCTAGACTTGCGGGATCTAACGCACCCTAGAGTCCTAGTGCAGTAATGTAAACACGCAGACTCGCTTGGACTCTAGCAATCAATCTCAATCAACCACCACAACAACTCAACCCCGCATCCCGCAAGTCTACTCACACACACCACCGCTCTGACTCAGCACCGCACCGAGTCAGCACCACAACTTAACCGGTCCCGTGACCGCGTTAAGTAACAACGAGGATCGCTCGGCCCAAAACCGAGACGATCTAAAGGCCTGCACACAAAGATCAACCACAACCACACAACACCACACCATCACACAATAAACAGTCTACTCGGCCCAACACCGAAGTAGACTCACAATCACACACACAATCGATAGTCTACTCGGCCCAACACCGAAGTAGACTCACACCATCACACACACAGGCCTATTAGGGTTTCTAACGTCTTTTAATCAATCCACACCCGCTACCTCGGGTTAACCGCTTGTTAAACCGTAGACGGTTCACCAATCATAACACTTCTCATTTCTTAACCAATCCTAATCATCTTTTAACAACTCCTCGATCCGTCGGTTTAGAGCTAGCCGCTTGCTAAACTCCCCGACGTCTCATCATTCATTACTTCATTCATTTAACCTCGGGTAATCCTGATACCATTCACACTCCATACGTTCGTTCAGGTTAACTTCCGTATTTTAACTTGTCCCAATTCCCGTATATAAGTTCATTCAATCTCGTCCCTTACTTACATATATATGCATATATAGTCCTACTCATGCCACGACTATATGAATGTATCACACACAACAACGCTATCAACCTAGCGGCACACAATCAGGTTCAATCCGTTTAAGCCTATCATGCTTCTTTAACCCTAGCCGGTTTATTGTTAATTCAACCAATCCATCAGTCAATCCAATTCATTAATCACGGGTATGCACTCCTATCTCTACGGTTTCCCATTTGTCGTCTAAATGCAACTACGGTGTTTGAGCCGACTCACGGTGTTGTGACGGAACGAACGGCATGGATGCGGATACGGCTTCTTGAGACCCGAACTAAACCCGAACCACCCGAACAAACCCGAACACGGACTCCCGAATACCCCGAACCTCCATCGCTTTGACCCGACCTTGACCCGTACTTGACCATACCGTTGACCTTCGTGATTCCGATCGAACCTCCGGACTAATCTCTTTTCTCTCTCCTCCGGTTCTCTTTCTCTTTCCTCCGGTTCTCTTCCTCTCTCTTCCGGCTCTCCTTATCTTTCCCTCTCTTCCGGCTCTCCTCCGGTCTTCTTCTTCTTCTTCTTCTCTCCTCCTCCGATCTTCTTCTTCTCCTCCTCCTCCTTCTTCTCCTCCTCCGGTCTTCTTCTTCTCCTCCTCCTTCTTCTTCTTCTTCTCCTCCTCACGCCTCTCTCCTTCTTCTCTTCTCTCCCTCTCTTTCTTTACCTCTCTTTTTATTTTCTTTGTTGGTGTGAGTGAAATGGGAGAGCAAAGGCCTCCTTATATAGAAAAACCCCTTGAGTTGTGGTGTGACAAGTGTCCCATGACACATCTCACTTCTCTCATTGACACATGTCTTGTGACACTCTTCTCATCTCTTTTTTTGACACATCCTCTCTTCCTTCCTCCTTCAGCCACGCCTCCTCTCCATAAAGGGCCACAAAATAGCTCAGTTTGGTGTCCATTTCTCCTATGCAAAGCCCATGTAGAAGCCTCTTGGGTTTGGTCCAAAACTCCATTGTGGATTCATGCACCAAAACATAACAAAGCTTTTTCCTCCTTCTTGCATAATTTTCGTGGCACAAGCTTGTAAATGGGCTTACATCAAGTCCATAATAACTTCAGACATCATCTCAAACCATCCCAAACCAGGCCCAAGCTCCCTTGAATTTATTTTAGAGTTTTAGTCATTAATCACCCATTAATGATATCAAATTTATAACTTGATGTCAGCATCAAATATTGCTTCATCCTTTTAACCGTGTCTTCTTCATATTATAATGGAGCTGTGGTCAAAGTTTCAAAAATTTTGGTGGAGTTTAGAAGGTCTTCTCGCTTGCCCGAACATTGTCTCGGTTTCTTGGAAAAACTGGTTTTACGGTTAATATTTTCAAAACTCTTTATCTGCTTCTATAAATCCACCAAGCCTCGTTTTCAGATTCTAGATGCTCTTAGGTGATTTTAGAAATTTGAATCACCTCAAACGGACACCCGTAGCTCCCGTTATGAATTTTACAAGTTTTGTCGGTTTTCTCGGTTTCCATCCCCGATAACCCGAAAAACTCATCCACGGTCCGTTTCCACCATTCTTGATCTTCTAAATGTTTTATTTCTTTAAAAAGAATAACATTTTTCCCGTCTTTGCTTTCGGCTCATATTTTGGTAAAATTACCAAAATACCCCTTAACTTCTCAAAATTACAAAACTGTCCCTTGTTGACTTTTCTGCTGCCCGTTGACCATTCTTGATACAGGGTATTACAACATCTCAATGACCAAGGAAGAGGGAGCTCCAAGCTTGGAAACCATTACGGTGGCTGCAGAATACGAAGACGTATTCGCGCCGTTGAAGGGACCACCACCGGAACGGAACGATGCCTTTACGATAGAGTTAGAGCCTGGAACGGCACCCGTGTCAAGGACTCCCTATCGTTTAGCGCCCGCAGAGATGGCTGAGTTGAAGAAGAAACTGGAGGACCTTGTGGAGAAAGGATTAGTTCGACCGAGTAGTTCACTGTGGGGAGCGCCAATGCTATTTTTCAAGAAGAAGGACGGGAGTTTCCGACTTTGTATCGACTACCGAGGCCTGAACAAGGTGACCATCAAGAACAAGTACACGTTGCCTAGAATCGATGAGCTATTGGACTAGTTGCAGGGAGCCTCATGGTTCTCGAAGATCAATCATGCCTCGTGGTACCATCAGATCCGGATAGCGAAAGAGGACATCAAGAAGACGGCATTCCGAACCCGTTATGGACACTACGAGTTCGTGGTAATGCTGTTTGGGTTGACCAATGCGCCAGCAGCCTTCATGAAGATGATGAACAATATCTTCTCTGAGTACTTGGACAAGTGCGTTATCGTCTTCATCGATGACATCCTGGTCTACTCGAGGAGTAAGGAAGAGCACGAGTGTCACCTCAGGATTATCATGGATATGCTCAGGAGGCAGCAGCTATTCGCCAAGCTCAGTAAGTGTAGTTTTTGGCAAAGGGAGATTGGATTCCTTGGTCACGTGATCTCGGAGTCCGGTGTAGCAGTGGATCCAAAAAAGATCACTTCAATCACTAACTGGGAAAGACCGGAGAATGCAACTGACGTTCATAGTTTCTTGGGATTGGATGGATACTACAGGAAGTTTGTGGAGGGATTTGTCAGCATAGCTAAACCTCTGACGGTCCTGACCGGAAAGGACGTCAAGTTTGAATGGACGGAGAAGTGCGCCCAGAGTTTTGAGCGAATAAAGGAATTGTTGACTCAGACTCTAGTGTTAGTACTACCTCGGCCTGGAATACCGTACGTAGTCTACACGGACGCATCTAGAGTTGGACTTGGGTGTGTCTTGATGAAGGAAGGGAGGGTGATCGCCTACACATCGAGACAGTTAAGGAAGCACGAGGTTAACTACCCCACCCACGACCTGGAGTTAGCAGCAGTAGTCTTCGCCTTGAAAATATGGCATGCGTATCTGTACGGAGAGAAGGTACTGATATTCACGGACCATAAGAGCTTGAAGTACGTTTTCACTCAAGGAGAGCTAAACCTGAGGCAGTGCCGATGGATAGAGTTACTAGCAAATTACGACTTGGAGATAGAGTATCACCCTGGGAGGGCTAACCAGGTGGCTGATGCTCTAAGCAGAAGAAAGATCGTCGTGTCAGAGAATAAGGAAGTACATGAACTGTCGGCAGCCCTGTCAGAATTACAGTTGTGCGTCACCACCGTCGAGGAAAAAGTCACCGGGTTAGGGGCTTGGAATCAAGCTGATCTGCTGGGGAGGATCCGAGAGGCTCAACCCCCAAGATGGAACCTTACGGGCAATGGTCAAAAAGGGAGTGATTGGGTACCATACCGCGACCAATGGGACGATCATATTCAAGAACCGAATCTGCGTACCGCAAGTCAAAGAATTGAAGAAGGAGATTCTGAAGCAAGCACACCATTCTCAGTTTTTGATTCACCCGGGGATTATTAAGATGTACTATGATCTGAGGCGTTACTACCACTGGGGAGGTATGAAGAGAAACGTGGAAGAATGGATTTCTCAGTGCCAGAACTGCCAACAAGTCAAAGCAGAAAGAAAAGTACCCAACGGATTGTTACAAGGACTGGCCGTACCAGAATGGAAATGGGATATGGTGACCATGGACTTCGTCACCGGGCTACCAAGGACGACATGGAACAAGGATGCGATTTGGGTAATTGTGGACCGACTCACCAAGTCTGCACACTTCCTGTCGATAAAGAAAACGGATGGGACATAGACTCTCGCCCGGAAGTATGTAGAATGCATAGTGAAGTTGCACGGGTCACCGGTCAGTATTGTGTCAGATAGAGATCCTAAGTTCACTTATATCTTCTGGCAAGTGTTTCAGAAATCAATGGGTACGAATGTACTCCTCAGTACGGCTTATCATCCACAAACCGATGGACATTCTAAGCGGACCATTCAGACGTTGGAAGATATGCTAAGACAATGCGTGTTGGATTGGGAAGGAAACTGGGTAAAGTTTCTGCCGTTGGTCGAGTTTGCTTACAACAACAGTTACCACTCGAGCATAGGGATGTCACCATTTTAGGCTCTATATGGTCGACCTTGCAGGACTCCCCTATGTTGGACCCAGGTGGGGGAGAGGCGTGATTTAGAGCCAGAGATGATCCAAGAAACGGTCGAGCAAGTGGAATTGCTCAAGGAAAGGTTAAAGCAGGCCCACGACCGTCAAAAGAGTTATGCGGATAAGAGTCGTAAGGATTTGGAGTTCGCGGAGGGTGATGCAGTGTACCTTAAGATGAGGACGTTCCGGGGAAACGATCACAACCGCAAGCTGAAAAAGTTGAGGCCAAGGTATATGGGACCATTTGTGATAGTCGAGAGAGTCGGTGTGGTGGCGTATAGGTTAGAGTTACCGCAAGAGCTGTCAGATTTTCACAACGTGTTCCATGTGTCTGTTTTGGGGAAGGTTGTTCGTGAACCAGAATTGATCCTGCTCAAGCCGCCATCAGATGTCAACCGTAATTGGTCAGTGACGAGCAAGTCGGTCGAAGTCGTGGACCACCGAGAATCCGAGTTCAAGGGAAAGAAAACCAAAATGGTATTGGTTCGTTGGGAGAAAGACGAAATCCAGGACGACGTTTGGGAACACGAGCTACAGTTCAAGTTGAACCATCTAGAGCTGTTTCCAGAACCCAGGGGCGGGACAAATTCGGGGAAGAATTCTCGATTGGTGGGAGAGAATTGTAACATATCCATACTAGGACCCAAAAAGAATAAGGAAATGGCCAAAAGCCCAAGGCCCAACCCGTTAATTCTGGAAATCCTAGGGATTTTCACTATAAAAGGAGAGCTAGGCCCCTCACTTCTGCACAGAAATCGAAACAGCGAAGCCCTGCTCGTGACCGGAGCCATCCAAGTAACCAGCCCTAGACACCGACCGCCGACCACCGCCGCCGGCAGCCGACCGCCGGAGCTCCGATCGCCGCCGTGACTGCCGCCCGGAGCCGCCGCACCTCGCCGGAAAAGTCACCGGAGTTTTCGCTGGAGACCTTCGTTCGCTCGCGCTTATGATCCAGAACCCCGAGTCATCGTCTTCTTGATTCGTTTGAGTGCAGAGCCCTTCGTTCTTCGCATTATTAAGGTGAGAATCTCCAGATCTTAGATCTACTCTGATTTCCTCTTCTAAACCCCATATCTGCTTCAGATATATGCTTCTAGATCAGATATGATCCGTAAAAGTTGTAGATCTGAATCGTATCTCCCATTCTGTCTCTCTCTCTCGCTCTGATCTGCTTCTGATGGATAGAAGTTGTAGATCTGACCGTATCTTCCTCTTTCGTTCAGATCTGTAGCCTGAAACCCTAGATCCGTTCTCTTTCTCTAGATCTGTCGTCTAAAACCCTAGATCTGTGTGCAGGATCTCCAGATCTATTGCCGGTTTCACCAGATCTACTCTCGTTCTTCAGATCTAGACTGGTGAGGACTGAACGTGATCTCTTTCTCTATTCTACTGCAATGTTGGGACTCGAATCCTCGTTTAATAGTGTCTTTCCTATATAGTGTAGTTCTAGCGGATGATTTGTGTTGATGTGATTGAAAAGCACCTAGAATATAGGTGGTCATTTAAACCGAAAACGACACCTAGACCATAGGTTATCATTTGAATTGAAAACGTTGTTTGTACTTGATGGCTATGCGTGGTAGAACTGTTGTAGTGATTGGGTGTACGCGTAGCGGAAATTGTGCGCGTCCTTTGTATCGTCGGAAGGGGGTTTTGGCGAGCCCCCCAAAAGGAAGGGCCGACGGGCCGAGAAGTTTGGCTTTGGGCCGGTTGTGTGGGCCTTCGGGCTGTTGAGGTGTTCATGAGTGTGAAAGCACGAGTGGGCGTAGTATTGTTTGTGCCTTCGGGCGTTTGGTGCAAGGTGTTATTAATCTTGGACTCGTTTCTTGATGTTGTGCTAGTTAAAGGTAGAGATAGTTGTATTCCTAGAATCCGCCCTCGCTGGGTATTGGTGTCGAACCAATTACTCAGGCCTCCATCGTTGTTTGTTTTACAGCTAACCCTGAAGCGTTGTAGGGGTAGATGGACGGTGTGGTGCTACGTTTTGGGAAACGGAATTTCTTTCTTTTCTTTTTCGTTCATTTGTTTCATTAAGACTTATGCGTTCCTTCCGTTTCACGTTTAAACTATTTCAGTTGGTTCGGTTTTTTTTGTAAGATTCGGTTTTCTATTTCAGTAAAGTGAAACCTTTTCAGTTATTTGTGTGTTGGTTCCGATTTATGGCTTGGTTTGCAGTTTGTGGACTATGACTCGTGGAGTCAAAGAGTCGTTGACTATCTGACGGGACATGTGTTACAGTCTGAGTGCTCATGATCACCACCGAATCTTACCCGTGGTCCGTACGATCTTGGTTGACCAATGAAGCTGCCCAGTCCTTGATATTTTTTATATAAATTTCCCCAAAGAAGCTGATTGCCACAATCCCATGTCCCAAAACCCATCGGAGAATCACTTAAGAGGACCCATTTTCACCTAAACCATCATTCATTCATCCAATTACATTCGAAAAGAGAAACCATTGTAACATGTATGTGTATAGTTGTGTGTATTGAGGTTTACCTAATTAATTTTCTTTTAACATGTCCCAAAACCCATCGGAGAAACACTTAGAAGACCCATTTTCACCTAAACCATCATTCATTCATCCAATTACAATCGAAAAGAGAAACCATTGTAACATGTATGTGTATAGTTGTGTGTATCGAGGTTCACCTAAACCATCATTCATTCATCCAAACTACCCTAGAGATGCTGATTGCCACAATCCCATGCCCCCAAAACCCATGGGAGAAACACTTAGAGGACCCATTTTCACCTAAACCATCATTCATTCATCCAACTACAATCGAAAAGAGAAACCATTGTAACATGCATGTGTATAGTTGTGTGTATCAAGGTTTACCTATTTAATTTTCTTTTAATTTATTATTTTCAAAAAAAAATCTAGTAAGCACTTTTGATTCAAAACTAACAAAAGTTTACTGTGTTATCACGGAGTTAAGTATTCTTTTAATTTATTTGGAGGCGCAAATACAAGAACTACTTTCAAGATTTTATATGTGAGTTTTGTTATTTTGATGGTGTACAGTGTGAGTGTCAATGTTAAGGTTTAAACTAGGGAATTACGAAAGAATAACCCCAGATAAGTGTAATATAAGTTTTGTGGTAATGCAACTGTACAACCGATACTGCACACTAACGTAAGTACCATAAAGCCCCTACATAATCTATCGATTCATATCACCTTTACACTATAAACCGTAGAGTGCTAGTGTGCAGTAACCTAGCTACATGCAACCAATAGAGTTAGGGTAGCGTGTTTTTTAAATTACCAAATTAACGTGTGGTGGGTGTAAATCGAAACCAATGTTCGGATCTAAAACAGATGAAAAAGGAAGGGAAAACCAGTTTGAGAGTTCGTAGATAGCAAAATCTATTGCAAAATGGTAGCAAATTCGAAGATGTCGATTCCTCCGCTTCCCAACCGTTTGTTTGCTTACGGCCATGAACCAAACGGTGAAAGAGTCAACACATACCAGAAGATGAGCGTAATTGCGTTGATAAAATCAACGCTCGACGAGGATGAACTCCAAACCCTTGCTGAATCCCAGTTTGGCAAGATTCTTATGATGCAGTCGATGCCCGCTCTGTCTGGTACTTTCGCTCTTCATCTGATTTTCCGTCAGTTAGTAATCGTGAACGAGAATGAGTTATGGTTCCTCTTCGGCGGTTATCCGATTAGATTCTCACTTCGTGAATTTAAGATAGTAAAGGGTCTTAACTGTGGAAAGTTCCCGATTCCTCTGAAGAAGAGAAAGAAAGTTTGTGGGAAGAGCAAAAAGGCGTTTTACAAGGAGGTTTTTGGGGTCGATGGAGATATTTTGGTATCGAAAGTTATAGGGATGCTTAAGAAGAAGGAAGTTCAGGACCCAAAAATGCGTCTTCGATATGCTTGTCTTGCCTTTGTAGATGCGATTCTTGCACCCACCACGCATTTTCCGAAGCTGAAGATCAACAGGGAACATGTTGAGATGACGAGGGACCTTGATGAGTTTCTGAAATTTCCCTGGGGGAGAAAATCATTTGAGATGATAACCTCTTCTCTTAAGGAAAGAGACATTACTCAGTTTGCGACCGCTAATGTTGCCATACAAGGGTTCTTCTACGCAGTTCAGATGGTCGTGTTAGAAGCTGTCCCTGCCATACCAGAAAATTACATTTCGCATGGTGGGCAAGCGAGTGATCCTGAAGACGATTTTGTATCTCATGCACCTCAGAGGATTACGCTGAGGGTTAACCAACTAAGATATCTTGACTGTTTCTGCGAGGTACGTTCTTGTTCGAACAAATGGAATATGTTAATACATCAACATCTAATTATGTTTGGTGGAAACTATGTTGCAGTTACTTTTTGATACTCGAAAACATTGAAATATTATAATAGTTTGATTATTTTGATTTCCAAATTAACAACATTGAGCGTAACAGTCAAAACTTTCTCTCTGTTCAACAGGCTGATGTTATCCCTATCATTAGACCACACCTCCAAATTGAGGATGACGAAGAAGATCTGACCTGGACAGATGATGAAGAAGACCCGCTCTTAGACAATTTGTTTAAACTCATAGAAGAAGATTATCCATTTGATAATGCAATGTTTACTGGCGGTGAGATACCTGATCACTCTGCTATTCCAATTAACCCAGCAGGCAAAAGTATTAGGCAACAGAAGCAGGTAAGGAAAGGGAAAGGGGTTGCAAGGAGGTCCCAAGCTGGTAAAAGAGACAATCGAACTCGCATGGGTCAATCATCCAACTTAAATACCTTCACCGTTGAAGACATTGTCAATGGGCTTTTGCCTCATTTACCAGGAATTGTTGCGAAGGAGCTTGTCCAAAACAATTCCGCTATTGTTTCTGGAATTACTGATTGGTTTAAAACCAACTTTGAATTAAGTGGCCCTTCCAACGATGTTCAGTCAGAGCCTGGCACCAACCCGGCACCTTCGCAGTTCAGTGGTGATGGTGGGAATGGGGATGGTCAACCACATGATTATGGGAACTCTGCTGGCGATAATGACAAGGAGTCGGATGACGATGATGACGATGACATTACCGTAAAAAACGGAAATGAAGCTATGAATGGCCACGAGGAGGATTCCCAAAGTGTTGTGTCTTCATCTGCCGAGGATAGTCACATCAGTCCAACAGCAAGCGAAACGATCAATGGTGTTCTCTCTAACTATCCCGAAGAGGTAGAGGCTGTCTTAGAAATCAGTAGCAAACTAAATGAGAAGGGCCAGGTAACGTTTACTGCAAATGACATTTTCAAACAATGTCATTGTTCTTCTTTTCAATATTCGATAATGTTATCGACTAGTACATTTTCTGTTTTTCTTGCTTTTGTACAGACCACGGCAGTTGATATATGTCGAGATGGACTTAAGGTGCCCGTAGATCAGGATCCTCCACACACAACAAGTCACTTTACCATTGCAGCGGATCGGTCCCCTCAAGTTGATGCAGTAGAAACCATCGTAAGTTCCCGTAAAACCGGAATAACATATAGCTTAGTTTACGGTTAACTCATAAATCTCAGTTCCATTGCTTATCTTGTGGAATCAGCTGGAACCTAACGTCACCGACATGAACTCTCTGGAATCAGGAAGACCGGAACAGGTACTAAGCAAGCACAATGATTATATCCATGGCGTTGGCCGTTCGCTTTACTCACTCGGGCTAACACAAAAACTCCAGGTCATTCCCACCGACGTCGAGATGGTCAACGTTAACTGTATGGAAGCAGGCAGAGGTCCGGCGAATGCTGAAAGGGAGGAAATGCATAGGAAAAGTAAACGGCAGAGGACTGTGTCGTCAAGGCTTGATGGTGACCTCTTTCAGGTCGATAAGCGGATGAAAGTTGCGATAGGGCATCAAACCTCAGCACAAGCTGAGTTAGAAAGGGAACGTGAATGGAGGTTAAGGAGAGCTTTGACATCGACTGCCAGGTATTTTTGCAATCAATACTCATTCTTCCTTTAGCCACTACTGTATTTCCCATCTATTTATATCTTCGGACTGGTATTTTATATGTTTTGCCAGCACATATCACCTTGGGGGTTCTGTCACTTTGTCGTTTAGAGACGTTCATGATCTACTTGAAAGAAAAAAGAACACGACGGCAAAGGTTAGTTGTCCTGACCATAGGTACTTTGGTTTTCTGTTAAGGGAGCAGTTATACGGCTTTAGTTTATTCATCAGGGTTCTTAAACATTACACGATAACTGTTATGGAAGTTAACAAGTTTTACGGTAATTTACATTAGCTCATTTTGATATTTGATTATTCCACAGGTCATGGATGCTTTGTGCAAATTTACTAGGCATATGTTCCGGTCTGGTGACGGAAATACTGGTGTCCAGAGAGTGGATATCCTCGACTCCAAGTTTGTCTCCAGTTTTTCAAGGCTTTACCCCAAATTCTCAAAGACACAGGAACCTTCTGACTTCCAATTCAGCAAGTCAATTGTTGATGCCTTTAAAGGGACCGGTGATGATGAAAGAATCGATTTGGCCCAGTGTGATCGGCTATATATGCCTTTTAACTTTGACAAAACCCACTGGGTCGTGCTTTGTGTCGATTTCACGGCCTCTGAGATCTCCGTTCTTGATCCTTACATGGCTAACAGGACCGATGCTGCGTTGAAGGGAGACCTGCGCCCTATTGCTGTTATGCTCCCTTACCTGATTAGACAGCTTTCTGCAGCGGTCGTTGATATCAAAGAGATGTCTCAGGCAGACACTAACGAATTTCAGCTGGGCAGAATTTCCTGTATTCCGCAAGTTACATCCATTTGGGATTCCGGTGTAATGTCTATTTTCCTCATGGAGGCCCATGCTACTGGAGGCGAGGATCATTGCAGTGAATTGGGTACTCGTTCACTGGAAGTTGAGTGCAAAAAACTTGTGATAGGCCTTTACGAGACTTATGTCCTATCTTAGTGATGTTCTAGTAAGAATTTAAACTCTTCCTATGCTAGGTCCTTTTACCTCTTCATCTTATCACGTATTTTCCCTTTCGTAAGCGGTACTCTCTTTGTTGACTGTACTTTTATGTCAAAACTCGCTTTGTGTTTTAAGAATTAAGTATCTTATTAACAGAATTTTCATGCAATTGCTTTCGTTGTTAACAGAATTAGCAAGCAATAGCTTTCATTCGAAAGATTGACCAAACGAAACCAAGGTGATGATGCATTATGTTTTACGGTTTTTAATTGGGATGGATTGTGAAGGACTTTGAATTTTTGTATTTTCCCATGTTTAGTACTTATCAGTCTTGTGTTGGCGGCCATGTTGCATTCAAACTTAACGTATTTGACCATGCAGTGAATTGTGAAATCTCACTTCTAATCGTGAGAAGAACCATATGATAACCCCTTAACATACTTATAGTGCAACAGATACAAATACATAAACTCAAGTGCAACAGACTTATAGTGAATCTAATCAACCATTTTTGCAAAGCCAACCATGACCATAAGACCAACGATTACCACCATACACAATGCTTTCCAAATTGCTCTCTTTGCTTCTGATATTGCTACTTCAATCCTCTCAGTCAATCTACCTTCCACATCAATTTCCATCTGTTCAAGTTTCTTTCTCTCAAACTCTATAGTCTCACTTATGTCTCGCTTCATCTCCATCCATTCTTCTTCAAATGTTTTTTCCTTCGAATCAGTTGTAGATACTTCATCCACCCACTTGAAGATATGTCCATCATTAAGCAACTGATACAATCACACAAACACAATCAAATACCTTATATATACATTGACTAAAAGAATCATCCTTCGCAGAAAAATTAAAAAATGAATCATCCATAACAACCATAAATCATAATACCCTATTATCCGCAGCGTATGAACAGCGAAAATACATTCGACCTGGATTTCGATTGCTCTTCGACTTAAGCTCAATAACTGAGTGACCACACCAGCAAATTTGGGGGTTTGGGAATCCGGCCACTCTCCCACGTACATTTGCAGTTGAGTTCGAGGACGAACCAGCAGACTTCATCTTAGATATATGCTCAATTTTGATTAAGAACCACAGAAACTAGAATTTCAGAGGGATCCAGTATTTTAGGGTTCTTGCGATAAAGGTAGGTTATCGATTCTGGGTAGATGAAATAGAAAGGGGATCGAGTCTATAATCTATTAAAAGGGATCCGGTTAAGGTTCGGTTCGGTTGTATAGGGTTAGGGCTGGTTATAAATTAGATTTGGTGTAAAACTTTTTGTTTTCAATTGGGATTTCAATAATGCTCATAAACAGATCAAATTTATCCCAGATCGATTTTATTCCAATTATCATGTAGACAGAGTTCTGATAATTCTCACAGTAAATATTTTTAACCAAACCCAATTGGTTAAAACGATACTGGGTTGAAGAAATAAAAATGGGATAGTCTATGATCTATGAAAAGGGATCCGGTTAAGGTTCGGTTAAGGGTGGGTAAATGTTTGGTTTGTTGTTTGATTTGTTATATTTATTTTTACTTCAAATATGGTCAATAACACTTCGATTTCTTGGGATCTTTCTTTATCAATTTATTCCAGTTATCATGTTAACATAGTTATCATACAATACTCATTCCCATACTAATGATATAAGGGAATAATCCTTACAATTCGACATATAGTTTTTTCGCGTTGAAACGGCATCAAGGCTTGTGTTTTGTCATTTCACCCACGAAAGAGTTGTCTTGTTTCTCGAGAGGCGATTCAGAGGGTGATTTAGGGTTCATCGTGCAATCTGTTATATCTTCGATTTTTGTGCTTGACTTAGGTTTTTCTATGGATTTTTTGCTTGTTTATTACTAGATTTACTGTTTTTCTTTCATTCCGGCAGCGATTTGGTGTAACGGTTAGGGTTTGATTTTGGCGTTTCCAAGGGCGATTTTAGGATTCATCTTCTAATCATTTCTTTCTCGCTTTTGTAACCGTGATTTAGTTGTTTTTACTGATTAGTTCCTTGTTTATTACTAGATTTACGGTTTTTGCGTCCATAAACTGATGAATATCTCTGACTTTGTTTCTGCGGTTTATTGTCAACTGATCAGTTTTACCAGTCTAAGTTCATTGTTGTCTGGTATAAATCCTTTTGTTCTCATACCTTTTTTTCTTTCTTTCGCAGAAGTACAGTCTTCATACCTTTGATCATGGACCCTATCTTGAAAGAAGAGAGGAGAGAGATGAAGCGTCTCAAATCTCACTACGACTGGTTAGGATGTGTTGCGGATGGAGAATATGGAATCCCTACCAGGTGCCCTTGTGGAGGAGGAATAGTAGACGAGGTAGCTAAGGAGGAAGAAAGGGACTTTCTTCTTGGTAAGAGATTCTTCACGTGTAATGACTACAAGGTATATCTCACTATCTGAACTTCTTCCATATGATTCAGAGATTCAAATTATTTGTGTTTGTGTTCTGTTACAGGCAGATGGTTTGCATTTTAGGCAACCATGGGTGTTAGGTGTTCAAGAGGAGATTTCAAATATTAACAGGCGGCTAACAGAGGCTGAGGGGCTTAAATGGCAGGTGTATGATATGGATAGGGAGATTAAGAAACTGAATCTTCAAGTATAGACACTGAAGGTAACTACATAGCTAACTTTATGTTCTATTTATGTTTTTTAATATAGGATAACACTTGCAGTTTTGAGTTTCCAGGAAGAGTTGGAGAAACAAACTACTTTGGCCGCTGACCTTGAGAAGATTAAAGCCAAAGTCCGTTTTGAACAATTTTTGCATAGTTATATTTGTGTTTGTTGTGTTGCTAAGTTGCTTTTCTTTTGTTTTTCAGGATGAAACCAATGCAATGTGAAAAAGAAGAAGAATCCAGTCAACTGTTGTCTTTTTTTTGTGTGTTTTAGGTCAAAACTGCAATCGTTTCTACTCTTTCGTCTGTTACTTTTGAACTATTTTTGATGTTTGGAATCGACTTGTGTTGAGATTCCGATAAAACTCAAATGTCTTTATGATTACATTTCGTTTGCATTGTCATTGCTTCCATAACAAGGATTCTAATTTTGAGAACCCTAATTTAAGTTATTGAGTTACACCAATTGAGTCGTGAAAGAGAGAGGGGTTCTTACCAAATTACATAAAAATAAAATTTTAATACAAATCTTCCAAGAACCCCAAGATGAGGTACACCAATGTGTATACTCTTAGGATCGAATGTCAAAGCCTTGGAATTGTTTTCCATTTTCTTCATGTTTAGTACTTATGCGTTTTGTGTTGCCCGACATGTTGGATAGAAATTTTCCTTTATGGTGTACAATATTTACTATAGCAGAAAACAACGTTACCCGTCATTTTATTTTCTAAGCATTTCATTTGTGAGTAAACAAATGCATCAGTAAGATTGATCACTCTACTAAAATTGAAAATTCAAACGAATGCATATGTACTATACTATTGTAGGTGAAAAGAGATTTGACTTGAAGATAAGCAATTCCCGATTGTAAACAAGAAAAATTGCCACAAACCATTACCAAAAATGGAAATATGCAGTCTTAATACAGCGATTGTCAAAATAATAACATAAAACATAAATAAATATAATAAAAGGGATGAGTTCAGAACACTTCCAAGGTTTATCGATCACAGCTGAAAAGAGAAAAATTTTCTGCAACCATTTTGCAGAAATAGGCCACCTCTAATATCCAAAAACACCTATCACACATGTCATCTCCCTTAGGTTTTTCCCACCAACCTTGCCACTGATCGTTCCTTGAACAATTGCAGTGGGTTATCATATGGGGCTCGTTTTCATCTCGTTTTGCTATTAGCCAATCTGGAATAATTCTTTCCCAACCATTCCCCCTTACCTTTGGCATTTTGCTTCGGAGCACTTTTGCACGTTCTCGAGTCAAGGTTGTGTTACCGAAAATTCCTTCCTCCCAATCGTCAATGAAGATTTTTCTAAGCATCCCGTACACGTACTCGCCGTAGATGCACCCTTTTCCCGCAGCAGTCTTGATTTGAACGAGTCCCTCAGCCCGCTTGTTCTCGTATAACAAATTAGATATACCTTTCAGAAGGATGGCGGATTTGTTTCCAGTGTCGTAGCACTTCTCATGAAAGGCTGTCCAGTCAAACTTAGGGCTCCAAACATAGTTTACCATCTCGGTGAGGTCAATAGAGGTGAAGAACTCATCCGTTTTGGTCATATCGTTCAGCTTCGTGCATGTAATTCGGGCGTGCCACATATCTTGAACGTCTTCTTCGCAGGCCCGTACGAGAATCTTCCTTAGTATGTCGTCGGGCAACGCGAGGAGATCGAATGGTTCGATCGCCTTCCTCCTTTTTGTGACCGACCGAGTTTCATAATACGGATGGTCGTAACGACGCCATGGCCAGTAGACATGATGATTCGGCATTATTTTCTGGAAATGGCTAGATGTTGAAGTTTTTTGTTTGAAGGAATTTGTGTTCTGCAGTAAGAAGTTTTATTGGTGGAGTGGGGTCTATACATATATATGAATGGGTATAGACGCGACTTTTCGATTTACTAACAACCAATTAAACAATTAAATATCCCATTAAATATTGGAGGGGAATATAAATCGATAGTTACAATTAAAATATAAATATACCAAAAAAATACAATAAAATATTACGCCTAGTTATACGTTCAAGAAGCGGTATAATGATGACTTACTTTAAAATTCTGTCTACCTTACCTTTTTTGTTAGTGTTCATTGTAAATAGGGCCTAAGATTTGTAATCATTATCCTACTTTACCAAAAAACGAGTTTACCAAACCGTAGCTTTGTTGATGTAATCATCTGCTATGACATCTGCTAAGTTTAAAAACGAAGCATATTTTCTACGGTGCGACGTGTCTACACTACCACCACCCATTAGCTATACCCATTATCATTTTGACCGTTTAGGTTTATTTTAATAATTTTCATAACTTGATTTTATATTATTTTGACCACCGTTAGATTCAGTAAGGGTTCATTAATTGAAATTGTTTATCCATCCATTAGTGTTTAAGGTTTAGTTTATAGGGTTTGGGTTCAGGGTTTAGGGGTTAGGGTTTAGTTATTTGGGTATAGGGTTATGGGTTCGTGGGTGGCTTTTAACAGAAAACATGATTGCTGTTTAATATTGTTAACAGGTGTTGTAATACATTGAGAGTTAAGTGGATTTCGGGTTGTGGCTTTAGGGTTTAGGGTTTAGTGTTTAGGGTTTAGGGTTTAGGTTATTGCGTTTGTTTTTAGGGTTTGGGTTCATAGTATATTGTTTAGGGTTTAGTTTTAGGGTTTAGGGTTTAGGGTTTAGTGTTTACGGGTTAGTTATTTGGGTTAAAGGTTTAGGGTTTCAGGGTTTAGGATTTACCAACCATGTTATCTGAAAACATCGTTGTTGTCTATTATTGTTAACAGGAATAAAAAATAATTGAGAGAAGTGGATTTCGATTTATGGTTTATAGGGTTTAGGGTTTAAGGTTTAGGGTTTAGGGTTTAGGGTTTAGCTTTTTGGGTTTGGGTTCATTGTTTAGGGCTTAGGGTTTAGTTTTTGGCTTTAGGGTTTAGGGTTTAGGGTTTAGTGTTGATGGTTTGGGGTTAGGGTTTAGGGTTTAGGGTTTTCTTTTTGGGTTTGGGTTTAGTGTTTAGGCTTAGGGTTTAGCTTTGACGGTTTGGGTTCATTTTTTAGGGTTAGGGTTTAGTAGTTTAGGGTTTAGGGTTTAGGGTTTAGGGTTTAGGGTTTAGGGTCTACGGTTTTGGGTAAAGGGTTTAGGGTTTAGAAAGGATGGTTTGGGTTTAGGTTTTATGGTTAAGGTTTTTCTTTTTTGGGTTTGTGTTTAGTGTTTAGGATTAGGGTTATGGTGCGTTATCTGAAAACATGATTGTTGTTTAACATTGTTTACTATGGTCAACAGGAGTGGTATTAGTGTTTAGTGTTTAGGGTTAGTTATTTGGGTTAAAGGTTTAGGGTTTCAGTGTTTATGATTTACCAACCATGTTATCTGAAAACATCGTTGCTGTCTATTATTGTTAACAGGAATTAAAATTAATTGCGAGAAGTGGATTTCGAATTATGGTTTATAGGTTCTATTTATAGTTTAGGGTATAGGGTTTAGGGTTTAGGGTTAAGTTATGAGGGTTTGGGTTTAGTTTATAGGGTTTAGTGTTTAGCTTTTAGGGTTTGGGTTCATTGTTTAGGGGTTAGGGTTTAGTTTTTTGGCTTTAGGGCTTAGGGTTTAGGGTTTAGGGTTTACTGTTGATGGTTTGGGGTTAGGGTTTAGGGTTTAGGGCTTAGGGTTATGGTGCGTTATCTGAAAACATGATTGCTGTTTAACATTGTTTACTATGGTCAACAGGAGTGGTATTAGTGTTTAGGGTTAGTTATTTGGGTTAAAGGTTTAGGGTTTCAGGGTTTATGATTTACCAACCATGTTATCTGAACACATCGTTGCTGACTATTATTGTTAACAGGAATTAAAATTAATTGCGAGAAATGGATTTCGAATTATGGTTTATAGTTTGGATTTATAGTTTAGGGTATAGGGTTTAGGGTTTGAGGGTTTAGTTATGAGGGTTTGGGTTTAGTGTTTAGCTTTTAGGGTTTGGGTTCATTGTTTAGGGGTTAGGGTTTAGTTTTTTGGCTTTAGGGCTTAGGGTTTAGGGTTTAGGGTTTAGTGTTGATGGTTTGGGGTTAGGGTTTAGGGTTTAGGGTTTTATTTTTGGGTTTGGGTTTAGTGTTTAGGCTTAGGGTTTAGCTTTGACGCTTTGGGTTCATTTTTTAGGGTTTAGGGTTTAGTAGTTTAGGGTTTAGGGTTAGGGTTTGAGGGTTTAGTTTTATGGGTTTGGGTTTAGGGTTTAGGGTTCGGTATAGGGTTTAGTGTTTAGGGTTTAGGGTCTACTGTTTTGTGTTTAGGGTTTAGGGGTTAGAAAGGATGGTTTGGGTTTAGGTTTTATTGTTTAGGTTTTTCTTTTTTGGGTTTGTGTTTAGTGTTTAGGATTAGGGTTAAATCCAACCTGAAAACATGATTGCTGTTTAATATTGTTTACTATGGTTAACAGGAGTGGTATTAGGGTTTAGTGTTTAGTGTTTAGGGTTACTTATTTGGGTTAAAGGTTTAGGGTTTCAGGGTTTATGATTTACCAACCATGTTATCTGAAAACATCGTTGCTGTCTATTATTGTTAACAGGAATGGAAATTAATTGAAAGAAGTGGATTTCGATTTATGGTTTATAGGTTGGATTTATAGTTTAGGGTATAGGGTTTAGGGTTTGAGGGTTTAGTTATGAAGGTTTGGGTTTAGTTTTTAGAGTTTAAGGTTTAGCTTTTAGGGTTTGGGTTCATTGTTTAGGGGTTGGGTTTAGGGTTTAGGGTTTAGGATTTGGTTATATTGTTTAAGGTATAAATTGACTTAGTTAATAAATAGCATTGCTGGGTATGTTTGTTAACAGGTAATGTTTAATTTCTTGTGAATGTTATCAACATTGTTAATCATATCTAAAGGTAAGCATTCGAACCAGACAAGACGAATACTAACGGGATTAATTTGATTCATCGGAATGTAACATTACAGCCTTAACGGTTTAATACAAAAGGGTTCCTTACAAACGTTGGGGGCTGGGTAATTGATACCATATATACAAGGAAAAGGTGGTATCATAACTTCCATGACTATTTATATAACGCTCCCATTCCACATGACATACGTAGTTCCAGATTATCCGATGTATCCCGCGCCGCCAAAAAAAACATCATTGGAAGTTTCCCAGATTAAACAGGGCCATGTATAAAGTTACAGGCAATAAGAATTACTGGTAAATCTTAGTATGGAAGAGTTAATAATTGCCAAAGAAGGGGCTTACTGGAACGGCCATCTTGCAAGTTGAACGGTTATGTCCTCGACCCTTGCACCGTGAGCACTTCCTGTGGTTTACTCTCTGTACAAAGCACAAGATAGATATACAGGCAACACACGACCGATTAAATCCAACAATCTATATTAGATTAAATATGAGGGATATTACCTTGTATTCTCCAATAGAGGGAATCCGCAGCTTTCTTGGGCGTCCAGCTGGTCGCTTTACACCTGGTGGTTTTAGACTACCACCACCGACATCCGTGCTAGATGGTGCGAGTCTGTCTACGTCAGGGACCGGCATTATGATTCCGGAGTAAGCGTACCTCCGATATTGGTTTGTGTAGTAGACCCCCACAAGTGTTTCAACTTTGACACCTTCTTTTATTGCGGCAGCGACTGCATGTTTGCATGGTATCTGCAATATCTGGAACTCACGACAGCTGCAGCTTACCTCGTCAAGATTCACAGCAAATGATACACCTTTCTCGTCCTTAACCTCATATATTCCATCAGCAATCTTTATTACCGCATAACTTGTTGACTTTAGGTAATTCACTATTACCATTTCTTGAATTTTTGGGTTCAAAACATCTTCGCAGTTTTTTGCAGAATCACGACGCAATGCAAACCACGACACAAGTGTTGTCCGGAGTGTCTCTAGGAGAGAGATGACAGGATAGTCTCTCACCATAGTAATCACTGCATTCAGCGATTCTGATATATTGCTTGTCATAACGTTGTACCTTTCACCCACGAAATGGCTACGCGTCTAGTGTTCAAAGCCTACGCCTTCAAGGAACTCTGCGCACCTCACGCTTGTTGCACTTATTTCCCCAAAAACCCTCTCAAACTCAGTAAAGCGATATGCACGTCCAGCCTCAGAAACCAGTTTTTTAAGATGATCGGATTTGAACTTACTCATCACGTTCCTCTGAAGGTGTACCATGCATGCCGCGTGCGAAGACATTGGAAACACCTATACCAAACCGGGTCAGCAAACTTAGTCAAGTTATTTGTGTTAACGCATCATAATTAACCATTATCGGGCCAGAGGAGATAAGGGAAATACCTTTCTTATTGCGGGGTATATAGACCCATGTCTGTCCGAAACAAACACCAAGTGAGGGTCATCAGGGATGATTCCGGACAGCTTCCTTAAGAACCACTCCCAAGCATCTGTATTTTCCGAGTCCACAATACCGAACCCCAATGGGAATATTTGAAAATTCCCATCTTGGGCACTGGCAGTGAGTAGGCATCCACCATATCAGCCTTCCAGATGTGTGCCATCGATTACCACCACTTTCCACATGAACTGATATCCATGGGTGCACGTAGCAAGTGAGAAGAACAGATACTTAAATCGCTCAATGCCTCCTACTCCCGCCTCCGTTTGAAGTCCAAGAACAGAATCCGGATTACTTTGTTGTAAAAGCTTAAAATACGGTGGGATCAATGCATAACTTCCCATAGATGACCCTAGTGCATTATCCATAGCAATCTCGCGTGCTCTCCATGCTTTCCAGTAACTAACATGTAGACTGTATTCGTGACGTAGCAAATGCCTGACCTCGCATGCGCGTGGTCCTTTACCACTACCTTTGTAATGAGAACGGATCAGATCACCTATCACCGCTGTGGAAGCTTGCCGGTGGAAGTTGCCCCTTGCATCCACACTACAAGTGTGATGCAATGTGCAACTACGCACTTCATAGCGGAAGCTGTCGTCAAACTTGGGGACATACACCCTCCATGGACACCTATCCCCAACGCATACAACCACAATCCTTTCAGGGCCGGACTTGGCGTACCGGAAATGAAATTTTCTGTTAATTGCGTGTATCGCTAATTTCATCTTGCAATCTTCCTTACTCCTGAAGATGCGACCAACGAAGATGTCATCACCTTCATAGTCAACGTCGTGCATTGCTTGATCCAACTCATCTGTTTCAGCATTAACACTTAGTACACGGTAGAATAGGATATTATAGTAAACTCGTTCTACGATAATCTAATTTACGTTCACCTATTGGGTCATCGAAATAGGGTGGGGCATCTCGTGCGTGCATTGCGGGGGTAATTCGTGTCTCCTTCAACGGAAGGACCTGTCCACCGAGATCGATACGGTTCCTTGAATAATTCCCAATTTATGCATCTTTCGAAAAAGGATAGACAACGGGGTGTCCCATAAGAATAGTGTCCTGGTCCCCTACAATAGCATGTGTCGCGCGAGAAGACTGTCCTCCTAAGTGGATTTGATCAGCTGGCATAGGTGCTTTCCCCAAATATTTCGGACTGGGAGTTATAGGTGGCTGGGTGGTACCATGTGTAACATCAGCGTGATCCAACGGTGGATATATGCTAGGAACGCTGCTACTAGACTCTGCAGTACCAAAACAGGATCGCAATAAGAAGTCATTCAATGTACTATAAAGTGTAACTATAGTAACACGTCCATGAATACCAAATAACATTGTTCACGGGCATTCATATTTGCCGTTACATATGTTAACGGATAATTTTAAATAAATTAAACTTTTCCAAATTCTATTACCTGTCGTTGTGACTCGATTATGATCTCCAAAATCAAAAACAGATCTCCTGTTGTTGCGTACTCAGTGGTTTTACTGTCCAACGAAGGTGACGAGGATATGGCCGAGCTTACGCTGAGCAGAGGCACAAGCACACTGTTATTTGGGTTATAGGTCGAATCGTTAAGATCTATATTCAATCCAGAGTTGGTTATCCGGTTAGAGTGGCCCCTGTGTTCGTTGAAATACTTTTCTATCGCCGTCAGCTTCTCATAAAATGTGATCCCTGTAGACATATGATTTTGTTAAACATTTGAGCATTCGTTTGAAACAGAGTAATGACGTTTCAAAACCGTTACCTTCAAACGTGGTTGCATTGACTTGAGTCCTAGGAATTTGGTTGTTTGTAGACGATCCCTCGCCTCTCTCTGTTTTGATTTGTGGTGGGCTTGCCGTTAGTAGGTCCATTAAACGAACGTCCCTCGCTTGATGGTTTTCTGACTCAGTAACAATGGCTAACTCCTTCGACTGCCCACAATGTTCGACATCAACACGTAGGAAGGCTTCACCCAGATCTGCTCGTATTGACATAAACAACGCAGCGTCTTCGTTGTCTTTTATAAATATAGGCGGCGTCTTACTCCACTCTGGTACGAGCATCCACTGTGGCCACTTGTAACTGATGGTAATAGTCTCGCCATCCTTCAGGTTTAACTTTGCTGAAACAGCGACAACCAAATCCGGGTATGTAACATTCTCCTTCAGCATCACCGAGCAGTTGACCAAGTCCCAATCAGGTTCATGAAACCATTCCCCATCGGCCCTCCTCATCCATTTTCCTTTTGCAACCCTTACTTCTAGCGCCATGTTGAACAATATCCTTTCAACAAATAAACTGTCGTCTGGGTTAGTTTGAGCCGTTTTCAACAAGTCTCCCGAAAACAGAAACAAAACAACAAGAGGTTAAATATTTATACTTACCTGTCTTGAATTTTGGTAAGGCTTCTTAGTAAATGATCTCCCAGCTAACACCTTTAATGGCTATCCACACTTGTGTTCAACGCAAGCCTCCATTAATATAGGCAAGAGAGTTCTCGCATATGTAGCTAAGAGTGTTTGCGGTTACCAAGGTAATTTCATTTAGGTTTATTGTGTGGTCCAGATTTAACTTGATCACTGGGAAGTGTTTCACCAAACAGTAATCTCGATTCCCTAAAGATTTAAAGATATTCTCACTAGCGTAGGGAGCAACCTCATTTAATGGTCGCCACCGCCGACTCTTCATAGGGGTAAATATGGGGTTAATGGGTATACATATTTGTCTTCTTCTAATATCTAAACTACGAAGGCCATAAGCTTTATAAACAAAGTTTTAAGGGTTTTACACCCAATCATCCCTTTAAACTAAGAGTAAATGGTTCTATTTTAAAGGTTTAAAATGTGATTTTCTCAAATTAAAAATACTTTACTATACTTCCATTGAGTTGAATAATCCATCGACCAATATGTTTATGTCATCCAACGATTCATGAGGATACATAGATTTTTTTTTTTTGTAACACATCCTTAGATTCTCATATATTTAGTTACTATTTTTTTCCAAAACATTATAGCTTAGTTTATATTCTACATTTAGATATTCTACATTAAATTATAAGGTAGTCTGATATACTATATATATTAGGGATGTTAAAGTGGTAATTGCCAAAATGGGTACCCAAAACCCAGGAAAAATTCAAACCCAAAACCCTACTATTCTAACAGAAAAAGAAAAAGGTTTGAAATGGACCTACCCATTGTTTATTGGTTCACAATAGGTTTACTTAATTGAGTTTTGGGTACCCATGGGTTTTTAAACTACATCAATAATCATAATTTTTTTTAATTAACCATTTATTAAATTATATCAATGATCTTATTTTCCTTAAAAAAAACTTAAAATTCTATTTTCCCGCCAAAATATAAACTTTTATTTTCACGCAAAAACGTAAAATCTTGTTTTCCCGCCAAAAACGTAAACTCTCATTTTCCCGCCAAAAATGTAAAATTCTATTTTCCCGCAAAAACATAAAATCCCGTTTTTCCGCCAAAAACGTAAAATTATGTTTTCCGCCAAAAACATAAACTCTCGTTTTCCCGCCAAAAACGTAAAATTCTATTTTCCCGCAAAAAAACATAAAATTCCGTTTTCCCGCCAAAAACGTAAAATCTCATTTTCCGCCAAAAACGTAAAATCACGTTTTCCCGCCAAAAACGTAAAATCACGTTTTCCCGCCAAAAACGTAAAATCACGTTTTCCCGCCAAAAACGTAAAATCATGTTTTTCCGCCAAAAACATAAAATCTCGTTTTCTCGCCAAAAACGTAAAATCCCGTTTTCCCGCCAAAAACTTAAAATCCCGTTTTCCCGCCAAAAACGTAAAATTTTGTTTTCTCGCCAAAAACGTAAAATCCCGTTTTCTCGCCAAAAACGTAAAATCCCGTTTTCCCGCCAAAAACGTAAAATCATGTTTTTCCACCAAAAACATAAAATTTTGTTTTCCGCCAAAAACGTAAAATCTCATTTTCCGCCAAAACGTAAAATCACATTTTCCTGCCAAAAACGTAAAATCATGTTTTTCCGCCAAAAACGTAAAATTTTGTTTTCCTGCCAAAAATGTAAAATTATGTTTTCCAGCAAAAAAGTAAAATCTCGTTTTCCCGCCAAAAACGTAAGATCTCGTTTTCCCACCAAAAACGTAAAATCCTATTTTCCGCAAAAACGCGTTTATATTTAGACACGTTTAGGCATGTCTGTTTAAGCCCGTCTGGTTAGGCCCATTTAGGCCCGTTTAGGCCCGTTTAGTTCCGTTTATATTTAAGCCCATTTAGGCCCGTTTAGGCCCAATTATATTTAGACCCATTTAGGCCCATCCAGTTAAACCCGTTTATATTTAGACCCGTTTAGGCCCGTCTGGTTAGGCCCATTTAGGCCCGTCTGGTTAGGCCCATTTAGACCCGTCTGGTTAGGCTCATTTAGGCCCGTTTATATTTAGATCCGTTTAGACCCGTTTAGGCTCGTCCGTTAACCCGTTTATATTTAGGTCCGTTTAGGCCTATTTATATTTAGACTCATTTAGGCCCGTCTGTTTAGTCCCATTTAAAAGTACTAAACGGACTAAGGAAATGTGACAAAATGTTAACATTTAGTACAAAACAATATTAGTATCAAAGTATGGATGGGTATCCATGGGTATACCCAAAACTTAATAAGTTATACATGGATATTACCCATTGACAAAAAAAAAATTTGGGTTCATTATGAATTGAGTTTTTATTAGTTGGGTTTTTGTTGGTTGGGTTTGGGTTGGGTTATTTTACTCATATTAACATCCCTAGTCTACATATATTAAATAATATCATATATAGTTAGTAATAACATCATAAATATGTAGGAATTAATTATTTTAAAATAGTTTATATTCTACATGAAGATATACGTTAATAATATTTTTTTAATAAATCTGAACGTATAATATATCAATTTTTACTTAATTAATAATTTTAGTTCATACAAATAATTTTTTATCATATTAATTTTGGAAAAAAAAAACAAAAGACAATTGTTTTCCATCACTAAACTTAGATATATCGTCTAATTGAACAAAAAAATTCTAGATTAACAATATTGCAAATATGTTTTAAGAAGATCAAAATATCCAATAGTTTTATTTCAAATAAATTTTGTCATTTAATGTTTATAAATAATAAAAATATTTTATAAGTTTTAAATTATAATTATATTAACATTATAAAATATTTATTTTAAATAATCTATATTATGCACCGCTTATTAGCTTTTTAGTAATAAAGCATTATTCTGCATCGTTTTTTTACAAAACTCAAACTTGTTTCGCATAACGCGCGAACCGTTGTTGAACCGCTTTCCCGCACTATCAAATACATTGCCTTTTACGGGATCCCATGTGGACTAATGGTAGTGTATGGAAAAATTTAGATAGTGTTAGTGAACTAGATGTGGTTTTATAGATATTCAGGGACGCATGTTAAGCCAATTCATTTAGGACCCCACATATACACTATTTTCTTATTCAAAGATGCTGTCACTATTTTCTATTTTTTTTTTTTTTTTTGCCAACCAAGATTTATTAATTTGAATCTGTAGCTACAACGTCTTGTAAAAAAGATGGACAACAATGATATATCATCGACATTTCATGTAATATTAAGGCCCTATGCGCTAATGTATCTGCTGCTTTATTGCCGTCGCGTCCAAGAAAGAGTGTCTTCGTATCACGGTGAGCCAACACAGCGATTTAGAATTTATATAAATAATATAAATAAATTTGCACCAAAAAAGAATTCATATCAAAATATTTTGTTGTTCATTCATGCGATATATGTGATAATAAATTTGGTGAAGAACTCTTTCCGATGCACATATTATTTTAGATAAATTTTAAAGGAGTTTATTGCACTAAGTGTATCTTTTTTGTTAGGTAATAATAATTTTGTATTTTGAAAAAAGTTGGTGCAATTTTGTATCTTTTATGTATTTTAGTACGTTAGAAAAACTATTTTAGCCTCAAAGACAAGAAGTAGCTCTTGGATAGTTAAGGGTCACACGCCATCCCTCATATATATTATTTTTATTATTATTATTTTTTTTCCTCTTCACTCTCTTTCTTACTTTATCTTTATTTTCACCACTAATTTTTTTAACGGTGGATAAGATAGCAAAGTTAAGGTTTCCGGCCATATAAACCGACAGAATGGAGATATAATCGGTCGATGTACTGGAATTCGGAAAAAAAAATCGAACTTAATATGGAAATTTCGAATGGACAGTCTAGACTAGGTGTCCATAATATCGACTATTCGTGGACACTACCACGATCACATCACATACAAGACGCTTACCATGGATAGGAAGTAGCCAATCGAAAATATTTAAAACTGTGTTTACTATGTATCGACTATTCGTGGACATAATGTGATCAAGAGTTCACATGATTGTGAATCTGTGGACACAAAGTACGATCAAAAATATTTAAAATACATGCCAGACGCTTTTGATGAACATAAGGTAGTCAAGAGATCGACTATTCGTGGACAGAATGTGATCAAGAGTTCACATGATTGTGAATCTGTGGACACAAAGTACGATCAAAAGTATTTAAAACACATGCTCGATGCTTTTGATGAACAGAAGGTGGTCAAGAGTTATATTATGTATCAACTATTCGTGGACACTACCACGATTATATCACATGCTAGACGCTTCTGATGAACATAAAGTGGTCAAGATTTCACATGATTGTGAATATGTGGACACAAGTACGTGTAGAACAATATCCATCCAAAGCGTCTAGCATGTCATATGATCTTGGTAGTGTTCGAAAATATTTAAAACTGTGTTTACTATGTATCGACTATTCGTGGACAGAATGTGATCAAGAGTTCACATGATTGTGAATCTGTGGACACAAAGTACTATCAAAAGTATTTAAAACACATGCTATACGCTTTTGATGAACAGAAGGTGGTCAAGAGTTCTATTATGTATCAACTATTCATAGACACTACCACGATTATATCATATTCTAGAGGCTTCTGATGAACAGAAAGTGGTCAAGAGTTCACATGATTGTGAATCTGTGGACACAAGTACGTGTGGACCATTACACTACCACGATTATATCATATGCTAGACGCTTCTGATGAACAGAAAGTGGTCAAGAGTCTAATATTTTCAGTTTCTCTCTAACATAATTATTTGGCAATTATAGTGGAAAAACAACTATTTTTCATATCAAGTGTCTCTTACTCACAAAATCATCTAACCTTTATTTGGTCAAAACAAAAATCAGATCCGGCAGCTTCAAATCATGGTGACCTCCTCTCCCTCCGATTATCTAGATCCAAGCCCTTTTCTCCATCTAGAACAGTTACCATCGGTGGATCTCTGCTCAAACCATTTAGATCCGCTACTCCATCTCCACCTGCGTCTCCTCGTCTCTAGATCCACATCGATTAAAGACGATTGCACCGGCAGCTTATGAATATGTACGCTACCTTTTCCGTACATCTATCTTCCTTCTTCACTCTTCAATTTCTTTTTCTAGTGCTTCATTACTTTGAGTTTGATATGTGTGCTACTGATTTTGGGATTCTGAAGTCTGATATAAAATTATAAGTCTGAGTGGCTGAGCCTCGCCGCAGAATTTGGGGGAGACGGCGAGGAAGGAATTACTCCATGAACCCTCAGAGTGATTTTCGGGACCGGGGATGTGGAGGAACATTGCTAGCTTCTCCAAGGCGGAGGCGGCTGCAAGAACTCACGGGTCTCGGCACTGCTTGTAGACGGTGATTCCTGGGCCGTGCATCGTCCACAAGCGTGGTGCGGATATCCTTCACGATCCATGGGTTAACAAGGTTTCTCTATTCTGTTTTCCTCTGATCAATTCCCTCATTTTAGGGTTCTAAATGATTCGTTTGATTAACTCATAGTGATGATTGTCAAAACATTAGGGAAGTCAGTTTATAAGACTAGTAAATATTGTCAACTCTAAACCATGTCAGCGACGAGATGAGAATGATTATCCAATGTTTGGTGCTTTTTAATTAGATTGAAGTATTTGTCTTTCTTATATTTGCTGGCTCTGTGGGTGCAAGACACAAGTTTTTCCTTCGACTGAGAGAGATAGATTGGGGCTACGAGGCTTGCTTCCTCCTCGTGCTATCTCATTTGAACAGCAATATAATTGTTTCAGTAAGTGATGTTGAGACCTTTGGATCCATTTGCAGAGATGATTATGCAATTCTAAGACATTTGTATAAACGAACTTATAGTTGAGTCCTTTCGGTCCCTAGAGAGGAATACACAAGGGAAACCAGATAACATTGTAACATACACAAGGAAACTTTTGTATATGTCTGTGGATGGGTTCTATGATTTTCTGGGAAACAAGGCACTCTGATTTTGGAGTTTCAATGGGTCATCATATCGCAACTCTTATTCTTATTGTCCTCTCATACGTATGTAGGTATGCTTTCATCGTCACATCTTACTCTATACTGAGAAAGTAGAATGGATTCTTTTGCTCAATGGGTAGCTCTCTCTTTCTCTCTCGCAGAACATTGTTCACTCTTCTCTGAATCTAAATTCCACTATGGTGCTAGTGATGTTGAAGAAATGATGTTAGAACGTTTGGGTGCTGTTTTTATGCCTCAGGACTAGGTCACTTCATGGGCATTGAATACAAGTTGTTACTGCAACTCTTGATACAAGTTGAGTGTTGCTGAATTTTATCTATCTGCTTTATGGTGTTTATATAGGAGAGAAACAGGGCCATTTGTGGAATTGCTGCTTCTCTAATCCGAGTTACCTCCGATGTATATCAAGCTGCAAAACTGATGCTTATTCACCAAGTGAGTTGGTTTTTGTTATATTTTATGCATCTTATGTTATTCTGCTTGCTTACTCTTATTTTCGTTTCATATATATATTTTTCTCCAGATTTTCATTTAACATACTTTTTGTTTATTAATCTTGTTGTGGTCTTAGTTCCCCATATGTGCAAACCCTTTTGTAATGTGATTTTGATTTTTTGAGCTGTTTCTTTAGGATCCTCATATGGTGGACTTGGTGAAATAAAGATTTGAAGATTATTACAAATTCAAGGTACATAATTTCTCTCTAATGCTTTGGTTGAGTTTTAAGGTTATCTCTGTTCTTGTTAAATTTCTGAAGTTTCTGATCAGATGAGAACTTGTGTAGGTTTTTCAAGAGGATTTTGTCAAGAGTCATATCCGTTCTCACATGCTTGAGGAAGTGGGTATTCACAAGATAGGCAACGTTGGAGACTGTGGACTTAAGCCTCATTGAGAAGGTTGTTGTCTTCTCTTCTTGTTCACAGAGAGCAATTGTGGGAGAATTTGAATTACCATATAAAGCTGTTACAGTGGCAGAACTTGAGGTGGGAATGAATTGTAGGAGCTATTGGCACTTGGTGAACACATAGAAGATGTGAGCACTCAAGATACATGAAACATTGTCTTAGTGTGGGTTGTAGTACATTGAGCTCAATGACTTTTATAACTTATTATGTCTTATTGTGAACTCGTTGTCAAATATGGCTTTGCTTAATAATACAAATATGTTTCTTTTAATTAATTGTTTGGTTTACAAATTTTTCATTGAAAGCATATTTCCATATTAGCAAATAGATCAAAATGAGCGACAAAATAACAACAATACAAAATGCTATAATATTGTTGTATATAAAATAAATAATAACAAAAATAAAATGCTATTATATAAACTATAATAGCAAAATATTAAGCAGTATTGTAAATAACTCTGTTATAGCATTACGAAAAACCGTTATGTAAAGTGTCTTATTTATTATAACGGACGTAGATAAAGCGTTTACTAAACCGCTATAATAGTAATATATAGCGTTTTTCGGGTGCTATATATACTCCAATTTTTTGTAGTGATAGGAAACTAAAGCCCAACCAACAGGCAACCAAAGCCCAAACAACAAGCAACCACAGCCCACAGAACAGGCAACATCAGCCCATACAGGGTTTCTAAAATCTACAGCTAAAGAAAATATAAATCGATAAATTCAAGAGTTAACAATAGCAACTCAACCTTGGAAATTGTGGCAACCGCAAAAGAAGAAAGAGCGAGAGAAATCGCCGTAGCCCGCGGTTCACCAAGCGACAACAACAACAACCTGGAGACTCACAGAGAGACACTCTCACACCAGCTCAAAACCCAGAACAAAGACTTCATAACCCGACAAGTAAGAACCTAAGAAAGTTCTCTTAGACCACTCTCGGATGCGGTAAAGAAGCACTCATAAACGTCTACAATAAACCTAGATAGAAGCCCTATATGAACCCAAATTTCCAACAAAGTCTAAACAATCCAAAAACCGATCTAGAAAATAAAAACCGGATTGCAAAGCACTCTAAACGAAACCAAGTTAGCCACAAAGCTCCAAGATGAGAAGCTAGAATCAAAACTAGAGAACCAATTTACCCTCTTAGCAGAGATAACCAATATTACACTAAACCGATTAAACCAAAATAATCCCAAGATTAAACCACACCACAACCACCAACCTACAGAAAACTCAATCGCTCGGATCGAGAGCTGGGAAGGAACTTCCCGAGTTAACCCACCGTCGCGACGAAGGTGCCGGAGCCGGCAACAGAAACCTGCGCAACCAGATCGGCGGAGGAGAGCCCACATAGGGGAATAATCGGAAACGCAATCTCACTACAGGAGATCACAAACAGCGACGAACATAGCTGCACGGACGACAGCGAGCTTCGGCCGACGAGGAAGAGCAAGCAGCGGCGACCAACTTCGACGACAGTAAAAGAGACGAGAGGAGAGATTCAGCAGCTGCGGAGAAAAGCACCCAGAAGAAGCTACAGTCGGCTAAGAACGGAACAGTGCCTCCTCCGGCGACAACATCAGCAGTCGCCGACCGCCGGAGAGGCGACGGAAGAGAATGACGGCTCGCCTCGATTCACGCGCCTAGGAAGTTTCTCAGATCTAGAGAAAGAAACCCCTAATATTCTTCTTTCTTCTTTTGACTTTGATAAATTTGGTCTTACATTTCTGGTTTCCATCATAAATATATATATTAGAAAATAGCTCAAGATATTTTATGTTTAATTCTCGATTATTGAGTTTTTTAAAGAAAATTGCGATAATTATAAATATATTTTTATTATTATTAATAAGAACACAATTATCAACGTTACCGACGACGATTTGGCTCTAACCGGTGACCACCGATTCTCTCTCTCTTGATTGGCTGAATCATGGTGGTCCAAGTATGGGAGACGCTGAAGGAAACCATTACAGCTTACACTGGACTTTCTCCGGCTGCGTTTTTCACCGTGTTAGCTCTCGCTTTCGCCGTCTACCAAGTCGTCTCCGGTTTCTTCGTCTCTCCTGAAGAACACCGACCTCGGTCTGCGGAGGTTTTCCCGCAGTCTGAGCCTCTTCCGCCTCCTGTTCAGCTCGGAGAAATAACTGAGGAGGAGCTTAAGCAGTATGACGGTTCCGATTCAAAAAAGCCACTTCTTATGGCGATAAAAGGCCAGATCTATGATGTCTCTCAGAGCAGGTATACTTGAGATTCCGTAACTTGTTCAGAATATATTAGAAACGATTGAATCTAGATTCCCTTTCGCTCTATTTGGGGGTTTGATGAGTTAATCATGTGGTTGTAGTTGTCTGTTGGGATTCTGCCATTCTGGAGGTTTTTGCTGAAATTGGGGATTTTTTTTGTTGTTGTTGATTTTGGAAGTTTCTGATCATCTTCATCATTTGTAGCCTCTAGTAAGTATGTATATGGATGAATCATCTGTTTATGTGTTAAATCTTATTCGTAAAATTGAGAACTTTTGGTAAATTTTTGGGTCCCTAAGGCGATGTGAGCTTTTCTGGCGATCTTAGTATGTACGAAGATTCCCTCCTTTGTTCCAGAGTGTTATGCAGTCTGCTTTTGATTCTCTCTTTTGTTATTTATGTATTTGCTTTTGAATCTTGATCTTAGCGTTTGTTTTCTCATTCCTTTACTTGTATTCAAGTGAGCTAAAACATGTTGTATTAGTAGAGATACAAACTCGTGAAAGGTTTGGCTTCTAAGTTGCTAATGTGTTACAGTTCTGTGATGTATTATGAATCCGGTCGTGGTGGGTATAAGATACTCGTTCCTTGACTAAATATCCACATTTGCTTGCTTTTCCAAGTTCCATGAGGTTTATAAATTAAGTTTTGAAACATTGTTTGTAGAATAACCCGGCTGCACTTGTCTAGATTCTTGATTTTGTCAACAATACATTGTAAACGTCATAGGATTTCGATCCTATTTTTCCTTTTTCGTAGTTAAGTCTGACATACACAGATACACTTATCAATGCACATGGAAACATACCCGGAAATATATACAGTATATATGTATGCATATCGTAGTTTTTTTCTGTACATTGTTCATCATCTGTACAACGTATCCTATATTAAACATATTCACATTCCTCGGAGTGTAGGTTTTTCAGTATTCGCTCTATTTCTCTTACTTGGGTCACATACTGACTGACATGATATTTGTTATTATTTTCTGCAGGATGTTCTATGGACCAGGTGGACCATACGCTCTGTTTGCAGGGAAAGATGCAAGCCGAGCTTTGGCAAAGATGTCGTTTGAGGAAAACGATTTGACCGGAGACATCTCAGGTCTCGGTCCATTTGAGCTAGATGCGTTACAAGACTGGGAGTACAAGTTCATGAGCAAGTATGTCAAAGTCGGGACCATTCAGAAGAAGGATGGAGAAGTCAAAGAAAGTACAGAACCTTCTACAAACACTGGAGAAGAAGCTTCCGCCGTTACCCACGACGAAACTTCTAGAAGCATAGAAGAGAAAACCGCAGAAACCATGGAGAAGAAGGATGTTGCAAATGGTGATGCTGCAAAGGAGGAGTAAGGCAATGTAATCGGAGGCACAAAATGTAGACTTTTCAGGGTTAGTATGAGTCGTATATAACTCAAGTTGGAAGAAGCAAGTTCAATAAAAAAAAATGTAGACTTTGTGTGTACCTTTTGGATCTTATGATGGCATCTTATTCTGGCTATGAAAAGCTTTAGATTACATTCTACGGTGATATAATTTATCACAGATGAAAATTTACAACTTTAGATCTTAAACACATACTTGCTTAGTTGACAAAAAAAAAACACATTCTTGCGTCACTCAAGATATATTGGCAACACAAACACAACTATTTATAAATAAATAAAAAATTTTAAAATATCATCAATTCAATTTATCATCAATATTATTATAAAAATATATTTAATTATAATTAAACATACATATATACATTTATTATATTTAATTTATTAATAAAATATTTTATATAAATTTAAAATTAAGAGCAACAAAATAAATTATTATCTAAAATCATATATATAAATATTTAAATTTACTTTGTAAACATATTTTTATATTTGTATATGTATAAACATCAATATATGTATTAAAAGTATTTTATCGTTTATATTAATTATAATTACTATATAAAAAATAAAAAATTACCAATATAAATTAAGATTAACATAGTAAAATCTAATTTCATTAAAGAGAAGTAAATAATCAACCATTTTAAAAGTGATGAGAGTTCAAAAGCACTTTCCAATTAATATAAATATTTTTATTATTTATATTTAAACATATCATTATTATTAGTTTTGGTGATATTTACAGCAACAAAAAACATTTTTGGGTTTTTTGAGAAGAAAAACAAACAACGGAAAGATAAACTACAATATTTTCTACCGTTAAATATTTTCATCACCTCATTTTAGCTTTGAACCCTTCACATCTTTTTTCTTTTTTCCGCATCAACTTTTTCTTTAATCCACATTATAATTTAACACTTATTCAATTTTTATCATTTACAATAATTGTTTAAAATAAATTATAACTTCTTATTTTACCAAATTTTAATGTTTTTATTTTATAATTACATATTATCAAGATAAATTATTTAATAAAGCTAAATTAAAATATACAAGAGTTAATTAATTTTATAAAATAATTTATGTTTCTAATTAATTTGTCATTTTAGAAAAATATATAAATTATAAAAAGGAAATATATAGTCATTATTAAAACAATGTGGCAAAAAAAAATTAAAATGCAATACAATAAACTAATAAGCCCACGATACAACTAATAAAACACATATAACTTAATTGGTACAATAACTCAATTCAAAAACTTAAAAATCTCACAACACTATCTATTCCATATTTAATCCACGCACTCTATAACACCGGATTTTGTTCAATGGTCTATTTGGACTTTTCCAATGAACATGAGTTGGATCATCTGCACCTGGAACATATTTATAAACACTGCACATACCATCAAGAGCCTGTAGAAAATTCTGTAAATTCAACTTCTCCAACATCCGACTCACCTTCATTACCCGCTGAAGTAAAAGAATAAGAAAGTGCTTGAGATGAAATAAAACATGGACAATAGTTTGAAACAACCGACAACATGAAAACATTTAGTGGATAACTATAGCAATATATTTTGGGGTTGATTAAAAAATTAATTATAAAACCGATAATTGTAAGATTTAGGTAGTTGAAAGGATAATTAAAAAATTAATTATAAAACCGATAATTATAAAACCGATAATTGTAAGATTTATAAAATATAAAAATGATAAATATAATATAATTATATAAAATGGTTAGTGTTAAATAATTGAGATGAAAAAATTAAACAATCAGTGATATGATGCAATATCTCTTTATTTATACTAGGAGAGAACCCGAGCAAATGCGCGGATTTTGCTTAAATTTTTAGATATATCATATATTATAATATTTATTTTGAGTATCAATATTTTTATATGTTTTTAATTTACAATTTTGGAAGGTTTTTTTAATGATTATAATGTTTTTAGGAGAGAATATGCGCTAACATACGATTATTAATTATTTGTTTTATAAATAATTTTTTTTTAATTATCATTTTTAATGAGATTTTTATAAATTTTTATTTCCTTCAACTTTTTTATCATCCTTTTATTTTCTATAAACTATGTAAAATATATATACTTGTAATTTATACATTTTCATTCATCAAACATTTTTAGTTTTTATTTATAATAATTTAATATTTTTAGTTATCATTTTAAATTTTATTAATTTTATATATTTCAATGATTGATTTGATTTTCTTTCCTATGTTCTTATATTTTTTATAAAATTTCATTTTTATTATTATTTTATCTCATTTCAGAATATTTTCTTTCTATTCTTAATAATAATGATTTTGATATTTTAATATTTTAATTTAATATTTTAATTTATTATTTTAGATTATTTAATTTTAATATATTTTAATATATTTTCATTGATTTTATTTTATTTCTTATGTTCTTATATTTTGTATAATGTTTATTGTCATTGTATCTGATTTTTATAATAATTTCTTTCTATTCGTAATAATTAATATTTTATTTTTATATTTTTGTTCTATGGTTCCTTGCTTCTAATTTTCAATTATTGTAAATTTTTAATAATTTTATCTTTATTTTTAATTTTATAATTTGATATCTTACTTTTATTGAGATTTATTTATTCTTGTTTATTTATTGAATAAAACTATAGAAGATGTATTATAATATATAATATTTATATATTTATGAGATTCTAAATTTAAATTAAATTTTAGAATTTATGTTTCAATAATTTAAATTATTATATTTAAATTAAATAATATTACATTAAATAGTATATTTATTTTAGCTTAATGATGATGTGGAAAATGTTGTTTAAAATTGACCAATCAAGGGGGGTTGATGTGTCAGCTTGAGAGAGCCCCCCTTCTCTCATTATATATAGGATTATTATATACTTTTGACGAATTGAAGAATAACATGTGTCAAAATCTTTTTGCTAGTTTTACACATTAAAACAAACATTTTTCCATATTAACATTTTTTAAAAAACTTTGAAAAATTCTTTCAACATCTCATTTTTCTCATCAATGTAATTATTGTAAGGAAAAACAAAATATATCTAAAATCTAATGTTGCAAAAGTCAAAAGCAAAACATAAGGAGTGGAAATGGAGCTTATGTCATTAATTGTTGCTTATGATACTATAATGTTCAGTTTAACCACATAATTTATTTATATATAATAAATGTTTATATCATTATAATGGTTGATTTAACCGTCTAAACATTTATTTAATTGTCTTTAAATGTATGACTTTGTCACCATAATTTGTTTTATTTTGAATTTTAGCAATGGGTAACTATGGTCACCATAATTTATTCATTAAGTATGTTTATATGGATGATTCAGATCACTATCATTTATTTATTTATTTACGGTTTTATCATGAATGATTTGTTCACCATATGTTAATATATTATAATTGTTATAAAAGGAGGTTCGGTCACCCATATATAATTTTATGTTTGATATGGTAAATTATCTTTAATCGAATGTTAATATTTTCAGATTGTGGTTCTCAATCGCATGTTAATATTTTCAGATTGTTTTTCTTTTAACTTTTATATTTTTACTCCTAACGGTCTTAAAGAAATCTTTTTAAGGTTTCACTTAAGGGAAAAAAGCTGTGGTGGCACTAAAACATGTGTTAATCCTATATATAATGGGAGAAGGGGGGCTCTCTCAAGCTGCCACATCAGCCCCCCTTTGATTGGTCAATTTTGATCAAACGTTTCCACATCATCATTAAAGTAAAAAAATATACTATTTAATATAATGTTATTTAATTTAAATGTAATTAGTTAAAATTATTGAAACATAAATTCTAAATTTGAATTTAATTTATTTATAACCTCATTAATATATAAATATTAAATATTATAAATTTTAAATATGTATTCCATATTTTTATGTAATAAATAAACAAAAAATAAATCTCAATAAAAATAAGATATCAAATTATAAGATTAAAATAAAGATAATATTATCAAAAAATTTACAATAATGGGAAATTCGAAATAAGGAACCATAGGACAAAAATATAAATAATAAAAATATTAATTATTATGAATAGAAAGAAAATATTATAAAAATCAAATACAATGACAATAAAATTTTTACAAAATATTGGAACATAAGAAATAAAATAAAATCAATGAAAGATATATAAAAATTAAAGAATCTAAAATAATATTAAAATATAAAAATCATTATTATTAAGAATAGAAAGAAAATGTTGCAAAATAAGATCAAATGATAATAAAATGAAATTATATAAAATATAAGAACATATGAAAGAAAATCAAATCAAATCAGTGAATTATATATAAAATTAACAAAATTTAAAATAATAACTAAAAATATTAAATTATTATAAATAAAAACTAAAAATTTTAGAGTTTGATGAATGGAAATGTATAAATAATAAGTATATATATTTACATAGTTTATAAAAAAATAAAAGGTTGATAAAAATGTTGAAGGAAATATAAATTTATAAAAAGTTCATTAAATATTGATAACTAAAAATATTTATAAATAAAATAAATAATTAATAATCGTAAGTTAACGCATATTCTCTCCTAAAAACATTATAATCATCAAAAAAGAAAAAAAAACGTAAAATTGTAAATTAAAAACATATAAAAATAATGATACTTAAAATAAATATCATAATATATAAAATATCTAAAAATTTAAACAAAATCCGTGCATTTGCGCGGATTCTCTCCTAGTTAATATAATAGCATTTACGATTCTAATTTTTGTAAGCTAAAATTTTGGTCTAAAATGACCCTACATGTATTTGTTAGGAAAATAATAATTACAAGAATGCCATTACTATTTTATTTCCACATCAGCAAAAACGAATTTTATTTACGAAAATACCACCTTCCCGGAATAATAAATCCGCACGGATTTATGACATTCTTTGTTACAGATTTAATAAATCTGCACAGAGTTATTTTCCTTTGTTGCTGATTTATTGTCGTTGTTGCAGAGTTTTATAAATCTGTAACACGTAAGAAGGTTTTAGAAAATTACTATACTAGCATCATAGTGTTACATATTTTTAACCGTGTTACAGATTTATGTTATCATGTTGCAGATTTGTTTTTTTTCTGCTGACGTGGCACTGATTTATATTAACGTGTTGCAGACTTTTGCAGATTTTGCAGATTTGTTTCCTTAGTTTTGAATAAATCTGGAACTTCATATTACGGATTTATGTTACATGTTACAGATTTAGTAAAGTCCGCAACAAAGGAAATTGTTAAAATTAATTACTATTGTAGCACTGCTATGTTACAGACTTTCTCTCTTTGTAGCAGATTTGTTTTCAGTGTTACGGATTTATATTATGTTAGATATTGATTTTAATGTTACAGATTTATTGAAGATGTACATAATTCGAATAATTGTTGCCTGATCTTTTCCTGATTTTTAGGAACCGTTTATGTTAACTAAATATTCACTTAATAAATGAAATATTTGGAAAAAAAGATAACCAACAAAAAACTTTTTTCAATTAATTTGTTATTTAAATAATTTTTTTAAACTTTTTTTGCAAAATAAATATAATAATAAAAATAAACAACGAAATTTGTTTATATTAATTTCTCATTTAAATGATTTATTTATTTTTATATTAAATTCTTGTATTCAAAATCAAAATAATAAAATATAAGCAACAAAAAATAATTTTTATCAATTTTTATTTAAATTTTAGATTTATTAAAACATTATGTTGTATTTATTTCTTATTTTTGAAAACAAATTTTAAACAAAATTAGCCAAAAAATAATTTGTGTTAATTAATTATTTAAATAATTTATTTATACAATATATTTTGTATTTTTTTGGAAAAACAAAAATTAACCATAAAAAAATATTTGTATTTTTTATTTAAATATTCTTTTATAATTTTTATTAGTTTGGTACTATTTATTTTTTTAAACGAATTTATATTAATCATTTATTTTTAAAAACGAATTTATATTAATTATTTATTTTTTAAAACGAATTTATATTAATTATTTATTTTTTAAAACGCATTTATATTAATTATTTATTTTTTTAAAACGAATTTATATTAATTATTTATTTTAAAAAAGAATTCATATTAATTATTTATTTTTAAAACGAATTTTATATTAATTATTTTTTTAAAAAATATATATTAATTATTTATTTTACTTTAATGATTATGTATATTATTTCTTAAAAAAAAAGATAAGTTAAGGAAAGGACAATATAATATTTTAAACCATTATAGAATGCTACTCTAGTAAAAAATACACCCTAATGCTACTCTAGTAATTAACCTTAAAATTTGTGCTAACAGGAGTAATTTTCACTTAACTTTATTTTTTATTTTTTACTTTCCTATATGACTTTTTTACGGGTTAAATGTATTCACAAATTTCTCATTCGAAAAGGATCTTTTTGGTCGGTTAAAGAAAAAACATCTCTTGGTAATTGGATGTGGAGAAAACTACTTAAGTATAGAAGCATGGCAATAGGTTTTGTGAAGGTTGAGATAGAGAATGGGGAAGCAATTTCCTTCTGGTACGACAACTAGTCGTCAATGGGCATATTGATTGACATTGCTGGACATAGAGGAACCATTACTTGGGAATCAGTCCAACTGCGATAGTAGCTCATGCAGTTAAAATGAGAAGAAGATGTAGGAACCATAGAGACCTTCTGAATGATGCTGAGGAGGAACTGTCCAAGATCAGAGCCAAAGGTTTAAGTAATGCTGATGATAGGTGGTTGGTGAGAAGTAAGAACAACATTTTCACACAAAACTTCAACAACAACAAAATTTGGAACCAGATTCGAGAAACAAAAACATAGGTAAATTGGAGTAAAGGAATCTGGGTTTCAAAAGCAACTTCGAAATATTCTTTCAGACTTGGGTTGCAACTCTTAATAGGCTTCCAACATGTGACAAAATGTTAAACTGGAATCAGCAAGTAGACGCAAGCTGTATTTTATGCAGTGCTCAACTCGAGACTAGGGATCATCTGTTCTTCCAATGTACATATTCTGCAGAGATATGGAGAAAACTTGCCTCAAGTCTATTCTCGGGCAAGTATTCTCTAATCTGGTCACACTCGATGGAAATATTGGTGTTGAGAACCAAAGATAAAACTACTCAGTTCCTTTGGAGATATCTTATCCAAGCTACAATCTCTGAGATCTAAAGGGGGAGAAACGCGAGAAGGCATGAAGAATTTCATCTTCAACGTTCGATCATCATTCTCAATATTGACAAGTAAGTCACAAACATAATCACTTCCATTCGAGTTCCAGAAATACTGGTTTCGAAAGGTGATTAATTGCACTCAATGTATATTTTTAAAACATTAATATCAAAGTTGTATTTTTAGAAAAGTTTTTGTATTTATGTATCTTTTCACAGTTTTCTAGACGTCAAAAAGTCAATTTTGCCCTTAGAAGCATGAAATGGGCATGGTTGGATAGTTTCTCCACGCTTGTTCCTTCTATCCATTCATTATTATTTTGTTTCCCTTCTTTTCTCCTTTCACTCTCTGTCCTACTTTATCTTTATTTTCACCCACCATTCTTTTGACGGTGGATAAGATGCAATATGTGAGGTTTCCGTCCATACAGACAACCGAAATGGAGATAAAATCGGTCGATCTACCGAAATTCAAAAAAAAAAAATTCGGACTTGATACGGAAATTGCAAATGGACAATTTAGATTAGATGTTCACAATATTTGCTATTCATGGATACTACCACATGTGAACCACTATCCATCCAAACTCGTGGATAATACCACGCGTGGACCACTATCCATCCAAAAACAACATTTTTCAATTGACTATTTCTTATCCTTGGTAAGTGTCTTGTATGTGATGTGATCATGGTAGTGTCCACAAATAGTCGATTTTGTGGACACCTAGCGTGCGAATGGACAGTTTAGACTAGATGTCCACAATATCTGCTATTCGTGGATACTACCACTTGTGACCACTATCTATCCACCTGGCAGTGTCCACGAATAGCCGATATTGTGAACACTTAGCCTAGACTGTCCATTCGAAACTTCCGTATTAAGTCTGATTTTGTTTTTTTTTTTGAATCCGGTAGATCGACCGGTTCTAACTCCATTTCGGCGGTATATATGACCGGAAACCTCACATATTGCATCATATCCACCGTTCAAAAAACATGGGGTGAAATAAATATAAAAGTAAGAAAGAGAATGAAAGGGGGAAAGAAAAGAAAAAAAATAAATAAAAATGGATAGTTTTCATGGGAAGCGCCACATATCCATCGAGATTGTGCCTTGATCATTTTCTCGCTTTTCCTCTATCTGTGAAAGATAAAATGGTCTTTTTAATGACGGACCCTACAAAAAAATACATAAATGCAAAAACTTTTTAAAGATACAAGAATGCAATGAAAAAAATAAAAAAAGATATACCCAGTGCAATACAAATGACTATGGAAATCTAGTTTTCAACTAGATAGACAAAGTGTAATAAATTAAAATAGATTTCTTTTTACAAACTGAAGTTTTTGAATCAATTTAACGTTCTTTCACAAAAAAAAAAATTACAACATCTAACACGTTTTGTGTTTTCTTGTATGTGGGCTTAACTGGGAATAGTTGGGCTTCAATTAAAATGTCGAGATTGAGGCCGTTTTGCATATCCACCAATAATCAACGCACAAGGTTTCAAATTCAAAATTCAGAATTTCAAATTATCCTCTTCCCCCTTGCTCTCTCATCTCGAAGCAGAAGCTAATGGGGGTGAAGTATCTCTGGGATGTATTGGAGCCTTGCAAGAAGACTTACCCACTCGACTATCTTCAGTGAGTTTGTTGATTCGTTCTCTTTAATCTCGCCTCGAAATTATGTTCCTTTTTTAAAGGACATGTCTTGACGAGATCTCCGTTGTACTGGAAATTGATGTAGAAACAAGAGGGTATGCGTGGATCTATCGTGTTGGATGGTGGAATTGCATAAAGTGAATCAATCGTATTGCGCCACTAAAGAAAAAGTTTATCTCCGAGGATTCTTTCATCGCCTCCGAGCCCTAATTGCCCTAAACTGTTCCATCATTTTAGTCTCAGGTAATTTCAGCAATCTGTTTGAGATCAAATTGACCGAAATTGCGTTTGTTTGTATCGAAAGTTGTGTTCTTTCGCTGGTGAGTTTGTTGTTTATGCAGCGTTTGTATTGTTGTCATTTGACAATGGTTGTAGTAGAAGCATGATTGTTGTTTGTACTGTTTGCGAAATTTCCTTCAAACTGAACGAATTTTCATTTGGTTGTAGAAAAGTATGTGTCATTTCGCTGGTGGGTTTGTTGATTAAGCAGCGTTTGTTCAGGAGTGATCATATCAGTTCTGAGTTATCGATGCTTTGCTCTAAATAATTGTTTTTAATGCTTTTTTAGCATACTTGACTTACTGCTATGTGCCTTGTAATTGTTTGTAGATGGTTCCATTCCTGGTATCAAAGTACCAACTTACAGGCGTCGACTGAAATCAAGATTCGAGGTACAACGAATGCCAAATGAGGCAATAGTGCGTTTCATCATTGCATGATGACTGGTTCTCGGATTTATTTTCTATTAACGCTTGTTGGGTTTAGCCAGGTTGCTGACGATGGCGCCGTTGAACCTGGGAAAGAGACTTCACTCAAAAGGAATATGGGGTCTGAGTTCTCTTGCATGATAAAAGAGGCCAAAGTTATTGCTTCAACAATGGGGATACTTTGTTTAGACGGGTAATTCTTCAAGACTGTACGCCTCGATTGACAAGAGTACTTTGGCTCGAGTGTTTTGCTTTTACTTGTGCCAAGTTTGCAAATTGTAAACATGGATACATGCAAGCATATTGATAAATGGATCCTCGTATCTCCTTCAAATGCAGGGTTGAGGAAGCTGAGGCACAATGCGCTCTGTTAAACTCTGAATCCTTATGTGTAAGAAACATTTTGCAGCTTTAGTTAGTGTCTTATTGGACATGCTGTTAACTCATTAGTTAAATAATAATGATGGTTTTCATGATCATCGATAGGACGCCTGTTTTAGCTCTGATTCAGATATTTTCCTTTTTGGGGCAAAGACTGTGTACAGAGAGATATGCCTTGGTGAGTGGAAGATAATCTCTAGCAGTCTTGGTGTGTCTTTCATCGTATGGTATTGTTAGTGATATTAAATTACGGCGTAATAATCTGCCAATGAACTAGGTGATGGAGGTTACGTTGTTTGCTATGAGATGGAAGACATCAAAAGAAAGCTTGGGCTTGGACGCAACTCATTGGTAACTTAAAGAATCTCTTTTAGTCTTTAGCTTTATATACAACCCTGAACCTTCATTTTCACAAAGCTATTACAAAAGCATGACCGGCAAATGCATACTTGCAAAAGTTGTCCTTTGATATTTTAACCTACAATGTTTTCTCGATAAACACAAGCGATACAGATGCTATCTGTATGTATGGTTCCACTGCAACATTGTAGTTTTAGGGGATCGATTTTTAGTTGCATTTGTAGACGAAAAAACGAGGCTACAGATTGTTGTCTATTGTTCCTCACATCAAAATACTTTGGGATGTTTGCTATGATGTTTCATCATTTTACAAGACTAGTAGGTTACTTAAACAAAAATTTCTTCCGTGCGGCTACAGATAGCTCTGGCGCTTCTGCTTGGCAGTGACTACTCTCAGGGAGTTCGTGGTATTCGTCAGGTTTGTTGTTAACTGAAGCTCTTAAACCATTACCTTTAGGGGTTTTCATATTACTCTAGTTTGCATGTTTAATTGTTGTAGACTTATGGTTGAATGTCTTCTGTAAACAGGAGAAAGCTTGCGAGATTGTTAGGTCTGTTGGAGAAAATGTTATCCTTGAAAAAGTTTCATCAGAAGGACTTTCTTTTGTGAAAAAGCCAAGAAATTCAAAGAAGCAAGTTAGGCCTAAAAAGGGGACCTTACCCTTGGTGGTTATAAAAGGTATCTGAAGCAACAACTTCTTGTGTTTGCTGATATGACACGGTTCGCTTATGCAGTTAGTTGATTCTGTTGGTTTTCCAAGAAATGTTTTTTTCTCATAGAAGTTCTTTCCGTCATTTCAACTTGGTTTAGGAGGTAATCGTGATCCAGAAGGACTGGAACAGATCAAAGAGGTGATTAATGCGTTCATGAATCCCAAGTGCCACAAAGCAGACTCTAATATAGTTTCCAGGTTAATCCTTCTTACCATTTCCTTGTTGCAGTCGTGTAATGTTAGTTATGCTCCTCAAATATAACTATCGTGGAGCTAGCAATCATGTGCAACAAGAAATCACCTATTTTTTCCTGAATTAAGACCTGTTACTTGTTTTGCAGTTCCTACAGAAAATGGTTCTAACTATTAGTGTTGCTTGTTTGTGTTAAACTAATAACTTAAAATAATCAAGAGAGCACAAAAGAAACTAAAGACTTCGTCGAGTGCCTGAAAGAATTCAAGGGGATTTCTGTCGATAAACAAAGCTCAGAACAGGAAGATATGCTAACCCTGGAGATTAGTGAACTTAAAAAAAGGTTGAATGTATATTTAGATACTGAAGAAGGAAGTGATATGGTTTAAATACTGGTTTTGCAGGGCTTTGGCTGAATTCACTTTCCAGCGCACCAAGCTTCAGGAGATATGCCATCAGTTCTTTGAGTGGCCCCCTGAGAAAACAGGTATTACTTTGAATTTATATGTATTTTTTCTATCTCTTGCTAGTTGGTCATTCTTTTTTTTTTCTCTATCTTTCCTTTTAGATGAATACATTCTTCCTAAAATTGCTGAAAGAAATTTGAGAAGGTTTGCTATTCTGCAATCAAGATCAACTGAGGTTGGCGTTAACAGTCCTCTCCACAAGGTACCTTTCTTTCTCTCACTGCAAGTTATTTGCTATAGATCTTTGTCCCCCCATAATCATGTCTCGGACTCTCCGTTGAAGCAACTACATAACAACATATCGGGTGATTCACCAAATTCGTACGGCACATAAATGTTTATGGATTGGTAAGGGAGGTTGTTGATTCAGACATAAAATTTTCTTTTCAAAAGTTCGTCTTGGTTCTGGCGTTTTTTTCCAGAGATATTGATACATATCAAAGTTCTGGTTTAGTTTTGAGTTTGGAGAAAACCAGCATCTTAAGTTAACTGGCTTTCCCTTACATAATTCAGTTTGAAGTTAAATAAGAACATGTCTTAACTCTTGCAAGAAAATATTCGTCTGCAGTCGCAGGTGCCAGAGAAGTGCCCGGTGTCTGAAATCATAAAGACTCGCAAAGTACAAGGACGAGAATGTTTTGAAGTCTCATGGAATGATCTAGAAGGGTTAGAGACGTCCATTGTTCCTGCAGATCTTGTAGAAAGGTAACGACAATGATCAAAATCAGATCGTAACTCATTTACTCAAGTCTGGGAATAAAGTTGACTAGAGATCTGGACATTTTAGCTCAAGTAGTTGATCATACTTGTGTTGATCAAATCTGTGTTGTTTGGCTCCTTTCATGCAAAAACTTAATTCAGCAACCAGTGAACTCAAGTAGTGTTTAAAGTAAGTATATCTTCAGGTAAAATAGTCAGCTGTGGACTAAACCGGCTAGTACAAATGCTCCACCTTAGGATTTAGGCTGGCTTGGCTATAGTAACTTCATATATCTACTTATGCAGCCAATTGCTACTATTTCTTTGTCACAGTGTAAATTAGTTCGGAACTGTTGGTTGGTTGGTTTACATTGAATAACTGGTCTACTATTGGTTTTGCCAATTGATCCTGCTTGTTTTTATTTCAGGGCTTGTCCTGAAAAGATCATAGAGTTCAAGGAGAGAAAGGAAGCAAATAAGAAGAGGCCGAAGCCGAAACAAAAACAATCTAAATCAAAAGAGAAGGAAACAAGTTCGCCAACCAAATCTTCTGCTCTTATCGAACTCAGCCTCAAACTCCAACACATGGTTCTTGATTCAACTACTGTAGTAGCTGCAACTACCATAGAAGAAGCAGAGCAAGAGAAAGAAGAGCAAAACCGCAAGAAACATAATTACTTGTGTCTAATCGATTCGCCGGCTAAAGAAAATTCCAATAATGATTGGTCGACCATGGATAGATTCGGTGTTGGCCCAAGTTGTTGTTCACTGTATCCGGAAACAGAAGTCATTGATCTGATAAGCCCTTGTCCTCAAGCTCGTTCACGGAGCGTGTCAAGAAGAAGTTATCAAGAAGAACAGAAGTGGCATGGTCACAAACTTGAGAATGTGATTGAGCTGAGTGATTCAGAGACAGATGATGATGAACATTGCAGAAAAGCTAGAGAGCTTAGGAAGTTTCTGGAAAATATTAGGGAATGAGCCAAGAGTGGATGATGATCATTTATGAAAACTATGCAATGTATTAAGTAGGAATAGTTTATTTGCAAAAGAGAAATAAATTATAGGCGATAAATGCTTTTTTTATCATTGCATATGATGGCTAGTTGTCGGAGTGTATGACGATGGACCTGGGAAACAGACTTCACTCAAAAGGAATATACTTTGCTTTACACTGGTAAGTCTTCAAAATGATACTTTGGTTCGAGTGTTTTGGTTTCACTTATGCCAAAGTTTGCAAAATTCTAAATATGGACACAGACAAGCATATTGATAAACAGGCCACACAGTCTTTTCCTTTTTGAGGCAAAGACTGTGTACAGACTAGAAAAATACTCTATAGCTGTCTTGGTGTTTCTTTTATCGACCGTTATGGCTAATGTTGTTAGAATATGGTAAATATAGCAGTTCTAACTATTAGTGTTGCTTCTTTGTGTTAAACTAAAGGTGAAGTCAAATCAAGCTTAGAACAGGAATATCTGTTAACTTAAAAAAATTGTTGAATGTATGTTTAGATATGGAAGAAGGAAGTGATAAGAATTTAAATACTGTGTGTTTTCCGAATTCATAATCCGACAAGAAAAATAAAAGATCAAACAAGAAAAATAAAAGATCAAACAAGAAAAAGGAAACCACGTGTAACAACATCACATGAGCCAAACTCCAAAACAGAGCCCGACAATCGCCGTCACAATAATCCTGCTTCGTGTAATCATCACCGACATGGCACCGTTTTTATCATCCGCAACCTCACCGTCATCGTCTCCCGGAGAATCTGCGCTGGGTCCGTCTGCGTCTTCATCGGCCTCTGCATTCTTAGGCTTGTGTTTACTTGACTTGGGAGCTGGAGCCACCACCTTAACGGCCTTATAGATCTCTCTTGGCAACAAAACTTTATCTATCTTGTAAATGATCAACGGCTCTTGATCCTTTAACGTCCCCGTTATCTTCGCCGTCACAACCTCCGTCTCAAGCGTCACTTCCTCTCCGTCGTTCTGAACGGTGAAATCGAACTTGTTGTTACCTTCTGTAGCTAACGTGTTAACGGCGCCGTTACCTGATCTAAGCATCTGCAACGATTGGTAAACCGGCATGCCATGGTACAACACCAACGCCGACTTGTTCGCCGCAGAGAGAGCTTTGAATTTGGGCATGAATTTTCCGACGGCGCTGTCGGAAGGACAGAAAACTGTCAAGCCTCCATCGACGGTATCTTGAAACGTCTTGTCGGCTCCAGTGGATTTTAACATGTCGGAGAAAGCTTTGCATCCTTGTTTTTCGAGAATCGTGGTGAGGACGAGATCGCTAGGGCTGGCGGTCGGAGCCTCTGCTTCCGGCGAGGTCAAGACTTGGCTGATGTGAAGAACGGAGATATTGTAAGCCTTCTCGAAGATGGATTTGACGTAGTGAGCCGTGAGTCGACTATCGTCGTCTTGGACACCGAAAGCAACTTTCCCACCTTTTATGTCGGTGATGTTGACATATCCGGAAGTTCCCGTGGCGGATCCGGTGGATTGAAACATGGATGCGGTGGAAGTGGAACCGTCTGTTATCTGGTGGAGCTTTTTAGCGCCGAAGTAATCGACAAGGACGTGGAGGGAGAGAATGTTGCGGATCGTGTAGAGTGAGTAGCCTTTGGAGAGGATTGAGTTCATTGCTGAGTTGTCAACGGCCAAGACAGTGATCGTTTGCCGACGGTTGATCTCGTCGGCGAGATGAGTAGCTGAGAGGTAGTGATTGAAAGTGGAGAAATCAGGGTCTTTAGCCAAGATTTTGGTTATGTTGTGGGCGTTTGAGAGAGAGAAGAGTTGGAAAATGAGGATCAATGCGGTGGCTGCTCGCCGGAAGTACGCCATTTTGGGGGTGGGGAGGGAAAGGATTCGGCGGCTCCGATTAGTGCACTTGTGTAGGTAGTACCACTGAAGAAAGAGATCCAATAATTATAAGAGAAAATTAAAAATAATAAGAATAGAGCTGTCTCGAATATTTTCCAGCGCAGTAGCAGGTAAGAGGGGCCACATAAAGTAACATGGATTGTCCAATATATTCACACAAACCGACACTATTTTGTATTTTCTAACTTAACCGACAGTTATTTCCCCGAGTCAAAAATCTATAGAGTCAAACTTGTTTTGTCAGTGAACCGAAATAGTACGTCTGAAGAAAGCAGATATGGTAGGTTACTACCAATGCCTGGTTCCGCGATATTTGATTGGCTTTGGGCCTTTGGCTATAGAAACTTTCATATATTTAGGGGTGGCCAAAGAACCGAACCAACCAAATTTAAATCAATCTAAACCAAACTATATTAATCGGTTGATATTTTATTCAATTCGAATGGTTCGGTTCGATTTGGTTTAAAACCTAATTGAACTGATAAACCAATGCATTTTTATTTATTAATAAATAATATTATAAAATATAAATATATTTGGAATCTAAGCTATAGTTTATTTTTTTTAATTTTTAGTATGATATAAGAAATTTAATTATATATATTCTATATCGCTATTTCGAATTATCTACATTTTAAAATAACAAAACAATTAAATTTAAAAACTCTTATACTTAAATGGCTAAAGTTTTTTTTTTTTTTTTCGCGTTTCTCTTTGATTCTCTATAGTTTGAGGATAAATTTTTATAACATAAAATTATAATACTTCTTTTATGATCAAACCAAACCATATTTAGTTTGGTTGAATTGTTTTAATAAATTAAAATAACTGAACCGAGTTGAATCCGAACCAAACCGAATCTGAACTGAATCCATAATTAAATTGAAGTGCTCACCACTTTATATATCTATTGATATAGCCAATTGCTACTATTTTTATTTGTCACAGCACAAATATGGTTCAGGTTTGTTGGTTGGCATTGAATAGCTAGTTTACTTCTTTTTTTTTGCTAATTTATCCTTTTGTCTTTATTTCGGGGCTTATCCTAAGAAGATCGTAGATTTCAAGGAGAAAATGAATGCAAAGAAGAAGCCGAAACAAAAACAACACAAATCATTAGAGAAAGAAAAAATTTTAACGACTAAATAGCCTTCTCTTATGGAACTCAACCTCAAATTCAACACATTGTTCTCGATTCAATCTATGTGGTAGCTTGCTACAAGCACCATAGAAGAAGCACAGTAAGAGAGAAAACAACAAAATTATAAGAAAACATGATTATTTGTGTCTAATCGATTCGCCTGCTAAATCCTGCGGCAAAAGAAAACTTAAACCTACTCGTCTGGGATTTGTTTCTTAACTCTTCAAAAAATGGGACATTGAGAAGATCTGGAGCCACCTACCTCACTTTGAGATGTCGTTCGTGTCAATTAAACCAAGGTACACAAATGCTCATGATAAGCTGGTTTGGTTGGCTCAAGAAGATATAGTTTAAACCAGAAAGTTAGACTACCATCTATCTGGACTTGCCCACCCTGAATACATGCTTCATCATTTATCACCAACTAACTTTGATTGCAATAAGGACATTTCGAATATCAACACATCGCCGAAACTAAAAATGTTCCTTCGGAAAATAGTTCTGAAAGCCTTACCAGTTGGAGCTCTACTTGCGTCTAAGGGAATTTAGCTTAGAGTCAATGATATATCATGGTTTTTTAGGGCTTTTGACCATGGTATATGTCTTTGTTATCGAGTCTTTCTATGTGTTTTGGAGTCTTTTCAAGTGTTTTACAGGTTTAAGGTCATTTGGAGCTTAATTGGACGTTTTGGAGGCATTTGGAGCAATTCTGCACTACTTAGAGATTTCACAAAGTTCACTGACTGCGTTTTCACCTTTCATCGATCGACTCGTATGTGCGTCGATCGACGCAGGGTGATTCCAGAATTCTGCACACAAAAATCTTCATTTTAGAAGAAATTACAGGTTTTGCCCAGAAGTTTTCCAGACTTACAAAAGGCCCAAAACATGTTTTAGGCTATATATTAGGGGTTTTAAGCCATTGTTTAGGCTACACTTTATTTTACATTCTATTAGAGATTGAGAGAGTTGGGGCTGGTCTTGTACTCGAGAGAGAACATATTTCGGACCCCTGTTTCTTTACTCCCTTTTATGATATTTGGTTTTCTATTCATTATGATTTCTGTTTCATTGATCATGTCTGAGTAGTTTATCTGTTTGGTTTAGGGATTCTCATAAGGAGTTTTATGGAATTATAGGTTAATCAATCTGTAGGGATTCATACTTTCTAGTTCTTCATCTAGGGTTGTTCTTAATGCTTAATCTGAATAAGCTACCCAGATTTATGATGTTAGGTTGATTTCCGCAACGACAGTTGGTTAATTAACTAGAAAGAACCTAGATGAGCAATTTAACTATTCACAAAGAAATTTGGCTTAGGAGAATTGTTAACGAAAGAACCTGAGATTAATGCTTGTTTAGGATCTCTAGAACTCGCAACGAAAGTTGGTTTGCTAGGTTGCTAAACATAGATAATACTAGCAACGAAAGTTGGTTTCTTATGCTTCTATGATTCTAGTTCTAGAACAGTTCTTAATTAGATCCCGATTGATTAGCCTGTGTTCTTGATTTCCTGAGAACTCCCTTGACCTGACGCTTCACTAGCTTGCTTACAAGTGTTTACTTTAATTTACTGCCTTGTTTACTGCTTACTCTCTGTTTCACCTAGCTTAATTCGACATTTTATAGTCTATCGTAAGATACTTGAGTCTCTGTGGATTCGATACCATATAAACTATTAGTCATGTCTGTGCACTTGCAGTGTAGCTCTAGGGATTAAAAATCGAGCATATCAAGATTTTGGCGCCGTTTTCGGGGACTCTTTTGAGTCTTTGATAGATTTGAGTTTAGAATTTAGACTAGGTTTTTCGTTTTCTTTATTTTACTAATTTTCGTTTCTGTTTTTCTTGCATTTCAGGTACAACTAGAATCGCACTGCATCGATCGACACCAACTCGGCATCGATCGACACAACCTGTGATTAGCATCGATCGACACACTTGCATGAACGAGATAATTTATGCCTGATCGCTTACTAAGGAGTAATCCGGACAAGGAACTCGTGAACCTCGGACTTGAGGAGTTTGCAAGGTCCAATTTACTGCAGCTGTTGATGAGTCTGAGCATGTGAATTACATAGCTGGAGCTGGTTATCAAGGTCAGAGATATGGAAATCAGCAGGGACAGACTTTTGGTTTCACACCTCAGAGACCTTTTCAGCATAACACCTCACCCTCCAAGGATTATAGTTCTTCCTCATATCAGACTCCTCTACAAAAGAGCAGTCTAATAAGATGATGTGTCTGTTAGAACAGCTCTTAGAAGGTCAGCAGAAGAGTACATTGGACTTCAATGGAAAGATATATGCTCTGTACCTAGATCTGAATGGGAAGACTGAGTCTCTGAGCACTCATGTGAAGAAGCTGGATGTTCAGGTTCAGCAGACTGCTGGAGAAGCACAAATGCAAAATGGGGCTGGAAGAACTGAGCAGAAACAGTCAGTGCTGTGATCATAGGAGATGGAGTTGATTTGATAGAGAAAGAAGAAAGCATCATTGCTGATTTTTTTGTACGAATTCTGTCTGTCTGTGCCGAGCATCGATCGACATACCCCAAGTGTCGTTCGACGCAACCCCGACACGAAGGATGAATATGATGCCAATCGCCTTGTGTCGATCGACGCTCCTAAGGCATCGATCAACACAGATCGCAGACGGATACAAAAACTAGTGACAGTCCCTGAACGAGTCCACAAGCCTTATGTACCCTATCCTAGAGTTCCTAAGAGGTCTAAACAGGAGCTAGACGAAGCCAAATGCATGAAAGAGATGTATAAGAAGTTTCTTAAGGTCTCATTAGCCGATGCTCTGAAGAAACACCCTTCTCTGCAGAGATACGCGAAGAAGATGATCTCTACTGACGGAGATTTGAAAGAAGAAGTGTTGGTGCTATCTAAGCAGGTCATTGCAGTACTGCAGAATCAGATACCAGAGAAGCTTCCAGATCCATAAGTTTTTGTGCTATACTGTTCCATCTTTAAGGACATATTCAATCATTCTCTGTGTGATTTAGGATCTGGTGTGAATCTCATGCCATACTCTGTGGCTGTGAGATTGGGATTGATGGATTTCCAGCCTACTAGGATCTCTCTTATCCTAGCTGATCGATCAAAGAGGTATCCATAAGGATTTCTTGAGGACATTCCTATCAGAGTTGGAGATTACTTGATTCCAACGGACTTTGTGGTGCCGAAGAATGCGGTTGAACCGGATGATCCTCTTGTAACGCCCCTTTCCCATTCTCCGCTGACCGTCGAGCTGACCGGTCAACAATCAAACAAGAACATGACCGATCGAGCCCGAGCAAGTCGAACGGGAAAATTTCGTCACAAGACGAAGCCAAAGACAATTCGGTTTGAGACAAAGGCTCGCACCAATCCGTCTTTGACCTCCCTATCCTCATATCCATAGTACAAGCAGTACTACTTGCACTACTTCAATGAGTTGTGTCGGTTCGGACTTAAACCTCATATCAGGGAAACAATTTCATTTTAAGTAATCAAACGTCGAATACAACGTTTAACGGGTTTTACAAACAATCATCAATATAAACACATAAACAATCAAAATCACAAAAAGGCGCAGCTGCCGAACCGAAAATAAAACATCTAAAACCACGAATCAAAACCCGTCACAAGCAACCCGAAACCACACCGAGGACCTCCCGCGACCGTCGCTGCTAAACCTGAAAAACACAAAAAGAGTCTAATGAGCGATCTAAGATCACCCAGTGAATCGGCTCCCCACTAAAGGCTGCTAATCTATCTAGAGTCTACAAATTCCCGCCCAAAACCCAAAATAACAATCAACAGAAATAAACGGTCGATCACGCACTACCACGTCGTGATAAACCCACACACAAGCAATAGCCAAAATAAAGAGAGTTAAGGAAATCGAAGGCACTGCGGCACATGTCCTCGATTAGACTCGGTCTATCTACGCAGAACGAAAGAAACAATAAAACAACACTGGGCCCTACGATCTCGGTAACTTCCACGGGTTTACGTCGTCACCTATATGGTAACTAACCCATGACTCCTATACGTGGGATTACGTGCACACTAGATCCCACGTATAGGACACCGTTCTCCGTCCATCGATACGCGGTGACTCCTGTTACCCCCGGTAACTGATAACTAGGATTTTAAGATCCTTTTGAGGTACCAATTCCTCAAGCTTATCGATGTAGCCTTGAGGTATCGAACCTTTTTGGGACGGATAAAACCAATACGCACACACTAGACCTCTAGAGTCAAATCAATTCAATTAAGACTTTGTTCTGACAATCCTAACGAATTCAAATCAAATAGAAGTAAACAAAAACAATTAAACAAACGATTCAATCAATGACAAGAATAAGGCCCAAGGGTTAAGGTCAACGGATACGTGGCTCGGGATGATCAAGGAATCCTAATTCAAACTTCTAAAAGCTAATCCCCTAGCAAGGAACACACCAAGTAAATCAGTTTAATCTCTTAATACCAATTCTTCACTTAATCTTAATTCAAGAACAAATCATCATTTGTGAATTAAAATCAAACGAGCATTCAAACAGGTTCCAATTAGCAAACAATCACTCTAGACATACATTTTCATGTGCTAGAATGTGAGAGTCCTAACAAAGCTAGATACTGAAATTTCATCGAACATGTTGTGAACAAGAAATTCTAAACATCCTAACCAATGTGATCAAGATTAATTAGGCATTAAGCACACTTTGCTAGATGAGATTTTAAACAATTAACCACTAGAAACCCACTGATCACCCCAAATCAACCTAATCCTACCTAACCCATAAGCCTATGGAGAACTACTCACTAATCATAACTAGATCAACAAAACTCATAGGAATAGAGTTGATCACGGAGATTGGTGAGGGATTGAGAGATTTGTTGAAGGAATAACAAAGAAAATACTAGATTAATCTCAAGAATCAAATTTGTTCTTACAAAAGAGTTTAGAACCTCAAAAACAGCTTAAGAAACAAATAGAAATAGGTTTTTGGCTTAAATAGTCAATAGGGTGAGATCCGGGTCAACCCGGAACAAACCGGGTGTTGACCCGGATCCAAGTGAAAATCTGGGGACGGTATCGGTTGGTTGGACCGATACACCAACCGATATCAACTCTCGGTTTTTCCTAGATGGAAGCGTATCGGTCCACCTGAACGATATGTAACCCGATATGAAGTCCCGAAAATTAATCTGAGAGTCCATATCGGTTGGGTGGACCGATACTCAAGCCGATATGGTTCTCTGGAACTTTGACGAGGAGTCGTATCGGCCCGCCTGGCCGATACTCAGGCCGATATGAGTTTCTGTTGGCTCTTCCTTGGTCTTCTGAGCTCAAGACTCCACTTCCAAGCTCACCAATGTGTTGGATCGTTTAGTGTCTCCTGATTCAATTCTCAGATTGATTCATCCTACTAAACATGCAGATCTAGGTTCTCTTGATTAGAAACATAATAGATCTCACCTGTTACCTTGTTTATGCAGCGGAATGGAAGGTACGGGTCAGAGATCAGCAGAACCACCAAGAGATGGATCCTCCAAAGGCTCACACACGCACACTCGGGAAATTGGCTGCTAGACCAGCTGAGAGAGGAGGCGCAGAGAGAGAGGAGGGAGGCGCAGATGTTCTGAGAAATTAGAGAGCTAGGTCTGATTTTATTCATTAAAATCCCTTCTAGTTCTCATGGGCTTTTGGGCCCAATTCTCAGTTCTGATTAAATCCCTTGGATTTAATCAGGCCCTTTAGTCTCTCTAAACACAGTAAATGCCTAGCACTTTTACCGTACTTCTGCTAAACCGTTCCTTCGTATTTTCCCGTTAGCTTAGGCGTGTGACCCATATGGGATCATGTAATAAAGGCAATAAGTCCAAGACTTATAGATCATGAGCGGACTCTAGCAAGCCATCATGACCCCCAGTATTATATGACTTATGTCTGATCATTGACATACTCTTACTTTCTAGAGACAGTACAGAGATTACTGGACATAATTCCAACAATCTCCCACTTGAACTGGAATCTCTGTATTCATAATCCTTTTGTCTCAATATCTCGATTAGTCATAAGGCAAGATGAGTGTCATCCTTATAAAGTCTAATCTTGTTCATCGGACTCTGATTTGATACTGACAATCCAAACGACTCGGGAAAGTCCGTTTGAGCATGGCCATGCATTTTCCAGTATTCAAATCTCCGATTGGCCTAGAGATATTCACTCCATTTATATTGGAGGGACAAATCCCGTCTTGTTCCATCACTGTAAACTACTCATTTCATAATACACCCAAACAAGGTCCTTATAACTATCGCTTAACGACAGCATTAGACAATGATCAAAGCGCATTAGTTCATGTGCAGTCACATGCATGCGAACTCAGGTCTAAGGACTATACTCTATAGTCGTAGTAAGAATCTCTTATGACACAGATATAAATATCCTGAAGAGTTCTTATAATCGGGTCTTGTCCGGTCGTATGTACCCTACATACACCTATGTACTGACTTTGATGCCGCGCATCTATGACACACTGAGACTTTGTCATAAGTCACATACCAATCTAGTCTCACACGGTTGTTGGTGTTCCAATTTCAACAACCTTCGACTAGGGACATGATGATATAAGCCATCTATCAAATATAGGGTCTCATGATCAAGCTAAATGACTTTGATAACTCAAGATCAAGTCACTTACTTCGATGACCTATAAAATGGTTCATATCATTTTGGAACGATTATTTCATCACAGTTAAAATAATCTTGAAATAATAATTTCATTAAACATAAGAAAATGTTTTACAACTTCAGTCAGGAACTCGAGCTTAGGCCTTGGGAGTGGCTTTGTCAATGGATCAGCGACGTTATCTTCTGTCTGAACTCGGCTGATCTTGACTTCCTTTCTATTAATGATGTCACGTATCAAGTGAAATCTTCTTAGAACATGCTTGGATTTCTGGTGTGATCTTGGTTCCTTTGCCTGAGCAATAGCACCATTGTTATCACAAAACAGTGCCAGAGGCTCAGCCGCATTTGGTATCACACCTAGTTCAATAATGAACTTTCGTATCCAAACAGCTTCCTTCGCTGCTTCCGAAGCGGCGATATATTCAGCTTATGTAGTGTAATCAGCAACGGTGTCTTGCTTGGAACTTCTCCAACTGATTGCACCGCCATTCAGACAAAAGATATAACCGGACTGTGACCGGAAATCATCTTGGTCTGTCTGGAAACTTGCGTCCGTGAATCCACTGACTTTAAGCACATCACTTCCACCGTATACCAAGAACTTGTCCTTAGTATGTCTTAGATACTTCAGGATGTTCTTGACGGCAATCCAATGGTTTTCACCTGGATTTGACTGGTATCTACTCGTCATGCTCAATGCATAAGCAACATCAGGACGAGTACAGATCATGGCATACATGATAGATCCTATTGCAAATGCATAAGGAATATTCTTCATGCGCTCAAGCTCAGCAGCCGTCGTAGGGCTCTGCTTCTTGCTTAGCGTTGTGCCATGTACCATTGGCGTGAAGCCCTTCTTGGAATCTTTCATGCTGAATCTTTGTAGGACTTTGTCAATGTATGAATCTTGACACAAGCCTATCAGCCTTTTAGATCTATCCCGGTAGATCCTGATTCCAAGAACGTATGCGGCTTCACCCATGTCTTTCATGGAAAAACAACTTCCAAGCCAGTCCTTTACCGACTTCAGCATTGGAACGTCGTTTCCGAGAAGCAGTATGTCATCGACATACAGAATAAGAAATACTATCTTGCTCCCACTAGTTTTCTTATACACGCATTGTTCTTCTTCGTTTCTGATGAAGTCAAATTGCTTGATCGCTTCATCAAAACGAAGATTCCAGCTCCTCGATGCTTGCTTCAATCCATAAATGGATTTATGAAGCTTGCATACTTTCCCAGCATTCTTTGGATCTATGTAACCGTCAGGTTGTGTCATATACACATCCTCTTCCAGAATACCATTCAGGAAGGCGGTTTTCACGTCCATCTGCCAAATTTCATAATCATGAAAAGCTGCAGTTGCTAGTAGAATCCGAATAGATTTCATCATAGCCACTGGTGAATAGGTTTCATCATAATCCACACCGTGAACTTGTCTGAAACCTTTTGCCACCAACCTGGCTTTATAAATCTGGACATTTCCATCCACGTCAATCTTCTTCTTGAAGATCCATTTGCACTCGATGGCTTTTACACCAGCGGGTAAGTCAACCAACGAAAACACTTGGTTGACCGACATGGAGTCCATTTCGGAATCAGTGGCCTTACGCCACTTAGAGGAATCTGGGCCCATCATGGCTTGATTGAAGTTCGATGGTTCATCACCATCAATGATCAGAAGATCATGACAGTTAGTCACGAGGAATCCTTGATATCTCTCGGGTTCGTGACGGATCCTCCCGGATCTTCGAACTTCAGGTACTACAGGTTCAGGCTCTACAATTTCTTGTAGGTCCTCCTGCTGCTCTTCCTCATTAGGTTGAGCAGTATCCTGTTCATCTTGAATTTCTTCAAGCAGTACCTTACTCCCACTGTCTTTCTTAGAGAGAAACTCCCTCTCAAGAAAGTTACAATCCCGGGCAACAAAGATCTTGTTCTCGGATCGTAGATAGAAGTAATAAGCCTTGGTTTCCTTCGGATAACCAATGAAGTAGCATTTATCAGACTTTGGTGTAAGCTTGTCAGAGATCAATCTCTTGACATAGGCTTCACAACCCCAAATTCTTAGATAAGACAGCACTGGAGCTACTCCAGTCCATAATTCATATGGTGTCTTTGCTACTGCTTTTGATGGCGCTCTATTTAGAGTGAACACTGCTGTTAGCAGAGCATATCCCCAAAGGGATATTGGAAGGTCTGTGTGACTCATCATAGATCGAACCATATCCAATAAGGTCCGATTTCTCCTCTCAGACACACCATTCCATTGAGGTGTTCCAGGAGGAGTGAGTTGGGACACGATCCCACACTCTCTTAGATGATCACTGAATTCTTGGCTTAAGTATTCTCCTCCTCGGTCGGACCAAAGAGCCTTAATGCTTTTGCCAAGTTGGTTCTGTACTTCATTTTGGAATTCTCTGAACTTCTCAAAAGATTCAGACTTATGTTTCATTAAATAAACATATCCATACCTACTGAAATCATCAGTGAAGGTAATGAAGTACTGATAGTTTCCTCTTGCATTTGTGGACATTGGGCCACACACATCAGTGTGTATCAGGCCCAATAAGTCACTGGCCCTCTCGTTAGGTTTATTAAAGGGGGGCCGTGTCATTTTGCCCATCATGCAGGATTCGCATTTCTCACATGACTCAAAGTCAAATGAGCCAAGAAGTCCATTCGAATGGAGCCTCTTGATGCGTTTCTCGCTGATGTGCCCTAAACGATAGAAACGTTCGGTTCTCCTCATTAGGTTTGAACCGTTTGGTATCAATGTTATAAATTGGCGCGGATTGATCAAGTATGTAAAGCCCATTCGTAAGAGGGGCACAACCATAGAACAAATTGTTGCGATTGAAGGAACATAATTTATTCTTAACTGAAAAATCATAACCTTCCAAATCCAACAAAGAAATTGAAATAATATTTCTGCTTATAGCAGGTACAAAATAACAATTATTGAGTTCTAAAACCAATCCCGAAGGTAAAGACAACAAGTATGTGCCTACAGCTAGTGCAGGAACTTTCGCTCCATTCCCAACTCGTAGCTCCACTTGTCCTTGCTTCAGCCTCCTACTGTTGCTGAGTGCCTGCATATTAGTACAAATATGAGCCCCACAACCAGTATCCATAACCCATGAGGTATTATCAGAAGTAGTTGTATTAACTTCTATAACAAAAATACCTGATGAAGAAGTCTCGAGAGTCTTCTTCTTCAATTCCTTTAGACCTTCCAGGAATTTCTTACATTCTCTCCTCCAATGCCCTGGTTCTTTACAGAACCTGCAGATGTCAGTAGGCCCAGCCTTAGACTTGGGCTTGGGCTTTGGCGTGTCCTTGTCCGAGACTTGGACAGCCTTAGCCTTTCCCTTATCCTTAGCAGAGGATTTCTTAAAGCCCTTGCCCTTTTGCACCATAAGCACATTGGGGTCCTTGGCGGTTTTCCTCAAGTTGGGCTCTGCAGTCTTGAGCATTCCGTGAAGCTCAGGCAATGTCTTACTCAAGCCATGCATATTGAAGTTCAGGATGAACTGATCATAGCTTGCAGGTAAAGACTGCAGAACGATGTCGCAGGCAAGTTCCTGGCTGATAGGGCAGTCGAGTTTCTGAAGATGATCGAGATAACCCATCATCTTCAAGACATGAGGACTCACTGCCGCATTTGCAGCCAACTTACAGTCTAAGAGGTTCTTAACTGTCTGAAACCTCTCAGTCCTTGCTTGCTCCTGAAAAAGTGATTTCAGGCTTGCCATTATCTCGATGGGTGACAACACACTCTCGAACTGCATTTGCAGCTCAGCAGTCATTGTCGCCAACATCAGGCAATAGACATCATTTTCATCTGACGAATGCTTTTCCCAAGCATTATGCAGAGTCCTGGCGGCATTGTTAGGAGGCCTCTCGGGGAGGGGATCACGAAGGACATAATCCTTCTTCTCCTGCTTGAGGACCAGCCTCAAGTTCCTTGACCACGTCAGGAAGTTCGTTCCAGTCAGCTTCTCCTTCTCGAGAACAGACCGGATTGAGAATGTGTTTTGTGTGCTTGTAGTAGTCATAGCTGAAATATATAAGATAAAAAGGTTATTAGTTGATATGTTCAATTTGATTAATCTTTTATTAAATTTAATATGATTAATCACGCATTATATTCAATAACATCAGTTACCCTCAATAGAATATAATGATTCCAAGATCCACATATAACTAAGATTTAAAGTGGGCCACTGGCCGTCATCCAACCTTAGCTTATATCGGTAAGCCCTATATCGGCTAATTATATCCGTGATATAACTCTTGGTTGTGAATCTGGGCCCGAGGCCCAATCCACTCTGATGTCTCAAGGCCCGGGACTCCCGATGGCCTAGTCAAGAAAACCAGACTATACAGTCATGCAATCACTAATGTCTGGGACTCCCAATGACATTTATGAATCACAAACCGTCTTACCCACGCAAAAGTAGACACCCTCACACTGTAAGGCCATGAGTACAATTGAATGGGCTTCGACAGCTGACATAGCCTGGACAAGACATCCAACGCTTGATATTATTTGAGGTTTGTAGGTTTATTAAAATTTCATCCCAAAATAGAAGATTACTATTTTGGGAAACTTTCCATTTTGGGAAACCTACTATTTTTGGAAACTTTCTAAAATTAGAAACTTTTAATTATAGAAATTTCCTAAAATCCAAAACATGCAAATCTAGAAACTTCTATTTCAAAATTTTGGAAACTTATTAATTTAAAAATCGATTTTTATAATTTTATAAAAATAAATTTTAAATTAATTCTGAAGAAAAGACTCAAATAATTGGCCCAATTGTTTTAACTTCTTGGCCCGAGGCCCAAGAATTGGTCTATGTCCAAGACATAACCCAATTGCCCAATTAAATGACATAACCGGTCTGGTTCATTAAAATTGGTCTTAACCAAAATTAATTACTACGATGACCACAATTGTCAACCGGTTATTTACTAAACCGGATTTTCTCAATTTATTTGGTCCAACCAAATCAAATTAGAAAATCACTGGTTTAGGCACAAAATCCAATTTTACGACTTTGGATTTCTTATCCTGGTTTAACCAGAACTTAATAAATTTATTAAGTCTGTTTATTAAACCAAGACGATTAATTTTAATAAAATTAAACCGAAACGTTAACCAAACCGAAACATTACACGCCAAAACCCTAACCGGTCGGGACAGTCGCAGCCGTAAGCATCACGCGATGCAAGCATCACACAATCGCACGAACGGCGTGGGACGGGACGATGTTCGGGTCGATGCTCGGCCTCGGTCACGCGGGACAGTGCTGGACGATGCACGGCTCTCGGTCACAACGGGACGGGCAGGACGCGACGCAAGCATCGATCCATACCATCGATCCGCGATCGATGTATGCGATCGGCTCGGTCACGCAACCTGCGATCGTCTCAGCCGAGCATCTCGCGGTCCATTGTAGCCGATCGGTCCGACGCATACCGATCCATGATCGGATGACGCGACGTGACTCGATCCGGACGTGTGATCCTTTGGCGATCAACACTCCGACGCATACCAATTCATATAGATTGGATCATGCGATTTCTTGTTTGTTTAGGTTTTAATTCTTTGTTTCTTAAGTGTTTTTCCTTATCAGTAGGTTGATTCAAAAACACTTCTTAAACAATCCTAAACATGATTCTAAACAAGAAAAACCACATAACCAATGGCTCTGATACCACTGTTGGATCGTTTAGTGTCTCCTGATTCAATTCTCAGATTGATTCATCCTACTAAACATGCAGATCTAGGTTCTCTTGATTAGAAACATAATAGATCTCACCTGTTACCTTGTTTATGCAGCGGAATGGAAGGTACGGGTCAGAGATCAGCAGAACCACCAAGAGATGGATCCTCCAAAGGCTCACACACGCACACTCGGGAAATTGGCTGCTAGACCAGCTGAGAGAGGAGGCGCAGAGAGAGAGGAGGGAGGCGCAGATGTTCTGAGAAATTAGAGAGCTAGGTCTGATTTTATTCATTAAAATCCCTTCTAGTTCTCATGGGCTTTTGGGCCCAATTCTCAGTTCTGGCCCTTTAGTCTCTCTAAACACAGTAAATGCCTAGCACTTTTACCGTACTTCTGCTAAACCGTTCCTTCGTATTTTCCCGTTAGCTTAGGCGTGTGACCCATATGGGATCATGTAATAAAGGCAATAAGTCCAAGACTTATAGATCATGAGCGGACTCTAGCAAGCCATCATGACCCCCAGTATTATATGACTTATGTCTGATCATTGACATACTCTTACTTTCTAGAGACAGTACAGAGATTACTGGACATAATTCCAACACAATGCTCCTAGACACCTCCATTCACCTGCAAAACACAAGAAACACTCCAAATGCAAGCCTAGAATGCCTACTCCTAGTCCTAAACAACTCTAGACTCTAGATGCGACAATGACTCGACAAAATGGTATGAATGATGGAGAAAAAAAGTCAAAACAAGAACTATATACAAGCCTAAATGCATGAAAATGTATGAATATCAATTCCCCCAAACTTAAATCTTGCTTGTCCACAAGCAAGCATAAGTAAATCACAACAAGTTGGGGAAAAGGTTTGAAAGCGGGAGCTCATATCCTAAGACAAAACCGAGATCAACGAGTTCCAATTCGAGTCAACGTCATCAAGATGCAACCAAGTTAGGCTTACTCCAAAAATTTAGCCATGCTCATCAAGACAAAACTCTTAGCTCAATTCTCAACCTAGACAAACATTCCTATCAACTAGCTCTTTAACATTCATTAGGTTTTCAAGTGGATCTTACTCAATACAAGGTGACCAAACTCATTTGGCAAAGGGACAAGGCTTTTGAGATTAAAGTGATCTCAATCAAAAGAGGGGTTTATTCCAAAAGCATGAAGGTTCTCTCATAAAGAAGTGAATGAGCTATAGTAAAATGCTAAGAGTTAGAGGCAATTGGCGCATACTAGGTTGATTTCCATCTACCCATGCCCCAATTACTTCTTCTCCTAATCTAGCCCACCTAAATGGATACTACCCTTGACCAAGGCTATTTTGCCTCATCCCCTTTTCTCAATCAGACACTTTCCAATCAAACTCCCCAAGGATCAATAAAGACTTTTAAAAACAGTGGCAAATCTTTTCTTTTTAACTTAGCTCAAATCTTTCTTTAGCAATGGTCTCTTTTCTTTCTTTAAGGTGAGCCTTTGGCTTCTTTTAATTTCAAAATATGAGACACTTTTCTTTTCTTTAAACACATAAGAGCTTTTCTTCTTTTAAAACATTTTGCCAACAAACATAAGATCCCAACCAAAATCCCTTTTCATTCTTCCTTTTCTTTACTCTCTCTCTCTCCTTTCCCAACTCTTCCCCCAAACTTTGATCCTAGCCTATTGCAAAGCCAAAGATGTTGAGCTTGCATCTATATGGAAATTTCTCCTAGTCACCTCATACTCAACACTTTTTACCTAGCTCATTCCAAATAGGCCTACCACTCAAGATAGTGTTTGTGGCTTGAAAGAAGGGTGGTGAAAGGTATGGAAATCTATTTGAGCAAGTTGAGAGGGGTGGAAAGGATAAGAATGCTCAAATATTTTCAGAGTATCCATGAGTTTAGCACACAAAGCAAGAGTAAGATAATTAGATGTCATCATTAAGGTTCTCACTTAGGTAGAGCTAGAGTCAATTCAAAGCTTATTTCAGTTTCAAACCAAGTTTCAAAGCAAGCAATCCGAGCATGGTTCGTCTTAACTTTCTAACCCTTCTTGAATTACAATCTTATGACAATCAACTAGCTCAAACAACTAGCATAAAGAACAAGTCATCACTCAATCAATCTTACAAGGAAATTCAATCATTGCTCCCTATGCATGCGTCCTATATGATGCAACTAGACTCAATCCTATTATGCTATTGCAACTACATGCTTTTATTTTTGAAATTTTTTTGAAAATTTTCAATTTTTTTGGATTTTATATGCCTTAGATGAATGCATGAGACTCAAGTGATAAAATCGAAAATAAGAAGCAAAACAAACCAAATTAGCAACTGGTCTCTCCCCCAAACTTAAATCACACGGTCCCTTGTGTGATCTAGGCAAGGAGGAAAGACCGAAAACACACAAAAAGCAAACGAAAGAAAGAAGAAAAACTATGTACAAATGTGGAGTGTAACCTGGCTAGAAGTGGAGGTATGGAGGTGATGAGTCTCCCATTGAGTAAGTCGGGTTTGAGGAAGAGCAGGACGGTGTCCTCATGGCTCTCCTCTTTCTCCTTCTGTCCTCGCGAGTGGAGTGGCGGTGAGGATCCTCATAATAGGAGTCGTGAGCCATGCACGCAGATCCTCCGGTCTCGTGTCCAGCAACCGAGTACCTTCCCTGCTCAAATTCAGCCTGCTCAACCAGAACATCGGCTTCAGCTATAACCTCCTCAGTCGCTGCCTGAATCTCCTCATCTACACCAGCCCGAGCCTCTCGGGATGTGGAGGTCTGTCCCGCAGCGCTACTCTTGTCTTTCTTCCCCACAATCATCTTAAGAACCTTGGTCACTTTCTTCAAGCAGGTAGCCATCTTCTTAATGTTCCTCCCGTGCCATTTGCTCTGCCTCTGGAGGTCCCGGTTCTGGTCCCTCAGTGCTCTTACTGTCTTGTTTGCGATAGGATCATCTAGAGGCTCGATAAGGTATCTGTGCAGCCCATACACCCCAGCAGGTGCATCGAAAGTATCAGGCTCTGCTGCAGTCGCTCTCTGGGACCCGTGAGGTCCAAACACATGCTCCACCCCCGGTAAAAATCTGATATGAGCTCTGTTGGCAAAGCTTGTAATGTCGGGGTTTGGGAGGAGATACCCTTCCTCGTGGGAAGTACCCGAGCACATCCGGTAGAGATGGCGCTCTGGAGGCGGCTTGGAGGCGAGGTAGTGAGTTCGGATAAGCTGCGGAAAATCCAGCCACGCTACAGGTGTAGGCGCCCCAAATGTCTTCTCATCCAGACTTCCTTCCAGTTTTACCTTCTTTTTCACAAGCAACGGCGTGATCAAACCACCCATGCTGAACTTCGGACTAGCGTGCCTCACTGACATTGCCCAATCTCGGTGGACAGCAAACTGCTCTATCAAAATGGAAGTGTAGCTTGGGAGGCGCTCAACTGGTGGTATTGGCTGACCGTTGGGATATGTGAGCAGGAGAGGCTGCAACCCAATGTAGAGAAGCTTCATTTCCATCTCTGTGACCTGCCCCGTCTCCTTCCTAGCAAATAGAGTATGTGCTAATGCTTTGTGCACATAGCGAATGGCTGGGTGTCTGATCCTTGCGTTCTTCATAGCCCCCAGCTTAAAGGGCCCATCAGCTATCATCTTCCAAACACCCTCGAGGTCGTCCTTATCAATGGGGATAAAAGTTCCCAGCTGAGCACCAATCTCTGGAAAATCAAAAACTGCAGCTATGTCTTCATACGTCATACTGAACTTCTTCCTACCCATTTGGAAATCAATCTTCCCTCGACTCACTTCCCCTGCCAAAGCGGCTCTCCTCATGTTGACTGTTGCTTTCATGGATGAGAGGAATTGGCATGCTGAGCTCTGGTAGGAGTCACTGGCAAGGTTGAAGAATTACTTAAGGCCCATTTTCTCTACAATCTCGTTGTAGTCATCCAGTAGCCCAAGTGCAGTAAGTGTCGGGGTGTGAGGGTATCGGGTTGGCCAAAATGGTATCCCCTCCAGCTTGTCATATATCTCAGAGGTGGAGTACTTATGTGGCACCTGGATCATCCTTACTGGAGCCTCTTGTACCTCTTCCTCAACTGCTACCCCTTTTCCTTTTGATGAAGTTCCCACATCTTGTACCGGCTCTTGTGCCTTTGGGTTTGGTTTCGGGTTGGCGCGCTTCCTTGTCATTGTCCTACAAAAGACAACTCAAAGAACGAATAAGCACATCATACGATCTACCAACACAATCAATAGGAGCTTAAAGCATTGATGATCAACAATTGTGGGAGCTTAACAATTGCATACTTTTTCAATTTCAATGGAGTAAACAAGCTTAAGCCTCTTAACCAAACTCAATTCTAGCTCAGCATAAGCGCAATGAACGAACAAATCAATCACATTCTTGAGCAATTCACAATTTCGTCAACCAAAGGTCCTCAATGCACATTTTTGAAACTTTTTTGAAACAAAACTCATCCAAATCAAGTAGTATCACAAAATTAAGCCTTTAACCATCCAATGCATCATTAGAAACCATCCAATTAGAAAACCCCCAAAAATTTTCGGATTCCAAATTTCTCAAGAACCCTAAATCACCAAAGATCAAGTTCAAACAATCCTAGGGTGCAATTGAGTTGGGTAATCATCTAGAAACAGTCTAGCAAAGGTTTCTAACCATATTCATCAAGCAAAAAGCCACAATTTCGAGTTCTAAAAATCTGAAATTTTTTGAGCAATCCGAAATTGAGAGAGAGTGAATTATACCTTGCTGTTCTGATGAGAGATGAAGGTAGAGAGTGATTGCAAGTGATAGAGCTTTGAAAACCTTGAATTTAGCACTTGAAAATTCAAAATTTGGTGAAGATTTGAGAGAGAAAAGGGAGTTGGAAGAACTTGGAAAGTTTCTTGTTGAAGTCGCAAGAGGAGCAAAGAGAGAGAGAGAAGCGCGTGTGAGGAGGAGAAAAGAAGGGGAAGAAATCGATTTTTGAGTTAAAATCCGGTCAGAACCGGTTTGAAATCGGTTTAGAATCGAGATGACTTACCCGGGCGAAGGGGCGTATCGGCTTGGCCAACCGATACGCCAGCCGATATTGGCTCTCGGATTAAATTTTTGCAATCCGTATCGGCCTGGCCAACCGATACGGAACCCGATATTCGTTCACTCCGAAGATCCGTATCGGCTTGGCCAACCGATACGGAGACCGATATTGGCTCTCGGTTTTTTTCTGTTGCATCTCATATCGGCCTGGCCAACCGATACGGTGCCCGATATCGATCTTTCTGGGAAATCCGTATCGGCCTGGCCAACCGATACGGAACCCGATATTGAGCCTCAAATTATTTTTACCAGAACCGTATCGGCCTGGCCAGCCGATACGGAACCCGATATTGGCTCTTGCACCATTTTTCTTCATTTCCGCGGCCTTTGCTCAACTCCAACTGATCTACAACCTCATCCTTAAGCCAAAACCTGACAAAACTCAAAGCAAAACATCAAAAATAACAAGCAAAAGACGTATGTACAAGGATAAACATGGGAATGTCTCCCAAGTGCGCTTTTATTTAAAGTCGTTAAGCTCGACTTTGCAAACCGTGATCTCAAGCTGAGGGAGGGCTAGAGAGTGGGATCGAAGTCCCTTCCTCTATTGCTTCTGAGACGGAGTAATGCTTGAGTCTCTGGCCATTGACCGTGAACTCTTCATCAGATTTTCCCAAAAGTACCACCGCTCCATATGGTCTCACCTCCTTCACTCTAAAAGTACCGCGGCTGCTGGCACAGAGTTAGCCGATGCTTATTCCCCAGAATGTGTAGGATAGGTGGGGTCCCGACCATCTAGACTTGAGCTTCCCGGGAAAGAGTTTCAACCGGGAGTTAAAAAGCAACACAAGATCTCCTTCTCTGAACTCCATCTTCTGAATCAGCTTATCATGAAAAAGCTTGGTCCTCTCCTTATAGATCTTTGAGCTCTCAAAAGCCTCAAGCCGTATCTCGTCAAGTTCATTCAGCTGAATCAATCTCCTCTTAGTCGCGGTTTTTATGTCAAAGTTCAGCAACTTGACAGCCCACTGGCCTTGTATTCCACCTCCACCGGTAAGTGACATGACTTACCATACATCATGGTGAATGGTGTAGTGCCCAATGGAGTCTTGAAAGCAGTCATATATGCCCACAGTGCGTCATCAAGTTTCTTAGCCCAATCTTTCCTTGAGGCTCCAACAGTCTTCTCTAGGATAGCCTTGATTTGCCTATTGAACACTTCAACTTTTCCGCTTGTCTGAGGATGATATGGTGTTGCAACCTTATGCTTCACTCCATACTTCTTCAAGAGACTCTCAAATAGCTTGTTGATGAAGTGTGAGCCTCCATCACTGATCACAATCCTCGGGATTCCAAATCTTGGGAAGATGATGCTCTTGAGTAGCTTTATCACAACCTTGGCGTCATTCGTTGGACTCGCCACTGCTTCTACCCATTTGGAAACATAACCCACAGCTACTAAGATGTAGCTATTCCCGTAAGAGGATGGGAAGGGTCCCATGAAATCAATGCCCCACACATCAAATACTTCAACTTCAAGGATGGGGTTTTGAGGCATCTCATTTCTTCTACTGATGTTCCCCTTTCTTTGACAAGGATCACACTTAGTAATGAACTCTTGGGCATCTTTGAACATTGTAGGACACCAAAACCCAGCTTGTAGAGCCTTTTGAACCGTCTTGAAAGTAGCAAAGTGACCACCATAATCTGACCCATGGCAATGTAGGAGAATGCCTCCCACTTCTTCATCAGCTATGCACCTTCTATAGAGTTGATCCTTGCACAAAGTGTAGAGGTAAGGCTCATCCCAATAGTACATGTTGACATCTCTAAAGAACTTTTTTCTTTGGTAGCTATCGAGGCTTGGTGGTTCTTTCCCAACAGCTAGGAAATTGACTATATCAGCATACCACGGTTCCTTGTCTTCAATAGAATTGACCTCCTCAATCCTCATTCTTGTATCATGAGCATCCTTGACAACCTTGCAAGCCATTAGCTGTTCCTCAGGAAGAGAGTCATCTAGAGGAATTCCATCCTCAATTCCCAGTCTTGACAAATGATCTGCTACTCCATTCTCAATGCCTTTCTTATCCTTGATCTCCAAATCAAATTCTTGTAGCAGCAGTATCCACCTCAGAAGCCTTGGCTTGACATCTTTCTTGGCAAGTAGATACCTTAACGCAGCATGATCCGTGTACACCACAACTTTAGATCCAACCAAGTATGATCTGACCTTCTCAAAGGCAAACACCACAGCAAGAAGCTCTTTCTCAGTTGTTGCATACCTCACTTGAGCATCGTCCAATGTCCTACTAGCATAGTATATGACATGGAGTTTCTTGTCTTTCCTCTGTCCAAGGACTGCTCCTACTGCGTAGTCACTTGCATCACACATGATTTCAAAAGGCAACTCCCAGTCGGGAGCTTGGACTATCGGGGCGCTAATCAAGGCCTCCTTAATCATGTGGAACGCTGACAAACAATCATCATCAAACACAAAATCTGTCTCCTTACACAGCAGACGTGTAAGTGGTCTAGCGATCTTGGAGAAATCCTTAATAAACCGCCGGTAGAACCTTGCATGACCCAAAAAGCTTCGGATTCCCTTCACTGAGTTTGGTGGCTGAAGACTTGTCATCACCTCTATCTTAGCCTTATCCACTTCAATACCATTCTCTGAGATCTTGTGACCCAACACAATCCCCTCTGTTACCATGAAGTGGCATTTTTCCCAATTGAGCACGAGGTTCGTCTCTTCACATCTCCTTAAGACCCTGCACAGATTCAGCAAACAGGAGGAGAAAGAAGAATCATACACAGAGAAATCATCCATAAAAACTTCTACAATATCCTCAATAAGATCTGAGAAAATAGACATGAGCCGGTGCATTGCACAAGCCAAATGGCATCCTTCGATAAGCAAAGGTACCATAAGGACAAGTGAATGTCGTTTTCTCCTGATCATTAGGATGTATCGGGATCTGAAAGAATCCACTGTATCCATCAAGAAAGCAATAGAAAGGATGATTAGCAAGGCGTTCTAGCATTTGATCAATGAACGGTAATGGAAAATGATCCTTCCTAGATGCGGCATTTAGTTTTCTATAATCAATACACATCCTATGCCCAGTGATAGTTCTAGTAGGAATCAATTCATTACTGTCATTTTTAACCACAGTAATCCCCCCTTTCTTCGGAACACAGTGCACGGGAGAAACCCAAGTGCTATCCGAGATAGGGTAGATTATCCCTGCATCAAGCAATTTTAGAATTTCTTTCTTGACTACTTCCTTAAGATTAGGATTCAATCTTCTTTGGTGCTCAATAGAAGACATGGATTCATTTTCAAGGTGGATCCTATGAGTACACAAGCTAGGTGACAATCCTTTTATATCATCGAGTGAGTATCCTATTGCTTTTCTAAACTTTTTCAACTCAGTGGTCAAAGCAATCAATTCATCATCATTCAGCAACTCTTTCACAATGACAGGATAGGTAGAGTTAGGGCCAAGAAATGCATACCGAAGCCCCCGCGGAAGGGGCTTTAACTCAACCTTTGGCGCCTTAAGCTCGCTCCAATCATCAGCTACAAGCTGCTCCTTGCACAGCTCTACTCCCTTGGCGCCATCAGCACCCATGTCCACAGCAAACACCTCCAGCTCCTTACCCACTGAATCTGATCCCAGCTCAATGAACTCAACCTCTTCTAACAAAGGCTTGTGCGAATCAAGCGCTCTCATATAAGCCCAGCTCTCTTCTTGAAGATACCCATAATCCCCACATTCCTTGGTCAAGGTAACCTCTAATGGATCATCCATGTTCAACTCCTCAAGGAGTTCATCAGCTAGCTCATCCATAGTCTCAATATAAAACATTTTCCCTTGAATGGTTGGCTTCTTCATCACCTTGTTGATGTCAAATTTGAGCACTATGTCCTTACCAAGGTTGAGGTCTATCTTCCCTTTCCTGACATCTATAATCGCACCAGCTGTGGCAAGGAAAGGTCTCCCAAGGATTAGAGGGTCCTTTGGTTCTTCATCCATCTCCAATACAATGAAATCTGTTGGTACTTCAAATCCTCCTACTTTCACCGGAAGATCTTCTAGGAGACCAATTGGGTATCTCACTGATCTATCTGCAAGAACCAAGGAGATCCTACATGCCTTGTAGGTAGAGAAACCTAGCCTCTTGGCTACTGAGAAGGGCATCAAACTTGCGCTTGCTCCAAGATCACATAAACAACCCTCAAACCGGTATGGGCCGATAGCACATGGAAGAGTGAAACTGCCTGGATCTTCAAGTTTCCTTGGAACAATATCCCTTTGGATGATCGCACTACACTCATGAGACAACACAACCATTCCTTGCACTTCCTTGGTTCTCTCCTTGATTGCATCCTTGAGAAACTTGCTATACTGAGGAACTAGCAAGAAAGCATCAATCAAAGGCATGGTCAACTCAACATTCTTCATCTGTTTCTCAAAAAGAGCTTTATACTTCTCTAGGAGTTGCTTCTTGAATCTGCCCGGAAAGGGTAGCTTGGGCTCGTAAGGTGGTGGCAGAAACACACCATCCTTCTTCTTGAGTGCATCATTCACTACTTCTTCAACCACAATCTTTCCTTTCTTCTTGTCCATGTCGCTATCACTCTCCTTGTTGAGAGGAGAATTTTCAGAATTCTCCTCCCCTTCTTGAACTTCAATGTCCTCATTGAGTGAAGGTACTGGCTTCGGTGTGTGTACTTGACTTTGTTGCAGCTCTTTACCACTTCTCAAGGTTATGGCGCTGATGTATTCCTTTGGGTTTTGCTCAGATTTTCCGGGTAGAGTACCTTGAGTGCGAGATGTAGAAGCAGTCTTGTTTTCCATGTTTGTGACCCTTGAAGTCAAATTCTGCAACTCATTCTTAAGATCCCGTACTTCCATAGCTCCTGAGGCTTGCCCTTGAAAGAGTTGCTGCATCATACTTTTCAGCTCATTGTCAACTCCCGAGGTAGAAGAAGTTTGTTGGTGTTGTTGACCAAAACCGGGTGGGTAGTGTTGTTTTGGTGCATAGCCTTGTTGACCTTGAAACTGAGGCTTATTTCCAAACCCTTGTTGGTTGGTGTAAGGGACAAATGGCTTTTGCTGTTGGGGTTGTTGAAAGCCTTGTTGCCCTTGTTGTTGAGCTTGTCCTTGAGATGTAGCTTGAGGATAGACTTGGTCTTGAGGATTTGCTACATTGGTGCTGCGGTATGAGAAGTTTGGGTGGTTTCTATAGTTTTGGTTGAAGCCTTTGTTGAAACCACCTTGTCCAGCAATGAAGTTGATCTCTTCTTGTGTCAAATCCTCATCATCATCATAAAGTTGTGGCTTAGAATCTTCATAGTGTCCCACAAAGTTGATGTTCTTTTGGCCAATGGAGATCATCTTGTCCAACTTCTCATTCAAAGCTTTCATCTCTTTCTCATACTTCTCATCTGAAGATGATGATCCTCTATTAGTCCTCTCATAATCCTCATTGTAGTTGCCAACACTCGTTGCCAGATTTTCAATCAACTCCATAGCTGCATATACTCCCTTGCCTAGGAAGTGTCCATTGCTGCATGAATCTAGCATTGCCCTCATTCTAGGAAGCACTCCGCGGTAGAGGTTGCTGAGTAGTGTTTCCTTGGTGAAACCATGGTGTGGGCACTGAGTGGTGAGCTTATTGAACCTCTCCCAAGCTTCAGCGAAGCTCTCATTGTTGCGCTACACAAACCCGGATAGCTCACTGCGAAAACGGGCAGTCCTAGTAGGTGAGAAGAACTTCTTCAGGAAAGCTTTCTTCAGGTCTCCCCAAGTAGTGATGGATCCTGGAGGGATAGTGCTTTCCCAATCCTTGGCTCTGTCTTCCAAAGAGAAAACGAAGAGACGCATTTTCAACCCATCGTCAGTCACACCATTCAGCCTCGTGGTGGCACAAATCTTGTCAAAGGTGTCCAAGTGCTGCAACGGGTCCTCAGATGCTAACCCATGGAACTGATTGTTCTGCACCATGTTCATCACCATAGCTCGGATCTCAAAGTTATTATTGTTCACCGCTGGTGGAATGATTCCATGCCGGTTAGCATTTGTGTCAGGTGTATCTCCATCACCAATGGCCCTAACCGGCCTTTGTTGCTGCTGCTGTTGCTGTTGCTGTTGCTGCTGCTGTTGCTCCTCGTGGTTATCCATAACTGTTTGCTCAACACTCTCAATGTTAACAGCTCGTTCTTGTGCTCGTCGTTCCCTTGCTAATCTCCTCTCGTGTGCTTTGATGTCGTAAACTCTTGCAACTAAGTTTGTAGTCCCTTTGCTGCGCAAGTTCATACACCTTGAATCAAAAAGAGAGAAAGTAGCAAATTAGTAACAATAACTTGAACTAAAAAGGAATAGAAAACGAATTGATATATCCAGAATCCCAAAATGGCAACGGCGCCAAATTGATAACTAGGATTTTAAGATCCTTTGAGGTACCAATTCCTCAAGCTTATCGATGTAGTCTTGAGGTATCGAACCTTTTTGGGACGGATAAAACCAATACGCACACACTAGACCTCTAGAGTCAAATCAATTCAATTAAGACTTTGTTCTAACAATCCTAACGAATTCAAATCAAATAGAAGTAAACAAAAACAATTAAACAAACGATTCAATCAATGACAAGAATAAGGCCCAAGGGTTAAGGTCAACGGATACGTGGCTCGGGATGATCAAGGAATCCTAATTCAAACTTCTAAAAGCTAATCCCCTAGCAAGGAACACACCAAGTAAATCAGTTTAATCTCTTAATACCAATTCTTCACTTAATCTTAATTCAAGAACAAATCATCATTTGTGAATTAAAATCAAACGAGCATTCAAACAGGTTCCAATTAGCAAACAATCACTCTAGACATACATTTTCATGTGCTAGAATGTGAGAGTCCTAACAAAGCTAGATACTGGAATTTCATCGAACATGTTGTGAACAAGAAATTCTAAACATCCTAACCAATGTGATCAAGATTAATTAGGCATTAAGCACACTTTGCTAGATGAGATTTTAAACAATTAACCACTAGAAACCCATTGATCACCCCAAATCAACCTAATCCTACCTAACCCATAAGCCTATGGAGAACAACTCACTAATCATAACTAGATCAACAAAACTCATAGTAATAGAGTTGATCACGGAGATTGGTGAGGGATTGAGAGATTTGTTGAAGGAATAACAAAGAAAATACTAGATTAATCTCAAGAATCAAATTTGTTCTTACAAAAGAGTTTAGAACATCAAAAACAGCTTAAGAAACAAATAGAAATAGGTTTCTGGCTTAAATAGTCAATAGGGTGAGAGCCGGGTCAACCCGGAACAAACCGGGTGTTGACCCGGATCCAAGTGAAAATCTGGGGACGGTATCGGTTGGCTGGACCGATACGCCAACCGATATCAACTCTCGGTTTTTCCTGGATGGAAGCGTATCGGTCCACCTGACCGATATGTAACCCGATATGAAGTCCCGAAAATTAATCCGAGAGTCCATATCGGTTGGGTGGACCGATACTCAAGCCGATATGGTTCTCTGGAACTTTGACGAGGAGTCGTATCGGCCCGCCTGGCCGATACTCAGGCCGATATGAGTTTCTGCTGGCTCTTCCTTGGTCTTCTGAGCTCAAGACTCCACTTCCAAGCTCACCAATGCTCCTAGCCACCTCCTTTCACCTGCAAAACACAAGAAACACTCAAAATGCAAGCCTATAATGCCTACTCCTAGTCCTAAACAACTCTAGACTCTAGATGCGACAATGACTCGACAAAATGGTATGAATGATGGAGAAAAGAAGTCAAAACAAGAACTATATACAAGCCTAAATGCATGAAAATATATGAATATCAGTAACCTGAGTTTCCATGTGATTCGGCCCTAGGACATGACCCCGTGTTCTCTGAATCACACACCTACCGGCGTCACCCGATAGGTTAACCCCATAACCAGAATCACCATGACCTGATTAGGTAAAACCCGAGGATCCAATCGGGTCGGAAGTACCAGAACGTACATAAAAACCTAGGCTTGCGGAATCTAACGCACCCTAGAGTCCTAGTGCAGAAATGTAAACACGCAGACTCGCTGGGACTCTAGCACAGATCACGCAATCAATAATAATGATAAAAGAATTCCCAACCATTCCGCAAGCCACTACACTACCAATACCACCGCTCTGCCTAGCCAGCACCAACTAACTTACTCGGTCCCGTGACCGGAGTAAGTGTCCGCAATAACTGCTCGGCCCAACACCGAGCAGTCTAATAAACCTGCACACAAAGCTCACAACAACAACAACAATCAAAGATATCACACAATCACAACAATCACACAATCAACACAAGCAGGCCTATTAGGGTTTCTAAGTCTTTTAATCCGTTTCTTAACCGCTACCTTGGATTAGCGGATTGCTAAACCGTAGACGGTTTACATCTCATACCAATTCCATAATTAACTCATTCTAAGTATCTTTTATTAACTCCTCGATCCGTCGGTTTAGAGTTAGTAAACTTACTAACTCCCCGACGTCTCATTATTAATTAATTAATTTCATTACCCTTTCCGCTATTTAACCTAATTCCCAATCCCGTTATCATATTCTATACGCTTGTTTAGGTTTAACTCATATTTTAATGTCGTCTTCATTTCTCGTATATAGATTCATTAATACTTGTTCTTTATATTATATATATGCATATACGGTCCTAATCAACAGGTCTATATGAATGCATCACACAATCATTACTAGCAACCTAACAGCACGCAATCGATTAACCTTTTAATTCTTTAAAACCCTAACATGTTTATTTGTCCTAATCGATTTATCATTAAACGTCCAATTAATTAACCATTACTAATCAAGTTATTAACGGGTATGCAATCCTAGTACTACGGTTTATCAAATCCCGGTCTATATGTAACTAAGGTTTGTGAACCGACTCACAGTGTTATTATGACGACGGACGGACGGATTGATGGAACTCCGAGACCCGACACGAACCCGCTTCTAACGCGAACCTTCCCCGAACATCCATTGTTTTGACCCGACCTTGACCCGCACTTGACCTTGGTGATTCCGAACCTCCGGATAACCCTCATATGATGGCTACTACAACCGTCTATCCTATTTCTAAATAAAAGAAATCCGGTTTATCGGGAAGATTATTACGTCAGAAAAATTCCTTTCCGAGGAATATTCTTCGGAATATTCCGACGTAGTAATATTCCTTTCCCCATCTTTCTTCTATTTTTTCTCTCTCTATCCTCCATTTCTCTCTCTCTCTCTCCTCCGGCTCCTCCTTCTTCTCTCCTCCCTCCGGCTTTTTCTTCTTCTCCCGGCTCCTCCTCCTCCTCCTTCTTCTTGCCTTCTTCTTCTTCTTCTTCTTCTTCTTCTTCTTCTTCTCCCTTCTCCCTCTATTATCCCTCTATTCTCCCTCTATTCTCCCTCTCTTCTTTACTACTCTTGTTGAGTAGTGTTTTTGGTGTGAAGAAAAGTGAGAGGTGGAGGCTTCTTTTTATAGCCAAAATGAAGAGATCTCCACCTTCCACTTGTCTCCTCTTCCTCTTCATCTTAAGCCACGACCTCACCGCCAAAAACCATCCACAAACAATGCATTTGATCACCCACCATCCATTTGTAGCCTTCTCCATGCAACCCTTAGATTGATGACAACACATCTTTTAGGTTCATGCACCTAAGAAGCTTCTAAAATTCTTGGGCTCAATTTCGTGGCCCATTCTTCATACTGAGCTGGATTTTGGTCCAATATAATCTTAGTAATCAGCCCTAAATACCCTGGTTCAAGCCCAAGCTCCAAATAATTTATTTTGGATTTGTAGCCACTAATTACTCCTTAATGGTCTTAAAATTATAACTTCATTTAGGAGTCAAATATTACTGAATACTTTCACCCATAGCTTCTACATCTTCTAATGGAGCTGTGGTCAAAATATCATAATTTTTGGTGGACTTTAGAGGGTCTTCTCGCTTGCCCAAACATTGTATCAGTTTCTCGGAAAAACTGGTTGTAAGTTTAATATTTTATAAACTCCTTATATGCTTCCATAAATTCACCAAGCCTCATTTTCAGGTTCTAGATGATCTTAGATGAATTTAGCAATTCGAATCACTCCGTTTGGACACCCGTAGCTCCGGTTATGGATTTTACAAGTTGATCGGTTCTATCGGTTTCCTTTCCCGATAGTCCGTAAAACCCGTTTAATCTCCGTTTCTTCCACGTCTGGTCTTCTAAATGTTCTTTATGGACAAAAAGAAGAAAATTTGGCCCGTCTCCAATTTCGGCTTGCATTTTGGTAAAATTACCAAAATGCCCTTCATCTCTTGGAATTTACAGAAATGCCCCTTGTTGACTTCCCGTTGACCATTTTCTTGATACGGGGTATCACATTCTTCCCCACTTACAGGAATTCGGTCCCCGAATTCTCCGTCACTAACAGACTTCAAATCGGTTCTGAACCCTGCAAGTTGCTTCATCACTTCATTCCGACGCTTCTATACTCGATCACTGCTGCATGCCGTTGACCTCAACATTGTTCCAATCTGACATCTCAATCTTGTGTACCCTGATCCGCTCCACTCTTAACTTATCCATCGGTCTCGACCTTTGAACTTAACTGGGACCTGGATTCCCCACTTCGCTTTGACTTCCACATCCTTCTGTTTGCGACTTTCTTTCTTCTTTTCTGAGACGCTCCTCGAAAATCTGATCATCTGCTTCCTTCTGACTGCTTCCACTCAATATCACTGATCATTCCTTCCCAAATCTCTTGCTAACTCATCATACTTCTCGGCTTCTTCCTGCCGGCTACCTGATAAGTTGATATATCTTCCACTGACGATGTCTACCACTGCTTCACGGTTCGGTCTATTTATCTCGCGATGTCTTGACACTTCATGTCGCTTTCGGGTTCGTTCTCGGATTCACATCGCGTCGCCATTCCGTCCTACAGTCAATACAAAAACTCACTGGAACAGTTGGTTACATCCCGATCCATCCCCGATATCACTTTCCCATAGAAATATGGTTACTTAATCACGTACCCGACGATTACTCATGATTAAATAACAATACACTATAAGTCCGCTCCCTCGTGAATCGACGGTTGAATCACAACCGTTCTTAAATCAGCTCAAAACCCGAAATAAAACTAACATAAAATTAACACTTTACCTTTCTAATGAAACCGGGGAAAGCTACCAAGCACTAATCAAAATTCCGAACAATTAGCAATTCAAGGGTCTCTAAGACTAAAACAATTAGTCTACCAAAAACAACGCACGCTAATCACTACGCAATCTATCGCACAAACAAATCAATCAATCAATCAAACAAACAAGGAAAGAAACAAGCAATTACCACACACATATTCACGCAATCTAATGATCGGTCGGATGCGTCGTCAGTCCGGGTTCCAGTTATGATGAACGGTCGTCAGTTCCGCTCATCATTTGTTTCACACAATAATCCATTTGCTTTCAGAACCATCTCAATCATGCAAATAGTTACGATGCTACTCAAAATGATTCGCTGAACACTCTGCATCCACCACATACATAAAACGATATATCATACATCATAAGGTTTTCAGTACATGGTCCTGATCAGAGTTCCTACATAAAGCCGTCATCATATCCAAAAACCCATACGACGCCGCTATACATCAGAAAAGTCAAAGACGACACGCAAATTCGCCTATCCGCCGATCTATCTACAATCAAAAATAAAGTTAGTGCCCCACTTACCTGGCCTAACTACACCTATCCTATCCTAACGCCTCCAGCAAGACCAAAATGCCCAACACCACTGGCAAAACGGCTCGCTGAAGTATCCACTGGCAGGTGCGCCGGGAGGGTGTGGTGGGTGTGCGTCTTGAGATGGTGCTCTGACATGCTGCGGCTCGGCTATCGGACAAAGGTACGCATCATGACCTGCGCGGCCACAAACCTGATAAACTGGAGTAGCTGCTGAGTGCGGTCCTCGGTAACAAGCGGACGCCTAATACATCGGTGGTGCGTCTGATGCTACGAGTATTTGCGGTACGTCCGGCTCTAGCCACTGCGGCGGCAACTGTAAGTCCACATCCGCTCCTCCTAAGAATCCCATCACTCCAGCGTAAGGGTCTCGACTACCCGCATCGTCCTCCATGTATGTAGGTAAAGGATCCGGGAAGGGCGACCAATCTACATGTGCTGCTCTGGCACCCTGCAGCTGTCACAATGGAACCGGTGGACGATCCGACATGTGAGATCCTCGTGAATGGCATGGCGAGGCTGGATATCCCCGAAACTGTACCAACTGACCCTGCTATGATCCGGCTGATCCATGCTGACTCATGCCGCTCATCTGGAACTACTCCGGGAACACACACACACCTCCACTCCACCCAGGACACACTGCTGTAAGACTGCAATCAAAAACACAAAGACGATTTAGTACAAATAATACGAAAATTCTACTTTCCCATCCCAACCCCGGGTTTAACGGACGCAGCTCGGTTTCCTAATGGATGCTTGGGTGACACATTTGACTCAATAAAACACGGAAAACACTCAAAAATGAAATGTTTCGAAACCCATGCAGAACCATGCTCTGATACCACCATTCTGTAACGCCCCTTTCCCATTCTCCGCTGACCGTCGAGCTGACCGGTCAACAATCAAACAAGAACATGACCGATCGAGCCCGAGCAAGTCGAACGGGAAAATTTCGTCACTGGACAAAGCCAAAGATAGTTCGGTTTGAGACAAAGGCTCGCACCAATCCGTCTTTGACCTCGCTATCCTCATATCCATAGTACAAGCATTACTACTTGCACTACTTCAATGAGTTGTGTCGGTTCGGACTTAAACCTCATTTCAGGGAAACAATTTCATTTTTAAGTAATCAAACGTCGAATACAACATTTAACGGGTTTTACAAACAATCATCAATATAAACACATAAACAATCAAAATCATAAAAAGGCGCAGCTGCCGAACCGAAAATAAAACATCTAAAACCACGAATCAAAACCCGTCACAAGCAACCCGAAACCACACCGAGGACCTCCCGCGACCGTCACTGCTAAACTTGAAAAACACAAAAGAGTCTAATGAGCGATCTAAGATCACCCAGTGAATCGGCTCCCCACTAAAGGCTGCTAATCTATCTAGAGTCTACAAAATCCCGCCCAAAACCCAAAATAACAATCAACAGAAATAAACGATCGATCACGCACTACCACGTCGTGATAAACCCACACACAAGCAATAGCCAAAATAAAGAGAGTTAAGGAAATCGAAGGCACTGCGGCACATGTCCTCGATTAGACTCGGTCTATCTACGTGGAACGAAAGAAACAATAATACAACACTGGGCCCTACGATCTCGGTAACTTCCACGGGTTTACGTCGTCACCTATATGGTAACTAACCCATGAATCCTATACGTGCACACTAGATCCCACGTATAGGACACCGTTTTCCGTCCATCGATACGCGGTGACTCCTGTTACCCCCGGTAACCTGAGTTTCCATGTGATTCGGCCCTAGGACATGACCCCGTGTTCTCCGAATCACACACCTACCGGCGTCACCCGATAGGTTAACCCCATAACCAGAATCACCATGACCTGATTAGGTAAAACCCGAGGATCCAATCGGGTCGGAAGTACCGGAACGTACATAAAAACCTAGGCTTGCGGAATATAACGCACCCTAGAGTCCTAGTGCAGAAATGTAAACACGCAGACTCGCTGGGACTCTAGCACAGATCACGCAATCAATAATAATGATAAAAGAATTCCCAACCATTCCGCAAGCCACTACACTACCAATACCACCGCTCTGCCTAGCTAGCACCAACTAACTTACCCGGTCCCGTGACCGGAGTAAGTGTCCGCAATAACTGCTCGGCCCAACACCGAGCAGTCTAATAAACCTGCACACAAAGCTCACAACAACAACAACAATCAAAGAAATCACACAATCACAACAATCACACAATCAACACAAGCAGGCCTATTAGGGTTTCTAAGTCTTTTAATCCGTTTCTTAACCGCTACCTTGGATTAGCGGATTGCTAACCCGTAGACGGTTTACATCTCATACCAATTCCATAATTAACTCATTCTAAGTATCTTTTATTAACTCCTCGATCCGTCGGCTTAGAGTTAGTAAACTTACTAACTCCCGATGTCTCATTATTAATTAATTAATTTCATTACCCTTTCTGCTATTTAACCTAATTCCCAATCCCGTTATCATATTCTATACGCTTGTTTAGGTTTAACTCATATTTTAATGTCGTCTTAATTTCCCGTATATAGATTCATTAATACTTGTTCTTTATATTATATATATGCATATACGGTCCTAATCAACAGGTCTATATGAATGCATCACACAATCATTACTAGCAACCTAACAGCACGCAATCGATTAACCTTTTAATTCTTTAAAACCCTAACATGTTTATTTGTCCTAATCGATTTATCATTAAACGTCCAATTAATTAACCATTACTAATCAAGTTATTAATGGGTATGCAATCCTAGTACTACGGTTTATCAAATCCCGGTCTATATGTAACTAAGGTTTGTGAACCGACTCACAGTGTTATTCTGACGACGGACGGACGGATTGATGGAACTCCGAGACCCGACACGAACCCGCTGCTAACACGAACCTTCCCCGAACATCCATTGTTTTGACCCGACCTTGACCCGCACTTGACCTTGGTGATTCCGAACCTCCGGATAACCCTCATATGATGGCTACTACAACCGTCTATCCTATTTCTAAATAAAAGAAATCCGGTTTATCGGGAAGATTATTACGTCGGAAAAATTCCTTTCCGAGGAATATTCTTCGGAATATTCCGACGTAGTAATATTCCTTTCCCCATATTTCTTCTATTTTTCTCTCTCTCTCCTCCATTTCTCTCTCTTTCTTCTCCCTCTCTTCTTTCTCTCTTCTTTACTACTCTTGTTGAGTAGTGTTTTTGGTGTGAAGAAAAGTGAGGGGTGGAGGCTTCTTTTTATAGCCAAAGTGAAGAGATCTCCACCTTCCACTTGTCTCCTCTTCCTCTTCATCTTAAGCCACGACCTCACCACCAAAAACCATCCACAAACAATGCATTTGATCACCCACCATCCATTTGTAGCCTTCTCCATGCAACCCTTAGATTGATGACAACACATCATTTAGGTTCATGCACCTAAGAAGCTTCTAAAATTCTTGGGCTCAATTTCGTGGTCCATTCTTCATACTGAGCTGGATTTGGGTCCAATATAATCTTAGTAATCAGCCCTAAATGCCCTGGTTCAAGCCCAAGCTCCAAAGAATTTATTTTGGATTTTTAGCCACTAATTACTCCTTAATGGTCTAAAAATTATAACTTCATCTAGGAGTCAAATCTTTCTGAATACTTTCACCCATAGCTTCTACATCTTCGAATGGAGCTGTGGTCAAAATCTCATAATTTTTGGTGGACTTTAGAGGGTCTTCTCGCTTGCCCGAACATTGTATCGGTTTCTCGGAAAAACTGGTTGTACGTTTAATATTTTATAAAATCCTTATATGCTTCCATAAATTCACCAAGCCTCATTTTCAGGTTCTAGATGATCTTATATGAATTTAGCAATTCGAATCACTCCGTTTGGACACCCGTAGCTCCGGTTATGGATTTTACAAGTTGATCGGTTCTATCTGTTTCCTTTCCCGATAGTCCGTAAAACCCGTTTAATCTTCGTTTCTTCCACGTCTGGTCTTCTAAATGTTCTTTATGGACAAAAATAAGAAAATTTGGCCCGTCTCCAATTTCGGCTTGCATTTTGGTAAAATTACCAAAATGCCCTTCATCTCTTGGAATTTACAGAAATACCCCTTGTTGACTTCCCGTTGACCATTTTCTTGATACGGGGTATCACACCTCTGCTGCTTGGTAGATCCTTCTTAGCTACTGCTTGAGCAGTGTTTGATGTGAGACGCGGTCTGATTGATCTCCACCTGGGAGATAAGCCTTTGCAGTTCAAGATGGATAAGCTGCAAAAGTCCACCATTGATGGACAGAGCTTCAGTGTTGAAGTGGAGCTTGAGATAGAGATTGGAGAGAAGAAGATGGCGGTTTATTCTGAACCTGCTCTAACATCTTCAGAGCCTGCAACTGCTCATAAGCAGAAAGTTCCATACATCTCATCTCCACCAAAGCAAAGGTATGATGCTTCTAAACTTAAACCTCCTAACCACATTGATGTAACTTCAGGAAAACGCAGTACCCCACCCACGCTTCGCTCCCACCCTGATTCATTTCGCTTTTCCTTGGGAGATCTCATGATCCGACTGCTTATACACCACCTTGGATGAGAAAACATTCACAGAGGCACTCCAAGCCTCTGTTGAATTCCCCATAAGTCCGATCTCCTTCCCATAGTAAGGCTAATGACTTAAAACAAGCGCTGTGTGGGAGGCAACCCACTAGTAGGTCTGTTTTTCTTATTATTTTTCGTTTTGATTTTGTGTGCTTTGATTTTTTTTCCTGTTTTGGTGTGTTCAAGGCGTGAGAACAGTCAGACTCGCGCAACGTCGATCGACACGATCCTGTGTGTCGGTCGACACATGCAGTTTACTACAATTTAGACATCGGTTATTCTCATAACCGCGATCATAATCGATTAGCATCGATCGATGCAGTCCTAGCATCGATCGATACAGGTCGACGACAATTAAGTATTCTGACCCTTTTCAGAATCTGCTCATTCTGATTTTTGTTCTCACCGAGCCCAAGCTTCTATAACACTGCGGACAATGTTGTTTAAGTGTGGGGGAGGTAGCTACTGACGCACCGCTTTCTGTTTTCTTAGAGTCAGTTGAGTCGTTTTATTGAGTCAAATTAAGTAGGAAACATGGACTTTTTGAGGACAGCACCACACTTGCAGGAACTTAAGTGACCATTGGATGAGCTTGCAGATGAATCTATGACTATTAAAAAACCCAACACAGATCAGCCTACTGAGGACACCCATATCACTTCAGGTATTCAGAGAATCCATTACTGACTTCGCACTTAACTTGACTTAATTTTTTCTCACGTAGGGGCTTGGTATACTTTGAGTCGGATTCCTCTGTTAGTTCTGGCACAGCTTGTAAACCTGTCTGATCCCTTCTCCTCTGCCTTGAAAGTAAAAAAATAGATAAACTGAGGATAAGCTAGTAGCTTCGAAGTGGTCACGGGAGTGGTAGAGACCCCTATTACCTTCTGTGCATCCATGAAAACATGTCCAAAGTAACACCCCGAAAAAAACGAAAGAGCACTGATAGAAAAAATAAAATGATACCCAGTGGGAAAAATCAGTGCTAAGGACGGAAAGGGAGAAGAAAGGAACCATAAAAAACAGTATGGTGGTCAAGTTCTAACATAGTAAGAGTCCATGTGTTCTTTGATCGATACTCCCGAGGTGAGACCGCACTTATTAGATTTCAGAAGTCAATATGGTGAATTTGAATGCTCTAAATGTGATTGTGCAGTTTACTCAGGACAGTTGCTAAGTGTGGGGGAAGTACATGTTGGTCTTGATGTCTATAGGTTCATTTTTCATGTGACTTACTAAGGGGAATCTGAGTGTGGTGCTCCTACGATGAAACAAGTTTTTGAAGTTTTCAAACTTCTTCTCCTGATCTTGGTTTTCTGTTTGCTTGAGGGAAAGCAAAGTCTAAGTATGGGGGAGTTGATATATCATGGTTTTTAGGGCTTTTGACCATGGTATATGTCTTTGTTATCAAGTCTTTTTATGTGTTTTGGCGTCTTTTCAGGTGTTTTACAGGTTTAAGAACATTTGGAACTTAATTGGACAATTTGGAGGCATTGGGAGCAATTCTGCTCTACTTAGAGATTTCACAGAGTTTACTGGCTGCGTTTTCACCCTGCATCGATCGACGCAGTTTTTGCATCGATCGACGCAAGGTGATTCCAGAATTCTGCACAAAAATCTGTATTTTGGAAAAATTACAGTTTTTTCCCAGAAGTTTTCCAGACTTACAAAAGGCCCAAAACGTGTTTTAGACTATATATTAGGTTTTAAGCCATTGTTTAGGCTACGTTTTATTTTACATTATATTAGATATTGATAGAGTTGGGGCTGGTCTTGTACTCGAGAGAGAACATATTTCGAACCCCTGTTTCTTTACTCCCTTTTATGATATTTGGTTTTCTATTCATTATGATTTCTGTTTCATTGATCATGTCTGAGTAGTTTATTTTTTTGGTTTAGGGATTCTCATAAGGAGTTTTATAGAATTATAGATTAATCAATCTGTAGGGATTCATACTTTCTAGTTCTTCATCTAGGATTGTTCTTAATGCTTAATCTGAATTAGCTACCCAGATTTATGATGTTAGGTTGATTTTCGCAACGACAGTTGGTTAATTAACTAGAAAGAACCTAGATGTGCAATTTAACTATTCACAAAGAAATTTGGCTTAGGAGAATTGTTAACGAAAGAACCTGAGATTAATGCTTGTTTAGGATCTCTAGAACTCGCAACGAAAGTTGGTTTGCTAGGTTGCTAAACATAGATAATACTAGCAACGAAAGTTGTTTTCTTATGCTTCTGTGATTCTAGTTCTATAACATTTCTTAATTAGATCTTGATTGATTGATTAGCCTGGTTTCTTGATTTCCTGAGAACTCCCTTGACCTGACGCTTCACTAGCTTGCTTACAAGTGTTTACTTTAATTTACTGCCTTGTTTACTGCTTACTCTCTGTTTCACCTAGCTTAATTCGACATTCTATAGTCTATCGTAAGATACTTGAGTCTCTATGGATTCGAGACCCTATATACTATTAGTCACGTATGTGCATTTACAGTGTAGCTCTAGGGATTAAAACTCGAGCATATCAGTCAATGCAGTATGTGTGGAGAGTTGAAATCCTTGGAACATCTACTCCTGCAGTGTTCTTTTGCTCGCCAGGGCTGGAATTTGTTGTCGCTAACAAATATCCCATGGCCCATGTAACTTCTCCTCAACAGGTGGGACTTCGTCGATTGATGTGCTCCATAAATTTTGCTTGGGCTCCCTAAATTGATGTGCATCCATGGCTCAATTTCGATACTCCCCTGAGTTTTTTGGCACCTCTGGACTGCGGGTAACCAATTGATATTCTCGGAAAGACTCTGTTATTCCTCCAATGTGGCAACCCGAGCAGTGGTAAGTGCAAAAGAATGTAAATCAACAAATTATAAGACTCCTCTCAACAAAGGCAGCAAACAACAACACCTCAACCAAACCCTCTGTTGTTATGGAATTTCGATCTAGTCCAAAAGAGTCAGAGTTACGATCAAAGGGGTTCGAACTAACAAGTTGAGAATAGATTAAAGTGGGAGTCGTAAACTGTTATGTATTAATGATTATGCCGAAGACGAACAATGACCATGTGGGAGTCCGTCGATTGACGTGCTCCCTAAATTTTGCTCAGGCTCGTCACTTTATAAGCGTAGCTCAGAGCCTTCACAAGTTATATGATGCATAAAATGAACAATGAGTGGTCTATTTGTAGTGGAAATGGTGACTCTTTGGCGGGCCTGATATTTGGGCCAAAATGTCTTATATGAGTTGGCATATTTCAGTGGGCTTATGGATGGGGTGGTAAACCCATATCCAAAAATTATTCCCCCCACCCCAGTTCGGCGATCATTGGCTCGGTTCGGAGTCGGTGACTTTTGAGCTTTTAAGTCAGGCATAAATCTGGTCGGCTTATTTGACTTTACTCGGCGCCGATTAGACCGTTGATTTTTCTTTTGCGGCTTATGGATTGAAGAGACGTGAATCCGTAGACAGCATGACCTTTCAAGTTTCTATGGATATCCCTTTCGAGTCTTCGTCTCTTCAGCTTCCATCATCTTTCTCAGGTAATCGCTCTTTCTCTTTAATATTCGTCTCGCATCTACCTTGTCGAGCCGTTGTATTCTGTTTTTTTTTATTTAGGTTTACTAGCATGCAGGTAGAAAATAGCTATCATTCATCTACAAGTAGCGGCGACATTGATCCCTATCAATAGCTATCATTCAGTCCTAACTAATCAGTCTATTCACCACTCGTCTGTCTACGTCTTTGTCCCGCGCGCCGAATCCCTATCAATGCTACGATCAACCTCATGTCCTGCATGATTAAAACATATGAGAAGTCGAATGACTTAATACATAAACCAACATCCTAACAAGTCCATATATATTCATTTTATTCCCTTAGTAAAACCGTCATTCTCTCATTCCACTAAACCTTTCGAACGAATGGAAAAAGGACTAACCATTTTATATACCGAACCATGGCCGTGACCCATTCGTATCCGTCGACAGGTCTCCTTGATTCCCTAACTACGGTTGCTACTCGACCCTACCCGCAGATGACGAATTGCACCCGTTTGGGTCATGCGTACCGTCCGTACCATGACTTGCGAACGGACGCATCCGTCCGGAAACCTTTCTGTGCCACGACTGTACACGGATCGACCCATGATCGGCGACTGTCATAACCGTCCATACGCCCCCACCGGACCATGGACCGTCTTCCACACAAAACCCAACATCTCATCCCTTCACGATCTCGCCCACGCCTAATTTCCAACCCGACCGGTCATTGACCAAACGATCGTGCGGACTTAGTTTTGGATCAACGAGAACAACCTAAAACGTTTGCTCAAGTGATGATAAGAATTTTAGAGAGAGGGAGAATAACCACCCAGCCTTGCGATCGCCGACCACTCGGCTTAGCCATGGTCGATGATAAGCCAAGACTTCAGGACACACCTTTGGGGTCGCGGTTGTCTTGCTTGGGTCCTTGGAAGCAGATGGATCCATTCTTGATCCTTTGCGCCTCTGAATAATTCACCTGAACTACCCCACTCGCTCTTCAAATCGCCGACCAACCCTTTACAGAATTCCAGCCAAAATCGTCCTTTCCTTGCCTTTAATTCTCACGATTTCTCTCAGAAATTTCTAGGATTTCTGTGTGTCTGAATATGTGCGAAAATGGCTAGAGACATGAGTATTATAGGCGGAAGAAGTCCCAAAACCTCCCATGGCCAAAGGGTGTGAATGGTTAGGCGAAAGGGTGCCTTCCCACTCGTTCATCTTGGTTCATAACTGCCTATGGTCAGCTAGTATCACCAGTTGTTTCGGTCCCATGGCCCATCCCACCGATCGTAGCGAGGATCGGGGATGCTACAAAGATGGATATTTATCAGCTTTTCCCTATTTCCATTCGTAACATGCTTGGTGTTTTGATCCTGGCGGCTTACATGGGCGTTGATGTGTCTACTCGCTTCTTCGAGGAATTGACCTTGATTTCGACCAATCGGGGGATTTCTGTGACTTTCTATGTGACAAGGCACGGACGTCATTTGAAGGTTGTGGTCGATTCTTCGGACAAGACTTCTGCTTGTCAGGATAGTTACTTTTGCGTGGGTTAATAGCGCGATGGCGTTTGATACGGACATGGTTTTCAGATCGGCTTGGAATCATGATCCTGGTACCGTCCTTTTCTCTTTTGTGCTTGTTTGTTGATATTGATTTTTCTGTTTTGTAGTTCGCTCGTCTTTAGGCATTTGGACCGCGAGCTTTTCCACTGACTTGAAAAAGTAGAAAGCTAATGGTGCGATAGGTTGGCCTCCGCCGAAAGATAAGAAGGCCAAGGTGCGTTTTGCAAAGAAGGTCTGGGATTGCTTTAAGAAGATTGATTTGGGTATGGTTTTGTTCTTCTATCTCTATGCACACTCCCCCTTTTTAAGGGTGGGCAGGGCGGTCTCTGCTGATTTGTTGTTTTCTGACAGCGTTTTTGGGATCGGCTTCTTCTTCGAATTCGACTAGTGAGTCGTTGTCTCCTCGTTTATTTAAAAATAGGCGTAAAGTATCCAGCGGGACGATGGGCCGTGCAGACGTGAATTCGTCTGATCATATTGTTGAGAGACCTTTGGTTACAGAGGATCCTCTAGTGATTGATCTTGAGGCCCGACTGCTGTTGAGAGGTATGAACAGAATGTTGCTGAAAAAAGCAAAGAGGATGCGGTCGAGGAGAGGTTGACCATAGCCAGGAGATTGTTTTGAGTAGGGGGTCGCTCAAAACCATATGGTCGTTCATGATCAGGAGGTCGACCGTGATCAGGAGGTTGTTTCTGATCGGGAAGTTGTGGATCGAGATGCTGCACTTCATGAGGAGGATAATGCTGGTTCAGGTGCTCCTGACAGTGTGCACTATCGGGCGGACAACAAGAGGCGAAGGTCGCATCTGAGAACAATGTTGACCATTCTGAAGACGCGGGTTTTTTCTCATGTGTCTGCTCGTGCTGTCGAGCCGATTGTCGACTCGGGTCGTATGATCCAATTGATGGCGTATCTTTTGTTGCTGGTGATCGTGTCCTGAAGGGGGATAAAGTTGGCTGGGAGTGGACCATGAGTCTGATTCGTGGGACTTCTCATGGTCGTATGATCACAAGATAAAGGGGTCCATTGGTGAATGAAAAGCTCTCTTGCGCAAATCTTGTCCATAAGATTTTGTCGGTAGCGCCCCATAAGCTGGTTCCTGTTACTGAGATGCATAAGCCTTACCTTCAGGAGGGGTTCAGCCATCACCTTGTTATGGTATGTGTTTTGGTTTTTCTCCGATGTGTTTGCTCTTTTTTTGGAGCGTGAATGCTTGCTCGGGATGACCTTATTTATTTTCCTCCTTTCGCAGGATATTGCCGACTTTAACCAGCTCAGGGACTCGTATGAGTTCAAAATGAGGCAAGATAAGTCGACAGAGGGGGTTCTTAGGGAACAAGTTGATGCGTTGCGAGGTTCTGCTCGTGAGCTGAAAATTTCTCTCAAGAAGCTTAAAGAGGTGGAGCGGGTCGCTGCTGTTCGGTCTTCGGAGAGGCAGAAGGTCGAGGAACTGGAGAAAAAGGTGATTTAACTCAAGGATGAGAAACACGAGCTTCAGAGCGAGGCCGAGGGTGAGGCTGCTTCTCTCAAGTGTGATGTTGATCGTCTGGTATCCTAGTATTGTGAACTCCGAGTTTCTTTTGACGAGCATCTTCGCGTCGAGCGAGAAACACTGCACAAGAAAGCCTCTGATCGCCTTGAAAATCCTAGGTTGGAGAGAAAGGAGGGTGAGCTTTACTTTGCTAAGCTTCTAGAGCTGAACTGGGTGGTTTCCATTCTTGTCGCTTATCAGCTTCTTGTGAAGGAAGGTGTCCCGGTTCCTCCTATTCTGATTGCCCAACTTGAAAAGGATGAACCTCTTCTGAGACAAAAGGTCGATGCGTTGAGGCCGGACGACCTTAGTCATGATGATCTGTGAATGTCGCTGCTGCTAGAGTTGACGAGTGGTGATACTGCTCTTGAAGGGGCAGTGGAAAGAAGAGAGGGGTGAACGTCGCGTCTGCGGCTGTTGAGGGTGCGACTGTCTCTCGTATATTCGACCTCCTAGAATAACTCTTGTTGTTGTAACTTTTAGTTTGTTTGTTTTGGTTGTTGTATGAACAATTTCCCGTTTTGGTCATCCTGGCTTGGTTGCCCAGAGTATCCATCGGTAGGATTGGTGAATCGGTTTCCACGATCGCACTCGAAGAGGTTGAGCTTTGAGGAAGAAGGCTCAGAGTATTTTGATGACTCGGGGTAATTACCGATCAAGGCTGGTCCTGTCATTTTTTACTTCGTTTATAGTGTAGAAGAGTTTCTTGGTTCCCCACAGACAGCGCCAATTGTTGTTACGAAATTTTGATCTAGACCAAAAGAGTTATAATTACGATCAAAGAGATCTGAACTAACAATATGAGAATAGATTAAAGTGGGGGTCGGAAACTGTTATGTATTAATGATTAAGCCGAAGTCGAACAGTGAACATGATTTACGAGTATGGAGTCCGTCGATTGATGTGCTCCCTAAATGTTGCTCGGGATCTTCATTTTATAAGCGTAGCTTGGAGCCGCCGCAAGTTATATGATCCATAAAGTGAACAATGAGTGGTCTATTTATAGTGGAAATGGTTTGGTTTCTTGTTGGGTTGTTGACTCCTTGGCGGGTCTGATCTTTGGACCGAAATGTCTTTGATGAATTGATAGATTTCAATGGGCATATGGATGAGGTGTTAAACTCATATTCAACACCCTCTATGCATGTTGCATCTAAATCAACTCTAATCTGGCTTGGAAACCTGAATCGAGAGAAGCAGGGCTCGGTTAGGTTTTCCACTACAAAAAACCCGGTTCATAGCTTCAGTTTTTGTTGAGGTTTAGGGCATTAAAAACCGACTTCAAAAACAAATCGTCACTTACAAAACCGATGTATCATGGGCCGACGTTAAACTTTTTTTGCTTGCTTAATAAATTTTTCTGCTTCGCTTAATCGCGTCTATTTTTTTATTGCCGTCGGTCATAGAATTGACTTAGAAAAAGTGACGTTACATGTCTTATTTCTTGTAGTGTTCTTGTCTCTGATCTGGAAATTTTAATCCTCAGCTCGAACTCAGAAAAAGGGTGAAACGTGGCCTCAACTCTCTTTGCAAATGCTCTGGCATTAAAAGAAGAAATTCTTCATGCGGTCGATCTTGGACTCTTGCATATCTGCATCGAATCTGATTCCCATAAACTTATCAAATCTATCGATGGGAACATCCAAATCAACGAGATCTTTGGAATTCTCCAAGATATTTCAACCCTATCTTTAAACTTCTATGCAATTTCCTTTATTTTATCTCTCGGTCAGTCAATTTTGTTGCTGATTAATTACATAACTCACCTTAAATGTGACTGAATCTTCTATATGGTGTGTCTAAGTTTTTAATTGATCAGCGTTAAAAAAAAAGTTTGTAATTGAAGATTTCTATTTAGAGCAAAAAAAAGTAAATGTCTCGATAGTATATCATAGTGGTTCTTAATTTCGTATAATTTGTTTTCAGACGTTGCGAAAAAATCTTAAACATGTCATATATCATGCAAGCTCAGCTCTAGGGCAGTGCTAAGAGTGCAAATGAAAGGATTTAGGGTCCTATATGGTTAAAAGCTCATAATTATTTACATTTATACAAAAGCTTTGAATTTTTTTTTTTTGATTTGGCACATGGTCCTATATATTTGTGATTCAAAAACGGCACAAAACATCATACAATACTTTTTTTTTATATATACAATACTTTATTAACATAAGAAATTAACGAGATCATATATCTCATGTTACATAGTTTGCAAAAAAAAGTTTTCTAAAAGTTAATTTTAATCGTTTTCCTTATATCTTCGTTTCTTATATCATCGTTTATACCTGCTTACAGTGGCTTTTATACGTTAACAAGGAATCACATCACAGAAGCATTCCTTCCTTCCTGCATTTTTATATGGATGACATTTTCCAGAATTTGCTTTGTTCTGCAAACATCTTACTGAAAATTCTTTAGTGCAATAGATAGAGCATAATGCGTCAGACTTATCATCACAGACTATTTCCCCCGCATTGGCAGTGAACGCAGACTTGCTTAATACCCACTTAGCTTCTCCTGGCATTTATATTGTGGAGTCAATGACTAATTATATAAGTATAAAATAATTTGAATCCCCTAAAAACTAAAAATACATAATTTAGTTTCAATTACGTTATGCGAGAGAAACATTTACTTAGAATATTCACAAATCATATAGTTTTCCATTTTATATGTTTATTTTTTTGTGTTTACAAGTGAAACACAAAAACATTTTTCTAAAAGTTTAGATGTAATTTTTTGGGGTGAAATTATGTTTGCATCGAAAAGTTCAAATGCTACAAAAGTTAATAAATTTTGTGTTTGGTATTGAAATTAGCAAATGAATTTTGGTTAAAATCCTTAAAGTATTGTGGTTCATCTAGTTTAAAAACCTTTAACATTTTCTTAGATAAAACAAGAGAATATTTTTAAAAGTAAGTGTAAATTTTTTTTTAAAAAAGGCTTAAAAGTAAGTGTAAAATTACAAAAAAATAATTAAAGGCTTTTGTGAGATTCATTTTTCAAAATATATATGGATTACCTCTTGAAACCAATAAGAAAATCATCAAAACAGAGATGAAACCAACGACATTTACACGCTTCACCATGGTTGTTTTTGTACTCCTTAATTTTTTTTTTTGCCCTTTGTTGATGAATATTTCTGTTGTAGATGAAACTCTTTATATACTATCAAAAGTAGAGATGAAATGACCGTAAAAAATGGTGGTCAAATAGTTAAAATAGAAAAGAAAAGAATTTCAGTGGACCACATAATAATTTTCTCACTAGTTTAACCACATCTTATTTTCTATTTTTTGTAGGCTTTTTGATGGTGGAAAGATACTGCACCATCATATATAAATACTTGCAATATTTTAATATTTCTTAGATTTTATTATTTAGCTAATTAAATATAACATATTTTATGTCATAGATATAGATAAATAAATAATATAGGAATTTACAATTTTTAATTAATTATTTTAAAAATCAGTAATAAAAAAATTATTTTGATAAACTGATCTTTTGTTAAAAAATTTATTTATTTCTAATATTAGTTTGATATTTCTTGATATATATATATATATATTACATAAAAATATAATTTTAATTTATTTGAAATTTCAATTTGTTAATAATAGCTATTAATTTAGTATTTGATATTGATGAAACTACATAAGTAACTGTGGTCAAATAGTTAAAACAGTAAATAATATAATTTTAGTGGACCACATAATAATTTTCTCTCTAGTTTAACCACATCTTAATTTATTTTTTGTAGGCTTCATGATGATGGAAATATACTACAACATATATAAATATTTGCCAGATTTTTTTTTCTTAGATTTTTATTATTCATCTAATTAGATATGCAATATATGATGTCATAGATATATATATATATAACTAACTAATATAGGAAGTTATGATTTTTATTAATTATTTTAAAATTAATATTAAAATAATATTATGTTTTACATAGTGGTCTTTTGTTAAAAAACAATATATGTTATTTATTTTCAATATTAGTTTGATATTTTCTCATATATAGACTACATCAATATTATAAGTTAAAACAAAAACATTTTAGAAAGTTTAATATGTTAATAACAGTTATTATTTTAGTATTTGATATTGATTATGTATTTGATTATCATGTTTTTGATAAAATTTATGTTTAACTTAAGTTTTTCTAAAATATATTATATTATATATGTTATATATATACACATATATATTTTTAAGAAAACAAGAAAAATTAAAAATCTGGTTGGACCCAATTTAATTATATTAAATCTTAATCCAATCATTTATTTGTTTAGTTTCTAGTCCGATTTTGAAAACATTGAAAATTATTAAAACTTAAAAGCTTGTTTTCTTTTGTTGGTCATATTTCTAATTTGCTGTTGGAGAATAAATTATGACCTTCTAAATTAGATCCAATAAAGAATTATTTTGTAAACACATAAATAGAGTAAAGACAATATCAAAGTGGAGAAGCACGACAAGCTTCTTTTCGGACTCGACCACCGTTAAGCCTATATCAAACAAGTTGTCAATATTGAAATGAACTAGCGAATTTATTCAAAAAAGAAATATGCGTTTTGATTTGTAAATGGTTGAATCAATCGAAATAAAAACCAATAAATTTCAAATTAAGTATGATAAATAAATAACTAAACACGACACTGAACTATAAATACAGAGGTAGGGATCAAAAACAAAAATAAAACATTTTTCACACACACTTAATATGTTTCTAAATTAACTTATTTCTCTCTTAATTTTTATTTTGATTGATATAAAAAAAGCTGTGCTTATCAAGACTAAATATTATTCACTTCTGTATTTCACTTCTTTTCGCTTTCACTTTTGTAACATTTGTCTTTTTTTCATCAAGACGGCATTTCACTAAAATTCGATTGTAATAAAAATAATGAGAAAATCCTATATATAATATTTGAAGGGGAAACTCTTCAGTATTGACATACCAGCTCTTCTTTTATTGGTCTATGTCAGTAAAATTTTTTTACATCATCATTAAATCAAATAAATCTATATAAATTATTTAATCTAAATATAATCATTTAAAACCACTAAATATAAGTACAAACTAAATTAAAATTAAATTTTAATTTTGAATATAATTAAATATTAATATAAGCGAAAATACTAAATTATAAAATTAAAAATAAATATGCAATTATGATTTTTAAAAAATAAATGAAAAATTAAAAAAAACCATATAACAAAAATATTAATAACTAATGAAAATGATAATTATTAGAAATATAATAAAAATATGATAAAAAGAGATAAGATGATAAAAGAAACAAATAAATAATATAAAATAAGAAATTAAATGAAATCAATGAAATATATTCATGACTTAACGAAATTTAAAATGATAAACAATATTAAATTATTATTATGATATTAGAACTTGAATGACTGAAAATGTAACAAATACATATATTTTAAATAATGTATGAAAATTTGAAAAAAATAATAAGAAAGTTGAAGGAAATAAAAATTCTAAAAAAAAGAAAATTTATGAAAATCGATAACTAAAACTTGTAAAACATATAATTTAAAGTAATATTGCTTATGAGCGCATGTTATTTTTTCAAATTATTATGATCATAAAAATTACAAATCTGTAAAAATAAAAAATAAAAATAAAAATATTAATATTCAAAAATATATTAAATATTTAAATAACAAAACAAAATCCGCGTATTTACGCGGATTCTCTCCTAGTATAATAAAAATTAAAAAGTTATCTAAGATTATTTACAATTTGGACATTATAGACTTCTGCGTTGGGGATGAGCATAAATTGCATGCTTCTTGGGCTCGCCTTCGCATTACAGGTTATTATATTTTTGTAAAATACGTTTTTTTTTGTCATATATATGTTCTATTCTGAACCAATGTTTTGTATATTTGGTATGAGCAGAAAAATTGCTTCCGGAACTAACTCCAGTATTCACGTTTATATGCGTTACGGTAAAACATTTGTTCATACTTTCACTGTTTCACACCGTCTTGTAAAAAAAACGTAATAAATATTGATTCTTTCTTTACAGCTGTATATTGCAGCTTATGCAATAGGCGTGGGATAGTGTCCCGCGGATAGTGTTCTGGTCGACTTTCTCGACCAGACTTAGGCTAATTTCGATTTTTTCACATTTAGAATTATTTTGTGTTTTCAATCCGAACTAGATAAGCATTTTTAAGCATAAAATCGACTTCGATAGATTTTTGAGGTTTAAGTACAATGATCAGTTTTGCCACTAAGCTATTACATTCATACTTAACCAATCTACCCAAATCTAACCATCCTTTTTATCTAGCCACCTTTACTCTCGCGCCTAAGCCTTTTCAGAACGATCACCTGCATCCACAAAGGAGGCATAAGCAAACGGATTGCTTAGTGAGAGCGGTCGTCCCGTCTCACTTAGCCACATAAATAATCACGCAACAAGCCATACATTTAGTCAGTCTATCAAGCTTATCATCAGTACAAACACTTAATCCGATCTGATTGTTTCAAGGCAATGAGCCAACATCTCAAGGCAAGAAACCAATCAATCGATTAAGTCAGCAGAAACGGAATGGCCTGAACAGAAGTCACTTAACCCGATCTGAACATTCTGAGTCAACGAGCCATCTTACACGATCCAGCATCAAGCCTTAACGAGGAAACTGCCCTTAAGCGCATGATCTGATCTGGATGCTCGGTGAAAGGAATCGACCAATCGGTTAAGTCATAGCAGAAACAGAAGTATCGATAAGCAAACAATCATAACAGCCCTACCCAACTAGACTCAAAAAATCTATGCAAGCAGACGATTAATCTATAGCCACGGTCACACACTCACCTTAGTCTTTCGGTTCGGATGATGAGAGCGGTTTTTTCTGACACCTCTTGTGCTCGAATCCAACAGAACAGACGATTCCACAAACTTTCTTGATCACCGTAAGCCAACTCGATCAAACACTCAACCAATCTCGGTTTCTCTCTTCAGACTTTTCTCTCTCGATCTATCAGAGTTTTTGGTCGAGGACACTGAACAAAAATTTCCTATGGCTGATTTTATTGGTTTATGGGCGATTTCAGTCAAGCCAACTGCCCAGAAACCGTCCCAAAACCGCTTCCGCGTCTTTCTGATTGGCCAAGCCAATCCAACCGTCTTCCCCGCGCTTTCAACACTTGGCTGCACTAGTTTTACCATAAAATTGTTCCCGCTCTTTTTCCTTGGGCGAAAATACTGAGTTTCGACCAATAAATGTTCCCGCCCAAACTCAATCAGATAATCAATCCGCGGATATGATCTTAGGCCGACAATCTTAATCGCTATGTCTGAAATCCGACCCAAACTTGTCTGAATCGTGACCAATGCTGTCTGAATCTGACTAAATCAGCTCAACATCCTTCCTTGGTCCGAAAATCACGGTCTGAACTCTTCTACTTTGATTTAGCTTGGCTTTCATACAGTAAGACTTACTATTCAAATGAACCCCTTAATTTTTAATATTCCCTGTCTTAAAAGGTCATTCTAGATGACCATCCATAATCCAATCCCGTTCATCCTTAGAACGCGGGCGTTACAACTCTCCACCACTTGGCTTAGACTCGTCCTCGAGTCTTACTCTTCTTTCCAGAAATTTTCTTAAGTTTCTCAAACCACTTAGGAAATTCAGCTTGCATTCTTGCTTTCGGTTCTCAAGTTGTTTCTTATTCACCATCACAATCCCAAACAACTTGGATCATCCTTACATTCTTCCTTTTGCCAACATTCTTGATCTTTTCATCCAAAACTCAGACTGGTCTACCTTCCACTGTCAAATTTTCCCTTAAGTCCAAAGGTGGTTCAGAAACCACATTATGCTTGTCACTTATGCATTTCCTTAACATAGAGACATGTAAAACGTTATGGAACGCGTACATAGCCGGAGGTAACTCCAACTTGAAGCCACTTCCCCGATTCTCTCCACATACTTGTACGGACCCATGTACTTTGGACTTAACTTTGCATTCTTTGTTGCTCGATCTTTGCCTTTGTATGTGACTGTTTTGAGATAGACCATATCTCCAACCACAAATTCCAACTGTTTCCTCTGCTTATCAGCATAACTCGTCTGTCTGTCCTGAGCTTCTTTCATCTTAATCTTCAACACCCTTATCCTTTCAGTTGTTTCCTCAACAAAATCTCGGCCAAAGATGCTTCGTTCACTCACTTGAGTCAACCACAATGGTGTTCTGCATGGCCGTCCATAAAGTGCTTCATAAGGCGACATTCCGATACTAGCTTGGTAGCTATTGTTGTAAGTGAATTCGGCCAGGTGCAAGTATTGATCCAATTACCGCCCCAATCCAGAACACAAGCTCGCAACAAATATTCAAGTGTCCTGATCGTCCTCTCTGACTGTCCATATGTCTGAGGATGATAAGATGTACTCATATGGACTTTTGTCCCCATTGCCTTCTGCATTGCTTTCCATAAGGTTGAACAAAACTTTGCATTACGGTCTGACACAATACTCTCCGGCACTCCATGCAATCTCACGATCTATTCCAGATATAACTTGGCCAATACTGCCATATTATCCATCTTGTTGATTGCGAGGAAATGTGCTGACTTAGTCAGTCTGTCCACGATAATCCAAATTGCATCCTTGCCATTCCGCATTGGCAATTCAGTCACGAAATCCATCGTGATATTGTCCCATTTCCACTCCGGAATGGGTAAGCTTTGCAACAATCCGTGTCGAAGTTGATGTTCAGCCTTAACCATCCGACATATAGGGCATCCGACAACCCATTTAGCAACACCACGCTTCATTCCAACCCAATGATAATACCGCTTCAGATCACGATACATCTTAGTTGTCCCTGAATGTATCGAGAATTTTGACTGATGTGCTTCCTTAAGGATTACATCCCGCAACTCTTGATCCTTTGGAACACAAATTCTGCCGTTTACCAAAATCGTCCCATTGTTTGATGTATGATACTCAGTCTTTTCTTATCTTGCCTCATCAATTAAATCTTGATCCTTTTCTTGAGTTAACCGCACTCTGGTCAACAAATCCGCTTGATCTGCTGCACTTAGTGTTGGGAATGTTCTGAAATCTATTGTACTTGCTCTAAGTGATAGTTGTATTGTCGAGATGAGACAATCATATAATACTAGGTAGTCATAATGCTTTGCTAGAAGCCACTTATGATCAATGAGTTTAGAACTCATTGCTAGTGTTATATGATCCTACAGGGTCACACACCTAAGCAAACTGGGCGTTAAAGACGAGGTTGATCATTAATGTAATGATCTAGTGAATGCATATTTGATATGCATTCGATATCAATATTCTGGGGCAGTGTCGATCGTTGCAGATAGTGCATCGATCGATGCAACTCGCGGATTAATCAGATTAATTCGGTTTAATCGTTGGTTAATTCCGTTACGGTTTAAGTCGACATATATAAGATATATGGTCGACCTAAACTGACTTCTAACCTAATTCACAGCCACCAGAACTTGAATAGAAACCTCTGAAGAGATTGGATCTCTATAGGCACTAGCATCCCTGCTGTCCAGTTTGTGTGCGTGTGGATACCAGTAGAGGCACAGCGTTTGAGGCGCTTTAAGATCTCGATTATCTGCAAATCTTCCGCTGCTAACCACCAGGTAATTCTGAGATCCCTAGATTCAATTACATGAACCCTAGATCCTAGGCTTGGAATTCAGACAAGGGTTGACTAATTGGATTAGGAACTGCTAGAAATTCCTTTAGTGGTATCAGAGCTTTAGGGTTCCATTGAATCTGTAGCATGTTGATTAGATTAGTTGAATCTGAATCTGTGTATGGCTGATACAAACTTGCTAAAATTCGTTTTCATGAAAACCTAGTTTAGGGTTCTGTTCGAAAACGTTTTAGGGCTTATTCGCATGGTGTCGACACAGGGTGAAAGCCCGATTAAAATTCAGGGTTTTTTGCATGGTGTCGATCGTTGCCAATCCGGCATCGATCGACACAGGGCGAAAACCCGAATAAAATTTAGTTTTTCGCCTAGTGTCGATCGACACAAATGTTGTGTCGGTCGACACAAACCTTGCGAGATTGATGAATCGGTTCAATTGGATTGGACCGGTTATCGAGCTTGGTTAAACGCTAAGAATGGTTTAATTGTGATTGGTTTGATTAAGTTGGTATCGACCGATGCCAATGTAGCATCGATCGACACTGACCGGTATTCAAAACCGGATCAATTGGATTGATCGGTTATCGCGGATTGCTTTTGGTTATTCTGCATCGATCGACACTAAAGTAGTGTCGGTCGACATCAGATTCGATGATTTAGGTTGTGGAACCTGAAATCACAGAAACAAAGCAAGATAAATCAATTAATTAGAAGAATTAAAACATAATAAAACTGAACGTTTTAAGTTTCCGTTCCTCAACCAAATATCAAGTGATACTTGATGTCTTTCCAATCTTGTCAACTGTCCAGACTCGTTTCATTTAGTGATAGGCTTGCAGTGCAAGGTATCCACAATTACATGAGTAAGGCAGGAAGTAATCATGTTGATGGGCTTGCAGTGCAAGGCGTCAACAATTACATGACTTAAGAGATTGGTTTACTTGACTGGGCTATCAAAATCGTTTTGGGCCTAGAGACATCAGGTGGATTGGGCATGAGATGTCAATCCACAACTAAGAGTTATATTGGATATAACTAGCAAAGTTGTTGCTTACCTAGATAGCTAAATTTGGGTGATAGCCAATGGCTCACTCAAGTTTAGTGAAGTATGGATCTTGGATCATTATATTCATTTAAGGAAACATCATTTGAATATAATGGGAGTTTTCTTAATTGTTAAGACTTCTCATTTCTTGAACATCATAACTAAAACCTCCCTTGTTTTTCAGCTATGTCTAGCACAAACCATCGTAACAATTTCTCCCTACGATCCGTCCTTGAGAAGGACAAGTTAAATGGATCCAACATTCTTGAATGGTATCGGAACTTGAGAATTGTTCTCAAACAGGAGAAAAAGGACTATGTCCTTGAGAAAGTTCTCCCCAAGAAGTACCGAGTCAATGCCTGGCAGTCAGATAAGGATGCTTGGGATAAGCATTCTAATGATGCGGTGGATGTGAGTTGTCTCATGTTGGCTACCATGAACTCAGAATTGCAGAAGCAATATGAGTACGTGGAGTCGCCAAAAGAGATGATCACTGGCCTGAAAAGTATGTTTCAGGAGCAGGCACGAACTCAGAGATACCAGACGGTAAGGTCTCTGATTGAGTGAAAGCTACCAAAGGGCGAACCAGTTAGTCCTCATGTCATTAAGATGATGGGTTATATTGATAACCTGGGGAAACTGGACTGTCCCATTAGCCAAGAGTTGGCTAATGACATAAATCTGCAGTCACTGCCGTCAAGCTATGATCAATTTGTTATGAACTATAACATGAACAACTTGACGAAGACGTTGACTGAATTGCATGGGATGCTTAAGACTGCTGAACCTAACATCAAGAAGGACACCCCAAATGTCCTTATGGTACAAAAGGGTAAAAAGTTTAAGAAACTTGGTAAGAACAAAGGTGATGGCAAGACGAGCTCGATTGTGAATCCAAGCGAGTCTGGCCATATTCCTAAGGTTAAAACCGGTCCTTCTGAAGATGTTAAGTGCCGTTATTGTAATGGTTATGGGCATTTGAAAAGAAACTGCAATAAATTCTTGGAAGATTATGAGAAGCTGAAGAAGACGTACGAGACTTCTTCTTCAGGTATTATGTTATAGAAGTAAATGTTACTTCTTGTAGTCCTACTTATTGGGTATTGGAACCAGCTGTGGTACTCATATTTTGTGAAAATGTGCAGGGCCTGAGCAAAAGTAGGACTATGGAGAAAGGACAAGTGGACCTATGTGTGGGAATGGAGCAAGAGTTGCTGCATTAACCGTAGTAGTATTTCATTTGTTTTTCCTTTTATGGCATGTTTTGAACTTAAAACTGCTACTATGTACCTGCTATGAGCAGAAAGATTATTTCTATTCCTTGTTTGGATATGGAAGGATATCAGTTTTCAAGTTAAGAATAAGTGTTATTCATTTGATTACAGTGATATATTTTATAGTAGCAATCCATTAGAGAATGGACTTTATGTTCTAAACCAGAATGTGCCTAACTATAACATTAATACCAAGAGATTCAAGTCAAATGATACGAATCAAACTTCTCTCTGGCATTGTCGTTTTGGGCCACGTAAATGAGAAATAGATTCAGAAGCTCCATAGTGATGGGCTTTTGGGCTCATCTGATTATGAATCACAATGAGTAGAGTGAATCTTGTTTATTGGGTAAAATGATGAAGGCCCCTTTCAGCAAAGGTAGCATCGATCGACACAAACGATGTGTCGGTCGATACAGGTTGCGAACGAACAAAATGAAAGGGCCAGAGGCTTATTGGGCTTTATACATACGGATGTATATGGGCCGATGAGCACTAGTGCTAGAAGAAAATTTCAGTACTTCATTACCTTTACTGATATTTTCAGAAGGTACAGTTATGCCTTATTTATAAGGCATATGTCAGAATCTTTGAAAAGTTCAAAGAGTTCCAAAATGAAGTACAGAATCAATTTGGCAAAGGTATTAAACCTCTACGATGAGATCATGGAGGTGAATACTTAGGTCAAGAATTTAGTGATCATCTGAGAGATTGTGAAAGTGTTTCACAATTCACTCCTCCTGTATCGGACTTTATTAGATATGGTTCGATCAATGATGAGTCACTTAGATCTTCCATTATCCTTCTAAGAATACGCTCTAGAAATGTCTGAGTTTACTTTAAATAGCGTTCCATCAAAATCAGTTACAGAGATACCACATGAGATGTGGAATGTAAATGTTTCTGATTTATCCATCATGGAGATTTGGAGTTGCGAGACTTATATAAAACGTTTAATCTCTGATAAGCTCACACCCAAATCTGATAAGTGCTACTTCATTGGTTGTCCTAACGAAACCAAGGCATGTTACTTCTACAACCAGTTCGAGAACAAATTGTTTGTTGCTCGGAACTATGTTTTCTTAAGAAAGACTTTCTTTCCAAGAAGAACAGTGGGAGTAAAAGTACAACTCGAAGAAATTCGAAAGTCACAGGAGACTACTCAACCTGATGAGGAAGAGCAGCAGTTGGATCTACAAAGAGTTGTAGAACCTGCACTTGTGGTGCCTAAAGTTTATAAAGGATCTGGTGAATGTATATTCGATATACATTTAAATGGCGAGTTTCTGAAGAAGTGTCGATCGACACAAAAGTTGCATCGATCGACACAGATCGCGAACCAAATATTGATTTTGGTTTATGACTTAATTAACTACGGTTTAAATCTTGGTTAATTAGGTCGTGGTAAAAGTATACATATGAGATATGTGCGCGACTTTTACACAAAACTGAAGCTCGCAGATCCGAAAGGATCCGTCACGAACCCGAGAAATGTGGATTTCTCGTAACCAATTGCCGTGATCCATTGATCATTGAAAGTGACGGGCCTGCGAATTTTGAAGAAGCAATGATGGGCCTTGACTCCGAAAATGGCTGAAAGTCCATTCAGATTCTCCTAGCAACCACCACTCATAATGGTTATGAGATCTGGCAGATGGATGTGAAAACAGTTTTCCTTAATGGAATTATGGAAAGGGATGTGTACATGACACAACCTGAAGTTTTTCATTGATCCTAATGAAGCTAGGAAGATATGCAAGCTTCACCGATCCATTTATGGATTGAAGCAAGCATCTCAGAGTTGGAATCTTAGTTTTGATGAAGTTGTTGGAATTGTGTCCAGTAATCTCGGTACTGTCTCTAGAAAGTAAGAGTATGTCAATGATCAGACATAAGTCATATAATACTGGGGGTCATGATGGCTTGCTAGAGTCCGCTCATGATCTATAAGTCTTGGACTTATTGCCTCTATTATATGATCCCATATGGGTCACACGCCTAAGCTAACAGGAAAATGTGTAGGAATGGCTTAGCAGAAGTACGGTAAAAGTGCCAGGCATTTACTGTACTTAGAGAGAATAAAAGGTTTTAGCCACTGTGTGTCGATCGATGCACATGATGTGTCGATCGACACAGTGCGCGAATGGCCAAATGGCCCAAGAGGAACCGGACGAGTTTTATAAATAAAAACTCGAGTCTGTTTTCTTCTTCAACCCTAACCGAGCCGCCAACTCTCTCTCTACTGCGACGCCTCCTCAGCTTGGTCTAGCAGCCGCTCTTCCTGCTTGGTGTGCGTGTGTGAACCTTTGGAGGATCCATCCCTTGGTGGCTCTCTGATCTCTGACCATACCATCCCTTTCCGCTGCATAAACAGGTATAAGGTGAGATCTATCATTGTTTCTATTCAAGAAGAACCTAGATCAACATGTTTAGGATAATTTGAATCTGAGAATTGAATCAGGATTGATCTAAACATTCCTTCAGTGGTATCAGAGCTATTGGTTCTGGTTTTTCTTGTTTAGATTCAAGTTTAGGGTTGTTTTCTTGTTTAAGAAGTGTTTTGAATCAACTACTGATAAGAGAAATCACTTAAGCAACAAGGAATTGAAACCTAAACACACTTGAAATCGCAAATCCAAGCTATATTGATTTGGAATGCGATTTTCATGAAGAAGTATCGGCTGTGATCGCATGGATCGATCGATACGATCGCATGGATCGGTCGATACAACCGCGAGAGATCGACTGCAATCGCATGGATCGATCTAACGATCGCATGGATTTCGCATATCTCGGCCAAGCCTGCTCAACGCGTGAACGCATCGATCGATGCTGAGAGCATCGACCGATGCGATTGATGAATCGATCGATGCGGTTGATGAATCGATCGATGCGGTTGGTTCATCGATCGATACGGTTGGGTTTAAGGCTCGGTTTAAAATCTTGATTAAAATCAATCGTCACGGTTTAATAAACAGATTTAATAATTTTATTAAAGTCTGGTTAAACCGGGATAAGAAATCCAAAGTCGAAATATTGGATTTTGTGCCTAAACCAGGATTTTCTAATTTGATTTGGTTGGACCAAATAAATTGAGAAAATCCGGTTTAGTAAATAACCGGTTGACAATTGTGGTCGTCGTAGTAATTAATTTTGGTTAGGCCAATTTTAATGAACCAGACCGGTTATGTCATTTAATTGGACAATTGGGTCATGTCTTGGACATGGACAATTCTTGGGCCTCGGGCCAAGAAGTTAAAACAATTGAGCCAATTATTTGAGTCTTTCTTCAGATTAATTTAAAATTTATTTTATAAAATTATAAAGTCGATTTTAAATTAAAGTTTCCGAAATTTTGAAATTAGAAAGTTTCTTAAAATAGAAGTTTCTAGATTTGCGGGTTTTGGATTTTAAAGAAATTTCTAAAGTTAGAAAGTTTCCGGTTTTAGAAAGTTTCCAATTTTAGAAAGTTTCCTAAAATAGTAGGTTTCCAAAATAGAAAGTTTCCCGAAATAGTAATCTTCTATTTTGGGAATGAGATTTTAAAATAAACCTACGAACCTCAAATAATATCAAGCGTTGGATGTCTTGTCCAGTCTATGTCAGCTGTCGAAGCCCATTCAATTGTATTCATGGCCTTACAGTGTGAGGGTGTCTACTTTTGCGTGGATAAGACGGTTTGTGATTCATAAATGTCATTGGGAGTCCCAGACATTAATGATTACATGACTGTATAGTCTGGTTTTCTTGACTAGGCCATCGGGAGTCCCGGGCCTTGAGACATCAGAGTGGATTGGGCCTCGGGCCCAGATTCACAACCAAGAATTATATCACGGATATAATTAGCCGATATAGGGCTTACCGATATAAGCTAAGGTTGGGTGACGGCCAGTGGCCCACTTTGATCTTAGTTATATGTGGATCTTGGAATCATTATATTCTATTGAGGGTAACTTATGTTATTGAATATAATGCGTGATTAATCATATTAAATTTAATACGAGATTAATCATATTGAACATATTAACTAAAATCCTTTTATCTTAATTTTCAGTTATGACTAGCACAAACAATCAAAACACTTTCTCGATCCGGTCTGTCCTTAAGATGGACAAGCTGAATGGATCAAATTTCTTGACTTGGTCGCGGAACCTGAGGCTAGTCCTCAGACAGGAGAGAAAGGACTATGTTCTTGAGAGAGCTCTCCCCGTGAGGATCGGGTCCAATGCCTCCCATGCAGTATATGATGCTTGGAATAAGCATTATAATGATGCGGTAGATGTGCGTGGTCTGATGTTGGCTACCATGGACTCAGATTTGCGGAAGCAATATGAGAACATGGAGTCGCCAATAGAAATGATCAGCAGCCTGAAATTGAAATTTCAGGAGCAGGTAAGAGTGGAGAGATACCAGTTGGTTAAGTCTCTCACTAGCTGCAAGCTACCAAATGATCATCCAGTGAGTCCTCATGTCAGTAAAATGATGGGTTACATTGATAACCTGAGGAAACTGGATTATCCAGTTAGCCAAGAATTGGCAACTGAGATCATTCTGCAGTCACTGCCGTCAAGCTATGATAAGTTCAGAAGGAACTATATCAAGAAAGGCTTAACGAAGACGCTGACTGAACTGCATGATATGCTCAAGACAGTTGAGCCAAACGTGAAGAGTACCCTGTACAATCTCATGAATGAGAAGGGTAGGTTTACTAAACCTAATGCTGACAAGGGTGAAGACAAAGTTGTCCAGATTTTGAATCATGGCAAGCGTGTGTCTTTTGAGCCCGAGTCAGATACCTCTTACGTTGGTAAGTGCTGCTACTGTAAGGAGACAGGGCATTGGAAGAGAAATTGCATTAAATTCATGGAAGATGATGAGGAGTTGAAGTTGATGTATGAGACTACTTCCTCAGGTATTCATGTTATTACTTCAAGTTCTACCTTAAAGGTATTGGATACTGGTTGTGGTACTGATATTTGTGATAATATGCAGAGCCTAAGCAACAGTAGAACGTCCTTAAAGGTATTGGATACTGGTTGTGGCACTGATATTTGTGATAATATGCAGAGCCTAAGCAACAGTAGAACGTTGAAGGAAGGGCAAGTGAAACTACATGTCTGGAAGGAGCTTGGGATGCTGCCTCAGCCGTAGGGTTTTTCACTCATAGATCCCTTTGAGGCTTGGTTTTGTATTAAGTAATTGCTACAATGTACCTGCTTTAAGCAGAGTTGTCTTTCATTTTCTTGTAAGAATTTGAATGTTTTTCATTTTGATAAAAGACAAGTTTTGTTCTTTTGATCTTAATGAAATATTAATTGTAGCACCCTATTCATGGAATGGGTTTTATATCTTAAACCAAAGAGTGCCTAAATGTAACATAAATACCGAATTGGTTTAAATCTGATGAATTAAACCTGATTTTTTTTGGCATAAAGTATTGGTCACATAGAGTAAGTCGGATTCAGAAATCCCATAGTCATGGACTGTTGGGCTCATTTGATAAAATATCTTATGAGACTTGAATTCTGTTTACTAGACCAAAAGGTAAAGGGCCTATCTTAGCCGAGTTAGAGAAAGGCCCAAAGGCTTATTGGACCTGGAACATACTCATGTATGTGGCCCAATGAGCAGTAATGCCAGAGAAAATTTCCTGTACTTCATTGTCTCTACTGATTACTTCAGTGAGTGTGACTGTGTTCATTTGATGAGACACAAGTCGGAATTCTTTGACATGGTCGAAAGAGTTCCAGAATGAAGTATAGGATCTGAATGACAGAAGTATTAAGACTCTGGATCAGATCACGAGTGAGAATACTTAAGTCATTGATGGTGTGATCATCTGAATGAGTGTGAAATCATTTCACAGCTCATTTCTCCTGAAAACCTGAAGGTTTTTCTGTGAGAAAGAATCATATCTTATAAGAAATGATTAAAGATGAGTCACACGAATCTTCCATGATATTATTTAAGAATAACGCTCTAGAAATATCTAAGTTTACGCTGAAAAGGTTCCACCAATATCAGTTGAAAGACACCACGTAAATGTGGATTGGAATCGATCCAAATTCGTCTTTACTGAATATTTGTAGTTGAGCTACTTCGCTGGTTGTCCTAGGGAAACTAAGGCTTGTTACTTTTACGTCCATTCTGTTTTCTAAGAAGGGAAGTTACTTTCCAAGAAGAACAGTGGGAGTAAAAGTATAACTCGAAGAAATTCGAGACATACAGGAGGCTGCTCAACCTGTTGAGGGAGAGCAACGGATGGATTTACAGTTTTCTGTAAAATCTACACCTGTGGAGCCTGAAGTTCGCAGATATGAATAAATCAGTTACTAATCCGAGAGTGATTTCTTGTCATTAGTTGAACCTGATAATCATTGAAATCTGCATCTGTGGAGCCTGAAGTTCGCAGATATGAATGAATCAATTACTAATCCGAGAGTGATTTCTCGTCATTAGTTGAACCTGATAATCATTGAAAGTTCGCATGATCTGATGATCATTGAAAGCGACGAATCTGCGAAATTCAAAGAAGCGATAGTCAGCCCGAACTCTCCGAAAAATTACATTTTATGTAAGTTAGCTTCATCGATCCATTCAAGGATGGAAGCAAACATATCGGAGTTGGAATCTTCGTTCTGTTGAAGTAGTCAAGGTTTTGACTTGAACAGGAACGAAGCGGAACTGTGTGTTTACTAATAGATTAGTGGGAGCGATATTGCATTTCTCATATTGTATGTCGATGACATACTGATTCTCGAAAATGACGTCCCAATGCTGCAGTCAGTAAAGGACTGGCTTGGGAGTTGGTTCTAATGATTGACATGGGTAAAGCCACGTATGATCTTGGATTTTGGATCTAAAGATAGAGATCCGAAAGAGCTGGTAAGACAAAGTCAGGATTCTTATCCCGACAAAGTCCTACACGTTTTCAGCATTCCAAGAAGGGTTTTATGCAAATGTCACATGGCATTACGTTAAGCAAGACACAGTGTCCTACGATAACTGCTGAGCTTAAATGCATGGATAAGATTCCATATGCGTCGGCAATTGGATCTATCATGTATGCCATGAAACGTACTTGTTTGATGTTGCTTTAATGTTAAGCAAGACAAGTAAAGACCAGTCAAATCCAGCAAAGAATCACTGGATTGCCGTAAAGAATGTCCTAAAGTATTTGAGAAATACTTAGGATAAGTTCTTGATTTACGGAGAAAGTGAGGTGCTACAAGTCGGTAGAGTCTGAAAGGCAAGTTTCCAATAGACAAAGATGATTTCCGATCACAGTCCGGTTATATCTTGTGTCTATCTGGCGGTGCAAGGCACTGTTGCTGACTCCATGACTTAAGCTGAACATTTCGCAGCTTGGGAAGTGGCGAAAGAGGTTGTTTGGAAAGAAGAGTTCGTCACTGAACTTGATGTGATTTCCAGCATAGATGAGACTAGCTGCACATCAGAGGTCCAAACACCTTGAGGATAGGTATAACCTATTCCGTGAGATAAATGACAGAGATGTTAAGTAGATCAGCAAGTTTCAACGAATGAGAATGTTGCTAATCTATTAACGAAGCCACTCCTTAGGCCTAAGCACGAGTCGCGGACTGTTGCTGTAGGATAAGTGAAATTAAGATGTAGTCTTAATTTCAGTGGGAGTTATTAAAGGGCTTTATTTAGTTATTGGATATGTTCTTGAAATAACATTTAAGATGTTTAATGAAATTATTATTTCAAGATTATTTTAACTGTGATGAAATAATCGTTCCAAAGTGATATAAACCATTTTATAGGTCATCGAAGTAAATGACTTGATCTTGAGTTATCAAAGTCATTTAGCTTGATCATGAGACCCTATATTTGATAAATGACTTATATCATTATGTCCCTAGTCGAAGGTTGTTGAAATTGGAACACCAACAACCGTGTGAGACTGGATTGGTACGTGACTTATGACAAAGTCTCAGTGTGTCATAGATGCGCGGCATCAAAGTCAGTACATAGGTGTATGTTGGGGAACATACGACCGGACAAGACCCGCTTATAAGAACTCTTCAGGATATTTATATCTGTGTCATAAGAGATTCTTACTACGACTATAGAGTATAGTCCTTAGACCTGAGTTCGCATGCATGTGACTGCACATGGACTGATGCACTTTGATCATTGTCTAACGCTGTCGTTCTGCGATAGTTATAAGGACCTTGTTTGGGTACATTGTGAAATGAGTAGTTTACAGTGATGGAACAAGACGGGATTTGTCCCTCCAATATAAATGGAGTGAATATCTCTAGGCCAATCGGAGATTTGAATACTGGAAAATGCATGGCCATGCTCAAACGGACTGTCCCGAGTCGTTTGGATTGTCAGTATCGAATCAGAGTCCGATGAACAAGATTAGGCTTTATAAGGATGACACTAATCTTGCCTTATGACTAATCGAGATATTGTGACAAAAGGATTATGAATACAGAGATTCCAGTACAAGTGGGAGATTGTTGGAATTGTGTCCAGTAATCTCGGTACTGTCTCTAGAAAGTAAGAGTATGTCAATGATCAGACATAAGTCATATAATACTGGGGGTCATGATGGCTTGCTAGAGTCCGCTCATGATCTATAAGTCTTGGACTTATTGCCTCTATTATATGATCCCATATGGGTCACACGCCTAAGCTAACAGGAAAATGTGTAGGAATGGCTTAGCAGAAGTACGGTAAAAGTGCCAGGCATTTACTGTACTTAGAGAGAATAAAAGGTTTTAGCCACTGTGTGTCGATCGATGTACATGATGTGTCGATCGACACAGTGCGCGAATGGCCAAATGGCCCAAGAGGAACCGGACGAGTTTTATAAATAAAAACTCGAGTCTGTTTTCTTCTTCAACCCTAACCGAGCCGCCAACTCTCTCTCTACTGCGACGCCTCCTCAGCTTGGTCTAGCAGCCGCTCTTCCTGCTTGGTGTGCGTGTGTGAACCTTTGGAGGATCCATCCCTTGGTGGCTCTCTGATCTCTGACCATACCATCCCTTTCCGCTGCATAAACATGTATAAGGTGAGATCTATCATTGTTTCTATTCAAGAAGAACCTAGATCAACATGTTTAGGATAATCTGAATATGAGAATTGAATCAGGATTGATCTAAACATTCCTTCAGAAGTAGTCAAAAGGTTTGACTTCATCAGGAACAAAGAGGAACCATGTGTTTACAAGAAGACTAGTGGGAGCGCAGTTGTATTTCTAGTATTGTGTGTTGATAACATACTACTTCTCGGAAATGAAGTTCCATCGTTTCAGTCTGCTAAGACCTAACTCGAAAGTTGTTATTCGATAAAATTATAGGAGAAACCGTATACATTCTTGGAATAAGAATCTATAGAGATAGATTGGATAAGCTAATTGGATTGTGTCAAGATACTTATGGTGATAAGATCTTACACAGGTCCAGTATGCATGATTCCAAGAAGGACTTTGTGAAAATGACTCTTGGTATTACTCTTAGCAAGACGCAGTGTCCTTGGACACACGCTGAGCAAGAGCGAATAAGGGTCAGGCTACTGCTAAAGGCATTAGATGTCTTAAGATGTGATCTTAGTTTTAGTGGGAGTCGTTGTTGTTAATTTTAGTTATGATATGATGTTCGAATAAACATAATTTGATTATGTTATTGAAATCTGACATCTGTATTATTTAATAATGGTTATTGAATAATAGTCCCAAAGTAATTTATGACATTTTATAGGTCATCAAGTATGTGACTTGATCATGAAACCCTATAAGTGATAAATGACATAAATTAAGTTGGTCCCTGGTCAAGGTTGTTAAAGTGGGACATTAACAACCGCGTGAGACTAGTATGTGAGGTGACTGATGACTAAGTTTCATGGAGTCATTAATAAGAGTATTAAAGTCAATCACATAGATATGTGTTGGAGAACACATGATCGGACATGACCCACTTATGAGAACTCTACGGGATAGTTATATAAGTGTCATGAGAGTTTTCATTACGACTATAGAGTATAGTCCTTAGACCTGAGTTCATCATGTTTTCTTACATGTGAATTGGTCCGCTTTAACCTTGTCAAACGTCAGCCGTAACTGGTGACTATAAAGGCATTGATTGGGCGTATCATGAAGCGTGTGAAGAGACAGGGATGGAACAAGAAGGGAGATAAATATCTCAGGGCCCATCGAAGATTTGATACTGAGAAATGTGTGGCCACACTCAAACGAGGTGATTGTCAGTCGTTTGTCTTGTCAGTATAAATCGGAGTTCGATGAACATGATCTTGGCTCAATAAGGATGACACGGTTCTTGCCTTATGCTGGATCGAGATATAGTGACGAAGGGATTATGGGAATAGATGATTCCAGTACAAGTGGGAGATTGTTGGGAATGTCCTGAAATCTATTGTACTTGCTCTAAGTGATAGTTGTATTGTCAAGATGAGACAATCATATAATACTAGGTAGTCATAATGCTTTGCTAGAAGCCACTTATGATCAATGAGTTTAGAACTCATTGCTAGTGTTATATGATCCTACAGGGTCACACACCTAAGCAAACTGGGCGTTAAAGACGAGGTTGATCATTAATGTAATGATCTAGTGAATGCATATTTGATATGCATTCGATATCAATATTCTGGGGCAGTGTCGATCGTTGCAGATAGTGCATCGATCGATGCAACTCGCGGATTAATCAGATTAATTCGGTTTAATCGTTGGTTAATTCCGTTACGGTTTAAGTCGACATATATAAGATATATGGTCGACCTAAACTGACTTCTAACCTAATTCACAGCCACCAGAACTTGAATAGAAACCTCTGAAGAGATTGGATCTCTATAGGCACTAGCATCCCTGCTGTCCAGTTTGTGTGCGTGTGGATACCAGTAGAGGCACAGCGTTTGAGGCGCTTTAAGATCTCGATTATCTGCAAATCTTCCGCTGCTAATCACCAGGTAATTCTGAGATCCCTAGATTCAATTACATGAACCCTAGATCCTAGGCTTGGAATTCAGACAAGGGTTGCCTAATTGGATTAGGAACTGCTAGAAATTCCTTCACTTAGACCCAACGGTTCCACTTCGTCGGTCAAGGCAGTCATGTTGGGAATGTCCTGAAATCTATTGTACTTGCTCTAAGTGAAAGTCGTACAGTCGAGATAAGACAATCACATAACACTAGGTAGTCATAACGCTTTGCTAGAAGCCACTTATGATCAATGAGTTGAGAACTCATTGCTAGTGTTATATGATCCTACAGGGTCACACACCTAAGCAAGCTGGGCGTTAAAGACGAGGTTGATCATTAATGTAATGATTCAGTGAATGCATATGTGATATGCATTCGACATCAATGTTCTGGGACAGCATCGATCGTTGCAGAGAGTGCATCGATCGATGCACTCGCGGATTAATCAGATTAATTCGGTTTAATCGTTGGTTAATTCCGTTGTGGTTTAAGCCGACATATATAAGATATATGGTCGACCTAAACTCGTCCCTAACCTAATACACAGCCACCAGAACATAGAAAGAAACCTCTCTGGAGATTGGATCTCTGTAAGGCACTAGCATCCCTGCGGTCCAGTTTGTGTGCGTGTGGATACCAGTAGAGGCGCAGCATTTGAGGCGCTTCGTGATCTCGATTATCTGCTAATACTTCCGCTGCAAATCAACAGGTAAATCTGAGATCCCATAGATTCAATTATATGAACCTTAGATCCTAGGCTCGGAATTCAGACTAGGGTTGCTAATCCTGATTAGAACTGCTAGAAATTCCTTCAGTGGTATCAGAGCTTTAGGGTTCCATTGAATCTGTAGCATGTTGATTAGATTGGTTGAATCTGAATCTGTGTATGGTTGATACAAACTTGCTAAAATTCGTTTTCATGAAAAACCTAGTTTAGGGTTCAGTTCGAAAACGTTTTAGGGTATTTTCGCGTGGTGTCGATCGATGCCAATCCGGCATCGATCGATACAGGGCGAAAACCCAAATAAAATTTAGGGTTTTTCGCATGGTGTCGATCGTTGCCAATCCGGCATCGATCGACACAGGGCGAAAACCCGAATAAAACTCAGTTTTCGCCTAGTGTTGATCGACACAAATGTTGCATCGATCGACACAAACCTCGCGAGATTGATGAATCGGTTCAATTGGATTGGATCGGTTATCGAGCTTGGTTAAAGATGGTCGAACACTGTGAATGGTTTAATTGCGATTGTCTTGATTAGGTTGGCATCGACCGATACTAACGTAGCATCGATCGACGCTGACCAGTATTCAAAACCGGATCAATTGGATTGATCGGTTATCGCGGATTGCTTTTGGTTATCCTGCATCGATCGACACTATAGTAGTGTCGGTCGACATCAGTTTTGATGATTGGGTTAATGAACCTGAAATCACAGAACCGAAGCAAGACAAATCAATTAATTATAAGAATTAAAACATAGTAAAACTGAACGTTTTAAATGGTTCCGTTCCTCAACCAAATATCAAGTAATACTTGATGTCTTTCCAATCTTGTCAACTGTCAAGACTCATTTCATTGCACGATAGGCTTGCAGTGCAAGGTATCAACAATTACATGAGTAAGGCAGGAAGTAATCGTGTTAATGGGCTTGCAGTGCAAGGCATCAACAATTACATGACTGAAGAGATTGGTTTACTTGACTGGGCTATCAAAATAGTTTTGGGCCCAGAGACATCAGGTGGATTGGACATGAGATGTCGATCCACAACCAAGAGTTATATTGGATATAACTAGCAAAGTTGTTGCTTACCTAGATAGCTAAATTTGGGTGATAGCCAGTGGCTCACTCAAGTTTAGTGAAGTATGGGTCTTGGATCATTATATTCATCTGAGGAAACATTGTTTTGAATATAATGCGAGTTTTCTTAAAAGTTAAGATTTCTCATTTCTTGAACATCATAACTAAACCTTTTACTTTCTTTGTTCTCAGCTATGACTAACACTCATAATAACTCTTTCTCCCTGCGATCCGTCCTTGAGAAGGACAAGTTAAATGGATCGAATTTTCTCGAATGGTATCGGAACTTGAGAATTGTTCTCAAGCAGGAGAAAAGGGACTATGTCCTGGAAACTGTTCTCCCTGAAAAACCGAGAGCCAATGCTGCACATGCAGAAAGGAGTGCTTGGGATAAGCATTCCAATGATGTGGTCGATGTGAATTGTCTCATGTTGGCTACCATGAACTCGGATTTGCAGAAGCAATACGAGAACGTGGAGTCGCCAGTGGAGATGATTACTAGCCTGAAAATCATGTTTCAGGAGCAAGCACGAACTGAGAGATACCAGACGGTTGAATCTCTCATTGAATGCAAGCTACCAAAGGACAGTCCGGTCAGTCCTCATGTCATTAAGATGATGGGTTATATTGATAACCTGGGGAGACTGGATTGTCCCATTAGCCAAGAGTTGGCTACTGACATCATTCTGCAGTCACTGCCGTCAAGTTATGATCAGTTTGTTATGAACTATAACATGAACAACTTGACGAAGACGTTGACTGAACTGCATGGCATGCTCAAGACAGCTGAGCCTAATATCAAGAAGGGCACTCCTAATGTACTTATGGTACAAGGGGGTAAGAAGTTTAAGAAACTTGGCAAAGGCAAGGGAAAGGGCAAGGCAGTCCAGGTTGAGAACCAGGACACGCCTGCGCCAGCCCCGAAGCCCAAGCCGGGCTCGTCTGAGACTGATAAGTGCCATTACTGTAAAGAGCCTGGGCATTGGAAGAGAAATTGCAACAAATTCTTGGAAGAGAAGAAGAAGAAGAAGAAGACTTTCGAGACTTCATCTTCAGGTATTTATGTTATAGAAGTAAATTTTACTACTTCTGGTTCTACTTCTTGGGTATTGGATACCGGCTGTGGTGCTCATATTTTTACAAATATGCAGGGCCTAAGCAACAGTAGGACGTTGGAGAAGGGACAAGTGGACCTGCGCGTGGGAAATGGAGCAAGAGTTGCTGCATTAGCCGTAGGAACATATAACTTGTCTTTACCTTCTGGTTTGGTGTTAAAACTTAATAATTGCTACTATGTACCTGCGATAAGCAGAAATATTATTTCTATTCCTATTTTGGATGTGGAAGGATATCAGTTTTCAATAAAGAATAAATGTTGTTCTTTTGATTACAATGATATATTTTATGGTAGCAGCCCATTAGAGAATGGGCTTTATGTTTTAAACCAAAGCACACCAATCTATAACATTAACACTAAGAGATTCAAATCAAATGACACGAATCAGACTTTTCTATGGCATTGTCGTTTGGGCCACATAAACGAGAAACGGATTCAAAAGCTCCATAGTGATGGGCTTTTGGGCTCATTTGATTATGAATCATGTGAGAAATGTGAATCTTGTTTACTAGGCAAAATGGCGAAGGCCCCTTTCAACAAACAAAATGAAAGGGCCAGTGACCTATTGGGCCTTATACATACAGATGTATGCGGCCCAATGAGCACAAGTGCCAGAGGAAATTTTCGATACTTCATTACCTTCACTGATGATTTCAGCAGGTATGGCTATGTCTATCTAATGAGACACAAGTCGGAATCCTTTGAAAAGTTCAAAGAGTTCCAAAATGAAGTACAGAATCAACTTGGCAAAAGTATTAAGGCTCTTCGATCAGATCGTGGAGGAGAATACTTAAGCCAAGAATTCAGTGATCATTTGAGAGATTGTGGAATTGTTTCACAACTCACTCCTCCTGGAACACCACAATGGAATGGCGTGTCTGAGAGGAGGAATCGGACCTTATTAGATATGGTTCGATCAATGATGAGTCTCTCAACTCTTCCATTATCCTTTTGGGGATACGCTCTAGAAACGTCTGCGTTTACACTTAATAGGGTTCCGTCAAAATCAGTTGCAAAGACACCACATGAGATGTGGACTGGAAATGTTCCGAATGTGTCTTTCCTGAAGATTTGGGGTTGTGAAGCTTATGTTAAGAGATTAATTACAGATAAGCTCGAGCCCAAATCTGATAAATGCTACTTCGTTGGTTATCCTAAGGAAACCAAGGCATACTACTTTTACAACCAATCCGAGAACAAAGTGTTTGTTGCTCGGAACTGCGTCTTTCTTGAGAGAGAATTTCTTTCCAAGAAAAACAGTGGGAGTAAAGTACAACTCGAAGAAGTTCGAGAACCGCAGGAAAATGCTCAACCCGTAGATGAAGAGCAACAGTTGGATCTACAAAGAGTTGTAGAGACGGCGCCTGTGGAGCCTGAAATTCGCCGATCCGAAAGGATCCGTCACGAACCCGAGAGATATGGATTTCTCGTAACCAATTGTCATGATTTGTTGATCATTGACAGTGACGAGCCAGCGAATTTTGAAGAAGCGATGATGAGCCCTGACTCCGAAAAGTGGCTAAAAGCCGCTGAATCCGAAATGGGATCCATGTCACAGAACCAAGTATGGACTTTGGTTGATTTACCCGATGGTGCAAGACCCATTGAGTGTAAATGGATTTTCAAGAAGAAAATTGATGTGGATGGAAATATTCAGATATATAAAGCAAGGCTAGTGGCAAAAGGTTTCAAACAAATTCATGGTATTGACTATGAAGAAACCTATTCACCTGTCGCCATGCTTAAATCCATTCGGATTCTCCTAGCAACAGCTGCTCATTATGATTATGAGATCTGGCAGATGGACGTGAAAACAACTTTCCTTAATGGAATTCTGGAAGAGGATGTGTACATGACACAACCCGAAGGTTTCATCGATCCAAATTGCAGCTAGGAAAGTATGCAAACTTCATCGATCCATTTATGGATTGAAGCAAGCATCTCGGAGTTGGAATCTTCGTTTTGATGAAGCAGTCAAAAAGTTTGATTTCATCAGAAGCAAAGAAGAACCATGTGTTTACAAGAAGACTAGTGGGAGCGCAGTTGCATTTCTCGTGTTGTATGTAGATGACATACTTCTTCTCGGAAATGACGTTCCGTTGTTACAGTCTGTTAAGACTTGGCTCGGAAGTTGTTTTTCAATGAAAGACATGGGAGAAGCCGCGTATATTCTTGGAATAAGAATCTATAGAGATAGATTAAACAAGCTAATTGGACTGTGTCAAGACACCTATATCGATAAAGTCTTACACAGGTTCAGAATGCAAGATTCCAAGAAGGGCTTCATACCAATGTCTTATGGCATAAGTCTCAGCAAGAAGCAGTATGCCATGCTCTGTACTCGTCCAGATGTTGCTTGTGCTTTAAGCATGACGAGTAGATACCAATCGGATCCAGGTGAAAGTCACTGGACAGCAGTCAAGAATACTCTGAAGTATTTGAGAAAAACTAAGGATAAATTCTTGGTATATGGAGGAAGTGATGAGCTGGTAGTAAGTGGTTACACAGACGCAAGTTTTCAGACAGACAAAGATGATTTCCGATCGCAATCTGGTTACATCTTCTGCCTGAATGGCGGTGCAGTCAGCTGGAAGAGTTCCAAGCAGGATACTGTAGCAGATTCCACAACTGAAGCTGAGTACCTCGCTGCTTCTGAAGCGGCAAAGGAGGCTGTTTGGATCAAGAAGTTCATCACTGAACTTGGTGTGATTCCTAGCATTTCTGAGCCAGTGGCTTTGTAATGTGACAACAATGGAGCCATTGCGCAAGCAAAGGAACCTAGATCACACCAGAAATCCAAACACATAGAAAGGCGATATCACCTTATCCGTGATATTGTGAATAGAGGAGATGTGAAGATCAGCAGAGTCCCGACGGATGAGAACGTAGCTGATCCGCTGACCAAGCCCCTCCCAAGGCCTAAGCATGAGTTTCACACTGCTGCTGTAGGCATTAGATTTCTTAAGATATGATCTTGTTTTCAGTGGGAGTTATATTTGGTTTTTAGTTATGACTTAATGTTCGTAAAACATAATTTAGTTATGTTGTTTTAATGAAATTGTTTCAGTATTATTTAATTGTGTTAATTAAATATACATTGTCCCAAAGTAATTTATGACATTTTATAGGTCATCAAGTATGTGACTTGATCATGAAACCCTATAAACAAAGATTATCATGAATTATGTTGGTCCCTGGTCGAGGTTGTTAAAATGGGACATTAACAACCACGTGAGACTAGTATGTGAGGTGACTGATGACTATGTTTCATGGAGTCATTTAATAAGTGTATTAAAGTCAATCACATAGATAGTTGTTAGAGAACACATGATCGGACTTGACCCGTTAATGAGAACTCTACAAGATGTTATATGAGTGTCATAAGAGTTTCTCATTACGACTGAAGAGAGTAGTCCTTAGACCTGAGTTCATCATGTCCTCTCTTATATGGATTGGTTCGTCTTGACTTTATCAAACGTCAGCCGTAACTGGTGATCATGAAGACACTGATTAGGCGTATCATGAAATATAAGAGACATGGATGGAACAAGATGGGATTTGTACCTCCTATATAACAGGAGTTAAATATCTCTGGGCCTATCGAAGATTTGATACTGGAAATGCGTGGCCGCGCTCAAACGAGGTGATTGTCAGTCGTTTGTTTTATCAGTACAAATCGGGATTCGATAAACGTGGTCTGGCTTAATAAGGATGACACAGTTCTTGCCTTATGCTAGATTGAGATATAGCTACAAAGGGATTAAAGGAATAGATGATTCCAGTACAAGTGGGAGATTGTTGGGAATGTCCTGAAATCTATTGTACTTGCTCTAAGTGAAAGTCGTATAGTCGAGATAAGACAATCACATAACACTAGGTAGTCATAACGCTTTGCTAGAAGCCACTTATGATCAATGAGTTGAGAACTCATTGCTAGTGTTATATGATCCTACAGGGTCACACACCTAAGCAAGCTGGGCACTAAAGACGAGGTTGATCATTAATGTAATGATTCAGTGAATGCATATGTGATATGCATTCGACATCAATGTTCTGGGACAGCATCGATCGTTGCAGAGAGTGCATCGATCGATGCACTCGCGGACTAATCAGATTAATTCGGTTTAATCGTTGGTTAATTCCGTTGTGGTTTAAGCCGACATATATAAGATATATGGTCGACCTAAACTCGTCCCTAACCTAATACACAGCCACCAGAACATAGAAAGAAACCTCTCTGGAGATTGGATCTCTGTAAGGCACTAGCATCCCTGCGGTCCAGTTTGTGTGCGTGTGGATACCAGTAGAGGCGCAGCATTTGAGGCGCTTCGTGATCTCGATTATCTGCTAATACTTCCGCTGCAAATCAACAGGTAAATCTGAGATCCCATAGATTCAATTATATGAACCTTAGATCCTAGGCTCGGAATTCAGACTAGGGTTGCTAATCCTGATTAGAATTGCTAGAAATTCCTTCAAGTCAGACGCAATGTACTGATCATACTGACTAATCCATCCATGTCTTTCTCTGAATCTGAAGTCACTCGCTTCCTGCTCAAAGCATCAGTCACTGTGTGCCTTTCCCGGATGATAGGCAATATCCAAGTCATAATCGGCCACTGTTTTCATCCATCTTCTCTATCTCAAGTTCAATTCCGGATGTGTGAAGATGTACTCAAACTCTTAGGTTCCGTGAAGACTTGGACCTTTGCACCATAGAGATAAGACCGCCAAATCTTAAGGGCAAAAACAACTGCGGCCATCTCTAGGTCATGCGTCGGATAGTTTCCTTCATGGTTCCTTAACTGTCTTGATGCATAGGCGATCACCTTGCCTTACTGCATCAGAACTCATCCGAGTCCAACTCTTGATGCATCGGTGTAAACCACATAAGGCTCACCGTCCATTGGTAAAGCTAATACTGGAGTACTCGTTAGCATATCCTTTAGCTTAGAGAAACTCGCTTCACAGTCCGCTGACCACACAAACTGAACATATTTTCTAGTCACTCGAGTCATTGGCTGAGCCATACTCGCAAATCACTCAACAAACCGTCGGTAGTAGCCATCTAATCCCAGAAAACTCCTTATCTCTGTCGGATTTCTCGGTCTAGGCCAATCCCCTATTGCCTTGATCTTTTCTGAGTCAACATACACTCCCTTGTCCGAGACAACATGACCTAAGAATTCGATCTACCTTTGCCAAAATCTGCATTTACTAAGCTTAGCAAACAACTGACATTCCCGCAGTCTGTCCATAACCATCCTCAAATGAGCTTTGTGCTCTTCCTTATCCTTGAAGTAAACTAAGATATCATCTATGAAGATGATCACGTATTCATTGAGAAAATCTCTGAAGACGTATTAGCTTCATAAAAGCCGCTAGTGCATTAGTCAATCCGAAGGGCATAACCACAAACTCATAATGCCTATAACTCGTCCTAAAGGCTGTCTTCGAGACGTCCTGCTCAGCTATCGAAATCTGATGATAACCCTGAGCCAAATCGATTTTTGAAAACCAAGTAGCACCTCGGAGTTGATCCAACAACTCGTTTATCCTTGGAAGAGGGTAATTGTTCTTCACTGTCACTCTGTTCAATCCACGGTAATCGATGCAGAGTCTGAAACTCCCATCTTTCTTCTTGACAAACAAAACTGGTGCGCCCCAAGGTGAACTGCTTGGTCGCACAAACCCTTTCTCCATCAATTCGTTTAACTGTTTCTTCAACTCGGCCATCTCTGCCGGAGCCATCCAGTAAGGCGCTTTAGAGATTGGAGCCATCCCAGGCTCAAGCTTGATCGTGAACGGATCAGAACGAGTAGGTGGTAATCCAGTAAGTGACTAGAAAACACCCTCAAATTCATGTACTACCGAAATCTCACTTAGTTCGTCAGCATTCGGCCCAACTTCCACCGTAGTGATTGCGGCCAGATATTCTTCACATTCCTTCTCTAGCATCCGTTCTGCTTGAATTGCCGAAATAATCAAACTTTCATTAGTCGGTCTAACTCCCTGATACACCAGCTTTCATTGGTCAGTTTCAAACTGAACTAGACCGCAATGACAGTCTAGATGTGCCCTATGTTTCCCAAGCCAATTCATTCCAAGGATCACATCGTAAGACTTTACCTGACAAATCATCAAATCGGCTGGCATGTTCACTTCACCGATTATCACGGAGATGTTTCAGACCTTTCCCAATGTGAACATAACCTGCCCACCAGCTGCTTGAACTCTCATAACTTACCCATCATTTTCCTTCTGAAACTCAGAGAGTCCTATCATGTCCGGATGCAAAAAGCAGTGTGATGCACCAGAATCAAACAGAACATGGATCGCCACACCACCCATGACTAAGGTCCCTACACATTCATCATCCTGAATGGTAAGAAACCTAGACTAAACACGCAACATGCAAATCACACAGAAATGCTAAGGTAAGTGATAGGACTTACTAGTGATCGGACGAGAGGTGGAAGGATCCTGAGACTCATCTGCGATTGTTTACACACGTGGCTTGCCTCTTTTCGTTCGGCTGCTATCCCTCACTTGGACGTTTCCCAGTCTGCTTAGCCAACTTAAGACAATCATTCTTGAAATGCCCAACTTCACCACAGTTGTATCACAACCGCTCTTTTGTACCCTTGACTTTATCCTTCGGCCTTGTATCCTCCTCTTGGCAGTCACGCACCTTATGCTCCAAACTTTCGCATCGGTGACATGATCCAGAAGCTTTCCTGCATGATCCCACATGCATCTTCTTGCAAGTCGGACACACACTGCGACCAACATATGACTTGCTATAAGGGTTGTTCTTTCCAAACTTCTTGTTTTTCCCAGCATCATTTCCAGTTCCCAACAACTTTGCTTCCTCGTTCAATCCTTCTTCCTGTTCCGCAGCTTTTTCAACCAGCTCGGCAACCGAATCATACTTACGGATCCTGCAACAAGTGTTCAGATCCACACGCAATCTACGCATGAACTTGCGCACCAAGGATTCTTCATACTCTGCCTCGCGACCAGCATACTTCTTAAGACGATTAACTCAGCTTCATACTCCCTCACGGTCATCGACCCTTGATCCAACTTAAGGAATGCACCTTCCAGCTTGTCAAAGGCTTCAGCCGGAAAGTACTTCCTCTTGATTTTCTCACTGAACATCGTCCAAGTGAGAAGTTTGTCACCCATCTGACTTGCCACAACTTTCCACCAAGTGTGTGCATTTCCATCCAGATAGTGCACATCAATGTCTTTCTTGTATCCATCAGGACAGCGAATTGAGTCAAAGTTCTGCTCCAACCTTGTCAACCACTCATCCGCGGCAATCAGCTTTGTTCTTCCACAGAAGAACTTTGTTCCCAGCTTCCTCATGTGATCCATCACTTGGAGGTAGGATGGGTTCCTAGGCGCAGGCAACACATCCTCCTCTTCCACCACAACTTGTTCCACATTCACATCAACTTGTGGAGCATTCGGAATAGCCGCAACAACCGGCAGTCTTTCCAAGACTTGCGCCAAAAGTGCCAACACTGCTTCCAAACCCAACAGGAGAGCAACAACATTTGCAGCAGCAGCAGCAAAGCAGCTGCGGCAGCAACAACATCATTAGCCGCATTAGCAGCACCCATTTATTTCGTAGCATTTGCTGCATTCTCAGCATTCTCAGCATCATGAACTTCATCATTTGCAGCATTCCCATCATTTGCTGCATTCTCATCATTCTCAGCATCATGAACTTCATCATTTACAGCATTCCTTGCCGCATTGTTCCCAGATGTCTCCCCAATGTCTCCAACATTCCTCATGTTTTTTCGGTTACTCCTAGCCACTGTAAACAACAGACCAGTCAAGTTAGCCCCCTCACTAACTTGTTAACATAACAAAGAATGGCTTACCTTGAGGCCGGCGCTGGAAGGATGGTTTAACCCACTAACCCATTTATGCTTAAATTATCCTAGAATCGAACTACGCTCCGTTACAAACTTGAAACGTCCAGGCCCAATTTTTCCCACCCGCGGGTAGTGTTTAGGTCGATTTCCTCGACCAGACTTAGGCCAATTTCGAATTTTTCCACACTTAGAATTATTTTACGTTTTCAATCCGAACTAGGCAAACATTTTTAAGCATAAAATAGACTTATGATAGATTTTCGAAGTTTAAGTACAATGATCAGTTTTGCCACTAAGCTATTACATTCATACTTAACTAACCTACCCAAATCTAACCATCCTTTCCATCCATCCGCCTTTAGTCTCGCGCCTAAGCCTTCACAGAACGATCACCTCCATCCACAATGGAGGCATAAGCAAACGGATTGCTTAGTGAGAGCGGTCGTCCCGTCTCACTTAGCCACATAAATAATCACGCAACAAGACATATATTCAGTCAGTCTATCAAGCTTATCATCAGTACAAACACTTAATCCGATCTGATCGTACTGCATCTCAAGGCAAGAAACCAATCAATCGATCAAGTCAGCAGAAACAGAATTGGCTGAACAGAAAGTCACTTAACCCGATCTGATCGTTCCGATTCATCGAGCCATCTTACACGATCCAGCATCAAGCCTTAACTAGTAAACTGCCCTTAAGCGCATGATCTGATCTGGATGCTCGGTGAAAGGAATCAATCAATCGGTTAAGTCATAGCAGAAACAGAAGTATCGATAAGCAAGCAATCAGAATAGTCCTAGCCAACTAGACTCAACGAATCTATGCAAGTAGACGATTAATCTATAGGCACGGTCACGCACTTACTTTAGTCTTTCGGTTCGGATGATGAGATCGGTTTTCTGACACCTCTTGTTCTCGAATCCAATAGAACAGACGATTCCACAGACTTGTTTGATCACCGTAAGCCAACTCGATCAAACACTCAGCCAATCTCGGTTTCTCTCTTCAGACTTTTCTCTCTCGATCTTTCAGAGTTTTTGGTCGCGGAAACTGAACAAAAATCGCCTAAGGGCTGATTTTATAGGTTTATGGGCGATTTCAGTCAAGCCAACTTCCCAGAAACCGTCCCAAAACCGCTTATGCGTCTTTCTGATTGGCCAAGCCAATCCAACCGTCTTCCCCGCGCTTTAAACACTTGGCGCGTTTAGTTTTACCATAAACATGTTCCCGCTCTTTTTCCTTGGGCGAAAATACTGAGTTTCGGCCAATAACCGTTCCCGCCCAAACTCATTTAGATAATTAATCTGCGGATATGATCTTAGGCCGACAGTTTTAACCGCTATGTCTGAAATCCGACCCAAACTTGTCTGAATCTTGACCAATGCTGTTTGAATCCGACTAAATCAGCTCAACATCCTTCCTTGGTCCGAAAATCACGGTCTGAACTCTTATAGTTCGATTTAGCTCGGCTTTCACACAGTAAGCCTTACTATTCAGATGAATTCCTTAATTTTTAATATTTCCTGTTTTAAAAGGCAATTCCAGATGACCATCCATAATCCAATCCCGTTCATCCATGATCCAATCTTGTTCATCCTTAGAACGCGGACGTTACAGCCTCCTTTGGATAATTATGTCTGAGGTACATAAATGATCTCAAACTTCTTTTAAAAAAAAAATTATCTCAAATTTTTATTTTTTCAAAGGTATACATTTTTTGTAAATAAATAAATTAAGTAACAATTGTATGATATTGTGCAGATATTTCCAATAAATATAAATGTAACAGCAGGGAGTTTGGTTACGTTAGTCTCATGGTCAAGTAGTTCGATCATCACTTACGCTTTCAACTTTCTATTCGAGTGGAGCACTCAAGGTATCTATTTCAATCCAAACTTGTTAAGTTACATACGCACGAACAGATACAACTCAAACCTACGATTCATTCTAGAAAAATTAATTAGGAAGTTCTTTTGAACTTTTATTCTCAAAATGGTTAATTATTTGGTTATCTTTAATGAAATTAAGCTTTTAAATTAAAATATTAAACGTTAAAAAGGACAATCGTTCCAAAAGCTTTCTCCTCTCTCCTCCTAAAATATTTTATTTTCTTTTTCTCTTTCTTTCGGAGGAGGTTATCTCCGCAGGTAATTTAGCGCTTCAGTCACCGAATTGGTGCCGCAGAGAACGGAAGATGCCTCGAAGTTATTGGGTCCGGCTGTGCGTGGTGGGTAGGATTCCTCGGCGGAGTTAGAGAAGGGAGGTTGGTCTCTTTTTGCGGTTCCTATGGCAGTTAAGCTTAGGAGGCCGTCGGAGGACTGCGGCGAGTTAAGGCAGGCGCTGGAGACGGCGAGAAGGACCGGATCTGTCCGAAGATTGTTGTAAACCGTCAAGCTCAGGAGACCGTGACGAGGACATCGGCGAGCTAAGGTAGGCGCAGGAGTCGGAGGCGATTCTTTCTAGTAGCGGAAGCCGACGTGGAATCGAGATTGGAGTCACATCGTTGTTGACAAGGTCAGTGGAGGTGCTTGGTGAGGTTTCCACGAAGGATAAGGAGTAGACGGCGATAGGAGAGGTGGCCCTGTCACCGTCAAAAGATTTCTCAGGTGCTTTCGAGATCGGATTGCGGTAAGTTTCGAGGTGGATCTGAGGTTGTGAGTCTCGATTAGAGCTGGACTAGCCGGGAAAGGGAGTACAAAGGTTTTCCGGAAACCGCCGGTTCGGTCCGTGGAAGCCCGAAGCCGGAGATCGGAAAAGTTAGTGGCGCCGCCGGCGAGGAAGGTTGACGGATTAGGGTCTGGGTCTAAAGTGTGTAACCCTAACCGGTCTTGGTTTAGCCGGTCTAGAGATTTTCCTTTGGTTCGTTTCTGTTTAGTTTTTACTTCCGTTTCTATGTTGGTTATTGTATCCGGTTTGCCCGATTTCGATCGGTTTGACTATTATTAATATAATATTATTTAAAAAAAATTAAGCTTTTTACAATATTAACTTTATTTTTATATTTATAATTTTATAATTTATTATATTAGTTTTAAAAATTAATTTTTTATTTATTTTAGAGATATACATCATCCGGATAAAAAATATAAAACAATAAATACAAAAATATTTTAAATTATGAGTTTTAATATTGATTAATATAATTTTATATATAATACAAATTTATATAATAAATTCATAATAATTATATGAATTTAAATTTGAATAAATATAAATGATAAAATACTTTAATAAACCAATCATCTCAAACAACACATTCCTTTCTAATCGCAAATCCATCCACACTACCATTTTTTTTTTTTTGCATTCTCTTACTTTCGTGTATGCTGGCCAATCTGTTATCCACCAAACACACAATGTGCTACGTTTCAATAAACCAATCATCTCAAACAACACATTCCTTTCTAATCGCAAATCCCGACGGTCACTCACCTTATACGATTCATTTTCATTGTAGTGGCAGTTACAATACATAAAACAAAAGGAAATAAAATTTATTTATTTTCCTTAACCATATAGTGACAGTTCCAAATTGTGAATCTTCATATAGTGGGTCTTCTTTAATGGATGCTTGGACTACCGTTTCATTCATGATCCATTTATTTTCTTCATTTGGCAGTTTCTTCCAAAGTCCTTTGTGGATGCAAACAATTTAAAGGGTGCTGCAGGGAGCACCATAGTGATGGTCAATGATGCATGAGAGAAATTGTATGTTGAGCTTGCATTCCATTCTTATAGCGACAGTCGACGTATACTTTTGAGCTTCGGCTTAAGAGAGTTTTGTTGGCAAACAATGTCAAGGCCAACCAAACAATCGTGCTTCAACTTTTCTGGGAAAGTTCAATTGCTCCTGGTTTCAAACTCTTCTCTAAAAATGATTGAATTTTTCAAATTCACTATCCATCCTATGTTGTAATTTCCTTGCCTTTTTGACAAAACTTATGTTTCTGGATATTTTATGGTTTTTCAAGTTTGTTTAATTATAATTATATTTAGGTTTCTGTTAGGACATCTTTCAATGGTAAGTACATACATTACTATTCTAACTTAGCAAACGATTTAGAAGAATTTTAGCCAATTACTCTTTATATTTTTACTTACAATTGTAACTACTACCACTCCCATTCTACTATTTACTTTTATATAATTTATACCGATTTTAAGGAATGTTTTTGTTTAACAAGACAATTTATTGACTAAGGAAAATATGAAAATCTCTTAGATTTCGAATTTGGAATTACTTCCCAAATGTAAAATAAGTTAAGAAATTATAAAATATTACCTAATAAGAAAATGAGATATTCTTGCCATTAAATGGAAGATACTATATTCGTGCCTCATATCTAAACTGTTTTATTTTGTGTATAATTTATGTGGCCGATATTAGTAAACTAAATATTAAAAAAAATTATTTTCACTAAAAACCCCTAATATCATCTACTATATATTTGATATCCTCTTCTCATTACTATCAGTTTCGTACCCGGCTTACTAATGGAAGCTATATGTACATTTGAGAACTCTTTATATTCCATACTTTTTTGGTTTCTGTTGAACAAGTTTTTCTATTTTTATTAACAATTCTAATTTTTTTACAGATTCTTCCCGACGTTTTACTGATTCTATGGAAATTTTACCTATTGTTCTTCCTTCTCCAGATATTATTTTCCACGAAGATGTCAGTTTTGCTTCTCAAGAAAAAAGGTAAATTTCGGGCATGGATGAAATGCAATCAATTCCATCTTCAAGCAAGAAGTCTTTTATACTCACAAATAACAACAAAATTTGTTTGGGATAAAAAAAACCTTCAATGGAAACCCCGCATACAAGGTAAACCGCGATTATGTCGTTTACAGGTATATCCAGAAGAAATTGGAGAACTATATTATTTACGCCGTCTGTTGGATGTAATAAGGGGACCATGTGACTATATGGATCTAAGGACGATTGACAATGTTGTTTATGACACATTCTGAGATGCATGGTTTGCCCTTCAAAATATTGAAGGTGCCTAATTTATGTTCGATTATCTTAATCATCTATTTAATTATCTATTCAAATAATGATTGTGTTTCTTCTAAATAAAAAATAATTCAGCGTTCTTGATTTTCATTTTTATTGTAAGTTTCTCTTTCTATAAATTCATGCTTCATCTACAATTACTATAGTTTCAAATACTCGGCTACATGTGAACCTACTTATTAAGTTAAGCTAAAAATCCTTCATAAATTAATTCGTTCCGCAAATTATTATATATTCTATCAGCTAACTCACATCTTCTAATCTGTATAACTAACCATTTATATATTCAAATGAAATTTTTCTCTTAATCCAAAAAACAAACAATCCTCGACCCAAAAAATTAACCCGCACAAGGTGCGGGCGAGTTATCTAGTTTATAATAATTCACTAGCTTAAGTATTTTTATTTTTCTTTTGAAGTCTCCTCTCTCTATTCTTTCTTCAAGGCATCTTTTTTTTTTCTTGTCTGACTTTCCGGCGTCTGATGCCTCTCTTTGGCTTCGTGAGAGGGCCACCCTCCATTTTCTCTCTCCATGAGCTTCTCCTCGTAGATCAGTTTCTTCCTTCACTTCTTTAGTGGCGCGACTTCTCTTCTTTAGATCTTCTTCATTCAAGCGCGTAGAACGCTGACAGGACTGGGAGCATACTCGGATCCAGAATCGGAACTAGAGTCAGAAGACATCCTGCATAAAACGAAAGTAGGTGAGGTCACAACATGAGATAATCAGTGATATAGTTGGTGTTTGAAAAATCCTTTCGCAAGGTAACCATCTTAGAAACTTTCGCAAACACTTTTGAAAATTTTGAAAACTCAATTTTTGGGTAGACAACAGAAGCTGATCCCCCAGGATAGCACTAGGGGGATCATAAACCAGGCTCTGATACAGAACTGTAACACCCGTTCCCGGCAAACCGGAAACGCGGCGTTCGGGAACCCGTCGAACCGAAAACGGTCCAACCGGGCCGCCTTCTCAATTGGTCCCAAGAACCCGCACGCTTCCTTCGTATTCAAATTCACCAATAACATCAGCGACCAATCAATCCCGCATCCGGACCTGCAAGAAAAGGGGACAGGAAAGGAAAAGAGGACTAAAAAATTGTTTCAAACACAATTACCCAACGAGGGCGGATTTCTAGGAACCCGCAATCCCGGCTTACACCACACAACTATGAGCCACAAGTCCTAAGCTAATATCACCTAGCAATCAACGCCCTAAGGCTTCACACACAATCTAATGCCCAATCGTGCATAACGAGCTTCAAGCTCACACTCATGAATACCTACGGGCATCACTGCCCCACAGTGCGTCCAACGCACGGTACGTCCAACGCACGGTACGTCCAACGCACCAGTTCAGAGGGCTCGTCACACCCTCCCCGACGACAAAGACGTCCAACGCCCTACACACAAAGCCCAAGCACAAAGCTACCACCCATATCCATCACGCACAAGCAACATTTTCGGTTTAGGCGATAACCTAGCAGTTCTATGTTCCGCAATCAATCTCATCGAGTACTCTACTATCCCTACGATACCTAGGAAAGACGGTATTAACGAAGGACTATCGTCCGGAATTGAAATGGAGCAAGCAAGGTCAAGACCAATCATCACCTTGGCCAAAGAAGGGGAAAATCATAATTCTGGAATCCCATTAGCCCAAACGGACATCAGATCTGGAAAGATGACGGAAAAATAAGTGGATTAGGATTTCATTTCGTTCGAATCGGGTTAACAACGGTCTAGTTATGGTCAATGGAAGTCGGTTGACTAAAAGTCAACGGTCCAAACCCAAGTCAACCCAGTTAGCCCAATCCCCGACCCAAACCCAGTAACCCAGGCCCAACTGCTTAACCACTCCTAAACCATCTAAACCGAGAATTGGAATTGAACCGAAATAATTTTAGAAAACCGAACCGAACCAGGAATGAAATTGGAAACCGGTTAAACTAGAAATTAAAATTGGCAAACCGGATTGGAATTGGATCGAACCAGGTTAACCGGATCAGACCCGATTGAACTGGATGGAACTGGTCAACCCAGTTGACCCAGCTGACCGAGTCAACTCAGTTCGCCGGCGGCTAACGGCGGCGGCTCTCCGATTACTCTCCGGCGGCAAACGGTGGCTTCGGTCGGTGGCGGACGGCGGCGCGTGACTCCCGGCGCGTGGCTCTCCGGCGGCGCGTGGATCTCACGCGCAAGACTCTCTTCCGGCGCGTTGGGGCGCGTGCGGTGGCGGGTCAGCGAGCGGTCGTCTCCTCTGGCTTTGTCTCGTCGAGCTGAACACGGTGATGGCTTCGGATTCTCGGGATTCGGGGCATTTTTAAGGATATGGTGAAAACAACTCTTTTTTTTAAAAAACTAGGCTAGATCTAGTTTTCTAGGGGTTACCTGGTAAAGGTGGAAGAAAGAAACGACGGAATAGGTTTGCTAGGAGCTCGGACTGCTCGAGAATTCGACAAGGCGTCACCGGAAAGTGTTTAGAATGGTTTTCCTAAGGGGGTGGCTTTGTTTTTATAGGAGTGGAGAAGGGGGAAAGCCCTAATTTAAATATGGAAACTGGGCTTTCCTCCTGTGTCTTGGGCTTTTCTTCTGTTTTTAACAAAAAGTTTCATTGGGCTGGACCAGGGCCATTAGAATATAAGTATGGTTATAATCATAAACACGATTGCAAGCATCCTTCTTAGAAAACCACTCAATGTGACGTTCATAGTGAAAATGTACCGATGAAGTTATAACCAACCCCCACCTAGTTTGGAGATGAATCGGAGTGATCCTAGAACTGACCGTAAGAGATTACAAGTGATCTCCTAACACGAACACGAACACGAGATCGACGATGCGGCAAGGCGAGTGGCAGTGAAGGTGAGACTGCGACGACACCAAGGAAAGAAGTAGATCGGAGACAAATACAACGGCAACGGGGCAGCTCTCTGGTGATCTCGGTTTTTTCGGCATCGAACGGTGCATATTCGGCAGTGGTTCTCCTTCACCGCACCAGACCGCATCAGGAAAGGAGAAGAAGAAGATGAGAAAGAGGAGAAGGATTTAATAAGAAGACCCTAAAGAAGAAGAGGAGGGAAGGAGCTATTGTCGACTGACGGCCCTCTCTTCAGGTTCGAGCCCCGCCGCGGCCAATTGCGGAATAATAGTTTTTTCAACAAAAAAGCATACACATGATCAGAAAAGTGAGCCGAGCCTACGAAAGCAAATACAAATGGGTTAATTTTAGTTTATATTTTTTATTTGCCGTCTCTTAATATTAAAGCCCACAAGACATACAGATGGTGGGGCAAAACCCAAATCAACATTGTTTAAAACTTGATTAAGATTAACCCAGCTTAATGAACTCCTGACTAAGAGAATTATTAAGCTAAAAAGGTATCACATGCTGAATACGTGGAAGCACGAGAGATGTTGAATCATGCAACGAGCGGTGCAGGAAGTCTCCACGAGATTCCACAACTCTGACACCGGTCTTCACAACCACCATCACGATTTCTTCCACAACATCACCGGCGCAAATTGAATGAGTCCTTCTGCTGCCAATTGAAAATATCTGCAGAAACTAAACTTTAATAACTCAACCCATATTGCAGAGGGAAGTTCCACCTTGAGCCCAAACCACCGTGGCTCAACTTCACATCAATGGTTAAGAAGTTAAGCGGCGAAGATATTACTCTGGCATGCAATAGAAGTTTAGGCCCTGGCTGATCAGAGAAGAGAATCATTTGCAAACTACAATTTAAACATAAAAGCTTGTGGAAAGAAATAGAAGAAACCAAAGAAATTTACAAATCCGAGCTTTGTTAGAGAAGAAGCCAAGTAAAGACAAAGAAAAAGCCGGAATTTATTTAGCGGCAAACCATAACCGCAAGCCGAATCCAGGATAAGCCCGGAAACTAAATCCGGCAAGAACCAGAAGACAAGACCGGCATATCGCCGGAGAAACAAAAGAAAACAATAAGTATAAACATATAAACAACCGGTGGTCAGCCAGAATTTTTGTTAAGCGAAACTCTCTAGAGAGAAGACATAGAGGTTAGGAAAGAGAACTAGGTTTTATGGTTAATTTTAGCTTAGATAGCTTTTGGGATGTTACAACTTTACTTTTAATTTTTTTTTATTTTACTCTTGAATATTTATTCAAACGCCATTTACGTTTTATGTGTTTTGGTCCCTAAACCATTTTATAAATAAATTTTGGCAGTTTTAGTTTTTATTGTAGCATGTGTCTTTGCTTGGTTCAATGAAATTAGTTTATTGCTTGTTGCATATATCAAGAAAGATTATGAAGAGTTGAAATGAGAAGAAAGCTTGGCGAAATTTTTTTATAAAAGGAGATTTAAACGTGATAACAAGATGCAGTACCACAAGTGTAGCCGTTAGCTGATAAAGTAAAAGACGATTTTTCGAGTAATGAGAGCAAAAGCATAAGGCTGAGTTTCTCATTAAATGAATCCGTCCAAAGGTTACAATTCAAGACTGCATGAGAAGCATTAGATTTACATTTATTCAAGTATATATATATATATATATATATATATATATATATATATATATATATATATATATAAACAATTCAAGACTGCATGAAAAGCATTAGATTTACATTTATTCAAGTATATATATATATATATGAATACATTGAGAAAAAGGAATAAAAGAATAGTGAGAGCAATACTTCAAAATATAAGCTTGAATATTGTTCTCGGGGAAACAAGGGAAAGAGAGAAACCATGTGAGAGTTTTATGAGAGGCATTGGGGTTTTAATTCTCTTTGTATACCTCTGTGATCTAGTGGATTCTGGGACAAGAGATCATGACCAGACGTAGACAGTTATGAGACGTGAATTGGATAAATTTGCATTGTGTTCTTCATTTCTCTTCCTTTGCAACTCATTTGTATCTTTAGTATTCATCTCTGCATCTTCTTCTCATCCGTCTTTTATTTTTATGTTTATTGACTACTTGATAACAAGCATAAGGATCATAGTTGTAGGTTTTGGTAGCCAATGGTTCATGGCTAAGAATCATGGCATCTTCATTAAGAGTAGAGCTAGGGAAGTTTGATGGCCATGGAGATTACATGCTGTGGAAGGATAAGCTGTTGGCTCAGATAGATCTACATGGTTCTAGTAAAGCCTTGGAAGAATCCATAAGAACTAAAAAAAGGGTTCGAGATCCTGATGAAATAGAAGAAGAAAGAAAGGAAGCTGAAGAAAATGAAGAAACTTTAGCAAATAAATGAAGAAAGCTAGAAGCACCATTGTTGTGAGCATAACAAACATGGTTCTGAGAAAATTTAGGAAAGAAGAAACAACTACATGCATGTTGAAAGCACTAGATTAGATGTATCTGGCCAAAACTCTACTTAATCGTTTTTACTTCAAGCATAAAATGTATGGTTACATAATGTCTGAAAGTTTGTACACTGAGAGCACCATTGATGAATACCTTCATCTCATAAAAAATATGGAAAACATCGATGTTACAATCTCAGATGTAGATCAAAAAATATTGTTATTCATGTCTTTGCGAAGACAATTTGATCAGCTTCAGAACACACTTAGATATGGCTCAGGAATAATAATTCCGACACTAGATAAATTTGTTGCAGACATATATGAAAAAGAAGAAGAGATAGGTTCAAACTCTAACAGTTTTAATGTTTAAGCAGAGAACTTGTATGTCATAGAAAAGGGAGATCAACGAGGAAAAACAGATTTCAGAGACAAGTCACCAAGACACTCAATGTCTCGATCAAAGTTTCTAAACAGAAAAGCTTGTTGGATTTGTGGAGAAAAGGGTCATTTTAAGAATAGATATCCAAGCGTGAACATGTCTCAGAGCAAATCCAAATATCAAGGAAACAATAGCAGAGTAGAAGTTTTTATAGTTAAGGATATCAAGAATGAAGGTGCAGGGTTACATGTCTTAGGAGCCTTACTTTTGATAGATATAAATTTGGAAATGAATGGGTAATGTACATAGGCTGTAGCTATCATATGACTATAAGAAAGAATGGTTTGAGGTCTTAAGAGAAGACATTAGAAGATTAGTACGCATGGGAAATAAAACTACTTCAAAGGTTAAAGGAGTTGAGAATGTCAGAATCAGAAATGAGGATCTGTATTGCTAACTCAAGTAAGGTACATTCCGGATATGGACCGAAACCTGCTATCTATGGGAAGTATGGAAGAACATGGATGTATTTTTGAGTCTAAATAAGGGATTCTATGTGTCAAAGTCGGCAACAAAACACTTATATATGGTAGGAAAAAGTCATGAGAGGTTGTATCTACTTCAGGGAAAACCAAAACGTGGCAACTTGCTAGTTGCAGAAAAATGAAGTGACCATACACTGCTATGATGCATAAGGTTATGGAATATGGGCCTGAAGAATACTGACCTAATGGTGAAGAAAGGGCTTTATACAAGAAGAAGATCTCAACAAATGTGTGAAGATTGTGTTTATGGTAGAGCAAAAAGGGTTAGATTCTCTGTTGCAACTCATGATACTACATACAAGTATATGTACATTCAGACTTAATTATGGGAACACCAACAGTACCATTGTATTTAGGAAAGTGTCAGTCCTTCATCTTGTTTATAGATGATTACTTAAGGAAGACTTGGATCTACTTTCTAAAATATAAATATGAAGCCTTTGGAAATTTTATTGAATGGAGTGTAATGATTGACAATCAAACCGAAAGGAAGATAAAGATCTTGAGAACTGATATTGGTATTCAGTTCTGCAGTCAGAGGTTCAATGATCTCTGTAAGGAAAAATACATTATGAGGCATAAGTTGTGTTCTTACACACCTCAACAAAATGGACTTGCTGAGCGAATGAATCATACTATAATTGAGAATGTGAGGAGCATGCTGAGTGAATCTGGCTTACCAAAGGTATTTTTTGCCGAAGCTACACATACATCAGACACTCTGATAAACAAGACACATGCATCAAAAATAAATTTTGATATCCTAGACATGAAATGGTTTGGAAGAGCACTGGTGTATAGTTATTTGAGAAGATTCAGATGTGTATGCTTTGTTCACTCAGATGAAGGGAAGTTGATGCGAAGAGCTATGAAAGGAGTTCTATTAGGCTATCCCACATGATTGAAAGGTTACGAAACTTTTCTGATTGAAGAGAAAAAGTGTATGATCAGTAGAAATGTGATTTTTTCAAGAGAATGCAGTTTACATGGATGTGATGCGGAGAGGGAAAGAAGTTCAGACCAAAGAAGGACAGTCAGATGACACAGTGTTTGACAATGGACTCATGGAGAACAATGGTATGAGTTTTAGTGGAGATATCTTGGAAGAAGAAGTATCCATGAGTGATCACACAGTGAACCTAAACGATCATCACTCAGAAGAAGAAGAGGAAAACACTGAAGAACAAGGGACTGAAGATGAGGCAAAGCGTACACCAGAAAGTTATCATTTAACCCAAGAAATAGTCAGAAAAGAGGTAAGAGCAGCAAGATGATTTTATATTGATGTTACTTTAGTGAGTATACAGTGGTTGAAGAAGAACTCTTCAATGTTGAAGCTCTTATCACAACAGTCTATGGAAAATCCATTGCACCTGTAGATTATAAATAAGCTCAGAGAGATGCTTATTGGGTTCTATGGAAAGGAGCAATGAGAGAAGAGATGGACTCTTTGATCAAGAATCACACATGGACTCTTGTTACCAGACCAAAAGGGGAGAGAGTTATTGGTTATAAGTGGATTTTCAAACATAAGTATGGGAAATCTTGTGTAAAATAACCAAGGTATAAAGCAAGACTTGTTGCAAAGGGTTATGATCAGTGACAAGGGACATATTACACATACATGTTCTCACTAGTGGTTAGAAAAGGATTTTGTTCACTATTGTTGTAGAAGAGAATTTTTAACTTGATCAGCTTGATGTAAAAGCGGCATATTTACATGGGGAACTGGATGAGAAGATCTATATGGAAGATCCAGAGGGTTTTAAGGGTCGGTTCAAAGAAAATGAAGTGTTCTTACTGAACCAATATAGGTAGATCTTAAGCATAAACCAAGGAAGTGGAATCAGAAGTTTGATGGGTTTATGTCAAAGATTGGATTTGAGAAAAGCTTCAGATACAATTGTGTATACATCAAAACACTTGTTGATAGTTCAAGATTGTACTTGTTCATCTATGTAGATGATATTTTGGTAGATTTTAAGGACTTGAGCATCATATTTGAGTTGAAAAGGAAACTAAGTGACAAGTTTGAGATTAAAAATCTTGGTTCAACAAAGAAGATTCACGGAATGGAGATCACAAGAGACATGCTGCGGGAAATTATGGATATCACATGGGATTATTTGGATAAGATATTCGAGCTGTACAAAATGGAGCAGTCTAAGCAGGTGATAACACCACTTGGAGTTCATTTTAAGATGCATGAAGGTACTAAGGAACTGATACTTGGAGATGATAAGTATATGAAGACTGTTCCATACTCGAATTTTTTGGGAAGCATAATGTATGTAATGATAGGGACAAGACCTGACTTATCGTATCATGTGGAGATTATCAGTAGGTTTATGAGCCAGCCTATCAAAGAACACTGGTTAGTTGTTAAGTGGGTTCTGTGATACATTAAAAGAACACTTAAAACCATATCATGCAACAAGAAAGTGTATGAATTCATACTAAAAGGATATTGTGATTCAGATTATGTAGCAGACGTTGATAGAAGAAGGTTAATCAGTGGAATGGTGTTTACTATTGGAGGAAATACTATCAGTTAGAGTTCAGCACTGCATAAGGTTGTCGCTTTATCAACTACATAAACTGAATACATGTCTCTAACTGAATCAGTAAAGGAAGCATTGTGGCTTAAAGGGATGTTAAGGAATATTAGCTATAAGCAGAAGATTGTTGAGATCTTTTGTGATTCCCAAAGGGCCATATCTCTATCAAAGAACAACGTGCATCATGAAAAAAACAAATCATGTTGATGTTAAGTTTCATAAAATCATGGAGGTTATTGCATATGGTTTTGTGAAATTATTGTATGAGTATTCTGGCTGATATCTTCACCAAAATCCTGCATGTTAGCAAGTTTCAAACTGCATTGAACTTGATGTATGTCAAAGTATTTGAAACAAAACTAAGGGAAGTAGCATTCCGAGTACAAAGTTTGACTAATTGGCTGAGTAATAGGAGTCAGGAACCGGGATTGGAATCCAGAAAAATAGATCAACTATCATCTTTCTCAAATGCTCATGTAATGGCTTCATCTCTTTGTTGATCTCTAAAACTATATATGGATTTTTGTTGCATATATCTATGAAGATCATGAATAGTTGAAATGAGAAGAAAGTGTGGAAAGAAAGTATTCATAAAGATTGGATCACATGACCAAATGAGATGCATGACCACAAGTGTAGTCGTTGCTGCTACTGATAAAGCAAAAAGCGATTTGTCGGATAATATGAACAAGAAGATAAGATTGAGTTTCTCATTAAATAAATCTGTACGAAGGTTGTGTTTCAAGACTGCATCAGGAACATTAGTTTTACACTGACTCAAGTATATATATATATATTAATACATTGAGAAAAAATGGAGAGAAGAATAGTGAGAACAACACATCAAAGTATAAGCTTGAATTTGGTTCTCTAGGAAACATGGGAAAGAGAGAAACAGTGTGAGAGATTTGTAAGAGGCTTTGGGATTTGGATTCTCTTTGCATACCTCTGTGATTTAGTGGATTCGAGGAAAATATATTTCGACCAGACATAGCGACCTCAGTTAAGGGGCGTGATTTGAATAAAGTTTCCTTGTATTCTTCGTTTATTTTCCTCTATATCTTCTTCTAGTCCATTTTTTCTTGTTATTTGTGATGACTATTTGATAACAACCACAAGGTGATGTCCTTAGGTTGAGGTTTTCTTTGCATTTCTCATGGAAGTCTATTTGATAACAACCTTCATTAGGCTGAGGTTTTCGTCACATTGCTCATGGAAGATTTTAACTGGATTTTCCTTTCTGCCAACAAGAAAGAGTCTTCTGTATTGATTCCAATCGTTACATGTACGGAATTCTAATTCAAACAACTTTATATGTTTAATTAATTTTCTTATGCATGCATCATCAAAGAACATTATACTTTTTGTATGCATGCATGATAACATGTCAAAATGTACCTACAAAGAAAATTAGGAGAGACTATTTTCAAGAAGACATTCCTAACATAAAAGATTGAGAGTTATATACACTACCTATTTTTTATTAGAAAAATATATGAAATAAAATAAACTCGTATTTAATAGTTATCTATTAAATTTAAAATAAATATGGTCACGAAATATTTACTAACTATAAAAATCTAAAAACCTAAGTTAGAACCAAAACAAGAGAAACCTTAAAAGTTATTAAAACGAAAATTGTTTCAATATCAAAAGGAGCTTTTGTAACTAAAACATCTTAATTTTTTTTAATAGAAAACCTCTTTTTTAAAAACAAAATCTCAAAATTTTGAAATCCTCCAACTCCAAACGGTTTTCAATTCTCTGTGGTTAAATTTTATATTAAAGGTGTCCATTTCAGATATTGGAAAGAAAAAAAATCTGAAAATTAATGTCTTAGTTTAGCTAATATATATTTTCTAATCTGAAAAAAGAAACTGAAATAATTTTAAATTTTCCTGAAACCAGATACATTAAGACCGAAGAAAATGCACATAATCTATTAATGGAGTTCGGCCAAACTTTGTCTACGTCCCCGAACCTGCTACATATCTTTATATTATTAATCGAGAAATTACAACACTCCAACTCACGCCCAAAACTCAATTACACTAAAACATTATACTGAATTTTCTTACGAAGAAAGAAGCTTTTATTCTCTCATTTTCTTTCCTTTTCTCATTCTCTCTTCTCTTCTTTCTTTCTCTTCCTCTTCTCTCTTGATTATGAGATTTTAGAATGGATTTATGATGAAGATTTCACCATCTATTTATAGGAGAGATAGGGAGGATTAGTGAGCCTTTGTTGAATAAATGAGCATGAAATTGTTGAGCCTCATTTGTTGACTTGAGGATCGGAGAAGACATCTCCAATTTGAGCTCTTTCAACCGTCCACCTTTTTCTTCTTTATGTGTTCTAAAAATATCTTACTTGAAGACTGATCTCAATTTGTCTTCACACTTTGATCAATGTATTAGGTCTTTCGTGCTTATTACTCTGACAAGCCAACCAAAGTTACACATAACCTCAACTTATCATATGACACGACATTTCTTATCATGCCTGATGGGTTCTTGCTTCCTGGAATCTTCTCAAGTACCAACACTTCATCTTCAAAAGCCGATCTGATGAAATGATATCGAAGTTGTATGTGCTCCGTCCGTGCATGGTAAACTGGATTCTTTGCCAAGTCAATAGCACTCTTACTGTCATAGTACAACAATTTTTTCTCTTGGTCATGGCCTATCTCTTGTAGAAATGACTCTAACCACATCATCTCTTTTGGTACGTATGTCACCGTAACATACTCAGCTTCACACCTTGATAGAGCTACAATTTTCGGCAACTTTGAAACATAACAAACTGCAGTACGGCCAGAAGTGTTAACATATCCGGATTTAATTTTCCTACTGTTAATGTCACCTCCATTGTCAGCATCAACATATCCATGTTATCAAATCTCTGACTTCTTAAAACATATATAGTGATAAACTTGGATTCCCCTTCAGATACCTTAAAATCAACTTAATAACTTCCAATGTTCCTTGCCAGGATTTGTCATTAACCTTCTAACGACTCCATGTGCATGTGCATTGTATGGCCTTGTACATACCATCGCATACATCAGGGTGACATAGCAGAAGCATATGGAACTCTCTCCATATATGACATCTCGTCTTCAGCCACTGGGGACTGATCTTTGGATAATCGAAAATGACTTGTCAAAGGAGTACTAAATTGCTTCACATCATCCATATTCAACCTATTGAGGACTTTCTTAACATACTCCTCTTGTGGTAACTTAAGACCCTTCTTGCTTCTACTAATTTTTATCCCAAGAATTTGTCCACTACAAGAAAACAACGTTTTTTTTACTGCACTCTTAGTCGCAAAATAGGTGTTATACATAGTTTTACGACTAAATAGTGACTGAAGAAGATAGTTGTAAATCCTTAGTCAGTAAAATGCATAGTTGTTGGGGTCGAAAACCCCTCGACGAAAACAATAGCCGAAAACAAGATCGAACAATCGAATACAGCAAATGTACGCTACGGACAAACAATGTTTCATACGAATAACCAAGTTATAAGAAGTGCTAGCGACTTCATTTAAACAACTTGTCGGAAAAATGGTTTCGACAAATACGTTTCATTTGAAACGGACGGCATTTCGTATACGGCTGACTAATCGGACAAACGCACCTTTTGACAGAGATTATGGATCAACGAAACATCCGAGCAAACAAAGATCGAGCTGAATCAGCTCGGAACCGAGCTAAACCAGCTCGGAATCACCGAGCTAAACCAGCTCGGGTTTTCCGAGCTGAACCAGTAAAACCGAGCTGAACCAGTAAATCCGAGCTGAACCAGTAAAATCGGGATCGGAAATCCAAACCCAGTAAAACACAAGACACTGGTCTTGACAACGTCATTATTGAGTACACAACCGACTTGGGAATGTAAGACGGAAAACCCCCGCACTTGTACTAAAGTCAACAGTAAAACTCCTCAAAACCCAGTAAGACGCTCCCGAGCATATTGGTTTAATCATTCATTATAAGTCCATAAGAGAAAAACGTTTCGTTATTTTTCGGACCCGAAACCCAGCAAGACGCTTCCACCATGGTCTAATCGCTATAAGTCCGCAAGAAAAGGACGCTTTCCTCGGACACAATTTCAAAACCCACTAAGACGTTTCCGAACACACTGGTCTAATCATTATAAGTCTGAAAAAGACATACATCTTGGTATTTCTCGGACTCAATCTTGAAACCCTATGGAACGTTTCCAAGCACATCAACCAGGAAAATACGAAGAACACATCTTGCAGAAGTCCCAAGCTGAACCGGCTCGGACCGAGTTCAACCAGCTTGGATTCCCGAACTGAACCAGTTCCAAACCCCTTTCGAAAAACTAAACGAACCACGACACATTTAAGGATATTTTACCCGAAAAATGATCTCGGAAAATAAAAACGAAAGCAGTTTATTTGAAAGAAACAAAGGGTTCACAAGACGGAATGACTAACCATTCCGAAAACGACAACAGTCGAAATAGCGACACAAACAAACACGATTTTCAGAGATAAGAACCATAGGCATTGAAGACGCCGGCGGATTCCGCGTCGTCAGCAAGGGAAGAATCCCACTGCAATGGCCCACCGGAATCCACAGAGAAAGGTGAGAGGTTAAAGCAATTCCCCGCCTCGATAATCAACCGGTTGAACTAAGGAACATCGTCCGCGAGAAGCGCAGCCTTCGTGATCTCAAGCTGCTCCTCCTCGGCCTCGAACGCTGGAGGGTCATGTGCCTTCAACCCGGCAATCATCTCAAGGTTACTGTTTGTTTCTATGAAATCACAGTGCCTCTTTTTGGCCGTGGGCAGCTTGGCAAAAATATCGCGAAGTTTCTTAAAATGGGACGAGAATTTGTCAAGCATCCCTTTCCTCCCTTTCTTGGTTGCCTCCTTCAAAGCAGCATCGCGGGAAGAACTCTCCTCCCCAAGCTTCAACTTTAAAGCCTCAGCTTCGGCAAGAGCCTTCGCCTTTTCCTCATCAACAGAACGCCTCGCCATCTCGAACTCGGCCACCTGTAATTCGCGCACAATTTTCAATTCCGATAGGGAAGATTCCAGTTTCTGATTATCGGCCAAGTGCTTGCGGAACAACTCCTGAGCTCCACGGATTTCTCTCATGGATTCGGCGGCCTGATTATTCACCGACGACCATGCCTGAGACCAAAAACATGCGTATCAGAAAACGGTCGCGCCGGTCAAAAGGGAAAGATCCCTACCTTTTAGAAATCTTCGCCTGTATAGGCAAGCGAAGATCTGCACGACATGTCCTCATACCGGATCGGAACATCCCCCGCATGCCATACCCCGAACAGAGCTTTGTAACCTCCACGACATTATCGTAAACAGGGCCCTTGAACTTCGAGCCACTGGTGATAGACTTCGAGATAGTTCGTGGAAATTCAGTTTCGCCCACTCTCCTGGTCCTTTTCTTCTTCTTCTTAGGTGGAGCATTCTGAGCCTCCAAACCCAAGACTATACTTCTGGGTGTACATCGAGCACCGGGGTTTTGGTCGGTTTCCAGTCCGCCTGAAACCATAGGAACTTCTTGGTTAAGAGACATACCATGAACGGATTCCTGGCCTTCTCTGGCCACCTAGGATGCCTTTCCCTCGCTCCGCTGCCTTTTCTCTTCTGCCGCCGCCTTCCTTCTAGCCTTCACAAGTTCACGCTCAAACAACGGGAGGGGTGCGCTCTAGAATTACATCGTTCAAAAACTGAATCAACCTAAAAAAAAAGAATCAGTCATTCCGAAAAAGTTTAAGGAGGAGTGATCAAAAACAGTCGAGAGAGATTAGAGAGAGAAACTTACAAAATCTAGAGAGGTGAGTGAATGAAGAAATGAATGGAGGATGAAGAATACTTATAGATATCACTCCAAAGGAGTGGGGGTAGAATCATAATTTCACACGGTTTTTCAGAACGACCTCGGGATTGCCCGAACCATGTTAGTCCCGATTGGCCGAGTCAAGCCTTTCGAACAATTGTTTTTGCCTCAAATACAAAATAACCTCGCCATCATCGCATTCGAGTCTGTCAAGCTGGGGGGCTAACTGTTAGGGTTGAAAACCCCTCGACGAAAACAATAGCCGAAAACAAGATCGAACAATCGAACACAGACAAATGTCCGCCACTGACAAACAATGTTTCATACGAATAACCAAGTTATACGATGTGCCAGCGACTTCATATAAACAACTTGTCGGAAAAATGGTTTCGACAAATACGTTTCATACGAAACAGACGGCATTTCGTATACGGCTGACTAATCGGACAAACGCACCTTTCGACAGAGATTATGGATCAACGAAACATCTGAGTAAACAAAGATCGAGCTGAATCAGCTCGGAACCGAGCCAAACCAGCTTTGAATCACAGAGCTAAACCAGCTCGGGTTTTCTGAGCTGAACCAGCTCGGAAGTTCTGAGCTAAACCAGCTCGGAAGTTCCGAGCTAAACCTGCAAGGGTTTCCGAGCTAAACCAGCTCAAAACCTGAGCTGAACCAGATCGGAAGTTCCGAGCTAAAAAAGCTCGGGTTTCCGAGCTGAACCAGCTCAAAACCCGAGCTGAACCAGCTTGAAAGTTCTGAGCTGAACCAGCTTTAACCCGAGCTAAACCGACTCGGATCCGAACCTTTCCTTTCTCATTTCCCAGTCATGATTTACCCCTTTGGAAATATCGGCTTGAACCTTCTTAGCAGATAAACTAAGTTAACGGACCAAGTTAGATGGAATACAAAATTAAACCAAATGTACAACATTTGTAAGTCCGAAACTTTGGGCCGAATAAAGAAGTTTCTACACGAATGGACTCAGAGCATCAGTTCTCGGCCCATTCGAAAAATAGGTCAAGCCGCGAGAAGATAAACTCGAAGAAGTGAGGATCAAGGAATCTCCGAGCTAAAGAGGAAAATCCGAGATGAAAATGTAAATCTTTACGGAAAAAGAAGGAGATAACATATGTAACATAGGTAGTAATACAATTATTTACGAGAAGATAAACTCTCACAATAGTTGTAAAAATAGTCGATAGTATACAATTATTTTTATTACTAACATAGGTAATCGTAAAATAGACGTAGCGTTATTGGAGTATATAGGGACTAATTTACGGCCATTTGGCGTTAATTGTGCGACTAAAGACATAGTCCGAATGCAGTCAAAGAAATGTAGTCAACAAGTAGTCGTTAGCCTAGGTGACCACTGACCGACTATTTTGCGACTGTTTAATATAGTCACAATGTAGTAGTATATATTGACGACTTATTGGCGACTTAATAATGATTAGGTCAACGACTAATCGGAACATCCAAATACCATTATGGTTCTGATTCGGCCACTACTTGTCGACTATTACGTGACTGTCTAATATAGTCACAACGTAGTCGCAATATATGGTGCCTATTTAGCGAATGTTGATTGACTAATTGACCGAGGATATCACGACTAACATGAACATCCATATATGATTATGGTAAATATTTTGCTACAAATTAGCGACTGTTTAGTGACTAATTTATCGACTATGCAACGTCTAATCGGAACATCCATATTCACTTAGGGTAATGATTGTGTCACTACTTGCCGACTACTTTTGACTGTCTAATATAGCCACAACTTAGTCGTAATATATGGTGACTACTTGGGGACGATTTTATGACGAACTAACAATTATTCAACGACTTTTCTAAAAATCCAAATACGCTGATGGTAAATATTTTGCGACTAATTTGTGTGTTTAATACGGCTAATTGACCAGTGTTTGTTGACTTTTCTTCGTACAAATAAGAATTTGGATTATTTCAATTTACGATTAGAAATTGGTGATACCGTAATTTGAATGGTACAAGAAATGTAAAAGACATTTGCTTCAAAATAACATGATAACTTATAATACTTATGTGTAGCATATAGACACAAACGATCTACATATGCAAACTCCAACATTAAGGAATTGCTAAATCATATCCCAAAAAATTAACAAGTGCAAGAGACAGTGATAAGTAACATACGAAGAAGATGGTGTTGTAGTTTTACGTTGAGCTTCCTTCAGTTGCTCTTGGTGGGCCAAAAACGCTGAAAAGTGTATGGGCTGCTTATGCTTACCCATTAAAGACTTCTTCGACTCCATAAAGATTTACTTGTCCATCCTTCTCAGCGGCATGTGATAATTGAAGACAATAAGAAAAAAAAAATTAAATAAAGAACATGAGATGATTTTATAAATATGGATTGTGAAAAATGTTACTTTACCTGAGCACATAAGTAGTTATATTCCATCTATTTAGATCTCCCGAGATCGCAATACTTCTGCAGTCCTTTGGAGTGCTAACCATGTCTTTCATCCGTCGTTGATAAATATATTCGAAAAAATGTTTAAGAAGAAAGTAATGGATGGTTTGGTCATGTCTCAAATTATAAAAAACTCTTGTAAACACTCTGACACTCGAATTTAATAAAACACAAAGAGTAGTTAAACATAGACATCAAACTCAATTGATTGCTAACTATAAAATTAACATCCTAATTATCATACTCCCACTCATCAAACACTCATTAAAAAAACCAACTTATCCAAACCGTGGAGACCATATTCAAGCGAAAGAGGAATATAGTAGTCGTTTATAACTTGTAAAACCAAAATAATTGTTCCAACACAAGCAAACCACAAGAAAATCATAAGAAAACCAACAATCAGAATCATAAACATTCCCGTTTCAAAAGCAAAGCAAAGCAGAAGTAAACACTAAACGGTTTAACACACACCCTAATGTCATATCGCACCTGTAGTTGTAGGCCTCGTATCACGGAGGATTTCGTGATTGAGAGATTCAAAAAGGAGTTTGAGAGGGTCAATAGGGTTTATGCCAAAGTTAGCGATGAAAATGAGAGTCGCGAATAAGAGATTCAAAGAAGAGATCCCAGTTGAGATGAATGGGCATAGAAGAGGATTTAGAGAGAGGTTTGCTAGATGATTCAAAGGAGTTTCAGAAAAGTGGAAGAACATAATAATATCAGGGTTTACCGTAATTGGGGATTTTTCGACACTTTATCGTAAATTATTGGGTTTAGACAGATAATTGAAATTTTTTGGGCTACAAAATTGGGTATTGGTTTCCCATATTATTTTGGATTTTTTTTTTTTTTGAATTTTTACCCACCTATAGACGTAACTTACACATCATATATTTCTTTTTTACTGTCTCAGTTTTAAAATTTATACTTAACTATTATACTTATATATTATGAAAGCTTTTGATATACTTTCAGGATTATAAAATTATAAATCACAAAAATTAAAAATATTTTTGCAAGTTTTGAAACCCTAAAATTTAAAATAGTACACAAAAAATTTTAAAAATAGTTTTGGGACTTCAAAAGAAAAGCAAAGATGGAACTTTAGATTTTGAGGTTTTAAGGTTTCTTTTGGAGTGAGCTGTTGGGACAGTGTCCTGAAATCACACTTGTACTCACTCCTGATGATAGTTGTGTGTCGAGATCAGACATTCGTATAATACTGGACGGCTGCAATGTTTTGCTAGAAGCCTCTTGCAATATGTAAGTTGTATTCTTACTACCAGTATTATATGATCCTATAGGGTCACACACCTAAGCAAACTGGAAGCTAAGACATGGGAATGATCATTATGGTAATGATCATATTAATGTGTATTGGATACACATTATTATCGAGCAAATGGTGCTGTGTCGATCGACACAGCTTGTCTGTCGGTCGACACAGTTCGGGTTTCGAAAGGGTTTTTCGATTTTATGACTCAAACGAGTCTGGCCCGTTATGTGTAATTCTAGGTCGAATAAAACATGATTGTTTTCGACCTAGAACATAAGCCGTCCACTTTTTCTTGATAGAAAGAGCAGAAACACCAGAAACTCATATATCCCATAGATCCGGCACTAGCATCCTGTTTCCAGCTTGTGTGCGTGTGTATCTGGTAGAGGCGAGGCACCTGTGTCGCTACTGATCTCGTTCACCATTCATTCCGCTGCCAGTAACAAGGTAAGAACGAGGTTAGTGATTCAATATATCAAACCCTTAGATCCTAGGAGATCCAACAGTGGTATCAGAGCGTGTTAGGGTTTAGACTATTGAATCTGATGCAATTAATTCGAAAACTGAGTTTGTTGAATTGATTATTGCCTGCTAAAATCGTGTTTTCAAGTGTTGATCTCGGATTATGTGCCTGTTGAAAAAATGATGAATTTTTAAAAACGCACTGTGTCGATCGACACTAAGCGTGTGTCGGTCGACACGCCGCGAAATAACTCGTAAAATTTTTAGGGTTTGTCGCAGAGTGTCGATCAACACAAAGCGTGTGTCGGTCGACACAGAGCGAAAACTCGTAAATAATTTTAGGTTTTCGATCTGAGATCGAGTACCCGTAATCCTGCTGTGTCGATCGATACACTGGGTGTGTCGGTCGACACAGGCAATGCGATTAGATAGATCGGTTCAATTGGATTGAACCAGTTATCTCGCTCGGTTAATTTTAATTAACCAATTGGTTCTGGTTTGGTAATGTCGATCGACACAGAGTTGTGTGACGATCGACGTGGACCGTTAAACCGAACCGGTTCAATTAGATTGAATCGGTTAATGAAATTCGATCCGGTTTGACCGGTTATCAAAGACCGGTTTAAATTATGTTGTGTCGACCGATGCCAATGGTTGGCGTCGATCGACACACCATTCGCAGAATTATTGGTTGGACCATAAATTTGCATATACCAGACCAATTTAATCTTAAAGTTCTAGATGAACCTAAAATTAATAAAACTGAATGTTTTAATTAAATTAATAACTTCTTGAATGTATATTGGATATACATCAAGATTAAATAATTCTTTTCCTCAACCAAATATCAAGTGATCTTGATGTCTTGCCCGATCTTGTCTACTGTCAAGACTCGTGTTGTTGTTCGATATCCTTGGAGTCCTTGGTATCCACAGCAACATGAGTAATGCAAGTGTTCATTAATAGATTTGCAGTGCAACTATTAGTGATCACAAGACAGAAGAGATTGGTTTTACTTGACTGGGCTGTCAGAAGTTCTGGGCCCAGAGACATCAGAGTAGATTAGACATAGTTTGTCTCATCTACGACCAAGAGTTGTAATGGGTACAATTAGCAATGATTTGCTTACCTAGATAACTAAAGTTTGGGTGATGGCGAGTTGCCCACTCAGACTTTGGTGAAGTATGGATCTTGGCTCATTGTATTCATCTGAGGAAACATAGTTTTGAATACAATGCGAGTCTTTCTTATTAGATAAGAATTCTCATTTCCTTGAGCATTATAACTAAAACCTCTACCTCTTTTAATTACAGCTATGTCTGTCTCAACTCACATCAACACTTTCTCACTAAGATCCGTCCTTGAGAAGGACAAGTTAAATGGATCTAATTTCTTGGAATGGTATCGGAACCTGAGAATAGTTCTCAGGCAGGAGAACAAGGAATATGTCCTTGAAAGAGTTCTCACCGAGAGGCCACGTTCCAATGCCCCGCAGACAGAAAAGAATGCTTGGGATAAGCATTCAGCTGATGTCAAAGATGTTAATTGTCTAATGCTGGTGACTATGAACTCTGAGCTGCAGAAGCAATATGAGAACGTGATGTCACCCATTGAGATGATTAACAGCCTGAAAGCTTTGTTTCAGGAGCAAGCTCGCACAGAGAGATACCAGACGGTTAAATCTCTCATGGATTGCAAGCTGGCTAAGGATAGTCCAGTAAGTCCTCATGTCTTTAAAATGATGGGTTACATTGATAACCTGGGGAAACTGGACTGTGCCATTAGCCAGGAGCTAGCCACTGACATGATTCTGCAGTCTTTGCCGTCGTGTTTTGATCAGTTCATCATGAACTACAACATGCAAAACATGACTAAGACATTGACTGAGTTGCACGGCATGCTGAAGTCAGCAGAGCCGAATCTCAAGAAGGAAACTCCCAGTGTACTGATGGTACAAGGGGGTAAAAGGTTTAAGAAACCTAAGAAGGATAAGGGAAAGGCCCAGGTTGTCCAGACTGAGAGTCAGGACAAGCCCAAGCCGAAGCCCAAATCCGGGCCTTTTCCTGAGGATAAGTGCAACTACTGCAAGCAGTTAGGGCATTGGAAGAGAGACTGCAAGAAGTTCATGGAAGATTACAAGAAGCTGAAGAAGACGTATGATGCGTCTGACTCAGGTATTTATGTTATCGAACTTAATGTTATATCTTCTAGTTCTACTTCGTGGGTATTGGATACCGGCTGCGGTGCTCATATTTGTACTGATGTGCAGGCACTAAGAAACAGCAGAACGCTGAAGAAAGGATAAGTGGAGCTACGGGTCGGGAATGGAGCTAAGGTTGCTGCACTGGCCGTAGGCACTTACGATTTGTCCTTACCTTCGGGCATGGTTTTAACTTTGAATAATTGCTACTTTGTACCTGCGATTAGCAGAAACATAATTTCAGTTTCCGTATTGGATTTGGAAGGTTTTGATTTTGCTGTTAAGAATAAAGTTTGTTCTTTTAATCGTGATGGTACATTTTATGGTAGCGCCCCATTAGATAATGGGTTATATGTTTTAAACCAAGAAATGCCTAACTTTAACGTAAATACAAAGCGGTTTAAGTCAAATGACGAAAACCCGACTTTCTTATGGCATTGTCGTTTGGGCCATATCAATGAGAAACGCATCCAAAGGCTCCATCGAAATGGGCTTCTGGGCTCATTTGATTTTGAATCATGTGAGAAATGCGAATCTTGTTTGATAGGCAAAATGGCTAGAGCCCCTTTCAACAAACCGAATGAAAGGGCCGGTGACTTATTGGGCCTTGTTCATACTGATGTATGTGGGCCGATGAGTACTGTTGTCATAGGAAATTACAAGTACTTCATTACCTTCACTGATGATTTCAGTAGATATGGCTATGTCTATTTGATGAGACACAAGTCAGAATCCTTTGATAGATTCAAGGAATTCAAGAATGAAGTACAGAACCAACTTGGCAAAAGTATTAAAGTTTTGCGATCGGATCGCGGAGGAGAATACTTGAGTCAAGAGTTCAGCGACTATCTGAGCGAGTGTGGAATTATTTCACAACTCACTCCCCCTAGAACACCCCAATGGAATGGAGTGTCAGAGAGGAGGAATCGAACCTTATTGGATATGGTTCGGTCTATGATGAGTCATTCAAATCTTCCATTATCCTTTTGGGGATACGCTCTAGAAACGTCTGCGTTTACACTAAATAGGGTGCCATCTAAATCAGTGGAAAAGACACCACATGAATTGTGGACTGGGAACATTCCTAGTCTGTCTTTCCTGAGGATTTGGGGATGTGAGGCTTATGTCAAACGTTTAATCTCTGACAAGCTCGCGCCCAAATTAGATAAATGCTACTTCGTTGGTTATCCTAGGGAAACCAAGGCATACTACTTTTACAACCAATCTGAGAACAAAGTATTTGTTGCTCGGGACTGTTCTTTTCTTGAGAGGGAGTTTCTCTCTAAGAAAAACAGTGGGAGTAAAGTACATATTGAAGAAATTCGAGATGCACATGAGACTGCTCAACCTGCTGAGGGAGAGCAGCAGTTGGATCCACAAAGTTCTGTGGAACCGGCGCCTGTGGAGCCTGAAGTTCGCAGATCCGGAAGGATCCGTCACGAACCCGAGAGATACTATGGATTTCTCGTGACCAATTCCAATGATCTGATGATCATTGATAGTGACGAACCAGCGACCTTCGCGGAAGCAATGATGGGTCCGGACTCCGAAAAGTGGCTTGGAGCCTCTAAATCCGAAATGGGATCCATGTCAGAAAACCAAGTATGGTCCTTGGTCGATTTACCTAATGGTGCAAAGGCCATTGAGTGTAAATGGATCTTCAAGAAGAAGATCGACGTGTATGGCAATATACAGATTTACAAAGCGAGGTTAGTGGCTAAAGGTTTCAAGCAAATTCATGGTATTGACTATGATGAAACCTATTCCCCAGTCGCTATGCTTAAATCCATTCGGATTCTTCTAGCGATTGCAGCTCATTATGACTATGAGATTTGGCAGATGGATGTCAAAACCGCTTTCCTGAATGGTATTCTGGAAGAGGATGTGTATATGGCACAGCCTGAAGGTTTTGTTGATCCTAAGAACGCTGGAAAGGTATGCAAGCTTCGTAAATCCATTTATGGATTGAAGCAAGCATCACGGAGTTGGAATCTTCGTTTTGATGAAGCAGTAAAACAATTTGGTTTCATCAAGAACGAAGAGGAACCATGTGTTTACAAGAAGACTAGTGGGAGCAGAATTGCGTTTCTTGTACTGTATGTCGATGACATACTCCTCCTCGGTAATGACGTTCCGTTGCTTCAGTCTGTTAAGATTTGGCTCGGAAGTTGTTTTTCCATGAAAGACATGGGAGAAGCCGCGTACATTCTTGGATTGTGCCAGGACACTTATATTGATAAGGTGTTGCACAGATTTAAGATGCAAGATTCCAAGAAGGGCTTCATACCGATGTCTCATGGCATTAGTCTCAGCAAGAAGCAGTGTCCGGTGACACATGCTGAGCGGGAGCGCATGAATAGGATTCCTTATGCTTCTGCAATAGGATCTATTATGTATGCCATGCTCTGCACTCGTCCAGATGTAGCTTACGCGTTAAGCATGACGAGTAGATACCAATCTGATCCAGGTGAAGTTCACTGGACAACTGTCAAGAATATTCTCAAGTATTTGAGACATACTAAGGATAAATTCCTGGTGTATGGAGGAAGTGAAGAACTTGTAGTGAATGGATTCACCGATGCGAGTTTTCAGACGGACAGAGACGATTTTCGATCACAATCTGGATATGTCTTCTGTCTAAATGGCGGTGCAGTGAGCTGGAAGAGCTCTAAGCAGAATACCGTAGCTGATTCCACGACGGAAGCTGAATATGTTGCTGCTTCAAAAGCGGCAAAGGAAGTTGTTTGGATCAAGAAGTTCATGACTGAACTTGGTGTGGTTTCAAGTATCTTGGAGCCAGTGGCTTTGTTTTGTGACAACAACGGAGCCATTGCTCAGGCAAAAGAACCCATGTCACACCAGAAATCCAAACACGTAGAGAGGAGATATCACCTGATTCGTGATATCGTCAATAGAGGTGATGTGAAGATCAGCCGAGTTCCGACGGACGAGAATGTCGCTGATCCTCTAACTAAGCCACTCCCAAGGCCTAAGCATGAGAGTCATACGACTGCTGTAGGCATTAGAGATCTTAAGATGTAATCTTGATTCTAGTGGGAGTTTTAGTTTTATTTTAGTTATAATAAGACGCTCTTGTAAACATTCTTTTGGATATGTTTAATGAAATTTGATTTCAGCATTATTTATTGTGATCTAAATAATGGTCCCAAAATAAGTTTATGTCATATTATAGGTCATCAAGTTGAGGACTTGATCATGAGACCCTATAAGTCATAGATGACATAGATTATGTTCTGTCCCTAGTCGAGGTTGTCAAAGTGGGACAATGACAACCGCGAGAGACTAGATTGTGAGGTGACTGTTGACTAAGTTTCATGGAGTCAATGATATGAGTATCACAGTCAGTCACATAGATATATGTTGGTGAACATATGATCGGACATGACCCGCTAATGAGAAGTCTACAAGATAGTTATATCTGTGTCATAATAGGTTCTCATTACGACTATAGAGTATAGTCCTTAGACCTGAGTTCATCATGCTTTCTTGCATATGAATTGGTACACTTTGACCTTGTCAAACGTCGACCCGTAACTGGCGACTATAACGGCACTGTTCAAGTATATCATGAAGTGTGCGTTAAAATAGGGATGGAACAAGATTGGATTTGTCCCTCCTGAATAACGGGAGATAAATATCTCAGGGCCTATCGAAGATTTAATACTGAGAAAAATGTGTGGCCGCACTCAAACGAACTGTAGTTCAGTTGTTTGTAATGTTCAGTATAAGATCAGGAGTTCGATAAACACGATGTTGGCTTAATAAGGATGATACCAATCTTGCCTTATGCCAAATCGAGATATAGAGACAAAAGGATTATAGGAATTGATGATTCCAGTACAAGTGGGAGATTGTTGGGATAGTGTCCTGAAATCACACTTGTACTCACTCCTGATGATAGTTGTGTGTCGAGATCAGACATTCGTATAATACTGGGCGGCTGCAATGTTTTGCTAGAAGCCTCTTGCAATCTGTAAGTTGTATACTTACTACCAGTATTATATGATCCTATAGGGTCACACACCTAAGCAAACTGGAAGCTAGGACATGAGAATGATCATTATGGTAATGATCATATTAATGTGTATTGGATACACATTATTATCGAGCAAATGGTGCTGTGTCGATCGACACAGCTTGTGTGTCGGTCTACACAGTTCGGGTTTCGAAAGGGTTTTTTGATTTTATGACTCAAACGAGTCTGGCCCGTTATGTGTAATTCTAGGTCGAATAAAACCTGATGGTTTTCGACCTAGAACAGAAGCCGTCCACTTTTTCTTGATAGAAAGAGCAGAAACACCAGAAACTCATATATCACATAGATCCGGCACTAGCATCCCGTTTCCAGCTTGTGTGCGTGTGTATCTGGTAGAGGCGAGGCACCTGTGTCGCTACTGATCTCGTTCACCATTCATTCCGCTGCCAGTAACAAGGTAAGAACGAGGTTAGTGATTCAATATATCAAACCCTTAGATCCTAGGAGATCCAACATGAGCAAAACCTCAAATTTGAGGTGTCATCATATCTTTAGCATCTCCAAAAGATACCTCATTTTTGAGGTTTCAAGGTGTTTGTCTTCAAAAGAGGTTTTGCCACTCCAAAGAAACCTCAAAACCTCAAAAAAGTGAAACCTTAAATTTGAGGTTTCAATGTATTAAACCTCAAATTTGAAGTTAATAGTTTCTTTTACATTATAGTCCTTGTATTATATATTTTATTAGTTTTAGTCCTTAATAATTTTATACCTTATGAAAACGTCTGATTTCAACATTTTTATTTCGTTATTTTTGGATAAAAATAAAAGACTCATGTATCACTTCGAAATACACTGATTAATCATATTTGAAAGTATAACGAACATAAATTTTATTGAATGATTTGAATTTTTAGTTATAAATTTAGATTCTAATTTGTATTTTTATTATTATTTTATGTATTCAATATTTCAGTGTAAAATTTTATGAATATTTTTTTAAATATTTTAGTGTACGTTTTATAGTTATTTAAAAGTTCTATGATACAATTAAATTATTATTAATAGTAAGGACTTTTATGCAAAACTTTAAATCTATGAAACCTCAAATTTGTGGTTTATGAAACCTCAAAAATGAGGTCTCTTTTAGAGATGCTCTAAACCTCAGATTTGTTGTTGCTCTTGGTACTTTTGGAGTGAGCAAAACCTCAAATTTGTGGCTTTTTGGTTTCGTTTGGTGAACATACATAAAACATGGCATTTTGGTATATCGCAGATATGTTTCATATCGAAAAGCAATCATGGTGCTAAGGAAAGGCAAATATGTGTGTATTTTGATGCAATAACGCTGAACCGTTAAATAAAATACTAGATAATAATATTTACAAGAAAACATCTAATATGGGCAAAACATACATATATACGACATCACCGTTTAACAACGAAATGGCTGGGAGTTGTATGCTATCATTTTTCATAAGAAAGCGGTCTGCATAACGAAGAAATATTGGTCACAAACGTCGTTTTTCTTTGACCATCCAGAGAACCACAGGTCGAATTTAGAACATCGAGAAGCGCACACGATCAATATCGTTTTCGAAATGTTTTTATGTGAACCAATCAGGAAGAAATATTTCCCACACACCATGTTCGAGATGAGGAAATATTCTTCGTAATTGTGTTGCATGCTCTCGAGTAAATTTATATCTACCGAAGAGTTCATCATCTATGTCTTCCCAGAAGGATTTGCGTGTGATACCATACATATACATTCTTAAGATGCATCCATCTTTTTCAGCAACATTAATGTGTGTGAGTCCTTCATCTCTCTTGTTTTCGAAGAAGTAATATGAGATTCCTTTGAGGAGGATGTCTGATGTGTTTCTTGCATCATAGCAGCTTTCATTGAATTTTCTCCAATCAAAACCCGCAGCCCAAAGATAGTATTCCAACTCTATTAGATTAATAGAGTTAAATAATTTGCGTGCTTCCATCTTTTCCTTCAAGGCTTTGCAAGTAATCTTCGAATGACGGAGATTTTGCGTGTTTCGTTCGCAAACGCGGGCGAGTATCTTTTTTATCACATCATCATGAAACGCTAGAAGATTAAATAGGATGATTTCTTTCCGTTTTCTTGTTACTAAACGGGTTTCATAGTAAGGCTGGTTGTATCTTCGCATGGCCAGTACGCATAAGCCATAGGCATATTGTTGTAATTTAGAATATCGAAGCGGTGGACTTTTATTGGTTCTGAATAAGCTGGCTTCAAAATCTTAAGAATGGGTTCTATTAATCCCTAATTTGATTGAATGAGTTTTTTCTTCTTTATAACCTTCCATAAAGATACAACCATTCATTTTCCCCCACACAATTAATTAATAAATTAATGGACCAAAAAAAATACTTAACTTTAATAACCTAGATTATCTTGTATTTGGCAGTTCTTTAGATAGTCAACTGTTCAATATTGTCGGTTGCGTGTGTGCAGAAAGACGAATGTAGACCCTATATGTTAAGTAGGATAATTATTAACATACTTTATGTCAATTCTTGTTAACATAGTCATTGTTTACTAATATCAAAGTAAGGCTGATGTCAAAACTTTGCAAAATATGTTTACTAAGTGGTGGTTAATATTGTTAGCTTTATGAACATTATGTCATGCAAGATTTATTTATATGAACTCTAAAATCTATAAACATCTAATTCATGAGTAACACGTGTGAGGAAAAGTTTCAAACATTAGTTGTTTAATATGTCATGTGTAACACAATAGTTCATGACTAAGTGATACCAATAAACCATTATGTGGACGGGAAATCTTACAAATATTTAAATTAATCGATAACAAAGTTAACATGAAATCTTTTAAAGTCCGCCAAACCCAAAAAAATTATTGTGCCTAAACATCATGACCGCCAATACCTTAACCATTATAACCACTCTCAAATTCAAAGAGTCTCTCAAATTCCTTTCGTCTTCAATTTATTTCTCTCTAAGGAAAATCTATTGCAAAAAACAATAGCTCAAAGGCACCAATTCCTTTCAGAGATCAACAAGTCGACAACGAAATGAGGTTTGAGATTGAAGGTCCTTCGGTCTTAGATATTTCAAGAAGTCTTCACCGGCAAAACCAGCAAACTACTTTTGGTGGATGAACATATTATCTTTATAGTATAATTATTCATTTGAAGTTTTACGTCTTGCACAGTTCTTACGCTGTATAAAGTTCTGTTCTTACGCTGTATAAAGTTTTAAGTCTTGCAATTTATAACGATAGGTCCAAAGGATAGAAGGAGAAATATGGAGTGATTATGTTGGAATTTTCGAGTGGCTGCTGGAATTTGAGGGCCACTAGGTTCAATGGGATAATGTTCACATCCGTGATAGGCCAATGTTAGGCCGCTTGACAGATAGTTTCTTCTCTTTGTGTCGAATCAGTTCGAGTATAATCTGGAGAATTACCTTCCCTAATACTCAGCACTACTTAGACTTGAAGCCTATACATGGCGTTTCAAATGGCACTATAACTAGCACTTATCCAGTCGGTATAATTTTTGTTTTAAGGTTATAAATTTTATGGGACTTTATTGTTTTAATATGATTTGGTTATGAATTTGTTTGGTGTTTTTTGAGATATAGATTTGATTGGTGTTGTGCTTTGAATCAATGGTTTCGGAAGAGATCCAGTGGATCCTACAAAGGATCGAGAAACGAATTTATGGAGGCTTCTTCAAGTAAAATTCTCAATTAGAGATTTGGAGTAAGTATAACTTTCATTTATTTCATGTAAAATATTCTTAGAATGTATGAAAGTTTATTTGTAGTAAATATTGGCAGAAACAAGTCATTGGACTGTGTGGTCAATGTCGATCTTGCTGTTAGGCTGGTGAGAGCATGGGGCAGAAGTCTGAATGAGATATTGTTCAGCTTATTCTAGTGCTCTAATATTGTCAAAGACAGTGGTGGTGTGATGAAAATTAAAACCTTTTGTAAATTTGTTCCAGTTACTGTAAAATGACAAATAATTAAAATTTATTTTTGATTAGGGTTGGTGAGGTTGGAGTCTGTTCAAGGAGTTTCTAAGATACGTTTTGATGCATATGAAGTTGAAGAGTTCCGTGATTGTATCTAGAAGTATTTTTCTAACACCTCATACTCATATAGTATAGATGTTTATGTTTTTTTGGGATCTTATATGTTATTATTTTAATATAATTTTTTTTATTCTTCAGATACCTTAAGTCTCCTCTAAGTTAAGAATGTTGAGTGTGGTTGTTGAATTTGCGAAATGAAAAATATGCTTATGGTTTATGAATTTAAATTAAATTTGTATTTATAATCTACATTTTGTTTATGGTTTTCCTTAGTAATTTAGTATTTTAACCGTATTGCATAATATCCAAGATTGAAAAAAAAAGAATGATTATGTAAATTATTAAAATTTTAATATTTTAGATATTCCACGCAGATGTGCGGGTATCTAAACCAAATATTTTGGTAAATCAACACACTAATAGAGCTTGTGTCTCTCCTGTCAGCTTTTTTTAAGGCATGAGAGATCGACAACTCAATTAATGAAAAATCTCAAACATCCAATAAAAACATATCAATTGTCCACATCAGCAATCGATAGATTTAGCCAGCGATGAATCATCAATAGGGGTCGGTTAGGAATGGTTTACGCTGGTTCTTCCATCTCATAAACATTTCGCCTGTTTGCTTCCTTTTTTCCAAAGTTAAAACATTTTTTTCTGCTTTGCATCCAAACATCATATTGTTTTTTAGGTTTGTCAAAATCTTTGGCGAGAGAGCCGTGGTTACTGAATTGGTCGGAGAAACAAAAAAAGTGAACGATCACTTATACGGCGATTCCGAGCTCGAATCATCGGTTCCACGGTTGATTTTGATTGGCCTAAACGTTTCAAAGTCGCGACTGGAGCTGCGAGAGGTTTGGAGTATCTGCACGAAACCTGATATAGGAAATTAGTTTTATGATTTTGGTTTAATTGGTTTTAATAATTAGTGGTTTAGTTAACGGTTTAATGTCGTTAGTTAGGCTTAGGTTTTACGTTTTGGTGTTGTGTTTGTCATTAGGGTTTTATGGGTGTTATAAAAGGGGTTGTAATCAATCTCTTGTAACTTAAGCAATAATAAAAATCAAGTTACACTTCTTCTTCTCTAAATTCTGTGTGTTGATCATTGCTCATCTCTGTCTAAGAATCCCTTCTTCCTTTGGATTCTTTGCAAGTGAGGACAGAATCCGTGTTTTATGAACATTGATTCTTTTATCGGTTCGATCATTGTTTTTCTTTATCAAAGGTATCAGAGCTTCGTCCTTTCTCGGAAACACGATGACGAAGAAAAACATTGAGCAGATCGCGGATCTCCTTGAGTCGATACGATCCCGATTATCGTTAGGAGACATGAAATCTCACCAAACTGGAGCGTCGACTATTCAGCAATTCAAATCAGATGGTTCTCCGGCAAAATCTCCAGACCTGGTTCATCACAAAAGGTTAGAAATTTTAGATGAATGGTTAGAGGACCCTATTGCGGAGCTGAAAAAATTGAAAGAAACTGTTGGTATAGAGGATTATCATGAGAAATTTGAGGAATTAAGCATTAGAGTAAATCTATCTGAAGCTTCTTTGGTTAGTATTTTTCTCGATGGATTGTGGACAGATACTAGGACGAACATTCAAATGTTTAATCCTCAGACAATACGGCAGTGTTTACTAGTGGGGAGGTTGTACGAAAGAGCTCATACACCGAAAAGGCCAGTAACACAGCATGTACACATTGAGCAGGTTAAGAACACTGAGGAGAGAATGGGATTTTCTGAAGAAAAAGCTAAGCTTGGAAGGTTTCAAATGTTGGACAGAGAACTGAACGTGGGAGAGGTTACGACGAGAAGTGTTCAACTTCAAAAACATGAAGATAGTGAAAGTGCACACAGTTCTTTTGACGCAGTTATTGGAATATCAGATTACGCAAATATACGGACAACAAGCTCTTCATCTCATACAGATTTGAGGGTCATTTCTCATGGATTTTGTGACATGGTTTTAGGCCGAAAATTGTTTCAGACAATAGAGCCTATGACTAGGGATTTTCAGAAGTCGTATATGCGGTTTACAGAAGGCCAAAGAGAGGTGATCTTTCACAGAGTTCAACAAGGATCATTTCAGAAAAAACAGGTTATAAAGCATGTTACGATGAGGGAGACACTGAGTAAGGGGGATAAGTTTGAGCTCTCTTTTACCAATCAAGTGTGGGAGCCTGGTGGAATATCTCTTAAACATGATCAAGGGATTGTTGTTAGAGAAGTGGCTTATATTGAGAACCATGTATCTGATCTTGAGATTAAAGCTCATGCATTTCATGTGTGGCACCGTTGGAAGAACAAGAAGACACATGGAGATTCATGAATGCCACTGCTACAGCAAGGAAACCTGCTATAGCTATCCCGGTTCATCATCACCAACGAAAGGATTCATCTCTTACCTCTGTTTCACAAACATTTCTTGAGCTTAGACCTTGAGGTCAAGGTCTTCCGAAGGAGGGAGATTTGATATAGGAAATTGGTTTTATGATTTTGGTTTAATTGGTTTTAATAATTAGTGGTTTAGTTAACGGTTTAATGTCGTTAGTTAGGCTTAGGTTTTACGTTTTGGTGTTGTGTTTGTCATTAGGGTTTTATGGGTGTTATAAAAGGGGTTGTAATCAATCTCTTGTAACTTAAGCAATAATAAAAATCAAGTTACACTTCTTCTTCTCTAAATTCTTTGTGTTGATCATTGCTCATCTCTGTCTAAGAATCCCTTCTTCCTTTGGATTCTTTGCAAGTGAGGACAGAATCCGTGTTTTATGAACATTGATTCTTTTATCGGTTCGATCATTGTTTTTCTTTATCAAAACCATAACCCTAGAATCATCAATGGTCGATTCACGTCGTCGAATACATTGTTAGATAAGAAATTTATGGCGAAGGTTTCAGATTACGGATTTCAGAACTTGATCATGCATTTTCAAGTTCCATGGTGCGCTATGCACAAAAGTAAGCTTCTTCTTCTTCTTCTAAGCGGTCAAATGACTCAAATCCTAGAAGCCGTCGCAGATGAAGTCCTTTGACTTCGGGTCTTTAGATTTCCATTGAATTATTTATCATTGTTGGCCAGATCATTTCAGCTATCGTCGTTTTGTCTCTGTCGAAACATGAGCATCCACGTGCACCATTTATTTCTTGGGTTGTGGGTTATGCGTGTGGATCCATTGCAACACTCTCGCTTTTGTACTGGAAATATTATCATTGGAATCAGGTATCTGATCAGTATTCTGCCCAGCTTCGTCCTAATCTTAATGATGCAGCAGGACCATTCGCATTCTCAATATCCATGACAACTGAAGAAGATGGTAGACAGACAAACATCACGTCTTCTCGTAATAGATATCCTGGGTTCATTAGTGCTGCCAGGTAAATGTCTTAATGCCTCCCATGTTCTTACTTGATCCGCTTCAACCAGAAGTTTGGACGTTTTGTACTCAGAGTTGAGTCTTTGATTTTGATTTTGTACTCAAAGTTATCATGGAGTACTTCAAAATGGCTATGGATTGCTTCTTTGCGGTGTGGTTTGTGGTAGGTAATTTATGGATATTCTGAGGGCATTCTTCTGCATCCGAGGCTCTTAACTTGTACAAGTATTAATCTTTTGGTTATTCCAAAATTTCACTCAAACCTCTGGCTGTATTTGTCAATGACTCAACCCATTTTTCGTCTTTATATGTTATAGTTATGTTTATTGTTTCTTACCTTCAGTTGTATTGGCTACGCGATGTCCTTCATCCTTTTCACAACTATATATTGCTGTTCTCTGTACATAATCTAAATTCTCGGACACATTGAAGCTTTAACTCAGCTCCTAGGTGCCACGCCTTGATTCGATAAATGCATTGCCTACTCATAAGTTAAGTTGAAAATAAACATAAGTAGTGGCGGCTGAAATAGATAACGAACGTGCCATCTCAGGAGAAGACGCTGTGAGTTTGCTCACACATACACACACATACAATCAGTTATTTGAATATTTACAATATTTGCAGGTCTGTTGCATTTGCTTAGCGAAAGAGTGCATTGACAAATGGTTCAAGATCAAATGTATTGTTATATTTAGGAAGTATAAATGACATTATTTGGTGAAAAAGAAAAAAAAATCTAATAAAAGTTTGTATCAGACCAATATTAAGACAAGAGTCAAGGGACTTGAGAAATTAATCTATTTTTTTCACTAGATTTCAGCCCAAAATAAACAAAAAATAGATTAAAAATATTACATTTGAATAATAGTAAAAAAAAGATCTTTATTCATGATATGATGGAATTTAGAGAATGATAATGGATAAGAAAATATAGATAAGATAAATTTAAGGTAAAAAAAATTGGGACGAGGTACATCAATTCTTTATGAAATATAGAAATTAATATGATATAATATTAAAAACTAAAGTGATATATATATATATATATATATATATATATATAAATTGCAAAACTTGAAAGAAAACAATAACACTTTTTTATTTTAAAAGATAAACAATTATAAGAAAGTTAGTTTAATTATAAAAATTGAGACAATATAAAAGATAACAAAATATATACTTGATGTTGTTATTAGAAACACATATTTACTTTTATTTATGCAATAATTTTCTTTTTAAATAATTCTTTTAAAATTAAATACCTCATCATGAATATGTATTTATATTAATTTATTTTATAAAAAACACCAAAATAATAATAGATAATATAAAATAAATTATATCATAAAATAAAATTTTAATAAAAACAATCCTCACATAGAAATCGACAAATTATTACTTTTGCTCGACAGAGAATGTGGAAGAAATTCAAAAGCAACTTTTCCAAAGCTGAAAACCTCACTTGAAGACCATCCTTATACTCCAAGGAATGAAATAGTGGATGAGATCAATGAGTTTTTTCTATAAAAGATCAGAGCCGGCATAAAAGAATATTTTAGTGTCGAGACTACTGTAAACGATGACAAAGATGTGGAGAATGAATCTTCTATACACAACCGATTATTTAAACGAACTCAAGTGTTCATACTTACCAAATCATAGGTTCACTTGAAGAAACACACACCTCTGATACTTCTAAGAAACACATAAACTATAAAGAAGGATTGTACAACAGCACTAGATTGGTGATTACTCGTTTGAGAGACAAAGTAATCAAAGCATAGATTTTAGTTGGGATAAATGTGAGAAAATCCATATACTAAGGATTTACATGACCACTGTAGAAACAAACTATCCATATAAGATGAGAAGAAAGCAATTTTCTATCAGAATTTATTATGCTATGACAATAAACAAAATCAAGGACAAATCTTGTAAAATGTAGAAATTTATCTATCGAAGCCAATTTTCACTCATAGACAATTCTATGTTGTTCTATCTCTTATCACTTTTAAAAAACAAGCAACAAGAAAATAGATAACGCCAACAATCAAAAATATCATGTACAAGAAGATCTTCAACAATCACAACTTCAAGAACCAAGTATTTTTCATTGCTCTCGTCATTAAAACACACACAAATTCTTAGCCTCTAAAATTAATCAAAAAATAAAAAACAAATATGAAAGAAACCAAAAAGACAAAAAAAGAATGACGTAAATTGAGAGAAATGAATGTGGGGAAATGAAATACAAAAAAAAACTGGAACAACCACATAAATTAGTAAAAAAACATTTGAATGAGATTTTTTTTCTATTTTATATTAAAATATAGTAGATAAGATTGGTTTAATCTTATCTTATTGATGTTTCTACACATCTAAAAAAAATTCTTGTCAAATCTTTAATTAATTCTTTCTCTAATTTGCATAAATTATAATAAAGCAACATTAACTATAAAACAAAAAGTATAATAAGAAAAATTATTTAGAAATAAATATTTAGAAATACAATATTTACAATAAATATGCGGCGTAGCGCGGGTACATACCTAGTTAATATAAAACGATCAAAATATTCTAACCATCATAACCTCTCTCAAATTCAGACAGTCTCTTCCTTTCCGCCGTCAAAATACCCTAACCATCATAACCTTGAAATTTTTTTATTTCCTATCGCAGAGAAAATAGAGACGACGAGAGAAACATACAAGGGAAAGTTGAGAACCCCTTCACTCTCTTAGTTCATCGTTTCTTATTTTGATTCTTCTCTTATCTATTCTTCCGTTGATCTTCTCGTACCAATGTGTTTACATTAAGTAAAAATAGGTATTTTAACGTATAAAAATATTTGATTATGAAGCATGAGATACTCCAGGTTCGAACTTCGAGATTCATGTTTACATCTTATTTAAATTGCAGTATGTCTGTTTTCAGAAATATTGTACCATTGAGCTTGATGGAGCTTCAAAAGGAAACCCTGAAAGAGCTAGTTCATAAGCTGTTTAGCGTGATTCAGATGGAACTGTCATCTCCTCCTAGCGTGAAGGATTATGCAATACAACAAACAACGTTGTAGAATAGAGGTTTAAATCGTGGTTTGGAGACTCTCAGCTTGTCGTTAAACAGATCAGTTGATTTACATCTATTGTCTGTTTTCTCTCTTGAATCTTTATCACTATACTTTCTGATAGCTATCATTAAACAGATGCGGGGTGAATGTCAAGTCAGAAACTCGAAAATGTCTGAGAAGTATAATTAGGAAAAAGAGTTTACCAGCCAATTTAAGTCATTCGATATCAAGCATATTCCAGGGTATTGCATAGACCCTTCTGTGTTTTGAACATTCGATTTGAAGAAAGCTAAGATTTTATGGGTTTGTCTAATTTCCAATTATAGGAATAAAACTCTGAAGTTGATAGCCATGCAAACTACGTGACCCATCTCCAAGGTGAGAAATGGATCTGTAATACTGAATTCAATTATATTTTCCCGAAAAATTAGTCAATGTTCTTTTGTTATACTATGATGCGTATTCAGATGGCCAGACTCAAGTGATTCCAAGCAAGAAGTACTACTCAAGTAGAGATATTCGTGTTCTTCATGCTTAGAAGTTAGAATAACATCCCTTTAAGATTTTCTCTTTTTTCTCATCAGAACATGTTCCATTTCGAAGAACAAACAATGTATTTCGTTAAGCAGCAACAAGGATTATGAACTATCAGCTTTATGCTAAATTTCACGCTTAATAATTTGAGATTATGAAAGAAAGGCATACATGGTCCATTCTCATTTACTTATGATTATTATACAACCCCTCACAGCAGAAGCAACGTAGTCGCCTTACCAACTACGTTGCGACTAATTTTTCCGGTCTCGACAATAGTTGTTAATCAGCGACTTAATTGGCGACAACCATTTTTTGGCATATATAAGCGACTATTAGACGACCATATATCTGTAGTTGAAAAGTAGTTGCAATTGTGTCTCTAAATAGTCGCAAAATTTTATGACTACAAGTATAGTCGCAAGTTGCTGTCGCAAAAACGTTGTTTTCTTGTAGTGGTGTTGCTTTTTCTAGGTCTTTCATCGCAAACTGTTCTGAGTCACCTTAAATTTTTGTAATGCCATTTAAACCTTAGGAAAATTACCTAACTCCCACGTTCGATTGGATATCAACGAGTCCATCTCATCGTTCATTGCAAGTTCCCACTGAGTCGATTAATCCACTTGCATTGCCTCTTCATAACATCCATGCATGCCTCTATATGTGATCATAACATAGTTGAGTGATGGAGAAAATATTACCGATTTCTTGATGATTGTGTTTAACTGTCGCAGCTATGTGACTGAACTATGTGGTATCTCTTCTAAATCGTCATTCTCATCTGCTCACTTTTCTCTTCTTGATACACTCATTATTATGTTGTTGTTGTGTCATGCTGCAACTTTTGTGCCTGGATATCTCCCAAATCAACAACTCTACACTCTTTCTTTTCGGAGTTTTCTTTAGCTTATCATTGCACAACAATTTTTCTTTGAGCACAACATTCTTGTTGCGGATGATCTTACAATTTTCATCATCCCAAAACCGATAACCAAACTCCATGTCACCATAACCAATGAAGTAACACTTTTTGATTTTGCATCAAGTTTAGTTCTTGCAGCATCATCAACATGAAAATAAGCTAAGCAACCAAAAACTTTAAGATAAGAAAAGTTTACTTTCTTTCCGCTCCACACTTCTTCAAGGATCTTGAATCACAACGGCAGATACGGTCCCATGTTTATTAATAAGGCCGCGGTATGGATTGCAATGTCTTTGGCAATCTGCTGTGCAGTCTCATGCTCTTTGCCTGCTCATTCAAGGTCTTGTTCATCCTTTAAAATATTCCATTCTATTGAGGCGTTCTAGGAATAGTCTTCACCATCTTGATCCCATTATCAGTGAAATATATTTTAAACTCCTCGCTGATGTAACACCATAATCAGACCTTACAAACTTCAACTTGAGATTCGTTTCAATCTCAACATGGTTTTCCATTTTTTGAAAACCGAGAACACTTCGTACTTGTTCTTCATGAAATAAACCCACACTTTCCTTATCGAGTCATCAATAAAGGTTACCTAGTAATACGAACCTCCTAGTGATGCGTCATAAGCTGGTCCCCACACATTAGTATGCGCCAGCTCCAACTTCTCAGATTTGGGCCCTCTTCCTTATTTTGAGAAACTGACTCGTTTATGCTTTCCAAGGATAAAACCTTCACACTTCTGATAATCCACCGTCTTCAGATATGGAAGCACGCCATTTGCCGCAATACTTTTCAACCCTTTCTCACTCATGCGTCACATCCTACAATGCCACAACTTAGTCTGTTTGGAATTCTCGAAAACCACAACTGTATCTTCATGACTCATCGTCATATAAACAATGCCTCTTTTATGGCCTCTAGCAACCACCATTGATCCTTTCTTTACATTCCATGTTCCACCACCAAAATTAACATTGTGCCATGTATCATCAAGTTGACTTACTAAGATAAGATTTTTCATCAACTTTGGCACATGTCTAACCTTTTTGGTCTTCCATACACGGCCATATGACATCTTCAAGTTGATATTACCAATCCCAACTATATGTCTTAATGTAAAAAATCAGCTAAATATACTTTTTAAAAATTTCCAGCAACATAGTTCTCCATTATATTGTGGTGTGGTGTCGTGTGAAATAATGCTCCTAAATTCAGAACCCAAGAGTCGATCGGGCTATCAACATAGGAGATCGATCTTTTGATGGTGTTTACACCTGCATCATGAGCTTCACTTTTTCATGGAAATCAGCAGATACCACCAATGCATTACCAATTTCATGTGTGGCTGCATTGGCTCTGGGTCCCTTGTTGCCTTTCTTCTTTGATGTTGCCCAGCAATTCATTTTTATTTGGCCCGTCTTTTGACAGTTTCAACATTCATCAAGCCGCTTGAATTTAGACTAACTTCTTCTATTTCTTGATTTCCCTCTGCCATTTTCCTGTTATTTTGTCTTGGTTTTTGCTTGCTGCCCAAATATTCTAAAGTGTTCCTAAAGCTCAAACAGTTCCTAACATCCCCATCCGACCATCCCTTGACGAGAAGAGAGCGCCATCGGCCAGCTTCTCGTCCCGCTCGACCATCGTTCGCATCGTACCGCCCGTACCACTCTCGACCGTCCGTACGCTCGCTCATCTCTCTCGACCACCCGCCTCGCATCTCATATCATCTGGTATCAGAGCTTTAAAGCTCCTAACCCGGTTAATTCTGATCCTTTTGCTTCGTTTTATTTTGTTTTGCTTTTGTTCCTTTAAATCGAAAATCAAAAAAAAAAAAAGTTGATAGCTTTTGTTCTTTTTTGGCTGTGTACTCTTGCATAATCCGATTGTAGCACCTGCTAGGTTGATTAGCTGAATCGAATTGCTTGCTGTTGTCTTGCTTCCTGTTTGGTTTAGCTTTAGTAATCTCAGCTTAGTTCGTGTTGCTAGGTTGTCAAACTCTAAAGCGGCTGCATCTAGGCATTAGGGTTTACGGTTTGCATCATCTGAGCTGCGGTTTAGTTTCAGTTATTTCCTTTTTTTGTTTCATTTCGGTTTAGGTTGTTTACATTATAGTTCTTAGACAAAAAAGAAAAGAAAAAGAAACATACCAATTGCATTGCTTTTTCCTTTTTGTGTTATTTCCTTTTTTGCTATCGACTGCCTATTTCCTTTTCTTTATCTTGCACTCGATTTGCTTTTTCCATTTTAGTCATAAAATTCAAAAAAAAAAAATTTGTTAACATTAGAATTTTGCATATTTTCCATTTAGTTGCATATTTCCATTTTGTGATTTTGCCATTCTTTTGTGTTTTGCCTTTTTGCTCACATGTTGCATTTTTCCTTTTTTTCTCTCTTGAGCTTTTCCTTTATTTCTTGTTTTTCCTTTCTTCCTTGTTGTGTTTGATATTTTTGCTAAGTGTGCAGAGACAATGGACGAAGAACAGGCCCAACAAGGTGGACCGACCAGGTTCACTCAGCTCCTAGCTGTAATCCAGACGATCGGAGCTCGAATCGACCGCCTGGAGCGACCACCCGACACATCTCGACACGGTCGAGTAAAGCAAGGTCGACCAAATCATGGTCACGACCTTTACCACTATGGAGATGACCATGCTGCGAACGAGATGGATCCCGAACCACCTGACCAATATCGGCCCCATCAATCCTCCAGACTAAGACATTCAAAACCTAATAAATTTCGAAATGATTTTTATGTCTTAGACTCACGGCTAATATCTTTCTCAGGTACTGAAGACTACTATCAGTGGAAAGACGACCTAGAAGATTACTATTGGGATTACAACATCCCTAGGAACGAACAGGCCTTGTATGCGATCCAAACTTTGACCGGAGATGCCTATGCTTGGTGGCAGCTCGAGGAGCAGATACGGAGGCAACTGAAGGAACCATCAAGGACGTGGAAGGAGCTGAAATGGTTAGTATATGAGCAGTATGTCATAATAAGACCAAAGACCCAGGGCCGTCCACGCCTTTCGACCGCCTCGGCCAAAGTCCCGATGCTCGAACCGCCTCGACCCAAGGTTAAAGTGTCCCAACCCAAATCTTTTCCATTTGATTATAATGAATCAAAAACTGTCTTAATGCACTTGGGATTGGTCAAAAGTGTTGATCAGGATGCAGGAAAGATAGAGGGTCCAATGGACCGCACAGGTCAACAGACCGGAGGCGAGACCGAGAAACCGAAGGAACCGGTCGAACCAGAAAGTGATCCGACTAAAACCAATGGGGGGTCACGACCCAAACCAGACTGAGAGTGTTAGTCAGAAATTAGAACATGATTTAAGACCACAACTAGATGTTGGAACCAAAGACGCGAACCGGAGAGAAGTGCTACGCTCGCCCATATCTCGACCACGACCCTCGACCGCCTCGACCAAGGTTCAATTATCCGAACCCAATTCTCTTCTATCTGATTATAAAGAATCAAACACTGTTTTATTGCACTTGGAATTGGCCAAAGGTTTTGAAAAGGGCGCAGGAATGAACAAGGGTCCGATGGACCGCACGAACCAACGGACCGGAGGCGAGAAAATAAAGGAACCGGCCGACCCAAAGATTGATCCGACTAAAGCCAATGGAGATCACGAACCAGAAAGTTTCCCATGGAACCCAGGCCAAGACAAAGGCGTGATACTGAGTTCCAAACCCAACGGAACACGCATGGAAAGCCATTTCACCAGCCGGCCACCAATTCCTCAAGGTAAGGCCATGAAGTCACGAAACCGCATGAAGGCTGACTTGATTTCTATTGGTGCAGGTTATGCAGATTCGAGGTCGAATCCTCTTCAAGAGAGAGGGTATGATGAGGACATCGGATCCTCCAGACCCGACCCGGACGAGCAGTACGTACCAGCCTCGACCACGAGGCTGACCGAGCTATTCCCGACCCCGCGGAACGTACCTGAGGAGGTTCAGAAGGCCAATGCATGTTCTGCCCGACCCAATGACGTGGTATCAAGAATTCCTAAGCCAACAGCATGTTTCAGGAGTAATGATCGTTCCAGAACCCAATTGGAACGATCCCATTTGGAGACGGTCGACAACCGACCTCCCGAAGCCCTAACTGTGTCTTGGAAGATGTCCATAGGAGAGTTGGTTCAAGCCAATAATGCCAGACTTGATATTCATCATAAAGTATGCTATTTGGAAGAGTTTTGTCAGAAGGAATCATCTTGAGTTCGAGATCAACTAGGAGGATGTCTAGAAGCTGTCCAGTTAGCCCTGTCCGCGGATATAGGTGCATTCAAGAGAGGATTGCGAATGGACCAAGAGGAATAAAGCTGCAACTCAACCTGTTCTGGAAACCTGACTCATCAAGGAGTCTGCACGAAGTTTAATCACATCAAGACCATTTTCTATGAAGAAGTTATGACCGTTTCAAGATAGGTTATTTTCAGGGAACGCGATAAAGACCGACTTGCACTTTTTGGAGTGCCCAGAACGAACCAGGATGAATCAATGAGTAAACGAACTTGTTCTGGATTTCTGATTCATCAGGGAATGCATGAGAGTTGGAATCATACCAATACCAGCTCGGACCAAGAAGATATGCAAGATCAAATCCGAAGGTTGCTGGACCTGCCTTATTTGGAAGCTCACGGGCTTAGTGGGCTTCAGACTTATGTATGGCGACCAAGAGTACGAGCAACATCTCCTTGGGAATTGGTTTATACTCTTTTTCCCTTAAGTGTGGTTTTTTTCCTAATTGGGTTTTCCCACTAAGGTTTTTAATGAGGTAAACCAAGGCCCGCTTCAAGAGAAGGAGAATATGGCCCGTCCAACCTTCTTTCTTGTTTTCTATTTTTTGTAGTTTCGACCAGGCCTCTTTATGGCCCTTTCTTAAGACTTGTAACCCTAGTACCTTGGCTATTTAAAGCCACTCTTTGTTTTCAATAAAGTTAAGCAAGTTTAAACTAAGAAAACCCTAAGGTTTAGGTGATCTCTCTCTCCTTTGCGCGGCTTCCCCTTTGGAGAATTGGATCTCTTGGTTTTTGCTTGCTGCCAAAATATTCTAAAGTGTTCCTAAAGCTCAAACAGTTCCTAACATCCCCATCCGACCATCCCTTGACGAGAAGAGAGCGCCATCGGCCAGCTTCTCGTCCCGCTCGACCATCGTTCGCATCGTACCGCCCGTAATACTCTTGACCGTCCGTACGCTCGCTCATCTCTCTCGACCACCCGCCTCGCGTCTCATATCACTATCCTTCGATCCATCAAAGAGTCAATCCTATCCGGGAACTCATTAGATCGTCTTCTGAGTCACCGTAAAAAGGGGTGAACCGGCCGGTCAACGCCGGAGATATCGCCGGAGAAGCTCCACCGCCGCCGTATCTTCAAGCCGGTTCTTCAGTGATTGGGTTAGCATGGTTTGGTTCAAGATTGGGTTTGGTTTGGGCTTGGTTCAGCCTTGGTCAACGGTTAGATTAAACCGGTCAACCTTTGACCAAATCGGTTTAACCTAGCCGGTTCTAATTAGACCGGTTTAGTTGGGTTGCATCAATTCAGTTGGTTTGGGAAGTCAACCGGTTCAAGTCAGAGTCAACGGTCAACCTTCGGTCAACGATCAACGGTCAACGCCGCCGGTCAACGCCGCCGGTCAACGCGGTCAGCGCCGGTCAACGCCGGAGATCAAGCCAGTCAACGCTTGGTCAACGGCCAATCTGAGGTTTCAGAATGTTCGTAGTTCGGAGTTTGGTATTCGGGTGATCGGGAGTTCGGGATTCGAGTCGGGCGTCTCGGGATTCACATCTGCATCGAGCCGCCATTTCCGCGCCTATCTCACTGTGAGTTGATAGGTCAAGAATTATCCCTATTCTAACTGCAAGTGCACAGTGATGTAGATGTAGTACTTAGGGTATCGAATCCATAAGGACTCCGGTCACACGATAGATTATAAATAATTCGGATTAAACTAAGCGAAGCAGATTTGTAAAGCAGTAAACAAAATAGCAAGTAACAGATCTAGCGAGGTGAAAGTAAGCAATCGAACGAAGGCGTTAGGTCAAGGGAGTTCTCAGGAAATCAGGAACACAAGCAATCAATCAATCGGGATCTAATCAGAAATTGTTCTAGAACTCAAAACACAGATATAGAATTAACCAACTGTGGTTGCGAGAATTCTCTAAGTCTAAGTGCAGTAATCCAAATTCCTTTGCAATTACTAACAGATTAAACTAGCTTTAAGATCAAGTTCGATATGTTCACAATTCCCCTAAACCAAATTCCCTTGCGAGTAGATCAAATTGCTCATCTAGGTTCTTTCTAGCTAATTAACCAACTGTCGTTGTATCAATCAACCTAACATCATAAATCTGGATAGCTACTTCAGATTAAGCATTAAGAACAATCCTAGATGAAGAACTAACGAGTATGAATCCCTAACAGATCGATCAACCTATAATTCCATGAAATCCCTAATGAGAATCCCTAAACCTAACTGGTAAACTACTCAGACATGTTCATCGAAACCGAAAACATCATGAATAGAAAACCAAATATCATAAAACAGAATAAAGAACTAGGGTTCGAAATCAAGTCTCTTTCGAGAACAAGATCAGCCCCTAAAACGCTCTCTGAATAAAATAAAGCTTAAGTAAAGCGTTGCATAAACAATGGCTTAAAAACCCTAATATAATGGTCTAAACTCGGCTGGGGCTTCTTTGTAATTATGAGAAACTTCTGGGCCAAAGTGCAATTTCCTATAATCTTCATAAACTCGCCGAGAATAATCTGCGTCGACCTTGCATCGATCGATGCACAAGATGTGTCGATCGATGCAGGTCTGTGAATTGGGCAGTGAACTCTTCCTCTCGGCCAAATGCTCCAAATAGCTCCAGAATGCCCCATAAACTCCAAATCCGCTCCAAACGTGTCTAGACCTGAAAATATAGATAATAGACTCCAAAACATAATAAGAGACTCGATAAAGTAGACATATACCATGGTTAAAAGCCCTAAAATCCATGGTATATCAACTCCCCCACACTTAGCCCTTGCTTGTCCTCAAGCAAACAAAGAACCAAAATATAAGAGAAGAAGTTTGAAAACACAGAAACTCATTTCGTCCTAGGAACTTTTGCATTCACATTCACATAATAATCCACTGAAAACTTTCCTACAGAACTCAAGACCACAATATACTTCCCCCACACTTAGCAACTGTCCCAAGTAAACTCCACAATCAGATTCACGCATTCAAATTCTCCCAACTGACTTCTGCAAGTATTTAAGTGCGATCTCACCTAAGGAGTATCGATCAAAGGGCACATGGACTCTTACCTTGTCAGCTCTAGACCACCATACTATCTTTCTCTGGTCCCTTTCTTCTCTTTTCCCTTCCTTAACAACTGATTTTTCCCCACTGGGTATCATTTTTTTTTTTTTATCAGTGTTCTTCCCGTTTTGGGGTGTACTTTGGACACATTCCATGGATCGCACAGGAGGTAATAGTGGTAGCTACCACTCCCATGACCACTTCGGAGCTACTAGCTCATCATCAGTTTATTATTCTTTTTTTTTACTTTATGGAAGGGGAGAAGGGAACCAAATAGGACAGGTTAACAGTCTGTGTCAGAACTAACAAAGGAATCCGACTCAAGGTATTCCAAGCCCTTAGGTGAGAAAATTAAGTCAGTATTAAGGTGAAGTCAGTAAAAGGATCCTCTGATACCTGAAGCGATGTGGGTGTTCTCAGTAGGCTGATCCGTTTGGGGTTTTCTAACAGTCATAGAGGCTCTACAAGTCTGTCCAATGGTCACTTAGTTCCGGTTCAAGCGAAAAATTTCCTCGAAAAATCATAGTTTCATACAGATTTTGACTCAATAAAACAATTTTGAAAAACCAAAGACTGACTCTAAGAAAACATAAGCGTGCGTCAGTAGCTTCCTCCCCCACACTTAAACTACACTGTCCCCAGTGTAATCAAGCTCAGGATCGGTGAGAAAAATAATCAAATTGAAAATAAATCCGAAAAGTTGTAGAATACTTACCCGTTGTCGCCCTGCGTCGATCGATGCCACAAGGGTGTCGATCGATGTAAGGCGAATATGCTCGCGGTTATTTAAATAACTGGTGTCTGAACCGCATTCGAATCGGTTAACCATACATCGCGACTGCATCGACCGATGCACAATGTGTGTCGATCGATGCAGTGCGATTCTGCCTGTTTCTCTCGGCTTTAACACACTTAAACAGAAAAATCAAAATAGCAAAACCAAAACGAAAAATGAAAACAAAAACGAACCTAACAGTGGGTTGCCTCCCACTCAGCGCTTGTTAAAAGTCAGTAGCTTGACTATGGGAAGGAATCGGACTCATGGGGGGTTTCAACAGAGACTTTGAGTGTCTCTGTGAATATCTCTTCATCCATGGCGGCGTATATGCATTATGATCATGAGGTCTCCCAAGGAACGAAGGAATAGAATCAGGGCGGGAGCGAAGCTTGGGTGAGATGCTGCGTTTTCCTGCATTCAAAGTTGATGGATTAGGAGGTTTAAGCTTAGATGATTTGTGCCTTACCTTTGGTGGAAATGAGATGTCTAGAGCTTTCTGCTTATGAGCAGTTGCAGGTACTGAAGATGTTAGAGCAGGTTCAGAATGAACTGCCATCTTCTCCTCTCCAATAGGAACCTCTGGTTCCACCTCAACACTGAAGCTCTTTCCATCAATGGTGGCTCTCTGCTTCCTGTCCATCTTGAACCTAAAAGGCTTGTCTCCCAGCTGGAGATCAATCAATCCACGTCTCACATCAATAACTGCGCCCGTAGTAGCTAAGAATGATCTACCAAGTATCAGAGGATCATCAGGCTCAATCTAATACTTCAGCACAACAAAATCTGTTGGAATCAAGTAGTTTCCAACTCTGACATGAATGTCCTCAAGAAATCCTTCTGGATACTTCTTTGATCGATCATCTAAGATAAGAGAGATCCTACTAGGCTGGAGATCCATCAGTCCTAATCTCGCAGCCACAGAGTATGGCATGAGATTCACATCAGCTCCTAAATCACACAGAGAATGCTTGAATCTGTCCTTAGAGATGGAACAGTCTAGTACAAAGGCTCTTGGGTCTGGAAGCTTCTCTGTAATCTGAATCAGCTTCTTTTCCATCACTCTGATGCATTTAGCTTCGTCTAGCTCCTGTTTAGACAGTTTAGGAACCTTAGGATATGGCACAAGGGGCTTATACACTCGTTCTGGGACTGTTACAAGTTTTTGGTCCCGTCTGCGATCTGTGTCGACCGATGCACGATGTGTGTCGATCGCCACAAGGTGATTTCGAGCAGTTTCATCAGACGTATCGGGACTGTGTCGATCGATGCTTGAGCTGTGTCGATCGATGCAAGTCTCAGACAGACAGAATTCATCCAAAAAATCCAAGATTATGCTCTCTTCTTCTTCTAGGAACTCAATCTCATCTCGTGTGGTCACAGCATGGACGGATCTGTTATATTCAGCTCTCCTAGCTTCATTTTGACTTTGTATTGCTCCAGCTGTTTGTTGAACTTAGACATCTAGCTTCTTCACATGTGTGCTTAAGGATTCAAACATCCCATTCAGATTTTCATGCATAGCCTCCAGCTTCATGTCGAAGTCTACAACAATCTTAGTCTGATCCTCCAGCAACTGCTCCATCATGGCTTCCATTTTGCTCTTATAAGCATTAGCAGCAGGAGGTGTCTGATAAGAAGATGATCCATAGGTTCTCTGATAAGAATTACCTTGCTGAAAAGGCTTCTGATAACCAGCAATCTGTCCATATACAGAAGAGATCTGCTTGCTTGTGAAAGCACTCTTCTGTCCATCATTAAAGAACTTGTTACCTTGCTGATTACCAAACTTGTTTCCTTGGAATCCAGAGTTACTAATGTAGTTCAAATCCTCTTCCTGTCTTTCCAGTAAGTGCTCCATCATACTCATCAGCTTATCAGATCGCGTATTTTGAGGAGGAACAAGCTGATATGATGAAGATTCATAATCTCTGGTGAATGAATAAGAACCATAGTCTCTGCAGAATGAGTTATTCCGCTGATTTTCCAACATCTGTTCCATCATTCCCATCATCTTACTCTCTATGTCGATCGATGCAAAGTAGTGTCGATCGATGCAAGTGCGAAGATGTGACGATCGACACACAGGACCATGTCGATCGATGCAGAGCGATTACAAGCGTACCTGAAACGCAAGAAACAGAAAAAAATTAGTGACAAAAAACAAAAAAAAAACAAAAAACCTAGTCTAAATCCTAAGTTCAAATCTATCGAAGACTCAAAAGAGTCCCCGGCAACGGCGCCAAAAACTTGATAGGTCAAGAATTAATCCCTATTCTAACTGCAAGTGCACAGTGATGTAGATGTAGTACTTAGGGTATCGAATCCACAAGGACTCCGGTCACACGATAGATTATAAATAATTCGGATTAAACTAAGCGAAGCAGATTTGTAAAGCAGTAAACAAAATAGCAAGTAACAGATCTAGCGAGGTGAAAGTAAGCAATCGAACGAAGGCGTTATGTCAAGGGAGTTCTCAGGAAATCAGGAACACAACCAATCAATCAATCGGGATCTAATCAGAAACTGTTCTAGAACTCAAAACACAGATATAGAATTAACCAACTATCGTTGCGAGAATTCTCTAAGTCTAAGTGCAGCAATCCAAATTCCTTTGCAATTACTAACATATTAAACTAGCTTTAAGATCAAGTTCGATATGTTCACAATTCCCCTAAACCAAATTCCTTTAGCGAGTAGATCAAATTGCTCATCTAGGTTCTTTCTAGCTAATTAACCAACTGTCGTTGTATCAATCAACCTAACATCATAAATCTGGATAGCTACTTCAGATTAAGCATTAAGAACAATCCTAGATGAAGAACTAGCGAGTATGAATCCCTAACAGATCGATCAACCTATAATTCCATGAAATCCCTAATGAGAATCCCTAAACCTAACTGGTAAACTACTCAGACATGTTCATCGAAACAGAAAACATCATGAATAGAAAACCAAATATCATAAAACAGAATAAAGAACTGGGGTTCGAAATCAAGTCTCTTTCGAGAACAAGATCAGCCCCTAAAACTCTCTCTGAATAAAATAAAGGGTAAGTAAAGCGTTGCCTAAACAATGGCTTAAAAACCCTAATATAATGGTCTAAACTCGGCTGGGTCTTCTTTGTAATTATGAGAAACTTCTGGGCCAAAGTGCAATTTCCTCAAATCTTCATAAACTCGCCGAGAATAATCTGCGTCGACCTTGCATCGATCGATGCACAAGATGTGTCGATCGATGCAGGTCTGTGAATTGGGCAGTGAACTCTTCCTCTCGGCCAAATGCTCCAAATAACTTCAGAATGCGCCATAAACTCCAAATCCGCTCCAAACGTGTCTAGACCTGAAAATATAGATAATAGACTCCAAAACATAATAAGAGACTCGATAAAGTAGACATATACCATGGTTAAAAGCCCTAAAATCCATGGTATACCATGAGTCGGCTCACAAACTTTTAGATTCATATAGACCGGGAATCGAGGAACCGTAGTACTAGGATTGCATACCCGTTAATAACCTAATTAGTAATTGATAATTAAATGGACGTTTAATGATAAACCGGTTAGGATCAGATAAGCATGTTAGGGTTTGAGAATTAAAAGGTTAATCGATTGTGTGCCGTTAGGTTGCTAGTAATAATTGTGGAATGCATTCATATAGACACCGTTTGAATAGGACCGTATATGCATATATATTGTATTAAGAACGAGAATGAATGAATCTATATACGGGAATTAAGACGAAATTAAAATACGAGTTAAACCTAAACAAACATATAGGATAATGTAACGGGATCGGGGTTTAGGTTTAATAGCAGGAATGGGTAATGAGCTAAGTTAATTAATAATGAGACGTCGGGGAGTTAGTAACTTTACTAACTCTAAACCGAAGGATCGAGGAGTTAATAAAAGATATCTAGAATGGATTAAATAAAGGAAGTGGTTTGAGTTGTAAGTCGTCTACGGGTTAGAAATTCGCTAACCCAAGGTAGCGGATAAGAACGGATTAAAAGACTTAGAAACCCTAATAGGCCTGCTTGTGTTGTTATTGTTGTGATTGTGGTGTTGATCGTGATTGCGTGATTATTATGTTCTTGTTGTGAGCTTTGTGTGCAGGCTTGTTAGACTGCTCGGTATCTTACATAGTCAGAGCGGTGGTATTGGTAGTGTAGTGGCTTGCGGAATGGTTGGGGATTCTTTTATTATTGAAGTTGATTGCGTGAGCTGTGCTAGAGTCCCATCGAGTCTGCGTGTTTATATTTCTTCACTAGGACTCTAGGGTGCGTTAGATTCCGCAAGCCTAGGTTTTGTTTACGTTTCGGTACTTCCGACCCAATTGGATCCTCGGGTTTTACCTAACCGGATCATGGTGATTCCGGTTATGGTGTTAACCTATTGGGTGACGCCGGTAGATGTGTGATTCGGAGAATACGGGGTCATGTCCTAGGGCCGAATCACATGGAAACTCTGGCTATCTAGGAGTAGTCTGAAACACCGCGTATCGATGGACGGAGAACGGTGTCCTATTCGTGGGACCTTGTGTACACGTTTAGGAGTCGTGGGTTTGTTACCATATAGGTGACGATGTAAACCCGTGGAAGTTACCGAGTTCGTAGGGCCCATCGTTGTTTTGTTATTTACCTTTATTGCGCGTTAGATAGATCGAGTCCAATCAAGGACATGTGCCGCAGTGCCTTCGATTTCCCTATTTCTCCTTATCTTTGGCATTGATTGTGTGTTGTGGGTTTATCACGACGTGGTAGTGCGTGATCGACTATTTCTTTCATTGATTGTTATTTTGGGGGTTTGGGGCGGGACTTTGTAGACATTAGATCACCCAGTGGGGAACCGATTCACTGGGTGATCTTAGATCGCGCATTATACTCTTTTTGTATTTTTCAGGTTTAGCAGCGACGGACGCGGGAGGTCCTCGGTGTAGTTTTGGGATGGCTTGTGACGGGATTTGATTCGGGGTTTTGGATGTTTTATTTCGGTTCGGCATCTGCGCCATTTCGTGTTTCTGATTGATTGTATGTTTATAACAATGATTGTTTGTAAAACCCGTTAAACGTTGTACTTAACGTTTGATTACTCAAAAATGAAATTATTTCCCTGATAGTTGGTTTCGTCCGAACCGACACAACTCATAGAAGTAGTACGAGTGGTACCCTTTGTACTATGGACATGAGGATAGCGGAGTCAAATATGGATTGGTGCGAGCCTTTGTCTCAAATCGATCTGTCTCTGGCTTCGTCCTGTGGCGAACTTTTCCCGTTCGACTTGCTCAGGTTCGATCGGTCATTTTCTTGTTTGATTGTTGACCGGTCAGCTCGACGGTCAGCGGAGAATGGGAAAGGGGCGTTACACCACCTCCTTCGTCTGCACCTACTGAACACCCTCCTCCCCCAATACCTCCGCCTGGTCTGCCGCTTTGTATCCCGATGATGTGCCTGCTCCTTATGTGCATATGACGGTCGAGCAGCTACTTGCGCAAGCCGGACCAAGACTCTGTGTTGATCTTTCATACCGATCGCCTACCTGGGAAGTTTTGATAATAATAATTCAATAAATTATTTATTTTAAATAAATTTTATTTACTTTATAAATTAATATGCTGATTATTCTTTTAATTTCCGATTTCCGATCGATAATTGTATCGCTCGTAGTATCTCCAATACCATTAAAGACTACTTAAAAGAGCCTCACGCGAACTGGAGTCAGATAGAGGATGATATCCGAAAGACGTGGTTCAACTGTTTCGCGGTAATATTTCTAGTTTTTCATGCTTTTAATCATTTTTAGTTTGTAATATTTACGTTTTAATAACTTTAATCTTTTTAATTTCAGAATGTTGCATTGGGATTATGGTTCACACCACGAACTTGTCAAGGCGCACTTTGAGAAAAAACTATGCTTCGACTCAAAGGCACCGTCTCTTACTAGAAGAACAAGGGATGGAAGGTGAAAGGCGACAAAGCGAATCCGGCTTACTTGTCGAAAGCCGTTTGGGACGGCTTGAAGCGCTTTTGGGTCGATCCGCACTCAGCGAACAAGTTCGTGAAGTGCTCCTCATCTCGGTTGACCATAGGGTCAGATGGTCAGCCGCTGACACCATATACTGTCGGGTAAAAGTCTTTTGCCGGTATACGTTTAGAGATGGTATGAAATTGGTACTTTTTCGTTTTTATAAGTATTCAATCAATATAAGCAAAGTTTTAATTTTTATGTAGGGTAAGGACGGAGAGCTTCCATCGTTGTCTGACCTCTACGCAACAAATCACAAAAAAAGAATGGTCTTTTTGTGAGTCCTTCGGCCAAGACGTTCTACAACAAAGTGACGTCCTGAGTCACATGAGCTCTCACCGGGCGGTACTCCGATTCGTGGTTGAGAACCAAGAAGATGGTGATATTTTTCATAGAGTTAAATATTCGTTTCCTTTAACAGATGTTTCAAATTATTTTGGATATTTACAGTTTTGTTATCGCTTTTATTTATAGTTTTCTCCTAGAAAGAAGGGACAGATCATAGGAACTGGATATTTCATGGATGCTCTGGTTGCTTCTACGTTACACCCGAGATGTGTTTACGAGGATGCGACCGTTTAACGGATGAAGCTTCTTTCCGCGCATACTATCATCGCAGAGTTGAAGACGAGGACGGCCGTTTTAGAAGAGAAGACTTCTGCTTAGAAGGAGCAGATGCAAGCTCAAGATAGCTTGTTCGATCTTCTAGCCGAGGATAACACTCGGTTTGCACGGGGTTTGGAGGAAATGAGGAGAAACTGAGAGGCAGCGGCAACAGGAGGACTGAGGCATATGGGACCGAGTCAGACGGGACAATCTCAGTCGTCTTCGTCGTTCGTGCCGGAGACATGAGACTTGACTGAGGCCGCAAACATTTTAGCTGGTACCGATTTGGAGCTAACCTAGTAGGATAGTTTAATTACAGTTTTTTTGTATTACATTTTTTCTTTCTGTTTTAAATTATTTTTATAATATTAATATATTTTTTTGTTTTTTATTATTATTAAATTTAATTTTAATTTCCAAAATTAGTTATATGTAAAAAAAAAAAAAATATATATATATATATATATATATTTTTAGTTAATATATACATATAAGATTCGTCGTTAATTCGACGTAAGATAACGTGGAAAGAACGACGAATATCTTTACGATGAAATAACGACGGAATATAATAACGTCAAAAGAACGACGAATACCTTTACGATGAATTAACGATGAATCCTTTAACGACGATTTAACGTCGAAACTTTTAACGACGATTTAACGACTTTTATTTATTAAATATATTTTTGTCTTCGTCATTGATTCGATGTTAATTTCTTGCTAACTTAGCTACGAACTAACTACATCCTACGACAATCATAGTTCCTTGTTAATTCGTTGCTAACTTTGCTACGAATTAACGAAAAAATATTAACGACAAATTTGAACAGTCGTTAGGTTGCGACGAATTAACAAGAAATATAAATTAACGACTAACTATTAACGACGATTTGATTTTCGTCGCAAGATGCTAAAGCTTATTAGCGACAAAATAGTGACAGATTCAGCCATTGTTGCCATTGTTATAGACATGTTTTCTTGTAGGGAATAGGGTACAATTCCTTGTACCTCAACTTCAGCTTCTTCAGCTTTCAAGTCTTAGCTCCCTCTTAAGTGTCCATATTTCAGGTATATTAATTTCCTCTCCTAAAACTCCAGATCTCTCCTGCACTTATCTGCATAACTCTTATGGCGAACACGGACTTCCTTTAGCCGTCATGTGCATTTTCACTTGATCTAGTGTCTCCATAAACTTTGTTTCCTTTAGGACTTTGCGATTTCCCACCTCTGAACAACATAGTGGTGTATGACACAATCTACCATAGAGAACATCCTTTTGATCTGCTTACGCAAATCCTTATCTCTTCATTGAACTTGTTGAGTGATATGGTCAGAGTTTAATCCTTAAAGTTTACACTGCAAGTGCACAGACGTGACTAGTAGTATATAGGGGTCGAATCCACAGAGATTCAAGAATCTTACGATAGACTATAGAAATTCAGGTTAAGCTAGGCGAACAGATGTGAAAGCAGTAAATCAAAGCAATAAAGTAAATAGATGGTTGTAAGCAAGAGGGCAAAGCGTCAGGTCAAGGGAGTTCTCAGGAAATCAGGAACATAGGCTAATCAATCAATCGGGATCTAATTAAGAATTGTTCTAGAACTAGAATCACAGAATTATAACAAACCAACTTTCGTTGCGAATATTATCTATGTCTAACAACCTAGCAAGCCAACTTTCGTTGCGAATCCTAGAGTTCTAAACAAGCATTAATCTCAGATTCTTTTGTTCACAATTCTCCTAAGCCAAATTTCTTTGCGAATAGTCAAATTGCTCATCTAGGTTCTTTCTAGTTAATTAATCAACTTTCGTTGCAGAAATCAACCTAAGAGATTGATCAATAAGAACAACCCTAGATGACCAACTAGAAAGATATGAATCCCTACAGATTGATCAACCTATAATTCCATGAAATCCCTTGTGCGAATCCCTAAACCTAACAGGTAAACTACTCATACATGATCAATGAAACAGAAAAGATAATGAATAGAAAACCAAATAGCATAAAATAGAATAAGAAACTAGGGTTCAAAATCTCCTCTCTCTCAAGTACAAAATCAGCCCCTAACTCTCTCAAAGTAAAATAATGCGTAGCCTAAACAAGTGGCTAAAAACCCTAATATAATGATCTAATCACGGCTGGGGCTTCTTTGTAATTATGAGAAACTTCTGGGCTTTTGCGCAATTTCCAAATTCTTCATTTAAACCGCCGAGAATTGTCTGTCACGATCTTGTGTCGACCGATGCGCATTCTGTGTCGATCGACACAAATGTCTGATATGAGCAGTGAACTCTTCTTCTCGGCCAAATGCTCCTAAATGCTCCAGAATGCGTCATAATCTCCAAATCCGCTCCAAACGTACCTATTCTTGTAAACACACATAAAAGGACTCCAAAAGACTCTAAAAGACTCGATAACAAAACATATACCATGGTTAAAAGTCCTAAAAACCATGATATATCAACTCCTCCACACTTATCTTTTGCTTGCCCTCAAGTAAACAGAAAACCAAGATCAGGAGAAGAAGTTTGAAAACTTCAGAAACTCGTTTCATCGTAGAAGCACCACACTCAGATTCGCTTTAGTAAGCCATATAAAAATGAACCTGCAAACATCAAGACCAACATATACTTCCCCCACACTTAGAAACTATCCTGAGTAAACTCCCAATCACATTCAGAGCATCCAAATTCACCATACTGACTTCTATAAGCTATTAAGTGCAGTCTCACCTATGGGGTATCGATCAAAGAACACATGGACTCTTACTCTGTTAGCATCTGACCACTCAATTGTTGCTTCTCGTCCCTTTCTTCTCATTTCCCTTCCTTAACACTGATTTTTCCCCACTGGGTATCATTTTATTTTTTCTATCAGTGCTCTTCCCTTACTGGGGCGTACTTTGGACATGTTTCCATGGATGCACAGGAGGTAATAGGGGTCTTTACCACTCCCGCGTCCACTTCGAAGCTACTAGCTTATCCACAGTTTATCTCTTTATTTTTTTTACTTTCAAGGAAGGAGAGAAGGGAACCATAATCAGACAGGTTTACAAGATGTGCCAGAACCAACAGAGGAATCTGACTCAAAGTATACCAAGCCCATAGGAGAGAAAATTAAGTCAAGTTAAAGTGTGAAGTCAAGTAATGGATCCTCCGAATACCTGAAGTGATATGGGTGTCCTCAGTAGGCTGGTCTGTGTTGGGTTTTCTAATAGTCATAGATAATCTGCAAGTCATCCAATGGTCACTTAAGTTCCTGCAAGTGTGGTAATCTCCTCAAAAATTCCTTGTTTCCTACTCAATTTGACTCAGTAAAAGAGTTTTGGACTGATGATATATCATGGTTTTTCTAGGTTTTCAACCATGATATAAGAGAGTCTTTAACCTGGTTTTTAGAGTTTATTGAGTCTTTTACAGGTAAGCTTGCGTTTGGAGCAAAGAGAGGGATATTAGGACGTTTCTGGTGAATTGTGCAATGAGCTGAAGATAGTGTCTCGACCACGATGGAGTGTCAACCGACACTACCTTTGATGTCGGTCGACACTGAGCCCGAGAGAAGTTATGCGCCGAGTTTAGACAAGTTTTGAAGAATTGCACAAAAGACCCCAAAATTTCCCTATATTCTAATCTGACCCCAAAACGTGTTTAGAGAGTTTTATTAGGGTTTCAGACTCATAACTCTTTTTATCTTGTTCTTACTTTGTTTCTGAGAGAGAGATTAGGAGATTTGGTGGTTGGTCTCTTGCTCGAGAGAGAAGAGATTTCGAACCCCTGTTCTTACTCTTTTGGATTTATATATGATTTCTATTCTGATTATGTCTTTTGTGATGATTGATATGTCTGAGTAGATCTCTTGTTAGGTTAGGGATTCTCGTTAGGGATTTGAAGGAATGTTAGAGTAACTGATTGATTAGGATTCATTATCTAATTCTTCACCTAAGTTGTGCTTAATACTGAATTCTAGACTGACCACCTAGAGTTAGATCTGAGATAATTGACAATAGCGCGAGAGTGTGAGTCATAATCTGAATAAATTTAGAGTGAGAAACTTATCTGTTCGCAAAGAGATTTGGTCTAGAGAATTTGTGAACAAACGAACTTGGATTAATGCATGTTTAGAACTCTAGGATTCGCAACGAGAGTTGGCTTGCTAGGCTGTTAGACATAGATAATTATCGCAGCGAGAGCTGGTTAGTTTTACTTCTGTGATTCTAGTTCAAGAACGTTAATAGGTTGAATCCTTATTGTTTGCTATCTAATTTCCTGATATCCTGAGAACCTCCCGAAACTTGACGCCTTCATTAATTGCTTACATTCACCCATTTCATTGGTTTTATTGTTGTCTTGTTTACTGCTTTACAATCTGTTTCGCTTAGCTTAATTCGATTACTCATAATCTATCGCGTGAAACTAGAGTCTCTGTGGGATTCGATACCCTTTATTCGACCTCGGTCGAGTTCTCGTGACGGACAGAAATCGACCGAGGTCGATTGTGAGGTCGACGCCGGAACGAAATCGACCAACGTCGATCGACACCAAGATGATGTCGGTCGACACCAGACGCGTACAGAGAAAGAAGCTCCGACGAAAGCTCCTGTAGCTGCAGGGAAGGTGTACAAACCCAAGGTACCTTTCCCTAGGAACCCAAAGCGGTCTAAGTTCGAGCGGTTCAAGGCTAAATATATGGCCATGATAAACAAGCTAACTCTTCCAATGCCACTAATGGATGTTGTGAGCAATAACCCGATGTTGAAGAGGTGTTTGAAGCAGATGTTGACTTCTGATATGGGAGATGACGAGTGTGTGCTGATGATCATTAAGGTCTGTAGTGCTGTCATTTTAAACAGAGTTCCAGAAAAGCAAAAGGATCCAGGGAGCTTTGTCTTGGACTGTACCATTTTCAGAGACAGATTTGAGAGATCGTTGTGTGATTTGGGATCCAGCGTTAATCTGATGCCATATTCAGTTGCTAACCAGATGGGAATGACAGATTTCACACCTACTAGGATATCCTTGATTCTAGCAGATCGCTCCATAAGGATTCCTGAGGGCCTCTTGGAAGATGTACCAGTAAGAATAGGTGAATGTGTTATCCCAACTGACTTTGTAGTTTTGTAGTACAATGAAGAGCCTAAGGATCCTCTCATCCTAGGCAGACCGTTCTTAGCTACAGCTGGTGCCATCATTGATGTGAAAAGAGGGAAGATTGGCCTCAATGTGGGTGATCTGGTGATGAATTTTGACATGGATAAGCTGATGAGACACCTTACCTTTGATGGGCAGACCTTCTATGTTGATACGATTGAGAATCTGGTTGCAGAATTCCTCAATCAAATGCATCAGATTGATCCTCTGGAGAGAGCTCTGATGAGTTCTGATAGTGGTTTGGAGCTGGAAGATGATGTGGTTGCTGGATATTTGAGGCTTATGGACGCTACCGAGCAAGTGGTTAACCTGGAAGTAGCCGATGACATACAGTGTCGACCGACACAAGAGGGTAATCGGTCGACACCAATTTCGGAAGATTGGAGCGAGGAGAGAGCTCTGAAGGTCGAGATGAAGCAGCTACCTGCTGGCCTCAAATATACATTCCTAGGTAAGAACTCCACTTATCCTGTTATTGTCAATGCTGATTTGAATAACGCAGAACTCACTTTACTGCTAAGCAAGCTGCGCAAGCATCGCAAAGCTCTTGGCAATTCTCTTGACGATATTTCAGGTATCTCTCCAGACTTGTATATGCATAGGATATACCTTGAGGATGAGAGCATGTCGTTAATTGAGAATCAGAGGCGTTTGAATCCCAACCTACAAGAGGTTGTGAAGAAGGAGATCATGAAGCTGCTGCAAGCTGGAGTTATCTTTCCTATCTCAGACAGTAATTGGGTCAGCCCGGTTCATGTGTTTCCTAAGAAGGGAGGGGTCACTATGGTGAAGAATGAGAAGAACGAGCTGATCCCTACAAGGACAATCACTGGTCACAGAATGTGTGATAGGTCTAAATTTTACTCCCTATTCTACTGCAAGTGCACAGTTATGCAATCGTAGTATAAAAGGTATCGAATCCCACAGAGACTCTCGGTCACACAATAGATTGTAAGTAATCGAATAAAGCTAAGCGAAATGAAGTGAAAAGCAGTAAATAAGACAGCAAGGTAAGCGAGTAAAGTGATCAATAGGCGAAGGCGCTAGACTTAGGGAAGTTCTCAGGAATCATGCGATGCTAGACACTTAACTAACATGATTCAGATTAAGCACAGTTCAAGAACTAGAAACACAATGCTAAACAATCCAACTCTCGCTGAGATTATTTCTATATCTAGCAACCTAGTGATACAAATCTCTTTGCGATTCAAGAGTTCTAAATAAGCATTAAGAACAGGTTCTATCGGTTCACAATTCTCCTAAACCAAATCTCTTTGCGTCTAGTCAAATTTCTCACACTAAGTTTATTCAGATTATAACTCACACTCTCGTGCTATTGTCAATTACCTCAGATCTAAACCCTAGGTGATCAGTCCAGAATTCAGTATTAAGCGCAACTTAGGTGATGAACGATAAGATATTGAATCCTAATCAATCAGTTATCAAACAAGCATAAAACCTTTGTGAGAATCCCTAATTCTAACTAGGTTACTACTGAGACATAGAAATCATAACAGAAAACATAATCAAAGTAATAATCATATAAAACCAAAGGAATAAGAACAGGGCAACTGTCCCAAGTAAACTCCACAATCAAGTTAGGACATTCAAGTTCACCACACTAGCCTCTGTATACAATTAAGTGCGGTCTCACAAAGGGAGTATTGAATCAAAGGACACATGGACTCAACCCATTCAGTGTCTGACCACCAAACTGTCGGTTTCTGGTTTCTTTCTTTTCTCTTTCTCCCTTAGCACTGATTTTTCCCCATTGGGTATCATTTTATTCTTTCTATCAGTGCTCTTCCCTTTTTATTGGGGTTTAACTTTGGATCTTTCCATGGATACACATGAGGTAATAGAGGTCTCTACCACTCCCGTGACCACTTCAAAGCTACTAGCTTATCCTCGGTTTTTATCTCTTTGTTTTTTTTACTTTCAAGGGAGGGAAACATCAGAAACCATACTTTAGAACAGGATCATAGGCTGTGCCAAACACATCAAAGGAATCCGACCCAAAGATTACCAAGCCCCAAAGCGAGAAATTAAAGTCAATATTAAGTGCGAGACTAGTGATGGATCCTCTGAATACCTGGTTAGATATGGGTGTCCTTGGTAAACTGATCAGTTTGGGGTGTTTCTAATAGTCATAGAGCTCCTGCAAGTCTGTCCAATGGTCACTTAGTTCCTGTTCCAGCGAAATATTTCCTTGAAAAATCATAGTTTCATACTGATTTTGACTCAATAAAACAAGTTTGAAAACAAGTGAAAACATGGGAATGACTCTAAGAAAAGAAAGCAAACGGTGGTTAGTAACTACCTCCCCCACACTTAAACAACACTGTCCCCAGTGTTATCGCAGCTTGGGTTCAGGAGAACAAGGTATAAATCAGCGAAAATTCGGAAAATCAGAAACCTTACCTGCTAGCGTGGTTGGTGTCGACCGTCACACAGCCAGTGTCGAGCGACACAAGGCTTAGGTCGACACTAATAAGATCCAAATCGAGCGTCCTCGATTATGGTATGTGTTTTCGAGTTTGGTGTCGACCGACACGAAAGGGTGTCGATTGACACTGCTGTTTGCAAACCTGCTCATCACGTTCTGAAACACAAAAACCAGAAAAATCAAAGAAACAAAATCCTAAAACCAAAAAGAAAAGAAAAAAATGACCCAACAGTGGGTTGCCTCCCACTCAGCACTTGTTTTTAGTCATTAGCTTGACTATGAGATCAGACTCATGGGGGTTTCAACAGAGACTTGGAGTGTCTCTGTGAATGTCTCTTCATCCAAGGTGGTGTATAGGCATTATGATCATGAGATCTCCCAAGGAAAGAAGGAATAAATCCAGGGCGGGAGTGAAGCTTGGGTGGGATAGATCATTTTCCTGCATTCACAACAATGCGGTTAGGAGGATTGAGTTTAGAGGATGCATACCTTCGCTTTGGTGGATGTATGATGTTTGGAGCTTTCTGCTTATGAGCAGTTGCAGGTTCTGAAGATGTTAGAGTAGATTCCTGAGGAACCATCATCTTCTTCTCTCCACTATCAGACACTGTAGCCTCACAAATCTGAGCTTCTTGTTCCAGCTGAACACTGAAGGCTTGACCATCAATTGTGGGTTTTCGCAGCTTAGCCATCTTGAAGTGCAGAGGCTTATCTCCCAGGTGCAGATCAATCAGGCCATGCCTCACATCAATCACTGCTACAGCTGTAGCTAAGAACGATCTGCCAAGTAGCAGAGGATCATCCTGTTCCATATCATATTTCAGCACCACAAAGTCTGTTGGAATCAAGTAGTTTCCAACGCTGATATGGATGTCCTCTAGAACTCCTTTTGGGATCCTCTTCGATCGATCAGCTAGGATTAGAGAGATCCTAGTTTGCTGGAAGTTTGTCAATCCCAATCTCTCAGCCACAGAGTATTGCATGAGATTCACACTAGATCCCAAGTCACATAAGGTGCTTGAAGCTATTCTAGAAGATAGAGCAATCTAGCACAAAGACTCCTGGATCTGGAAGCTTCTCTGGAATCTGATTCAGCACAGAACTGACTCGTTTAGGTACAATCATCACCCCTTCTTTCAAATCTCCATCAGTAGAGATCATCTTCTTCGCATTTCTCTGCACATAAGGGTGAACTCGCGAAGCATCAGCTGGTGGAGTTTCATTCAGCTCCTTATCCATCACCACCATGCACTTGACCACATTCTGCTCATGTTTATACCTTATAGGAACTCTTGGGAACGGTATAGGAGGTTTGTAGACTCTTTCCTTAGCAAAAACATCAGATTTGGGCGAAATTGGGTCTGCCCGACTACAGCGTCAACCAACGCAGAGGTGGTGTCAGTCGACATTGAATTGGTGTCGACCTTCAGTGTCGACCATGGTCGATTTCCGTTCGTCATGAGGACTCGAAATTGCCGTCAGAACTGCGTGTCGACCGACACCAAGAGGGGTGTCGACCGACACTAAATCTGCAGTTTCAAAAACGTGTTTCTCATTTCTGCAGCTCACGAATCCAGCCTCCAAAATTCCTCCAATCAGCTGTGGAACAACCTCTTCTTCATGCTGGACATGGATAGCATTGACATGTAGCCTTGGGTTCTGCTCAGTTCTCCCTGGAAGGAATCCATCCTCTCTTTTCACAGCTGCAACAGTCCGAGCAACTTGAACATCTAGCTGCTTCACATGAGTGTTCAGATATTCAAATTTTCCATTCAGATCTTCATACAATGCATCTATCTTCTTATTGAAGTCCACTGTAGTTTTTGTCTGTCCCTCAAGAAGTTTCTCCATCATGGCTTACAATCTCCTCTCATGAGCATTAGTAACAGGAGGTGCTTGATAAGAAGAAGCTCCATAGTTCCTTATGAAGGAATTGTTCTGTTTTTGTCCTTCAAGAAGCTGCTCCATCATGGCTTCCAATTTGCTCTTATGTGTAGGTGCAGGAGGTGCTTGGTAAGAAGAAGCACCATAGTTCCTTGAGAATGAACTGCTATGTTGCTGGAAGGGCTCCTGAAAAGCAGACTTCTGACTGTAGAATCCATTCCCTCCAACGTAGTTGATAGCTTCTTGCGCATACTTTCCAAGTATAAGACTATGCAGAGAGTCAACTTGCTTCTTCAGCCTAGCTATCTGTGAGCTGTCAATCCCTGAGCTGAAAAAATCATTCGAATACATCATCTTTATAGATCTCTTAGTCTTCTTGGTTGCTTCCGCGAAAGGTGTCGACTGACACTAAGTTGGTGTCGATCGACACTAAGTACTCTTGCTCGTGTTTTCCTGCAGAAACAAGAAAAACGCGAAAAAGAGATTAGTAACAAAGAAAAGAAAACACTTAGACTAAATTCTAGTACAAAATCTATCGGCGAACTCAAAGAGTACCCGGCAACGGCGCCAAAAACTTGATAGGTCTAAGTTTTACTCCTTATTCTACTGCAAGTGCACATTTATGCAATCGTAGTATAAAGGGTATCGAATCCCACAGAGACTCTCGGTCACACGATATATTGTAGGTAATCGAATTAAGCTAAGCGAAACGAAGTGAAAAGCAGTAAATTAGACAGCAACGTAAGCGAGTAAAGTGATCAATAGGCGAAGGCGCTAGACTTAGGGAAGTTCTCAAGAATCATGCGATGCTAGACACTTAACTAACATGATTCAGATTAAGCACAGTTCAAGAACTAGAAACACAATGCTAAACAATCCAACTCTCGCTGAGATTATTTCTATATCTAGCAACCTAGTGATCCAAATCTCTTTGAGATCCTAGAGTTCTAAATAAGCATTAAAAACAGGTTCTATCGGTTCACAATTCTCCTAAACCAAATCTCTTTGCGTCTAGTCAAATTGCTCACACTAAGTTTATTCAGATTATAACTCACACTCTCGTGCTATTGTCAATTACCTCAGATCTAAACCCTAGGTGATCAGTCCAGAATTCAGTATTAAGCGCAACTTAGGTGATGAACGATAAGATATTGAATCCTAATCAATCAGTTATCAAACAAGCATAAAACCTTTGTAGAATCCCTAAATCTAACTAGGTTACTACTCAGACATAGCAATCATAACAGAAAACATAATCAAAGTAATAATCATATAAAACCAAAAGAATAAGAACATGGGTTCGAAATCAAGTCTCTCTCGAGCACAAGACCAGCCCCAAATCTCCTAATCTCTCTAGAACAAAGTGTAGAATGAAACTTAGCCTAAACAGTGGCTGCCAAACTTAATTAAAAGCTAAAACACGTTTTGGGCCTTTCTATAAATATGGAAAACTTCTGGGTAAATCTTGCAATTCTCCAAAAGTTGTATTTTTGACGCGCAGGAATTTCGTCTTTTAGTGGCGTCGGGCGACACTCAGTGTCGGGCGACACTAACTTCAGCGTCGGGCGACACTCAGTGCAGACGCACCCAGTGAACTCTGTGAAATCCATGTATGCTGCCAAATCACTCCAAAAGCTCCCAGAATCTCCAGATAAGCTCCAAACGTACCTAAACCTGCAAAGGACTCTAAAGACTCCAAATACAAGGTTAAAGACTCAATATATACACATATATCATGGTTGAAAACCTAATAAAAACCATGATATATCAATGTGCATAGACTACAGGAAGTTGAATGCAGCCACCAGGAAAGACCACTTTCCACTACCTTTCATTGATCAGATGTTGGAAAGGTTGGCAAGTCACCCATACAACTGCCTTTTGGATGGCTATTCTGGTTTCTTTCAGATCCCTATCCACCCAGAGGAACAGGAGAAGACTACATTCACATGTCCTTATGGTACCTTTGCATACCGCATAATGCCATTTGGACTGTGTAATGCTCCTGCGACGTTTCAGAGGTGAATGATGTCCATCTTCACTGACATGATAGAGGATTTTATGGAGGTCTTTATGGATGATTTCTTTGTCTACGGACCATCTTACCATGCATGTCTGGATAATCTATGCAAGGTTCTAGCTCGCTGTGAGGAAAAGCACCTGGTTTTGAACTGGGAGAAATGTCATTTTATGGTCAAGAATGGCATTGTACTTGGACATAGAGTCTCTGAGGTAGGAATCGAAGTGGATAGAGCTAAGATTGAGGTAATGACATGGCTGCAGGTGCCTGATTCAGTCAAAGGAATAACAAGTTTCCTTGGGCATGCTGGTTTTTACAGGAGATTCATTAAATATTTCAGCAAGATAGCTAGGCCACTCACTGCACTTCTGCAAGGATGTGAAATTTGAGTTCACAGATGAATGTCATGCTGCATTCAAGGAGCTGAAGCAAGCTTTGATCTCTGCTCCAATTGTGCAACATCCAGACTGGAGTCTACCTTTCGAGGTAATGTGTGATGCTAGTGATTATGCAGTAGGAGATGTGCTTAGGCAGAAGAAGGACAAGAAGCTCCATGCTATCTATTATGCCAGTAGAACTCTTGATGAAGCTCAAAGGAACTATGCAACCACTGAGAAGGAACTGTTGGCAGTTGTGTTTGCATTTGAGAAGTTTCGTTCCTACCTGATTGGTTCCAAGGTGGTTATACATACTGATCATTCTGCGCTTAAATATCTGATGCAGAAGAAAGATGCTAAGCCAAGGCTGTTGAGATGGATTCTATTGCTCTAGGAGTTTGACATAGAGGTGAGAGACAAGAAAGGAGTAGAAAATGGTGTTGCTGATCACTTGTCTCAGATTAGGATCGATGAGGATGTTCCAATAGATGATTATCTGCCAAAAGAGAATATCTACATGATTGAGACAAGTTTTCGGGATGTTTCCGCGAGTTCACTGCTTTCTACACGGGTTGCAGAGTCAGTGTCGGTCGACACTAATTCCATGTCGGTCGACACTCAACTCGAAAAATCGGACGATAATCGATCACGCTCGACGTTGCTTGGCCGATTAGGGATGATGTCGGTCGACACCCGCGGCGGACAGAGGCAGAAACTCCGGATGATGAGGTTGACATGTTCATAGCTTCATTGGCCGACGGTCCTCTCCCTACTAGACCTTGGTACGCCGATATAGCCAACTACCTTGCTGTAGAGGATGAGCCTGAAGTGTTTAAAGGCTATGCTAAGAAGAAGTTCCTTTGGGAAGTCAGGCGCTACTATTGGGATGAACCTTATTTGTACAAGCAATGTGCTGATGGTGTTTATCGACGCTGAAATGCTGAGTCTGAGATTGATAATGTCCTATATCAATGTCATGGTTTTGAGTATGCTTGACACTTCGCTACATTCAAGACAGTGTCTAAGGTTCTTCAAGCAGACTTCTGGTGGCCTACAATGTTCAAGGATGCTCAGTTATTTGTCTCTCAGTGCGATGTGTGTCAGAGGAGGGGGAAGATAATTAAGAGACACGAGATGCCACATAACTTCATCCTCGAGGTTGAAGTCTTTGATTGCTGGGGCATCGATTTTATGGGTCCGTTTCCATCCTCCTATGGGAACAGGTATATATTGGTTGTTGTGGACTATGTATCCAAGTGGGTTGAAGTTATTGCAAGTCCAACCAATGACTCTTCGGTAGTTCTTAAGCTGTTTAAGACTATCATCTTCCACAGATTTGGAGTGCCTAGGATTGTGATAAGTGATGGTGGTACTCACTTTATCAACAAAGTTTTTGAGAAGTTGCTTAAGAAACATGGTGTTAATCATCGTGTGGCTACTCCATATCACCCTCAGACCAGTGGACAAGTTGAGGTCTCCAACAGACAGATCAAGGAGATACTAGAGAAGACAGTTGGGAAGACCAGGAAGGATTGGTCTACCAAGTTGGATGATGCGCTGTGGACTTACATGACTGCGTTTAAGACGCCACTGGGAACTACACCATTCCATCTGCTTTATGGAAAAGCTTGTCACCTTCCAGTTGAGCTCGAGCACACGACTAGATGGGCTGTTAAACAGATGAACTATGACCTCAAGCCTGCAGTTGAGAGGCGTCTGATACAGCTTAATGATTTGGATAAGATTCGCCACCACGCTTATGAGAACTCGAAGCTGTACAAGGAGCGTACAAAAGCCTATCATGACAAGAAGATCATCTCACGGAAATTTGAACCGAATGATCAAGTACTTCTCTACAATTCTCGACCAACATTGTTTCCTGGAAAGTTGCGTTCTCGTTGGTCAGGTCCATTCACTGTCAAAGAAGCTAGACCCCACGGAGCTGTAGTCTTGATGAATTCCAAGGGAGACGAATTTACAGTCAATGGGCAAAGGGTGAAGCATTACTTGGCGAAAGCTGAAATCCCAGATGGTAACATTGTCTATCTGGATAATCCACCTACTGTCTAATTGCATTACAGTCAAGCTATTGACTTTAAAAGAGCGCCGAGTGGGAGGCAACCCACTATAGGTTCGTTTTCTTTTCTTTTTGGTTTTATTTCTTGTGTCTTTTGAATTTTCTAGTTTTTATGTGTCAAACCCGAGAGGAACACAGGACTGCAGACATCAATGTCGGTCGACACTAACCTTAGTGTCGGTCGACATCGACCGTGTACATGTTCGGATTTTTAACTCAAAATATCTTCCGTTCCAATTTGCTTTATACCGAGCTCATGCTACAATTGCACTGGGGACAATGCAGTTTAAGTGTGGGGGAGGTGGTACTGACATTGTGTTTTATTTTCTTAGAGAGTCAGTCCATGTTTTCACTTTGTTTTTCGAAATTGTTTTATTGAGTCAAAATTTGTATGAAACTATGATTTTTCGAGGAAATTTTTCGCTGGAACAGGAACTAAGTGACCATTGGACAGACTTGCAGAGCCTCTATCACTGTTAGAAAACCCCAAACAGATTAGCTTACCAAGGACACCCATATCTAACCAGGTATTCAGAGGATCCATCACTAGTCTCGCACTTAATATTGACTTTAATTTCTCGCTTAGGGGCTTGGTAATCTTTGGGTCGGATTCCTTTGATGTGTTTGGCACAGCCTATGATCCTGTTCTAAAGTATGGTTTCTGATTTTCCCCTCCCTTGAAAGTAAAAAAAAAAAAAGATAAAAACCGAGGATAAGCTAGTAGCTTCGAAGTGGTCACGGGAGTGGTAGAGACCCCTATTACCTCCTGTGTATCCATGGAAATATCCAAAGTTAAACCCCAATAAAAAGGGAAGAGCACTGATAGAAAAAATAAAATGATACCCAGTGAGGGAAAAATCAGTGCTAAGGGAGAAAGGGAAAAGAAAGAAAGCATAAACCAACAGTTTGGTGGTCAGATACTGAATAGGTTGAGTCCATGTGTCCTTTGATTCGATACTCCCTCTGTGAGACCGCACCTAATTGTATACAGAGGCTAGTGTGGTGAACTTGAATGTCCTAACTTGATTGTGGAGTTTACTTGGGACAGTTGCTAAGTGTGGGGGGAAGTATATTGTGGTCTTGAGTTCTGTAGGAAAGTTTTCAGTGGCTTACTAAGTGAATGCGAATGCGAAAGTTCCTAGGACGAAATGAGTTTATGCGTTTTCAAACCTCTTTTCTTATACTTTGGTTCTTTACTTGCTTGACGGCAATCAAGAGTTAAGTGTGGGAGAGTTGATATATCATGGTTTTTCTAGGTTTTCAACCATGATATAAGTGTACATATTGAGTCTTTAACCTGGTTTTTAGAGTCTATTGAGTCTTTTACAGGTAAGCTTGCGTTTGGAGCAAAGAGAGGGATATTAGGACGTTTCTGGTGATTTGTGAAACGATCTGAAGATAGTGTCTCGGCCACGATGGAGTGTCGACCGACACTACCTTTGATGTCGGTCGACACTGAGCCCGAGAGAAGTTATGCGCCGAGTTTAGACAAGTTTTGAAGAATTGCACAAAAGACCCCGAAGTTTCCCTATATTCTATTCTGATTATGTCTTTTGTGATGATTGATATGTCTGAGTAGATCTCTTGTTAGTTTAGGGATTCTCGTTAGGGATTTGAAGGAATGTTAGAGTAACTGATTGATTATGATTCATTATCTAGTTCTTCACCTAAGTTGTGCTTAATACTGAATTCTAGACTGATCACCTAAAGTTTAGATCTGAGATAATTGACAATAGCGCGAGAGTGTGAGTCATAATCTGAATAAATTTAGAGTGGGCAACTTATCTGTTCGCAAAGAGATTTGGTCTAGAGAAGTTGTGAACAAACGAACTTGGAATTAATGCATGTTTAGAACTCTAGGATTCGCAACGAGAGTTGGCTTGCTAGGTTGTTAGACATAGATAATTATCGCAGCGAGAGGTGGTTAGTTTTACTTCTGTGATTCTAGTTCAAGAACGTTAATAGGTTGAATCCTGATTGTTTGCTATCTAATTTCTTGATATCCTGAGAACCTTCCGAAATCTGACGCCTTCGTTAATTGCTGACATTCACCTTGTTTCATTCGTTTTCTTGCTGTCTTGTTTACTGCTTTACAATCTGTTTCGCTTAGCTTAATTCGATTACTAATAATCTATCGCGTGAAACTAGAGTCTCTATGGGATTCGATACCCTTTATACTACGATTGCATAACTGTGCACTTGCAGTAGAATAGGGAGTAAAACTAGACCTATCAACTGACTCTAAGAAAACAAAAATGGTGCGTCGGTAGCTACCTCCCCCACACTTGAAACACACTGTCCCCAGTGGTGTCAAGCTCAGGATTGGCGAGAAAAATCGGAATAAAGAGAATCCGAAAAGAGTCAGAACACTTACCTGTCGTCGGCCTGTGTCGATCGATGCCACTAGTGGTGTCGATCGATGCGAGGCGAATATGCTTGCGGTTATGTAGATAACCGGTGTCTGAACCGCAATTGAATCGGCAAACCGTAAATCGCATCTGCGTCGACCGACACAGAGTATGTGTCGATCGATGCTTAGCGATTCTTCCTATTTCTCACGCTTTTGAACACACCAAAACAGAAAAATCAAAAACACCAAATCAAAACGAAAAATGAAAAGAAAACGAACCTACTAGTGGGTTGCCTCCCACTCAGCGCTTGTTTTTAGTCATTAGCTTGACTATGGGAAGGAGATCGGACTTATGGGGGATTCAGCAGAGACTTGGAGTATCTCTGTGAATGTCTCTTCATCCAAGGTGGCGTATAAGCATTGTGATCATGAGATCTCCCAAGGAAAGAGTGAACAGAATCCGGGTGGGAGCAAAGCATGGGTGGGATACTGCGTTTCCTGCATTCGAAGCTAATGGATTAGGAGATTTAAGTTTAGAGGAACCATACTTTGCTTTGGAGCTTTCTGCTTATGAGCAGTTGCAGGCCCTGAAGATGTTAGATCAAGTTCAGAATGAACTGCCATCTTCATTTCTCCAATAGGAATCTCTGGTTCCACCTCAACACTGAAGCTCTGTCCATCAATGGTGGATCTTTGCTTCCTGTCCATCTTGAACTGCAATGGCTTATCTGTTGGAATTGTGTCCAGTAATCTCGGTACTGTCTCTAGAAAGTAAGAGTATGTCAATGATCAGACATAAGTCATATAATACTGGGGGTCATGATGGCTTGCTAGAGTCCGCTCATGATCTATAAGTCTTGGACTTATTGCCTTTATTATATGATCCCATATGGGTCACACGCCTAAGCTAACAGGAAAATACGAAGGAACGGTTTAGCAGAAGTACGGTAAAAGTGCTAGGCATTTACCGAACTTAGAGAGAGATTAATGGGTCTGATTAAATCTAAGGGATTTAATCAGACTGGGAATTTGGGCCCAAAAGCCCAAAAGGAATTAGAGAAGGGTTTTATAAATAAAACCAAGTCTAATTCGTTTCCCTAACCCTAAGCCCTAGCCGCGATTTCTCTCTCTCTCTGCGCCTCCCTTCAGCTCGGTCTAGCAGCCAGTTTCCTGTGAAGCGTGTGTGAACCTTTGGAGGATCCATCTCTTGGTGGTTCTGCTGATCTCTGACCTGTTCTCTCTTTCCGCTGCATAAACAGGTAAAAGGTGAGATCCATTATTGTTTCTATTCAAGAGAACCTAGATCTGGCATGTTTAGGATCTATTAATCTGATGAATTGAATCAGGATTATCACTAAACGTTCCAACAGTGGTATCAGAGCTATTGGTTCTGTGGTTTTTCTTGTTTAGAATCATGTTTAGGATTGTTTAAAGAGGTGTTTTTGAATCAATCTACTGATAAGAGCAAAACACTTAAGAAACAAGAATTGAAACCTAAACAAACTAATGAAAATCGCAAACCAAACTATATGATTTGGTATGCGTCGGTTTGATGATGCACGGACCGATCGCTTTGCGGATCGAGTCGCGTGATCATCCGATCGCGGCAGCTGGACCGGACGACCGAGCGGATCGGATCAACGCGATCGCGATCGCTTCCTGCATCGTCCCGGCGTGTCCAGCCTGCTATCCCGATCGACCGTGAGGCGCGAGCATGGATCGCGTGCGTCTCGGCCAGCGTCGTCCCGCGTCTCGATCGCTCGGCGATCGCATGACGCACGACCCGGCTGTCCCGATCGCTCGACGACCGTCCCGTCCCGTCCCGTCCCGTCCTTCGCGCCGTCTCGATCTCGGATCGATTGCGTGCGGCTTGCGGCTGACGTGATCGCGTGAAGCTCACGATTAGGTCATGATCGGTTCACGTGATCAATCGGTTCGGTTCGGTTTAAGGTTCGGTTTAAAACTGATTAAAATCAAAAACGTCACGGTTTAATAAACAGATTTAATAATTTTATTAAGTTCTGGTTAAACCGGGATAAGAAATCCAAAGTCGAAAAATTGGATTTTGTGCCTAAACCAGGATTTTCTAATTTGATTTGGTTGGACCAAATAAATTGAGAAAATCCGGTTTAGTAAATAACCGGTTGACAATTGTGGTCATCGTAGTAATTAATTTTGGTTAGACCAATTTTAATGAACCAGACCGGTTATGTCATTTAATTGGACAATTGGGTTATGTCTTGGACATGGACCAATTTCTTGGGCCTCGGGCCAAGAAGTTAAAACAATTGGGCCAATTATTTGAGTCTTTTCTTCAGATTAATTTAAAATTTATTTTATATAATTATAAATCGATTTTAAATTAAAGTTTCCGAAATTTTGAAATTAGAAAGTTTCTTAAAATAGAAGTTTCTAGATTTGCATGTTTTGGATTTTAAGAAATTTCTAAAGTTAGAAAGTTTCCGGTTTTAGAAAGTTTCCAATTTTAGAAAGTTTCCAAAATTAGTAGGTTTCCCAAAAAGGAAAGTTTCCCAAAATAGTAATCTTCTATTTTGGGATGAATTTTTAATAAACCTACAAACCTCAAATAATATCAAGCGTTGGATGTCTTGTCCAGTCTATGTCAGCTGTCGAAGCCCATTCAATTGTATTCATGGCCTTACAGTGTGAGGGTGTCTACTTTTGCGTGGATAAGACGGTTTGTGATTCATAAATGTCATTGGGAGTCCCAGACATTAATGATTACATGACTGTATAGTCTGGTTTTCTTGACTGGGCCATCGGGAGTCCCGGGCCTTGAGACATCAGAGTGGATTGGGCCTCGGGCCCAGATTCACAACCAAGAGTTATATCACGGATATAATTAGCCGACATAGGGCTTACCGATATAAGCTAAGGTTGGGTGATGGCCAGTGGCCCACTTTGATCTTAGTTATATGTGGATCTTGGAATCATTATATTCTATTGAGGGTAACTTATGTTATTGAATATAATGCGTGATTAATCATATTAAGTATAATATAAGATTAATCATATTGAACATATTAACTAATAACCTTTTTATATTATATATTTCAGCTATGACTACTACAAGCACTCAAAACACATTCTCAATCCGGTCTGTTCTCGAGAAGGAGAAGCTGACTGGAACGAACTTCCTGACGTGGTCAAGGAACTTGAGGCTAGTCCTCAAGCAGGAGAAGAAGGATTATGTCCTTCGTGATCCCCTCCCCGAGAGGCCTCCTGCCAATGCCGACAGGACTCTGCATAATGCTTGGGAAAAGCATTCGTCAGATGAAAATGATGTCTATTGCCTGATGTTGGCGACAATGACTGCTGAGCTGCAAATGCAGTTCGAGAGTGTGTTGTCACCCATCGAGATAATGGCAAGCCTGAAATCGCTTTTTCAGGAGCAAGCAAGGACTGAGAGGTTTCAGACAGTTAAGAACCTCTTAGACTGTAAGTTGGCTGCAAATGCGGCAGTGAGTCCTCATGTCTTGAAGATGATGGGTTATCTCGATCATCTTCAGAAGCTCGACTGCCCTATCAGCCAGGAACTTGCCTGCGACATCGTTCTGCAGTCTTTACCTGCAAGCTATGATCAGTTCATTCTGAACTTTAATATGCATGGCTTGAGTAAGACATTGCCTGAGCTTCACGGAATGCTCAAGACTGCAGAGCCCAACTTGAGGAAAACCGCCAAGGACCCCAATGTGCTTATGGTGCAAAAGGGCAAGGGGTTTAAGAAATCCTCTGCTAAGGATAAGGGAAAGGCCAAGGCTGTCCAAGTCGCGGACAAGGACACGCCAAAGCCCAAGCCCAAGTCCAAGGCTGGGCCTACTGACATTTGCAGGTTCTGCAAAGAACTAGGGCATTGGAGGAGAGATTGTAAGAAATTCCAGGAAGGTCTAAAGGAATTGAAGAAGAAGACTTTCGAGACTTCTTCATCAGGTATTTTTGTTATAGAAGTTAATACAACTACTTCTGATAATACCTCATGGGTTATGGATACTGGTTGTGGGGCTCATATTTGTACTAATATGCAGGCACTCAGCAACAGTAGAAGGCTGAAGCAAGGACAAGTGGAGCTACGAGTTGGGAATGGAGCGAAAGTTCCTGCACTAGCTGTAGGCACATACTTGTTGTCTTTACCTTCGGGATTGGTTTTAGAACTCAATAATTGTTATTTTGTACCTGCTATAAGCAGAAATATTATTTCAATTTCTTTGTTGGATTTGGAAGGTTATGATTTTTCAGTTAAGAATAAATTATGTTCCTTCAATCGCAACAATTTGTTCTATGGTTGTGCCCCTCTTTCGAATGGGCTTTACATACTCGATCAATCCGCGCCAATTTATAACATTAATACCAAACGGTTCAAACCTAATGAGGAGAACCAAACGTTTCTATGGCATTGTCGTTTAGGGCACATCAGCGAGAAACGCATTAAGAGACTCCATACGAATGGACTTCTTGGCTCTTTTGACTTTGAGTCATGTGAGAAATGCGAATCCTGCATGATGGGCAAAATGACGCGGGCCCCCTTTAATAAACCTAACGAGAGGGCCAGTGACTTATTGGGCCTGATACACACCGATGTGTGTGGCCCAATGTCCACAAATGCAAGAGGAAACTATCAGTACTTCATTACCTTTACTGATGATTTCAGTAGGTATGGATATGTTTATTTAATGAAACATAAGTCTGAATCGTTCGAGAGATTCAAAGAATTCCAAAATGAAGTACAGAACCAACTTGGCAAAAGCATTAAGGCTCTTCGGTCCGACCGAGGAGGAGAATACTTAAGTCAAGAATTCAGTGATCATCTGAGAGAGTGTGGGATCGTGTCCCAACTCACTCCTCCTGGAACACCTCAATGGAATGGTGTGTCTGAGAGGAGAAATCGGACCTTATTGGATATGGTTCGGTCTATGATGAGTCACACAGACCTTCCAATATCCCTTTGGGGATATGCTCTGCTAACAGCAGTGTTCACTCTAAATAGAGCGCCATCGAAAGCAGTAGCAAAGACACCATATGAATTATGGACTGGAGTGGCTCCAGTGCTGTCTTATCTTAGAATTTGGGGTTGTGAAGCATATGTCGAGAGATTGATCTCAGACAAGCTTACACCAAAGTCTGATAAATGCTACTTCATTGGTTATCCGAAGGAAACCAAGGCTTATTACTTCTATCTACGTTCCGAGAACAAGATCTTTGTTGCTCGGGATTGTAACTTTCTTGAGAGAGAGTTTCTCTCTAAGAAAGACAGTGGGAGTAAGGTACTGCTTGAAGAAATTCAAGATGAACAGGATACTGCTCAACCTAATGAGGAAGAGCAGCAGGAGGACCTACAAGAAATTGTAGAGCCTGAACCTGTAGTACCTGAAGTTCGAAGATCCGGGAGGATCCGTCACGAACCCGAAAGATATCAAGGATTCCTCGTGACTGACTGTCATGATCTTCTGATCATTGATGGTGATGAACCATCGAACTTCAATCAAGCCATGATGGGCCCAGATTCCTCTAAGTGGCGTAAGGCCACTGATTCCGAAATGGACTCCATGTCGGTCAACCAAGTGTTTTCGTTGGTTGACTTACCCGCTGGTGTAAAAGCCATCGAGTGCAAATGGATCTTCAAGAAGAAGATTGACGTGGATGGAAATGTCCAGATTTATAAAGCCAGGTTGGTGGCAAAAGGTTTCAGACAAGTTCACGGTGTGGATTACGATGAAACCTATTCACCAGTGGCTATGATGAAATCTATTCGGATTCTACTAGCAACTGCAGCTTTTCATGATTATGAAATTTGGCAGATGGACGTGAAAACCGCCTTCCTGAATGACATTCTGGAAGAGGATGTGTATATGACGCAACCTGACGGTTACATAGATCCAAAGAATGCTGGAAAAGTATGCAAACTTCATAAATCCATTTATGGATTGAAGCAAGCATCGAGGAGCTGGAATCTTCGTTTTGATGAAGCGATCAAGCAATTTGACTTCATCAGAAACGAAGAAGAACAATGCGTGTATAAGAAAACTAGTGGGAGCAAGATAGTATTTCTTATTCTGTATGTCGATGACATACTGCTTCTCGGAAACGACGTTCCAATGCTGAAGTCGGTAAAGGACTGGCTTGGAAGTTGTTTTTCCATGAAAGACATGGGTGAAGCCGCATACGTTCTTGGAATCAGGATCTATCGGGATAGATCTAGAAGGCTGATAGGCTTGTGTCAAGATTCATACATTGACAAAGTCCTACAAAGATTCAGCATGAAAGATTCCAAGAAGGGCTTCACGCCAATGGTACATGGCACAACGCTAAGCAAGAAGCAGAGCCCTACGACGGCTGCTGAGCTTGAGCGCATGAAGAATATTCCTTATGCATCTGCAATAGGATCTGTCATTTATGCCATGATCTGTACTCGTCCTGATGTTGCTTATGCACTGAGCATGACGAGTAGATACCAGTCAAATCCAGGTGAAAGTCACTGGATTGCCGTAAAGAATAACTTGAAGTATCTAAGACATACTAAGGATAAGTTCTTGGTGTACGGTGGAAATGATGTGCTTGAAGTCAGTGGATTCACGGACGCAAGTTTCCAGACAGACACAGATGATTTCCGGTCACAGTCCGGTTATATCTTTTGTCTGAATGGCGGTGCAATAAGTTGGAGAAGCTCCAAGCAGGACACCGTTGCTGATTCCACTACAGAAGCTGAATATGTCGCCGCCTCAGAAGCAGCGAAGGAAGCTGTTTGGATACGAAAGTTCATGATTGAACTGGGTGTGATACCGAATGCGGCTGAGCCTCTGGCACTGTTTTGTGACAACAGTGGTGCTATAGCTCAGGCAAAGGAACCAAGATCACATCAGAAATCCAAGCATGTTCAAAGAAGATTTCACTTGATACGTGACATCGTTAATAGAAAGGAAGTCAAGATCAGCCGAGTCCCGACAGATGATAATGTCGCTGATCCGTTGACAAAGCCACTCCCAAGGCCTAAGCTCGAGTATCTGACTGAAGCTGTAGGCATTAGAAACATTGAAATGTAATCTAAATTTGAGTGGGAGTTTAAAGGCTTTATTTAGTTATTTGATATGTTCTTGTAAAACATTTTATGTTTAATGAAATTATTATTTCAAGATTATTTTAACTGTGATGAAATAATCGTTCCAAAATGATATGAACCATTTTATAGGTCATCGAAGTAAATGACTTGATCTTGAGTCATCAAAGTCATTTAGCTTGATCATGAGACCCTATATTTGAAAGATGGCTTATATCATCCTGTCCCTAGTCGAAGGTTGTTGAAATTGGAACACCAACAACCGTGTGAGACTAGATTGGTATGTGACTTATGACCAAGTTTCATGTGTCATAGATGCGCGGCATCAAAGTCAGTACATAGGTGTATGTTGGGAACATACGACCGGACAAGACCCGATTATAAGAACTCTTCAGGATATTTATATCTGTGTCATAAGAGATTCTTACTACGACTATAGAGTATAGTCCTTAGACCTGAGTTCGCATGCATGTGACTGCACATGGACTGATGCACTTTGATCATTGTCTAATGCTGTCGTTAAGCGATAGTTATAAGGACCTTGATTGGGTGTATTATGAAATGAGTAGTTTACAGTGATGGAGCAAGACGGAATTTGTCCCTCCAATATAAATGGAGTGAATATCTCTAGGCCAATCGGAGATTTGAATACTGGAAAATGCATGGCCATGCTCAAACGGACTTTCCCGAGTCGTTTGGATTGTCAGTATCGAATCAGAGTCCGATGAACAAGATTAGGCTTTATAAGGATGACACTAATCTTGCCTTATGACTAATCGAGATATTGAGACAAAAGGATTATGAATACAGAGATTCCAGTACAAGTGGGAGATTGTTGGAATTGTGTCCAGTAATCTCGGTACTGTCTCTAGAAAGTAAGAGTATGTCAATGATCAGACATAAGTCATATAATACTGGGGGTCATGATGGCTTGCTAGAGTCCGCTCATGATCTATAAGTCTTGGACTTATTGCCTTTATTATATGATCCCATATGGGTCACACGCCTAAGCTAACAGGAAAATACGAAGGAACGGTTTAGCAGAAGTACGGTAAAAGTGCTAGGCATTTACCGAACTTAGAGAGAGATTAATGGGTCTGATTAAATCTAAGGGATTTAATCAGACTGGGAATTTGGGCCCAAAAGCCCAAAAGGAATTAGAGAAGGGTTTTATAAATAAAACCAAGTCTAATTCTTTTCCCTAACCCTAAGCCCTAGCCGCGATTTCTCTCTCTCTCTGCGCCTCCCATCAGCTCGGTCTAGCAGCCAGTTTCCTGTGAAGCGTGTGTGAACCTTTGGAGGATCCATCTCTTGGTGGTTCTGCTGATCTCTGACCTGTTCTCTCTTTCCGCTGCATAAACAGGTAAAAGGTGAGATCCATTATTGTTTCTATTCAAGAGAACCTAGATCTGGCATGTTTAGGATCTATTAATCTGATGAATTGAATCAGGATTATCACTAAACGTTCCAACATTATCTCCCAAATGGAGATCAATCAGAACGCGTCTCACATCTATCACAGCTCCAGCAGTAGATAAGAATGATCTTCCAAGCAGAATATGATCATCTGGCTCAACATTATACTTCAGCACTACAAAGTTTGTTGGAATCAAGTAGTTTCCAACTCTGATAGGTATATCCTCAAGAAATCTTTCTGGATACCTCTTTGATCGATCAGCTAGGATAAGAGAGATCCTAGTAGGCTGGAAATCCATCAGTCTCAATCTCTTAGCCACATAGTATGGCATGAGATTCACACCAGATCCTATGTCACACAGAGAATTCTTAAATCTGTCCTTAGAGATGGAACAGTCTAGCACAAAGACTCATGGGTCTGGAAGCTTCTCTGAAATCTGAATCAACTGCTTTTCCATCACTTTTATGCATTTAGCTTCGTCTAGCTCATGTTTGGACAACTTACGAGGCTTAGAATGTGGTACGGAAGGCTCACAGACTCGTTCAGGGACTGTTGCATGTTTCTGGTCTCGTTTGCGATCTGTGTCGATCGATGCGTAAGGTGTGTCGATCGACACAAGGCGATTATTAGCAATTTCATCAGACGTATCAGACAGACAGAATTCATCCATAAAATTGATATATCATGGTTTTTAGTAGTTTTAGACCATGATATAAGTGTGTGTTTGGTGTCTTTTTGTGTTCTTTTACAGTCTTTTACAGGTATAATCAGGTTTGGAGCATATTTGGTGATTATGGCACTTTTTGGAGTATTTTGGAGATTTTTGGAGTGTTTGGCCGAGAGATAGAGTTCACTGTCCGAAACAGAGTAATGCGTCGATCGTTGCACACTAGAACCGATCGTTGCACCAGCGAGATGGGCCGAAACTCGGCGGTTTATGAAGAGTCAAGATATTGCACTCTGATCCAGAAGTTCCTGATATTTACAAAGAAGCCCCTGGCCGAGATTAGACCTATATAATTGAGTTTTTGGTGTTTTAATTAGATACGCTTTTACTTACACTTTCATAATTAAGAGCAGAGGATTTTTAGAGCTTTTGGGGCTGATCTGAACCTTTACTTCATCTGTATTTGGAGAAGATTTCGAACCCCTTTAATTCTTTATCTTTTATGCAATTTATTCTTCATATGATTATGTTTTCATTATCTATGTCTGAGTAGATTCCTTGTTAGGTTTAGGGTTTCTCACATAGGATTTCATGACTTGCTAGACTTGTTTAATTCAGTTAAGGATTCATAACTATATATGTTCTTCAATCTAATTGTGCTTAAAGCTAGTTCTAAACTGATCAATTAGAATCTTGATCTTAGGTTGCTAAATACGACACGGAAGTGTGGTTTAGGAATCTGAACTCTTTAGGTTGAGCAATTAAACTTCTCGCAAACGAAAGTTTGGTTTAGGATAATTGTGAACATATCAAACTTGGAATTAATGCTAGTTTAATATGTTAGTTCTCGCAAACAAAAGTTTGGTTTGCTGCACTTAGACTTAGAGAATTATCGCAAAGGAATTTGGTTAATTATATATCTGTGTTTTGAGTTCTAGAACTGTGCTTAATTAGATCCTTGCTGAATGAACTGTCTGCTTGTCTGATTTCCTGAGAACGCCCTAGACTTAGCGCTATTAATAACTTACTTTCACAACCAATAATATCTGCTTTCTGTTTACTTTCTCGCATTGCTTTTAATTCAATCACATTGCTTTCTTCCTAGTTTAATTTCCTGTTCTTGAGCTATTGAATACCAGAGTCCCTGTGGATTCGATACCTATATACTACAACTACTGAACTGTGCACTTGCAGTTAGATATAGGATTAAAACCTGACCCTATCAAGTTTTTGGCGCCGTTGCCGGGGACTCTTAGAGTCTTTGATAGCTTCGAGCCTAGGGTTTTACTAGGATTTTTCGTTTTCTTTTCGTTTTTGTTTTTATTCTTTTTTTTAGTTACTGATTTTGTCTGTTTTTCTCTCTGTCGCAGGTACCGATTTCGCACTGCGTCGATCGTTTTCAGTGCAACGATCGTTGCTGGACGATTACAGACATATTATGCAGACGCAGAAAACTAGAAGTAATCCGAACTTGAGCTTAGTTAATCTCGATCTTGAAGAACTTGGACGTTTAGAGAGAGCTAACAGAAGAGAAAGAAGAGAAAGGATGGTACGAGAGCGTTTGATTCTGATACCAGATGCTGAAGGTACCCTGAGGGAACGCAGAGGATTGATGCTGAGGGACGAGTGATCCCTGATGTTGAGGAATCTGAGCCACCACGATAGAACCAAGCTAGACAGATGGTTGTCCATGAGAGGACTTTAGCTGACTACAACAGACCGGAAGAGTATCATACAAACCGGTCAGCTTTAGTGCTTCCTACTTTTGAGAGGAATGATTTTGAGATCAAAACCATCTACTACTCGCTGATGAGACAGAATGCATTTCATGGTTACCCAACGGAGCAGCCTATGGAGCACATTGATTCGTTTGAGGACATAGTCACTGGCATGAAGTATGATGGAGTCTGCCCGGACTATCTGTTCCTTAAGCTCTTTCCGCACAGTCTTGCTGGAGATTCTAGTGCATGGCTAAAGCAGCTGGCACCTGCTCAGTATACCACTTGGGCAGCCCTGAAGAGTGAGTTCCTGCGTCACTTCTATGATGATGCGCGCTTAGACCAGTCCAGACAGGACATACTCACCTTTTCCCAAGGAGCTGTGGAGCCTTTAAAGACTGCCTGGATGAGATTTAAGCAGTATCAGCGTGACTGCCTACAACATGGATTTACTGAAGTTCAGGTTATTGGTATCTTCTTCAGAGGCATAGATCTTCCATATCAGTCTGCACTGGATAACTCCAGTAATGCTAACTTCAACACCAGGACTCCTACGCAAGCTAAGCAGTTGATTGAGAATCTAATAGGCAGCAACAGTTGCAAGACTATGGATGAGAGGAGGAAGAAATCTGGTGGAAGTGTAGAGAATTCTGACATAGCTGATATTAGATCTAGGCTGGACACAGTTTGCAATCTCCTAGCAGGTAAGAAAGCTGTCCACTTTGCCCAAGATATAGAGGTAATTCAGACTGAGGAGGACACTCAGGAGCCAGATGTGAATTACATAGGAGGTTCTAGATTCCAAGGTAATAGATTTGGTAATCAACAGGGAAACAGAATTTTCAATGGAGGACAGAAAAGTGGTTTTCAGAAGACCTTTGGACAAGGTACTCAGAGAACCAATGGATCTGAGAGTAGAGTGGAGACGATGCTGAAACAGATGATGGAGAGTCAGACTAAGAATGCAGCAGATGTCAACGAGAAGATGGAAACAATCTACAGGGAGCTGAATGGGAAGTTTGAATATCTGAGCACACACATGAAGGAGCTTGATGCTAGAGTTGCAAGAACTGCTGGATATGCTCAAAGGGAAGATGGATATCTCCCAGGACGGACTGATGCTAATCCCAAGTACCAATGCAATGCCGTGACGTTGAGAAGTGGTAAGGAGCTGTCATCTGGCCAGAAAAAGCAGTTAAGTGTTGAAGAACTCGTGGAAAATGAAGAGCTGGAAGATGAGATCCGCGATATTCGCAATGCGTCGATCGATGCAACTAAGCAACGATCGATGCAGAGTGAAATCAGGGAACCGGAAGTCGTAACACAGTCGCCTAGCATCGATCGATGCGACAGGAGCAACGATCGACACAAGGTGACTGCAGAGAGTTCGAAACCAGAGAAACCGAAACAGTCGACCGAGAGGGTATACAAGCCTAAGGTACCTTATCCCAAGAATCCTAGGAAGGCTAAGAATGATAGGCAGTATGCAAAATGGAAGGAGTTAATAAAAAAGGTGAAAGTTGAAGTACCTTTGTTGGACTCCATTGAAACTTCTCCTATGATGAAAAGATGCCTTAAGGATATGATTTCTGGAAAATGGTCTGATGAGGAGAGTATAATGATGCTCAATGAGGTATGTAGTGCAGTGGTTCAGGGCAGAATTCCCGAGAAGTTAAAGGATCCAGGAAGCTTCGTGTTAGATTGTGCTATCTACAAAGAGAGATTCGAAAGGTCTCTATGTGATCTTGTTTCCAGTGTAAATCTTATGCCCCTCTCAGTTGCTAAAAGGCTCGGGATGATAGACTTTATACCCACTAGGATATCACTGGTTCTGGCAGATAGATCAATCAGGATTCCCGAAGGAGTAATAGAGGATGTGCCTATAATGGTTGGCAAATGTGTGATCCCTACTGATTTTGTGGTTCTACAATATGGACAGGAGCCAAAAGATCCATTGATTCTGGGCAGGTCTTTCTTAGCTACAGCTGGTGCAATGATTGACTGTCAGGGAGGTAAAATAGTTCTGAATGTGGGTGATCTGAAGATGAGTTTCGATATGAACAAGCTGGTAAAGAGACCAACCATCGACGGGTAGACCTTCTATGTGGACACATTGGGTGATTTGCCGGCCGAGTACTTTTACCAATCACATGCTGAAGACCCACTAGAAAGGGCTTTACTGAGCTCTATATTGGAGTTGGAGTACCTGCAGGACGAACCAGCAATGTGCTATACGAGGATGATGGATTTTGTTGAGGTTGCAATGCAGGTAGAAGTGTCTGACGCGACCGTGCAACGATCGACACTACCTAAGCATCGATCGTTGCAAGTCGACAGAGACTGGGCAGAGGAAAAAGCCCCGAAAATAGAACTGAAACAACTTCCATCCGGGCTAAGGTACGCATTTCTTGGACCCAATTCAACTTATCCAGTGATTGTTAATGCTAGTCTGAACAACGCAGAACTCACTTTACTGCTAAGCAAGCTGCGCAAGCATCGCAAGGCTCTTGGCTATTCTCTTGCTGATATTTCAGGTATCTCACCGGAGCTGTGCATGCATCGGATACATCTTGAGGATGAATCCAAGACATCTATCGAGCATCAGAGAAGACTTAATCCTAATCTGCAGGAAGTGGTTAAAAAGGAGATTATGAAACTCCTTGATGCTGGGATTATCTATCCTATCTCTGACAGTGATTGGGTGAGTCCAGTCCATGTAGTACCTAAGAAGGGTGGAGTTACAGTTGTAAAGGATGAGAAGAACGAGCTGATACCTACTAGGACTGTGACAGGACACAGGATGTGTATAGATTACAGGAAGCTGAATGCTGCTACCAGGAAGGATCATTTTCCCTTGCCTTTTATTGATCAGATGCTTGAGAGGTTAGCCAATCATCCTTACTATTGCTTCCTCGATGGCTACTCAGGCTTCTTTCAGATTCCTATCCATCCATAGGATCAAGGAAAGACCACTTTTACTTGTCCATATGGCACATTTGCTTACCGTAGGATGCCTTTTGGACTCTGCAATGCACCAGCCACTTTCCAGAGATGCATGATGTCCATATTCACAGACATGATTAAGAACTTTATGGAGGTATTCATGGATGATTTCTCAGTATATGGATCATCCTATAATGAATGCTTAGATAATCTGTGTAAGGTTCTGACAAGATGTGAAGAGAAGCACTTAGTTCTTAATTGGGAGAAGTGTCATTTCATGGTCAGAGATGGCATTGTACTTGGACATAAAGTGTCTGAAGCAGGAATAGAGGTGGACCGCGCTAAGATTGAGGTAATGACCAACCTTCAGGCGCCTGATTCTGTTAAGTCTATTAGAAGCTTTCTTGGACATGTTGGCTTCTATAGACGGTTCATCAAAGATTTCAGCAAGATCGCTAGGCCACTAACTGCTTTGCTGTGTAAGGATACCAAATTTGAGTTCACTGCAGATTGTCAAACTGCATTTGAACAGATCAAGCAGGCATTAGTGAGTGCTCCCATAGTTCAGCCACCGGATTGGGATCTGCCTTTTGAGGTTATGTGTGATGCAAGTGATTATGTTGTGGGAGCTGTTCTTGGGCAGAAAAAGGATAGAAAGCTTCATGCTATCTATTATGCCAGTAGGACATTGGATGATGCACAAAGAAACTATGCCACTACGGAGAAGGAGTTGTTGGCAGTTGTCTTTGCATTTGAGAAATTTCGCCTTTATCTTGTTGGCTCAAAGGTGATTGTACACCCTGTTCATTCAGCCCTGAAGTATCTGATGCAGAAGAAAGATGCTAAGCCAAGATTGTTGAGATGGATTCTGTTGCTTCAGGAGTTTGACATTGAAGTGAGGGATAAGAAAGGGGTTGAAAATGGAGTTGCTGACCATCTTTCAAGGATGCTGGTTGAGGAAGACGTGCCAATTAATGACTATTTGCCTGAAGAGAACGTCAATATGGTTGGTACAATGTTTCACACAGATTTTGGACAGAAACCTGCAAAACTGTCGGATTAATCGCATTGCGTCGATCGATGCAATCTCAGCGTCGATCGATGCACCTATCGGGACAGCGACGATCGATGCGCTCCTCTGCGACGATCGTTGCAGTGTGGATACAGATCCATAGACTTTTACAATTCAGATTGGAGGCTACGAGTTTGAGATTGATGCTGTCACAACAACTGATCGACCATGGTATGCAGATATAGCTAACTACCTGGCTGCAGAGACTGAACCAGATGATCTGAAAGGGTATGAGAAGAAGAGGTTCTTCAAAGAGCTTAGGCGATACTATTGGGATGAACCTTACCTCTATAAGCACTGTTCATATGGCCTTTACAGAAGATGTGTTGCTGAATCAGAGGTTCCAGATATCCTATTCCATTGCCATGGATCAGATTATGCAAGACATTTTGCTACTTTTAAGACCGTGTCTAAGGTTTTGCAAGCAGGTTTCTGGTGGCCTACAATGTTTGCAGATACTCACTCCTTCATTTCTCATTGTGATGCCTGTCAGAGGAGAGGGAAAATCTGTAGGAAGCATGAGATGCCTCAGAATTTCATTCTTGAGGTTGAGGTTTTTGATTGCTGGGGCATAGACTTTATGGGTCCTTTTCCTTCATCTTATGGGAATAAATTCATCCTGGTTGCTGTAGATTATGTGTCTAAGTGGGTAGAAGCAATAGCTAGTCCAACCAATGATTCTTCAGTAGTCATTAAGCTGTTTAAGTCCATCATATTCCCTAGATTTGGAGTACCTCGGATAGTGATTAGTGATAGAGGATCTCACTTTATTAATAAGGTCTTCGAGAAGCTCTTGAGGAAGCATGGAGTTCATCACCGAGTTGCTACTCCTTATCACCCTCAGACAAGTGGACAAGTCGAGGTTTCTAACAGACAAATCAAGGAAATCTTAGAGAAGACAGTTGGAAAGACAAGAAAAGATTGGGCACCTAAGCTTGATGATGCTTTATGGGCCTACAGGACTGCATTTAAGACGCCATTAGGGACTACTCCATTTCATTTGCTGTATGGAAAAGCCTGTCATCTGCCAGTGGAACTTGAGCACAAAGCAGCGTGGGCTGTAAAGCAAATGAACTTTGACCTTAAATCAGCTGCAGAAAGGAGATTGATACAGCTTAATGAGTTGGATGAGATTAGACATTTTGCCTATGAGAACTCAAAGCTGTACAAGGAGAGGACTAAGGCTTATCATGACAAGAAGATTGTTTCTAGACGGTTTGAGCCTAATGATCAGGTACTTTTATACAATTCTCGTTTGCATTTGTTTCCAGGTAAGCTGAAATCAAGATGGTCCGGTCCCTACACAATCAAAGAAGTGCGTCCATATGGAGCTGTCGTTCTAGTCGGCAAGGAAGGTAATGAGTTCGCTGTAAATGGACAGAGGGTAAAACATTATTGGGCTAAGGCCGAGATTCCAAGAGGTCAGATTCTGCCTCTGGATGATGCACCCTCTGCCTGAAAATTCTTGTCCGTCCGGTCAAGCTATTGACCTTAAAAAAGCGCTGGGTGGGAGGCAACCCACCATTAGGTACTGGTGTTTTTCTACTTAGTTTTTGGTGTTTTTGTTAGGATTTTACGTTTTTTTTTTTTGGTGAGTTTATGATTGCAGGTCTCGGACAAATTCGCAGTGCGTCGATCGACGCACTTCTGTGTCGATCGTCACAACACGATCGGAATCGCATTGCAGCGATTGTTGCGGTCCTGAGAAACGATCGACCATACACGAAAATCTCCTAGTAACGGTCGATGCACTTAGTGCAACGATCGATGCCTGAGCGACAGAGGTAAACCCGACAGAACTCAACAAAACCTTAACAATTTTTATTTCTTTTTACCGATCCTTCGCTTGACACTACTGGGGACAGTGTGTCTTAAGTGTGGGGGAGGTGCTACTGAAGTTTATCTTTCTGTTTTCTTAAGAGTCAGTCCATTTTTCAAAAAAAAAAATTTGTTTTACAAGACTTGCAGGAACTTAAGTAACCATTGGGATGAAGTTGCAGGATCTATCTCTGGCCATTAGAAAACCCAGACACAGATCAACCTACTGGGAACACCCATATCACTTCAGGTATCAGAGGATCCTTTTACTGACTTCAACCTTAATATTGACCAGTGTTCAAGAAAGCGCTAGGCGCTAGTCGGGCGGTGACCCACCGCCTAGCGCCTAGAACGCCTAGTCGGGGCCTAGTCGGCGCCTAGGCGTTATATGTATTTATAAGAGAAAATGAAATATATTAGATATATTTTATAATATATGTCATATAATTCACATATTCTTAGTCTAAAAATAGATTAAAACTCAAAGTACATCGAAATAACAAAAAGAATATTAGTTAAATTTATCAGCACACAACATTTACTATCAAATCTGTTAAATTTACAATATTTTTTTATTGATAACCATTAATTTATGAAGTAAGAACTTATAAATTTAGTTATATGTAATAAAATTTTAAAATTATACCGAAACAAACATGAAAATTAAAAATCAAATGATAATTGGTTAAAGATTGTGTAGACCCGCCTAGGACCGCCTAGACCCGCCTAGGACCGCCTAGACCCGCCTAGGACCGCCTAGGACCGTATAAATCCGCTTAATAATATAAACGCCTAATTCGAACGCCTAGGAGGAAATCGCCACGGTCAAGGACCGCCTAGCGCCTAGGCCCCGCCTAGGCGGCCGCCTAGACCGATTTTTTGAACACTGATATTGACTTAGATTTCTCACCTAAGGGCTTGGTATACTTTGTGTCGGATTCCCTTGTTAGTTCTGACACAGCCTGTCAACCTATCCTATTTAGTTCCCTTCTCCCCTTCTATAAAGTAAAAAAAAAAAAAAGATAATAAACTGAGGATGAGTTAGTAACTCCGAAGTGGTCACAGGAGTGGTAGAAAACCCTATTATCTTCTGTGCGATCCATGGAATGTATCCAAAATACACCCCATAACGGGAAGAACACTGATAAAAAAAAAATGATACACAATGTGGGAAAAATCAGTTGTTAAAGAAGGGAAAAGAGAAGAAAGGGACTAGAGAAAGATAGTATGGTGGTCTAGAGCTGATAAGGTAAGAATCCATGTGCCATTTGATCGATACTCCTTAGGTGAGACCGCACTTAAATACTTGCAGAAGTCAGTAGGGAGAATTTGAATGCTTGAATGTGATTGTGGAGTTTACTTAGGACAGTTGCTAAGTGTGGGGGAAGTACATGTTGGTCTTGATATCCTGTGATTGATTCTTTCAGTGGTTTACTAAGGGGAATCTGAGTATTGTAGCTTCTAGGATGAAATGAGTTTCTGAAGAGTTTTCAAACCTCTTCACCAAGCTTTAGTTCTCTGTTTTGCTTGAGGGCAAGCAAAGGCTAAGTGTGGGGGAGTTGATATATCATGGTTTTTACTAGTTTTAGACCATGATATAAGTGTGTTTTAGTGTCTTTTTGTGTTCTTTTAGAGTCTTTTACAGGTATAATCAGGTTTGGAGCATATTTGGTGATTATGGCACTTTTTGGAGTATTTTGGAGATTTTTGGAGTGTTTGGCCGAGAGATAGAGTTCACTGTCCGAAACAGATTAATGCGTCGATCGTTGCACACTAGCACCGATCGTTGCACCAGCGAGATGGGCCGAAACTCGGCGGTTTATGAAGAGTCAAGATATTGCACTCTGATCCAGAAGTTCCTGATATTTACAAAGAAGCCCCTGGCCGAGATTAGACCTATATAATTGATTTTTTGGTGTTTTAATTAGATACGCTTTTACTTACACTTTCATAATTAAGAGCAGAGGATTTTTAGAGCTTCTGGGGCTGATCTGAACCTTTACTTCATCTGTATTTGGAGAAGATTTCGAACCCCTTTAATTCTTTATCTTTTATGCAATTTATTCTTCATATGATTATGTTTTCATTATCTATGTCTGAGTAGATTCCTTGTTAGGTTTAGGGTTTCTCACATAGGATTTCATGACTTGCTAGACTTGTTTAATTCAGTTAAGGATTCATAACTATATCTGTTCTTCAATCTAATTGTGCTTAAAGCTAGTTCTAACCTGATCAATTAGAATCTAGATCTTAGGTTGCTAAATACGACACGGAAGTGTGGTTTAGGAATCTGAACTCTTTAGGTTGAGCAATTAAACTTCTCGCAAACGAAAGTTTGGTTTAGGATAATTGTGAACATATCAAACTTGGAATTAATGCTAGTTTAATCTGTTAGTTCTCGCAAACGAAAGTTTGGTTTGCTGCACTTAGACTTAGAGAATTATCGCAAAGGAATTTGGTTAATTCTATATCTGTGTTTTGAGTTCTAGAAATGTGCTTAATTAGATCCTTGCTGAATGAACTGTCTGCTTGTCTGATTTCCTGAGAACGCCCTAGACTTAGCGCTCTTAATAACTTTCTTTCACAACCAATAATCTCTGCTTTCTGTTTACTTTCTCGCATTGCTTTTAATTCAATCACATTGCTTTCTTCCTAGTTTAATTTCCTGTTCTTGAGCTATTGAATACCAGAGTCCCTGTGGATTCGATACCTATATACTACAACTACTGAACTGTGCACTTGCAGTTAGATATAGGATTAAACCTGACCCTATCAAAAATCCGAGATGATGTTCTCTTCTTCTCCTAGCAAGTCAATCTCATCTCCTATAATCACAGCATTAACGTATTGCTTTTGTTCAACTTTCCCAGCTCCATTTTGCCTTTGTACTGCTCCAGCTGTCTGTTAAACTTGGACGTCTAACTTCTTCACATGAGTACTTAAATATTCAATCTTTCCATTCAAATCCAAGTACAAAGCATCAATTTTCCCATTGAAGTCCACTGTGTTCTTCTCCTGACCAGCCAACAGCTGCTCCAGCATACCCATCATCTTATCATTCTACTCGTTCGGAGGAGGAACAGGCTGATATGATGAAGAACCATAATCTCTAGTGAATGATGTGTTTTGCTGAAAATGTCTCTGAAATGCAGACTTAGGTGTGAAACCAGAAGTTTGTCCTTGCTGATTTCCATATCTTTGACCTTGATAACCAGTCCCAGCTATGTAATTCACATCCTCAGTCTCCTGAACATCCACCTTCTTTCCAAGCAAAAGATCAATCTTCTTATTCATCTCAGCTATCTGTGAGCTGTCAGGTATCCCACCAGATTTCTGTCTCTCCTTATCATCATTCTTGACACTATTGCTAGTTATCAAGTTCTCAATAAGCTCCTTTGCTTCTTCTGGAGACTTAGTATAGAAGTTCCCATTGCTTGCAGCATCAAGAGCCATCTGATACCACAAATCAACTGCTCTGAAGAAGATGCCCAGCAGCTGAACCTCAGTAAAACCATGGCATGGGCAATCTCTCTGGTACCTCATAAATCTCACCCAAGCTGCCTTTAAAGGCTCTGTAGATCCCTGCTTGAAGGTCAAGAGATCATGTCTAAGCTGCTCAGATCTACCATCGTCATAGAAGTGACGCAGAAACTTCTTCTTCACTGCATCCCAAGTAGTCAGAGTCCCAGGTGGAATCTGCTTGAGCCAGTAAGCAGCTTCTCCTCCAAGAGAGTGAGGAAAAAGCTTGCAGTGTAGGTAGTCATGGGTCACTCCATTGTGCTTCATCGCAGTGACTAAAGACTCAAAAGTCTCAATGTGATCCACAGGGTGCTCGTGTGGAAGTCCACATAAAAGATGCTGCCCCACAAGTGTGTAGTAGGATGTCTTCAGCTCAAACTCATTCCGCGGGAAAGCAGGAGGTACAATCGCAGACCTGTTAGCATAGAACTCGTCAGGTCTGTTGTAATCAGCTAGTGTCCTCCTAACAGGAGGCTCTGGTGCTCTCGGTGCTTCTGCTTCAGGCTGCTGAACCTGCTGCTGTATCACATTCCCTTCAGCATCAATCCTCTGTCCTTGAGCATTGTAAGGATTGTTCTTCGCGTCTCTCAGAACACCTTCAGCATCCGGTGTCAAAATCAAAGGTGCTTGATTAACGTTCGCCATCTTAGCTGCCTTATGAGCTTTTCTGTTCTCTCTCTCTCTCTCTAGCTTAGGAAGCTCCTCAAGTTCAAGTTTCACAAGATCTTTGTCCGTATTACTCCTTAAATAACGATCAGACATAAATTGTCGGAAGACGTCAAGCATCGATCGATGCACAGGACAGCAACGATCATTTCAGTTCGGGTTTCGCTTTGTGTCGACCGATGCAGGAAGAGCGTCGATCGATGCTTTGCGAAACGATGTCGATCGACACACATGACCGTGTCGATCGATGCAGTGCGATTCTAGGCGTACCTGAAACGCAAGAAGAAAAGAAAAATCAGTAACCAAAAACAAAAACAAAAAACCTAGTCTAAACCTAATTTCAAATCTATCGAAGACTCAAAAGAGTCCCCCGCAACGGCGCCAAAAACTTGATATGCTCAGAGTTTAATCCCTAGAGTTTACATTGCAAGTGCACAGATGTGACTAGTAGTATATAGGGGTCGAATCCACAGAGACTCAAGAATCTTACGATATACTATAGAAATTCAGGTTAAGCTAGGCGAACAGATGTGAAAGCAGTAAATCAAAGCAATAAAGTAAATAGACGGTTGTAAGCAAGAGGGCAAAGCGTCAGGTCAAGGGAGTTCTCAGGAAATCAGGAACATAGGCTAATCAATCAATCGGGATCTAATTAAGAACTGTTCTAGAACTAGAATCACAGAATTATAACAGACCAACTTTTGTTGCGAATATTATCTATGTCTAACAACCTAGCAATTTGTTGCGAATCCTAGAGTTCTAAACAAGCATTAATCTCAGGTTCTTTTGTTCACAATTCTCCTAAGCCAAATTTCTTTGCGAATAGTCAAATTGCTCATCTATGTTCTTTCTAGTTAATTAATCAACTTTCGTTGCAGAAATCAACCTAACAAAAATAATCTAAGTGGTCAATTCATATCAAGCAATAAGAACAACCCTATATGACAAACTAGAAAGATATGAATCCCTACAGATTGATCAACCTATAATTCCATGAAATCCCCTGTGAGAATCCCTAAACCTAACAGGTAAACTACTCAGACATGGTCAATGAAACAGAAATAATAATGAATAGAAAACCAAATAGCATAAAATAGAATAAGAAATTGGGGTTCAAAATCTCTTCTCTTTCGAGTACAAGATCAGCCCCTAACTCTCTCAAAGTAAAATAATGTGTAGCCTAAACAAGTGGCTAAAAACCCTAATATAATGATCTAATCACGGCTGGGGCTTTTTGTAATTATGAGAAACTTCTGGCCTTTTGCGCAATTTCCAAATTCTTCATTTAAACCGCTGAGAATTGTCTGTCACGATCTTGTGTCGACCGATGCACATTCTGTGTCGATCGACACAAATGTCTGATATGAGCAGTGAACTCTTCTTCTCGGCCAAATGCTCCAAAATGCTCCAGAATGCGCCATAATCTCCAAATCCGCTCCAAACGTACCTAGACCTGTAAACACACATAAAAGGACTCCAAAAGACTCTAAAAGACTCGATAACAAAACATATACCATGGTTAAAAGTCCTAAAACCATGATATATCATTGAACCCTCTAAGTAAATCTATCAGACCCAATGCATCAAGACCAAGTATTTCTCCCTCTGCGGTAACTGCCCATAATCTGAGACTAGCAAGTGTCTTGGACTACTCATGAACCTTCATGTCCCTGATAAGTCGCTCGTGCGCCTACTTAAGGCATCGGCCACATGATTGTTCTTACTCGAATGAGAAGTAATCTCCAAATTGAGCTCAATCTATCTACGCTCCAACCATTTACCACTAACAAAACACAACTAAATACTCGGTAGAGAAACTATGCGTGACCTCTACTCGCTTGAAAATATTTTGTCTTCGAATTTGTGGAACTGCTTCTCCACCACTTGGTTTCCAACCAAGACGTGGAATGTCCTTCTCCTTGGTACCATGCTAATGACAGCTTTAAAACGCATCACAAATATCACTTACCATTGCCCTTGTGTATTAGGGCCGGTTACTCACTTTGGTGAGGTGGTTTAAATTTGTAGTCTCCATTGCCTAGAAATAGTCCATCACCACATCCCATTTACAGATTAATACAAACAAAATACAATATTTGTCCTTCAGAATCGTTGACACTGACGAGTAGAAATATGAACACAAGTAACGACCAACGTCATATCCGCTACCTCCAAATTCTTAGAAACAACACTTATCCTTCGAGTAACTCTAAACTTAAATGAGATGTTCCACTTCCGAATGGGTTTTCTTTAAGTATTTTATATTACCGTGCCACAGTGATTCCTCCATTTCCAAAAAGATTCCTCTCAACGGTTTCCCATTATTGCGTCATTACGGTGATGGCTATCGCATAATCAAACATCATTACCTTATCTCATGCTGAAAAATATGCTAGCCATGTCCATTATGGCTTCTTAACATGAGGGGAACGACCCACTACGCTTCCGTTGCGCTTACTTGATTGCCAAAATGAACTCCAGCTGAAGGTTTCCTACGTTTTCATCTCTATAGATTTTTTCTGAAAACAATCATTTTGAATTTCTATCTCCAATAAGCTTCATGTTCCCTACCTTATCATCAAACTGTGATATTTTTTGAATGCCATCATTTGGGTTTTCATTTGCATTAAACTTGTCTCTCATCCGCTTGCTCTAGCAGCTTCTTTCTGATCCCCATAGTGTTTACCTAACACTCCTCGTTGAATTTCCATTTCCACTAGCTTATCTTCTCCACTTTCGCTTGCATTAGACAAAAAAAGATCTAAATTGATAATAGGCAATTCCAAATGCCACAACTCAACTTTCCAAACTCTTTGAAAACAGCATTTGCCACTTGAAGAATCTCTCTTAGCTGTCTTAGAATTGCACATATAACTCGACAATGAACCAAATAACTCCACAAATAACTCCAGATATACCAAGAAGATCTCCAGAAAATTTGGTCTTCAAAAAATCATTGCCAAACAACTAATTTTTGGATTCCATACTTAGCACAAAACAACATGGTTAGATTTTTAGCTGGAGTTAAGAGATGCCGAGTAATAGACTGATAACAAGCTGAAACGATGCTATTTTTTTGGAAAATAATATCTCAATCCCCAGAACACATTGAAAAAAGCCATTAAAAATCTTTGAAAATTGAATCCTAATTGTACTAATTACGACTCATACTAACCACTACCCGCCTCCCAAGACAGGACTGGGACGAAAAACCCGCTTTGATACTGAAATATACTGAATATAACCACTACCCGACTCATCCACTCTCGAGACAGCGTTTCACAAATCATAACGTACGACTCAAGTATCTCCAATAAAATCCAATAACAAACATAAATCGACTAATCTAACAATATCCCATAAACGTAACTAAAAATAAAATAACATCCAAAATAAAAATTGTGGAAAATGGGATAAAACCCCAAAGCACCCAATCCAGCTAAGCGTCTATCTACTCGGCATACTCACTTGAAAGGGAGGAAAGAAGGAGGAGTGAGCAACAGGGGAGTCGTTCAGTGAGGTATGGGATGTTAAAACTCAAGTCCACAGACTCGGTTCTAACATTCTGAATATAAACTCGCCTAACAAGCACAATCATTGCACCTAAAGTGCCCAATCACAAAGGATCTTATATGGCTTAAATTATCGCCCATACCCCCCGAAGAGGCTTTATCGGTCTCTGAAGGCACAAGCAATAGATAGAATAAGACTTTCTCGTACCCACGACTGCACTTGCATCTCAAATACATAAGTCATCACTGACTCCATGTACGCCTGTGGCCACACATAGCATGAAATGCGGCTCAAATACGAAACGCAATCTCAGTACGTCCGCGTTCAACATACTCATCACACTAAGAATAACTATATATATATATATATGTGTATATTTATATTTATATTTACAAGCATCAAACAGTTGAAAATTTTAGCCGGCAACACAAACAAAGGGGTTGAATCATCTGGAATCATATCTCCAATTTAACAAACAACCTAGATAGGCTTAGCAACCAAAGGGATCACGTTAGATAATATACTAAATATATTAGAAGGTTAAAGACAGAAAACGAAGAGTTGTTAAATAGCCCCCACCTTAGCCTAATTAAATCTTGGAAAACGACGATTGAATGACTAGCGGTCAAGGCAGTTGCAGTTAAGGAAACATCACTTCGAAAAACTAAGATTGGAAAAAGAGTTTCCATAAATATACTCGCCATAAATATACTTTATGTAAATGGAAATTCTCAAAAAAGAAACTTTCCAAAAATAAAATTATAGTTTTCGATGGATAAAAATGTATGTGGAAAGAATCAGCTGCAACTTTCCGACATACCACTTAATGGAGATCGGAAAGCAGATTTGGAATGATGGTTTCGATAGCTTTGCGTCGGTATGTGAATCGCTTTTGGGTTCCTCTTGGTTCACCGAAAAAAAAGCTCTCCAAGTTGGTTGTTTGCAGATCCGACCTACACAGATCCGCCTCAGAAACACACTCATAACTTTCAAACGAAAACTCTAAACGAATAACCTCTTGCGGCTATAGTTAGATATGTGAATTCACAGACATCCTTACCAAACTTCATCTTGATCCGAGTCGATTTTCCCATTCGGTTTTCTTTTCTCCCAAAACATGTCTGATCAGAGAACCGTATTACACATATACGTTTTAGAAAAATAGTTGTAACTTGTAACTCTTATCTCCAATTTTGAAGAATTTGGTTTTTTAGGAAAGAAGAGATTCGAGCCTTACAGATTGTTAGGTTGATAAACTCGTGGCTCTACACGGTTCTTCAAAAAATTGTTTTACAAATACGGAGAATTTCATGATGGGATTTCGACACGACTTCGCCGAAAAAACTTGCGTACAGGAAAAATGAAAAGAAAAAATGTGTTTATAAGAAAAGAAAAAAATCATAGAGTTTACCACGGGCGGATTATGCCTTGATGAACCGAAGAAAAGAAATAATAAAACTGTTAGCGATAGACTCGTATATTTGCAATCTCTTGTGATATACTCGGATATAGTAGGCATAGATACTAGAATATCTTAGTTTCCTATTCTTGAGGACGTGACTTGTGCGTGACTCATGTATATATACGAATGTAATCTCGATGAATAACACACAGAAATCATTCAGATTTACATGGTATCAGAGCCTATTCTCTGAAACCTAATTTTTTTATTCCTTCTTTCAAAGTCAGCTGCTATTCTAGCTAAGGAGCCATGACCGACAGCTCTCAGACGAAGGAGAAGATGATTTCTCCATATTACTTGCACCCGTCAGAGAACACAGGGCAAGTGTTGACTGCGATTCTATTCAACGGATCGAATTATGAAAAGTGGGCGAAATTGATGACCAATTCGCTCAGAACGAAGAGGAAACTGGGCTTCATCGATGGAACCCTTAAAAGACCTTCGGATGATTCGGAGGAGACAGAAAAGTGGGATATGGTGAATTCAATGGTTATTGGTTGGATCTACAGCAGCATCGAACCAAAAATCCGTTCATCAATCTCCATTGTGGATAGTGCAAAGGCTATGTGGGCAAGCATCAAGAGGCGGTTCTCGGTAAGTGATGACACTCGCATACATCAGATACACTCTGATATCGCCTCCTGCAAACAAGACGGAGATAACGTTGAGACCTATTTTAGCAAGCTCAATTTTATGTGGGATGATCTAGCAGATTTGGAAAAAGGTTTCAAGTGCTGCTGTGGTGATTCATCATGCTCTGCGATGGTGAAGTATGAAGAAACTCAAGAAAAATTAAGAGTTCATCAATTTCTGATGGGCTTGGACACCTCGCGATTTGGGACATCGCGATCAAATCTGTTGAGCAGAGGCTCGACCCTGAATTTGGATGTGGTTTACTGCCAAATAATCCAAGAAGAGAGGCATCTTAATGCGATGAGGAAGAGTGAAGATCGCAGTACAACAGTGGCGTTCTCTGCAGAAGCTTCGGTAATGTCTGGCTCTCGTCAATCTGGAGTTCAGGCATCTGCGGCTTCAAAATTCTCTCGCCCCTCGGTTACGTGCAGTCACTGTGGAAAACAGGGACATGACAGTGGTAATTGCTTCCAGTTGATAGGCTTTTCGGAGTGGTGGCCAGACAAGTCCAAAGCACCAGCTGGACGAGGTGTTATTTCATCTCGAGGACGTGGAGGTTTCGACAGTGGGAGAGGACGCGGTGGTCGAGGCTCGGGATTTCGAGCATCCAATACTCAGGCCACAGACGTTACCTCTTCAACAGATCAACAAACCTCAGGCATCCCGAATTTCTCTCAAGAACAATGGCATTCGCTAGCAAATTTTCTTAATTCTCAGAAACAAATTGGGTCTGAGAAACTCGCAGGTAACAGATATACACTTCTTCTCTTTGGCAACAATAAGAGACACGATATTATCATTGACTCAGGTGCGTCGCACCATATGATGGGAGACAAGCAGCTTCTTACTGACTTGACGGATATCTCTCCTTGTCCGATTACCTTACCTAATGGCGCGACCACCTGGGCAACTCAATGCGGTCGCCTCTGACTAGGAACTCGGTTTATATTGGATCATGTCTTTTATGCTCCAAACTTGTCTATAACACTTATATCTGTTGCCAATCTTCTGCGAGATATTGCTGGGTTTGTTCTCTTTACGAAAAAGTTTTGTGTGATACAGGACCTAGCTTCGAAGACTTTGATTGGAGCGGGTAAAGAGCGTGATGGAGTCTACCACTACACTGGTGCACTTACGGTTCAAGCAGGGTATGTTGGGAGGCTTCAGACACGGGAATTGTGGCATCGCAGATTAGGACATCCATCTTCACAAGTGCTTTCGGTTTTATCGAAGATTGGAGGTTTTTCTAGTAGTTTTACAGAGTCAGAAAAGTCTTGTGACATTTGTGTACGAGCTAAACAGACTCGAGATGTGTTTTCAACAAGTTCTAATAAAGCAAAGTGTTCTTTTTCATTGATCCATGTTGACTTATGGGGTCCGTATCGAACTCCTTCTAGCTCTGGTGCTCGCTATTTTTTGACTATTCTAGATGATTTTTCGCGAGCTGTGTGGACAGTACTCCTCCTCGAAAAAACTGAGGCTCCCACAGCCTTAAAACGATTCTTGATGTTTGTTGAACGACAATTCAACACCAAGGTACAAGTTGTACGAAGCGACAATGGCTCCGAGTTAATGTGTCTTCGTTCCTACTTTGCGGATCAGGGCATTCTACATCAGTGGTCTTGTGTTGAAACGCCGCAACAAAATGGTCGTGTAGAAAGGAAGCATAGACATATTCTGAACATGGCTAGAGCACTCTTGTTTCAGGCTAATCTGTCAATGCAATACTGGGGAGAGAGTGTTATGGCAGCTACATACCTCATCAATCGAACGCCAACACCTCTGCTGCAGAATCGAACACCGTACGAGTTAATTTATGGGTCCTCACCATCGTATGAGAACCTACGCATCTTTGGCACACTCTGTTTTGCAAGGTGGATATCTCGCAACAGAGACAAGTTTCAAGACAGAAGTATACGATGTATGTTTCTCGGCTATCCAATAGGTCAGAAGGGCTGGCTCGTTCTTGATCTTACAACTCGGAAAATATCATTCAGATTTACAAAAACTAAAAATTAGGTAGTTATAATAAGTTTAAGCAAAACTTTAATTAAGTGTTTAACCAAATTATAATTGTCATTGTTGAATCGAACAGTTTCTGTTTCTTGATTAAAATTCTCTTGATCGACATCTCTTGGTGAACAATAAAGCAGAAGTATTTTTTTGTTTGTCAACAAGCAGAAGTATTTTTATTGTGAACATTGACAAAAGAACAGAACTATAAACTTTTAATAAGACAATTAGATATTTGGTCAATTTATATCCGCAAATGGGGGCAAAGGGTTGACCCCAAACACTACTTGTTCATTTGTTATTTAAATGATAAATAATAGTTCACAGTAAACATACGCAACTATGCTTCTACATTAGGATATAAAACCGTAGACACGTGTCGCTTTCAGTTTAGTATAAGTGAAACCATTGGATATAAATTTTATAAGTCGGTAAAATTATTTTTTTTTTTTAAATCGTCAATAGTTTTCATAAATTTTAATAGAATATTAGATCATTGTTAGAAAAATACTTAACTATATGGTATAATACTGTAAACTGATCGAAAGAAAACGTACATACGTTACCATTCAACTAAAAAGTCATAGTAAAGAAAACGATATGGAATCTTGAAATAAAACAATAAAACTATATAATCATTTTTATTAATCCGCAGCTAACGTCATTCAAGTGTCGGCTGCTAAGGTGTTTTGCAGTGGAGGAATCATTTTATCAATATCAATATCAATATATAGAGGCTAAAATATCTAATGTCTTTTGCTATATACGACAAAACCAAATCGAACCAAACCTGTTATCGAACCAAAATTTTTGGTTTTTGGTGTTCAATTATGAGTTTTGTAGATTTAAAAAAAAAAAACTGGTTTTAGATTAGTTTAGTAGTCGGTTCGATTCAGCCAAAAAAAAAAAACCTAATCATCAACTTTATCATTCAAACAAGTATATATATTATAACTATTAACTATAACTAAAATGTAAAGGACAAAAACAAAAAGCCAATTCACCAATAATATATTTTCATATTTAGAAGAGTTTTTCTTGAGGAAGGCAAGTAGTGTTAGTTAAAGATTGCAAAAGTCTTCTTCAACTCTATCCTTGAGAAAAATAATACACTGAACAGTCGAATTAGAATATTTCTGTTCATAACCAATAAGAACAATTTACATGCTAATTGCTTAGTTTAAATTTTATTTAAGAAATGGTGTTGTGAATTACTGAAAATGTCCACTAATGAAAAAAGACATGACAATTGTTTTTAATTTCCCCCCACATATCTCCTCTCCGTCTCCTTTCCTCAATCTTTTTCGACTCCGATCCTCCTTAGATTTGGCATCTTCACCAGATTTGTGTGAGGATCCCCTTTCTCTTTCGTCCTTGTGCATGGTTCCGCGGTCGGTGATATCTTTAAGGTTTTGGTGGCGGTCAGCTGTTTCTGGAGGTTGCCTCTTTGGTGCTCCGTGTTGTGGTTTTGGTGACTCCTCCACGGATCTTGTTAGATGAGGACATAGCAAAAGTTGTTTCCTCAGGAATCGCCGCAGCTTCCCAGAGGAGTCCTCTTGTCGGTTGCGACCCTCATTAATTCTTTCTTACCTATATTTTTATTTGAATTTATCTTCACCAAACTCTATATTTAATATTTTCTTTCTATGTAATGCATGTTACTTATCGGAAAAACACACATAAATTTCTTGTTTGGGTGCTAGAGAGGTTATTAGATTAATATTACTTCCAATTTGTCGGTTCCACAAGTTTCCACTATAAATTACAAAAATCAAAGACAATAAGTCTATCAAACAGAATGATAATATAGAAATTGAGTGGAATATCTCAGATACTGATATTACAAATCGAACTAAGAAAAATAATTAAAGCTAAGCTAATTTTTTAAAAGACAAGTTCTTGTTTGATTGTTGACAAGTCAGCCGATCGATAACAGGAAAGGGACGTTACAAAAGGGATTCCTCGCTGCT